>CM076577.1:571376773-572642730 GCA_034641835.2 Pinus albicaulis
TTTTTACGGGAGCAAAGCCATCAATACCATACAAATGTATTTTGTTTTAAATGTAAAGTTGCAATGCGTACCTTTTGTATGTTTTGCACATTATTGAGATCAAAATATTGCTTCATCTGTAGTATCCATGTTACGGGATCCTTGCCATCAAACTTCCTCATATCCGTATTTGGAATATGGTGGTTCTTCCATCCAACATTAGAGTTTATGAAATCACAATTAACATTTATTTTGTTCTCATCATGAGTTTCCTCTACTATTTTTTTGCCATTAGGAAACATTTCTTGTATCAACTTTTCCAAATCATTCTTCATGTTTTCCATGTTGTCTTTCATTTTTCATCAATCTTCGCTTCCATGTCATTCATCTTAACTTCCATGCCATCCATCTTAGCTTCCATGCCCACTTCCATGCCATCCATCTTAGCTTCCAAACCATTCATCTTAGCTTCCATGCCTTTCTTCAAACCATCCATCTTAGTTTCCATGCCTTTCTTCAAAACTTCCATTTCATTTTTTGTTGCTCTTTGCAATAGCGAAATTTGGTGCACTTGCTCTTGTAATTTTGATATCTCATGTTGTGTTTCTTCATCTTCATGAGTCATAGTAGAGCCTTCTGAAGGCTTAATGGGTGTTGAATTCTTTTTAGGAGGAATTTTAGAACCCAATATTGATATCTATTCTTCAATATGCCCTTGGAATAAATTCAATATTTTTTTTTTTCAAACGAGACTTATGTAATTCGAAAAAAATACACACCTTTTTCTTGCTTTTGAGGAGCTCGATATTGAAACTGAATTATCTCTGTGATTTCGGATCTTCAATATCTGAAATTCAGCCCTGAAGTAGTCCTATGAATCTTCTTTTGAATGCCACAGGTCTGACCTGATTTGGATTCTTCAAGGCAAAGTTATGCCCAATCTCCCACGATGACCTAATTATGGACTAGTTCAGTATAGCGAACTTGTACGACTTGCCACGTGTCACTGTTTCCTCCTTCAGCTCTGAAATTAATATACCGAAAACTACAGTCCATGCAATTGCAGCCACTTTTTACATAATCTCAATCCGACGCTCAGAGAGATAATTATGACGTTTTTCCCACGGTCACCTCTTTGAGATGAAATTCGGGAGCCTGAAACCATCCTAACTTCCACAGATCATATCTCCAAAAATATTGCGAACCAAGATCTGAAATCTGTACAGGAGGTTCCTCGGGATTTTGGCTTCGCACTGTAAAAATTTCAGCTTCTGAAACTTCATATACGAAAAGTTATAGCGAAAATTACATGATGACCTGTTTTAGTTGAAATTTGGAAGCCTGAAAAAACCCTAACTTCCCCAGATCATATCTCTGAAAATATTGCGAACCAAGATCTAAATTTTTTCAAAGAGGTTCCTCAGGATTTCGGCTTCGCACCATACAAATTTCAGCTTTTGAACCTTCGTAGAAAAAAAGTTATTGTGAAAATTCCACGATAACCTGTTTGGAGCAGCGAAACCCTAGAATCCAAAGCTCTGATACCAAATGTTATGAAACCAACTCCAAAAATAGAAGAAAAGAGAGATCAACGCCTTAGAAATCAGGCACTTCGAGGGAGCATCCTCCAATACATTACATAAATGAAAAAAATTTGGATGATACAAATGACCAAAACCTCCTTCTATATATAGGAGTCCATGGGCCCACAATATAATCCCAGCCAACCTAACAATAACAATGTAAGGGCACAATAATAACAATATTGGGGTTACAGGGGTACAACAATAACAATAAGGGGGCTACACTAATAACAATAAGGGACTAAACTAGTAATATAGGGACCTAACAGGAGATGAGCCATCTAGCAGGGTTACTACAACCTCTTCCCATTCCAGAGGGGAAATGGGAGAGCATATCGATGGATTTCATCACAAGGTTGCCCGTGGTGCAGGGAGATGACTATATCTTTGTAGTCGTTGATCGGCTGACAAAGTACACACACTTCTTTGCCATATCAGCACGGTACATAGCAGCTTAGGTGGAAGAGTTGTTTTTCAGGGATGTTTTCAAGTTGCATGGTCTTCCAAAGACCATTGTTAGTGATCGGGACAGTCGTTTCATGGGCGGCTTTTGGTAGGAGCTCTTTCGGATGGTGGGTACAGAGTTGACTCCGAGCACCAGTTACCACCCCCAGACGGATAGACAAACGGAAATAGTGAAAAAGTGGCTGGAGGGCTACTTGCAAAATTATGTGACAGGGCAGCAAAAGGCATGGTTACGGTGGTTTCACTTGGGGGAGTACTGCTAAAACACGACGTATCACATGTCCATTGGTATGTCTCCATTTTATGCTTTATATGGATGCCATGCTTTGTCTTTTCCTGATGTGATGTTTGGTGCTAGTAAGGCCCCTAGGGCCAAAGACTAGATCCAAGAGAGCTAGGATATACTCCAGGCCCTCAAGGACAACTTAGCTACAGCACAAAATTAGCAAAAACTGTATGCTGATAGAGGACGGGTTGAGAGATAGTTTGAGGTAGGGGACTTGGTCTACCTACGGCTTCAGCCATACCAGCAATCCACACTGAAGCAGAAGGGGGCCGAGAAGCTCAAGCCCCGCTTCTATGGACCGTATAGGGTGATACGCAGGATCAGGGAGGTTTCTTATGAGTTGGAGTTACCCATAGGTAGCAGGATCCATAACATCTTCGATGCATCTTCCTGAAAAAGGCATTGGGACAGCAAGTGACTGCAACAGAAGGGCTTCCACCAACAGATGATGAGGAGCACTTGGTGCTACAGCCAGAGGCCATCATAGAAACCCGGGTGAGACAGCTGCGGAGCAGGACAGCCAGGGAGTATTTGGTAAGGTGGAGGAACTAGCTGAATGAGGATGCCACTTAAGAGAGTGAGAATATTTTGCAGCATCCATCATTGCAGTTGCTTGAGGACAAGCAATGTTTTGGCAGGGAGAACTGTAATATTCCCTATCAGCAGCAGCTATGTAGTAATATTAATTTTTGGCCAATTTACTTTATAAAGTTAAAGTCAGTAAATAAAGTGGGTTAGGAGACACTTAACCCACACTTAGGGAAATAAAACACTTCCTAAAGTCACTTGAGCACCTTTAATTAACATCGTGGGGCCCAAGGGGGTTGAAGTGACTGCGTGGAAATAGTGGCAGCGTGGGCGCGTGGGTCCTAGGCAGCGCAGAGGTGGATGGATAGCATGGCCAAGAGGGACAACACAGTTTTGGTGGGGCCTAAGGGAGAGAAAGGCACTCCAAGCATAAAGAGGGAGAGAGGCCCTTCATTTGCTCATTCAATTTTGCATCTTTGTTTTGTCTATTGACATTGAGCACACTTTTGCTATTGAGCAAAGTCTGCAAGTGTTGTTAGCACATAGGGTGTCTCCGAGCGGAGATCCCAACCTCAGCCTCGGGGGACTTCGAGTGCTTGCTCGGGTGAGGATTTCTATCATTGGATTTTCAGGTGGGAGCTATAGCATCTACAGCAGGGATTATGCACTTGCTTGGGCAGCGCAGTCTTGAGGAGAGACCACGCAGTTCTTGGAGGAGGTAGTGCCGGGAGCTGAGATTTATCAGGGGATTCAGCCCGGAATAGTGAGAACTAAGAAAGCCCTTAGCTATTCCATCATTTTGACAGAGGAGGAGGCCACCATTTGCAGAGACATCTTCAGGGCCAGCGTATTCCACTGGGATAGCGTGATTTCTCTAAGGAGGTGATTTTCCGGGGTCATCCATTCCGGAAACCCTTTCTAGGCTTTTCTGGGTATTGAGTGAGGGGCTCATTCCCAAAGTCCCACATTTTTTTGAGCAGGGGAACAACCCCAAAGATTTAGCATATTCTAGTAGCAGCAGCAGTCCGACAGTAGCAACAACAGTATTTTGGAGATAACGCAGTCATTGGTAGAGCAGCCATTCCGGGAGTATTTCTGAGAGTATCTCTAGCTTTCCTTGTGCAAGCCAAGGTGCCATCATTCTAATCACCTTTGTACTCATTTCACTTTCAGTTATATAATAAAATGGCTCAGCATTCTCCATTTTTTGCATTCTATGCATGATCTCTCTCTCTATTTGTTGTAGTTTCATGTTTATGTTGCTTTATATTGTTGTTTATTTCTACTTGGAATATTAAATTCATCCTTGTCTCTTCTTGTACGCATCTCGATAGTACTTTGTCAAAGTCAAGTATCATATTGTTATTGAGAATGGTAGTGTTGAACACATGCCATTCGGATGGGATCCCTTCAAGTGCAGTGAGTACCATCTCTCGATCAGCTATTGTCTCCCCGATAGCCAATAGATTATTCCTGATCTCGGTCAACTTCAAAAAATATGATTGAACAAACTCATCCCTGCCTTTCTTCAGATTCTTCAATTGATTCTTGAAGAATAGGACTTGATTCGCATTATTGGCCTTGAACATGTGGACCAACTTATCATACATCTCCTTGGATGTACCCATCTCAGAGATGTAGGCAACCATACTCTTGTGAATTGAGTCCCTGATCATCAGCTTTGCTTTGATCTCCCCCTTCTTATACTTTGATTTGGCAGCAGCAGTAGCAGTGGATGAAGGCTCTTGGATTTTACCCAGTACATAGTCCATGACATCTTAGTCTTCCAAGTTAAGATCCATTGTCATCTTCCAAGCATGGAAGTCATCCTTCCCAGTCAATTTGTCATCAGCCTTAAAGCCATTGTAGTTTGAGGAACCTATCCTCTTCTTCAGTGATTGCTAAAAATTCGGGCTTTGTCTTCACCTCAGCTCTGGTACCATGTAAATTTATGTAGATGTTCTATGCTTGATGCAACTTTACTTTTTCTTCAATATCAGACAACAATTACATAAACAATAAAGTAAAATGTTGATAAAACATACCAGTAAATCGACAGAAGACAAACCAGAAATATATGTGTGTTGGTGCGATACGGCGGTCAACAGGATGCTTCAATCAACAAAGTCTCAATATGGTCAGCCAACCAGCAATGTCACATAACCCTCTAGAATAGCCAAACGGTCAACTCAAAAGTCAACCCAAAAAGTCAACGGTCAACACAAACTACAGCAGCAACTAGGTCAACACTGAAAAGTCAAAGTCAACGTTTTGCCTCGAGAATAGTGCTAGAAAATGCGGATTAGGAAAATCGAAATTTTGGGAGAGTTTCGGGTCGATTTGACCTTGCATTAACCAAAGTCAACGCTGGTCAAAGTTCGCTGCAGAAACCCTAGACCGAAATCAGAAATGTGCTGCTGCTGGAAATTTCGCACGTGTGGAGAGAAGAGCCACCAAGGACATCGAACCAATCAGATGAGGAGAGAGAAATGTGTGAGGATGAGATGAGTGAAAATGTCATCCAACGTTGAGCAATATATATCCATCAGTGAGGGTGTGTGACACAACTGTTGTAATATTCCTAATTAGCGATAGCTAATTGGAATATTCAACTTCGTATAGTTTTGCCGACTATAGTTTATTAATAAATTAAAAGTGAGAAGAGGGGTCTAACTCACTTAAGCGAATTAGAGCATTTCCCTAGTAGCACAATGTTATAACTTATGGGGAGCCATGGGGGTCCAACACCACACAGAGGAAGGGACCCACGTAGCCTCTAGGAGCATCTGCGCAGTTGGTGAGGAGCACGTGGAAGAGAGAGAGACCACGTTAGGGTTTTGGGAGAGAGGTCAGCGTTATAAAAGACGGGATAGCCTCCTCATTTGGATTCATTCTTGTTGTTGATGATATTTGAGCTAGACGTTTGTCTTCTTGAGCACGCTGGTTGTTTAGCCTGTCTGCAGCACTGTTTAGTGCGTTGAGTGTCTCTGGTCGGAGATCTCACCCTTAGCCCCGGGGGACTTCGAGTGCCTGCTCGGGTAAGGTCATTTATTCAGTCTTTAGCGGGAGGTTTGATTGGTTGTTTTGCTGAGGATCTGGGCTTCTCTTGTGACTGCGCAGTCCTTGGGAGAGAGGACGCAGTTCTTCTCGGAGGTGTTCCGGTGCGGGGTTTTCTGCAGGAGTTTCGGTTGCTATCCAGAGGAGAGGATTAGTCTTTGCCAGTAGGAGGTTTCCTGAGGAGTTTCTGGCACAGTTTCAGCTATTATCATTTGGCATCTGCGCTGAGCCTTGCGGAGGCAGCGTAATTCCTTGAGGAGGGTTTCTTTGGTGATTTTCGGAGGCTGACAATTTTTGATATGGTTTCTGGGTTTTGTCCGGGGTGGTGAGTACAGGTGGTCTGCAGATTTTCAGCTCATTCCGGCAAGGGGATCAGCCCCTAGTTTCAATCCATTCCAACAGCAGCAGTTTTACGGCAGTTTTCCAGCAGCGGGGACGCAGTTTCTTATAGCAGCCATTTCCTGTCTTTCTGAGAGAGTTCTTCACTTGCCTTGAGCAAGAATAGGTGCTATCACTCTGATCATCTATTGTATTACATTATATTCTCAGATTAATAAAATGGCTTAGCATTCCCGGCATTTTTATGAGTATTTGCTTTATGTAATATTTCTGGCATTTTCTATATTGTCGTATGCTTGTATTGCTGTCTATTTCCCTTTTGGGATATTACAGTGGTATCAGAGCATAGTTCTGGCTCAGCCTGTGGTCTATGACATCGGGAAAGAGATCATACAGAGGTTTGCTGGAATTTTAGAGAGCAATAGCAGTTGCAGTACCAAAAACGAAATTGGAAAAAGGGCCAAAATACAAAGGGTCAAATTTTGAGGTTTTTCTGGGTTTTGGGCAAGGATCACCTTCCCAAGTTCCTAGAATTTTCTGAGTAGTTTTCAGGGGGTAACTCAGAGGCCGAATACAAGCCGCAGTATAGTTTTGGAGCAGCAGTGCCATTTCATGAGGAGCCTGTAGACACATAGCAGGAGGAGCCGATGGCAGGTGATGATGGTGCAAAGAGATTTGAGGAGATGCTCCTCAAATCAGTACAGGATCTGTCGAGGCAGATTGAGGTGATGGGACAGAGATTCATTGTTGTGGAGGCTAGACAGCGTGAAACCCCAAGGGGTTTCCAGATTGGCGAAGGTTCAGGCATATCCCACCATTTGCCGGAGCATGATGCCACTCAGCATATGGCATCACATACACCCACACGTTCTACCATGCCCACTTTTCTGGGTGTGGACACAGGGGCAGGAGCATAGCAGGAGCCAGAGCCTGGCCACATGGGTGATTATTTCGCTGAGTATCAGGCATATGGGCAGGAGTTCAGGGATGCCCTTCCATTCAGAGATTTTGTTCAGCTCCAGCGGGATAGCAGACCTCGCAACTTTCACAGAGGGAACAGGAAGTCACATGACGGGGGCTTGTGGCGCACAGTGGGTAGATTCCATCTACTGACATTTGACGGGTCATCCGAGCGTTCGGAAAAAGCTTGGGTGGAGAAGTTGGATACCTCTCTCCAACTTGGCCGAGTATCGGAGAGGGAAACCATCAAAATGGTTACCTCGCACTTGGAGGATGAGAGCACACAGGATTGTAGGGAGTTCGAAGATACACCTAGTGTGACAGAGGACTCACCCTCATTAGAGACCTCCTTGACCGTGCCGGTTGATATCATAGTAGAGAAGGTAGAGCCTACACCAGTAGAGCCATCCATTGAGGTGATGACCAGAGTCGTGTCCGAGTTTTCGGGTGGTAGTAGCACACAACAGATGGGTGAGGCGACAGGAGATGTATCCACATTCGATGAGGCACTAGGAGATACAGAGGGATTGGATGATGGTCGCAGACAGCAATATCATCGGCTTCGGGCAGACCTTCGAGTTTTGAGAGGGAAGGCCACGTCAGTACGGGAGGCCATTTTGTTGCAGGACAAGGAGTTGGAGGGCATGAGAGTGGCTTGTGCCAAGTCGGCGGCCAAGTTGACCCGCATTGGGGAACGACTAGATTCCCTGATGGTACAATTAGAGGGCACGTTGGAGCGTCAGATCATTCCCCTTCAGGCATACATGGACGGGACTAGCAACGTTGTTGGATTACCTCTTCCCATTGGAGAGAGAGAGACGGAGCCACCTAGTCAGATCTCATACGTTGACTTGGATAGCGGTATGAGACAACCAGAGTTGCACAGGGTACAACATCCACATGTTGAGGTTGGATGGCGAGAGATTTTGAGTTGGTACTCGGTGGAGTGGGTTATGGAGATGGTGGTGGACCCAAGTATAGTTCAGCAGGAGTTTCCAGGTGCTGGGAGTACAGGAGCCCCAGATTGGCATTGGGATCTAGGTGGGATCACCTATCATTTTCCAGGCAGGTCGATTGACTATGTCTTGGTGGGTACAGTTGGCCTAGCAGTTGAGCATGCACATTTGCTAGGGGAGTTTTGGTTAGCTCCAGTGGCCAACCAGTTTATGGGAAGACTTCCTAGGTTGTCTTGGTATGACACTTATACACGGGATCACGGGGTGGTCAACATACCTTGGCAGGAGCCTGTCGGAGGAGGTGGCATTGGCAGGCCACCAGATGGCGCCTTGTATGGGGCCAAGGATTCTTCACCTTTGTGTGGGGCACAGAGGACATAGCGGAGCCGAGCAGTGGTGGTAACACTACTGACACATAGGGAGATTCACTTCTCGGACCCCTCGAGGAGGATTTGGAGTGATGATCCATTTGTCGGCGGGTATAGTGATACGACGGTGGAGATGATGATACCGATTGGAGGAAGTCCAACATGTAGAGGCACAGCTCTAGGACACCACATCCAGGGATGTGTGGGAGCCTCTAGCATTGAGCAGTGGACTTCCGGTGGACACGGAGTTGCATGGTGTTGTACCGTAGTGTGTGGGATTGCATTGTGGAGTAGGAGTGTCCTACATCACATTGAGAGCATGCGAGGAGTGACCGATGCCTGGACACAGTCATGGCACGAGACGGTACAGGGTGGTGCAATAGTAGCTTGGGGTATCCAGCAGTATACAGAGGTATGCCTCAATGTGCAGTGGCATGTCGAGGAGTACATGGATGATCAATGGTATGCGAGGGCATACGGTGCTGCACAGCAGGGTTTTAGAGTGTTGCATCCAGGGAGACTCACAGATAGGAACACCAGGCTTACCTTTGGGAGTAGTTCACCCAGGATCGATGAGGAGACATATGAGCGATACTTGATGGTATCAGTGGGGACTCACGTATCCGACCCTCTTCTACATCAGTCACTGGCACAGTCGATTTTGTTGTTGTCCTTTGGCACTTTGGGCATAAGCAGCGGGGTACGCGAGGCTCACCCAAGATACTTGGATGACACTCAGCACACTAGGCGAGAGACCTCTCAGTAGTGGCACTGAGTTGTTTTGCTAGTTGACAGCCATAGGTCGAGGGATGAGATGATCCTCTACAGGGGTGGCACATCGGTCATCGCTGAGCCTACACCCGGGGAGCGGGTCATGAGGGAGACATGCATCATTCTTCCCTCAGGGCATGTTGAGATCATGCATGAGCAGAGGATACTGGGTTCAGCAGAGGTAGCATTCCAGCATGCGTCTAGACTCCAGACATTGTATCGACACTTCATCGAGAGGGTGGATGGCCTATTCAATGCAGATGAGGTGGCAGAGGAAGAATAGGAGGGCCTTCCTCCTGTATGCCAGGGTGAGGACTCTTCTTCATATGAGTCCATAGGATCAGTTGAGGTTGCTTCTCAGGAGCAAGAGCAGTCACGCAGGGATGGAGACAGTAGACCAGAGCTGCATTCCAGTATACAGGGTGAGCAGTCAGGGGACTCTATGGGAGATGCTCTAGGCGATGAGACACTTGTGACAATCCAGTCAGAGATATATGTGATGGAGTCTGAGTCAGTAGAGGAGGATGCTATGCACATCATGCATGATAGTCCTTTGGGGGAGAGCCAGATGGAGGCTCACATCGAGTCGGTGATGGATATGCGACTAACCGTGGGGTCAGCCATTGAGGAGGAGCAGTCAGATGCATTGACACTGAGTACAATGACGGCAGTTGCAGATCCATATCCTCTAGAGATGTTGGAGGTTGATGGGATTGTTATGCAGGGGGCTAGTAGACAGCAGGAGCTGTTGGATATGGTGGAGCATTCATCTTTTGGCCAACACATTGATGAGATACAGATAGATGTACATACAGTCGGTCGAGCTGCAGTACTTTCAGTGAGTAGTACTCTCCAGGAGTACATCGATGGAGCTTGCGGCATATCTTGCCCACTTTGGCCCATTATAGAGAGAGGGGTTTCCTTCTACAGGCAGCTCTCATTGGTAGACAGGGCAGAGCAGTGGGAGTTGGTTACAGGTTGGCGGCAACACTTCAGGCGTGTTCCATATGCCGTTGTTATTGCTACATCGGATTCTTCTTCCAGGATGGACTGGCGGGAGATCATGAGTTGGTACCCTCTAGATGGTACGGTATTCTTCGTAGGGAGCACAGTCGAGCAGGGGCCCTTAGACATAACAGAGGTTATAGATTCCAGCTGGCAAGGTGGCACAGGACATCATTTCTTCAGCACTCCATCCCGATTTCAGGAGAGCAGGATCAGCATGGGATTGAGTCACAACTTGGATTGGAGAAAGGTGATGAGTTGGTATGCAGCATATGCAGCTACATGTACAGCGCAGCAGGAGCCCGGGAGCATTGATGCTTGTTGGTGGTCTTCACCTCTTAGAGCATTGGTCATAGCCAGAGGCAGTGCACAGTCCGAGCCGTGGGACTTGTGCGATTATTGGCCACGGTGGCGATGGGATCCGGGAGGATTATTGGTTGGCTGGTACTGTGAGAGGTCACTTTGGGATCCTGGCATTGAGATATCCCTTCATATCAGGGTGATGCAGAGGTCAAAGAGGTTTCAGTGGGACCCAGGCACATTTTGCAGTATCGGTGGGGAGCATCAGCTAGAGAGGAGGCTTGTTCAAGCGTTGCTTGAGGACAAGCAATTTTTGCTGGATGAGGATGCCACTTGGGAGAGCGAGCAGATTTTGCAGCATCCATCACTTCAGTTGCTTGAGGGCAAGCAACATTTTGCCGGGGGGGACTGTAATATTCCTAATTAGTGATAGCTAATTGGAATATTCAACATCGTATAGTTTTGCCGACTATAGTTTATTAATAAATTAAAAGTGAGAAGAGGGTTCTAACTCACTTAAGAAAATTAGAGCATTTCCCTAGTAGCACAACGTTATAACTTATGGGGAGCAATGGGGGTCCAACACCACACAGAGGAAGGGACCCACGTAGCCTCTAGGAGCATCTGCGCAGTTGGTGAGGAGCACGTGGAAGAGAGAGAGACCACGTTAGGGTTTTGGGAGAGAGGTCAGCGTTATAAAAGACAGGAGAGCCTCCTCATTTGGATTCATTCTTGTTGTTGATGATATTTGAGCTAGACGTTTGTCTTCTTGAGCACGCTGGTTGTTTAGCCTGTCTGCAGCACTGTTTAGTGTGTTGAGTGTCTCCGGTCAGAGATCTCACCCTTAGCCCCGGGGGACTTCGAGTGCCTGTTCGGGTAAGGTCATTTCTTCAGTCTTTAGCGGGAGGTTTGGTTGGTTGTTTTGCTGAGGAGCTGGGCTTCTCTTGTGACTGCGCAGTCCCTGGGAGAGAGGACGCAGTTCTTCTTGGAGGTGTTCCGGTGCGGGGTTTTCTGCAGGAGTTTTGGTTGCTATCCAGAGGAGAGGATCAGTCTTTGCCAGTAGGAGGTTTCCTGAGGAGTTTGTGGCACAGTTTCAGCTATTATCATTTGGCATTTGTGCTGAGCCTTGCAGAGGCAGCGTAATTCCTTGAGGAGGGTTTCTTTGGTGATTTTCGGAGGCTGACCATTTTTTATATGGTTTCTGGGTTTTGTCCGGAGTGGTGAGTACAGGTGGTCTGCAGATTTTCAGCTCATTCCGGCAAGGGGATCAGCCCCTAGTTTCAGTCCATTCCAGCAGCAGCAGTTTTACGGTAGTTTTCCAGTAGAGGGGACACAGTTTCTTATAGCAGCCATTTCCTGTCTTTCTGAGAGAGTTCTTCACTTGCCTTGAGCAAGAATAGGTGCTATCATTCTGATCATCTATTGTATTTCATTATATTCTCAGATTAATAAAATGACTTAGCATTCCCGGCATTTTTATGAGTATTTGCTTTATGTTCTATTTCTGGCATTTTCTATATTGTCGTATGCTTGTATTGCTGTCTATTTCCCTTTTTGGATATTACAACTGTTGGGGCACAAAACCTTAAGGCCAACCTGCACATATCTTGAATAAATTCAAAATAAATGTTCTGCTCATCGGATCAAGATGATCTTTAGATCGATCTTGCACCTCTTCGAAAGAGGAACCCAATAAAAATATTGGTATCTTCATCTGAGCATCACAACATGGAGTTTTGACCTAGTTGTCTAAAATTAACACTAATGATCACCCAAGCTCAATGTTAGCCCATAAAACTGACAAGAAATAAAACACACATATTTAATCTAACTGCGGCTAATCTATCATGAGAAATATCATATGCAGTTATTTCTAATACAAAAATTTTATCATGCGATGCATCCTACCCTAACATGCATATAGATATGCTACCACTATGTGTAATCATAAAGCCAGTGCAACCAACATATCATCATATCAATATTAATATACTTATGCCTGCCATTATGACTCCTCATGTAGCAAATCTTAAAACGAATGTGGTCATAGTCACATAGAGGATGAAGGGGGTGGGAGGCAAGAGAGCATGATCCCCCTTTAAGGTAAAAGGAAACCCTAGGAGAAATAAAACGAGTTGATCCAGAAGTGTCAGGCTTTCCCTCCAAGTACAAAATGGAGGAATGGATGATCACTCTCAAGAACTCACTATGGCGATCATTACTTATAGTATTATGTTTTGTAGATGTCACTAGGTTGTGATGAGAGGGGAAATAATGTTGAGGGAAAAAAGAAGTGCAACAACTAGGGTGCTTGAGGTGATGGTCACATTGGTGAGGGGAAGAAATGGAGTGATCAAAACCCCGAGGGTGCGCCCAAGGAGGTAAATTATAGCACTAAGGGGCTCTTACTTGACACTATACTTAGAAAGGGGAAAGGGCTCACAAACACTTGAGGTCATATGAGAAAGGGTGAGGGAATCGCTTAAGGCAGACTTCAGATGATGAACAAGAGGAAAAGACGAAGGGGAGAGTGAAACATTATATTGAACGAGACTTTCTTCCTGCAAATCATAATCTAAAGGCTCAAGTGATTTGATTATAGAATTATAAGGTAGGTGGGAGGCCTATTGATTTCATTGTTATTAGCACCAAAGATAGAGTCTTCCCTAAAAGGAGAATCAAATCCTTCCAACTTCCCCTCCTTATGCAAAGGAAAATAATAATCCTCCCTCCCAAGGGTATCGATGGATATGTCATCATAAATAATACCTGAGAGAGAGGGGATACAACTTTCAACCTCCTCTTCCCTGTCGATGTCATAAATAGGAGAAAAATCAAATTGAGGACCAGCAATTTTCCATTTACCTTTTTCAATGTGGAAGTAATCTTCAATGTCATCTTTCAAGGGGCTAATGGGATCACCTTCCTCAAGGTTCTCAAAAATAGATTTATAGAGAGTAATATCCTTGAGAAAGGTAAGGTCAATCTCAACTTCACTCTCCATGGATCATCCTTTCCAACACATGTGTTCTCAAAATCATTTGTAATATTCCTAATTAGCGACAGCTAATTGGAATATTCGATTTTGTTCAATTTTGTCGTCTATAGTTTATTAATAAATAAAAAGTGAGTGAAGAAGGTCTAACTCACTTAAGTGGAATAAAACACCCTCCTAGTAGCACAACGTTGTAACTTAAAGGGGAGCCAAGGGGGGCCAAGCACCACGTAGAGAGGGGGCCTACGTATGCTCTAGAAGCTACTGCGCAGATGAGGATGAGCACGTGGCAAGAGAGGGAGGCTACGTTGAGGAGATGAGTCTTAGGGTTGGAGGAAGGCCAACGTTATAAAAGAGGTAGGAGCCTTCTCATTTGATTCATTCTGTTGTTGATGATATTGAGCTCGACGTTTTGTCTTCTTGAGCACGCTGGCTGTTTAGCCTGTCTGCAGCACTGTTTAGTGCATTGAGTGTCTCCGGTCGGAGATCTCGCCCTTAGCCCCGGGGGACTTCGAGTGCCTGCTCGGGCAAGGTTATTTCTTCAGTATTTTGTGAGAGGTTTTGGTGTTTGGGTTTGTTGCGGAGCTGGGCTTTCATAGAGACTGCACAGTCACTGGGAGAGAGGACGCAGTCCAGTTTGGAGGTGCTCCAGATCGGGATTTCTGCAGGAGATTGAGCCGAGATTTTGAGCAGAGGACCAGCCTTTGCCTGTGGGAGGATTTTGGTGGAGTTTGAGGCGGTGTTTCAGTCATTTCCATTTAGCCTCTGCGCAGAGCCTTGGAGGCTAGCATAATTCCCCAAGGGGGTGTTTTCTGGAGGTTTTCGGGGGTCGGCCATTTTTGATATGGTTTCGGGGTTTTTTCGGGATTGGTGAGTAGAGGAGGATTGCGGATTTTCAGCTCATTCCGGCAAGGGATCAGCCCCTAGACTTCAGTCCATTCTAGCAGTAGTAGCTACACGGCAGTTTTCCAGCAGCGGGGACGCAGTTCAGAGAGCAGCCATTTGTTGTATATTCTGAGAGTATTTCTTCACTTGCCTTGAGCAAGTTTAGGTGCCATCACTCTGATCACCTATTGTACTTCATTGTAATTCTCATTTTAATAAAATGGCTTAGCATTTCCTCTCTATATTTCTGGATGAGTTGTCGTATATTCTATCTATGTTATTATATGTCTGCTGCACTGTTATTTTTATATATTCTTGAGCATTCTAGTTCTATACCACTTGGTGTGTTTATCTTTCACTCTTAGACAGAGTCTGGAAAGGGCCAGGTAGCCTCCGGATCTCGTCCTCTTTTCAGAGGCAGAATATCCGGTAAATGCCCTCCCAGTCCATCTCTGGTTGGAGTTTGCCGTGTTTTAGAGATATCCCCGAAACGGGATATTACAGTGGTATCAGAGCATAGTTCTGGCTCAGCCTGTGGTCTATGACACCGGGGAGGAGACCATATATTTGTTATAGAGGCAGGAAGTATAGAGACTGTGAGCGTAGGTTGGAGAACACCTACGGAGAGGGAGATTGTGTTCGGGTGGTGGACACAGAACAGGAGAGAGAGCCTGCGACAGACGCAGAGCAGGAGGAGCCTGTATTAGATCCAGAGCAGAGAGGGCCGATGGCAGATGACACAGAGGCCAAACAGTTTGGGGAGGCACTCCTCAAATCGGTGCAGGATCTAGCTAGACAGATTGAGGTGATGGGTCAGAGATTCACCGCTGTAGAGGCAAGACAGCGTGAGACCCCATGAGTTTTCCAGGTAGGAGAGGGATCAGGTACATCCCATCATTTGCCGGAGCATGGTGTTGCTCAGCGTGATACTCCTCAGCCGATGGCTTCATGTGCACCTACCCGCTCTACCATGCCCACTTCCTTGGGAGCAGACACAGGGGCAGGGGCTCAGCAGGAGGCAGAGCCCGGACACATGGGTGAGTATTTTGCAGAGTATCAGGCTTATGGGCAGGAGTTCAGGGATGCTCTCTCGTTCAGAGATTTTTGCAGCTTCAACAAGACAATAGACCCTGCGACCATCATAGAGGGCACCGGCATTATCATGATGGAGATTCCCACCGTGCCTCTAGCAGATTCCATTTGCCTACGTTTGATGGATCATCAAACAGTTCGGCAAAGTCTTGGGTGGAGAAGCTGGACATCTATTTCCAGCTTAACCAGATGTCAGAGACGGAGGCCATCAAGGTGGCGACATTACATTTGGATGGTGAGGCCCAGGACTGGTGGTTCCATGGGATGGTCACACTCGGGCATTCTACAGTGACGACATATGCCGAGTTTACCAAGAGGTTGATGGAGCGATTTGACCGGAGGGATCCGGAACAACACTTTATTGAGCTAACAAGGCTCAAGCAGACTGGGAGCCCCGAGACATACATTGCAGATTTCTTGAGGATTTCAGTGATGGTGCCAAATCTATCCGCGGCACGGATGATCTATATGTTTGTGGAGGTGTTAGCAGAGCCACTTTGGGATCTAGTCAAGTCTACTAGACCAGCTACGCTTCAGGATGCTATTAGCAGGACCCGAGACTTGCAGGATGCATTGCCCAGGACTCGGACACCTTACCCCCAGAGACAGGGTTTCCAGCCCAAGGGGAAGGATGTGAGGATTCCGCCTCCCAAGGGGAATCAGGGACGAGCACAGATAGATGATGATGCCAGAAGGGAGTTGAGGAAGAAGCGATTGTGCTTCACTTGTCAGGAGCCGTGGGCACCAGGGCACAGGTGTGCCACTGGCAAAGCACACTTCATTGAGGTCTTCTCCAATGATAGCGGGGAAGAGGATGAGGAGGATGATGAGGAGGCAGGAGATAGTCAGACGGCCCAGGATCAGTTGCCGCCTCCACCTCCAGGGACAGGAGGTGCAGCTTTTGCACCCACAAGGGGGACCCTTGCAGCCTTGCAAGGAGTGCCCAAGTATTTGACGTTGCGCGTACGAGGTACAATACGTGGCCAGCGAGTGTCAGTTTTGGTTGACAGTGGGGCAACCCACAACTTCATTGATGCACAGATGGTCGAGCAGAGGGGCATACCGACCGAGAGCTTTGACGGATTTTTACTTTTGGTCCCAGGGGCCCAGACGATGCAGTGTACCCGATATGTTCTAGAGTTGGCAGTGACGATGGGTACCTACACCGTGACCGATCACTTTTTCGTGGTCAACATACCAAATACCAATGTGGTATTTTGGGTTCAGTGGTTGATTACTCTGGAGAAGGTCACCACGGATTGGGAGGCCTTAGAGATGGAGTGGGATGACAAGAAGACCAAGAAGCATGAGAAGATCCGCGGGATGCACACATACCCACCTCAGACAGTTTCAGCACACCGAATGGAGGCATATTTCCGAAAGGGAGACATAGAGTGGGCGGTTGAGTTGCGGGCATCAGAGGCAGAGACCACCGGTCGAGCAGTTCATCCTGATATACAGGCCATCCTTGACAGGTGTGATGCAGTGTTTGGGGATATACCACCAGGTCGGCCACTGGACCGAGGGTTTGAGCACACCATTAAGCTTGAGCAGGGCATTCAGGCGGTGATCACTACCCCTTATAGGCATCCCAAAGCCTATCGGGATGAGATTGAGCGAGCCATCCAGGAGTTGCTGACTCTTGGGCACATCAGACCGAGCACGAGTCCGTTTGCTTCTTCCGTAGTGTTGGTGAAGAAGAAGGACGACACCTTGAGGATGTGCATTGATTACAGGGCCCTGAACAAGAAGACCCTGAAGAACAGGTATCCTATACCCAGGATCAATGAGTTGATGGATGAGCTGAGAGGAGCCAAGTTCTTCTCGAAGATTGATTTGAGATCAGGGTACCATCAGATTTGCGTGAGGGAACAGGACATTCCCAAGACCGCCTTCAGGTGTCATTATGGGCACTTTGAGTTTTTGGTTATGCCTTTTGGGCTAACCAATGCACCAGCTACTTTTCAGTCTTGCATGAACCATATCTTCCGCAGTCATCTGAAGAAGTTTGTATTGGTCTTCTTCGATGACATACTCATATATAGCAAGACTTGGGAGGAGCATCTCCAGCATATAGAGGCAGTACTACATATTTTGGAAGAGCAACAGTTCTATGCTAAGCTCTCCAAGTGTGAGTTTGGGATGACGGAGATGTTGTATTTGGGTCACATTATTGGAGTGGACGGAGTGAGAGTCCATGAGGAGAAGATTAGGGCCATCAGAGATTGGCCGGAGCCAAGAAACGTTACGGAACTTCAAGGGTTCATTGGTATAAGTACTTATTACAGGAAGTTCGTCAAAGGTTTCTCACAGCTTGCTGCACCCCTTACAGATTTGACGAAGAAGGGGGCATTCAGTTGGTCGGACACAGCGCAGCGAGCCTTTAATAGGCTCAAGGAGGTGATGAGTAGCTGCCCAGTGCTTGCATTACCAGATTTTACGCAGCCATTTGTCTTGGAGTGTGATGCGTCGGGACAGGGGATCGACGCAGTATTGATGCAGGGGGGACACCCTATAGCCTTTGAGAGCCGGAAACTCCTTCCACACGAGAGGTTGTATTCTATATACGACAAGGATATGTTGGCCATTATGCATGCCTTGGCCAAATTCCGACAGTATTTGGTAGGGAACAGGTTCATGGTGAGGACTGATCACAATAGCCTCAGGTTCTTTTTGGAGCAGAAGCAGCTACAGGAGAGGCAGCAGAAGTGGATCAGTAAGATCCAAGCATATGACTTTGACATTGAGTATGTCAAGGGTAAGAATAACGTGGTAGCAGATGCCCTTTCACGTAGACCAGCCACGTTATCTCTTATGAGCTCGGATACAGATTGGAGGGCTCGACTTTTAGTGGAGTACTCCAAGGATAGATTTGCATGTGAGATTCTGGATGGACAGGTGGCGGATGACAGGTACTAGGTGGTCGATGAGATCATCTACTACAGGGACAAGATCTTCTTGACTGAGGGATCTCAGCTTAAGAAGAAGATACTCCAGGCATCACATGATTCTCCATTGGCAGGCCATCAGGGGTTTACCAAAACCTACAGGGCCATTAGAGAGAGGTTCTCATGGAAGGGCCTCAAGGAGGACGTACTCCAGCACATCAGGGAGTGTGATGTTTGTGAGAGGAACAAGGTGGAGATGAGCCATCCCGCAGGATTGTTGCAGCCTCTTCCCATTCCGGAGGGGAAATGGGAGAGTCTCTCGATGGACTTCATGACAGGGTTGCCCATGGTGCAGGGCAAGGATTGTATCTTTGTCGTCGTTGATCGGCTGACAAAATATGCACGCTTTTTCGCCATATCCACGCATTACACAGTAGCACAGGTGGCCGAGCTGTTCTTCAGAGAGGTTTTCAGGCTGCATGGTCTTCCTAAGACCATCATTAGTGACAGGAATAGCCGCTTCATGGGTGGATTTTGGCAGGAGCTTTTCCGGTTAGTGGGGACGGAGTTGACACCGAGTACCAGTTATCACCCATAGACGGACGGACAGACGGAGATAGTTAACAAGTGGCTGGAGGGCTACTTGCGTAACTATGTCAGTGGGTAGCAGCGAGCATGGCTGAAGTGGTTGCATCTAGGGGAGTACTGCTACAATACGACACGTCACATGTCCATTGGTATGTCACCATTTTATGCTTTGTATGGGTATCATTCCTTATCTTTTACTGATGTGATGTTCGGTGCTAGCAAGGCTCCTAGAGCCAAGATTTGGATCCAAGAGAGTCAGGACATTCTCCGAGCTCTCAAGGATAATTTGGCTATAGAACAAAACCAGCAGAAGCTGTATGCCGACAGAGGTCAGGTGGAGAGACAGTTTGAGGTAGGGGACTTGGTCTACCTATGATTACGGCCATACCGACAGTCGTCGCTGAAACAGAAGGGAGCTGAGAAGCTCAAGCCTCTCTTTTACAGGCCATACAGGGTGATACGCAGGATTGGGCAGGTTGCATATGAGTTGGAGCTGCCCCAAGGCAGCAAGATCCACAACGTTTTTCATGTATCATGCCTGAAGAAGGCGCTGGTGCAGTAGGTGACAGTGACAGAGGAGCTACCACCCACGGATGATGAGGGGCATTTGGTGTTGCAGCCAGAGGCTATTATTGATACTAGGGAGAGGCAGCTACGGAGCAGGACAGTCCGGGAATTCTTGGTGAGGTGGAAGAATTTGCCGGATGAGGATGCCACTTGGGAGAGTGAGAAGATTTTGCAGCATCCATCACTTTAGTTGCTTGAGGACAAGCAACATTTTGCGGGGGAGACTGTAATATTCCTAATTAGCGACAGCTAATTGGAATATTCGATTTTGTTCAGTTTTGCCGTCTATAGTTTATTAATAAATAAAAAGTTAGTGAAGAAGGTCTAACTCACTTAAGAGGAATAAAACACCCTCCTAGTAGCACAACGTTGTAACTTAAAGGGGAGCCAAAGGGGACCAAGCACCACGTAGAGAGGGGGCCTACGTATACTCTAGAAGCTACTGCGCAGATGAGGATGAGCACGTGGCAAGAGAGGGAGGCTACGTTGAGGAGATGAGCCTTAGTGTTGGAGGAAGGCCAACGTTATAAAAGAGGGAGGAGCCTTCTCATTTGATTGATTCTGTTGTTGATGATATTGAGCTGGACGTTTTGTCTTCTTGAGCACGCTGGCTGTTTACCCTGTCTGCAACACTGTTTAGTGCATTGAGTGTCTCCGGTCGGAGATCTCGCTCTTAGCCCCAGGGGACTTCGAGTGCCTGCTCGGGCAAGGTTATTTCTACAGTATTTTGTGAGAGGTTTTGGTGTTTGGGTTTGTTGCAGAGCTGGGCTTTCATAGAGACTGCGCAATCACTGAGAGGGAGGACGCAGTCCATCTTGGAGGTGCTCCGGATCGGGATTTCTGCAGGAGATTGAGCCGATATTTTGGGCAAAGGATCAGCCTTTGCCTGTGCGAGGATTTTGGTGGAGTTTGAGGTGGTGTTTCATTCATTCTCATTTAGCCTCTGCGCAGAGCCTTGGAGGCCAGCATAATTCCCCAAGGGGGTGTTCTTCGGAGGTCGGCCATTTTTTATATGGTTTCTGGGTTTTGTCGGGATTGGTGAGTAGAGGAGATTTCCAGATTTTCAGCTCATTCCGGCAAGGGGAACAATGCCTAGTCTTCAGTTCATTTTAGCAGTAGCAGCTACACGGCAGTTTTCTGGCAGCTGGGACTCAGTTCAGAGAGCAGCCATTTCTGGTGTATTCTAAGAGTATTTCTTCTCTTGCCTTGAGCAAGTTTAGGTGCCATCACTCTGATCACCTATTGTACTTCATTATATTTCTCAGTTTAATAAAATTGCTTAGCATTTCCTCTCTATATTTCTGGATGAGTTGCCGTACATTCTTTCTATGCTATTATATGTCTGCTGCACTGTTATTTTTATATATTCTTGAGCATTCTAGTTCTATACCACTTGGTGTGTTTATCTTTCACTCTTAGAAAGAGTCTGGAAAGGGCCAGGTAGCCTCCGGATCTCGTCCTCTTTTTAGAGGCGGAATATCCGGTAAATGCCCTCCCAGTCCATCTCTGGTTGGAGTTTGCCGTGTTTTAGAGATATCCCCGAAACAGGATATTACATCATTTTCTTCATCATGTGGACCCAACGAGGACTCATCTTCCTCATCTATATCTTCAAGAATATCTTCATCTTGGTTAGTTGATCGAAACGAGGACTCTTCTTCCCTCTTCTCTTGAAGCACAGTAGCCAAGGTATTTGTTACATGATTTTGGTTATATGCTTCAAGGAGGAGAGCATTAGTAGGGTGCTCTTTATATTCACATTTCATCTTATGAAGCTTCACCTCTTCTTCGTACAATTGAAAGAATACTTCATTAGAATCGCATTCCCTTACTAACCCTCTGGATGACCTACTATATTCATCCATTATTTCCTGTGTAAATAGGAGGCTCAGAGGATCCACCTCTTCATCATCCTCGAAAGAGATGTCATCATTGTCTTGCAATTCCATTTGCTCATTGTCCACACTTACACTTGAGCTTTCTTCATTGTCATCCAATTGATCATCCTTTGTGGGACCTTTTGGTTGACTATAACATTTATCATCGATTAGGTCGGTTAGGATATTGAAAACATAGGTTAGGCGAGCAAAGTCAAAGAGACGACTAGGATCTGCCTCATAGAAACCCCTCATTATGTCAAGTTTCACTTGTTGCGACCTATAAAACCTGTGCATGAATTCCATATCCATACCTTCCAATACATTTTGATAATATTGTGTTTATTTCTCTGCATTCTTTTGTAGTTCTTGAATCTCTTGGTCAATGAGTTTTGCAAACGTAGGACTAAAATCAATCTCTTTTTTATGATAGTCCATTTTCTATGATTTTGCATATTAGGATCAAAATGGAGTCGCCAAGGTGAAATGAAGTGCCTTGATAGATGCTTGCTTCACCCTACAAGCATTAAATTTTAATTTCAGTGAAGAACTAGGGCTTCGTTCTTCCAATGGAGTCGCCAATAATGATATGTTGATATGTCGTAAGGGGAACCAAACACACATCTCGTGTCCCCTACAACAGCGCCAGAAATGTTACCACTCAAACCAGCAAGAGACCTAAAGGGGTTCCTAATAAGGCAACTGCTAGGCTAAGGGCAATGACAAAGGCTTAGCCCATTGTCACCGTGGCTAAGACTCCCTGCTCTTTACGAACTTTCACTGATGGGAGGAGTCTCGGTTGTATAGGAATCACTTGTAAGTATATGTCAATGGATAGGTGATGAGTGACCCTGAAAACCCTTTCCCTAAGGTGGATTGAAAAATGGAGCTTGCTTGCTCTTTAAGCAAGGGGCTTGGTCCACTAGGGGTGAGGGATGAGGATTGGAGGGTTGAGGTAGAAAGGATATTCTTATGTATGAGGTTCCCAATCCCTAAAATCCTTGGGAACTTGGATTCTCGAATGGCCTTTGACAAATAATCTTTGATGAGAAGTGGGACCACACGGGGCCAAGTGGACCCAGCCCAGGTTCGAGGATGGAATATAACAACCAATAGTGTTCCTATCCTGGACAAGGTGAGGGGAAATGATCATAAAATAATATTTACTTCAAAAGGTTAAATTGATCCTATTGAGGTCTATCCTTGGGGATGCCTAGGCAGATTTCGATCCTAGAGCTAGGGCTCAAGATTCCCGAAAATCCCATCGTGAGAATGGCTTGAACATTTATGGAGAGGGAGGGGACCCACCAACGCAGTAGCTTGTAGGAGATCAAAATTTTGCCTTGGGTCAATTCTCGAGAAATTAATGCCCTAGGTGACCCTTGCGGGCTACAATTGGGAAAAGGTGAAATAAGTGGGAAATTATGGATAAAATGATCACCCTTCTATGGATCAGTGCCTTAGTTCAGTTGGGGAGATGGATTCAAGGATGATTAATGAGTAAGAACTTGGTTTCTTGGTCAAGGAGGCTTGAAAAATCAACTTCATCCAATATTGGTGTAGAGAAAGAATAAGAGACTTTCAAGTATTTATACTTCCAGCAAAGAGTGCAAGATTATCGAGAAAACATATCTCTAAGACATTTTATTCATATGACATTGGCCCATACATCAAAATTTGCTAAAACATGCTCAATTCCACATTGCATTCATGCAACAACTAGCCCTAGTCATAGTGTAAAACATCAGTATGCAGCAACAAGAATAATAACATCAAAAACCACTTACAATGCCATAGAGTATATCCAACCAACAACTCATTGCAATAACAAAGCTCCAAGAAAAGAAAAATTTCCCAAATCCATACATCAAAATTCATCCATCTCCAAAAAAGCTCCTCCAATGAAAAAGTACGAATTCTCTAAGAGAGATATCCAAACCAAAATGTGATGATACCAATGAATGTCACTAACATGAATATATAGGCTCCTAAGGAGCTCGAATTAGCCTAAGGGGCCCCTATGTCTCTAATAATAAAATAATGTGTAAATAACACCCTGATTGGTGACAAGCCCACCAATTTAGCTCATAGGTGTAAAAATAAGCCACGCAAGGGCCAAATAATGATGTATACATGTCGTAGGTCCCTCCATGAGGCCTAGTAACATCCTGAAGTGCAATAACGACGAATAAATTCCTCGGAATATGATGGACAAGGGGGTGGCCCCTTGTTCTCCAAGTAGTAGACCTGTGGTGCTCCCAGTGGGTGTGGGGGCACATAAATGATCCCATGGGTCTCCAGATGGACCGGAGATGCATGTAGATGCTCTATGGAGGCTCATATGCTAGAATAAATGTCATCAGGTCCTTGTAAAAGCCCTGGGGTACCCTCCAAGTGCGTGGTGCACTTGTGGGGCTGGTTGGGCATGGTGCATCTGTTGAGATTTTGTGTAGTTGGGGTAGCATCGGATGTGCTCTAGCCTTGAAAATTTGTGGAGGGGCTAAGAAACACAACACCTCCAAAACCCAAAAAGCGTTTGGAAAAATTTCATCTCGCATTGAAGTTATTCAAGTAATTATTTATTTTAATGTAATTCCTAAGTCTAAACTTAGGGAAATTAAATAATTAAAGTGAATTAATTAACACGTGTTGAAATGTTCTAAGTGACGTGGATCAAACAATCTTTTAATCTCAACCGTCGATAAGTGATTTAATCACAACCGTTGATGTGTTCAATGAAAAAGTATAAGAGAAAGGCTTGAGGGTCAGTTGGAGACACACACACGGAGGCACAACTGAGAAACTAAGCTGGAATTCTGGGGCAGGGTTTGTTAAGAATTTCCGGAGGAGTTTTCTGCAGTGAGGGGTAGTATTGGCTGAGGGGATGATCTGATCTCAGATTGCAGGTATCAGCAGAGCCTATTGCTGAAGCTTTTAACCTTCCACAAGAAGGAGGAGAAAAATGGTTTAAAGGCCAAGTCATCACTGGAGGAGACCTCAACAGTTTCATAAAAGATGGACATAGAGAGCCTAACTGGGCTAAAGGAATTCCCAGCAGTTACCTCAAGAATGAATGGGCTGAGACTATCAAGGTCATCAATATTTACCTTACTCGTGAGAGGAGGTATACTGTTGTTTTTCTTTATCATATGAGATTTTTGTTTCATATTGTAGGTATGAAGACCCTCAACTTACCATTCTTTCTGCTGAAGAGCTTGACAATGATGTCAGCTAGGATACAAACTCATACAGCTGCATCAGAGTATAGCTTATATCATTAGGCTCTTATTAAATTATTGGATGAGGAAGAACTCGGGAAAAGAAACCAATCATGCGAACATTTTTTGTTTTACAGGGCAGGCCAACCTGCACCTACACCAAATATTCCAGCTTAGCTATCTCCAGCCTCACAGCAACATCCTCAGCCTGCGAAGCAGAAAGGAAAAAATCAGAAGCCAACTACTTCATCAGTTGGTAAGAGGAATAAGAGAAAGGCTAAGAAGAAGAACATCCACAAAAAGGCTAAAGGCAGAAAAGAAAAGGCTCCTTCAACCAAGGTTGAAAAGAAGTTGGAGAAAGGTGAAAGTTCATCAACCAGCAAGCCAAAATCAATGAAGATGGTGCCTCCTATTTATCCTTTTCCAAGGTTTATACCAGAGCACGAAGAGGAAAGTTTGTAACTGTAGAAAAATCCAAAGCTCAGGTGCTGTGAAAATTTCTGAATATTACTATATGCAGAAACCCTACTGTTAATTCTGGTTATACTTCTCCTACTTAAACAAATTATTAATGCTCAAATCTTCAAATTAACATCGAAGTAAACACATAACAGAGTTTCACCGATTCAAATCTAAAAAATAAATTCATGCACATAGACAAATTGACACACAAGATTTTCTAGACAATTGTCCCTGGAAAAACCCAATGCGGGAAAACCGGTCTTCTGGCTGCTGGAGTGTTTATATTATTAATAGTTTCTGAATACAGCAAATCTGGGCACCTTACTGGTTAACCCGACAAAAAAAACAAATTTGCAGCTAACCTGTTGTTCTGGAGACTGAAAACTTGACTGATCCACACCCTCAAATGGGATTTACAGGACTTTGCCACTTTCTGCCTCTAGAAACCCTAGCACTGCCCTTGAAGCCCTTGCGTCAGCCTCTGCGTGCCTCTGCGCTGCCCCTGAAGCCCCTGCATCAGCCTCTGCGTGCCTCTGCACTGCCCCTGAAGCCCTTGCGTCAGCCTCTGCGCTGTCCTGGAGAGGGCTGTGTAACCCCAGACTGGGTGGCATAGTCCCTATGCTGCCCTAGCTGGTCCAGCGTAACCCTGGAGGGCCTCCTACTACTCAGCGCTGCCCTTTCTGGGCTTGCGTAGCACCTGCGTAGCGACTGAAGCTCTCTGCGCTGCGTAGCTGCTGTTGCTTCCCTTGCTCCTTTGCGTTGCTCTTGGTTGTTGCCTCTCTGTCTCTTGCTGATTCTTGGCACTGGGATCAGACCATCCCCTTAGTCAATACTACCCCTCTCCGCAACTGAAACACTTCTAAAAATTCTTAGCAAACCCGCCCTAGAATTTCAGCTTAGTCTCAGTGCTCTACCTCCGTGTGTGTGTTCTCCAACTGACCCCAAGATTTTCCTTTATACTTTCTAGTTGGGAAACCAACAAACATGGTCTAATCTTGAATCGATGGCTAAGATTAAAAGAAAGCTTGATCCGTGTGACTTGAGTCATTTCCATCACATGTTTAAATTAATTACCTTTAATATTTTAATTTTCTTAAGTTAGACTTAGGGTCCTTAATTAAAAATATTAATTAATTAATTATCTCCCAAACTGGATGGAATTTCCCAAATCCCTTTCTGGGTCTTGGAGATCTCATGTACTCTAGTTCCTCCACAAATTTTGGGAGCTAGAGCACATCTGATGCTACCCCAACACTCAGGAAAACTCAACACTCCCTCTTAGCGAGGAATGTGCTCTAGTACAACTCTGCTTCACCCCGAAACTCTGCACTAATATCCGTGGAGGTCTTTGCACTGATGTTGGACCTGCTTCCCTTCATCACTGTGTTGTTGCTGGCATTCTGTACTGTTGCCCATGACATTGCCACCGCCACTGCCACATCTGTACTGCAGCTCCCTCTCAATCTGTTGCATCGCGCTACCAATTGCTACACTGCAACTTCAGTTGCTGAGAGAAACAACTAAAACTCCTGCCCAATCTTTGACAGACAAGTCAGTTGGGCTGCATACTCATCACTGAAGCTCCATAGGCTGCTGCTCTGTGTTGTCATCTGGAGGATGATGCACAGCTATAGCTCTTCACTGCATAAGTAGACTCTCTCTGTGTTGTTGAAGTCACATCAGCCCCTGCACTGAAATCTCCTACACTGTTGTTATGCTGCACTATCCTCCTGAAGCCTCTACGCTGGTGTAGCTCTGCTCTGCATAAGCAACTCTGCTCTGCGCTGTTGAAGTCACATCAGCCCTTGCATTACTATTGCATCTCCACTGCGCTGCTCCCTTCAGCCTTTAGCTCCGCCATTGATCCATCCGTGATTCTCTGCACCAACTACTCCACTTGTCCCGCTACTGTCCTAAGGCTCCCGTAGCTCGAATGTGATCCAAGAGACGAGCTGCTCAAGGATCCCGCCACCACTCTGTAGCTGCTCTACATATCCATGTCGCCCCACTTTCGTGGCTCATGAGCGGTCATGGCTACATCATCTTCTGAACCATCGTAAGCCAGCCTTGGAAGTAGAAGCTTCCTTGTCCTTATTCTTTTGTGGACAATTGTTGGCAAAATGTCCTAATTCGCCACACTGGAAACAATTGATCTTAGATAGATCATGCTTCTTCTTCCCTTGCTGCCTCTTTGATGCCAAGGCAGCATCTTCTTCCTCTTCCTTCTTCACTTTACTAGATCTCGTGTTGTACTGCCTCTTGGTGAATCGACGGAGTTCTTCTCGATAAAGGATTGCCCACATACTGTCCTAGTTGGGAAGGTCCGCTCTACCCAAGACGCTTTGGACAAAAGTTTCCCAGTCCTTTGTGACTGCATTGAGTGCAGTTCTTACCATCACATCATCCTCCACCTTTGCTCCCATGGTAGACAATTGATATCTGATCGCCTGTAATCTGAAAAGGAAGGGTTCTATTTCTTCTCCCTTGGTCATCATGAATGACCGCAGCTAATTCTCTAGAAGCATTCTCCTCTGGACGAACTTTCCCTCATATAGGGCAGTTAAGGCTTTCCACATCTCATGGGCCGTTTTCTTTTCAACTATGTGTGGAACTATATGATCCTTAATCCCATCCATTATGAAGCATTTGGCATGTGCCACAGCCTCATCGTGCTTCACCAAGAGAACAACATCAGTTGGCATGGCCAGGAATTTTTATGCATGTTCCCTTAGATCGTATGCCTCCATGAATACCAAGATTCTGGCCTTCCAGACTGCAAAGTTGGACAGGCCGTCCAACCTATCCTAATCACGTAGTTCGTGAGGTGCCATCTGCTCAGCAAATCTGTCAGAACTCCTCTCTATGCTAGAGATTTGGATCTAGGGCCTTTGGCGAGATAGGTACCCTCTGCTCCCTCTGAAAACTGACCTCCTCTCTTGGAAGTCTACCAAATCAATCAACGAAACAGTTCTCTTTGATCCTCTGATCGATCTGCAGATTTATTTGGCTAGAAACCCTCTGAGAAGCTGATCTCCTCCCGCTCTGTCACCTGAATCTTCAAAAATTTAACTCCACCAGCAACTTTTGAAGTTCTGCAGCACTTTTTCCGGCACTTCTTAATCAGCACGGCTTCAGATCTGCATCACCCTATCTGGCCTCTACATGAGCATATAGTCCCAGTGCTGTCTCTGCATAGTAAGTACGTGGGCCTGTGTGGAGACTGTGTAGGACTGCATCACTCTGGCCTTTGCATGGCTCCACTCCCTCTGTTGTTGCGTTGTCCCTTCAGATATGGCTTTCTACGGCTGCTACTGCTCTCTCTGCTGCTTACTGCGGCAAGGATTCTTCAGTCTTCTGCTGGTGACCCTGCTAGATCTGCAATCGCTTTGATACCATGTGAAAATTTCTGAATATTACTTTATGCAGAAACCCTACTGTTAATTCTGGTTATACTTCTCCTACTTAAACAAGTTATTAATACTAAAATCTTCAGATTAACATCGAAGTAAACACATAACAGACTTTCACCGATTCAGATCTAAAACAGAAATTCATGCACACAGACAAAGTGACACACAAGATTTTCTGGACAACTGTCCCCGAAAAAAACCAATGCGGGAAAATTGATTTTCTGACTACTAGAGGGTTTATATTATTAAGTAGTTTCTGAATTCAGAAAATATGGGTACCTTACTGGTTAACCCAACAGAAAAATATAGATCTACTGCTAACCTACTATTCTGGAGACTGAAAACTTGACTAATCCAACCCTTAAACAGGATTTACAGGACTCAACCACTTTCTACCTCTAGAAACCCTAGCGCTGCCCCTGAAGCCCCTGCGTCAGTCTCTCATGCCTCTGCACTGTCTTGGAGAGGGTTGCGTAACCCTAGACTGGGTGACGCAATCCCTACACTGCCCTAGCTGGACCAGTGTAACCCTGGAGGGCCTCCTGCTTCTCAGCGCTTTCCTTTTTGGGCCTACGTAGCAACTGCGTAGCGGCTGAAGCTCTCCGCGCTGCGCAACTACTGCGTAGCTGCTGCTGCTGCCCTTGCTCCTCTGCGCTGCTCCTGGTTGCCGCCTCTCTGCCTCTTGCTAATTCTTGGCACTGGGATCAGACCATCCCCTTAGCCAATACTACTCCTCTCCGCAGCTGAAACACTTCTGAAAATTCTTAGCAAACCCACCCTAGAATTTCAGCTTAGTCTCAGTGCTCTGCCTCTGTGTGTGTGTTCTCAAACTGACCCCAAGCCTTTCCTTTATACTTTCTCGTTGGGAAACCAACAACCATGATCTAATATTGAATCGATGGCTAAGATTAAAATAAATTTTGATCCGTGTGACTTGAGCCATTTCCATCACATGTTTAAATTAATTACCTTTAATATTTTAATTTTCCTAAGTTAGACTTAGGGTCCTTAATTAAAAATATTAATTAATTAATTATCTCCCAAACTGGATGGAATTTCCCAAACCCCTTTCTGGGTATTGGATATCTCATGTACTCTAGTCCCTCCACAAAATTTGGGAGCTAGAGCACGCCCGATGCTACCCCAACACTCATGAAAACTTAACAAGTGGTACCGAATATTTCGGAAGCAGACATTCAACAAAATATTCAAAAAGAATATCAACCCACTAAGTTTGATGAGGAGCTCCTAAAAGATGCAGGGTATGATATTAGTAGCAAGAGAAGGAAAAAGGATGCAAAAACAATTGTTGGTAGCAGGAAAATACACACAAGAGACAACAACAAATTTAGGCTGAAATCTAAAGCCCTGCATAATCCAAGTTTGCTGACTTAAGTCATAGATGTAGAGAGGCAATCTGAAGGGTTACAGACTGTAACTCCTTCAATTTCAGTCTAGTGGACTCAAAAAGAAATATAAGGGTAAATCCCTGTAATAACCCGTTTCAGGGATATCTATAAAACACAAGCAAACTCCAACCGGAGATGGACTGGGAGGGCATTTACCAGATATTTCACCTTTGAAAAGAGGGTGAGATCTGGAGGCTATCTGGCCCTTTCCAGACTCTGTTTAAGAGTATGGGGAAAAACACACCAAGTGATATAGTAACTGGAATGCTCGAGGAGAAAAATAACAGTAGTGCAAGCATACAATAGCATATATATAGAACACGTAACAAATACTCAAGAAATGCAAAGAGAATGCTGAGCCATTTTATTATGCTGAGAAATATAAGTGAGTACAATCGGTGATCATAGTGATGGCACCTAGACTTGCTCAAGGCAAGTGAAGAAATACTCTCAGAATGCTAATGGAATGGCTGCTCTCTGATTTGCGTCCTAGCTGCTGGAAAACTGTCGTGTAGCTGCTACTGCTGGAACAAGATGAGTATCCGGGGCTTTTCCCCTACTCGGAATAAGCTGGAGCTCTGGAATCAACCTCTACTCACCAAACCCAAAAAAGCCCAGAAAGCATTTCTGGAATGACCGACCCCCGAGAATCACCCCCTTGAGGATCTATGCTATCCTCCAAGGCTCAGCGCTGAGGCTGAATGGAAACCACCAAAATACGGCCACAAACTCTGCCAAAATCCTCCTACAGGCTAGGGCTGGCCCCTTGCTCAATCTCCAAGCTCAAAACCTCCGAAAGAAACCCAATCCAGAGCTCCCTAGAAATGGACTGCGTCCTCCCTCTCAGGTCTGCGCATTCTATGGATGCACTGCTCCTCTACGAAGGCCAAACACCAATCCTCCAACAAAATACTGATGGGACAACCTCATCCGAGCAGGCACTCGAAGTCCCTCGGGGCTGAGGGTGAGATCTCTGAACGGAGACACTCGGTGCACTCAACAGTGTTGCAGACTGGCTAAACAACCAGCGTGCTCAAGAAGTCGAAATGACCAGCTCAATATCATAAACATCGAATGACCAAAATGAGGAGGCTCTCCTCTCTTTATAGCGTTGGCCTCTCTCAAACCCTAAGGCCCACCTCCTCCAATGTAGCCTCCCTTTGCCACGTGCTCAACTCAACCTGCGTAGTCCCTCCATGTGGTCCACGTGGGTCCGCTCTCTACGTGGTCTCTTGGCCCCCTTGGCTCACTTAAGTTACAACGTTGTGTCTACTAGGGAGTGCACTTTATTTTTAGAGTGAGTTATGTCCCCCTCTACTCACTTTTATTTATAATTTAGCTACATAAGGCAAAATTGACCAAAATCGATATTTCCAATTAGCCATTGCTAATTGGGAATATTACAGTCTCCCCCGGCAAAATGTTGCTTGACCCCAAGTAACTGTAATGATGGATGTTGCAAGATCTTCTCACTCTCCCAAGTGGCATCCTCATCCGGCAAATTCCTCCACCTCACCAAGAACTCCCGGATTGTCCTATTCCGCAACTGCCTCTCTCTGGTATCAATAATGGCCTTGGGCTGTAACACCAAATGCCCCTCATCATCTGTAGGCGGTAGCTCCTCTGTCACTATCACCTGCTGCCCCAATGCCTTCTTCAGGCATGATACATGGAAAATGTTATGAATCTTGCTGCCTTGGGGCAGCTCCAACTCATAAGCAACTTGTCCAACCCTACATATCACCCTGTATGGCCCATAAAAACGAGGCTTGAGCTTCTCAGCTCCCTTCTGCTTGAGTGACGACTGTCGGTATGGCTGCAAACATAGGTAGACCAAGTCCCCTACCTCAAACTGTCTCTCCACCTGACCCCTGTCGGCATACAGCTTCTGTTGGTTCTGCGCTGTAGTCATGTTATCCTTGAGAGCTCGGAGAATGTCCTGACTCTCTTGGATCCAATCTTTGGCTCTCGGAGCCTTGCTAGCACCAAACATCACATCAGCAAAAGATAAAGAATGATATCCATACAAAGCATAGAACGGGGACATACCGATGGACATGTTATGTGTGTTGTTGTAGCAGTACTCCCCTAGATGCAGCCACTTCAGCCATGCTCTCTGCTGCCCACTGACATAGTTACGCAAGTAGCCTTCCAGCCACTTATTAACTATCTCTGTCTGCCCGTCTGTCTGTGGGTGGTCGCTGGTACTCGGTGTCAACTCTGTCCCCACCAGTCGGAAAAGCTCCTGCCAAAATCCGCCCATGAAGCGGCTGTCCCTGTCACTGATAATGATCTTGGGAAAACCATGTAACCTGAAGATCTCTATGAAGAACAGCTCTGCCACATGTGCTGCTATATAGTGTGCGGATATGGCGAAAAAGTGTGCATACTTCATCAGCCGATCAACAACGACGAATATACAGTCCTTGCCCTACACCATGGGCAACCCTGTGATGAAGTCCATCGAAATGCTCTCCCATTTTCCCTCCGGAATGGGAAGAGGCTGCAACAAACCTGCTGGATGGCTCATCTCCCCCTTGTTTCGCTGGCAAACCTCGCACTCCCTAATGTGCTGGAGCACGTCCTCCTTGAGGCCCTTCCATGAGAACCTCTCTCTGATGTCCCTGTAGGTTTTGGTAAACCCCTAATGGCCGAACAATGGTGAATCATGTGATGCCTGAAGTATCTTCTTCTTGAGCTGGGAGCCCTCAGTCAAGAAGATCCTATCTTTGTAGTAGATGATCTCATCTATCACCCTGTATCTATCATCTGTCACCTGACCATCCAGAAGCTCACAAGTAAACCTGTCCTTGGAGTACTCTACCAAAAGTCGAGCCCCCCAATCTGTATCCAAACTCATCAGAGACAATGTGGCTGGTCTACGTGAAAGTGCATCGGCTACCACATTGTTCTTCCCCTTGACATACTCAATGTCAAAGTCATAAGCCTGGATCTGGCTGATCCACTTCTGCTGCCTCTCCTGTAGCTGCTTCTGCTCCAAAAAGAACCTGAGGCTGTTGTGATCAGTCCTCACCCTGAACTGGTTACCCACCAGGTACTGCCGAAATTTGGCCAATGCATGCATAATGGCCAACATCTCCTTGTCGTATATAGCATACAACTGCTCATGAGGAAGGAGCTTCCAGCTCTCATAGACTATAGGGTGGCCTCCCTGCATCAACACTACGCCGATCCCCTCTCCCGATGCATCACACTCCAAAACAAAAGGCTGCGTAAAATCCGGCAACACAAGCACTGGGCAGCTGCTCATAACCTCCTTGAGCCTGTCAAAGGCCCGCTGCGCTGTATCTGACCAACTGAATGCCCCCTTCTTTGTCAAATCTGTAAGGGGTGCAGAAGGCTGAGAGAAACTCTTGACGAACTTCCTGTAATATGTACAGATACCAACAAATCCTCGAAGTTCCGTCACGTTTCTCGACTCTGGTCAATCTCTGATGGCCCTGATCTTCTCCTCATGGACCCTCACTCCGTCCACTCCTATGATGTGTCCCAAATACAACATCTCCGTCAACCCAAACTCACACTTGGAGAGCTTAGCATAAAACTGTTGCTCCTCCAAGATATGTAGTACTGCCTCTATGTGCTGGAGATTCTCCTCCCAAGTCCTACTATATATCAGTATATCATTGAAAAAGACCAACACAAACTTCCTCAGATGACTGCGGAAGATATGGTTCATGCAAGACTAGAAAGTGACTGGTGCGTTGGTTAGACTGAAAGGCATAACCAAAAACTCAAAGTGGCCGTAATGGCACCTGAAAGCGGTCTTGGGAATGTCTTGTTCCCTTACGCGAATCTGGTGGTACCCGGATCTCAAATCAATCTTTGAGAAGAACTGTGCTCCTCTCAACTCATCCATCAACTCATCAATCCGCGATATAGGGTACCTATTCTTCATGGTCTTTTTATTCAAGGCCCTGTAATCAATGCACATTCTCAATGTGCCATCCTTCTTTTTCACCAAGACCACCGAAGAAGCAAAATGTAATATCCCGTTTCAGGGATATCTCTAAAACATGACAAACTCCAACCAGAGATGGACTAGAGGGCGTTTACCAGATATGCCGCCTCTGAAAAGAGGACGAAATCTGGAGGCTACCTGACCCTTTCCAGACTCTGTCTAAGAGTATACAATAAACACACCAAGTGGTATAGAACTAGAATGCTCAAATATATATAAAATAACAGTGCAACAGACATATAATAACATAGAAAGAATGTACGACAACTCATCCAGAAACATAGAGAGGAAATGCTAAGCCATTTTATTAAACTGAGAAATATAATGAAGTACAATAGGTGATCAGAGTGATGGCACCTAAACTTGCTCTAGGCAAGTGAAGAAATACTCTCAGAATACACCAGAAATGACTGCTCTCTGAACTGCGTCCTAGCTGCTGGAAAACTGCCGTGTAGCTGCTACCACTGAAATGAACTGATAACTAAGGGCTGATCCCCTTTCCGGAATGAGCTAAAAATCTGGAATCCTCCTCTACTCACCAATCCAGACAAAACCCAGAAACCATATCAGAAATGACCGACCTCCGAAAAACACCCCCTTGGGGAATTATGCTGGCCTCCAAGGCCTTGCACAGAGGCTAAATGAGAATGACTGAAATACCGCCTCAAACTCCACCAAAATCCTCCCAAAGGCAAAGGCTGATCCTCTGCTCAAAATCTCGGCTCAAATCTCCTGCAAAACCCCCGATCCGGAACACCCCCAAGATGGACTGCGTCCTCCCTCTCAGTGACTGCGCAGTCTCTATGAATGCTCGGCTCCGCAGCAAACCCAAACACCAAAACCTCCTACAAAATTCTAAAGAAATAACATTGCCCGATCAGGCACTCAAAGTCCCCCGGGGCTAAGGGCGAGATCTCTGACCGGAGACACTCAATGCACTAAACAACATTGCAGACAGGCTAAACAGCCAACGTGCTCAAGAAGTCAAAACAACCAGCTCAATATCATCAACAACAGAATGAATCAAATAAGAAGGCTCCTCCCTCTTTTATAACGTTGGCCTTCCTCCAACCCTAAGGCTCATCTCCTCAACGTAGCCTCCCTCTCTTGCCACGTGCCCATCCTCATCTGTGCGTAGCTTCTAGAGCATACGTAGGCCCCCTCTCTACGTGGTGCTTGGCCCCCCTTGGCTCCCCTTTAAGTTACAACGTTGTGCTACTAGGAGGGTGTTTTATTCCACTTAAGTGAGTTAGACCTTCTTCACTCACTTTTTATTTATTAATAAACTATAGACGACAAAACTGAATAAAATCGAATATTCCAATTAGCTGTCGCTAATTAGGAATATTATAGTCTCCCCCGGAAAAATGTTGCTTGTCCTCAAGAACCTGAAGTGATGGATGCTGCAAAATCTTCTCACTCTCCCAAGTGGCATCCTAATCCAAAAAATTCTTCCACCTCACCAAGAATTCCCAGACTGTCCTGCTCCGTAGGAGCCTCTCCCTGGTATCAATAATAGCCTTTGGCTGCAACACCAAATGCCCCTCATCATCCGTGGGTGGTAGCTCCTCTGTCACTGTCACCTGCTGCCCCAGCGCCTTCTTCAGGCATGATACATGAAAAACGTTGTGGATCTTATTGCCTTGGGGCAGCTCCAACTCATACGCAACCTTCCCAATCCTGCGTATCACCCTGTATGGCCCGTAAAAGTGAGGCTTGAGCTTCTCAGCTCCCTTCTGTTTTAGCGATGATTGTCCATATGGCTGTAATTGTAGGTAGACCAAGTCCCCTACCTCAAACTATCTCTCCACCCGACCTCTGTCGGCATACAGCTTCTGCTGGTTTTGTGCTGTAGCCATATTATCCTTGAGAGCTCGGAGAATGTCCTAACTCTCTTGGATCCAAATCTTGGCTCTAGGAGCCTTGCTAGCACCGAACATCACATCAGCAAAAGATAAGGAATGATACCCATACAAAGCATAAAATGGTGACATACCAATGGACATGTGATGTGTCGTGTTGTAGCAGTACTCCCCCAGATGCAACCACTTCAACCATGCTCGCTGCAGCCCACTGACATAGTTACACAAGTAGCCCTCCAGCCACTTGTTAACTATCTCCGTCTATCCATCTGTCTGTGGGTGATAACTGGTACTCGGTGTCAACTCCGTCCCCACTAACCGGAAAAGCTCCTGCCAAAATCCGCCCATGAAGCGGCTGTCCCTGTCACTGATGATGGTCTTAGGAAGACCATGCAGCCTGAAAACCTCTCTAAAGAACAGCTCGGCCACCTGTGCTGCTGTGTAATGCGCGGATATGGCGAAAAAGCGTGCATACTTTGTCAGCCGATCAACGACGACAAAGATACAATCCTTGCCCTGCACCATGGGCAACCCTGTGATGAAGTCCATTGAGAGACTCTCCCATTTCCCCTCCGGAATGGGAAGAGGCTGCAACAATCCTGCGGGATGGCTCATCTCCCCCTTGTTCCTCTGACAAACATCGCACTCCCTGATGTGCTGGAGTACGTCCTCCTTGAGGCCCTTCCATGAGAACCTCTCTCTAATGGCCCTGTAGGTTTTGGTAAACCCCTGATGGCCTGCCAAAGGAGAACCCCTGGTAAACTTCCTCTTCTTAAGCTGAGATCCCTCAGTCAAGAAGATCCTGTCTCTGTAGTGGATGATCTCATCGACCACCCTGTACCTATCATCCGCTACCTGTCCATCCAGAACATCACATGCAAATCTGTCCTTGGAGTACTCCACTAATAGTCGAGCCCTCCAATCTGTATCCAAGCTCATAAGAGATAACGTGGCGGGTCTACGTGAAAGGGCATTTGCTACCACGTTATTCTTACCCTTGACATACTCAATGTCAAAGTCATATGCTTGGATCTCACTGATCCACTTCTGCTACCTCTCCTGTAGCTGCTTCTGCTCCAAAAAGAACCTGAGGCTGTTGTGATCAGTCCTCACCCTGAACCCGTTCCCTACTAAATATTGACAGAATTTGGCCAAGGCATGCATAATGGCCAACATCTCCTTGTCGTATATAGAATACAACCTCTCGTGCGGAAGGAGCTTCCGGCTCTCAAAGGCTATAGGGTGTCCCCCCTGCATCAATACTGCGCCGATCCCCTCTCCCGACGCATCACACTCCAAGACAAATGGCTGCGTAAAATCCGGCAATGCAAGCACTGGGCAGCTACTCATCACCTCCTTGAGCCTATCAAAGGCTCGCTGCGCTGTATCTGACCAACTGAATGCCCCCTTCTTCGTCAAATTTGTAAGGGGTGCAGCAAGCTGTGAGAAACCTCTGACGAACTTCCTGTAATAGGTACATATCCCAATGAACCCTCGAAGTTCCATCACGTTCCTTGGCTCCGATCAATCTCTGATGGCTCTAATATTCTCCTCATGGACCCTCACTCCGTCCACTCCAATAATGTGACCCAAATACAACATCTCCGTCATCCCAAACTCACACTTGGAGAGCTTAGCATAGAACTGTTACTCTTCCAAGATGCGTAGTACTACCTTTATATGCTAGAGATGCTCCTCTCAAGTCCTGCTATATATGAGTATGTCATCGAAGAAGACCAATATAAACTTCCGCAGATGACTGCGGAAGATATGGTTCATGCAAGACTGAAAGGTGGCTGGTGCATTGGTCAGCCCAAAAGGCATAACCAAAAACTCAAAGTGCCCATAATGACACCTGAAGGCGGTCTTGGGAATGTCCTGTTCCCTCACGCGAATCTGATGGTACCCTGATCTCAAATCAATCTTCGAGAAGAACTTGGCTCCTCTCAGCTCATCCATCAACTCATCGATCCTGGTTATAGGATACCTGTTCTTCAGGGTCTTCTTGTTTAGGGCCCTGTAATCAATGCACATCCTCAAGGTGTCGTCCTTCTTCTTCACCAACACCACGAAAGAAGCAAACGGACTCGTGCTCGGTCTGATGTGCCCAAGAGCGAGCAACTCCTGAATGGCCCGCTTAATCTCATCCCGATAGGCTTTGGGATGCCTATAGGGGGTAGTAATCACCACCTGAATGCCCTGCTCAAGCTCAATGGTGTGCTCAAACCCTCGATCTGGTGGTCGACCTAGTGGTATATCCCCAAACACTGCATCATACCTGTCAAGGATGGCCTGTATGTCAGGATGGACTGCCTGACCTGTGGTCTCTGCCTCTAATGCCCGCAACTCAACCGCCCACTCTATGTCTCCCTTCCGGAAATCTGCCTCCATCCGGTGTGCTGAAACTGTCTGAGGTGGGTAAGTGTGCATCCCACGGATCTTCTCATGCTTCCCGGTCTTCTTGTCATCCCACTCCATCTCTAAGGCCTCCCAATCCATGGTGACCTTCCCCAGAGTAATCAACCACTGAACACCCAATACCACATTGGTATCTGATATGTTGACCATGAAAAAGTGATCGGTCACGGTGTAGGTACCCATCGTCATTGCCAACTCTGGAACATACCGGGCACACTGCATCGTCTGGGCTCCTGGGACCAAAACTGAAAATCCGTCAAAGCTCTCGGTCGGTATACCTCTCCGCTCAACCATCTGTGCATCAATGAAGTTGTGGGTTGCCCCACTGTCGACCAAAATTGACACTCGTTGGCCACGTACTGTCCCTCGTACGCGCAGCGTCAAATACTTGGGAACTCCTCGCAAGGCTGCAAGGGTCCCTCCTGTGGGTGCAAAAGCTACACCTCTTGTCCCTAAAGGTGGAGGCGGCAACTGATCCTGGGCCGTCTGACTATCTCCTGCCTCCTCATCCTCTTCTCCGCTATCATCGGAGAAGACCTCAATAAAGTGTGCTTTGCCAGCAGCACACCTATGCCCTGGTGCCCACGGCTCCTGACAAGTGAAGCACATCCGCTTCTTCCTCAACTCCCTCCTGGCATCATCATCTATCTGTGCCCGTCCTGGATTCCCCTTTGGAGGTGGAACCCTCACATCTTTCCCCTTGGACTGGAAACCCTATCTCTGGGGGTAAGGTGTACGAGTCCTGGGCAATGCATCCTGTAAATCCCGTGTCCTGCTAATAGTGTCCTGGAGTGTAGCTGGTCTAGTGGATCTCACTAATCCCCGAAGTGGCTCTGCTAGCCCCTCCACAAACATATAGATCATCCGTGTTGCGGATAGATCTGGCACCATCACTGAAACCCTCAAGAAATCTGCAATGTATGTCTCTGGGCTCCCAGTCTGCTTGAGCCTCGTCAGCTCAACAAAGTGTTGTTCCGGATCCCTCCGATCAAATTGCTCCATCAACCTCCTGGTAAACTCGGCATATGTCGTCACTGTAGAATGTCCGAGTGTGACCATCCCATGGAACCACCAGTCCTGGGCCTGACCATCCAAATGCAATGTCGCCACCTTGACGGCCTCCGTCTCCGACATCTGGTTAAGCTGGAAATAGATGTCCAGCTTCTCCACCCAATATTTTGCTGAACTGTTTGATGAGCCATCAAACGTAAGTAAATAGAATCTACTAGATATGCGGTGGGTATCTCCATCATGATAATGTCGGTGCCCTCTATGATGGTCGTGGGGTCTACTGTCCCACTAGAGCTGAACAAAATCCCGGATTGAGAGAGCATCCCTGAACTCCTGCCCATAGGCCTGATACTCTGCAAAAATACTCGCCCATGTGTCCGGGCTCTGCCTCCTGCTGGGCTCCTGCCCTTGTGTCTGCTCCCAAGAAAGTGGGCATGGTAGAGCAGGTAGGTGCACGTGAAGCCATTGGCTGAGGAGTATCACGTTGAGCAACACCATGCTCCGAAAAATGGTGGGATGTACCTGATCCCTCACCTACCGGGAAAACCCGTGGGGTCTCACGCTGTCTAGCCTCTACAGCGGTGAATCTCTGACCCATCACCTCAATCTGTCTGGCTAAATCCTGCACCGATTTGAGGAGTGCCTCCCCAAACTGTTTGGCCTCAGTGTCATCTGCCATTGGCCCTCTCTGCTCTGAATCTAATACAGGCTCCTCCTGCTTTGCATCTGTCACAGGCTCTCTCTCCTACTCTGTGTCCACCACACTAACACAGTCTCCCTCTCCGTAGGTGTTCTCCAACCTACGCTCACGGTCTTTGTACTTCCTGCCTCTGTAACAAATATATGGCCTCTTCCCCGGTGTCATAGACCATAGGCTGAGCCAGAACTATGCTCTGATACCACTGTAATATCCCGTTTCAGGGATATCTCTAAAACACGGCAAACTCTAACCAGAGATGGACTGGGAGGGCGTTTACCAGATATGTCGCCTCTGAAAAGAGGACGAAATCTGGAGGCTACCTGGCCCTTTCCAGACTCTGTCTAAGAGTATAAAATAAACACACCAAGTGGTATAGAACTAGAATGCTCAAATATATATAAAATAACAGTGCAACAGACATATAATAACATAGAAAGAATGTACGGCGACTCATCCAGAAATATAGAGAGGAAATGCTAAGCCATTTTATTAAACTGAGAAATATAATGAAGTACAATAGGTGATCAGAGTGATGGCACCTAAACTTGCTCTAGGCAAGTGAAGAAATACTCTCAGAATACACCAGAAATGGCTGCTCTCTGAACTGCGTCCCAGCTGCCGGAAAACTGTCGTGTATCTGCTACCACTGAAATGAACTGATAACTAGGGGCTGCTCCCCTTGCCGGAATGAGCTGAAAATCTGGAATCCTCCTCTACTCACCAATCCAGACAAAACCCATAAACCATATCAGAAATGGCCGACCTCCGAAAAACACCCCCTTGGGGAATTACGCTGTCCTCCAAGGCCCTGCGCAGAGGCTAAATGAGAATGACTGAAATACCACCTCAAACTCCACCAAAATCCTCCCAAAGGAAACGGTTGATCCTCTGCTCAAAATCTGGGCTCAAATCTCCTGCAAAACCCCCGATCCGGAACACCCCCAAGATGGACTGCGTCCTCCCTCTCAATGACTGCGCAGTCTCTATGAATGCTCGGCTCCGCAGCAAACCCAAACACCAAAACCTCCTAAAAAATGCTGAAGAAATAACCTTGCCCGAGTAGGCACTCGAAGTCCCCCGGGGCTAAGGGCGAGATCTCCAACCGGAGACACTCAATGCACTAAACAGTGCTGCAAACAGGCTAAACAACTAGCGTGCTCAAGAAGTCAAAACGACCAGCTCAATATCATCAACAACAGAATGAATCAAATGAGAAGGCTCCTCCCTCTTTTATAACGTTGGCCTTCCTCCAACCCTAAGGCTCATCTCCTCAACATAGCCTCCCTCTCTTGCCACGTGCTCATCCTCATCTGCGCAGTAGCTTCTAGAGCATACGTAGGCCCCCTCTCTACGTGTTGCTTGGCCCCCCTTGGCTCCCCTTTAAGTTACAACGTTGTGCTACTAGGAGGGTGTTTTATTCCACTTAAGTGAGTTAGACCTTCTTCACTCACTTTTTATTTATTAATAAACTACAGACGGCAAAACTGAACAAAATCGAATATTCCAATTAGCTGTCACTAATTAGGAATATTACACAAAAAGACTGGTGCTAGGCCGAATATGTCCAAGAGCCAGCAACTCTTGGATGGCCCGCTTAATCTCATCCCGATAGGCCTTGGGGTGCCTATAGGGTGTGGTAATAAAGGCCTAGATGCCCTGATCTAGCTCAATAGTGTGCTCAAACCCCCGATCTGGTGGCTGTCCTGGTGGTATCTCCCCAAACACCGTGTCATACCTGTCAAGGATGGCCTATATATCAGGATGAATTGTCTGCCCAGTAGTCCCTGCCTCTGATGCCCGCAACTCTACTGCCCACTCTATGTCTCCCCTCCGGAAGTCTGCCTCCATCCGGTGAGCTGAAACAGTCTGGGGTGGGTAAGTGTGCATCCCACGTATCTTCTCATGCTTCCCGGTATTCTTATCATCCCACTCCATCTCCAAGGCCTCCCAATCTGTGGTGACCTTCCCTAGAGTAATCAACCACTGTACACCCAATACCACATTGGTATCTGGTATGTTAACCACGAAAAAGTGGTTGGTCACTGTGTAGGTACCCATCATCACAGCCAGCTCTGGAACATATCTGGCACACTGCATCGTCTGATCTCCTGGGACCAACACTAAAAATCCATCGAAGCTCTCTGTTGGTATGCCTCTCCGCTCAACCATCTGTGCATCGATGAAGTTGTGGGTTGCCCCACTGTCTACCAAAACTGAAACTCGCTGCCCACGTACTGTCCCTCAGACACGCAACGTCAAATATTTGGGTACTCCCCGCAATGCTACAAGGGTCCCCCTGTGGGTGCAAAAGCTGCACCTCCTGCTCCTAGAGGTGGAGGTGGCAAATGGTGCTGCGCTGCCTGACTGTCTCCTACCTCCCCATCCTCACACTCATCCTCTTCCCCGCTGCTCTCGGAGAAGACCTCAATAAAATGTGCTTTGCCAGCAGCACATCTATGTCCCAGCGCCCACGACTCTTGACAGGTAAAACACAACTGCTTCTTCTTCAACTCCCTCCTGGCATACTCATCTAGTTGTCCCCTACCCGACTTCCCCCTAGGAGGCGAAATCCTCACATCCTTCCCCTTTGGCTGGAAAGCCTGTCTCTGGGGGTAAGGTGTCCTGGTCCGGGGTAAAGCATCCTGCAAATCCCGGGTCCTGCCAACTGCGTCCTGGAGTGTGGCTGGTCTGGTGGATCTGACCAAACCTCGAAGTGGCTCTGCTAACCCCTCAATGAACATGTATATCATCCGCGCCGCGGATAGATCGGGCACCATCACTGAAAGCCTCAAGAAATATGCAATATATGACTCCGGGCTCCCGGTCTGTTTGAGCCTTGTCAGCTCAACAAAGTGCTCTTCCGAATCCCTCAGGTCAAACCTCTCTATCAGTCTCTGGGTGAACTCAGCATATGTGGTCACTGTTGAATTCCCGAGTGTCACCATCCCATGGAACCACCAATCTTGGGCCTCTCCATCCAAATGCAGCGTAGCCACCTTGATGGCCTCTGGCTCTGCCATCTGGTTGAACTGGAGATATATGTCCAGCTTCTCCACCCAAGACTTTGCCAAACTATTTGATGAACCATCAAACGTAGGCAAATGGAATCGGCTCGCTCTACGCTGGGTGTCTCCATCATGATAATGCCAGTGCCCTCTGTGATGGTCGCGGGGTCTACTGTCCCGCTGGAGCTGAACAAAGTCTCTGAATGAAAGGGCATCCCTGAACTCCTGCCCATATGCCTGGTACTCAACAAAGTAATCACCCATGTGGCCAGCCTCCAGCTCCTGCTGTGCTCCTGCCCCTGTGTCTGCACCCAGAAAAGTGGGCATAGTGGAACGTGTGGGTGCATGTGATGCCTGGTGCGGAGTGGCATCCCACTCCTGCAAATGGTGGGATGTGCCTGACCCCTCACCAACATAGAAACCCCTTGGGGTTTCACGCTGTCTAGCCTCCACAACAGTGAATCTCTGACCCATCACCTCGATCTGCCTCGCCAGATCCTGCACTGATTTGAGGAGTGCTTCCCCAAACTATTTTGCATCGCTATCATCTGCCATTGGCTCTCCCTGCTCTGCGTCTACCACAGGCCCCTCCTGTTCTGCGTCTATCACAGGCTCCTCTTGTTCTGCGTCCACCACCCGAACACAGTCACCCTCTCTGTAGGTGTTCTCCAACCTACGCTCAATATCTCTATACTTCCTACCTCTGTAGCAGATGTAGGGTTTCTCCCTCGGTGTCATAGACAACTAGTTCCACAGGTTGAGCCAGATCTATGCTCTAATACCACTGTAATATCTCATTTCAGGGATATCTCTAAAACACAAGCAAACTCCAACCGAAGATGGACTGGGAGGGCATTTACCAGATATTTCACCTTTGAAAAGAGGGTGAGATCTGGAGGCTATCTGGCCCTTTCCAGACTCTGTCTAAGAGTATGGGGAAAAACACACCAAGTGGTATAGTAACTGGAATGCTCGAGGAGAAAAATAACAGTAGTGCAAGCATACAATAGCATATATATAGAACACGTAACAGATACTCAAGAAATGCAAAGAGAATGTTGAGCCATTTTATTATGCTGAGAAATATAAGTGAGTACAATAGGTGATCAGAGTGATGGCACCTAGACTTGCTCAAGGCAAGTGAAGAAATACTCTCATAATGCTGATGGAATGGCTGCTCTCTGATCTGCGTCCTAGCTGCTGGAAAACTGCCGTGTAGCTGCTACTGTTAGAACAAGGTGAGTATCTGGGGCTGCTCCCCTTCTCGGAATAAGCTGGAACTCTGTAATCAGCCTCTACTCACCAAACCCAGAAAAGCCCAGAAAGCATTTCTAGAATGACCGACCCCCGAAAATCACCCCCTTGAGGATCTACGCTATCCTCCAAGGCTCAGCGCTGAGGCTGAATGGAAACCACCAAAATACGGCCACAAACTCTGCCAAAATCCTCCCACAGGCTAGGGCTGGCCCCTTGCTCAATCTCCAAGCTCAAAACCTCCGAAAGAAACCCAATCCGGAGCTCCCCAGAAATGGACTACGTCCTCCCTCTTAGGTCTGCGCAGTCTATGGATGCACTGCTCCTCTACGAAGGCCAAACACCAATCCTCCGGCAAAATACTGATGGGACAACCTCACCCGAGTAGGCACTCGATGTCCCCGGGGCTGACGGTGAGATCTCTGAACGGAGACACTCGGTGCACTGAACAATGCTGCAGACTAGCTAAACAACCAGCGTGCTCAAGAAGTCGAAATGACCAGCTCAATATCATAAACATTGAATGACCAAAATGAGGAGGCTCTCCTCTCTTTATAGCGTTGGCCTCTCTCAAACCCTAAGGCCCACCTCCTCCAACGTAGCCTCCCTTTGCCACGTGCTCAACTCAACCTGCGCAGTCCCTCCATGTAGTCCACGTGGGTCCCCTCTCTACGTGGTCTCTTGGCCCCCTTGGCTCACTTAAGTTACAACATTGTGTTTACTAGGGAGTGCACTTTATTTTTAGAGTGAGTTATGTCCCCCTCTACTCACTTTTATTTATAATTTAGCTACATAAGGAAAAATTGACCAAAATAGATATTTCCAATTAGCCATTGCTAATTGGGAATATTACAATCCCCTTCAGACTAGCAAACAAAATCCTCAAAAAGAAGAAAAATTCAAAAGGGTTCAGAAAAGAAAAAGACCATTTCCAAAGAGACACCCACCAGGACCACAAGATCAAAATCAAATGTTGACAAACAAACAAACTTGGACAAGCTTGCAGAAGTTGCAGCCCATATGGAAGAGAGGTAAAAGGGTATCCTAATAAAATACCTTTTTGCTTACTAATTACATTTTTGAACAACTGCTCAATTTTCAGAGTGTATAAGTCTGCACAGGATTTTCAAGTATTCGCTGTGCATTTTTGAAAAAGAAAGAGAGCGCTACCGGAAATTCCGGTAGCATTACAGTTTTTGCGTAGTCACAAGTTTTTACCGGAATTTCCGGTAGTGTTTGTTTTAAATGATTTTTGACAGTTATCAACAGAAAATTCCGAGCGAGTCCAAGGATGATAAGGACTCATAACGATATGGATATGTCAAGTGATGGTTGTTAAGTTGTTATGAGGTTGTTAAAGGTCACATATAATGAAGACACATGGTTGTTAAAGAGTCAAGGTCATGAAGAGACAAATCAGCGGAAAAAGGGGCAGCATGTCAACACACTCAGCAGCACAGTCCAAACTGTCTTCTTTTCTCTTATCTATATCTGTACTGTTAGTTATATTTCTATAGGTTATAGTTTTAATGTCCTGTGAGTCCTATGTAGTGTGAGGAAGAGTGGATCCTTATTTTTAGGAGAGATGTAGTTGGTGCCTCTCTCTCTATAAATATCATTTGTAAATACCATTTCAAGGTTGGATTTTGGTCGACCTGAAGACTTATCATAATAAAGAAAACTCCTTTTTGCACTTCATGCTGGAGAATTTTGTGATTCAAGGACTATCTAATGTATGGTGTGTTTCTCTCATTGTTTTATTCTTTTGAGTTATGAATTGCAACAACTAGTAAAGTGTGAGTAAGAGAACTGTTAGAGGATCTAATAGTTAATTATCTGTATTTTAGTCTTTTGCAAATCATATATATGTTGTGTAGAACATGTTCGTGAAGGTTTCATGAAAGATTTATGAAATTCTTTATGCATGTTCTCTGCTTTATAAATGTTGTTTCCTTTACATAAAACAGAGTTTGTGTAAAAGGCCACTCTTATAGCTGTGTCACTGATTTAGGATATGCATATTTCTTAGATTGAGTACCATCTATCTGTCATCTTTCATTTGTTACAATTTGTTCCCATATACTACCAATTTACCCATACAATTTATACTTGCCACAACTTGCCAAATGCATGAAAGTCTAAAAGAATAAAAATCATTTCAAACTCTTTAAGAAGTCATCCCACCACTCAAAACATTTTATTTCAAAGTGAACTATGAAGTGTAAGACTTACTCCTTTGTAGTGAAGGAGTGACTCCTTGCGCTAAAACACTGCTCCGTCAGAAGTATTCGATCTCTAGATTCATCCACTGTGTGTGTTATCCAACTGACCCTCAAGCCTTCCTTTATACTTTTCCTGTTGAGAAATCAATGGCTGTGATCTAATCCTTAATCAACAGCTAAGATTAAATTAGACTTGATCCTCGTCACTTAGAAGCTTCTCACCCACATGTTAAATTAATTCACTTCAATTATTTTAATTTCTTAAGTTTTAACTTAGGGTCCATTCATAATAATTAATTATTTGAATAACTTTCACTCCGAGTGGAATTTCTCCAAACGATTTCTGGGTCTTGGAGATTTCATGTGTTCTAGCTCCTCCACAAAATTTCAGAGCTAGAGCACATCCAATGCTACCCAAAAAATCAACACTCCCTCTTAGTGAGGAATGTGCTCTAGTAATACTTCTCACCAGAAGCATCACCCTGATCCACAATATCGGTCCTCTGTGCTGCTAATGCTCAACCTGTAGCCCCTCATACACTACACTGCTGCAATCTGTATTGCTGCACATGACTCTGCCACTTTCACTGCTGCATCTGTACTGCAACTCCCTCTCAAAATGCTGCATCATGCTACCCATAGCACTGCCACTGCTAACTGCTGCACTGCAACTCAGTTGGTGAGAGTTAAGCAACTGAAAAACATCCCAAATACTGACATACTGGTTAGTCTGGATGCACCTCGATGTTGGAACTACCTCTACTGCTAATTTGCGTTGACCCTCTGATGCTACTGCTCTGCACTGCGTAAGCACTTCTTTGCACTGTGTTGCACCTCTATGCATTGCGCTGCTGCTGCTGCCTCTGCTCCACACTTCTTCAGACTTTTGCGCTCTAGCTCTGTCACTATCACTCCATCATCCCTCGCACCAACTGATGCCCGTCATTCTGTTACTCTCATTAAGGGCTACCGTAGCCGTATGTGATCCAAGAGTTTGGGCACCTCAAGGATCCTGCCCCTCATGTAGCTGATCTACAGCTCCATGTGGCCCCACTTCTTAAGCGCATGAGCACTCATGGCATATCCATCATCATCATCCTCATCGACCTGAGCTGGAGCAGCCTTCGAGTCAGATTCCTCCTTTCCCTTCTTCTTCAGAGGGCACTGCATGGCGAAATGTCATAGTTCCCCACATCTGAAGCATCTGAGTTTTGAGAGGTCCTTCTTCTTCCTTCTCTGCTGCCCTTGTTGTCCCTTAGATACGAGAGCCGCATCTTCCTCTTACTCCTTGACTTTGATCCCTTTGCTGCTGCTTCCCACCTTGGTCCACCATCTGATCTCTTCTTGTCAAAGAGCTACCCCCATCTCTTCCCAGCTTGGAAGAGCAGCCTTGCCCAAAATACTTTGGACAAAAGTCTCCCAGTCTTCAGTGACTGCATTCAAGGTAGTCCTGACCATAAGTCCACCATCTCGAATCCCTTGCAATCTAATGAGGGAGGGATCGATCTCTTCTCCCTTCTGCATCTGAAATAGTCTCAACTAGTTCTCAAGCAACATCTTCTGTTGGAAGGAAGATCCTTGGTACATAGTGGTCAAGGCCTCCCACATTTCCCTTGTTGTGTTCTTCTCAGCAATATGTGGGATCTGTAGGAATTTACAAGGTAAGTTCCTTCGATCAAAAACCAAAGGTTACCGCTCACAAACAGATCACAAATCAGTACACCAGTATTATCACATGGTTAAAACCCTCGAAGAGAGAAACAGTCCACGGCTTGAGCCAATGCGGCCACTTCAGGCAATTTATTAATATAAAAAGAAAAGTTACATATTTTTCTCTCATAAATGATTACCGGACATATGACCCTCCATGCTCTTTAAATAGAGATTTGGACCAATCGGGTGTTAAGCCACGGATCAAGTGTCGTTAATACCGAGGAGAGAGTGAACTGTCGGATCACTACAAATCGTGACCATCGGATTATAAGTTACAAATGTACATAGTAAAGAAACACACTTTACCTAACTCTACACTAGACTAAGTTATTCTTAACTATTTCCTAGGTGTCGGAATATCCTAACATCCCCCCTTAAGAACAACATGGGATAGGATTGAAGGATTTACAAGGGTGACACAAAAGGAGCCTATTTCCTATGTGTCGAAATATCCTAACATCCCCCCTTAAGAACAACTTGGGATATGATTGAAGGATTTACAAAGGTGACACAATAAGAGAAGGAAGGAGGCATTAGAGCCTATCCCCCCTTAATGATAACTTTCCTGAACTCCAAGCATGGATCGAAGTTTGGTAAACTTCGCTTCTGTGAGAGCCTTTGTAAAGATATCGGCTACTTGATCACTGGTTGGACAATACTGCACTTCAAGAACACGATCATGAATGATATTTCTGATGAAGTGTATGTGGAGCTCAATGAGTTTCATACGCTGATATTGAACTGGATCTTTACATAGCTGAATGGCACTCTGGTTATCACACCAAAGTGTAGTTGGATGTTTCCGATGAAGACCAAATTCAGACAGAATCTGACGAAGCCACATGGCTTCCTTGATGGCTTCAACTGCACCATGATCTCTGCTTCTGCTGAAGAAAGAGAGATGGCACTTTGTTTCTTACAAGACCATGTAATAGGTCCTGAACCAAGAGTGAATGCATATCCTGCAGTAGACTTTTGATCATCAAGGTCGCCAACCCAATCAGAATCAGTGAAACCAATCAACAATGGAGATGCTCTTGCTCTCGTAATGAATCCCGAACTCGAACTCGTACCTCGAATATATCGAAGTATTCTTTTTAGCAGACTTTTCCGATGACTTTCATGAGGTTGGTGCATAAACCGAATGATACGACGAACAACAAAGGAAATATCAGGACGAGTATGGTGTAATATTCCCAATTAGCCTTGCTAATTGGAATATTTCATTTTTGCTTTTATTTTGCCGCTTTAGCTAGACATAATAAATAAAGTGAGAAATAAGAGGGGTCACCTCACTTTAGTCATCTCACTTTATAAATAAAGTGTTCTTTTCCTAGTAGATGAACGTTGTAACTTAAAGAGGGGGGGCCTTGGGGGTCCACGTGGATATGATGGAGGAGACATAAGGTTAACCCAAGGTAAACTCAGCAGTCCAGTGGTGAGTTGAGTTTTGGAGGGAGATTGGTGTTATAAAAAGGAGAGGCTCTCACCTCATTTGATCATTCATGATATGATATTCTTATTGATAGTGATAGTCCAGCTTCATAGACGCTATGTTGTTTAGTCGGTCTGCAAAGACCCATGTTTAGTGCACGAGTGTCTCCGGTCGGAGATCTCACCCTTAGCCTCCGGGGACTTCGAGTGCTCGCAGGGTAAGGTTTTTTTCTGTTCTACCCCTCGACTTCGGGGGGACTTCGAGTGCCCGCCCTAGTGAGGTTGTTCGAGTCATTTTTTCGGTAGAAGCGTTAGAATTTCGAAGATTATCCGAGGAGGAGAAAGCCCCTCTTGTGGGCTGCAGCAGGCAAGAGGAGGAAGGACGCCGATACGGAAGGAGAAGGGACGACTGTCCCATCCTGGAGAGAGGACGCCGTACCTTTCGAGGAAGGGAGGACGCCCGCCAAGAAGGGACCCAGATCCCGCCCTAGCGTGAGAAAACGCCGTTCGAGGGGCGAAGGACGCCGTGAAGCCCTAGAGTGAGGACGCCTGTCCATTTCGGGACGGTAAGAGTTGCAGATCCAAGGTTTGATTGCTAGATCCGGTTTGTGGAAAGGGTAGATCTTGCAGATCTAGTCTTGTATGTGGCAGATCTCAGTCTTGTATATTGCGGATCCGAAGGTTTGGCACCAAATCCACTCGAAGGAGTGACAGATATCGAGGAGATATTGATAGATCTAGTCCGGATCCGGAAGGGTAGCACCCAGATCTGGCCCTAGGGGCTCGTAGATCCGAAGAGATAGTTCCGTATCTAGTGTAGATCCGAGGGTTTGATATCGCATCCGGGATATTGGAGGACGTAGCTCGAGAGAGGGAAGGACGCGGATCTGATTGGAGGCTTCGGATCCATCGGGTGGGACGCGTATCTCGAGGAGCGAGCTAATGTGAGAAGGGCTCATCGCCGTTTCCAAAGCATCCGCAGCGAGCATCCATTTGTCCTGGGAGGATTGAGGGCTTGTGCCGCACCGCTTTCACGCCGTCACTAGCAGAGATGCGCGTTTTCCAGCAGAGGGGGTTTTTCAGCTTGGGATCGCGCCCAGCTTTGCGCGCAGCATCATCACCGATCTCAGGGCGCTTTGACGCCTGTCATTATTTGCAGCCCATTTCTTGTATGGGAGGGTCATCACTTGCCTAGGGCAAGGATAGGTGCACCGATTCTCGATTTCTTGTATTACTCTCCATGTACTTTCCGATTAATAAAATGGCTCGGATTCCCGGTATTACATGTGTCTTGATTCGATGAATCTGTTCGGTATTGTTTCCTTTCATATCCCGTCTGCATATTTCTGTTTATTATCGCTTATTCCCCCTTTGGGGGATATTGCGTGGGTATCGAGCATAATTCGGCTCACTTTCGTGGTCTATGACATCGAAAAAAGAAATCATACAGAAAGCAATAGCATTGCAATTCCATAAACGCAGCTTGGAAAAAAAGGCCAAAATGAAAAAGGGTCAAATTTTGAATTTTGGAATTAGGAAAAACGTTTTCTGGGTTTTTCCGGGTTTTGGGCGAGGATCACTTTCCCAAATTCCTGGAATTTTCTGAATAGTTTTCGGTGGATAACCGGAGGTCAAAGTTAAGCCATAGTATGGTTTTTAGCAGCGGCCGTGCGCTTCCGAGAGCCCGAGGACATATAGCGTAAAGAGTCGACTGGCATGTGATGTGGATAAGAGGAGATTTAGGGAGACAAAGTCGCGGGATCTAATGGAGGCCATGTTGGCGAAGTTGGCGAGAAGTTAACTAAGAAGATGGATGCAAAGATGGATGCATTCATGCGGGAGGTAACCAAGAAGGTTGCGAGAGGGGGACGCGAAAAGAACCCCCTAGGATCTTTCGGGTGAGGGAAGGACGGGAGCATCTAGTTACATACCGGATGCTATTCTCCCAATGTGACAGCCACGAAGGTCGATCCCATGGACACGCGACCTACCATGCCTACCTTTCCGATAGAGGAAGAGGAGCAAATAGCACCAAGAGATGGGGATCTAGCTCAACATGCGACTCGTTTGCGGATTGGCGGAGTATGGGACAGGAATTCATGGATGCTCTTCCTTTCGATCAATATATCCAGTTCGAGATGTGGCGGCAAGACTTATGAGCGAGGGAGCGACACAAGGGACGTGGCTCCCACCGTGATAGTCACCGGGTGCTGGGCGAGCATTCCATTTACCGACATTGGACGAGACATCCGGGTGCGCTCAGGGAAGAGCTTGGGTGGACAAGTTGGATACCCTCTTTCCGACTCGGCCAGAGTATCTGAGAGGAAAACCATTAAAATGGTTACTTCACACTTGGAGGAAGAGGACACACGGGGAGTGCGGGGGCTCGAGGTTACACCTAGTGTGACACAGGGACTCACCATCATTGGAGACCTCCTTGACCGTGCTCGGGTTGATATCGTAGTGGAGGAGGTAGAGCCTACCCCCGATAGAGTCATCCACCGAGGAGATGCCCGAGTCTTCGGTGGTAGCAGACACACGACGGATGGGTGAGGTATCGGGGAGATATATCCACTATCGATGAGGCACTAGGGGATACAGAGATATTGGATGATGGTCGCAGACGTGCGGTATCATCGGCTTCGGACGGACCTTCGAGTTCCGAGGGAGAAGGCCGCGTCGATACGGGAGACCATTTTGTTGCGGGATCGGGAGCCGGAGGGTATGAGAGTGACTTGTACCAAGTCGGCGGCCAAGTTGGTCCACATTGGGGAACAAGCTGGATTCCCCGATGGTACAACCCGAGAGCACATTGCAGACATCGGATCATTCCCCGTCGGTATGCATGGATGGGACTAGCAGAGTTGTTGGGACATCTCTTCCCATTGAAGAGAGAGAGGCGAGCCACCTAGTCGGGTCCCCGTATATTGACTTGGATAGTGGTATGAGACGATCGAGTTGCGCAGGGATACGACGGACACGTGTTGAGGTTGGATGGCGAGAGGTTTTGAGTTGGTGCTCGGTGGAGCGAGGCTATGGAGGAAGGGGAGGTCTCAAGGAGAGATCTCGTCGGAGATGCACTTCGACACACCATGGGGTGCAATGACTTTCTTCCCTTCTCACAAGAGCGAGATAGAAGATGGGGGGACATCTCCCGGATGGATAACGTCTCTCATGCTTGTGTTGGACATCCCTTGAGCCATACACACCATGATGGGAGGGTTTTTTGCCTACCACCTATTTGATTCTTGATAGGGTCTCACCGATCCTTGAGAAGTTTATATTCCAAAATCCCATGAAGTGCCAAATCGTGAAAGTTGATTTGGGAGGATGGTAGGCCCCTCATGGGAGGAGTACCGAGGATGAGGAGAAGGAGGCATCCACAAGTGATTGAGTGGATGGGGATGATGAGCAAGGAGCTAGGAGGCTACTTGCAGATCTGTGACACCGCGCAGCGGGGAGGCTTGGTCGCGCTCGGTTACTCTTGAAAGAGTTTGGCCATCACTTGGCAAACACTCTTCCTAAGAGTAGGAGGATGGGGAAAAAGATGGATGAATACTTGCATCATTGAGCGGCATAGAGTATGGATGCATGGTGTTGATGTGTTACTCATATCATTCATTGTGTCTTCATCACATGAGTTGTTTGATGGAGGTATGGAGAGGCAACACAATGTCTTGTTGCTTGGGTTGTTCCTAGGAAAGCAAGGGCAGATTTGCTCTCACACTTTGTATGATGTTGCGGGAGAAGGAGATGGCACAATCTCCATGGTCTTTGATTGGGAAGCACTTCCACCTTGGGAGGTATTCCATATTTATTGCAGCATTATTAGAGGAGTCTTTGACAAGGAGCATGTCAAAGAACAGTAGTCTTGTACTCGACGAGAACTCATTTGCATGAGCTCACGGCGTTGTCACCTTGGAGCGAAACATTATGGAGGGAAGTATGCACAGCAGAGATATGGTGGATCTATAACCCATAGGTCCCGGGATCACTTCATATTTGTTGCACTTACAAGAAGTAATGATGAGAGAGACATCTATGGCCTATTCTTCTTGACTTGGGTTTCCAAGCATAAGGAGAATTATCTTCTTACACCACATGAGACCTTCGGCATTTCCTTCATTTTGCTGCTGATCATGTCTTCATTTGCTGATATATATCAGATTTGTATGAGAGGCTTGATTATGAGGGAGACACATGAGTCGGATGTATCCAGTGAGTGGGAAAATTCTCACAATTTCTGCACTACATGTTCTAATGGAAGCATGGGAGGAGGCATGGCCACCACTACTATGTATGCGTTCTCTTTTGATGTGGGCCATGAGGTTGATATTTACTAGCCATGGGCAAGTGTTTGGACCTATGTTGTTGTCATATTCAGCCATTTACTATCCATTAGTAGATGTGTTGGATCTTGTACATTGCTTGCCATGTGATTTCCGAGGTTGCGGTGGGATGAGGCCGCACTATGGTTTGTTTTGGGCCAGCTTGTTCTTCATCGATGAAGGAACCTTCTATGGTGGATTGTTTTTTCACTTTGCCATTGGAGGGCAATGATTTTGCAGCCCAGGATCAGCATAGACTCTACACTTGTCATGAGTGGAGAGAAGGACAGCATGAGGTAAGCTATGATGCTTGCCAAGCTCACATTTTCAGCCCACCTTCATTACCAGAGCTTGAGATGGAAGGGGGATTTAGGGAGTTGCCTTGTTGGGAGGTGGCTCATTTGGTCTGGATGATTGCTTGGAGATGGGGGATCCACGGGAGAGAGATATTCCTCATTATATTTTCGACTCCATGCCTTGATGAGAGAGAGATGATGGGCCGGTGCACAGTCGATGGGACAACTTACACGACCATAGATGCGGAGCAGCGGCGGTCATGGTCTTCGGTCATAGCTAGAGACGAGTGAGCGGTCCCGAGCCATGGGGCTTGTACGATTCTTGGCAGCAGTGGCGATGGGATCCGGGAGGACTATTGATTGGGTCGGGTACCATGAGAGGCCAGCTTTGGGATCCCTGGCATTGAGATATTCCTTCATGTCGTGGGGTGATACGGGAGACAAGAGAGGTTTCGGTGGGACCCGGGCACATTTTGCGAGTATCGGCGGGGAGCATCGGCCCGGAGAGTAGGCTTGTTCCGACATTGCTTGAGAACAAGCAATTTTTGCCGTGATGAGGATGCCACTCGGGAGAGCGAGCGGACTTTACGACATCCATCACTTCGGGGCTTTAGCTTGAGGACAAGCAACGCTTTCTTGGGGAGATCTGTAATATTCCCAATTAGCCTTGCTAATTGGAATATTTCATTTTTGCTTTATTTTGCCGCTTTAGCTAGACATAATAAATAAAGTGAGAAATAAGAGGGGTCACCTCACTTTAGTCATCTCACTTTATAAATAAAGTGTTCTTTTTCCTAGTAGATGAACGTTGTAACTTAAAGAGGGGGGCCTTGGGGGTCCACGTGGATATGATGGAGGAGACATAAGGTTAACCCAAGGTAAAGCTGCTTGAGATCCAGGGTGAGTTGAGTTTTGGAGGGAGATTGGTGTTATAAAAGGAGAGGCTCTCACCTCATTTGATCATTCATGATATGATATTCTTATTGATAGTCGGACTTGTCTGCTCGACGACGCCGGTTGTTTAGTCGGTCTGCAGCATCGTTTAGTGCACGAGTGTCTCCGGTCGGAGATCTCACCCTTAGCCTCGGGGGACTTCGAGTGCGCTTGCCCGGTAAGGTTTTTACGGTTCTACCCTCGGACTTCGGGGGGACTTCGAGTGCCCGCCCTAGTGAGGTTGTTTCGAGTCATTTTCGAAAGAGAGCGAGCAACAATTTCTCGAAGATTATCCGAGGAGGAGAAAGCCCTCTTGTGGGCTGCGCGAGCAAGAGGAGGAAGGACGCCCAGATACTGAAGGAGAAGGACGCCTGTCCCATCCGGAGAGGGGACGCCCTGTACCTTTCGGGAAGGGGAGGACGGCCGCAAGAAGGACGCGATCCAGTCTAGCGAGAAAACGTTGTTACGAGGGGCGAGAAGGACGCCTGTGAAGCCCTAGAGTGAGGACGCTCGTCCATTTCGAAGGTAAGAGTTGCGGATCCGAAGGTTTATTGCTAGATCCGGTTAGTGGAAAGGGTAGATCTTGCGAATCTAGTCTTGTATGTGGCGAATCTAGTCTTGTATATTGCGTATCCGAAGGTTTGGCACCAAATCCACCTGAAGGAGTGACAGATCCGAGGAGATATTGATAGATCTAGTCCAGATACTGGAAGGGTAGCACCGAGATCTAGCCCTAGGGGCCGTAGATCCGAAGAGATAGTTCCGGATCTAGTGTAGATCCGAGGGTTTGATATCGGATCCGATATTGGAGGACGCTGACTCGAGAGGGAAGGACGCAGATCCGATTGGAGGCTTCGCATCCATCGGGTGGGACGCAGATCCGAGGAGCGAGCTAATGTGAGAAGGGCTCATCGGCGTTTTCCGAGCATCCCGTAGCGGATCCATTTGTCCGGAGGATTGAGGGCTTGTCTGTACTTTGCTTCGCGCTGTCACTAGCGAGGGACGGCGTTTTCAGCAGAGGGGGTTTTCGGCTTGGGATCAGCCCGGTTTCGCGCAGATCATCACTGATCTCCGGGCGGCTTGACGCTTGTCATTATTTGCGACCATTTCTTGTATGGGAGGGTCATCACTTGCCTAGGGCAAGGATAGGTGCTACCGATTCCGATTTCTTGTATTACTCTCCATGTACTTTCCGATTAATAAAATGGCTCAGATTCGGTATTACATGTGTCTTGATTCGATGAATCTGGTTCGGTATTGTTTCCTTTCATATCCGTCGGCATATTTCGTTTATTATCGCTTATTCCCCTTTGGGGATATTACATATGGGGTTAGATACAAAAGTTTAGCAACAAGTTGACGGTATAAGGTAGCATCAACTTCAGGGGTAGTACAAGTGACTGAAAGCTTGACTCCAGACTGAAAGGGAGAAGGGACTAGCTTATAGTCTTCCATCTGAAAGTGGTGTAGAAGATCACAGGCATACTTGGACTGATAGAGGGTAATACCTTCTTCGGATTGCAAGACTTGAAGACCAAGGAAATAATGCAAGTGTCCTAAGTCTATCAATTCAAACTTCTTTTTGAGGCTAGACTTCTCATGGTTTATACGGTTGGGATCACTACCAATAAGGATAAGATCATGAACATAAAGAACAAGGATGGTGAAGGACTTACCCACTTTCTTGGTGTAGACAATGTTGTCAGAATGACACCTAGAAAAGCCATTATCTAATAGAAATCTATCCATTTTGGCATACCAAGCCCGAGGAGCTTGTTTGAGACCATAGAGAGACTTCCTAAGGCGACAAACAAGGCTGGAGTCGTTTTGGATAAAGCCAGGGGATTGTTCCATGTAGATTTCTTCATTCAAATCTCCATGTAAGGAGGTGGATTTAACATCCATCTAATGAACTTTCCATTTAAAGGAGGCAGCAAGGGAAAGAACAAGGCGGATAGAATTCATTTTGGCAACAGGGGAGAAGATTTCAGTGTAGTCAATGCCTTCAACTTGTGAAAATCCTTTAGCGACAAGACGAGCTTTATGTCTATCCACTTTTCCATCTGGTCCAAACTTGGTTTTGTAAACCCATCTGCATCTCACAAGTTTTCTTCCTTTTGGAAGAGGAACAAGATCCAAGTATCGTTCGCCAATAAGGAACGATATTCTTCATTCATAGCTTCATCCCAATCGGGATGACCGAAGGCTTCTTCAAAGGTTTCTGGATCAGGATTTTCTAGGACTTGAGCCAATAAGGAAGAGGCTCTTTCGAACTGAGAACGTGTACGTCGTCGATCGGTAGGGTCACCTGCAAGAGAACCTGCTGCATCCCGAGTAGAGCGGACCCATCTTGCAAGATGTGGAGTAAAAGGAATAACTTCAAGAGGTGGAGGAGGATTGTCATCCTCGCTGTCATCATTTGAACTAGAAGGAATGCTATTAAAAATAGAAGAGAGTGAGAGAGCTGGCACATATGCCAAATCAGGCTCGCAGGCCAAAGGTGTCACACCCGCCGAATTAGGCTCGCAGACCGATATATTTTCATCAAATTTTACATCTCTTCTAATGATTATATTTTTGGATTTTGGTTGAAGAAATCTATATCCTTTGACATCTTCAGAATATCCAACAAAAATGCATTTTTCACTCTTAGGTTCTAAGGCTTTATGTTTCGCATCTGGAATATGGGCCCAAGCATCACTTCCAAAAATACGAAAGTGACTTACATCTGGTTTGATTGAGCTCCAGGCTTCTTCTGGAGTTATATTCTTTAAAACCTTAGTAGGAGTGTGATTTACTATGTAATTTGCAAAGTTAATTGCTTCTGCCCAAAAATTGAGACTAAGTCCTTTAGATTGAAGCATACAATTAGCCATTTCTTTTAAGGTGCGATTATTCCTTTCAGCTACACCATTTTTTTGTGGAGTATATGGAATGATATGTTTCAATTGAATGCCATGCTCAGTGCAGAAGTTGATAAATTTGTTGTTAACATATTCTCCTCCATTGTCTGATCTTCACTTAAGAATTGGATGTCTAGATTGTTTCTCAACAAAGGCCTTAAAGGCCAAGAACATGTTAAAAACTTCACTCTTGAGTTTTAAGAAGTATACCCAAGTGCGTTTGGAAAAATCATCAATGAAGTTAAGAAGTACTTGCAAGCAGAGAAAGAAACAACAGGAAGCAGACCACATAAATCACTGTGCACAAGCTGCAAAGGGGCTGAAGCGTGCCAAGAGGCACGTTTGTCAAAACTATCCTAATGATGTTTTCCAAGTACACATCCAGAGCAAACACCATCTTGGAAAGATACCATAGGAAGACCCGTCACCATATTTTCCTTACATAGAGTTTGAAGAGAGCGGTAGTTTAAGTGACCAAATCGCTCATGCCAAAGTTTGCTCACTTCATCATTATGAGCAACAAAAACAGAGGGAAGACATGATGACCAAAAGTTGTCAAACTTATACAACCTTGTGGAATCATCAACAATGCCAGTAGCTAAAATATGTCTAGGATCTTTGAGGTCCTTGATTACAACATCATGAGGTGAGAATTCTACTATTTTCCCTTCACCTAAATGAGTTATCTGATAAACAGAGAGAAGGTTGCATGACAAGGTAGGTACTAGGAACACATAGTACATCATTAAACTGACCATTATCTAGATGAATGGTTCCAGATCCTACAACACTAAGAGATCTATCATCACCAACATAAATATGTTTGGTGTTTTAATCATTTATAGAAGAAAACATGGCTTTATTTTTGGCCATGTGGTAAGAAGCTCCAGAATCAATGATCCACTCATGAGAATGAGAAGAAGAAGATACATTTAATGCATAACCAGATCTTGATGCTTGACAACCACAAGCAGAAAGTGCCATTCCTGAAGATGAAGGTGAAGAGTGCTCCAAATTGATGTCGTGTTTCTTCATTGCGGCTTCTAAGGCTTCCATCTTCTTAAAACATTTGGACTCTATATGGCCATCACGATTACAAAAGTTGCAATGTCTATATGTCTTCTTCCCTTTGTTTTTATTTTCCTTATCATTTTTGGTGAGTTTCTTTTTCAGTTTGCGGTTGAAATTGCTTAGGACCCTTGTTTGGTTTCAGACCATACTTTTTAGGATACTGCTTCTTGGGATTCTTTTGATATGATTGTTGTTGGGCTACTAATGCTTTCTTAGAAGCGTTTCCAGAAGTGATAAGACCAAGGTGTAAGAGTTTTTCTTGTTCTCTTATCAAAGAATCGCAAAAGGCATCAAAAGAGGGGTTCTTGTAGGTGGTTCCTGAAGAAATGATGGCTTATCTAGTGGAATGGAAGGTGGAAACAAATATAGAGTATGCAGGGCCAAGCTTAGCAAGAATGCAATAGATGAGGTTACCATCTTTCTTTTTGAACTTACAACCTTTTAAAAGAAGTCTAAGGGCCTTGAATTTGGACAGAAAATCTTCAATAGAGGAGAAATTATTGGGGTCCAAAGTAGGAAACTCATTTTCAAGCTGGTGGGCCCTGATTTGATTTTGAATGCCAAAGACATTATTTAGCTTTTCCAGGGCTTCATGAGGGGTGTCAATGTCAAGGATATGAAATCAAAGATCTTGAGCAATGGACATTCCTATCAACCCTCGTGCTTGATCTTGTTTATTTTCTCATTTAGCGACTTTATCATCATCAAAATGTTTATTTTCTGGTCCTGTGGCTATTATATAAAGCCCTTTACTTCTAAGTATATCTACCATGTGAGCTAGCCATTGGAAATAATTGGTGCTGTTAAGAATAATCGGGCATGCACTTTCCATTTTTTTTTTAAAACTTGAAGCTGAAAAAAGCTGAAACTCATTGCTCCAATGGATAGATCTCGAAAAATTAGGTTTATTAAAAAAAAAACGGCTCGAAAAACGGCTTCCGAATGAAGTTATGCCTTTTTGAAAAAGCTGAGTTGTAGATGTCGAATAGTTACAGGAACGGTTTGAAATTTGATGATGAAGTTCAACTTTGAAAAAAAAATCCCGCCACTTTTACAAAAAAAAATTTACAAAAGAAGCTTGAGAAAGAGACTTGAACCCAAGACCTCTATTCTCATAAACTAACTTCTCACCAAGTGAGATAGTAAAAGGATTTTGTAATTGTTTAAAATCAGGAAGGGTTTTTTTTTTTTTTTTTGTCGGTGTGCGTTTTTTTTCCTGCACAAAAATCGAGCAAAAAAAACGAAATGCAACCCTTACGGCAAAATGTTAGATTTTCGGTTAGCCTTACCGGCAACTATCTATTTTTTCACTATTTATGATTTCCCGAGATCGCACAAAGACGCGGGGAAAGAGCATATGTAAAAAAAAAAATCCCTTCTTCCTGTTTCTGATTTGCCGAGATCGCACATAGCGCAGAGCAAAGAGCATACACAGAGAAGAGGGTATAGATCTGGCAAATAAATAAAACCTAAAAAATGAAATAAACAGATGGAACCGAAATAAGCAGAACTATTAACAAATATAACTGCAAAACAACTACTTTATACCTCCAAATCAAAACTGAGATAACTTGGCAACCGAAAACCTTTTCGCATGAAACGAAAAGCGTTCTTCACTATAACAGATGTTTCGGATACAACAGAGCAGTTCTCCAGCCCCGAAAATGTTCAGAAATAGTAGATCTATAAAACGACAGTTGCATGCAGTCAAACCGGCTTCGGATTTGGATCAACAGCAGATGCGGCCCTCAAAATAGCTCTTAGGAATTTACATGGTAAGTTTCTTAGATCAAAACCCAAAGGTCACTACTCACAAATAGATCAAAAATCAGTACACCAGTATTATCACGTGGTTAAAACCCTCGAAGAGGGAAACAGTGCACGGCCTGAGCCAACGCGGCCACTTTAGGCAATTTATTAATATAAAAAGAAAAGTTACATATGTTTCTCTCATAAACGATTACTGGACAAATGACCCTCCATGCTCTTTAAATAGAGATCATGGACCAATCGAGTGTTAAGCCACGAATCAGGTGTCGTTAATACCGAGGAGAGAGTGAACCATTGGATCACTACAAATCGTGACCGTCGGATTATAAGTTACAAATGTACATAGTAAAGAAACACACTTTACCTAACTCTACACTAGAATAAGTTATTCTTAATTATTTCCTATGTGTCGGAATATCCTAACAGGATCACATGATCCTTGACTCTGTCCATGATCATGCATTTTGCTTTAGCCTAAGCCTCCTCGTACTTCTTGAGAGGATCAAAATCAACCAGAACAACAATAGTGTTCAAGGCATGATCCTTGATGCGATGTTCATCCAAAACTGCCAAGATCCTAGCCTTCCAGATGACAAAGTTGGATGATCCATCCAACCTGTCCTGATCCCTTAGTCCATTCACAACCATCTATGCTCAACTAAGTGTTGAACAAGTCCCTTTTTCCTTCTTCCGTTGCTGCCCCAGCAAAACTCAAATCTGGATTTCTTTGGCGATAGAAACCCTCTAAGGAACAAGCTCCCTCTGAATTTCGATTTCCTTCACAGAAATCCTTCTGCCAACATACGTCGAAACAATCCTCTCTGATCTTGCTTTGCTGCTGTTCAACACTAGATCTAGACTTCTTGGCAAGAAATCTTCTGAGGAGCTACTTCCCTCTACTTTGCTTTTGACACACTAGACCCTATTATACACCAACAGAATCAGTGCCCCACCAACAACTCCAGAAAGAAACTATACTGCACCTCCAGCCACGGCAATCCGGAAATTTGAGACTCAACAACCTTTGCGCTGACCCAGCAAGCACTGCGCTACCTTCTGCAACTACGTCACCCTGGCAGGCTGACACAGGCTCTGCGTGAGCCTTCCCAAGTGACTGCGTCACCCTTCCTCTGGCTCTGTCGCCTAGGACTGCACTGTCTCTCGGGACAACTGTTTTCCCACTGCAAAATTTCTTCTTTCCTTTCGTTGATGGCTTCAGTCTTCCTTGATTTGCAATCTCTCTGATACCATGTGAAATGTTTTGAATCTTGACATACATAAATCCTACTGCAATTAAATGATTTTCATTACCTACTTGTAATTTCCATTAACAACTTATTTTCTGAATACTTCAGTAAAATATTAATGCAAATACTATGCAACCTACACTAATATACAAATCAAGAACTGAAAAATAAATGACACAAAGGACACTTATTTTTGGACAATTGTCCTCGTAAAAACCTAATGCGGGAAAACCAGTGCAACAGATTTGAGGGTTTGTATTATTAAGAAGCAGTATTCTGAGTATATCTAGGGTGCCAAAATCCGGCTCACCCAATAGAGAAAATCCTCGGCAGACAGATAAAATAGTGAGTTTTACCTCATATTGCAATTCCTGGTTGATCCAAAATTGAACTGGAGAAACCCCGACTCCCTCTGCGCTGCCTCTACGCAGTAGATGCGTAGGCCTGCGTGGGGATTACTGAAGTCCGCATCACATTCTCTTTGTGTTGATCTGCCTCTCAGAAAATCAAGTTTGAGCCCTCTCGGCTTAGAAACCCCGATCTCCAGCTAAATCTCAGGCTATCTTTCAGAAGCTCTGTGTTGCCCCTGCGTGGGCCTGCGTCACCCTCTCTGGGGATTGCGTCACCTCTCCTAGTGGCTGCGCTGCTTCCTCTGCTATCTTTGTTGCCCTTGCTCTACTATGTACTCTTGGTCCTCCGACCAATAATTGCTTCTGCCCCTCGCTGCAACTGAATCACTTAGATCTTATCTTCATCCAAGCACTGCTCTGTCAGAAGAATTTGATCTCTAGATTCCTCCACTGTGTGTGTTCTCCAGCTGACCCTCAAGCCTTCCTTTATACTTTTCCTATTGAGAAATCAACGACCATGATCTAATCCTTAATAAAAGGCTAAAATTAAATTAGACTTGATCCTCGTCACTTAGAAGCTTCTCACCCATATGTTAAATTAATTCACTTTAATTATTTTAATTCCCAAAGTTTTAACTTAGGCTCCATTAAAAATAATTAATTATTTGAATAACTTTCACTCCGGGTGGAATTTCTCCAAACGATTTTTAGGTCTTGGAGATCTCATGTGTTCTAGCCCCTCCACAAAATTTCGGAGCTAGAGCACATCCGATGCTACCCAAAAATCAATAGCTCTACAACTGTCTTGGGTCCCATGGCTCTCAACGCATCACTTGTTGGTGTCAATATGTCCCTTTGGAGGGCCTGGACCCCAGTTAAGTTGCCCAAACCTATGGATTGAACGACCTACCAATTATCCATAGTATCAGTGCTGCAACTTTCACCATTAGGTACATTTATCATTATTGCATCTAAGTAAACCAAGCTTGAAAGAAATTGGCAAGTTAACACTTCATGTAAGGCTTCTCTTCCAAAATTGGGACCTTAGTCACGCAATGGCGTTACCTCCCTAGGCAAGTGTGGTTAATCGACTATCCTATTAGGTGTTCTCAACCCCCAAGGGGAAGTGACATGTCCTTGGTCTTGTAATGTGCCTAATTAGGAAAAACACCCATGAGATCACTAATAAACAACATTCAGCTGAGCCATTTTATTATATTTTGGAGTAATATTACAATGGGTATGAAAGGAGCCTTCACAACATAAAATACTGCGGAAACAAAATACTGAGTAGGAAAGAAATAAACACACATACATCATTATTTTTGGACAATGTCGACGGAAAAAACCCAATGTGGGAAAACCGGTACAACAGGTGAGGGTTTTAATTATTATGCAGTAGATTATGAATACAAATCTTTGGATGCCCCAAACTGGCAATCCGATACAGAGAACAAACTGGCAAAGAGATAATGAGAAATTATCTCACACCGTCACTAGCGATCCGTCACTGATCCAGCCTCTGTATGGCTAAACCCATGCTGTCTCTGCACTGGATCTGCGTCACAGCCTCTAGGGACTGCGTCACCCCTCTAGCAGATCGATCAGCTGACTAGAAACTCGGATCTCTGGCCCTCTGATCTCACACCCCGACTCCGAGCACTAGATCTAGACTGCTCCTCAAAAAAAGAGATCTCCTCAAAGGCTTTGCGCTGCCCACCATGGCACTACGCAGCCTCTCTGAACCTTTTGATGCCTCCTCTGCAATGTATTCACCAGATCAGGAAAGAGTCCTCCGACAAGCTATCCCTACCCCTCACTATAAGAAATCTCCTTGATCTCTCTCCGAAAACTGCTGCACTGCTCTTGAGAATTCGATCTCTAGATCTATCACTCAATGTATTTTCCAAATGCCTATCAACCTCCTTCTTATAATCTCCAATTGACATATCAACGACCAAGATTAAAACATAATCAAAGGCTAAGATTAACTGGGAGTTGATCCGTCTCCTTATCTAGAAGATTCACATCCGACTTAATTAATACACTTTAATTAATCACATTTCCTAAGTTTAGACTTAGGAATACATTAAAAAATGATTAATTATTTTAATTAAGCCATCTCTGGATGGAATTTCCCAAAACTCTTTCTGGGTTTTGGAGAATGTATGTGTCCTAGCCTCTCTGCACTTGCCACTGCTCGGAAGCACTGTAAAGGGCCAGCCGTAAAAACTCAGTACCTTGAGGTTCTGCACCCACAGCAGCTAGATGATCTTGGGTATCCCGAAGTCTCGTTAGGAAGGGTTCTATGCGTTCCCCCTTATGCATCCCCGTGCATCTCATCTCCTCTTCCAAGTACATCTTCCGCTGCTTGGAATATCCCTGATATAACATGGCCAATGCATCCCACATTTCTTTGGTTGTGCCCTTGCCTGCTATGTGAGATACAACATGATCTATCACTCCATCGAGGATCAACCTCTTGGCCTTCGCCATATCCTTCTTGTAAGCCTTGAAAGAATTTGGATCTGCGGGGACAACCACCACACTATCGATGAAACTTTTGAGATCATGCTCACCTAGAAGGAAGGAGATACTTGCCTTCCCAATCACATAGATGGAGGCACCCTCTAACCAATCCTGATCTCTCAACCCAGTTGACGCCATCTCGCCAAACAAATGTCGAATTGCCTCCTCTCTTTTCTACGCAACTGCCGACTGGCTCTACGCACTCCCTGCTAGAGTAAGTAGATATTCTCCCAACTACTGCTGCTCTGCAGTGAGAAATAAAATTCCTTGGCTAGGAATTCTCTGAGCAAGAAATTCCCTCAATATGTGCTTTTCTTTCCTCATTTGACGCTTTTCTATCCCAGCAAACTCCCAGCTGAAGACTTTCTCTGCATTGAAGCTATTGCGCTGCTCTCTCTTCCTCAGGAAAATCTCGATTCAAAAAATCTTCTTCACTGTCGACTCACCCAGAGAAGGATTTTTCTATGAAAATTTTCCCTCCTGGCAATAGACTATGCAGCCCCTTTGGGGTTTCGATCTGCTCATTACGCAGTCTTTTCAAACTCCCTCTTCTGCTCAATGTTGGGCTCTTCCTGCTTCACCTGCTCTTTGATACCACGTGAAAATTCCTGCAATGGGATTCTAACTGAAACAACTGATTTATTTCTTCTACTTGTTAATTCCGAATCAAGTTATTTACAGTGTTACGCAGCAAATATCGAAATAAAATCTACTACAACCTTCACAAAATAAAATACTGCGGAAACAAAATACTGAGCAGGAAATAAATAAACACACACATATACATCGTTGTTTTTGGACAATTTCCTCGGAAAAACCCAATGTGGGAAAACCGGTGCAGCAGTTGAGGGTTTTAATTATTATGCAGTAGTTTATGAATACAAATCTTTGGATGCCCCAAACTAGCAATCCGATATAGAGAATAAGCTGGCAAAGAGATAGTGAGAAATTATCTCACACTGTCACTGGTGATTCGTCACTGATCCAATCTCTGAATGGCTAGCCCCACGCTGTCTCTGTGCAGCCACTGCACTGGCTCTACGTCACAGCCTCTACGAACTGCGTCACCCCTCTAGTTGATCAATCTGATAACTCGAAACTCAGATCTCTGGCCCTCCAATCTCACACCTTGACTCTTGGCACTAGATTTGGACTGCTCCTCAGCAAAACTGCGGATCTCCTCAGAGGCTCTGCGCTGCCCAGCGTGGCACTGTGCAGCCTCTTTGAACCTCTCGATGCCTCCTCTGCAATGTATTCACCGGATCAGGAAAAATTCCTCCGACAAACTATCCTTGCCCCTCACTGCAAGAAATCTCCTCGATCCTCTCTCCGACAACTGTTGCGCTGCTCTCTTGAGAATTTGATCTCTAGATCTCTCACTCGATGTATTTTCCAAATGCCCATCTAGCGCCTTCTTATAATCTCTCATTGACATATCAACGACCAAGATTAAAATATAATCAACGGCTAAGATTAACTGGGAGTTGATCTGTGTCTTTATCTAGAAGATTCAAATCTGACTTAATTAATGCACTTTAATTAATCATATTTCCTAAATTTAGACTTAGGAATACATTAAAAAATGATTAATTATTGTAATTAAGCCATATCTAGATGGAATTTCCAAAAACGCTTTCGAGGTTTTGGAGAATGCATATGTCCTAGCCTCTCTGCAAAATATTGAGGCTAGAGCACATCCTATACGACAAAAATCAACAAGGAATGCGTCCTGCCTCAAGGCAGCAATCTCGTACCCCAAAACTCCTCCCCAAGCTTGGTCTTCCCTTGGAGCATCTATGCAAAATTTCTCCCGGAAAATTCATCCCGAAAGAGAGCTGAAATAAGTGGCACGTGGTCCCCTACTGCGTCCTCTCTGGAGCACAAAATTGGATGAGTTAAATGACTGTACGGTGCTCCTTGATCTCCACAAATCTCCTCTCCAAAATGACACAACCTTACCTTCCTAGGGTGTCACTCGTAGTCCACTGAAAGACGGGTGAGCTCTCCCTTTGGAAATCTTTGTGTTGAACAACACTGTGACCCGACTAAGCAACTTGAGCAACAAGAGAAATTGTTGATTGGGAAAAGACCCCAATAGCTGTTAGGCTCCTATTTATAATTTGACTTGCCTTCTCCATGTGGACCCCTCCATCAAGTATTTTGACCTCCTACCTTAGTAACTTTGGCTTTTCCTCCCAAGAAGTGTGTATTTCATGTGATTGCGGTCCCCACATTCCACTAACAAAAATATTTCGGCCTCCATCTCCTAAATCTTAGCCCAAGAATTTCATGGGCCCCATTGTAGTCAAAATTGTCAAAATTGTGAGATTAAATTAAGGGAAATTATCCTAGGAAGGAACATTATAGTCCTCCCCTCCCAAATTTTTCTTGTCCCCAAGCAACTGCAATGATAGATGCTGAAGTATGTGCTCACCCTCCCACGTGGCTTCCTCATCTGGTAAGTTTCTCCAATGTGCCAAGTATTCCCTGATGGTCCTGCGCCTCAACTTCCTTTCTCTTGTCTCCAAAATGGCCTTCGGTTCTAACACAAGATGTCCCTCATCATCTAGTGGAGGTAACTCTATAGTTGTTGTCACCTGCTATTACAAAACCTTTTTGAGGCATGAGACATGAAAGACATTATGGATCTTGGTTCCTGGTGGAAGCTCCAGCTCATAGGCCACCTCTCCAACTCTTTTAATCACCCGATATGGCCCATAAAAACGGGGTTGTAGCTTCTCGTCCCTCCTTTCGTTTCAGCGTGGATTGTCTATATGGATGTAGTCGTAGGAAGAATAAATCCCCCTCCTCAAACTGCCTCTCGATCCGGTGCCTGTCTGTGTGTGCTTTCTGCTAATTCTAGGTTGTCAACAAGTTGTCCTTGAGAGCCTTAAGGATATCTTGGCTCTCTTGGATCCAATCTTTGGGCTTTGGGGCCCGTTTATATCCAAAAACAATGTCAGCAAAAGATAAAGCCTCCTAACCATACACGACATGAAAAGGTGACATACCAATGGACACGTGGTGGGTAGTGTTGTAGCAGTACTCGCCCAAATGCAACCACCGGATCCATGCTCTCTGTTGCCCACTCACATAGTTCTGTAAATAGCTCTCCAACCATTTGTTGACCCTCTCGATTTGGTCGTCCGTGTGTAGGTGGTAATTGGTGCTAGGGGTGAGCTCAGTGCCCACTAACCAGAAAAGCTCCTACCATAATGCTCCCATGAAGCGGTTGTCCCTATCACTAACTATAGTCTTGAGAAGACCATGCAAGCAGAAGACCTCTCTGAAAAACATCTTTGCTACTTGTTTCGCACAGAATGTCTAGGCACCACGACAACGGCTTAGATCGGGGGCTGTCACCCTGATCTCCAATCTCTCTATCTAAGCTGTCTCCTTGCAAGCTAAGGGAGGTAGACCCTAACAGAAATGAAGGATAAGAATTGGTTGCAAATCAACCAATCTAGGAGACACAGCTAAAACACCAAATACTTGATAAGATTAACGAGATTTCACAGATCAATTATATTAAAACCAATGCTTTATGTTGAAAATGCTTGTACAAAACATCTGACGAACCTGGAATGTGACCAATCTTATTCTGAATATACTCTGTCAATGGCGACACATAAGCTTGGTCTTTCTTAACGTCCTTTGTAACCATAGTTAATTCTTCCTTAATTGGAAAAGTGACCTCCGTTTGATGAGATGGAAATTGCTTCAGCAAACTGGGAGGCCTATGATCTGTTGACAATTCTGACTTGGGTTGAAAATTTTGCGTGTGTGATCTTTCAATTTTTTCCAACTTATATTGAATATCAGTCATTTGATTAGAATGCTTAACATTAACAACAGTCATTTCCTTCGCATGACTCTCTTCAATCATCAACAATCTATGCTCCATGTTTTTTGTTGCTTCATCATTATCCGCTTTCATGGCCATGAAGATATTTTGCATATAGTTCATCTCCTTCTCATGATTTTCTTTTAAGGCCAATAACCTACTCTGCATAGAACCAATTTCCCCGGCGTGATCCACTATTATTTTTTCTTGATTAAGTTCCATATTCTTAATGATTTGAGCCTGGTTGGCCTCCATATTCTTGATTACCTGAGCTTGATTTAGCTGTATATCCTTAACCATCTGAATCAATTCGTTAACAAGATGCTTATCGTTGTCAATACTGATTTGAAAACTTGTTTCAGTTTCACCACTATCATGGATTTGTGCTGTCGCGGTACAAGTGAATTCATCCTGAGAATTGTCTGGAAATCTCCTGCTGATAGTTGAGTTCTCTACAAGATCAATTTCATTATTTTGCATAATACTGAGAGCACAAGGCGAGTCATCTTGTTTTATATATTTATCTCTAAAAGCATTGATGATGTCTTGTAAACAATACTCCTAAAGACAATTTCGAAACCAATCGATAGCATCACCTTTTAAGAAATAGCCAAATATGCGTATCTTGACATCTTCATGATTATATTGTGAAGGACGACAAAATTTATTTATTATAAAAGTGACTGCCCATAGATGCTCTAGAGCAATGCTTGGATTACCACCTGAGAAAAAAGGCAATTTAGAAATGACCTCTTCTGGCATGTCATGAAAGGTGTCATCCATGATGACCTGCTTAAAAATTAAGAAATAGATTCGTGTTCAAGAATAATCAAAAGGTCCTCAAGAAGCGAACTTCTTAGCAAGAACTCTTGTAAGAAATGAAATAATTGGAGTCGCCACTTGAACATGAAACTAATTCTGAAAATAGAAGAAATAATCGAGAATAACAGATGGATATCAGGGGGGAATTCTTGTCTGGGAGTAATGAATAAGTGGAGTCACCACCCAAACAAGAAGCCAACCGAAATGTCCAGGTGCTAAAGATACGATGATGAAATGATTAGTGATATGACGAAAGATAAGATGATGAAAAGATGAAGAGATGATGAAATGGAATGACGCCAAAAAATGTGATTCCTTGTGACAGGCTAATGAATGGCAAAAGAAGATTAGAAGATTAGAAAATGTCGTTAAGACCAAGGACAGAAAAACTCTATCCCCCCGGCAACGGCGCCAAAAAATGTTGTCGCACAGAATGTCTAGGCACCGCGACAACGGCTCAGATCAGGGGTTGTCACCCTGATCCCCAATCTCTCTATCTAAGCTGTCTCCTTGCAAGCTAAGCGAGGTAGACCCTAACAAAAATGAAGGACAAGAATTGGTTGCAAATCACCCAATCTAGGAGACACAGCTAAAACACCAAATACTTGATAAGATTAACGAGATTTCACAGATCAATTATATTAAAACCAGTGCCTTATGGAGTTAAAAAATCCCGTTATGCAATTAAATACAAGTAATGGATGTATAACTGCTGCTATGAAAATACAAATGACCACAATGATATTCAGTAAAAAGCACCACAACCATTTATTAAGATACTGAAGCAAAGCTATCATGAAATGATCATTAAGATAAATGCCAGATGCTTGAAATATTTCTGAATCTATGATGTTCTACTAAACCAATCCAGAAATTAGAAGTGCTCCACAGTCAAATCTTAGATAACAAATTTAAGCTCATTTGAGTATAAAAAAAATTTTAGACCTTTTTGAAATTTTTTTAATTTTTTATTTATTTTTTAAACCCTAAAAAAAAATTTCTAAAATGACTTAAAACTAAACTACGAATTAAGATCTAAAATAAAAAAATCCTAAACAAAACTAAAGCTAAAGTTAAACTTAAACTAAATTAAATCTAAAACTAAAATTTAAATAGCAAAAAAAAAAAATTAGAACCTAACTAAACAAAAATCGAAATCTAAATAAACTAAACTAAAATTAAACTAAATTAAAACTAACAAACACCTTACGCTACCCTAAACTAAGTCTAACAAAATCGAACTAGATTAAACTAAATTAAAACTAATAAAAAAAAAAAATCGAATTTAAATCCTAACTCTTAACTTATGCTATATTAAAAAAAAACAAAAAATCAAAACTAAAATCTAACAACGAAAATCTAAAACGAATCTGAGTCAAAGGCTTTAACGCATATGCTTGTATTTCATTTTTTAATATGTGCGTTTGTCTTTGTTTTGTGCAGGTTGACAAGGAAACGGATCTGGACGGCGTGAAGATGGGTCGACGGCTCGAAAATGAAGAAAGTTCGGACGGAAGGCAGAGGGATGAGGGCTCGAGACTTTGACGGCGGGCAGAGGAGACGGAGTCGACGGAGGGTTAAGGGATTGGCACAACAGAGGAGATGGCTTGTGGAAAGCGAGGATTGATGCAGCGGCTAAGGATTAGGTTGCATGACGGCAAAGAAAAGGATGAGCGGAGGAAAATGAAGGGACGTCAACGGCAATGGAGGACAGAGCAGCTTGGACGCGGGAAAAATGCAGGTTAAGGAGGTAGCATATGAATTTGCCAATTCGTGAAGACTGGTGCAGCGAGGCAACAGATAGAGGTAGCGAACAGAAGCAACGTTTATGCAGTGAATAAACCTAGTACAATCGAAACGCCCAGATAAATTAAAATTTCTCCCGTCAAACTGAGATTTAGATGCTCCTTTTAATCATATAACATTCATATTTTCCCACAGAAGCAATTCTGAGGCCAGATCTGGCCCTTTGGGGTTAGATCTGACTCAGATCTAAAAAAAAAAATCTGAGTAAGCCCTGCAATCTACAAAAACCAGTCAGATCCTGAAAATATATACACCAAAAAAATTTATTAAACCCTTACAGCCCTATTAAAATACAAATTTACAAGCTAAATTACAGATCTGAGGCCCTCGTGGCCAGATTTGAACCCATTTCAGCACAATTTTTTAGAAATTTGAAATTTTAAAGAGAGGCACAAGTCCGAGGAGACCCTGTAAAAAACACAAATTCTTAAGATAGATTTAGGAAATTAGAAACAATGGGCTTTTTCAGATTTACGAATCTAAGAGTCGGCTGGTCCAACTGAAGACTTCCCCAAACGCTCAAATCTTACAAAAAGTTTTCCCTGCACACTTAGATCTGGACTTTAGATCGATAGAGATTTAAGAAAATAACATGAGATCCTTCAGAAAAATCAAAATGTCATTTTATGAACCCATAAAATTGCACAAGATACCTGTATGCAGATTAATCCATGAAGGCCATCAACCATAAAAATGTCAAACAAAGTAGCAGAGTTTAGAAATGAATCACCACATAGATCTGGAAAAGGAACACCAAAATTTGTAACCCCAAAGTCTTATGCTTTATTCATCAAAAGAAATTACAAGAGCTTCCAAGAGCAAGTGCACGATCCTAAGATCGGATGACTCAAGACTGACAAAGACCTTTAATTTATAGGACAAAATCTCCAACGGCTAGTTCGGTTGATCCATGTCAAAATAATCTCGACCGTCGATAAGATTTGATCATCTTTTAATCTGAACCGTCGAAATTATAAATTTGGGGAAAAAACGAATTTATCATTTAAATTCATTTTAATTAACTCAAAAATACTATTTTTGAGTTAATTACCTCAAATTTTTTACTTTGACTTAACCACCTAGGCCCAAGGGTCCAAAATTTCTTAAATATCTCAATTTTCCCTTGGCTTGGGGCCTTTAAAAATTCATTTTTTAAGGACCAACGAATTTTTCCTTTGAAGAATTTTATCCTCACCTAGGACCTAAAATTAATTAAATTTCTGGCTTAAGATTTTTAATTAATTTGACCAAAAATTTTAATTAATTGACTGAGAGGGGATTTTAATTATTTTTTCCAACCCTCTTTACATAAGATAATACATTTAGACACATGAAGGGGGAATACCCATTCGTATAGACCCTCAAATAAATACCCAATTCTGCGACTCAAAACATGATCTAGTAGACCAAGTAGCTTGTAATAAAATAATTTAGCCAAATAGCTAGGATTATTCCCAAATTACTTTTACCAAGACTTGATAGAAAACACTAGGACTCACTTAGCATGCTGATGTCAAAATCCACCCTAGCTTTGGGGTGAGGCTGGAGGGGAAAACTCTGCCGATAACTTGTGTCAAAAAACACAAGTAAATCAGTGAGACAAAAAACTTCCTAGGATAGAAATCGTCACTAACATACTAGGCTTACCTAGGTTGTTACATACATTGACGATCTTACTTAGATCATTTACATCATAAACATGCAGAATGGGTTTACATCATTTATAAAAACTGTCGTCTGTCGATGAAATCTGGATGACGTGAACCTCGAACATGATAAGTCCCATTTGAAAAAATGGGGGTGTACTGCTGTGAGGTCGTTGACAAAGTGTGGTCAACACTACCTATGAAGCAGAGCACCGAGCTGGAATGACAAAGAAATGTGCATATTTGGTCAGCTGATCCATCACTACATATATACAATCTTTGCCCTGCACCATTGCAAGCCCCGTGATTAAATCCATGGAGATACTTTCCCATTTCCCTTCAAGAATGGGAAGTGGTTGCAACAACCCGGCCGAGTGGGTCAATTCTCCCTTGTTCCTTTGACAAGCCTCACACTCCTGCATGTACCTCAACAAATCTCTCTTGAGGCCCTTCCATGTGAATCGCTCTCTGACCGTCCTATACGTTTTCAGGAACCCCAGGTGTCTTGACAACGAGGAGTCATGGGATGCATGGAAAACCCTATCCCTCAACTGTGAACCCGATACCAAGAATATGCGTCCCTTGTAGTAGATGATGTCGACCATCACCCTGTAATGTTCATCAGCATGAGTACCCTCCAAAATCTCGCACGCCCTCCGATATTTGGAGTACTCTACCAATAACTGTGCCTTCCAATCATGGCAGATGCTCATGAGTGAAAGTGTCACTGGCCTCCTAGACAATGCATCCGCTACTATGTTGTGCTTGCCCCTAACATACTCAATATCAAAATCGTACACCTCTAGACCTTGGGGACCCACTTCTGTTGTCTGTCATTGAGGCCCTCCTGCCCCACAAAATGGCGAACATTGTTGTGGTCAATCTTCACTCTAACCCTGTTGCCCACTAAGTACTGTCGGAATTTGGCCAAAGCATGCATAATGGCCAACGTCTCCTTGTCGTAAATAGAATACAACCTCTCATGCGGAAAGAGCATCCGAATCTCGAAATCGATGGGATGGCCATCTTGTGACAAAATTGCACCAACTCCTTCACTTGATGCATCGCACTCCAAGGTGAATGGCTGGGTGAAGTCAAGGAGTGCTAAAACTGGACAACTGCTCATCACCTCCTTGAGACGCTCAAATGCTCACTGTGCTCTATACGTCTATACAAAAGCCCCCTTCTTGGTCAGATCTGTAAGGGGAGTGGCCAAACGTGAGAAGTCCTTCACAAACTTCTGGTAATATGTGCATATGCCTATAAAAACCCTCTAATTAGTCACATTCCGGGGCACTAGCCAATCCCGGATGACCCTAATCTTCTCCTCATGCACCCTCACACCATCCTCTCCAATAATATGCCCCAAGTAGAGCATCTCCTTCAATTCAAACTCACACTTGGACAACTTGGCGTAGAACTACTGCTCCTCTAAAATGTGCAACACCAGATCCAAGTGTTGTAAATGCTCCTCCCACGTCCTTTTGTATATCAGAATGCCATCAAATAATACCAATACAAATTTCTGCAACAGCCCATGGAATACATGATTCATGCAAGATAGAAAGGTAGTAGGTGCGTCGGTCAACCCAAAGGGCATAACCAAGAACTCAAAATGCTCATAGTGGCATCTGAAGGTTATCTTGGGGATGTCCTGATCCCTCACTTTGATCTGGTGGTACCCCAAACACAAAACTATCTTAGATAAGTAATTGGCTCCTCTAAGCTCATTCATCAGCTCATCGATGCGGGGAATGGAGTAGCGGTTCTTCAGGGTCTTCTTGTTGAGGGCCCATTAATCTATGCACATGCGCAATGTCCCATCCTTCTTCTTCACTAGAAAAACTGATGAAGTGAAGGGGCTAGAGCTAGGCCTGATGTGCCCAAGTGCCAACAACTCCTGAATGGCTCGCTCAATCTAAGAGGCTGTGAGTGCCACTGAGAGGCAATGCAAAGCTTCAGTGGGTGATTCTGTTTTTGTTGGGGGAGAAGGGGATTTTCTGAGTAAAAAACTGGGCAAGAGTCCCAAAGGAGAAGGAGACCAGTCTTCGAAACAACAGTTGCAAAGAAAATAAGAGGAGAAGCAGTTTCGAGCTTGTGGGATGCAGTACTGCATAGGCTGATGCAGTGACTACACAAAGGGAGCAAGGAGCAGCTCAAATCGAGTTGAGGTCAGTGTCAAATAGCGTGTGGAAGTGAGAAAATTTCTCACTAGTTTTACTGCCATTCATTTCTCTGTTTGGATTGCTAGATTAAGCATCCATACTTTTGTACTCAGATTTACTACTGCATAATAATCAAACCCTCAGTTGTTGCACTAATTTTCCCGAGTTGGATTTTTCCGAGGACATTGTCCAAAAATAACGGTGTATTTTGTGTGTGCATCTATTCTTCCAGTGTTTACTTTTCTTCCGCAGTATTTGTTTTGTGAAGGTTGCATTGTATATGTTTCAATATTTTCCGTAGGAAACTGCAAATAATTTGTTTAATTAATTTAAAAAATAGAAGAAATATTATCAGTTGCTGTAGTAGGATTCCGGGTAACAAAATTTTCACACTCGACAACCCACTCTATGTCCCCATGCCTCAAGTCAGCCTCCATCCTATGTGCTGAAACTATTTGTGGAGGATATGAATGCATGACCTGAAGAACAACTAACTTTCCATCCGGCCCCGTGAACTCCATCTCCAACTTCCTCTAATCCGTACTGACCCGTCCCAAAGAATAAAGTCACTAGAAACCCATCACCACACTGGTGTCTGGTACATCCACCATGAAGAAATGATCCGCCACCGAGTAGTTCCCCATGGTCACTATCAAAGCAGAGACATATTGAGTACATTGCATGGTCTTATCCTCCGGCACAAGGACTGAAAACCCCTCAAACTCCTCTATAGTGATACCCTAACTTTGAACCATCTGTGCATCAATAAAGTTGTGGGTGGCCTCACTGTTTACCGAAGCCGAGACACGCTGCCCTTGCACTATGCCTCTGATCCTAAAGGTCAAAAATTTTGGAACAACACGCAATGAAGCTAGGACTCCCCCAGATGGTGCAAAAGGTGCTCCCCCAAGTGGTGGTGGTCCCCTCTCTGCATGTGTCTTGTTGTCACCCCCACCTATCTCCAACTCCACATCATCTACCTGGTCAATATCAGAGAAGGCCTCAATGTATTGGGCCTTGCCAGTTGTGCATCTATGGCCTGGTGCCCAAGAATCCTAACAAGTGAAGCATAGCTTCCTCCTCCGGAGGTCTCTCCTGGTATCCTCATCTAACTGTCCACGCCCCTGCATTGCTACCTACGGTGGGGGCCTCGTTTCATGCCCCTTTTGTGGGTAGGGAGCTCCTGATGGTATGAGTGCTTGAGTCTTGGGAATTTCCCCTGCAAATCCCTGGCACAAGTCACAACCTATTGCAAAGTAGTGAGTCTATGGGATCTCACTAGTCCACGCAATGGCTCAAGCAAGCCCTCTACAAATGTGTACACCCTCTTGGCATTGGATAAATCTGGCACCATGAATGAGACCCTCAAAAACTCCGATATATACTACTCTAGATGGCTACTCTGCCTGAGCTCGGTCAACTCTCTAAAATGGGCCTCCGGGTCTCTCCTATAAAAATTCTCCACCACTCTCCATGTCAAGTCCTCGTACGAGGTCACGCTGGCATGCCCTAGCATGGTCAAGCCATGAAACCACCAATTTTGTGCCTCTCCCTCCAATGATGGCTTCCACTTTTGTCATCCGATTGAGCTAGAAATAGGTATACAACTTCTCCACCCAAGCTCGAGTTGTGAACTTGGTGGATCCATCGTACGTGGGAAAATACATCCTCCCAATGGTACACTGCAACTCTGAACTCTGCGTGCTAGATCCCTCGCTACTCCGGCCTCTCTCGTGCTGCTTGAGCTGGCAGTAATCTCTGAAGGGCAAAGTTGCTTTGAAATCCTCCCCCATGGACTGCCATTCCCGGAAATAATCTCCCATGGGCATCTGATCATCCAGCCCACCCTACTTAGTAGGTGTTGAAGGTACAAATGTAGGCAGCGTGGTCCTGGTTGGTCCTAGTGGGTGAGTGGATGGTGAAGGATGGTCAGACTGTTGTGAGGCCCCTAAAGTCTCCCCAAATAGGAACTCACAATGGATGCTCTTGTCCCTATTCTGTTGCTTGAGCTCCTCCAACATTGATTCATAAACTGCCGTGGATATTCCATTGGACAGTTCGTCACAATAGATATGATAATATTATATTAAAAATCTAAGATTCTACACTATTACAGTTTTATTAAACTTTAAGATCTTAGATTTCACTGTAACTAGTGCATGCATGCGAATATAACTTATGCAGAAAAGTAGAGAACGACAAAATAATCTCACGCACACATAAGACACAAGATATGCTCTCTGGGAAATCTTTTCGGGAGAAAACCCAGCTAGAAGGTGAGGTCGCTTCGCTCTCTTTCTCTATTTGGAAATATGGTTGCAGGTACAAATAAGTAATGCCTGTGGCCCATGGGCTGCTACAGTGCACAGATCCTCTCTATGTGCTCTACCTCCTATCTCTCCTGGCTATCTTTGGTCAGCTATGGAACAAAATGCTCTCGAAAGAATGGAATGCATCTTCCTCCTAGTGGCCTGGTTATAACACAGCCCGATAGCCTACTAGTGGTTAATTTTGATTACATCAACTCTTAACTAGAGTTACAAAATAGACTCTTCTAGAGTCTTTTACATCACAAACACGTGGCTAGCCCCCTTTCCATGAATAATGGGAGCTGACATGACATCCTCCGAACTATGGGTGTGAAAACAAGAAGTTCAACTTTTAAGTGGCATAAATTTTGCACACAGACTCAAATTGACGCGATTCTTGCGCCGTTGGAAAGCTCTTTGTGTGTAGAATAGCATGAAAATATGACACGTGAAAGTGACAAATTTTTACCCCCAAAAAACGTCGTTTGATGCCTCAAAACGCTCACGGAAGGTTTCAGACCTCATTTCGCCAAACTGGGTCCCACCGGTAAAAACGGTCCGTAAGATGATTCCTCCACTTTTTCCACTGCAAATGCATTGATATGGATGACAAACAATATAATGATCCAATTCGGATCAAACATCTCTTTCTTCCCTTTGGCTAAGTCATTCAGCGCCTTTAAGAGGCTATCAAATGTTGCCTCCTCCTTACTCCTTGTCTCCCCCATATTTTCCACCACTACTGCCTTCCATGGTGTCTCAGTATCAGTTGTAACGTCCAACTCTCGTTCCCTACTCTGGTACCTCTACCTCCGATAAGTAATGTTTTGCCTATCCTCCTCGTTCATAGGAAATATCCCCACAACTGAGCCAAGAACGAAGCTATGATACCACTGTAATGTTCCTAATTAGGAAAAACATTGATATATAAAAAAAAATTATACATGCAAACAAAAAGTTCAAAAATGTAAGTAAACACCCATGAGATCACCAATAAACACCATCCAGCTGAGCCAATTTATTATATTTTGGTGCAATAGTACAATGGGTATGGAAGGAGTGCACTTGGTCTTGCCTCAATGGTAAGATAGACAAAGCCCAGGTTGGAGAATACAACGCCCAGATGAGAGAATGATCTGCCCCAATTATGCTCTGCGCTGCCTTAGAGGAACTACACAGTCTACTGGGAAAGAACTGCTGAAAGAACCACCTCCGGTGCTCAGAAAATTTTGCAAATTTTTCCCCAAGCTCCTCTCAATAAACCTACCAAAACCCAGAAAGGGTTTGGTCTAGTTCTAACCTCCGAAAATTGACCCCAAATACCACGTCGTCCTCCAACTGGCTGGAAATACGGCCTGTATGGAAATTTGTTGTAGCAACCCTCCAATCACTCCAAAAATGTTGAATTCTACTCCCCAGATGACTGCTTGAAATTCCCGACACAAACCAACTCCCCAACTCCTTTCCTCAACCTCCCACGTGTGCCCAGAATTTAGTTCTTGTGCAGGCCCTGGTGAGAGGAATACGTCCTGCCTCAAGGCAACAATCTCGTGCGCTAAAACTCCTCACCAAGCTTGGTCTTCCCCTAGAGAACTTATGCAAAATTTCTCCTAGCAAATGCCTCCCAGAAGAGAGTTGAAATAAGTGGCATGTGGTCCCCTACTACATCCTCTCTGGAGCACGAAATTGGCTGAGTGAAATGATTGTACGGTGCTCCCCGATCACCAAAAATCTCCTCTCCAAAATGGCACAACCTTACCTTCCTAGGGTGGCACTCGTAGTCCACCCAAAGAAGGGTGAGCTCTCCCCTTGGAAAGCTCTGCAATGAACAACACTATGATCCGGATAAGCAACTCGAGCAATAAGAGAAATGCTTGATTGGAAAAATACCCGAATAGTTGTTAGGCTTCTTCTATTTATAATTTGACTTGCCTTCTCCATGTGGGCCCCTCCATCAAGTATTTTGACCTCCTACCTTAGAAACTTCAGCTTTTCCTCCCAAGGAGTGCGTATTTCATGCGGGTGTGGTCCCCATATTCCATTAACAAAAATATTTCAGCCTCCATCTCCTAAGTCTTAGCCCAAGAATTTGTGGGTCCCATAGTAGTCAAAATTGTCAAAATTGTGAGATTAAATTCAGGGAAATTATCCTAGGAAGGAACATTATAGGTCCATTCTTCAACCGATAGGTACCATGTGAATAATGATGGAATCACATGATGGAATGAAGGGAAAGGACTTCATGGCCAAGCGCCATGGTAAAAGGGACTGACTATGATAGAGTACCTCATCCTGGGTTTATAGATGGAGGAGGGAGAAATCGCGGATGCATGAGTTACCTCAGTCTTTGTTTTTCCACCCCTTTAGATGCCTTTTTCTTTTTCTTGATTCTTCTTTGTATTACTGCACGTAGCTCAAGGAATATGAGCTTTATTTTTATAATGAATAACAATTATTAACCACTTTGATATTAGGAAATTCATCGTCCATTAGGGGTTGGGACATGCAAGGGTTCCTTGCCTTCTATGAGATAGGGAAATATTGGCCCAAGAATCGGGTGATGGCCATATGAATGAGGTAGAGTTCATGCTTGGTTGTTGCCCACGTGCTAATTTGTAAGTCCTGACCATCTTTTGCATTTTGATTTTTCTTTTGTTTTTCTTGTGGCCATTTTATGCTTTTTCTGTTTCTTTTAGCTGCATCAACCTCCTAGGGTGCATTTACAGCCCCTACCCAAGTATGAGGATATGTGGGTGCCAAATCCCGATGAACAAATGGTCGGTTGAACCCAAAGAAGGGAGGTAGAATAGGGGCTCATAATGTAAGATGGAAAGTGGTAAGTATGGAATAGGGAGAGATGGGTCTACGCTATCTCAATTAGGGCTTCCCAAGTAGTGCCCCTTCCTAAATCCATGGGCCATGAGGGGAGGTCCCACTGGACTAGGATTGAAAATTAACCCCCCATTTAGGGAACAAGACAATGGCCAATACCCTTCTTTCTTCCAATTTACCCCACAATCCATGTGTTGAGATTTTGTGTATTTCGGGTAGCATCGGATGTGCTCTAGCTCCCAAATTTTGTGGAGGGACTAGAGTACACTTGATCTACAAGACCCAGAAAGGGATTTGGGAAATTTTATTTGGTTTAGGAGATATTTAATTAATTAATTATTTTAATGTATTTCCTAAGTCTAAACTTAGGAAAATTAAATAATTAAAGTTAATTAAATTAAACATGTGATGAAATTGTCTTAAGTCGCACAGATCAAGCTTTCTTTTAATATTAGCCATTGATTCAAGATATGATCATGTTCATTTGTTTCCCAACGAGAAAAGTATAAAGGAAAGGCTTGGGGTCACTTGTAAAGACACACAGAGGCAGAGCACTGAAGCTAAGCTGAGATTCTAGGGCAGGGTTTGCTAAGAATTCTCAGAAGTGTTTCAGCTGCAGAGGGGAGTTTAGACAAAGGGGATGGTCTGATCCCAGTGTCTAGAACCAACAAGAGACAGAGAGCAACTTCCGAAAGGCAACGCAGAGAAGCATGAGCAGCAACAGCAAGAGGGTAGCAGGTGCGCAGCGCAGGGGCAGCTTCAGTTATGCAGGTGTTGCGAAGTCACTCCCAGGGCAACATAAGGCAGCTGGAAACCCTTAAAGGTTACGCAGAGACCCTTAGGGGCAGCGTAGGGACTGTGTCACCCAGTCTGGGGTTATGCAGCCCTTTCCAGGCTAGTGCTGAGGGACGTAGAGGCTGCGGAGGCTGACGCAGGGGCTTCAAGGGCAGCGCTAGGGTTTCTAGGGCCTAATTTTGGTTGAGTCCTGTAAATCCCATTTGAGGGTGTAGATCAGTCAATATTTTGGCTTCAGAACAACCGGTGAGTTGCAGATCTATATTTTCTCTGTCGGGTTTTCCAGATCTGGAACCCAGAATTTGTTGTATTCAGAAATACTCTTAATAATAAAACCCTACAGCAACCAGAGACTGGATTTCCTGCATTGGGTTTTTCCGGGGACTATTGTCCAGAAAATCACCACGTCACTTTGTCTATGTGTGCATGTACTTTTTCTAGATCTGAATTGGTGAAAGTCTGTTATGTGTTTTGCTTCGATATTAATCTGAATTCTTCAGTTAATAACTTAATAAAGTAGGAGGAGCATAACCAGATCTAACAATAGATTTCTACATAAAACTAACATTCATAAATTTTCACATGGTATCAGAGCAATTGCAGATCTAGGAGGGTCACCAGCAGAAGACTGAAGGATCTTGCTGCAGAAAGCAGCAGGATGTGCAGCAGCAGCAGCAGCAGAAGGGCAGATCTGAAGGGGCAACGCAGTTTTCAGAGAAGCAGAGTTATGCTGAGGGCAGGGTAACACAGTCTTACACTGTCTCCCAGCAGGCCCACACACTTACTGGGATTGTCTAAAGCCAGCTATTGTGGCGTAGATCTGAAGCTGTCAAATCCAGAAGAGCCTAAAGCATAGCTGCAGAACTTCAGAAGGTGTTGGTGGGGTTAAATTTCTAAAGTTTTCAGATTTTTAGCCCAAGAACTAGTGACAAAGAGAGGGAGGAGATCCGCTTCTCAGAGAGTTTCTAGCCAAAGAAACTCGCAGATTGATCAAAGGATCAAAGAGAGCTGAATCATTGTTGATTTGGCAGATTTCCAAGAAGGGAAATCAGTTTTCAGAGGGAGCAAAAGGTGTCTGTTTCACCAAGGACCTTAGATCCAGATCTCTAGCAGAGAGAACAGGAGCTCCGACAAATTTCTGAGCAGATGGCTCCTCATGGACTGCATGATCAGGACAGATTGGATGGCCTATCCAACTTCTCAGTTTGGAAGGCTAGAATCCTGATAGTCCTAGAGGCATATCATCTAAGAGACCATGCAGAACAAGTTCTGGCCACGCCGACCAATGCAGATCTCCTACGGAAGCATAATGAAGCTGCTGGACATGCCAAACGGCTGATCATGGATGGAATTAAGGACCATATTGTCCCACATATAGCTGAAAGAAAACAACTAATGAGATGTGGAAGGCCTTAACATCCCTATATGAGGGAAAATCCGTCCAGAGGAAGATGTTGTTGGAGACTCAGATGCAGTCGTTCATGATGACCAAGGGAGAAGACATGGAACATTTCCTCTTCAGATTACAGTCGATAAGAGACCAGTTGACTCCCATGGGTGCTAAGGTGGAAGATGATGTGATGGTCAGGACTGCTCTCAATGCAGTCACAGATGAGTGGGAAACCTTTATCCAAAGTATCTTGGGCAAAGCAGACCTCCCAGACTGGGACAACTTGTGGGCAATCATGCATCAAGAAGAACTCCGCAAAATCAGCAAGAAACAATACAGCTCAGGACCGAGCAAAGTGAATAAAGAAGATGAAGAAGATGCAGCCTTGGCATCAAAGAGGCAGCAGGGAAAGAAGAAGAAGGATCTATCAAAGATCAAGTGCTTCCAGTGTGGTGAACTAGGACATTTCGCTAGCAATTGTCCTCAGAAGAAAAAGGACAAGGAAGCTTCTTCTTCCAAGGCTGTTGTGGCGTATGATGGGTCATAAGATGATGCAGCCATGAGCGCTCATGAACCACAAAAGTGGGGCGACATGGATCTGTAGAGCAGCTACAGAATGATGGCGGGATCCTTGAACAACTCATCTCTTGGATCACATCCGAGCTACGGGAGCCTTAAGACGGTAGTGAAACAAGTGAAGCAGTGGGTGCATAGATCATGGATGAAGTAGAGGCAGATCTCAAGGCTGGAAGGAGCAACGCAGTGCAGCGGCAGTAATAGCATAGAGGCAGCTGCAGCGTAGGGGCTGATGTGATTTCAGCAACGTAGAGCAGAGTTGTAGCAACGTGGAGGCTTTAGGAGGATAGGGTAGTGCAGCAGCAACGTGAGAGATTTCAGCACAAGGGGATAATGTGACTTCAGCAGTGCAGAGGGAGTGTGCTTACGTAGTGTAGAGCTGTAGTTGTGCATCATTCTCCAGATGTTAGCACAGATCAACCGCCGATGGAGCTTCAATGATGAGGTTGTAGCCTAACTGACTTGTGTGTCAAAGACTGGGCAGGAGATTCAGTTGTTTCTCTCAAAAACTGAAGTTGCAGTGCAGCAGTTAGCAGTGACAGTGCTATGAGCAGAATGGATGCAGCAGATTGAGAGGGAGTTGCAGTACAGATGTGGCAATGGCGGTGACAGCATCATGGGCAGCAGTACAGAATGGCAGCAGCAGTGCAGAGTTGAGTGGCAGCAGGCCAAGCATCAACAACACAGAAACCAATGCCCAAAATCCTCTGATACATGGTGTGATTTAATGCTAGAGCACACTCCGTGCTAAGAGGGAGTGTTGAGATTTTGTGTATTTGGGGTAGCATCAGAAGTGCTCTAGCTCCCAAATTTTGGGAGGGATTAGAGTACACTTGATCTACAAGACACAGAAAGGGATTTGGGAAATTTCATCTGGTTTGGGCAATATTTAATTAATTAATTATTTTAATGTATTTCCTAAGCCTAAACTTAGTAAAATTAAACAATTAAAGTTAATTAAATTAAACATGTGATGAAATTGTCTTGAGTCACATGGATCAAGCTTTCTTTTAATCTTAGCCATTGATTCAAGATCTGATCATGGTTGTTGGTTTCCCAATAAGAAAAGTATAAAGGAAAGGCTTGGGGTCACTTGTAAAGACACATAGAAGCAAAGCACTGAAGCTAAGCTGAGATTCTAGGGCAGGGTTTGCTAAGAATTCTCAGAAGTGTTTCAGCTGCAGAGAAGGGAGTTTAGACAAAGGGGATGGTCTGATCCCAGTGTCTAGAATCTGCAAGAGACAGAGAGTAGCTTCAGAAAGGCAACAGAGAGAAGCAGGAGCATCAGCAGCAAGAGGGCAGCAATTGCGCAGCGCAACGGCAACTTCAGCTACACAAGCGCTACGCAGTCACTCCCAGGGTAGCGTAAGGCAACTGGAAACCCTCAGAGTTTATGCAGAGACCCTTAGGGGCAGCATAGGGACTGTGTCACCCAGTCTGGGGTTATGCATCCCTTTCCAGGCCAGCGCTGAGGGACGCAGAGGCTAACACAGGGGCTTCAGGGGCAGCGATGGGGTTTCTAGGGCCTAATTTTGGCTGAGTCCTGTAAATCCCGTTTGAGGGTGTGGATCAAGGTTACTTGGAAGCGGGAGTGGGAGCGGGAGCGAAGCGCCATTTTTAAAAGCTTCCGGTCCGGAGCGTTTTCGAGAGCGTTTATATATATATATATATATATATATATATATATTTTAATATTTTTTATATTTTTTATATTTTGATGCATATATGTCAACAAAAACATGTAGAATGATGAATTAGACATAAAAAAACATAAAAACATAGATTGAATCATATAACATCAATCATCTAGAAGTTATAATCTTCATCAACCACGCCCACGAGTTGGAAGCATACAACATATTGACTCTTGAGTCTCGCAAATCATCAATCTGAAGGTTTCAAGCTTTCAAAATTCAATATATAACATTTATCATCATTGATTTCAAATTTCAACATCTAACATTTATCATCATTGATTCATTGATTTCAAAATTCAATTTCAATATACATTTATCATCATTGATTCATTGATTTCAAAATTCAATATATAACATTTATCATCATTGATATTATATAACATTTATCATCATTGATTCATTGATCACCATATAACTTTCATGAAGCATCATATTCATAATTCATAATGACTTGTAAACAGTAAACTTATAAATGCCAACTTCAAAGTTTCACCTTTCAAATTCAAACTTCAAACTTAAATTGTCATTCAATATATGAAATCAGAAAGAGTCAAGTTTCAACTGTTCAACTGTCAACAACAAATAGAAAAGACTAGTAAACAACAAATCTATTTTATATGGCTGGCCCCTTGCCACGCCCACGAGAAATGTCTAATTTTTGTGAGCCACGAGGAAATGTTGGTCTTCTAGTACTCTCAGGAGTACCACGACCACGACTAGAAGGTGGAGGCTGGATCTGCAAAGGAACAACAATGTGATATCGAGGAGTGGCACTGGCACTGGCACCCGCACTGCTACCAGTAGATGGTGGGACTGGCCCTGTGTGTGGTGGTGCTGTTGATGCTTCATCATCATCCCTATAAAGTTCTGCTTCCAATTCTTCCAGATGTAACGTGCCATCCTCCAAATTATCATCCTTTGGGTTGTTGTCCCAGACTCTGTATGATTGATCCTCATTTGCCCGATCACAGTAATGGCTCAACAACCTCAAGTTATAATACACATAAACCAAGCTTTCAGCTTGGTTTTCATTCAGCCTGTTTCTTCTCACATTGTGTATAAAGCTGTAGGTGCTGCAACACCTCTCTGCAGAAGAAGTGTTCACAACCTGTGAGAGAAATTTTTTAGCCAACTTTGGCAAAAGTCCCATGCCGCCATATGCTTCCCACCATGTGAGAGCATCAAATCTATCCCTGTCTTCCATTGCATGGAAAGAACCAAGTTAGCAGTGGAACTGAAGTATTTGCCTAATTCAAGGCGCAATCTAGCGCACTCTTCCCTGTCGGGTACCAATTTGTCCAATGCCTTCATGTACCCCTCTTGTACCTCTGGATCTATGTGAGGTTTCACCCTAACCCCACCTCCAGGTGCAGGTTGGCCCAACCAAGATGGAGAGTAATATTTTGGCGTAAGGATATATGCCAAAGCATGTAGTGGAACATTGAGTTTATTCCACCGTGCACACACACAGTCATGAATCATAGCATACAAGTTGGGATCATTATCCTTAACAGTATCTTTTATTTGCCCCAACATGCTATCCATCTGCTCATAAACCTCTCCAATCACTGGTTTATCAGTATCTGCAAAGCGAATCATGTTATAAATGGGCTTGGTAAAACTCACAATTTCCCTCATACGTGCCCAAAACAGATGGTCAAGGGCGGTCTCCTCCACATGTTCGAAACCTTGCCTGTCAATTATTGTTGCCGCCCTGTCCTTTAATAGCTGCCAGTGTGGGCTTGATACCATTGCAGCCAATGACTCTCTTACCTTCAAAAGGCGCCTGAAGGTGAGGTAATAGTTAGCAAATCTAGTTTTTGCTATTTTCAACAACTCCAATTTGGAGTGAGTACAGAAAAGCCCATGGGTATTGCTATGATTTGTAATAAATTTTATCATTTTTTTACCTCTCTTGTACAAATCACCAAGCTATTTGAATTGAGGTTGTTTGTTTTTGATGATATCATGCATCAAAAGGTTCATTGTGTGAACCAAACACCCAGACCAAAAAATGTTGGGGTATTTATCCTCAATAATTGCTCCTGCTGCCTTACAGTTAGCAGCATTATCAGTGATGACCTGTATGACATTGTATGGCCTAGACTTTTCAATTATATCAAGTAATGGTTTTGCAATGTTAATGCCGGTTTTGAATTTCTCTGAATAATCTGTAATATCCCCAAAGGGAAATAACCAGTAATACACAGAAATATGCCAGACAGATATAGAAAATACAATGCTGGAACCAGATCATGGAACAAGTACACATAGAATGCCAGAAAACTAAGCCATTTTATTAATCTGAGAATACATATAGAGGAGTACAAGATAATCAGGATGAGTGCACCTATCCTTGCCTTGGGCAAGTGGAGACCCTCTCAGAACAAATAATGGCTGCAAATAAGGACAGCGTCCTAGCTGGCTGAAGATCTGCTATGAAGAGCTGCTGCTGGAATGCAATGGAACTATGAACTGAAGACTAGAAGATGGTTGATCTCAATCCTCCAAACCCTCACCAATAAAAACGTTGTCTCTGCTAGTGACAGCGCAGAAGACAGATGAAATGCTGGCCACAAAACCTCCAGATGAAATGATCAGCTCCTCAAGGCTGGGAAAACTGAAAAACGCTGTCAAGCCCCACTCACATGACCCTGCTCATCAGACTGTCCCCACCATCGGACCGCGTCCTTATGCTCGGACCGCCGGATCCGGCCTCCTCCCAATCCAGACCGCCCCATCACCCGCACCCCGCCCTCCAAGGCCGTATCCGTCATGGTCTTTTTTCGACCCAGGCTTGATCTCCAGGCATGGCTCGCATCCGTATCCTCCAACAACGGGATCGAGGCATTTTCCGGTATCTGCACCCTCCCAAGGACCGCTAACAGCCTCTCGTATCCGCGTCCTCTGCAGGTCGGACCGCTACCGCCTGGCATCTGTCCTCAAGTCCTGATCTCGCTAACACTCCTTCGGGGTATCCGTCTCTCGCCTTTCCGACGGCTCGGACTGGCCGCCTCACTATTCAGATCTTCGTCTCTCCTCCGGACCGCGTCCCTCCCCTCTCTCGGAGTCCCGGCGTCGCTCCTTCGGGACCGCGCGGGCACGCGCGCGGGCTTCCTCTTCTCCAAATCTCCACCAGAAAACTGCTGCTAATTACCACTGAAACTGAAGGATGTTACTCAGAAAATAACCTTACTAGGGCAGGCACTCGAAGTCCCCCGAAGCTAAGGGTGATACCAGAAAATAACCTTACCAGGGCAGGCACTCGAAGTCCCCCGAGGCTAAGGGTGAGATTTCCGAACGGAGACACTCGGTTGCACTAAACAGTGCTGCAGACCGACTAAACAACCGGCGTGCTGAAGCAGACAGAAGTCTAGCTCTCAATATCAATATCAAATCATGAATCCCCAAATGAGGTGAGAACCCCACCTTTTATAGTGCTAAACTCCCTCCAAAACCTTAACTGCGTCCTTCACTCTCCTTGGCCTGCGCAGTTAACCTTGGGTCAGCCTGATGCCTCCCCCTCATACTCATGTGGACCCCCAAGGCCCCCTCTCTAAGTTATAACGTCAATCAACTAGGAAAAACACTTTATTTATAAAGTGAGGTGACCCCTCTTATTTCTCACTTTATTTATTATTTCTAACTAAAGCGGCAAAATTAAACAAAAATGAAATATTCCAATTAGCAAAGCTAATTGGGAATATTACAGTCTCCCCCGGCAAAACGTTGCTTGTCCTCAAGCAACTGGAGTGATGGATGCTGTAAGATCCTCTCATCCTCCCAAGTGGCATCCTCATCCGGCAAATTCTTCCATCTCACCAAGAATTCTCTGATTTTCCTGCTCCGCAGTTGCCTCTCCCTAGTGTCGATAATAGCCTCCGGCTGTAACACCAGATGCCCCTCATCATCTGTAGGCGGTAGCTCCTCGGTGACTCTCACATGCTGGCCCAGTGCCTTTTTCAGGCATGATACATGAAAGATGTTATAAATCCGGCTGCCTTGGGGCAGCTCCAACTCATACGCAACCTGCCCGATCCTGCGTATCACCCTGTATGGTCCATAAAAACGAGGCTTTAGCTTCTCCGCCCCCTTCTGCTTGAGCGAAGACTGTCGGTATGGCTGTAGCCGTAGGTAGACCAGGTCCCCTACCTCAAAGTGTCTCTCCACCCGATCCTTATCAGCATACAACTTCTGTTGATTCTGTGCTGTGGCTATGTTGTCCTTGAGAGCCCGGAGGATGTCTTGGCTCTCTTGGATCCATAACTTGGCTCGCGGAGCCCTGCTAACACCAAACATCATATCCACAAAAGATAGGGAATGATATCCATACAAAGCATAGAAAGGTGTCATACCGATGGACATATGGTGGATTGTGTTGTAGCAGTACTCGCCCAAATGTAGCCATTTCAGCCATGCTCTCTGCTGCCCACTGACGTAGTTACGCAAGTAGCCCTCCAGCCACTTGTTAACTATCTCCGTCTGCCCGTCCGTCTGTGGATGATAACTAGTGCTCGGTGTCAGTTCTGTCCCCACTAGTCGAAAGAGCTCCTGCCAGAATCCACCCATAAAACGGCTGTCCCTGTCACTGACAATGGTCTTGGGTAGACCATGCAACCTGAAAACCTCCCTGAAAAACAACTCGGCCACCTGTGCCGCTGTGTGGTGTGCAGAAATGGCGAAAAAATGAGCATACTTCGTCAGCCTGTCAACCACTACGAAGATGCAGTCCTTGCCCTGCACTGTGGGCAACCCAGTGATGAAGTCCATCGAAATACTTTCCCACTTCCCCTCCGGAATGGGAAGAGGCTGCAACAACGGATGACTCATCTCTCCCTTGTTCCGCTGGCAAACCTCGCACTCCTTGACATGTTGGAGTACGTCCTCCTTGAGGCCCTTCCACGCAAATCTCTCCCGGATGGCCCTGTACGTCTTGGTGAACCCCTGATGGCCCGCCAATGGTGAATCATGTGATGCATGGAGTATCTTCTCCTTGAGCTGAGATCCCTTAGTCAAGAAGATCCTGTCCCTGTAGTAGATGACCTCATCGGCCACCCTGTATCTGCTATCCGCTACCTGCCCATCCAGAACCTCGCATGCAAATCTATCTTTGGAGTACTCAACCAGTAGTCGAGCCTTCCAGTCAGCGTCCAGGCTCATGAGAGATAACGTGGCCGGTCTACGGGAAAGAGCATCAGCTACCACGTTATTCTTCCCCTTGACATACTCTATGTCAAAATCGTAAGCCTGGATCTTGCTGATCCACTTCTGCTGCCTCTCCTGCAACTGCTTTTGCTCCAGAAAGTACTTCAGATTGTTATGATCTGTCCTCACCCTGAATCTGCCACCTACCAGGTACTGTCGGAATTTGGCCAATGCATGCATGATGGCCAGCATCTCCTTGTCATATATGGGATATAACCTCTCGTGTGGAAGGAGCTTCCGGCTCTCGAACGCAATCGGATGACCCTCCTGCATCAAAACTGCACCAATCCCCTCTCCTGATGCATCGCACTCTAGGACAAAGGGCTGTGTAAAATCTGGCAATGCTAACACGGGACAACTGCTCATCACCTCCTTGAGCTTGTCAAAAGCTTGCTGTGCTGTATCCGACCAACTGAATGCCCCCTTCCTCGTCAGCTCCGTGAGGGGTGCAGCAAGCTGAGAGAAGCCCTTGACGAACTTCCTGTAGTAGGTGCAGATACCAATAAACCCCCGAAGTTCTGTTACATTCCGTGGCTCTGGCCAGTCCCTGATAGCCCTGATCTTCTCCTCGTGGACTCTCACCCCGTCCACTCCTATAATGTGTCCCAGATACAGCATCTCCGTCAACCCAAACTCACACTTGGAGAGCTTGGCAAAGAACTGCTGCTCCTCCAGAATGTGCAAGACCGTCTCAATGTGCTGGAGATGCTCCTCCCAAGTCCTGCTGTATATAAGGATATCATCAAAGAAAACCAAAGAAAACCAGCACAAACTTCCTCAGATGATCCCTGAAAATGTGGTTCATACAAGACTGGAAAGTAGCAGGTGCATTGGTCAACCCAAATGGCATGACCAAAAACTCAAAGTGCCCATAATGACACCTGAAAGCGGTCTTGGGAATGTCCTGTTCCCTCACGCGTATCTGATGGTACCCGGATCTCAAGTCAATCTTCGAGAAGAACCGTGCTCCTCTCAACTCATCCATCGTGTCAGATTCCTAATGTAGTACCGTTTCTTCGTGTCTTTGTTCAGAGTTCAGAAGCACGGCACATGGCACGTGCCGTCCTTCTTCTTCACCAAAGACGGCACGAAGAAGCAAAAGGACCGGTGGCCGGGGTCGATGTGACGAAGTGGGCCACACCCCGAATGGCTCTGTTTATCTCATCCCGACAGGGCTTTTGGGATGCCTATACTGGGTTTGGCAACTGCGCCGTATCCCCTCGCTCAAAGCTCAATCGTGCTCAAACCCCCGATCCGTGAAGCTTCTGTCTCGTTGATGTCCCCAAAAACTACCGCATATTCCTGGCTTGTAACAGACCGTAGACCGCACAGCCCCGTCCGCCCCGTACTACCGCCCGAAGCCCGCAACCTCATCGCTTCACTTATCTCCTTGCGAAAGTCGCCCATGTCACACGACACCGGTGGATATGTGTTCTGCCCTCGTATCTTCTCATGCTTCCCCGTCTTGGGATCATCCCACTCCATCTCTAAGGCCTTCCAATCCGTTGTGACCTTCCCCAGAGTAATAAGCCACTGAACCCCCAATATCACATTGGTGTCCGGGATGTCCACCACAAAAAAGTGATTGGTCAATGTATAGGTGCCCATCGTCACTGATAATTCGGGTACATATCGAGCACATGCCATGGTCTGATCTCCTGGTACCAAAACAGAAAACCCATCAAAGCCCTCCGTCGGTATGCCTCTCCACTCAACCATCTGGGCATCAATGAAGTTGTGGGTGGCCCCACTATCGACTAAGACTGAAACCCGCTGTCCGCGCACTGTCCCCCGTACGCGCAATGTCAAATACTTGGGGACTCCTCGCAATGCTGCTAGAGCTCCCCCAGTAGGTGCGAATGATGTCCCTCATGCATCGGGTGGTGGAGGTGGTAAGGTACTCTGCGCTGCATAACATCCTCCTACCTCCTCATCATCCTCCTCATCCTCTTCCCCGCTGCTCTCGGAGAAGACCTCTATGAAATGTGCCTTCCCTGCCGCACATTTGTGTCCCGGTGCCCACGGCTCCTGGCAAGTGAAGCATAATCGCTTCCGCCTCAGCTCTCTCCTGGCCTCATCATCAGTCTGCCCTCGTCCCGGATTCGCCTTGGGAGGCGGAGCCCTCGTGTCCTTACCCTTAGGCTGGAAAGCCTGTCTCTGGGGATAAGGTGGCTAAGTCCTGGGCAAGACATCCTGCAAATCTCGAGTCCTACTGATGGCATCCTGCAGTGTAGCCGGTTTGTTCGACCGGACTAGGCCACGAAGTGGCTCTGACAGCCCCTCCACAAACATATAGACCATCCGAGCTGTCGATAAGTCAGGTACCATCACTGAAACCCTCAAGAAATCCGAGATGTATGCCTCTGCACTCCCAGTCTATTTGAGCTTGGTCAGCTCAACAAAATGCTGCTCCGGATCCCTCCTGTCAAAACGCTCTACCACCCTCCTGGTAAACTCGGCATATGTCGTCACTGTGGAATGCCCGAGTATCGCCATCCCATGAAACCACCAGTCCTGAGCCTCACCCTCTAAATGCAATGTAGCCATCTTAATGGCCTCCGTCTCCGACATCTGGTTAAGCTGGAAATAGATGTCCAGCTTCTCCACCCAGGACTTTGCCGAATTTTTTGATGAACCATCAAACATAGGCAAATGGAATCTACTAGCCGCACGGTGGTCATCACGGTGGTATCCGTGCCCCTTGTGCTGGTGCTGATCATGAGGTTTGATGTCGTACTGAAAATGGAGATAGCGCTCGAAGGGGAGAGTATCCATGAATGCCTGTCCTAAGGCCTGCCACTCTGCAAAAACGGCTGCCCATCGAGCTGGACTCAACTCTCTTGGTGCTGTCGACCCCTCGTCCTCTACCAGGAAGGTAGGCATGGTAGGACGTGTGGGTGCTGGATTATCCCTCTGTGCACCTCCCCGCACTCCTGTCCCTGTGTCTCCTGGAAAGAATGTGGGCATAGTGGATCGCTGAGCTGTTACAATGGGAATAGCATCGTGCACTGGTATATGGCGAGACCCACTCGATCCCTCACCGATCTGAAGAACTCTAGGGAGCTCTCTCTGACTGATCTCTATGGCCAAGAGCCTCTGTGACGTCTCCTGCACCATCTGTGACGTTTCCTGCATCCTCTGTGACGTCTCCTGCATGTGACGGAGGACCGCCTCTTTAAACCTCACATCATCATCTGCCATTGGATTACGTTGTTCTGGGCCCTTGTCAGGCTGCTCTGCCTCTGAATCTGTCTCAGGTGGCTCTTGATCAGAATCACTTCCCCCGAAAGGAAACTTCCACCTATCCTCAGCTTCTCTACGTTCCTTCCGATAGATGTAGGGGTTATCCCCGGGCGTCATAGACTGCTAGCACCACAGGCTGAGCCAGATCTATGCTCCGATACCACTGTAATATCCCCAAAGGGAAATAACCAGTAATACACATAAATATGCCAGACAGATATAGAAAATACAATGCTGGAACCAGATCATGGAACAAGTACACATAGAATGCCAGAAAACTAAGCCATTTTATTAATCTGAGAATACATATAGAGGAGTACAAGATAATCAGGATGAGTGCACCTATCCTTGCCCTAGGCAAGTGGAGACCCTCTCAGAACAAATAATGGATGCAAATAAGGACAGCGTCCTAGCTGGCTGAAGATCTGCTATGAAGAGCTGCTGCTGGAATGCAATGGAACTATGAGCTGAAGACTAGAAGATGGCTGATCTCAGTCCTCCAAACCCTCACCAATAAAACGCTGTCTCTGCTAGTGACAGCGCAGAAGACAGATGGAATGTTGGCCACAAAACATCCAGATGAAATGATCAGCTCCTCAAGGCTAGAAACACTGGAAAACGCTGTCAAGCCCCACTCACATAACCCTGCTCATCAGATCAGCGTCCTCCCTGATGGATCTGCGTCCTATATGCTCAGATCTGCTGGATCTGAAGCCTCCAATCCAGATCTGCGTCCTATCCCTCCAGATCTGCGTCCTCCAAGGTCAGATCTACTGCTATCTCTTCAGATCTAGGCTGGATCTGACAATATCTCCTCAGATCTGTATCCTCCAAGGCTGGATCTGCTGGTATCTCTCCAGATCTGCACCTCCCCGGGCTAGATCTGCCAATATCTCCTCAGATCTGCGTCCTCCAAGACTGGATTTGCTACTAGTCCTCCAGATCTGTGTCCCCCAAGTCTGAATCCACCAATACTCCTTCAGATCTGCGTCCTCTCTGCCCTGGATAGCTGAATCAGCGTCCTCACTACTCAGATCTGCGTCCTCCTGCTGGATCTGCGTCCTTCCCTCTCTGGATCAGCGTCCTTCCTTCTGGATCTGCGCAGCCACAAGAAGGGCTTCCTCCTCTCCAAATCTCCACCTGAAACTGCTACTAATTCCCACTGAAACTGAAGGATGTTACTCAGAAAATAACCTTACTAGGGCAGGCACTCGAAGTCCCCCGAAGCTAAGGGTGATACCAGAAAATAACCTTACCAGGGCAGGCACTCGAAGTCCCCCGAGGCTAAGGGTGAGATCTTCGAACGGAGACACTCGGTTGCACTAAACAGTGCTGCAGACCGACTAAACAACCGGCGAGCTGAAGCAGACAAAAGTCTAGCTCTCAATATCAATATCAAATCATGCATGCCCAAATGAGGTGAGAACCCCACCTTTTATAGTGCTAAACTCCCTCCAAAACCTTAACTGCGTCCTTCACTCTCCTTGGCCTGCGTAGTTAACCTTGGGTCAGCCTGATGCCTCCCCATCATACTCATGTGGACCCCCAAGGCCCCCTCTCTAAGTTATAACGTCAATCAACTAGGAAAAAACACTTTATTTATAAAGTGAGGTGACTAAAGTGAGGTGACCCCTCTTATTTCTCACTTTATTTATTATTTCTAACTAAAGCGGCAAAATTAAACAAAAATGAAATATTCCAATTAGCAAAGCTAATTGGGAATATTACAGATAAGCTGCCAGGAAGACTGCACCACTAACCGACACAACCAAAACATTTATCAATGGTTTTCCTTTTACATTGGTCCATTCATCAGAGACAATGGACAGCCCATGCTCATTCCACGAACTTGTCATTCTAGCCAAAGAATTGTTTATTTTAGCTCTTTCATGATCAAGACCCACGGTTCTGGCCTTGTCATACCCAGGGCTTTTGTATCCTTTGGGGGCATCATTAATGGCAGAAACCATTTCATGCCAATAAGGTGAGTGAAGAACATTGAATGGCACCCCACATGCATATAGAAACAGGTAAACTTTTGAATCCACATCATTCCTACACCCTTCGTCTAGGAAATCAGATATGGTTCTACGCCTTAATCCAGTGCCACTACTTCCAAAACCACTGGCATGGGTGGAAGTTGAACTTGTTTGTCCATGATGTGTTGGGCCTGAATCAACGAAACCCCTAGATCTTTTAGATGATCTCTGTAGGGCAACCCCCTCTTCCTCCCTATATATCTCTCTCTGTGGTGCTGGCACAAAAGCACAAACTTTGATTCCAATATTTTTAGTTCCATCCCCTGGCATTATCCCACAAAGGTGCCTTCTGGCACGGGTGTATGAACCATGGTATTGTTTATTGCAATGGGGGCAAATAAATTTAGTGGTTCCACCACCTTTCCCTCCTTCCATTTTATGAACATATTTCCACAAAGGATTTTGGTCTTGTTTAGTTGGGGAATCTATGTTCTCAGGTTCTCCACTCCCCACTTCCTCCTCAACATAATCCTCCTCCTCTTCAGGATTTTCTTCATATCCACCATAACCCTCCTCTTCATCCTCCTCTTCTCTGATTTGCCTCTTTCTTCTAGCACTCTCCAACACCATTATCACAAAGAAAGGAACCAACATGAGGAAAATCCCTAGCCATATAGCCATGATGGAAACAAGTTTCAAGTTTCTAGCCTGCAAAACAAATGGAAAAATGCCAAATGGGAATAGGAAATGCAACATAAGAAAAAAACAATTCATTTTTTAAGTTTTAAATCCAATAAAATGCAACATTAAAGAAAAATTCAAGTTTTCATTTTTAAACAATTTAACAATCTACAAATTCATCCTAGAAAATACTAAATTGGATTAGAAGGCCTACCTCTTTCTTGCAATTCTCCTGTTGCCTTGCTCCTTGCTCTCCTTCAACTCTTGCTCTCGCTCTCTCAACAATTAACAAACAATAAAAACTAAAATGAAACCCCCCCCCTTTTAAACAATTCGATTTTTCACATAAAAAAATTTCCGCGCGGCGAGAAACTTTTTTTTTTTTTTTTTTTTCGTGGAGCGAACGCTCCCCGATCGCTTCCGGCGTTTAAAAAACGCTCCCGAAGCATTTTTTAAACGTCGGAAGCGCTCAGGGAGCGTTCGCTCCCGAGCGCTTCCTGAAACGCTCCCGAAAAGGCAGGGAGCGTTTTAACAGGTTCGGAAACGCGCTCCTGAAAACGCTCCCCTTAGGAAGCATTTTCGGAAGTGCATTTCCAAGCGTTTCCAAAACGCTCCCGCACGGAGCGCGTTTCGGAAACGGGAACGAAGGGGGTTTGAAGCTTCCCCGCAACCTAGGTGTGGATCAGTCAATATTTTAGCTTTAGAATAGCCAGTGAGTTGCAGATCTATATTTTCTCTGTCGGATTTTCTAGATCTGGAACCCAGAATTTGTTGTATTCAGAAATACTCTTAATAATAAAACCCTCCAACAGCCAGAGACCTGTTTTTCCGAGGACTATTGTCCAAAAAATCATTGTGTCACTTTGTCTATGTGTACATGTACTTTTTCTAGATCTGAATTGGTGAAAGTCTATAATGTGTTTTGCTTCGATATTAATATGAATTCTTCAGTTAATAACTTAATAAAGTAGGAGGAGCATAACCAGATCTAACAATATATTTCTGTATAAAAGTAACATTCAGAGATTTTCACACCATGTCCAAATGTCCAAATACAAACAAGCATAACCACCTTCTTGCAAAATGAACAAAGTACCTTTTGATCAAAAGGCCACCTTCCAACATGTGTTCTTGACAAATGGGTGAGGATACATATGACTGATGCAAGTGGCGGAGATATGAATGACACATCACATCACATCACAAAATGTCGTTGCACAGCGTTGCTACCTGCTAGAACCCATCTAGCCCTCATCTCCGACCCTTGTATGTATCCCATGGGTGAGCCCCAAGTATCAGGAGTTTGTCCCATGCAAGCCAACCTGCCCTGCTCCTGCCAGACGACGCAGTGAAATCCGCTATCCCAACTCTTGAAGACACACTTGTACACTGCACGGATTCTAGGTGCCCTCCTGTAGACGATGTCTACCATCCACTGTCCCTCAAGCTCCTATGACACCTCAGACTGTCTCACCTGAAGCGCATCATGCATTTCCCTCGCTATCGACTCCCCATGTGTGAGCCCAGGAGTGGAACCTATGCTACCTCTGCAATAAACCAATTCATCCCTAAGCTTGTGTCTGTCAGCTTGTGCCTCCACCAAATGTCCCTACTGGAGAGTCATGGGTAGGTAGGTCCCCAAGGGTAGGATCAAGAGTCCGTTGGGGTAATGAAGAATATCCCTATGGATGCCCCTCTCTCTATCTCGGATTTGCTGAGAAACCAATCGAAGACCTGTCTTTGTCCACCACAGGATATCCCCGGCTACTGCTGTACCACCCAATATCGTCCCGTGCCCTGTCTGTGTCAAGGCACCAGTCACTCCCCATGTGTACTCAATGTGATGTAAGACACTCCTACTCCACAACATAATCCAACACGCTATGGTACACCACCATGCACCTCCGTGTCCACCAGTAGCCCACTTCTCAACGCTAGATGATCCCACACTTCCATGGATGTGATGGCCTAGAGTTGTGTCTCTACTTGTCGACCCACCCCCGATCGATATCATCACCTCCACTGTCACATCACTATACTCGCCAATGAATGGATCTTCACTCCAAATCCTCCTCGAGGGATATGAGAAGTGAATCTCCCTATGTGTCAGTAATGAAGCCACCACTACTTTGCTCCTCCACGACCTTTGTGCCCCACACAAAGGTGAAGAATCCCCAACCCCATACAAGGCACTGTCTGGTGGCCTGCCAATGCCACCTCCTCTGACAAACTCCTGCCAGAGTATGTTGATCACCCCGTGACCTCGTCTACAAACGTCATACCAAGATAACTCAAGAAGTATGTCCATAAACTGGTTGGCCATTGGTGCTGACCGAAACTCCCCTAGCGAATGTGCACGCTCAACTGCTAGATCAATTGTACCATCCAGGTCGTAGTCAATCAACATACCTGGGAAGTGATAGCTAGTCCCACCCGAATCCCAATGCCAGTCTAGGCTTTTGATATCCCCAGTGTTTGAAAGCTCCTGCTGAGCTACACCCGAGTCCACCACCATCTCCATAGCACACTCCACAGGGTATAAACGTAGAATCTCTCGCCATCCAACCCCAAGAGAGGGATCGAATGCACGAACTCCCGCACATAGAACAACCCCGACATGTGGATGTTGCACCCCGTGCAACTCCGATCGTCTCATCCTGCTATCTAGGTCAACACATTAGATCTGACTAGGTAGCTCTGTCTCCCTCTCTCCGATGAGAAAGGGTGACCCAATGGTGTTTCTAACCTGCTCCTCTCCTCTGGCATGTCTAGGAAACTCCGCCTCTCTCACTCTAATGCGTAGGGTTGGGCTGATAACGCTGTAGATCCTGTCAGTGTGCCTCTGAAGCAAAATGTGTTGAAATACCAACGTGTGGTCTCTATGTTGCCCCTCATCAATGGCTAGCCCAAAGGATCGCTGCACATCCTCCTCCATCATGGGCTCGACATGAGCCTCCAACTCCTCCATAGAAAACCCAACATGCAAGACATGCTCATCAGTCAGCTGTAGGTGGATGTCGTTCTGAAGCTCTATTATAGATCGGGATGCCTCATCAATGGATGTGTGCTCAATTGCCTCCTCCAATCTGTCCACTGGGACTAACAAAGGAAACTCCAATAGAGGTGACTCCTGCGTCACACTAGGTGTATCCTCGTGCTCCTCCTGCATGCCATTAACCTCATGCTCAACTGGATGGAATGTATCTGGATGAACTCCCTCCTCAATGGGTATGTTCTCTCTCATCTCGTCACTACCTCCGCCTCCCATCTTTGTCTTTGTAGTATTGATACTAGCATTTCGTTCAATAATCATGCTCCTCTTATTTTCTTCATTTGCAAGTCGACAACTACTTTCCCTTCTCGCTACCCTTGATGACACCCACTCTTCGAGCAACCCCTCTAGTCTCTCGAGGCTCCTAGTAGCATTTTCAAACTTCTCCTGCTGAGACATTTTTGTGCACAAGTTCAATCTGGAGAATAATGTGGGACTAGTGTTTTAGCCACTGGAATTCTAGTCCACAATAGCAATTGAGCATTTGCGTGATTTAGATCCACAACTGGCCAAAATCATACTCTGATACCACTTATATTCCTAATGGAAATATACAACGCTAAACAAAGAAAACATAGCAGAAACACATACAAAAATTTACAATACATTTAACAACTAGAAATCTCCATGAACTACGTTGATCTGAGCCATTTTATTAATGAATAAGAGAGTACAATGTGGTGCTAGAAAGAGTGCACCTGAGCTTGCACAAGGCAAGCTAGCAAAGCCCAAATGGAAGATATGAAATCCCTCTCTGATCTGTTGTTGCTCTCTCCTGGCACTGCGCTGAACTGCTTAGAAAATATGTTGTTGGCTGCAAAGAACTGCTGCTAGGGCCTCCTCGGATGCTCAAAAAAATCCGGGAAATTAACCTCGGGATCTCCACCAATAACCCACAAAAACCCAAGAAGGAATTGGCCAAATGTTGACCTCGGAATTTCAGCCCAGTTTTTCCCTAGCCTCTCTAGTCGTTGGCTGAGTTGGGATCCTTGTTTGACCCCTCAAATCTGCCCAAAAAATTCTGCCAAATTAATCTTGGCCTCTCCTCAACAAACCCAGAAAGGGTTTGTCCTAGTTTTGACGCTCCAAAACTGACCCCAAATGCTTGGCCCTCCTCCACAAGCAAAAACTGTAACATGTAGCAGATACCATGTTTGTTGCTCCACCAAATTGCTGGAAAATTCCCCAAAATTGCCTCCAATCACCCAAGAAATCCCCTTTTTTCCTTCCCCACAAGTTTTAGCCCCAAATGATCTTCGCTCCTCAACCCCCACGTGTGGCTCCAACCTCTACTGTGCAGTGCCTATGCATCTCTTGGTGATGCTGACCCCAAACTACGAAATGTTGCTCCCGGAAAAACTGAAAATGGATGAGATTCCCTCCTTGGGCTGGCACTCAAAGTCCACCGAAGCAAGGGTTAAAATTTCCGCTCAAAAACACTCGTGTCCTAAACAACACTTGGAGACTTGGCTTCAGCTCAAGTGTGCTTGTCAAAGACAAATTATCAAATGATCAAGAATGACAAAATGAGTGCCTTCCCTTCCTTTTTGTCAAAGTGCCTCCAAAATTCCCATGTGGGCCCAACTCGACTTCTCCACACCAATCTTGCACCAATGAGTGCGTATCCGTCATGTGGGTTGTATTTCTCTATGGATGGCCCACACGCTCATCTAGAGCCGCAATATTTCCCCGCCAACTCTAATGTTTGGGTTGACTTAGACTATAATAAAAAATACATGTGGGGCCTCTAAACCCAGATTTCCTATGTGCAAACATGAATTAAGACAAAATGGCCAACATTGATATTTCACTTAGCAATAATGCTAAGTGGGAATATCACACCCCACTAAAATTTCTAATAAATTTCTTGTAAAAGTTCACCAACCCATGAAAACTTCTCACATTTGTAATGCTTTGAGGAGTAGGCCAATCTAATATGGCTCTAACTTTTTCAGGGTCCATACTCCATTTGCAGAAATTACATTCCCAAGGAAAACTAATTTATTCGTACAAAATTCACTCTTCTCAAGATTCACTAAAAATCAAAATGTCATCAAAATAAATAATGACAAATTTTCCGATGTGAGGTCTAAATACCTGGTTCATAGTTCGCATAAAAGTGGTAGGAGCATTAGAAAATCCGAATGTCATAACTAGCCATTCATACAATCCATCTTCGGTTTTGAACATTGTTTTTGTAATATCCCAAATGGGACATTTTAACTAAAAATGCAGAAATAGACTTGAGCAGCAAAATAAATGGAAATAAACACACAGCCACCAATATAACACAATGGATGCCAATAAAATTACTGAGCCATTTTATTAATCCATGGTAAAAAGTACATCAACATAAAGGAACAGCGGAACCTGAGCTTGCCAAGCAAGCGGAGCAAAACCCAAAAAGATCTCTGGCCCAAATGATGAATGACACCGGCAATGATGTAGATGGCTCGGCAAGAAGACTGCTGCAAGTCAGCTACAGCAAAAACTGTCACTGAACCTCCTTGAGCACAAGTTGAAGATCTGAATGGTCCTCACACCAATCCCTGAAGCTCTGCGAAACTTCTGAATGAAGTCTCCTCAAGAGAGTTGGGTTTTCGTCCAACACTCACAAATCACCCGAGGGTTTCCGTCTTGGGGCTACGGCTGAAGTAGAGAACCATGTCTCACACCTCTCATACAATAAAATAACATGATCCAAAGATATCTCTCAATGGCCTCCTCCCTTTCTTTTATAGAACCCCTGGGACCTTCTAGAGCATTATTTTATGATTATTTTATTCATGGAGCACTTTCCCTCTTATTAAAATATTCCTTTTTAATGCAGAAAAGGGTAAATCAGATACCACGCCTCCTTCGGTCACTGAAACCCGTGTCCAACCATCCCAACATGTAGGTATCCTCGTCTCGGTTCCAATGAGCTATTACACTAAGGTGTTCCATCATGAATTCCGCCGGAATGCCACCTTGAGCGTAATCAGCTGACTTAAGCCCATAAATAACTCAAATTTCCGAAAGTTGTCGGAATGCACCGGAACGAAAGCCAAACTGCTCGGATGATGGAATATATCAAGTGAATGCCACCGGACACCATGGAAACTCCTCAAAACTCCTCCAAAAATCCCCTGGCCCCACTGATGACACCAACCTATACCTGTGACCGGTCTGCTCCTAACTCTGGAAGTCCACCCTAGCCCTGTCATAGGTGACACCAAAAAAGAGAATCCATTCATCCCCTTCTCTGATCCGTATTTGAAGGTAACCACTCCTTAAGTCCACCTTAGAGAATATTTTTGCACCAGCCAAGCAATCTAAAATGTGATATATACGAGGTAGTGGATACCTATACTTCATTGTAATCTTGTTGATAGACCTAGAGTCAATGCACAACCTCCATTTGTTCCCTTTCTTAGGTGAGAGTAAAGCAGGAGTGGCAAAGGGACCCATGCTCTCCCTAATGAACCCTTTTGCTAGCAAATCTGAAATATGTCTTCTCATTTCTTCATTCTCTTAAGGGGCTAACCTGTAGGCAACTTTATTAGGAATTTTTTATCCTGGAGATAAGTCAATATGATGTGTAATACCCCTTGAAGGTGGTAATCCTACAGGTAGCTCCACTGGGGTTACATCTGAATATTCTGTCAACAATTCTTGCAACCCTCGTGGGGGTGTTCGTCCCTCCGGTTTCCTTTCCTATTTCGGATACAATAGTTAACAAATCCCCCTTTTAGTTTGATTGCAAAACTCCTTATGACCCATTGTCACAAGTGACAATGCTGTTAATTCAGAGGCCTCTTCTTCTTTCCATGGCTTCAAAAGATGCTTTTTCCCATATGTTGAACTTCATAGGTATTTTCTAGACCATAATGGACTACTTTCCGATCATATTGCCAAGGTCTCCCTAACAGTGAATGACATGCATCCATTGGGACTACATCACATAACACTTTGTCTTCAAAGGACCAATTTTAAAAGCCACTGAACAAGATTTATTGACAAGCATGCTATGGTCCTTTTTCAACCAAGAAATATGGTGAAGATTGGACTTTGGAATGCAAGCAAGCTGTAACGTTTCTACCATTTCAATACTTAACAGGTTATCGGTAGATCCCCCGTTAATGATTACCTTGCATACTTTATCCTGGAATTTGCTTTTAGTGCGGAGAACACTCTTCCTCCTCCAATCAACTTCCAGTTGCTCTTTATTTCCTACTACCAGACTCCTCTGCAGCATTAAGTTCTCTCCCTCTTCTGCTTCAACTTCTTGGACTACAATCTCCTCGTCTACTACCAATGCTCTTTTAGGGTTTTTGGGACAGTCTACTGCTTTGTGTTCTTCTCTGCATATGAAGCACTTTAATGGTCCTTGATAGCCTGAGGTCTGCCCTCTTCCCCTACCTCTAAAACTCCCTCCTCTGGAATCTAGTTTCACTTCCCGGTCATCTCCGGACCCTTCATTCCTGGTAGTGTTTGAAGAGCTTCCCGCAAGTGGTGTGCTGATAATTTTTCTGCTCACTGTCTTACCCTCCCCTGAGACAATTTCTCTTCAGCTTTCAAAGCATACTGATACACTTCATTCACGAAGCGCAGCTTGACCAAAGCCAACTCATCTTGGAGTTGGAACCGAAGTCCATTGACATATCTAGCTGTGTATTGTTCATTATCTTCTTGGAGGTTTGCTCTGATCTGCAACTTTATAAAAAACTCGGTGTACTCCTTAACAGACAGCTCCTTTTGTCTCAAGTTCTGAAATTGCTTGAACACATTTTGCAAGTACTCTGAAGCAAAAAATTCGGCCTTCAACTCTTTTAGCATCTTACACCATGACCTAATTTTCTCCTTACCTTGTTTCTTCCGGGCATTCTGAAGATTATCCCACCATAAGGCAGCATGTGACTTCATCTTAGTGACTGCGAATTTCACCCTCCTAGGGTCGTCTTCTTCTATGTTCTCCATATCAAAATACCTCTCTAATTCCTGTAGCCAATTCATTAACAACTCATGATCCAAGTCACCCTTGAAGTCTGAAATATCAACCTTCACCTTCGTTCCCTATTTCAAGATTGCTTCTATCAATCTTTCCATGGGGTTCATTACTTCAGCAGGGGCTGGGGCATTCTCCAGTTCATCCTTTGACTCATCTGACCGGAATCTAGCCTCAAGGGCAGCTAACCTCCTCAGCAATGCCTCTCCTTCATTGTGTCTTAATCCAACATTCCTCCTGCCCCTCCTTCCCCAATTCAAATGGATTCCCCTCTGGGCCATTTTCAGTTGGCTCTGACACCAGAATGATGCAGACACCTCAGGCTGCTACAGGATCGAGAATTCTGGCCTTTGCTGGAACTCGCTCCCTGCACTGAAAACCCAACTAACAAGCACAAAGATTTAATAAAGAAACATTTAGTAAAACCAAAAAAGTCACGCAAATTTCATGTTACACACATTAGAACGTAGAATGCCCTCATTTTATTGCTATTCTGGTCTGACTGATTCCGTCTAGGGAGTCTCAGTAGCCAGCTCCCAAAAAAAGCGCAGAAAAAAAAAACAGCAATCAAAATAAAAACCGCATTTTCCTTATTCATTTCTTTCCTAAAAGCTCCCCCTCCTCTGCCCCCTCAGGAGAAGTTACAACAGCTACTAATTCCCGCCCTAACAAATCCCTTAAATTTTTGAGTTTATTTACCTAACTAAACTAAACTACAGTTGCCTAAACAGAACTCCAATCACGAGGATTCAATCAACCTCCGCGCATTTAAGGAGTTGTAGTGCATCAAGCACCCTTCCATTATGCAAATGTATGCATAAATCTTTTGGCACGATTTTCTGGATTGTCACTATTGGAATTGCGAGCTGCCCTTTTCTACATGTATTTTCAGTCAACGATTTTGTTTATCAGAACAATTTCCGGTTTACTTTTGTTCTAAAATGGATCAGATTCTTTCAGATTGTTGATTTTCGGTTTTGAGGATCTGCAGTTTCAGGCATGTCAAAGTGCAGTCCTCTTGCTGAAATTTATCAGTATTTGCAAGGATTTTTTGGTGTTGTCCCACAAATAGAAAGGAGCTAAAGAATTTTGTTATGGAGAAGTTTTGTAAACGGGTATGGGGAAAAGATTTGGGTAGAAAGAAGTACTACATTGAAGAATTCAACCCTACGTGTGATCTCCAACAAAAAGAGTACATTGGAGCTAACATTCCGTGGAGGGAAAAGGTTCTTATTGCTCAATTAAGAACCAACTCGCATCAGCTTCAGTGTGAAATAGGACGGTGGAAAAGGCCTAAAGAAGCTTGGGAAGAACAGGTGTGTACATTTTGCACGTATGGGGCAGTGGAATTGGAAAAACATTTCATTTTGGAATGTGATGCGTTCAAAGACATCAGAGAAAGTTATGGGAATATGTTAGCATCGTTTTCTTGGCATTGCCTTTTCAGCAAGGGGATTGTTGGAAGGTTAGAGCAGCTCATCATCAATTTGAATAAGAAAAGGACTGAATAGCAAAAGGCGAAAAACAGGGAACTGATGGTCCCATAGACTATTTTTAGTCTTGTGGACATTAAAATACCATTTCATTTTATTTTAATTGCGACCTCCTTCGAGACCAAATCAACGCATTTGCTCAATGTGGATCAGCAATGGAATTGTCTAATCAAGACACGACCTTAAGTGTAGCAAGTGAAATAAAATTAAGACCGAGTCAATGCCCATTTCATTTTATTTTAATTGCGACCTCCTTCAAGACCAAATCAACGCATTTGCTCAATGTGGATCAGCAATGGAATTGTCTAATCAAGACACGACCTTAAGTGTAGCAAGCGAAATAAAATTAAGACCGAGTCAATGCGTTTGCTCAACGCGCACGTGCAATTCTTTCTTTTTTAAAAGGCCTAGTGGTCCATGGTTAGTGCTTTCTTTTTAAGTGTAGCATGTCAAATAAAATTAATTTCATGCTTTCAAGTTTGGGCATGTGAAAACATAGTGGAAATGTCTAATTTGTTCACATTCAATCAAATTCTTGTGATATGAGTGTTGGTCGTTTGAGAAGGTGGAGAGTAATAGTGTTCAATTTCCTCCCTGCTCTGCTTTTTCAATATTTAAAGAATTCAAATGTACTATATTTCGACGAGTTTAAAGGGATTATATCTCAATGTAAAAGAGAAAAATGCTTTTAGGATCATTCCTATGATGAGGGACATTGTTCCCTAAAAACATTTTTTTGAAAGAGAAAGACTTTTTTTTTTTTTGTGGAGGCCCTAATATTCTGTATGGCCCGCCAAGACATTCACAACCTTTTGATTCTACGAGTTACTTATTCACGATGGTTAAAAAACAATATGGATGTAATATTCCCAATTAGCAGCAGCTAATTGGAAATATTAATTTTGATCAATTTTGCCTTATAGAATTAAATTATAAATAAAAGTGAGTAGAGGGGGACATACTCACTCTAAAAATAAAGTGCACTCCCTAGTAGACACAACGTTGTAACTTAAGTGAGCCAGGGGGGCCAAGAGACCACGTAGAGAGGGGACCCACGTAGACACATGGAGGGACTGCGCTGGTTGGGTTGAGCACGTGGCAAAGGGAGGCTACGTTGGAGGAGGTGGGCCTTAGGGTCTGAGAGAGGCCAACGCTATAAGAGAGAGGAGAGCCTCCTCATTTTGGTCATTCGATTATTATGCATTTGAGCTAGTCACTTCGACTTCATGAGCACGTTGGCTGTTTAGCCTGTCTGCAGCACTGTTTAGTGCATCGAGTGTCTCCATTTAGAGATCTCACCCTCAGCCCCGGGGGACTTTGAGTGCCTGCTCGGGTGAGGTAGTTCCATAATTATTTTGCAGGAGATTTGGTGTTTGGGTTTTGTGGCGGAGCAGAGCATTCAGAGACTGCGCAGTCTTGAAAGGGAGGACGCAGTCCATTTCAAAGGAGCTCTGGATTGGGTTCTTTTTGGTGGTTTCGAGCTATGAGATTGAGCAAGGGGCCAGCCCTTGCTAACTGGAGGATTTTGGCAGAGTTTGGGGTAGTATTTTGATGGTTCCTATTCAGCCCCAGCGCAGAGCCTTGAGGGACAGCGCAAATCCTCAAGGGGGTGATTTTCGGGGGTCGGCCATTTCAGAAATGCCTTCTGGGTTTTTCTGGGTTTGGTGAGCAGAGGCAGATTCCAGAGTTTCAACTCATTCTAAGGAGGGGAGCAGCCCCAAATCATCATCTTGTTTCAGCAGTAGCAGCTACACGACAGTTTTCCAGCAGCGGGGACGCAGTTCAGAGAGCAGCCATTTCTTGGTCATTCTGAGAGTATTTCTTCACTTGCCTTGAGCAAGTCTAGGTGCCATCACTCTGATCACCTATTGTACTTCATTATATTTCTCAGTATAATAAAATGGCTTAGCATTCTCTCTATATTTCTGGAGTATCTGTTACATGTTTATATATGCTATTGTATGCTTGCACTACTGTTATTTTTCTATCTTTGAGCATTCCAGTTCTATACCACTTGGTGTGTATTCCCCATACTCTTAAACAGAGTCTGGAAAGGGCCAGGTAGCCTCCAAATCTCACCCTCTTCTCAGAGGTGAAATATCTGGTAAACGCCCTCCCAGTCCATCTCTGGTTGGAGTTTGCTTGAGTTTTAGAGATATCCCTGAAACGGGATATTACAATGAACTATTGTTGAGTATCCTTTTTCACTATAGATAATTTTGATGAAGAATTGCTTATTCAAAGGATAGTAAATTGCATAATAAAGTTACATTTTTGTAAGATATTTATGACAAGCATTAAGTTGAGATTGTTTCAATGCCAGAAACCATTACTTAGTTGAAAAATGTTGATAAAGGGCTTAAGGGTCAAGTTGATTCATTATAGGCAACTAATATCCAATTATAAAGTGAGGTCAACTTTTGTAGGGCCCTGTTTCCCTGCTTTATGAGGAGGTTGCTCCACTTAGAGATGATAATGTCCATCTTTTTGACAAATCTCACGACTTGAAGCATGACTATAATCTCTTGCATCAATAGTTGTATAGGAATGACTAGTCCATTTTGAGTATGTTTGACTTCGATCAACATCTTGTACAAGAAATAAATGAATGAAGAAGTATTTAAGATCAATTAATGGATCCGAAAGAGCATTTTGTCGAGCTAACCAAGCTCAAACAAATCGGGAACCCAGAGACCTACGTTTCTGATTTCTTGAGACTTTCAGTGATGGTGCCAGACTTATCTGCAACCAGGAGGATTTACATGTTCATTGATGGGTTGGCAGAGCCTCTGCGTGGGTTAGTCAAGTCTACTAGGCTTGCTACACTTTAGGACGCAGTTGGGAGGACAAGGGAATTACAGGATGCTTTTCCTAGGACTAGATCTCCTTTCCCCTAGAGACCGGCATTCCAGCCCAAGGGGAAAGACATGAGAGTTCCACTGCCGAAGGGGAACTAGGGCCGAGGGCCTTTAAACGATGATACCTAGAGAGATTTGAGACAGAGGAAGCTATGCTTCACATGCCAGAAGCCATGGGCACCGAGTCATTGATGTGCCGCAGGGAAGGCACATTACATCGAGGTCTTATCCGACAGTGAGGGAGAAGAAGATGTGTATGAGGAGTTGGAGGGAGATGCCAACGCTTATGCACTGAGAGGAGATCATCCACCACCACCTCCCCCAAGAGCAGGAGGGGCAGCGTTTGCACCCACAGGAGGATTCCTTGCATCTTTGCGAGGAGTTCCTAAGTATTTGACACTGTGTGTCTGTGGCACCATACAAGGACAACGTGCTTCAGTTCTGGTGGATAGCAGGGCCACTCATAACTTCATTTATGCCTAGCTAGTGCAAAGGAGGGGCATACTGACGGAGAGTTTTGATGGGTTCTCAGTGTTGGTTCTGAGCGCTAGAACCATGCAGTGTATGAGGTATGTTCTAGCATTGGCAGTGACTATGGGGACGTACACGATGACTGACCACTTCTTTGTGGTTGACATCCCAGATACCAATGTGGTATTGAGAGTGCAGTGGCTGATTACGCTGGGTAAGGTCACCACAGATTGGGAGACATTGGAGATGGAGTGGATAGACAAGAAGAGTGGGAAGCATGTAATGATCAGAGGCATGCACACATACCCTCCTCAGACAGTTTCAGCACACCGGATGGAGGCAAACTTCCGGAAGGGGGACATAGAGTGGGCAGTAGAGCTGCGTATTTCAAAAGAAGGAGTCACAAGGCAGCCAGTACACCCCGATGTGCAGTCGATATAGGACAGATACTCCACGGTTTTGGGGACATACTACCGGGGCAACCACCAGACCGTGGGTTTGAGCACACTATCGAGTTGGAGCAGGGGATCGAGGCAGTGATCACCACCCCCTATAGGCACCCCAAGGCCTACAGGGATGAGATTGAGAGAGATATCATGAGCTCTTATCACTGGGACACATTCGACCCAGTACTAGCCCATTTGCTTCTTCTGTTGTTTTGGGGAAGAAGAAGGATGGCACATTGCGGATGTGCATTGACTACATGGCACTCAAGAAAAAGACCATAAAGAACCGATATCCCATCCCCAGGATTGTTGAGTTGATGGATGAGCTGAGGGGATCGAAGTTCTTCTCCAAGATCAATCTGAGGTCAGGGTACCATCAGATCAAGGTGAGGGATTAGAACGTCCCCAAGACTGCATTCAGGTGCCACTATCGCCATTTCGAGTTTTTGGTGATGCCTTTCGGGCTAACCAACGCACTGGCCACCTTTCAGTATTGCATGAACCACATCTTCTGTGGTCAGTTGAGGAACTTCGTGTTGGTGTTCTTTGATGACATTCTCATCTACAGCTGCACATGGGAGGAGCACTTGCAGCACATTGAGGCTGTACTGCGTATTTTGGAGGAGCAACATTTCTATGCTAAGCTCTCCAAATGTGAATTCGGGCTGACAGAGATGCTCTATTTGGGGCACATCATTGGTGTGGACAGGGTAAGAGTCCATGAGGAGAAGATCCGGGCCATTCGGGATTGGCCGGAACTGAAGAATGTGACAGAGCCTTGGGGATTAGTAGGCATCTGCACCTACTACCGGAAATTTGTCAAGGGGTACTCTCAAATTGTTGCACCCCTCACAGACCTTACCAAGAAGGGGGCATTTGGCTGGACTGATATTGCGCAGAGGGCTTTTGACAAGCTCAAAGAGGTGATTAGCAGTTGTCCGGTATTAGATTTGCTAGACTTCACACAGCCCTTCATTCTGGAGTGTGATGTTTCGGGGGAAGGAGTAAGCGTAGTGTTGATACAAGGGGGCCACCCTATAGCTTTTGAGAGCCGGAAGCTATTGCCGCATGAGAGGTTGTATCCGATATACGACAAGGATATGCTAGCCATTATGCATGCATTGGCCAAGTTCCGACAGTATCTGGTAGGTAGCAGGTTTCGAGTGAGGACTGACCACAACAGCCTCCGGTTTTTCCTTGAGCAGAAGCAGTTACAGGAGAGGCAGCAAAAGTGGGTCAGTAAGATTCAGGTCTACGACTTTGACATTAAATATGTCAAAGGGAAGAACAACGTGGTGGCAGATGCTTTGTCACGCAGGCCAGCAGCGTTATCCTTAATGAGCTTAGACGCAGACTGGAGGGCTCAAATGCTGGTGGAGTATTCGAAGGACCACTTTGCCTGTGAGGTGTTGGACGACCAGATTATAGATGACAAGTACAGGGTGATGGATGAGGTCATCTATTACCGGGACAGGATCTTCTTGACTGGGAATTCCCGGCTCAAGGAGAAGACATTGCGCACAGCCCATGATTCTCCGCTATCATGCCACCAGGGATTCACAAAGACCTACAGGGCCATCAGGGAGAGGTTCTCTTGGAGAGGCCTCAAAGAGGACGTAGTCCGGCATGTCAAGGAGTGCGAAGTGTGTCAGAGGAATAAGGGGGAGATGAGCCACCCTGTTGGTTTGCTACAACCGCTTCCCATTCCGAAAGGAAAGTGGGAAAGCATCTCCATGGACTTCATCACAGGGTTGCCCACAGTGCAGGGCAAGGATTGCATCTTTGTGGTTGTTGATTGACTAACAAAGTATGCCCATTTCTTTGCCATATCAGCGTGGTACACAGCTTCACAGGTGGCCGAGTTATTTTTCTGTGATGTTTTCAGATTGCATGGTCTTCCCAAGACCATAGTCAGTGACAGGGACAATCGTTTCATGGGAAATTTTTGGCAGGAGCTCTTTCGTTTGGTGGGTACAAAGTTAACTCCTAGTACGAACTACCACCCACAGACGGATGGGCAGACAAAGATAGAGAACAAGTGGTTGGAAGGCTACTTGCGGAACTATGTCACAGGGCAGCAAAAGGCATGGTTGTGTTGGCTTCACCTAGGAGAATACTGTTGCAATACCACTTTCCATATGTCTATCAATATGTCTCCATTTTATGATTTGTATGGATATCATGCTCTGACTTTTGCTGATGTTATGTTTGGAGCTAGCAAGGCCCCCAGGGCCAAGGACTAGATCCAAGAGAGCCAAGATATACTCTAAGCTCTTAAAGATAACTTAGCCACAAGACAGAACCAGCAGAAGCTGTATGCAGATAGAGGGAGGGTAGAGAGACAGTTGAGGTTGGTGACTTGCTCTACCTCCGACTTCAGCCATACAGGCAGTCTACGCTGAAGCAGAAGGGGGCCGAGAAGCTTAAGCCCCGCTTCTATGGGCCTTACAGAGTGATCCGACGGGTAGGAGAGGTTGCTTATGAGTTGGAACTGTCGGCTAGGAGTAGGATACATAACATTTTCCATGTATAATGCCTAAAGAAGGCTTTGGGGCAGTAGGTGACTGCAACAGAGGAGCTCCCACCCACGGATGATGAGGGGCATCTGGTGTTACAACCAGAGGCTATTTTAGACACCCGGGAGAGACAGTTGCGGAGCAAGACAGTCAAGGATTATTTGGTGAGATGGAGGAACCTTTCAGATGAGGATGCCAATTGGGAGAATGAGAAGATCCTGCAGCATCCATCCTTGCAGTTGCTTGAGAACAAGCAACATTTTGGTGGGGAGGACTGTAATATTCCCAATTAGCAGCAGCTAATTGGCAATATTAATTTTTGCTCAGATTTTGCTTTTCTAATGTTCAGCCACAAATAAAAAGGGTGTTGGGACCCATAACCCAACTTAGGAGAAATAATCTTCCCAAAGTCACTTAACCAACATGATGTTTCAGCGTGGGGCCTAGGGGACCAAGTGACAGTGCAGGGAGAGGGCCAACGCAGGGGCAGCATGGGCCAGGCAGACCAATGATAGCATGGGCCAGGACAGCGCAGAGTAGGCAGGGCAACGTGGAAAAGAAGGACAACACAGTGCAGTGGGACCCAAGGGATTGTTAGGGTCTTAATCATAAAAGGGAGTGAGGGCCTAGCTTCTCATTCATTCTATCATTCATCTTCATAATTTTTGTCTAACAGATATTGAGCACGCTTATGCTATTTAGCTAAGTCTGCAAGTGTTGTTTAGCACACGGGTGTCTCCGAGCAGAGATCCCAGCCTCAGCGTCGGGGGACTTCGAGTGCCTGCTCAGGTGAGGAGCTTTACCATCAGTTTTCAGAGCAAAGAACTTAGGACCATTCATCCAGGAGTTATGCAGTCTTCAGGCAGTGTAGTCACTCAGAGAGATTACGCAGTCTTGGAGGAGGGAAGCTATGGGAGTGAGGGAGATTCAGGAGTTTCAGTCCAGGAGAAGTGTGAGGGGATCATCCCTTCACTAGTTCTATTTTGGAGCAGTGAAAAGCCACTATTTTCAGCCATTCAGTTCAGAGGCCAACGTACTCACCAGGAGTGCGTCATTTTCCCAAGGGGGTCAAATTCCAGGGTCAGCCTTACAGAATTCCTTCCTGGGTTTTTTTCGGGTTTTGGGAGGAGAGTTCATAGCCGGAGTTTAAGAATTTTCTGAGCAGGGGAACAGCCCCAAAGAGCAGCTCCATTCCATCCAGAAGCAACACTTTCCAGCAGCAGCTCAGGGAGTTACGCAGTCACTAGGAGAAGCAGCTATCCATAGCAGGGTTTGGAGAGATATTTCAGCTTGCCTTGAGCAAGCCAAGGTGCCATCATTCTAATCACCTTCTTGTACTCATTCCCTATCTCTAGATATATAATAAAATGGCTCAGCTTTTTCTGAAATGTTTGCAGTGATTTTAATGGTGCATCTCTAATAGCGGTAGTTTTTGTTTATGTTGCTTTGTATTGCTATTTATTTCCTATTCGGAATATTACAAGGTGTCAAAGGCAAAATCTTCCATCGATGCCAGCTACTAGGGCCTATTGTGGTTAGATTGAAAAATGGTCATGTCAACATTGGAGAACTTGCTTGAGGACTCCATAATAACTTGTGTCATTAACAATACAGTTGTACATCCTCCTAGCTGTCTTTGATTGATTGACCACACCAAGTGCCTCTAGGTTTGCCAACTTTGATGGCACCTTCATTTGTTGCTTCTCTTTGGTACATGTGCACTTCCTGACATGGAAACCATCTTATCGCATGTGGTGTTTGGAGCACCTGTAGAGCTTATTCATTGTCATGAGTCCATGGTCATGAGCTTCTTTGCCACCCATTATGGCGTTTCTTTTGGAGGTTGTTCTTTGACAACAATGTGGTAGTTGATCCCTTGCTCTAATTATTTGTGTATATGCTCCATTTAACTTGTGTTTGCTTCATTGTTTTCTGAAGACCAAAGTGTGAAGGTATTTTGGATGCTACAGTGCTGCAAATGGACCCTCCACTGAGAGCTTGTTTGCTCCTTGGCATGGTCAGGGAGTTGTCAACATTGACCATTATTATATTATTACTTAATTAATCCCAAGTGAGTATTAACGGAGGATGTTGGGATGTAATTTTTACTTGGTCAATACATATATGTTCCACCTTTGCCTTTTTTATCACTAGGTCAAGCCTAAGAGGAGATGTTGGTGTGATGGTGGTTCAGCTCGACATTATAGTGATTAAAGTCATTTATGAATCACACGTAGGGGACAGTTATAACCCATATCAATGGTTAAAGTGTTGACTTAGTGGACGTGGACATTTATGTGGCATACTATGTGACATTGTTGAAGGTGTTGTCTAATTATTATATGCTTTGGAGTTTTTTGCCAGAATCTGGCAAAACAATTTTCGGTTAAATTCTGATCTTTTATTGTTTAACGTGCTTTTTGGACTGCATATATGGATTCATCACCCTGAAATTCCCCTGGGAAACTTGAATTTTGAAGAGTTCACAATTCAAACTTGTGATTCCAACAAATCCCTGCCAGGTTTTAGCCAAATTGGACTAAAAACTAGAGCCGGAAAAGCTCCAAAAAGTATAACAGGTAGACTACAGCATTGTTGAATGGTTGGTTTGTTAAGACCAAACCCTATTTTAATGGTACCTTCTTAGTGTGGTGGTTAGAATGTTGCATAGTGGTCCATGGTTAATGCAACAACTAGACCAAAGCTGATAACTATATAAAGGGGTCTTGTACCTCATTGTAATACGCATTGTGGAATAGTGTAATGAAAGCAATTGTTCACAGTCGAATTTTTGCTGTGAGGGTTTTCTCCACCATAGATCTGGAGTCGTGATTTTATGTGAGTTTTGCAATATATGATGGGGCATTTGTCCCTTATTTCTAAGTCAGATCTAGAGAGAGGTCTGGTCCACAAGTTATAAGTGTGATTCGTTACTGGATCATTTTTTCCATACTGCACAGTGCATATTCCATATTCTGAACAGTTGTGGGATAAATTGATCTTCTGAAGCACATTCTTGGTAATGTAATGTTTGATTTCTAAAGTTTATACGCTAGATCCATGTGAAGTATCATCCATGGAAAGGTTGGTCAGCCCTGGCCGAAAACCCAGTCTTAGAACCCTGTGCGAATCCTGTTAATGTAAAGTTTGGCCAACTTTAATTTAACTTAATACCTGAATAAAATTAGAGATAATCGTACCACCAAGAATGAACTTTCGGAAACCAATACAGGCTCCTGATTGGAAAGTAGAGTAGTTTTAGTGAAGCTTTCTTTGCTTTTGTTTATGAGGACTCAAGTAAAGATTGAAAGTTCATTCCAAGAGGGTTGCTAACCCAAACAGAAAGTCAGCACAGATAAGCTCATACATGTCTAAAATAGTGAAAGTGAAATGATTTCAAGATGTGTATATACAATTATCAACTAGTATTTTAAACCCAATGTGCTTATGCCATTGTTTAATAAATTTATCTCTAATAGTCAAGATTGACAAGTTTCTACTTTGGTAGAAGTTGAAAGAACGAATGTTTTCTCAGATAGTTTGTGTATTTGTTTACCTTCAGTGATAGATTCTTTCAGAAAGAACGAGAAAGGAAATTGTACGGTATAGTTTCTACAAATAACAAAACTGCAATTCAGAATGTTAGAAAAGAGAAGCTGATGTCTCTGAATTTGGAACTTTGGAATAATATGGCATGCGATTAAGACTTGACAAAAATACGCTAAGAAGAACATGAACGACGACTTAAATGATATTTATAATGAGCAATCCTCAGAAGGTCAAAGCTCTTACATTCATGTAGGTGTTCCGTCACAACAATTTCAAAGCCTGAGACTGCAGAATACACTGCATACAGCATCATAACCATTGGTTGTTTCAGCAAGTGCCATTTCAATAAACCTTGGAATTTTGACTTAATTACTGAAAGATGAACAAATATTCAAGAATTGAAAACATACCAGAAATGGTTGGTGTTAGCACACCATCTCCAATAACCATACAAGTACCCAGCAAAGCCACAACCAGCAGCGCAGACTGAAGGCTTTTATGCTTTTCAAGAACCTTTCTTATTCTTGACCCCTTCCTTGTGTCAGGAGGAAGTTCCATTTTATATGTCGAAAGTTCCTCATCAGCAGTTTGGCGATTTGGCAGCAGGCTAACTTTGGCATTCCTGCATAAGAGAGAATACAATGCAAAAGTCCCACCTGAATCAACATGAAAGAAAAGATAGGATAAGATACATTTGTAGTACATTGGAGATAAGATCATAAATACAGCTGACAAGTTTTCACTGTGCAAGAACATGAACAACAACAGTTCATGAAAACGGTCAAGTTCTTTACAACAAGTTGTAGATGACAACAAGGACAAATCAGAGGATTGGAACATTCAAGTGTATTCTTCATTTAGTGAGATTTAACACTATTAAACTAAATTTTAAAAAAATGAGATACTTATAAATGAAATTAAAAAAAAACCACCATAACAGCAATAAAAAATGATATAGTAACAAAATAACCAATATAGGTTTGTGCTGCATTAAACTTTGACTTCTAAGTGATTAATAGATTTTATGCAAGTGTATAGTCACTTCCATAAACTTTATTAAGTGCAGACCCAGACACACCCATGTCAAAGTCTATTAAGACAAATATGTAAGCTGTAAAATTTGTTCAGTTGAGATAGTACCTTCTCCATTGTCATCAGCTTTCAACACTATAAAGACATACTTGAATAAAGGCACCAAAGTTAATGTCCAGAAGACAAAGGACAATGCTCCGAATATCTCTTCATTTTTTTCGGAGTGTTGAATGTCTTCAGCAAAAGTACTTCTGAAGACATAGAGCGGAGAGATACTTAAATCGCCATAGACAACACCAAGACTCTGATATGCCAAGGTCAGAACACTCTTCCAGGATTCTTTCTGCACATCATCATGAGAATAATGAAAATTCCTGGTGAGTACTAATTTCTCTTCTAAAAAAATACCAAATATAATTCCTTGCTTTTCATAATCTCAGATATCATCAGAGCATAACCCAAACAACTTTCATCTTCAAGTAAATGTTTATCAAATTCAGAAGACATTGCCTCTATGAAAGTAGAAATTACTACTCTTAGGCTACATGCATCATGAAAAAAAACACAAAAGCAGAATCTCTGTGTTCATCCGCATAGTCTTCGGCACTGCTCTCTGTTCATCCACACAGAGAACAGTACACACTACAGAATTTATACAGTATGAGAAATAAAAGAGAAATAATACAGTTACATAGGTAGTAAATAATCTCTAGTATAAAAATAGGCAAATCATAGATATTTTAACCAACTTAATACAGTAAGAACATTTCCATATTAGAAGCTTAAGCAGGACTCGGCTTTGGAAACGTTGCAGTTGCTTTTCAACTGTATGCAGGGCAGAGCTTCAGATTCACGGCAAACATTGCTTCAGATTCAAATCCATGCACTTAATAGGAAACGTGATATGAGAACAAACCTGTCATGTAATACTGAATTCATGTATTACAAATGAATGATATTTTAATGTTCACGAGACTAAAAATAGTCGTTAGGACCACTAACTTTCTTGTTTTTTGTTTTCTGCAATTCAACTTTTTTTTTACTCAAATTGATGATGAGCTGACCTAACCTTATAACAGTTCCATCACTGAAAAGACAATGCCACTGAATTGATGCTAACATATTAGGGTAACTGTCCTGATGTCTCTGAAAGCGTCACATTCCAAAATGAAATGTTTTTCTGATTTCACTGCCCCAGAATTGCAAAAAGTGCATACTCTTTCTTCCCAAGCTTCTTAAGTCTCTTCCACTGAAATTGATGTGAGTTAGTTCTTAATTGAGCTATAAGAACCTTTGCCCTCTACTGAATGCTAACTCCAATGTATTCTTTTTGTTGGAGATCACAAGTGGGGTTGAATTCCTAAACATAATACTTCTTCTTTCTACCTAACTCTTTTCTCCATATACCCTTACTAAACTTCTCCAGCACAAAATTACATTCTAACAAGAAAATCCCTTGTGATCAATCATTGAGTAGCCCATCAAATTCGTCCACGAGTTGTTTTTGAGTTATCATATTCAAACACATATAAACATATAACTACATGGATGGACAATCAACGTTTTTGGTATTATGATGAAAAATAAGTCATATGGATTGCTTAGTGTATCACTGTCGTAAACATCTGGATTTCTCAAGATAGGGATTTTGATCCTATTTCCTATTTTGATGTTTGTTAATTTTTATTGATATATTGGTGATGCTTACAATTTGCTTATATTTACTGATATTTTTTATTTTTATAATATTTTGGTTTTTGTGATTTTTGTTGTTATTATTTTAGATTTATTAAGTGTGGAGAGGAATCAAAATTTTCAAGATGTAAAATTGAGATATTTTATTTATGGTGGAGAGAAATATTATTTTTGTTATTAATATATATATTTCTAAATATCAATATTATGTTAAGAACGTATGGTAGATGCATTTTAATTCTATCTATCAAGCCTTGAGATGGATCAAATCTCTCAAGGTGCAAATCTCTTTTGAAAAAAAGTTTGCACCTGAAAAAGCTCTAATAGATATATAGTTGACTGATTATATATATTTCTATTTATTTTTTTTACCTAGTCAAAATGTTTATATAATATAAGAATACAACATTTCCTTCGTCTATATTGAGTGATGCAATGAAAAAATTACATATTTCTTTCATACTTTGGATTCAATATCAATAATCATTAATTTTTTTAGTTAAAATTAATTATAGATATATGATTATTTTCTCATTTAGTAATTATTTTATTTTTATTTTTAGCTAACTCCAAATTTAACATTGTAAAAAATAACACAACCCCCTCGTACTGCTAGACTGTAGAATGAACCTATTAACTCAACAAAGATTCATTTTTTTAAAACCTCAATGTCCACTGTATTGATTTCATGGAGGGTTGTAAAATGCAACCAACCCTTTAATTAATCTAAATTTATATCGGTTAAAGAATGGAAACTATGCAATAAAATCCTCAGCCAAACGAATCTTATCAGATTTTCCAGAAAACCAACCAACATTGAAGCAAGACCAAAGCACAAGGTTATAAAAACTCTGCTCTGAAAATCTGAATTGGGGACAAAAATGAGCTATTAAAATATCGAGTTAGTTCAAATTAGGCCACTCAGTACTGCTGAACAATATGAACATCTTCTGTAAAACAAGACACAATTTGAATTTACATAAAGACAGACAATAAGTTAAAGAGAATTCGTACCAAGTCCAACCATAGACTTGAACCGCTATTAATAATAGAAAATGTGGTGACACCACGAAATCTAATAACAGAAAACCTGGATCAAAGAAAAATACTGCAAAGAAAACAAACTGATTTAATACAGTTGACATCAAGCACAGGGCCTAGTTACAACTGTATGGTCCATGCTACAATACAATAATAAGATGGGTATGAGCTCAAACTGACCACCCAACACAGTCACTTTACAAAGACCAGAATGTACCAACCTTTTGGGTATTGTCAGGCACTTCTCTTGACTCCACATCGTTAGCCATTCTGGTGAGAAATGGTGCAGGGATAGAAAGGCTCTGAAGAGCTTCAACAGCTAAAATTGAATGATATTGTAATGAAGAAGGAATGAACGATGTTTTGGCGGAGAATGAAAATGGTGTTTGTGTGGGTGGCCAATTTTGGGAGGCGTGGCTTGTGGATTCCACAATGTGGGCTGCCTCAAAGGGGTCATGTGCGATGTCTCGTCTCGTACCCCGCCGTTTTGTCGTTTTGTTTACTAGGGGAATCAAAGGATGTTATAGATTATTTTCTACGTGGAGTTGATGGTAATTGATTGAGCATTATTAATCATTTTAATAATATAATAGGTTTATATAATATAATATGTTTGTTGAAATTTGAAAAAATTTAGATGAGAATAAATTGCACTAATTTAAAAATAATTTAAATAATTTATAAATAAAAAATTTAAAAGTCAATTAGGAAAGTTGGAAAGCTAGTATATTATATTGTTCAATAAATATTTTAAATAAATACTAGTCTAGATCTATTTTAAATCTGGATTTATCTAGCATCTAGAGGGATCAAATTTCTTGAGGTACAAACATCTTTTAGAGTGAAAAAAGATGTGATCTCTCTAGGCTCTTTGTAAATTAGAGTTAAGATGGATCTAGGGTAGTTTAATTATTAATATTTGATAATTGATAATTACTAATTTTATTTTATTTTTTTATTGTATTTTTATTTTTATATTTTATTTATTTTTAATCGTATTTTTATTGTTATATAATTTTACCTAGTCAAAATGTTTACATAACATAACATAGTTCTTATAGTTCTTCTAGCTAGAAGCCATGAGGTTCTCTAGAAGGAACTTAAAATCCTTAGGATTACTCTCCAAGATGGGTATGGTTGTTAATATCAATAAGACTAAAGTCATGATAAATAAATCCAAGAAGATTAACCATGATAATTACATCTATAATAAAACTCACTTAGAGAATATTTTTTCATACAAATATTTAGGTATTAACATCCACCATAAGCTCAACTTGAATTATAACGTTGAGAAGATGATTATGGGAGGCTTGAAATCCTACTATGAGATTGAAAACAACTGTAAATCAACTGATCTTTGGGTTTGGAATAACAAAACGTTCCTATTTGAGACTCTCGGCACCCCTGTTATTCTATATAGTTGTGAGGTTTGAGGTTGCAATATATCTAGAGAATTGTGGAGAAAGATCGAGCTAATCCAAAAACAATTTATAACCTACAACCTCAAGATTAAAGGTAATACTCCCTATCTTATCCTCTTGATTGAAGCTAACCTTACTCCAATTGAAAGCACAACTATTTTTAGGTACCTGATGTATAAGAAAAAACTTGGCAACATGGATGCCAAGAGGTTTCCCAAAATCTCTTCTAGCTCTAGCCAGAACCTTCACGTCCAACCCAAGCAAGGATGGCACAAAGATGCCTAGTCTTGGCTCAACCATTGGAGAATAAAGGAGGAGGTCTTCTTGGAGAATAAGGATAATATTAAAAATGCTATTACTTCCAAATTTAAGGATAAATTGTGGGATGATAAGATGCTAAAGGGAAAAAATAAGCTACGGCATTATAAGGAGGTGATCAACCCCACTTTTAAGAACGAGAATTACCATTTTGTCTTTACTAGCGCTAAGAAGAAAATGAACATTACAAAGATAAGAACTAATTCTCATGAGATCATAATTGAAATCGGAAGTTGGTATATCCCCAAAAAAACTTGGGATGAAAGAATCTATGGTCATTGTGATACTAAGAGGGTTGAAGATGAAAATTTTTTATCTTGGATTGCCTGACTCTTACACACATCCTTTCTCTTTTCCCTAGCATTTGCCACACTTCCAAACTTCTTGACCTACTAATTCAAAAAAACTATAATGACCTGGGAACTCTTCTTTCCCTTATTTTTAATCATAGAAATAAAATTTTAAAGAGTCTCAAATAATCTCTTTCTTAAGGTCTGATAGACCGCATTAGTCTTAATGAGCGTTAATCATCATCATCATCATCATCACATAACATAACATAACATAACCTTACAACATCTCTTTTATACTGAGCTGGAGAACACTTCTAGACGTAATGAATGATGTTAGATATAGGAATTTTGTGATCTATAATTTAGATAAATGTCTTTCAAATTAATCACATCATTAGGATTTGGTCGACGTTTCGAACCATCTAATGTGGTTCATCCTCAGGACAAGGTGAAAAAAAATGATCGATCTTAATGAATAAATAGTGAGGATGCATCAATGCCTGGAGATAGCCATTGAAAACTAGCCGTTATTAGTAAGTTAGTTTAGAAAATTTAATTACAGGGGGTTAATGAATAATATATGATTTTTATTAATAAATAAGCTAATAAAATGATTAAAAATACTTATTAATATTGTAATATGTTAATATAAATTATTAATATTATAATTTAGTAATAAATATTTAAATAAAAGAGGGCTTTCAAAATGTTTATTTTTTAATTTATTTTAATAAAAAATTTAAAAACTCTGGTTTATATATCAAGATTATAAATACTAGGATAATATAATAGGTAAACATAATTTAATAATAAATAATTAAAAAAGAGTTTTTTTTTAATATGTTAATATAAATTATTAATATTATAATATTGTAATAAAGGTAAACATACTCTAATAATAAATATTTAAATAAAAGAGGGTTTTTAAATTTATTTTGTAATTTATTATAATAATAAAAAATTAAAAACATTTATTTATGTATTAAGATTATAAATCATAAGATAATATAAAATATATTATAACTAAGTAAAAAATAAGGAAGGACCAAGAATAAGAAAAAAGAGAATTAAAGAAACAGATTAAAGGAAAATATAAATTCAAGGACAACAACCAAAAACCAAAATCGAAACGAGCCTCAAGGGGGAGAAACACAAGGAGGAGAAATCACCAAGAGACATAACACAAGAGGGAGAAATCATCTAGAGAGAGCTGGAGTCCATCTCTTAGTCAATTTCCACCCATCATCCCTATTGAAATTCTTAACATGCCTCCCAATCTCAATAGCTTCCCTGAGCTTCCTATGGTGGAACTGATCAACCCTAGCAATGACTTTGGAGTCGTCAATGCATACATGGTGACACAATTTTTTTGCATGCTCTGCCAGAGCTGAGGTGCGGGATCGATTGTCCTTGATGTCTACCGTGTGCTCCTGGATTCTCTATCTAATATACCAACCTATTTCCCCAATATAGGGAGTACCACATGAACATGGAACCAAATAAACACCCTTCATGTCTTTAGGGTCAATAGGGTCCTTGATAGAACCAAGCGAGTTTCTAATAGTACAGAGAGGCTTGAAAGATGAGGAGACATTATTCCATTTAAGGACATGAGCATTTTTCTCAGAAGTCCCCTAGATAAACGAGAGATGAAATTTGGAGATAGGATTCTCCCAAGAGGATTTGCCTTTTGACCCTTTATAGGATTTTTGAAAGGCCTTAAGGCCTTGAGATCTACTATAGCCATTATTCTCAAACAAGTCAAGAAGACGAGATTTCTCTGACTCTAAGTGGTTGTCATCAGAGATTCTTAGAGCACGGGTAGCAAGAGTGCAAAGAACACCAAATTTATGAGCAGGAAAATGATGAGAACTAGCATGAAGATACTGCTCTGTGTGAGTTTTCTTGCAAAAAACTTGGTGGGAAATGGAACCATCATCCATTCTAGAAAGAATAATATCCAAGAAGGGAAGGAAACCATCCACCTCCACTTCCATCATGAATTTAATTGAATCAGATTGGGAATTCAGGTTCTTAAGAAACAAATCTAACTTTTCACAACCATGGGACCAAATGACACAAGTGTCATCCATGAACCTATTCCATTTCCTAGGTCGAAATTGAGCTGAGGCTAAGGCTTTTGATTCAAAAGATTCCATAAATAAGTTAGCAACAATAGGGGAAAGAGGGGAACCTATAGCAACACCACAAGTTTTCTCATAGAACTCACCTTGGAAACTGAACAAATTTGAGGTAAGGTAGAGACCCACTAATTTAGAGGTGTCATGGTCGGAGATCCGTTTAATGACATCAATGGCTTCCTAGATGGCAATTTTGGTAAACAAGGACACAACATCAAAGCTTACTAATAACTTGCCAAGTTCTAACTTGATGTCCTTCCATTCTTTGATAAAGGAAGCTGAGTGCTTAACATAGGACTCGGTGAGACCCACGAGGGGTTTAAGCTTCTGAGCTAAGAATTTAGCAAGATGATAGGAGGGACCACCTATTGTTTTAACAATAGGTCTTAAAGGGGCTCCGGATTTATGAATCTTGAGAAGACCATATATCCTGGGGGTGAGGGGATTGCTCTCAATAAGCTTACGAGAAAGAGGATTAAGGGAAGAATCTAACTTAATGGCGAGGGAAACCTCCCTAGAAATCGATTTAAGGGGATTCTTTTTAAGCTTGACATAGATACCACTATTGGATAGATGGTCAATCATTTTGATGACATAGTCAGATTTATTCATAATGACTATGGCACCACCCTTGTCAGCCTTAAGGATGAAAATGTCAGGGTTGCCCCTTAGGGAATTAAGGGAAAGAAACTCAAGCTTGCTCAAATTTCTTTTGGGAGGCTTAGTCTTCCTAAGAATAATGAAATAATCCTATCTAATAGTCTCCTTCATGTTATCAGGAAGATCCTTGATGCCATACTCAATGCTACAGATAAAATCATCAATGGGAATCTTCCTTGGACCAAGGGAAAAATTAAGACCCTTATTAAAGAGATTGAAAACAGATGAATCAAAATTGAAACTAGAAAGGTTAATAACATTATTCCTACCAAAAGAGAATTTATTATCATTATTTTTATTAATATTATTATTGCTGTTATTATTATTATTGTGAATGTTGTTTTGGTTAAATGAATTAATTTTGTTAATATTAGTTATCTTAATTGAATTATTAGTTATATTACTATTAAAAGTAATATTATAATTAATATCTTTATTTTTATTTTTATTATTTATAATTGAGTTTATATTTATATTATTAAAATTCTTCATACCTCTATTTGGGCTCATCTTACCAACTCTATAATTACCAGCAGAGCCAATATTCAAACAACCCTCATCCATTATGGAAATGGAAAGGTCTTCTACAGCAAGATGGAAATGGAAAGGTCTTCTACAGCAAGATGAGGATTCCCTTCATGGTTGAACACCGGATGCAGAGTAGGAACTTCACAGCTTAGGATAGTGGATCTGAACTGATGAGAAGAATTCGAGCCTGATTTCAGAGGAGAAGACGGACCATAAGCCGAATCCAGAGAAGAACACAATCGATTCGGTGAAGGGGAGATGAAACACAAAGGAATTGGAGTCCCTGCTTTTGATTTGGAATTATGCAGGAGCAACATCAAGTCCGTGCTTGATCCTTCATCTTCGATTAACAAATTTTTCACGTCCCTTTCCTCAGAGCTGAACCCAGAGATTGTTGGAGCAAAGACACATGTGATAGATTTTAAGTTTAGGTTCGAATTGCGAAACTCTTCTTCTAACACGGAAAAAATTGAAGACGAAGCCAATTAGTCATTGTTGCCAGAAAAAAACACTGAGTCTGCAGTAGCATTAACCAAAATACGATCTGGGCTTACCAAGGATTATGAAGAGGGTCGAGAAAAGGCCGTTCCCGATACTGGATCCGAAAAAGGACGATCCTAAGATAATTCTGAAGCAGATTCTGAAAAATTCTGGCTTACCCAAAAGCTAAGGGTTGAGGTATGGGCATTGCTGATTAAGTTTCTTCGTTGCAACGAAGAAGACTGTCTAACAGAAGAATGATAAAACGTATTTTACAGCTTCTCAAACTTCCTGATAACATTAAGGAGGCTATTAGACATGATTGTTTCATTATTCTTAGGAAGGCTAAGAATCCCAAAAGAAATTTGAGCAAGCTTGAGTTTCTTTTCCTTAAATCTTTAAGGGACAATCCTAACATTGTCATCCTTAAGGCTGACAAGGGTGGTGCCATAGTCATTCTGAATAATATGACTATGTTAGCAAAATGTTTGACCATCTATCCAATAGTGGTAGCTATGTCAAGCTTAAAAATAATCCCCTTAAATCGGTTTCTAAGGAGGTTTCCCCTTAAATCGGTTTCTAAGGAGGTTTCCCTCGCCATTAAGTCAGATTCTTCCATTAATCCTCTTTCTCGAAAGCTTATTGAGAGCAATCCCCTCACCCCCAAAATTTATGGTCTTCCTAAGATTCATAAATCTGGAGCCCCTTTAAGACCTATTTTTAACACAATAGGTGGTCCCTCCTATCATCTTGCTAAATTCTTAACTCAAAAGCGTAAACCCCTCGTGGGTCTCACCAAGTCCTATGTTAAGGACTCAACTTCCTTTATCAAAAAATGGAAGGACATCAGGTTGGAACCTGGAAAGTTATTAATAAGCTTTGACGTTGTGTCCTTGTTTACCAAAATTCCCATCTAGGAAGCCATTGATGTTATTAAACGGATCTCCAACCATGACACCTCTAAATTAGTGGGTCTCTACCTCACCTTGAATTTTTTTAGTTTCCAAGGTGAGTTCTATGAGCAACATCCGCTTTCAATGGTAAATGAGAGCGAACCGAAAGACATCCAATAACGACACCAACTGAATGGTTTAGAGCATATGAGAGAGAGAAGGAGAAGGAGTTCATAGAAATGTTCGATTCAAATGGGGAGCCTATGTTCGATGATCCAGAATTCTTCGACACCTATGTTGAAAAATTTCCCATTGGGATGAAAAGGAAATCTTTCTTTTATAACCTCCCATATTGGGAGCATCTTAAGATTACCCACTTATTAGTTCCCATGCATATATTTAAAAATGTTTCATCTTCTTTATGGAGGCACATATCATCGAAACAAAGCGATACATTGGCTGTTAGGAAAGATCTTATTACTTCAAAAACTAAAAAGAAACATTTTCCAAGACAATTAGAGAGTACAGGATCAGAGGCAGGCGCTGGTCCCTCTAATTCATGGTATTTCAAAGAAGGTGATGTCCCATGGATTTTAAAAAAATATGATCTTTCTTTGGCAAAGGAAGTTATAATGGGTGTGAGGATGCCATCTTCATATGGGTCTTCACTACATCGGTGCTTCATAGTGGATGACCATTTGTTTGGGGTTGAAATCGCATGACAATTTGAATCTTCTAAGAGTACATATAATGTCAAAAGCATGATTTTATTATTTTTTATATTAATAAATTTTATCCCATGCAGGGATCATAAAACATAACTAATTTTGTATATTATTGCACGTGTTTATAACTTTGCAACGGTGAAAATGTGAAGTTGGGTTACACTTTTTGCCCTTTTTTTAGAAACAAAATTTCATTTATTTATTTAATTTTTTTTTCCTTCAACTTTCTACAAGCCAAAACAATTTTTCTGTTTAGAATTTCATTTTACGATAAAAATAAAAGTTATCAGAAATTTTATTAGCTTTCTATTCTTATTTTTGGAATTTTTTTATACACATTTGATATGTCAACTTAGCGTTTCTTTGAGTGTGTGTTTTTTAACAATCAAAAGATTCATAAAAAGTCATGTTAATACGTGCCGGTGTATTCTTTGAAAACTTTGTGTTTTTGAGAAACAAAATGTGTTACAACAATTTAGACAAAGTCTACTTCGGTTTCATTATATTTACGAAACCAACTGATGCATATCATAATTACTAAAAATTTTTGAACTGATCCAATATGAAAAAACTACATATTTTGAATATGTTTCAGGACGCACGAAATTTCTCAACATATAAGCTATAAACTAAAAATCTAAAAACTACCCATTACAGACGACAGACTAATGTAACACACCATAATTTTTTCAATTTTTTTTACAGTGTATTTTGGAAGATACTGTTACACAGTAATTTGTCACCGTCCCGCACATTGGAGGGCCTATTCCATGACCTGTGAGCAGTGACATGACCTGAAACCACTTTCATGGCATCCCCCTTGACAAGGAAAATCATTCCTCTGAAGACAATTTCCTGTGAAAAGCCCTAAAAATAGACCTTTTGGCCTTGGCGCGACCAGCCAGTTCAGCCCTCGCGCCAATGGGGGAAATCCACCAAAGAGGGCGCGCCAACTGGCGCTCTGTCCTAGTGTATTACTCGCCTCAAGCTTAATAAGGATTGTTTTTAAAAAAATAAATGGTGGAAGTTTGATTCCAACCAACTCCTGAACGAGTCTCTAAAATGAGTTGGGAGGTTTGGCTCCAGATCTCCATGTAGGGGAAGTGGTTTTCCACCTATCATGGAATCTTCCTTGAGGATAGGGCCAATCCCACCATTGTAGGGATCCCAACTCCCCTTCCACCATCTATATAAGCTTGTCATTTTCCCTAAATTGCAAGCTAGCCTGAATAGAGCTGAATCAGTAGTAAGGAGACTATCGTCAGACAGCCAAAGAGAGAGAGCATTTTCCCATCCTGACGAGCTTCATCGAGACGTGCTCTGCTGTTGACCCGCCGAAGGAAGATCCAGCGTCAGAGCTCAGGTTGTATCTTTCTTTTGTTGTGATTAATAATAAAATTCTTCGATTATGGTTCCATTCATATGTTCATGTCTTATGTTATGAAGTATATCTTCTCTGACTGGTATATGGTTACACGTTTTAGGTTTTATGCTTGTGTGTTGTTATTTCTTTGTGTACATGCAGGTGTTCGAACATGCTAAGTGGGAGAATTGTGATCTGTCGAAGTGAAGGACGGAAGCGCCACATTCTCTGCAAGCAACAGTAGCGTGGGACTTAACGTAGGCCTCTTGTCGCATCTTGGTCTTTTGTAACTAGGAACCTGCGTCTTAGCGTGACTCGGTTGTTGCTAGACCCGATCTGGGCTAGTAGGGATCGCCTCTGTCTGCAGAGGGGATTTACCTCTCCAACAAACTGGCGACTCCGCTGGGGAGACATTGATTGGATTTTGTCTTGTCTTTTCGGTTGATTTTGGTCTTTGTCTGTTTGATCATCTCTTCTGGTTTGATTTTTTCTAGTGTTAAACCTCTGTTTAGCCTCACCATACCTGATCTGCTCCCTGTTTGCTCTTTTTATTTTTGACATTAGTAAACTCGACTGGTGCGGTTTTTGCCCTGACAGTCGTGCCAACTGGCGCTTGTTGCTAGTTCAGCCCCCGCGCCAATCCTGTTCTGGCGCTAGTTGCAGCCAGATAGTCGCGCCAATCCTGTGTGGTGCTAGGGTTTTCTCCTTTCTGAGCTTTCTGAGCTTGATTTGTGGTTTTGGTGTCATTTTTTCAACTTCCTGGGTGTCCTGAAGCCTTGGTTGACTGTGTGACCTCTATCCTTTGGTTGTTTTCCCTCTACTATTAGTTCTACATTCTAGCCCTAGGGCATCTAGGTGCTATAGTGTGCTAAGCCTCCCGTGGGAGTTTTTGGTTTTCGTTTGATCAGTCAACTTCGTTGTTGCTTCTTTGCATTCGTTTGGTGGTTTTCCATTGTTTTATTGCGTTATTTGAGTGATTGGTTTCTTTCTCATTCGAATTTCGTTTTGTCTCGTTTCGAGCCTAGATTACACGGTTCGTGTGAGTCTTTGGGATTCCTCTTTGATTTGAGGGATTTCTCCATCAGTTTGAGGTCTGATTGTGTGTTTTGCATTGAGTGAACTTGCTTGTCTTTACTCTTTTGCCATCACTTCTCAAATTGTTTTTTCATTAGTTTTCATTTTGTTTAGTGCACTTTGCTCTTAAACATTGAAAATACAAAAAAAAATCAAATCTCTTTTGCTTTTGATTAGTTAATGTAAATTGAAATCTTTTTTGCGTTATTAGTGTTATATAACTCTAAAGGAAAGGATTTTAGTTGCATTAGCGTGCATTAGAGACACTAGTGGTTGTTTTGTGACCATTTCGTTATTGCGTGAAAGCTCTCAACCTTCCCGTAGTTAGCTATTCATTGAACGAAGTGATACATTATGGCATGTAGTGTGCATTTAGAGGATTTTGAGACATAACATTCGGTAGGGCCTGAAAATTGAAACATAATTGAAGATCAACTCTAAAATTTATTCAATTTACCTTAAGGCAGCATTGAAACATTAACGAAATATTTAGAGGTCTAGGCTAGTGACGTGTTCCGGCGTCGTTAAACCTAGTAGCTGTCGTTCGCCTCTTGGCTTTAGACAGCACTAATACGGACTTGTGCTCCCCATACCATCGCGTATATAAAGGGAGACCCCACTAGGTTGCTATCCTTTATCCGTAGGAAGCCGAGTCTGCCACCTTTTACCCGTGATACACCGGACACAGCATTCAGGGAGATTGCCTACACGTACGTCAAGTCCTTGGTTGATTTCTCTTTCATTTTGAAACCAAGGTGTATATTGCAGTTCACGGATATATGGTACACCCTTTGCCTAGAGTCCCAGAGTAGTCATTTTGATCTTTTCTGACTCATTAAATTTGAAAGGATCATCGAGCGCTAGTCCTTTCATGCTTGTTTCAAAATTGAAAGAGATAGAGTCACCTTTCATCCGTTTCTTGACTCTTAAAACATGAAACGATGAAGTTTCTAAGTTTCAATGTGGTAAAATAAATCACCTGCGATCACACGCCCTTTTAGAGTTTGCTTGTTGGCCATTTGATTGTGTGCCTTGGTTTTTAGCCCGTGTGCTTTTGTTTGATCTCTTCCTCTTGTCATTACTATCACAGTGGCGGAACCCTCAGTTTCGTCTACTGGTAGTCCTTACACAGACGATTCATCAAAGGTCTCTCAATCCTCTGTTGAACCTCAGCAGCCCATTGTCTCCGAGTTTCCCGACGGGGGACTGGTTCTATCTGAGCTTCCCTTTGGAGGACCAGTTGAGTTCAATTGGCCCTTATCCAACGCTTGGTTTGGATTTGGAGTAGGGGAATATTTCCCTCCTCTTACATCGGGTTCGCCTTTTCTAGCTGCTGTTATTCCTCCTAGTCCTCGACATCTTTTAGAAGATCTAGCGGCAGGGTCAGATATGGGCTCATCCAGTCCTTCTCCTAGTGAGGAAATCCCCACATCTGGTGAAGATTACCAGCTGTTCCCAGAAGACAACCCCGAGTTATCTGTCATGTCTTCGCCTGGTCCTTCGCTTCCAGCAGGGTATAGATCCTTAAGTCAGATTATGACCGTTGTTGCCTCTATGGGAGTATCAACTCCATCTACGAGGCCGATTATTTCTTCATTAGGGATGACCCCAAGGACACCTCTCACGTCATCTCCTCAGGTCACATCAGTACCTGTTAGGCCTACTGTCTGTGTAGCTGCATCTACACCCGCTGTTACTACTCAGTCTATCAGGACCGCGTCACTTCCCGAAGACGTCTACATAGCATTTGCTATTCCGGAGAATATCTCTCCTGAGGAGTATCGGTTGTCTCTACAGTAGTCGAACTCCAAGGTTGGTCAGTCCTCCCAAGATCCCAACCGTCCTTATTTTTCCCATTATTCACAAGATGGTACACTCGTTTATATTTTTCCATATCAGTACGATGAGCAAGGAAACCCTCTACGTTTTCCTGCTCCAGAGGCTTATCAATATGTTCAAGGTTTTCTATCTGCCTAGGCTGGGCAACCTTCCAACCCACAAGGACAACCCTTACAGGGCCGACCTTCGGGCCAGAAGGGGTTGTTATACAGTCCGCAAGGACAGTCCTACAACCCTCAAGGTCAACCTATACAACCTCACCCTGTGTTCCAACCAGGGAAACCTCAAGGACCCACAAGTTAACTGGGGTACCAACCGGGACCGTTGTACGGTCCTGGGGGGCAAATCCAACCCTCTCAACCTATGGTGCAACCTCTGCAACCTCAGTTTCCTATCGGTCTGAATGTTGCACAGCCAGGGCCCTCTTATGGTCCTGTTACAGGTCAAACTGGTTATCAGGCACAACCTAGCCCTATCCCACCACCAGGCCAACCGGCTCATCCGGGGCAGCCTGGTGTCTCTCTTCAGTCAGGTCAACTTGTTCAACCAGAGCAACCTGTTCACCCGGGTCAACCTATTCAACCAGGGAAACCCACTTAGCCATGTCAACCTGTCCAACCATGCCAGCTTGCACATCCTGTCAACCCTGCCCAACAACCGATTTACTCTATGCTGCAGCCGAATCCGCTTGTGCGCCCAACTTATCAGGCTCAGCAGGGCCCCACTTACCAACAGCCCGCTCAACCCCAAGGCAGTTATTACCTTCAAGGTCAATCTCGACCGGTTTACAACCCGCCCCAAGGTTCTAATTATTACCTTCAGTAACCGGGCTATACCTATACTTAGAATTCAAATCCATATACTGCTCAAATGGGGCCAACATATAATCAGGGTCCATACCCCGGTTATCAACCCCCATACACTGGTTATCAATAGTCGTATCAATCTAACTATACGGCTTACACCCCCTATGGTCAGAAACCCCCAGGACAGAACCAATGGGGGCAAGGTTATGCTCAACCAGGGTGGAGTACAGGTACAGGTCCATATCGAGGGCCTGGTATGCCTTTCAATCCTCAGTTATCTTTCCTTGCTACGTTGGAATTGCCGGATGTTTCTAAATTGACCAATGATCCGATTCTTCACCATCCTTATTGGCCTCCGGTTCTGACCAAGGTGCCCGGTGACTGTCCTAAATTTGAAGGTAAAGCTGGAGAGGACCCCCAAGCTCATGTAATGACCTACCATCTATGGTGTTCGTCCAACTCTTGGGTGGATGATTCAATTCGTCTGCGTCTCTTCCAATGCACTCTTACTGGTGCTACCGCTAAGTGGTATATAGAAATACCCTGTGGTATCTTTCAAGAATTCAATATGTTAGCTATGGCTTTTCTGACACATTTACAGTTACCGGTTCGTTACGAAGCCGGGACGCATCTCCTAACTTCTCTCAAGCAGGATAAAGCCACCCACATATCTGATCATATTCGTGAGTGGCGACGTCGTCGTAGGCTGATCAAGTTTGATATACTTGATTAGCTACTAACTCATTGGTTCACTACCTCTTTCGTTAGCAAGATCGCTCAAGATATTGCTATGGGGGCATGTGTGACCGAAGAACAAGCCATCGCGCGTGCCCAGTACCTTGATATGGTGTACTCTCAGTCCAGCACGCTCTATGATATCTTGACTGATGCCCCACAGCTAGGGACCTCTAAAGCACCAGCTACCCCATCGGTGGACGGTGTTATTGGTTTGTGTCTCAAAATTTTCGGAAATCCTCTAATGGGAACTAGAAGTCTAATTCTTCCAATAATTCTACTCTTCTCGCCCCTCCGGATTCTGGTAAAACTGCGGAGGTCAACGCCGTTTAGGCTAATCCTACGGAAAAGGCCTCCAAAGGAAAGAAGAAGGGCAAAGGAAAATCCAAACCCGATGCCCTGAAACCAGATTCCTCTAAACCTCGTGCTGACAATGGTTCCCAACGTAAACCGAAGTACCCCTGCCTTATCTATGAAGGAGACCATTATACCAAATATTGTCCCCGAAGATCTGAAGTTAGTCAACTTTTGAAGGGCTCCAAAGGGACTCCGGAAGTTCTCAAAGAACCGTTCCCGTCTCAGCAGACCCAGATGGTTGAGCAGCCTTCACCATCTGCACCATTTGGGTCCCAAGTTTTTATGATGAATGGTGTTGCACCTGTCTCAATTGCTACGCGTTCGAAGGATTATGCTGGATCACGCCAGGTAGCTGGGAAGGAAGTCGTTGATGGCCCACCTCCCCCACCTGTCTCTGGTCCTTTAGAAATTGAGAAGCCCAGCGCTAAACCTATTATGAGGCCACCTTCTAAAGGTGTTCTGTGAAAATCTTCCTATAACCCAAACGCCTATGCCGCTCAGCACTACAGCATTGTTGAGGATTTGGCACAGACACCCTCTACAATGTCTGCATTGGAAGTGCTTCAAATTTTCCCTTTGCAATGGAAAGCTCTGTTGTCCGCAATCGGTGGAATCGATCCTGCCGATTCTAATCTTCTCACCTTCGACCTATAAAATTTTGTCCCCCGAATTCCACATCAAATCGCTCTTGTTATCCAAGTCGGGATCAACAACCTCAACATCCACAGAGCCGCTGTGGATGAAGGTGCTTCCACCTGTGTTATGTCATCCGTCTGCTCGAAGGCCATTGGCTCTCCAGCTCTTACTTCGTCTCCCAATGCCCTAGAGGCATTTGATGGTCGGGAATCAAAACCCCTGGGTGTTCTCGAGAGTTTGTCGATTACATTACAGGGTAAGACAGTCAACGTAGAAGTATAAGTGGTTGACGCCAAGCTTAACTACAATCTCCTTCTTGGTCGCAGTTGGACTCACGCCATGCTATGCGTTCCATCCACCCTCTTTCAACTTCTGAAGTTCCCTCACGAGGGAAAAATTATCATTGTTGATCATTTTTCTTTCTTCACCTCATCCTCCGAAAACAACGTTCCTTACGTGGATCAGATCCCCAATCCCCCTGATAGTGTAGGACCCGGTGTTTTCAAGGACCCCGTCCTCATGGGTATTTTTCCCGCGCCACCACCGCACACCATTCAAGTTAATATGATCTCTAGGTCAGACGACCTTTGGATGATCCCTTCGCCTGAACAGGTGACCTCTTTCGGAGAATCGATTCCTTTAACCCCAGTTGAGATTAATTATTGCGAAATCGTCGCTACATCTGATCCTCCTCTTCCTGAACATGCCCCTTCGAGCATGGCTTTGGTTATATATTCTCAATCCCCTTAGATAGGCGATGCAGATTCGCTTGATCCTTTAAGAGAAGTCTTCCCTTCTGATGAACCTATTGTTGAAACGATGTCTCTTGAAGATCTGTCGTGGAGCGATGGACATCATCGTTCCTCGTTCATGCCTGGCCTGGGGGCAATGTCTGATTGTCTAGAGCGCTTTGCATCTCAGGTTCCCACTCCACCTCTTCAAACACCGATATTGACTCATGAGGTACTTTAGGAGGGAAACCTAAGCAACATCACTCAAACCATGTCGATCGACATCTCCATCAAACCGAGGAAAGTCGAGAATATTCATGTGGGAGTGACTTGTTCTCCCGAAGAGATACAAGTTTACACGAACCTTTTTCGCAAATTCAAAGATGTTTTCGCATGGTCCTATGAGGAGATGCCTGGGATTGATCCCAGTATAGTCATGCATGAGATTCCTACCTATCCAGGTGTGAAACCCATGCATCAGCGTCTACGTCCAGTGCATCCCCGAAAGGCTGTAGCTATAAAGGCAGAAGTTGAAAAAATTCTTAACACGGGCTTTATCTATCCAATTCCCCTCACAGAATGGGTTTCAAGTATCATCCCTGTAGATAAGAAACAGGGCACTATATGGGTCTGTGTTGATTATCGAGACATTAATCGGGCCTGTCCTAAGGACAATTACCCCACTCCTTTTATAGATCAGATCATCGATGAATGCGCGAGGAGTAAGATTTATTCCCTTATGGACGGCTTCTTTGAGTACAATCAAATCAATATTTTACCCGCTGATCAACATAAGACTGCCTTTATCTGTCCGTGGGGTACTTTCGCTTACAAAAAGCTCCCGCTCGGCTTGAAAAACGCTGGGGCCACCTTCCAACGTTCTATGTCCTATGCTTTCCACGACATACGTCATATTGTTCAGCCGTATCTGGATGATTTTCCGGCCCATTCAACTCGGCGTGAGGACCATCTTGAACACCTCCACCAGATTTTCCTCCGTTGCAGACGCTACAATATTAGGCTCAATCCTCATAAGTGCATCTTCTGCGTGGATTCTGGTCGTCTTTTGGGATTCATCGTCTCCAAAGACGGGATTCGCCTTGACCCCCTCAAGGTCGAGGCTGTCGTTAACCTCCGATCCCCCTCCTCGTTACATCTACTGCAGAGTTTGCAGGGGAAAGCCAACTTCTTACGGCGCTTTATTCCGAACAATGCGGAAGTGGCCAAGGGGTTTACGCGACTTTTGAAACATGACATTCCCTTCCATTGGGGCGAGATTGCCCAACGATCTTTTGATAAGCTTAAAATGTTGCTTGTTAACACTTCGTTGATACGTCCTCCCAACTATCATCATGATTTTACCCTTTATTTGGCCGCTGCGTTTAGCACGATAGCTATGGTTCTAGTACAAGATGATTACAATGGAAATGAACACGTAGTTTTCTATCTATCTCGGAATATTTTTGACACGGAAACGCGCTATGCCCACATCTAGAAGTTGGCGCTCGTTGCAGTCCAGGCCGTTCAACAATTCCTCCATTACATCCTGTTGCGTATGGTAACCGTGGTTTCTGACTGCAACCCCATGACATACATCTTGTCTCAAACATTACTGGGGGGAAACTACTCCAAATGGATTGTAATCCTTCAAGAGTTCGATTTAGAGTTCACCACTGCTAAGTCGACGAAATCATTGGTTTTTGCTGATCTTATTTGCTCTCTCCTAACAGACTCCGTTCCATCCCAATCCGAGGATCATATCCCGGATGAAACACTCTTTCTTATCAAAACTCGTGATCCATGGTACGGTGACATTATCGTGTATCTTCAAACATCCACGTTCTGGTCTAAGTTGACAAAGGATGCTCGACATCGTATTCGGCATCAATCTCAACCATATTGCATTGTAGGAGATACCTTGTACCGTGTCAGAGTTGATTCTGTGCTCCACTGGTGCTTGACCCTGGAAGAGGCTGAGAGGGTCCTGAATGACTGTCACAGTGGCGCCTATGGTGGTCACATGTCCAGATATGCCACAGCCCAGAAGATTCTGCATGTGGGTTACTTTTGGATATCTATATTCAAAGATTGTATTGTTGTAGTCCGAAAATGTCATGCGTGCCAGGTCTTTCAGCGCAAGATGCACGCGCCACCCCTACCCTTACATCCTGTCATTACCATAGGCCATTTTGCTAAATGGGGCATAGATTATATGACATGTAACCCTCACTTGGCCGGGGGGCATGCTTATATAATCGTTGTCGTGGACTACTTCACTAAGTGGGTCGAAGCGATGCCTACATTAGCTGTCGACGGTAAGATAATTGCCCAATTCCTTTTCAACCATGTTATTACGCATTTTGGAGTCCCTCAAGCCATTTTCACCGATCATGGCACTCATTTTCAGGATTACATGATGGTTGAGATGACATCAAATTTGGGCTTACGCCATGATAGCTCAACGCCATACTACCCCTAGGCGAATGGCCAGGTTGAGGCCATGAACAAGGTTTTGGTCATGGTGCTTCAACGAACGATTGGTATCCACAAATCCAACTGGAATCTCCAATTGTTCTCAGCTCTCTGGGCTTATCGAACGTCTATAAAGAGCACGACCAGATTCACACCTTTCCAATTGGTGTATGGTCTGAAAGCGACTCTCCTAGTTGAATGTGAAATTCCTTCTTTGAAGTTGGCTGTGGAACTTTTGCCCGACACTTCTCCGGAGGAAGAACGTCTCTTGTATTTGGAACGACTGAATGAACCCGCCGCTTAGCTGCCTTGGTTATTGAGGCACATAAAAAGCGGGTCAAACCCCACTTCGATCAATCGATTTCTCCACGTTATTTCATTGAAGGGGACCTTGTCCTCCTATATGACCAAGCACACGATAAACTTGGAGCGGGAAAATTCCAGCCCATGTGGCATGGGCCCTATATCGTTAAGCGAGTATTAAAAAATGGGGCCTATGAGCTTATCGACTACGAAGGTGTTCCTCTGGCGCAGCCTAGAAATGGGTTGTACCTCAAGAAGTACTACGCTTGAGTTATTCTTGTGTGGTGTGTATGTACATAAGTGAGTGTTTTCATTTTTTGTGCATGTGCGGTGTGGTGTGCTTTGTAAGCATTTTTCTGCTGATTGGGTCTTCCTGATTGTGCAGATGTCTATTACTCCTTTTGTCGGTTTCACGGATGGTGCCTCCCGCAGTACCAGGAATCTGTCCTCGGCAGCCTGGGTAATCGACGATCCCGCTGGTGAGTTGGTCAATTTGCAAGGTGTTTGTCTAGGGCCTACCACAAATAATGTCGCAGAGTATAGTACCATTTTGGAATTATTGAACGAGGCTGTTAACCTCGGTATTCGTGCATTACTTGTATATCTGGACTCACAGCTTGTAGTATTACAACTTAATGGTCATTATTCAGTTAGAAACCCATTCATTTTACGACTGTATCTACGTATTCGTTTACTGGAAAGAAATTTTGATTACATTACATATCAACACATACCCAGACACATGAATGCGTTAACAGATGCAGTAGCTAATATGGTTTTAGATAGACATTTACGCAACTTGTAAAAACATCATCATATGTAAAAAGATCCATCCAGATATAGATATATATATATATATATATATATATATATATATATATATATATATATATATATATATATCAGATAGTTTGCAGTTTGTGTACATCACATAAAATCAAAAAATATACATGTCTGTTGTAATAATAGCCGAAGACAACATGTCTCTCAAAAATATGCATATAAAAGCCCTAGATGACTAATCAGCGTGGTGCTCGTGGTAGCATGTCACTGCACGCACCAATCGTCTCAATAATCGATGGAGGCGACTAGGCACCCCCACGGTGTGTCTCTGGTAAGCCATCAGGACGTATGCTAGCCGGGCATAAATCGGGATCCCCCGGGCAATACCCTCCAGGTTCTAGACTAGCTCACTCCTCTTGCCACCCTCAGCCTAAGGATCGTGTGCGAGAGGGGTCCTCCGTGCAATGGGCGACATCCCGGTAGGCCTCTCTGGGCCAACGTCTGCATACATATAGAACTGTTTGTTAGAATAGGCATGTATCACAAAAAAAATCATAAATACATAAAAATAAAAAAGAGTCTTACCCAGCTCCTCATGCCCACATCGAGAAGTTGGCGCTCGCTGTGGTCCAGGCCGTTCAACGATTCCGCCATTACATCCTGTTGCATACGGTAACCGTGGTTTCTGACTGCAACCCCATGACATAAATCTTGTCTCGACAATTGCTGGGGGGAAAGTAATCCAAATGGATTGTAATCCCTCAGGAGTTCGATTTAGAGTTCACCACTGCTAAGTCGACGAAATAATTGGTTTTTGCTGATCTTATTTGTTCTCTCTCAATAGACTCTGTTCCATCCCAATCCGAGGATCATATCTCGGATGAAACACTCTTTCTTATCAGCACTCGTGATCCATGGTACGGTGACATTATCGTGTATCTTCAAACATCCACGTTACGTCCTGAGTTGACAAAGGATGCTCAATGTTGTATTCGGCATCAATCTCAACCATATCGCATTGTAGGAGATACCTTGTACCGTGTCGGAGTTGATTCTGTGCTCCGCCGGTGCTTGACCCTGGAAGAGGCTGAGAGGGTCCTGAATGACTATCACAATGGTGCCTGTGGTGGTCACATGTCTGGATATGCCACAGCCCAGAAGATTTTGCATGTGGGTTACTTCTTGCTGTCTATATTCAAAGACTGTATTGTTGTAGTCCGAAAATGTCATGCGTGCCAAGGCTTTTAGCGCAAGATGCGCGCACCACCCCTACCCTTGTATCCTTTCATTACCGTAGGCCCTTTTGCTAAATGGGGCGTAGATTTTATGACATGTAACCCTCACTCGGCTGGGGGACATGCTTATATAATCGTTTCTGTGGACTACTTCACTAAGTGGGCCGAAGCGATGCCTACATTAGCTGCCGACGGTAAGACAACTGCCCAATTCCTTTTCAACCATGTTATTACGCGTTTCGGAGTCCCTCAAGCCGTTGTCACCGATCATGGAGCTCATTTTCGGGATTACATGATGGCTGAGTTGACATCAAAGTTGGGCTTACGCCATGATAGCTCAACGCCATACTACCCCCAAGCGAATGGCCAGGTTGAGGCTGTGAACAAGGTTTTGGTCACAATGCTTCAACGAATGATTGGTATCCACAAATCCAACTGGCATCTCCAATTTTTCTCAGCTCTTTGGGCTTATCGAACGTCTGTAAAGAGCGCGATCGGATTCACACCTTTCCAATTGGTGTATGGTCTGGAAGCGACTCTCCCAGTTGAATGTGAAATTCCTTCTTTGAAGTTGGTTGTGGAAATTTTGCTTGACACTTCTCTGGAGGAAGAATGTCTCTTGTATTTGGAACGACTAGATGAAACCCACTGCTTAGCTGCCTTGGTTATTGAGGCACAGTAAAAGCGGGTCAAAGCCCACTTTGATCAATCAGTTTCTCCACGTTCTTTCATTGAATGGGACCTCGTCCTCCTATATGACCAAGCACAGATTAAATTTGGAGCGGGAAAATTCCAGCCCATGTGGCATGGGCCCTATATTGTTAAGCGAGTATTAAAAAATGGGGCCTATGAGCTTATCGACTACGAAGGTGTTCCTTTGGCGCAGCCTAGAAATGGGCCGTACCTCAAGAAGTACTACGCTTGAGTTATTCTTGTGTGGTGTGTATGTACATAAGTGAGTGTTTTCATTTTTTGTGCATGTGCGGTGTGGTGTGCTTTGTAAGCGTTTTTCTGCTGATTGGGTCTTCCAGATTGTGCAGATGTCTATTACTCCTTTTTTCGGTTTCACGAATGGTGCCTCCCGCAGTACCAGGAATTTATCCTCGGCAGCCTGGGTAATCTACGATCCTGCTGGTGAGTTGGTCAATTTGCAAGGTGTTTGTCTAAGGCCTACCACAAATAATGTCGCAGAGTATAGTGTCGTTTTGGAATTACTGAACGAGGCTGTTAACCTCGGTATTCATGTATTGCTTGTATATCTGGACTTACAACTTAATGGTCATTATTCAGTTAGAAACCTATCCATTTTACGACTGTATCTATGTATTCATTTACTGGAAAGAAATTTTGATTACATTACATATCAACACATACCTAGACACATGAATGCGTTAACAGATGCAATAGCTAATATGGTTTTAGATAGACATTTACGCAACTTGTAAAAACATCATCATATGTGAAATGATCCATCCAGAAATATATATATATATATATATATGTCGGATAGTTTGCAGTTTGTGTACATCACATAAAATCAAAAAATATACATGTCTGTTGTAATAATAGCCGAAGACAACATGTCTCTCAAAAATATGAATATAAAAGCCCTAGATGACTAATTAGCGTGGTGCTCATGGTAGCATGTCACCACGTGCACCAATCGTCTCAATAATCGATGGAGGCGACTAGGCACCCCCACGGTGTGTCTTTGGTAAGCCATCGAGATGTCTGCTAGTCGGGCATAATCCGGGATCCCCCGAGTGATACCCTCTAGGTTCTGGACTAGCTCACTCCCCTCGCCACCCTCAGCCTGAGGATCGTGTGCGAGAGGGGTCCTCCGTGCAATGGGCGACATCCCGACAGGCCTCTCTGGGCCAACGTCTGCATACATATAGAACTATTTGTTAGAATAGGCATGTATCACAAAAAAAAATCATAAATACATAAAAATAAAAAAGAGTCTTACCCAGCTCCTCATCCCAGTCATCCCCCTCTGGGAGTGGAAGATCCGGGTCTCTCGTGAAGTTGGTATTGGCATAGGGCTAGTCCTCAACGACGATCAGTTGTCGCCGTAGCCATACAAAAAACTCAGGCCTCCATGACATTTGTTGGCCCCCTCCTAATCTAGGCATGAGTGCTGCCCATCGAGCCATCCGTGGCTCCCTCAATGATGGCTTGGCGACTATCGCCCCCTGGCCCTGGAAAATTGGTAGTCGCTCAAGGATGAACGATACCAGAATGGAACCGTACCTAAACTGTTTCAGTTTGGCCTTCTTGCACTTCGTCAGCTACTGTTTGATGTTCGTTGTTACGGCAGTGGCCCAATGAAAAAGTTTCTGGTTCATGCATTCAGATGCTAGTAGGAGCTGTGCTTTGGTTTCCTCGTGCGGTGCCTGCGACCCCGCAGCCCACGTAATGGTGTGGAGCACTACTCAGAGTGCTAGATCGGGGATCGTGTGGATATCGACCTTCCCACTGCCTGATCTTGTTCGTGCCCCTGGGCACACTCTTGCCATCACCATTTCCATTTTCTCACCAGAAGGTCTACTGCCTGTCATGATCGGCACTGGACCTCTGCGGGACAATCCAATTATGAAATAAACATCAGAGACCTCAAGTTCCAACACTTGGTCTCGAAGCCTGGACACTTCTTTGTTCTCGTCCCAAATGCTGATCAAATATTGCAGTAGCTCAGGTTGTGCTCTCAAACATGGTGTTAGGAAGAAATTTTTTAGACCACAGTTTCGGAGAGCGTTCATGCATGCTTCATTCTGCATGGCCATTTCATCCTCTTCACCATGCTCCCTTTCCTTCCACTCGATCACCATTGTGGTCGTGTATCTGAACCAACATGGTCATAAACACCTCATTAGATCTCTTGGACACTCAGAAATTCATTTGATTGGCTCACATTTCAATTAATTCAAGCGGAAATTTGAGTTGCGCCATTGGCGCGACCCCTTTGCAAAAAGGAGCCAATTGGCGCGGGTCCGTGCCTGATACCCGCGCCAATTGGCCGAGCCCTAATTTTTCAAAGGTCCCCTCAGGGATCAAAAAACACAATGGAAATCTACAAAAAATGAATCAAAACAAAGCTAAGGAGAACGCCTCTTACCTGGAACGAACGAGAACTGGAATAACGTACTAGATTGACCACAATCGCCGCCGCAAGTTTGCACAGAAAAAGCTCATTGTTGCTCTCACAAGATGTAAAAAGTAAAAGTGAATATGATTTTACTATTTTTGGCACATTTATAACTTTTCAAAGTCAAAATTAGGTTTTGAAAGTCATTTTTCCAATATTTTATTATATTTTGTCGAAAAATGGATTTACGCTCGCTTTCGTGTGCAGCAATAGGTTTTCACGCAGCTTGGACGGCGATACGAGTTGTATTTTATACTTTTTTGGACTCGGTAAAAACACGAAAAAGTCATTTCTGGAGTCATCTTTAAGCTCTTTCCTGACTCTCTAAACATGAAAAGATTGCCGAGTCACTTGTCGTTTTGATCTCGTTAAATTGGCTGCGAAACGACATCTAACCAGTATACGTTTACCCCTTTTTCGGGCTGGGATAGATTATTTACGAAAAAGGAATACCCTAGCCTATCGTGACTATGAGGCTTTCTCAGACACAATTTTCTACCTTTTCGGATTTGAGGAACTATTTATGAAAAGGGACTATTGGAGTTTACTTTTCCGCTGCCTTTTCAAACTCTCTAAACATGAAAAGACACCAAGTTATTCCTTTGTCAGACTCGTTAAACCCTGATGACATCGGATTCAGTCATAATGACGATATTCGAGTTTCTCCTTCCTAGGGCTTGTTAAATGTACTAGGATGGATTAAATCCGAACTTATTACTAGTATATGCTATCCCCTTCAGCTTGTTTTCAAAAATAATTGAGGTACTCACGAGAATGAATTGGGAAGATGGAACGATCATCGTGTGCTAGACCACCACAATAAGCTCTTAGACATGGCACTTATGCTGCTGATCCGTGTCCCGGGTTAGAGGACATCTCATCTCGTTTTCCGCTTCCCTCCATGGGTTTGGGTGATCCCTTTGGACCTCTCATCTGCTCCTTGCTTCATCACCATGACCTCTGATATTTTAATGTCAAATACTGCCAAATCCATTGTCGTGCTTCCGATATGTTCAAGAGAAGTTGACCTCTGCAATTTCAACCCTCCTCTGATTCTCTACTGATCCTGATTCACAAGCATTATGTTCCTCCGTCTCGCATCGATGATGTGGGAAACACTATGGCGATCAAGGTTACTTCCTATCGACTTCAGCTCATTATCCAGGAAGCTAATCTAGAGACTCCCTTCCGGTACCTTGGAGCCTGCATGCCTCAATGGCAAGTTCTTCGCATTCGACGCAAGGTTTTGATCATTGACCTTTGATCGGATGATTCTGTGGGTGTTCAACGCCAGCTCACTGTTCACATTCCGTGGATTGTACCTATGGTACCTTGAGAGCCATTGTCATTATTGGTGGTTCCTCTCGCATCTATTAACAACTTTCATCATTAGCTGGTAATCAGACGATGTTATTGCATGTTCGACTTCAACTCACTTATTCAGATGCTAGAACTTGTACTTTGTTCGGGTTGAGATGGAGCGCAAGACCCTGGGTTTTGTTTGATGGAACCCAGGCTGCGATTTTGTGGATTATCATGATTGGTTACATGACTCATTGATTGGATGACTGCAACCATACCTGAGTCTGTTTATCGATCCTCACTGGATGGCTGCGTCCATGCCTTGGATCTTGATTATTGTATACTCTATTATGGATGGCTGCGCCCATACCACACATCATGTATTTGAGATATCAGTTGTACTTCTCTACGCAGGTTTTCCGACGCTAGTGTTTTCAGTTGGACACGTTCTCGTAAATAATTTCACCCCTCTCTCTCTCTCGAGCCTCATGCTTTAGGGGGCATCTATTACACAGTAATTTGTCACCGTCATTGCAATCCCCCGTCCCGCACATTGGAGGGCATATTCCGTGACCTGTGAGCAGTGACATGACCTGAAACCACTTTCATGGCATCCCCCTTGACAAGGAAAATCATTCCTCTGAAGATAATTTCCTGTGAAAAGCCCTAAAAATAGACCTTTTGGCCTTGGCGCGACCAACCAGTTCAGCCCTCGCGCCAATGGGGGAAATCCACCAAAGAGGGCGCGCCAACTGGTGCTCTGTCCTAGTGTATTACTTGCGCCAAGCTTAATAAGGATTGTTTTTTAAAAATAAATGGCGGAAGTTTGATTCCAACCAACTCCTGAACGAGTCTCTAAAACGAGTTGGGAGGTTTGGCTCCGGATCTCCATGTAGGGGAAGTGGTTTTCCACCTATCATGGAAGCTTCCCTGAGGATAGGGCCAATCCGACCATTGTAGGGATCCCAACTCCCCTTCCACCATCTATATAAGCTTGTCATTTTCCCTTTGCAAGCTAGGCTGAATAGAGCTGAATTAGTAGTAAGGAGACTATCGTCAGACAACTGAAGAGAGAGAGCCTTGTCCCATCCTGACGAACTTCATCGAGACGTGCTCTGCTATTGACCTGCCGAAGGAAGATCCAGCGTCAGAGCTCAGGTTGTATCTTTCTTTCGTTGTGATTAATAATAAACGTCTTCGATTATGGTTCCATTCATATGCTCATGTCTTATGTTATGAATTATATCTTCTCTGATTGGTGTATGGTTACACGTTTTAGGTTTTACGCTTGTGTGTTGTTATTTCTTTGTGTACGTGTAGGTGTTCGAATGTGCTAAGCGGGAGAATTGTGATTTTTCGAAGTGAAGGACGGAAGGGCCATCTTCTCTCCAAGCAACAACAACATGGGACTTAAGGTAGGTCTCTTGTCGCATCTTGGTCTTTTGTAACTAGGAACCCGCGTCTTAGCGTGACTCGGTTGTTGCTAGACCTGATCTGGGCTAGTAGGGATCGCCTATGTCCGTAGAGGGGATTTAACTCTCCAACAGATACAAAATATTGATTTCACTGAATCATAATGACCTTCAGAAATTGTTTGCACCCGTTTTATTACAAAATTAATTAAAATTAGTAAATATTTATGAAATTCCATAAAAGTTATATTTCCTGAAAGTAGACTAAATTCTGCAAATGCTTGTCTTGGTTCTGAGAGTTAATTCAGAAAGTTTCATGGAGTTTAATCAGTCCAAAGTTGAATAAATGTGTTCAGAGCTCGACTCTGCGTAATTGCAGACGATTGTTTTTTGCCCCAACAGCCTGTAAGTCTAACGACACAAAAGTTCGGTCGAATTTCTTACAAAAGTTCGGCCGAACTTTTAATTGACTTTCTGTCGGTCGAAAAATTCAACGAAGTCCCTCAAAAAAACATTTCGCGGCAATATAAATTGACGTAAATGCATTCATTATTTTCGCATAATTTCACACATTTCTTCATTTGGTCTAATTTTGCAAAGGATTTTTTTGGGTTTAAGGAATTTTTGGCATAACATTCAAAGGACATTTCTTGGAGGTATGTGATACATTTTTTGGATGTTTTTTGGGTTTCATTTTTTTTGAAGGTATTTTTTTTTTAGAGGTTTTGAGCTTAATTTTCATTTTTTTTTTAAAGGTATACTGTTTTTAGAAGTTTTGGGCTTAATTTTCATTGTTTTTTAAAGGTATTTTATTTTTAGAAGTTTTGGGCTTAATTTTCATTGTATTTAGGATTTTTGGAGGTATTTTTTGAAGTGAAATTTTTTAAGAAGTTGGGCTTAATTTTCAATGGACATTTTTTGGAGGTATTTTTTGAAGTGACGTTTTTTTAGAGTACGTGTTTTTGGTTGAAGTAAATCTTTTATAATAATTTTTTAAAATGAATTTTTGTCTAACTTTTTAAATGATTTTTTTTTGCAGGACTTGGAAGTAAATATTTTGAGCTTCATTTCATTTTTATAAGACATTTTTTTTCTCGGATTTTTTAAAGTAAGTGTTTTGGATTGAAGTATGTATTTTTTGCAAAATTTTTAAAATGATTTTTTATTTTTTTTATTTTTTCTAAATTAAATCTTTTGTGATGCTTTTTTTTTAATTGAGTTTTTGTCTAAATTTTTTGAACTTCATACTCTTATCAAGGGAAATCAAAGGAATTGCACGAGAAAATATGATCGAACAAGAGACCCTTAGGAACATAGAGAAAAGGGGAGAGAATCTCGCAAAAGAAAGCGAGAAGCACTCTCAAATATTGAAAGGGAAAAGCAACCTCAACCAGAAGTTGAAGCAGATATATAAATGTAAATATTTTGAATTTGATATTTAAAATTTTCCTAGTGTAAAATGTGAAGCTTAATTTTTATTTGATGAACTAATTTGAAAAATATTTTGCAATGTAAATAGAGAGAGATATTCCTCAAAACATTGATGATGAGATACAAAATTTTGAAAGAGAAAGTGAAAGAGATATTGAACCAATGATTGAAGATGGTGAAAATGTTGAAAGAAATTCAAGTGAAGAAATTGAATCACAAGGTATGTACATACATACATACATACATACATACATACATACATACATACATACATACATACATATATATATATATATATATATATATATATATATATATATATATATATGTTGAACACATGCACGTATTATTGAAATTTACATATTTATTAATTTAGTTATTTATTGAATATGTAAACTTATTATGTACTATTAATTTGAATATGTACAGATGAAATCAATGTCGATGGTGAGATGTTAGAAAATGTTGACACTTACACATATGGAGATAAAAGAGCTGACCATGTTATACGATATCATGTTAATCGCATTTTTGATACGTACTTCATAAAGGAAAATGTAGCAGTTCAAGCCCAATTGTTGAAAGGTATCCTATATTTAAGGAAATTAAAAGAAGCTATGACTTTATTGGGTATTCGAAAATCAACAAAAGATAAAAAAAAATGAAGGAAAATGTGATACAAAATATAAATAGTGCTATAAATTCAATTAGAAGATCTAGACAGAAAAATGTTTCAGTTGCACGTAAATCAATACATATGGTAGTGGTTTCATCAAGTACTAAAGATAATCGCTTGGTAAAATCTATGGCACAAGCATTAGGAACCTCACGAAAAACTTTGCACAAACTTTGGAAATTTTGGTTGCAAATAGATGTAAATAATGAACTCACTTGTTGGAGAGCTATTTGTAGGCAACCATACAAAGATAGACTTGGAGAAAATGTTAAAAAAACAATATATGAATATTGGAAGAAAAAATTACGTGTTTTGCCAAATGCAAGGGATGTGATGCGAAGAAGAATAGTATGAAATCAGTACGAAACACATCCAAAACATTTCTTGGACACCACTCAGATAGAGTTTTTCAACAAGTTCAAAGAAGAGAATCATGAAATTGATGTCTCAATCAACGCTTTTGTGCACCAAAAACCATGGTATGTAAAACCTATCATCGTACTCGACACTTGTTGTTGTCGTTATCATGTGGAATTTCAGTTATATTATGACACATTCCTTAATTTTGGTAGAAAATTTTGGAAAGATTCACCTCCTCCTTCCACTATCTGTGATTTCATATCTCAAATTCTATGTGGAAGGGAAAGCGATGAATTATTTCATGAAAAGAAATGTGTTAGTGGTAAAAAATGTGATGATTATGGAAATTTGACTAAATTTCAAAACAAATATCGTACAGATATAAATGATCAATCATTGTCCAACATGAAAGTGAAATGGAAGAGATATGAATATATCCATATATCGATTCAACGCTCAAATAGTGCTAAAGAATTGAATTACAAGAAGAAGAAATTTTTGTGATAGATTTTTTGAGAAAGTTTGAGGCAGAAATTTATAAATACACCAAGCATTCCCATAGAGCTTGATGGCAGGACTTGCAACTCAAAAAATCCCATGAAGTTTTTTCACCACGAACCATTTTGTCAGTAATTGATTTTGCAAAAAACTACACATGTGCTCCACAGAAAGAAATTCAGAGTGAATATTATCATTCTGACCAAGTCTCCATGCTCGTCCATATTCTATATAGACATGCTGAACAAAACGTTGATCATATAGAAAGCACTAGTGAAAATCGGCATGTTATTAAAGAATATCACTTTTATATCAGTGACGATCATACACATGATACATATTTTGTACAACACTGTTTTGGAAAGATTTATGACTCCTTGAAAAGTCGTGGAATAAAATTCAATGAACATTGGATATGGTCAGATGGATGTGCAGGTCAATTCAAATCTTCATGATCATTCTTTTGGTTATGTTGTCTTCATATGAAAACCTGCATTAAACATTGTTGGAATTTCTTTGAGACTGGTCATGGAAAAGGAGAACATGACGGTGCAGGGGCATGCATAAAACGAGCACTTCAAAGATATCAAATGGATCCCTCTGCAAACCAACTTGTGGATGCTAAAGAAGTTGTTCAATGGCGCATCGTTGCACTAATCCATGAGACTAACTGATCAAGGGAAGTGCGAAGGTGCATTCAATTTAATTTTTATTGGATATCCAATTTTAAATAGTGTACATTTATCACAATGATTATCTTTGATGGTATTTTGATATCATATTTACATTCTTCTTTGAATTTTCCATATAGTTTTTTTTGACATATTGGGGTCAAAGATGTAGATATATCGATTGGAAATGACGTTGAAACAATAAAAGGGACTCGAAAATTACATTTAATTTAAAACAAAGTTGTACACAAATGTGTTTGCATTGGATAAAAGAAAATATTCTTGTTTTTGTCATGTTTGCATAGCCAACACAAAATCCAATGATGTTTGTGAAAACAAAATGTATGTAAAAGATTGGAAACATATAGAGCTAAATACAAAGGGGAAAATGTCTGTTGTAATCTTTGAAGAAATGCAATCAGAGGAGACTACAATATCATCTGATGGTGATCAAGTTTATGATCTTATTAGAGAAGGTAAAATTTGAATTGCTTTCAAATGAAAGAGATCTAGAAATAGATACTAAAATGATTTTAAAGTTAATTTTTCATGTTAATTATGATCTAAATTTAAATACATTTAAGTTTGTTTTATTATGCAGGAGATGTTTTTGTTTTAATTGCACCTAATAGCAACGATGAAAATGTGAAGTATTATTTGATGCGTTGCACTGAACAAAAGATGAAATTATTAGAAAACTATAATGATCATGGGTTTCAATATGACATAGGGTCTATTATATTGAAAGGTTATTTTTCAGAAAAACTAATCAAAGTGGGGATTTTGTTTACTTTGAGGACTATGAACTTGATGTCATAAGTTGTCAATATAGTCAATTGGTGTGTGTAGCACACATAAAGTTGATAGAGCCTTCAATCAAAGAAAAAAACGAAAATCAAGAAATGGAAAATGTCAAAATCTTATCATGAATGGATCATTGAAGATGACATTCCATTGGAATTTTTTTGATTGAACTGCCCAAAAATTTCTTCTCTTTGGATTCATGTTTTAGAACTTCCAGAACTCAACTAAAAATTGAACTACGTTGTTATGTTATTTGTGAAAGTGTTTGCACTTGTACATTGTTTTGGTACATGCACACTAGTATCAACTGAAAGTAGATTTTCTATGTGCATTGATGAAAAATGTTGCACGTATTGGATATATATGTTCTAGAATGAAATTAACTGAAAGTAGATTTTCTATGTGCATTGCTGAAAAATGTTGCACGTACTAGATATATATGTTCTAGAATGCAATTAACAGAAAGTAGCTTTTCTATACATGCATTGATGAAAAATGTTGCACGTACTGGATATATATGTTCTAGAATGCAATTAATTGAAAGTAGCTTTTCTATGTGCATTGATGAAAAATGTCGCACGTATTGGATATATATGTTCTAGAATGCAATTAACTGAAAGTAGCTTTACTATGTGCATTGATGAAAAATGTTTCACGTACTGGATGTATATGTTCTAGAATGCAATTAACTGAAAGTAGCTTTTCTATTTGCATTGATGAAAAATGTTGCAAGTACTGGATATGCAATTAAATGAAAGTAGCTTTTCTATGGACATTGATGAAAAATGTTGCACGTACTGGATATATATGTTCTAGAATGCATTTAAATGAAAGTAGCTTTTCTATTTGCATTGATGAAAAATGTTGCAAGTACTGGATAATATATATGTTCTAGAACGCAATTAACTGAAAGTAGCTTTTCTATGTGCATTGATGAAAAATGTTGCACGTACTAGATATATATGTTCTATAATGCAATTAACTGAAAGTATTTTTTCTATGTGCATTGATGAAAAATGTTGCACGTATTGGATATATATGTTCTAGAATGCAATTAACTGAAAGTAGCTTTTCTATACATGCATTGATGGAAAATGTTGCACGTATTGGATATATATACATTATAGAACGCAATTTTAAAATTTTATGATTGTTTGACACATATAACAAGACCTAGAATCTTATGATTGTTTTTAGATATATATATACATGTCGATATATATATATATATATATATATATATATATATATATATATATATATATATATATATATATATATATATATATATTCAAACATGTACTTATTGAATCATTTCTACATGTACATATATTCATGGAACTTTTTTTGGTTTGGAAAACGACAACTTGAATTTTAAAAACAAAACATTATATCATAATCACATGCCAAATTTAGTTCAACCATCCAAAACTTGAGTTTTAAAAACAAAACATTATATCACAGTTCATTACTTCACATGCCAAATTTAGTTCAACTATCCAATAAAAACAAAACATTATATCGTGCAATCACATGCCAAATGTAGTTCAACCATCCAAAACTTGAGTTTTAAAAACAAAACAAATTATAGTTCAGAACATTACTTCACATGCCAAATGTAGTTCAACCATCCAAAACTTGAGTTTTAAAAACAAAATATTATATCACAACATTTCTTCACATACCAAATGTAGTTCAACTATCCAATAAAAATAAAACTTTATATCGTGCAATCACATGCCAAATGTAGTTCAACCATCCAAAACTTGAGTTTTAAAAATGAAACAAATTATAGTTCACAACATTACTTCACATGCCAAATGTAGTTCAACTATCCAATAAAAACAAAACATTATATCGTGCAACCACATGCCAAATGTTGTTCAACCATCCAAAACTTGAGTTTTAAAAGCAAAAAAAATTATAGTTCACAACATTACTTCACATGCCAAATGTAGTTCAACCATCCAAAACTTGAGTTTTAAAAACAAAACATTATATCACAACATTACTTCACATTCCAAATGTAGTTCAAATATCCAATAAAAACAAAACATTATATCGTGCAATCACATGCCAAATGTAGTTCAACCATCCAAAACTTGAGTTTTAAAAACAAAACATTATATCACAGTTCATTACTTCACATTCCAAATTTAGTTCAACTATCCAATAAAAACAAAACATTATATCGTGCAATCACATGCCAAATGTAGTTCAACCATCCAAAACTTGAGTTTTAAAAACAAAACAAATTATAGTTCACAACATTACTTCACATGCCAAATGTAGTTCAACCATCCGAAACTTGAGTTTTAAAAGCAAAACATTATATCATAACATTACTTCACATGCCAAATGTAGTTCAACCATCCAAAACTTGAGTTTTAAAAACAAAACATTATATGACAACATTACTAAACATGCCAAATGTAGTTCAACTATCAAATAAAAACAAAACATTAAATATCATAATCACATGCCAAATGTAGTTCAACCATCCAAAACTTGAGTTTTAAAAACAAAACAAATTATATCACAACATTACTTCACATGCTAAATGTAGTTCAACCATCCAAAACTTGAGTTTTAAAAACAAAACATTATATCACAACATTACTTCACATGCCAAATGTAGTTCAACCATCCAAAACTTGAGTTTTAAAAACAAAACATTATATGACAACATTACTAAACATGCCAAATGTAGTTCAACTATCCAATAAAAACAAAACATTAAATATCACAATCACATGCCAAATGTAGTTCAACCATCCAAAACAAACAAAACAAATTATATCACAACATTACTTCACATGCCAAATGTAGTTCAACTATCCAATTTCATTATATCACATTCACATGTACCAAATGTAGTTCACATAAAATATGTCCAAAATTTGTATCTCACAAGTATCAAGTATCAAGTTATATATGACTGCATCTAGATAAGACTATATATAAAAAAGTAAATTTAAGACTAAATATATTGAAAATATAATGTTGCATGTGCATGTGCATCCTCCATCAAATACAGATGGATGTAATGTCTCTCCCAGAAAAGTCACGATCCTCGAGCTATCCTGAGAAGCAAAAGCATGGGGAACCTATACACAATGTGTGCAAACATTAAAATTTAATGTTTTAAAATTGAATGATAATATATAGAACTTCATGTAAAAAAACAAAGTGTAAAAGAAAATCATGCAATACCTCATGAGGTTCCCTCTCCATTTGTTGCTCGTCTACTAAAACTTCGCCCACTGGAACATCTTCAACTGTAGAAATTATATGCACTACGCATGCATATGTCCAAGATTCTCCTGATCACAAACTATTTTAACTTCATGCACAATATAGAATATATTCCACCATTGATCATCACATGCGGAAATTAAATCAATTGCAATGCACACATGAAACCATAAAAATTCACATACATTAACACATTTGTTTTAACGGGAAAGCCTAAAGCTAAAAACCCCAACTATATGTATATAATATATGTCATAGAGATCATGTAACAATATCATACAAAGCTTATCACAAGCTCTCAGTACAATCCAATCGCTACACACTAATCAGGCCCGATCTTGCAAATCCATGCACCGATCTTTGCCAACCTCTAGCCTGCCTCTACTGCACAATCCCTGCTGAAGAATGGCTCTGAATGAACTCGAATCCACCCTATATTGACTGCGCAATCCTCATTGGCATCTCCAATGAATGTGTGGTGCAAACAATGCAACACTATAGTCACAACTGATAGTCATCTTGCCCTTTCACCTATATCTCCACTGGTCTCCAATGAAACTGTCCATACACTGTAGTTAACTGATGTATTCTTCAGTTGATTAATGAGTTAATATTTAGTGAATTAATTAATAATTAATTCACACCACTCTCACTAGTGTATCAATCAGTTAGACTAGATACAACTAGCTCAACTGTGTCTAACTGAGTTAAACTGAACACAACTCCACCAACTACTTCTACAGCTCCACCAAACTCTGTCACATGAGTTCTAACTGAATTCCTCCATGCAATAGCTCTAGTTAACCCTTAGGAATAGCATAATTCCTTCTGTCAGCTCATGTGCCACATATGTGCACTTAACTAAAGTGCTCCAAGAGAATAAGATACTGTTTAGAGTCCAAATATTATTAAGAGCTAATAATATTCGACATATCTATTTTTAGACTAGCAGTCTAAAAATAGACTCCGCCCAGTATGTCTAAAAATAGAAGTCCATCTATTTTTTCCAACTAGACCAACCATCCAAAAATAGCATCTTGCAACTCATAGAATATGATCGACATGTCTAAAAATAAACATAGTCTAGAAATAGACTTTGCGACAAAAATCACCAGAAATTCCACCTAGCTAGGTGATTATTTTCCAACTAGATCAAGAATGATGTTTTAGATTCCTCCTTCAATGTTTTTTGTTGCAATCTTCAACACTTCTCCGACAAGAAAGGATCAAGCCTTTTCATGCGACATGCAACTCCATGCATTCGCCCTGCAACCTTTGCAAGCACCATGCAACTCCATGCATCTGCTCTGCAACTCTTCCGAAACTGAATAGGCTCCAAAAAACTCAATCAATCTAATGCATCTATCATCAAAGCCTTCGACTTCTTCTTAGCTACTGCACATGTCTTCAGGAACTACTACGTTGTTGAACTCTACACCCATGCACTCTGCACTTGTTGTCAACTTTGAACCGCGCTCCAGTATCCGACACTGTCACTTTGATCTACTTGCATCAATCCAAATGATCATGCTACTGCTGCTCTATAGGCACCTCGTAGCCAGGTTCAATTCATGAGATCCACACCATCTCCATGAATCCTTCCCAGAAATTTCTTCTTGGATTAATCATGCATGTCGCCCCACCTCTCACCTGGTGGTATAGCTACATGCACTCCCTCTGCCCATCTAGCACGAAATTTCTCTGCATGAGTGGTTGCTCCCACTCCATGATCCTCATCTTGTAGCTGCTCCACATCCCGAGGTTCACTATTACCTGCATGCAAATCCTGCTCCCTCTCAAGCTTCAATTGCATGTCTTTCTTGCACTTCCCAATAGTAGGAAGCTCTGTAGAAATCCCATCTAGATAAAATATATAGAGATTCTTGGCTCGAATCCCAACCTTCTTGACTTGTCCTGTTGCTTTGTACCGAAGGAAAAATTTCTCTTCACTAAAGACAACATCATACCCTTTATCCTCTAACATTGCAGTTGAGATTAAATTCTTCTTTAAACCTGGAACATGCACTACATCTTGTAAAAGAATGAGTTTACCTGACTCCCTCTGAAAGGTAATGGTACCAATGCCGGTCGCATTGTATCATCCATTTTCTCCCAAATCAACATGCAACTGGAGATCTTTCTCCACCAAGTCACTGAAAAGGTTCACATCTCCCGTCATGTGAAAGGAAGTGCCACTATCAAAATACCACCCCGATCCCAATGCACTAGAAACCATACATGCAATCAATGAGAAGTCCAACTCAAATTGCGAGGCAAGAGCCTCACCAGATGCAGCTGTAGCAACCTTCTTGTTCTTCTTCTTCTGTGGACAATGTGTGGCGAAATGCCCATGTTCGTGATAGTGAAAACACTTCACTTTGGACATGTCAAGTTCTTTGCCATCCACATCGAATTGAGAAGGATTTTTCTTCCCCTTCCCTTTCCTTGATTTGGTAGCCAAAGCGCAATCCTCTTCATCATCATTCTTTGATGAAGAGCCATCCCTAGTACTCTGCCTTATCTCCTCCTGCACAAGATCCGACCAAAGTTGCTCCCATCCTGGCAGTTTCTCCCGACCATTGACAGAGTCCTCATAGCTATGCCAACTCTTCGGAAGCCCAAGGAGAGCCAAGCTCACCAATTATTATTCATCCACACTAACTCCTACTCTCCCAAGCTCATCCCTGCAGTGGACAAACTTTGTCAAGTATACCGGAATAATGTCATTCTTCTCCATTTTTTTTTTCCCGAGCTTGTCTTTAAGCGCCAACTTCCTCTGGTCACTTCTGCTTTGGAATAATTCTGTCAAAGCCTTCCACATCAAGAATGGAGTGGCTTTACCATGAAGGCTGGACACAATGTGATCCTTCACACCTTCCAACAGAATCCTTCGACACCTTGCTACCTTCTTTTGCCATGCATCAAGTGCGGCTGCATCGCTAGAACCCGGTTTAGGAATATCAACATCTATGAACTCCTTCAACCCATTATCCTCCAACACTACCTCCATCCTGTCCTTCCATGCAATATAATTCGAGCCACCCTCAAGGGCATAGTCCAATCGCAATCTGTTGAAAGACATTTTAATGAATGCTCAACTTCGACACCAAGAAAACACTGCAGCAATTTCAAATTCCACCAGCACAAAACTCAACCGCTTCAATAATTGCAATCTGCTCCAATGATCAACTGCTCCGATACCATGTAGAAATTATATGCACTACGCATGCATATGTCCAAGATTCTCCTGATCACACACTATTTTAACTTCATGCACAATACAAAATCTATTCCACCATTGATCATCACATGCGGAAATTAAATCAATTGCAATGCACACATGAAACCATAAAAATTCACACACATTAACACAGTTGTTTTAACGGGAAAGCCTAAAGCTAAAAACCCCAACTATCTGTATATAATATATGTCATAGAGATCATGTAACAATCCTCATACAAAGCTGATCATATCAAGCTCTCAGTACAATACAATCGCTACACACTAATCGAGGGCTAGATCTTTGAAATCCATGCAGGTCTTTTGACCTCTGCTTTACTCTCTTTGCACAATCCCTCTTTTGAAGAATGGCTCTTGAATGAACTGGAATCACCCTATATTGTTTTCAATCCTCATTGCTTTACAGTGAATGTGTGTGGTGACAATGCAACACTATAGTCCCATTGATAGTCATCTTGCCCTTTCACCTATCTCTCCATGGTCTCCTTGTTGTCATGCTGGGTTAGTCGCTGATGTATTCTTCAATTTATTAATGAGTTATTATTTAGTGAATTAATCAACTAATTAATTCACACCACTCTCACTAGTGTATCAATCGGTTAGACTAGATACAACTAGCTCAACTGAGTCTAAGCCAGGTTAAATGAACACAGCTCCACCAGCTACTTCTAAAAAACTCCACCAAACCTCTTGTCACTGATTCTAGCTTAAAGTCACCTCATGCAATAGCTCATTAAACCCCTCGGGGAATAGCGTAATTCGCCACCTTGACTCTGTGTCCCATCTTTGTGCACTTAAGCGACTCACTCTCCACCTCATAAGATAATGTTTAGAGTCCAAATATTATTAAGAGCTAATAATATTCGACATATCTATTTTTAGATTGGCAATCTAAAAATAGATTCTGCCCAATATTTCTAAAAACAGAAGTCCATCTATTTTTTCCAACTTGACCAACCATCCACAAATAGCATCTTGCAACTCATAGAATATGATCGACATTTCTAAAAATAGACATAATCTAAAAATAGACTTTGCGACAAAAATCACCTGTGTGGGCCCCACCTAGTTTAGGTGATTATTTTCCAACTAGGATCGGGAATGATGTTTCAGGATTCCTCCTTCACTGTTTCTTGTTGCAATCTTCAAAATCAACAATAAACTATACAATATATATATATAGTAAAAAATTTCAAATGAAAATGCGTATATAAACTTATTTCAATAATATTAAAAAAAAAGTTAGACAACTTGTTCAAACGGTTGAAATGGTGTGGATGTTCCTATCTTTATCATACACTCCATCACTAGTGTTCATGGAGAAAAGAAATCCTCTCTAGGAACTTAAAATTCAAAAAATTTAAAAGTATAAAATAACTCAAGATCTATATCTCAATTTATAATAAAAATTTTGAACTTCAATTTATAACCTATAACTTAAAAATATATATTTAAGTGAAAAAATGAATACTTGTGCTGGTGGATTTGGCACATCTCCTAAGAGAGGCTCCAAAAGAAAATATTCAAAAACCTAAAATTCAAAAAATTTAAAATAATTCAAGATCTCTAGATCTCAATTTATAATAAAACTTTTGAACTTTAATTTATAACTTATAACTTAAAAACATATATATTTAAGTGAAAAATTAAATACTTTTGCTAGTGGATTTGGCACATCTCCTAAGAGTGGCTCAGAAAGAAAATCTCCAAAAACCTAAAATTCAAAAAATTTAAAATAACGTAAGATCTAGATATCTCATTTTTTAATGGAACTTTTTGAGGTGGAATATATAACTTAAAAGCATATTTAAAAGTGAAAAATTGCTCATACTTGTGATGGTGGATTTGGAATTTCTCCCAAGGAAGAAGAAGGTACCAACATCCCAAAAACATTGGAAAAAATCAGAATTTGTTAAAACATTTTATTATATATATACTTGTACATGTGTGCACAATTATTTATTTTAAAAATATCTCATCATGTTTCGATATATATAACAATAGATAAAAAATAATTGTACATCATCATGTTCACTTAAAAAACACTAACATTTGCTAACATATCTTGATGGTGAGAACCATCTTGATTATGTGATTGATGGTGAGACCCATCTTGATTGTTTGAACCGGAGGCTCTGACCATGATATTAACATTTTCTTCATTCATTAAGCGTGACAACTACAAATGGTGTTAACATATAATGATACATTTTTGTTAGATTAATGTATACAAATAAATGTATGTATATATGTATTTATTAAAAATTGTACATGTGTTAAAATAATCACCCTAACCATTAACACATACTGTTTGCATGCCCTCTTGCTCGTGAACAATTAGGTCCAGCCAACCATTGCGAAAATTATTTGCATATGTTTTGAGATCTTCAATACTCATGTTGTCAATCTCTTCATCTGTATAATACACAAAATTAGCGGGTGCATTCTCACGTGCTCATTGTCGATTCAGACAAACACCGGCTCCACCCAATCCACTGTAAACATTGTCAATGATGGCATCCCTTGCTTCTCGACTAATTTGAGAAGCGGCATCCATCTCTGATCGCAAAGTTTCGACACGAAGAGGTCGACTAACCAATGGTGGCTCAGGGTGAGGCAACTCAACATCACGCCTAGCACCCCTATGGTCACACAATCGACTTTTTCCAGGACCAAAAAATTCAGAGGGAAGGTCATTGTAATTGGGTTTCATTTGTAAAAAGAATTATGCATAAAATAATTTTTCAAAATAAAGCGGGACCTCGTCGTTCCATGGGAGTCTTCCATAGGCCGCAAGGTGTCTATCATACAAATAGCCAGCTATATGAGGGTGCTTGAAATATTGCACCTTCAACATCTTTTTTTTCGGCCCTTCTTTGAAATTAAACATAGACTTGACCATTTCTGTTGTAACTCTTTGTTTAACAACCTTCCATGTATCGGGACCCATCATTTTTTCCTTTATTTTTCTCATCACTTCTACAAAAGTATCAGTGGTTGGCCCAAGCTTTAGGTACACATCTACTAGTTCGCTTAAAGAGTTAGTACCTATTTCCAAGCTTTGTTGACTCTCAGCAGGGAGATTCAAAGCCACAAGATCTCTCTTCAATTTTTCATGAAGATGTTGACACCTTTGTAAGGTGCATTGCTGCATGTTTGATTCCCAAGGTATATTGGAAATGTAGGACGGATAAGTCGTGGTTGGTGTAAAACCTTCTTCTTGAATGACGCGTTCTGCGCTACGTCTTTTTCGAGAAAAAATTGGAGCAACATTTTCAGCCTCTGCATCAATATATAAAATTTTGTATATTAAAAAAACACATGTAAACAAATTTGTAAAAATTGAATGAAAAAATATTCAAATTGATGGCCACCTCGATATGGTTGGCTAGCCTCTTGCCCACTTTGAGACTGTTGAGAACCAGAACAACCTTGTTGAGAACCATTACGACCATCGATTGGTTGAGAACCAACACAATCGTCAGTTGATTGGCCTTTGGGGGAATACATATAACCACCTTCACGCAATTTGCTAGCACCTATTGATGGCCCTCCAAGGGAATGTGTACCACTACCAACCTCATGAGACGGGAGGGAAGCTTCATAAAAAAATATGAATTTATAATCAATTCTAAAATACATTCATACATATAAATACATGTACATATTCATTGATTAAATTGCATGAACCATACCATGATTGCGTGAACCATGGGCATGCTCCCTTGATGGAGTAGACACCCTTGTCCTCCTACCTCCTAAAAAATAAAAAATGAAACTTATTAACAACTACTTTAACTCACAAAATTGATAAAAAATCAATTCCATATGTACACACATGTATGTATATGTATGGATATTTAAGATTATATTTAACTACCATGAACATCCCTCAATCCTTGATCCCCCTCTTTCGTAGAGATATGGGATTTCTTTTATCTTCGTTGTTCATCCTCCATGATATATATATGTAGATATATATCTACAGTGGACATTTACAATTATTTTTTTCAATTACTATTTAAAATAAATTGTTTAAGGGATATTTATGACACATATACATGGTTCATGCATGGTTTGCCTTAAATTTTATGGAAAAAATCACATCTAGAAATGACATGCATTAAGAAAGGATGAGATCCAAAGGCTACCTAGCCCTTTATAGACTCCTTTAGAACTTGTAGAAGTTAAGACTCAACAAAAAAACTAAAATCCTATGGAAGTTCAACCACTTTAGGTTCAGTTTTTAGGCCTTAAAATTTGCCTTGAATTAATGGGGGAGAGCCTTGAGTTTGGGGGATCCTATCTGATGGAAGTTAAGCTAATTTAGGTTCAGTATTTAGGCCTTAAAGTTTTCCTTGAATTAAAGGGAGGAAGCCTTGAGTTTGGGGAATCCTATCCTATGGAATTTCAACTACTTTAGGTTCACTTTTTAGGCCTTAAAGTTTGCCTTGAATTAATGGGAGAAAGCCTTGAGAAATGACACATGCTTTAAAGTTAATGGGAGAAAGCCTTGAGAAATGACACATGATTTAATTTTTTCCTAAGATTTTATGGGATAAATGACACATGTACACGGTTTTCCTTAAAGTGGTAGTGGTTTATGAATATTAAAATGAAGAAATTCTATTTAGATCTGTTCCAAAGATTGACTGTAGGGGAATTTATTAGTAATGCCACCTTTCAGAAAATATGAGAACTAGAGGCTACCTGGCCCTTTACAGAGTCTGCCTTTAGAACTTGTAGAAGTTAACACTCAACAAACAGACTAAAATCCTATGGGAGTTCAAAAAAACTAAAATCCCATGGAAGTTAAAACAAACTAAAATCCAATGGAAGTTCAAACAAACTAGGTTTAGTTTTTAGGCCTTAAAGTTTTCCTTGAATTAATGGGATAAAGCCTTGAGTTTGGGGGATCCTATCCTATGGAATTTCAACTACCTTGGGTTCAGTTTTTAGCCCTTAAAGTTTTCCTTGAATTAATGGGAGAAAGCCTTGAGAAATGACACATGCTTTAAAGTTTTCCTAAGAGTTCATTGGAGAAATGACACATATACATGGTTTGCCTTAAAGTGGCAGTGGTTTATAGATATTAAAATGAAGAACTTCTATTTAGATCTGGTAGTGGTTTATGGATATTAAAATGAAGAAATTATATTTAGATCTGTTCCAGAGATTGACTGTAGGGGCATTTACTGGATATGTCACCTTTTAGAAAAGATGAGATCCAGAGGCTACCTGGCCCTTTATAGACTCTGCCTTTAGAACTTGTAGAAGTTAACACTCAACATATAGACTAAAATCCTATGGAAGTTCAAACAAACTAAAATCCTATGGAAGTTCAACCACTTTAGGTTCAGTTTTTAGGCCTTAAAGTTTGCCTTGAATTAATGGGAGAAAGCCTTGAGTTTGGGGGATCCTATCCTATGGAAGTTCAGCTACTTTAGTTTCAGTTTTTAGGCCTTAAAGTTTACCTTGAATTAATGGGAGAAAGCCTTGAGAAATGACACATGCTTTAAAGTTAATGGGAAAAAGGCAATGACACATGCTGTAAAGTTTGCCTTAAGAGTTTATGGGAGAAATGACACATGTACACGATTTTCCTTAAAGTGGTTATGGTTTATGGATATTAAAATGAAGAACTTCTATTTAGATCTGTTCCAGAGATTGACTGTAGGGGAATTTACTGGATATGTCACCTTTAAGAAAAGATGAGATCTAGAGGCTACCTGGCCCTTTACAGACTCTGCCTTTAGAACTTGTAGAAGTTAACACTCAACAGACAGAATAAAATCCTATGGAATTTCAACCACTTTAGGTTCAATTTTTAGGCCTTAAAGTTTTCCTTTAATTATTGGGAGAAAGCCTTTAGTTTGTGGGAGAAATGGCATGTGCATGGTTTGCCTTAAAGTTTTCCTTAAAGTTTATGGGAGAAATCACATCTAGAAATGGCATGCACCTTAAATTTTTCCTTCCCTAGAGTTTATGAGAGAAATAACATGTACACAGATTTCCTTAAATTTGGCCTTATAGTATATATGGGAGAAATGACATTGCCTTATAGTTTATGGGAGAAATGACATAGAAATGACAGAGAAATGAAATAAAAATGACACATGCCTTAAAGTTTGCCTAAACATTTATGGGAGAAATGACACATGTACATGGTTTTCCTTAAAGTGGTAGTGGTTTGCACTTTACTTAAACAACTAATGGTAGTGGTTGATTAAGTTATGTCAAAAGTCACACCTTGATGAGTTTGTGGGAGAAATGACATGTACATGGTTTGCAAAATTATTTTATGCACTTACTAAAACAACTAGTGGTAGTCGTTGATGAAGTTATGTCAAAAGTCACACCTTGATGAGTTTGTGGGAGAAATGACATGTACATGGTTTGCAAAATTATTTTATGCACTTACTAAAACAACTAGTGGTAGTGGTTGATGAAGTTATGTCAAAAGTCACACCTTGATGTGTTTTTGGGAGAAATGACATGTACATGGTTTGCAAAATTATTTTATGCACTTACTAAAACAACTAGTGGTAGTGGTTGATGAATTTATGTCAAAAGACACACATTGATGAGTTTGTGGGAGAAATGACATGTACATGGTTTTCCTAGTTTTCCTTAGAGTTTATTTTTCCTTGAAGTTTATGGGAGAAATCATATCTAAAAACCTTTACTTTGACATCTGTAAATAGGCTAAGAACATTAAAAATGAATTTTCAACTTGCAACATTGCCCAGTCCTTTCCTAAGTGACCATACTCTTGCAGCCAAGAATCACAAGGAGATATGCATCAAACACAATCTAGAATTCACCTCACAAATTTTTCTAGCTACTCCTTGAACCTATCCGAACCAAAACACAATAAAGAACCAATACTTGACTTCTCCAACTCAACTAGGGCTTCTTGAGACCGTGGCTACCTCAGAAATCATTTTCCATCACTGAGATGTTCTTGATGATATATTTGAAAGAGATCCAAGGTCTCTAATTTATATTAGATGATGGAGGATCCAAGGGGTGCCTAAAGTGAAAATATGGCCCTTCATATAGGGAAGCCGACTTGATAAAGACCCACTTATGATATATTTATGTTTCTTTGTAGAGAGGCCGACTTGATGAACATGAGTGCTTGCCCAACATTAATTTGAGTCACATTATTTAATAAGAGGAATACCAAGTCGATTTAAACACATCAATAATAATAATTTTCCTTTATCCAATTTAAATTCACTTTTGGGGCAACATGGATTCTCCTTGGGATAATTGGGCTTCTCCTTGGGGTAATAGGATTTCTCTTGGGGAAATTCATCCCGAAGTTGCCCCAAATTTTAACACTAAGGGGATGCACCTAGTTGGATAGGACTGACTAAGTTTTCTACCCAAGTTGATTGTAACCAACTAGGTGCAGAAAGGGCTAGGAAATGTGGATTGTCTAACTGCTTTGGGGTAGACTTGAGTGATCAAACTTGACCAAATCAATCCCATTTTAGGGAGAATGGTTATAAAATTAATTTTATAAATATAATCAAACTATGATGATGAGATATTATGTGAATAACTTGTTCTTGTGATGTGTAATGTCACAAGGGTGCTTCTAAACTCAAGCTCTCTTTGTTTAGATCTGTTATCTACTTCTGCAACCCACTTGTGATTTCTAACAAACTGGATAACCTGTAAAAACACTATAGAGGAAAGAAAATCCACTGATTATATAATTTGTTTATGAAATGTACCTGGTCATGAAGGAATAAATAAGTGTTTCAATCTCTATTTTTGAGGTTCCTTGAATTGCCTATGCGATTCAAATATTAGCCTCTGTTTGTTATTTGTCTTTAAAAAATTATTCTTTAGTAAAAAGTAGATGATGTTCTATAGAGTAACCTTATACAATGCTTTAATTTGAAGATAGTACTTTACCTACAAAATAATGGAATTGAAGGTTGTGCTTATATATCAGAGTTCTGTTATGACATCTTTATCTTCCCTACCTAAAATGATATTATCTTCCTTTCCCTGTATATTTCACTGTACTGAAAGAATGGATTTTCTGAATGGCATGGTTTTCAATATGTGGAGTTGTTTGCTGGTTTTACTTGGTATTCTCGAAGGGCTAGACATTTCAAATCAATTCCTAAGGTTTTTTTATTTGAAGTCAATCATGTCATTTTGAAACGAAGAAAACTTAAGCTGTACTATTTTGTAAAATTTCTTCAAGAAACAAAAAAATTGAAAAATCACAGTTGTTGAGACATCCATTAAATAAATGACAGAATGAAAGAGAAAAAACCTTTGATTCACACCCTTTTCCAACCATGAAATGAAGTATTCATTAGATGTGGGTAAAATATATGCATCAGCTTCACCTACTATGAGGTTAAGCATATACTTGTATGTTCATTTTGCATATATGTATATCTATAGAAAATAACTCAACAATCAAGAGGGTGCTTCAACAAATGAGAAAGCAGACTCACTATAAGTGAAAAAATTGAAATATTTTTAATAAAAGAAGCCTACTAAATATGAAATATGCAACCAAGCGAGCAATGAAATAAGGAAATGCCTAGAGATGATCGATCATGAACATAAAAAGATGAAGGTAAGAAAAAGTCAAAATCCGAGAGAAAAACAATATTTTATTTTCAACTCATCCATGACTTTAGTTCTCCAAGGAGATGCAAATTTATTAAATCCGAGTATAAAAGGTATCCCACATTCATGTTCAGGAAGATATTGAAGGTGATTGTGAAAAGTTTGAAGACAGTTTAAGAAAACTTGAGGGTGACCCTGTCTCATGAAAACATGCATACTAGCAACCTTAAAGAAGACTAACATGTTTTAACATAGAAGGGTGTTGTAATATCGAATGTGGAAATTCTTTGACACATGTACCAACCTGGAAATTCGGAGATGAGGCCGCAATGAGAAGACAAGAAGGAGATCAACAAGGACGTCGTGGAGGACGCAGATTACAAATTACATGAAAAAAAAACACAATAATAAAATTAAAACAACAGAATAGAAATAAAAAAAAATCGCAAAGAAAATAAGCAGCAGAAAACCAACAAATTTCTAACCTCCTCGCCCCTACGCAACACCAAGACCCTGCAACAGCAAACAAAAAACACGACATACATCGAACACAACCTCAGAAAACGCAGCAGACAGAGTTGTGGCAATGCTAATAAGCCCGAAACCTCTTCATGTTTGCGGGATGGCATATTTATAAACTAAAGTTCGACCGAATTATTTTAAAATTTCGGCCGAACTATTAGTTCAGTCGAACTTTTGTTGCCAGTTTTCCCATCTCCGGCCAAAAATCTGTCTGCCCACGTCGTCAGTACGCCATCAATGTAAACGATAGAATTAGTTCGACTGAACTAATTTCGAAAGTTTGGCCGAACTCTAGAATAGTTCAACCGAACTCTAGAACGGTTTGGCCGAAATTTTATAAAATTTCGGCTGAAATGTTGAGAAAATGACTTTTCCGCTCCCGATTCTCACAAAATTGTAACCCACCTTCGCGGTTTTACCTAGTGTAATTATCCTTTGATCATGCGTGGGTGTGTGAAACATGAATTCCCCTAAGACCTAGGACGTTCCATATCTAAATTATCTACATTTGTACATTGGATCACGTCAAAGGAGATTCATGTGGCTAGCATTCAACGGTGGCGTCAAGAGATAGTTGAGATTGTTTGTATGTTTGAGAAGGAACTACCGACGAGTTTCATGGACTTGCAGGTTCATCTTCTAATCCACCTAGTAGATGAGGTTGAATTAGTTAGGGTGGTTTCTTGTCATTGGATGTTCTTCTTAGGGAGGTACATGAATAAATTGAAAGGTTTTTTTTGACAAAGGGAAAAACCCGAGGGGTCTATGGCAGAGGGGTATATATCGTATGAGTCTTTCTATTATGCCAGTGTCATACATCAAGAAAATTGACAACAAACTAGGTGCGGTGATTTGGGATGATGAAAGGGATGAAGACAAAAGAGAAGGGGAGCTGCTCCAAACGAATGGAAAAAGGCGCTTGATAAAGAGTAAGCCACTTATAATTTTTCAAATTTACACAAAGTAAATATTCATGTTGAACTTCGATATAATGTATATTTTGATCTCATATGTGCTATATGTCGATTTGATTTCATCAGTGAATGCAGAAATTGAAGCAATCAATAAATTCGTTCTTTACAATTCCGAAGCGACACAATTGTGGATTGCATTGTATGAACAAAAGAGGATGAAATGGGATAGTGACAGGAAAGAATTCAGACGGTTGAATGGTAGAAGTGTGCCTTATCCTGATCATTTAAAATAAAATATGCCAAAAATATGCCCCAACAGTTGGGTTGCTGACCAAGTCAAAGAGAAACATGGTGCAACCGGTCGTTACCCGCGTGCTGAAGAGGATGTGCTAAACGTAGGGATCAGGTGCACCCACTCGGAAAAAAACTATTTATGTACATTTTAAACTTAATAATGCACCTTTGAAATGTAATTACATCTATATTTCATATTTTAACTATTGGGTTATTATAAGGCACATGACACTATGATTTTTTAACTTTTTATAGGTGCATTTGTTCCCATCTATGTGGGTATATGGACACCATTTTTGCACAAAAAATTCCGATGATGGACACATGACACAAGAGTGTGGAGTGAAAGTCGTGTTCGATCAATCTAGTCTATCTAGCCACTGTGATCAAAACCTAGTACGAGGGACGTTAGGTTACGTCGGAAAGATACAAGAGATCATTGAAGTGGATTTCTCTTCTTTCCAATGTGTTATTTTTAGGTGCAAGTGGTAGGACACCTTTGATTTGAAAAATGTAAAGGAAGATCGCAATAGTAGGTTGATATGTATCAACTCTAGAAAGATGTGGGATGAAGCTAAGGAGCCCTATGTTTTCTCCAAACATTGCAACCAAGTGTTTTTTTACCCAAATGTGTTGGATAGGGATTGGTGGTTTGTATGATATGACCCTAGATCAAAACATATTTTTGAGAACAATAGTCTTATCATGCCAAGTGAGCTGGAAGATAATGAGGGTGATCATGAGAACCGAGAGTGATATGGTACATGTGTTATTTCATCATTTATACTTTTTAAGACGGGTTTTTATAAAGAAGAGGACTTAATTACCTTATAACTAAGACTCTTTTTTTTGAAACATTATAATATGTATTTTGAATTAATTGGTAATTTGCATTGTGTTAATGTTAAAATCATTTTACTTGATAATTTGCAATTATGTTGATCTCGAAAACAATGGCGTACTGTATAAAGGTTTTTTTTTTTGTATGTAAGATCATAATAAAATAATGATAATTTTGAAGTACATGAATTTATTTGCATTATTTTCTAAAATTTATTATGTTACAAAAATTCATATTATTCTAGATTTATTATTTTACAATTATTTATATTCATACAAATTTACAATTTTACAATTATGGTAATTTAACAATATTTAAGGTATACATTTTACTTACATTAATTATGGTTCAAAATTGACAATTAATTTACAAATTTACAAATTTAAAATTTTTAATAAAATCATTTCACATTAATACAATTAAAATTTTACAAAAATTTTACATACAATCACAATTACAATTACAATTTTACAATTTCACATACAATTACAATTTTATAATTTTACATACAATTACAATTACAATCATTTCACATTAATACAATTAAAATTTTACAAATATTTTACATACAATTACAATTAGAATTACAATTGCAATTACAATTTTACAATTTCACATACAATTACAATTACAATTACAATTTTAGAATTTTACATACAATTACAATTAGAATTTTAGAATTTTACATATATACAATTACAATTATAATTATTTCACATTAATACAATTAAAACTTTACAAATATTTTACATTCAATTACAATTAAAATTAGAATTAGAATTAGAATGACAAATTTTCAATTTCACATACAATTACAATATTTATAATTTTACATACAATTACAATTTTATAATTACAATCATTTCACATTAATATAATTAAAATTTTACAAATATTTTACATACAATTACAATTACAATTTCACATACAATTAGAATTAAAATTACAATTACAATTTTAGAATTTTACATACAATTACAATTTCAAAATTTTACATACAATTACAATAATTTCACATTAATACAATTAAAATTTTACAAATATTTACATACAATAATTACAATTAGAATTACAATTTTACAATTTCACATACAATTACAATTAAAATTAAAATTACAATCATTTCACAAAAAATTAAATATTATAATTACAATTAAAATTTTACAAATATTTTACATACAATTACAATTACAATTACAATTTTACATACAATTAAATTTCAATTTCAATTACAATCACGACATAATATTTAACAAATGTCATGATTTAATATTAAAAATAAACATCACGATCATGATAACCATCGTACAAACATCATATTCAACTAAACAATACATTCAAATTCGATAACATCATCTAATCATCGTGATCATGATCATCTAACAAAACACAAGCATTGTATAACATCATCACAACACAAACATCAAATATGCATCTACAAAAATCCCGCGCGCTTGCTCTGCACCTCCTGGGCTCGGCTCTGCCCGCCGCTGTTCTGGGCTCGGTGTTGTTTCTCTGGTTCGTGGCGCCCTGGACCCGTGTGGCTTTGGCCCACGAGTGTGCCCCTGCCCCTGCGAATTCTCTGGTGGTCGATCCGCTTTTGCGCATGGGATTCCTGCATTGATCTGGCTCTCCAATCCTGGCCATGTCGACAGAAGGTGACTCCCCCCCGCCTCCTGATCTCGAGGCTTTCCGTTCTCTTGTAGCTGCTGCAGAAAAGAGGCCGACCTCGGTCTCACAGCAAAAGTTTGTCAAAAAGTTGGACAATATTCCTACGGTGTCTCTCCCGGTGGACGATGCTTGCAGATCAGCACTAAACCTGGCCGAGAGAGGCCTCATCGGCCAGTTCACAGGGCTATGGCCATCCCCGAAAGCAGTAGATGATTGGGTCAAACGGAACTGGTCACCACTGGTCAAGGAAGGAATAAAAAGTCATTTTGTAGGCAAGGGGTTCTTCGTCTTCGTGTTTGACAGTGTGGAAGACCGAAGCCTGATCTTCCGAAACGGGCCATATTTCATGGGCCCCCAAGGGTTATATTTGAATAAATGGTCTCCAGATTTCGATCCTGCACAAGATGTGCCCACAGCCGTCCCCGTTTGGGTGCGTCTCCCGCACCTCCCTCTCCACTGCTGGAGTCAGAGCTCGCTACAATCCATCGGCAATGCCCTAGGCAGGTATATCGATCAGGCCCCGAGGAAGGATCAGTTCTCCTGCGCCCGTATCTATGTGGAAGTTGATCTGGAGGTCGGGCTCCCCGAAGCCATCAAACTCTCAGTGGAAGACTGGACGCACATTCAAGAGCTCGATTACGAGCAATTGCCCTTCAAATGTCGACATTGTCATGAATATGGGCATTTTGCCAGATACTGTAAAAAAAAAATGAGGAAATAGCAGAGAAAGAGAAAGGTGAATAGTGGAAGCAAGCAAAGAGAACAGCAAGCAGTAGACAAAACAACAAAAGTAAAGCAAAAGAGACAGTGGCCAAAACAGGGCAAGGAGATTCAAGTAACCAAAATGGTGGAAGTAGGGAAGCTAACAGCATTGCAGGAGATAAAAACCCCTTTGAATCTCTTACACCACCGTCAGACCCTCCAGAGCTTGAGCAGGAAGATCCACCACAGCTGAACAATGCAGACAACGAAGAGCCAGGTAACATCCCAAACCCGACCCCTAACAATACTCCTTCCCCTTCGTATGCTGATATTATTAAACAAAAGAAGAAGAGCCCAGAAAACATGGGATCATCTGATGAAGAAACCTTTGAAAGGCCATCCAAAAAAGTGGGAAGAAGAACAAACAAGGAAACCAGGGAAGAAGAATCAGAAAGGCAGAAAACCCTAGGCAGTCAAACTACCATTGAAATGACCCTCGGGAGAAATACAAGACCAAGGGCGCCCAAGGGAGGAGGCCCCACCCCATCAAGTGGTAAATGATGCAGATGGTCTCTTGGAATTGCAGGGGTCTGGGAAATCCCAATAAGGCAGATGCTATCAAAGACTTACTGAAGCTGGAAACCGTGGACATCCTTATGCTCCAAGAGACCAAAATAGAAGGGGAAACCCTTCTAAATACTAGCTCTATGAAATGGAAATATGACTCTGGAAAGGCTGTTAGTGCAAGGGGCTCAGCCGGAGGTATAGGCACATTCTGGTCAAAAAACTCCTTTTCTTTAGAACGATTCTCTGAGACCCAACATTGGATCTATACAGAACTGCGTCACACTGCAAGCAACCTCTCCCTTGCCCTCTTTAACATGTACGTCCCCGTTCATTATGAAGAAAAGAGAGAGTGCTGGAGGTCACTCTTGGATTATATAGAGCATATAAATCCTTCCAATATAGTCATAGGTGGAGATCTGAATATAATCCTAGATCCCAAAGAAAAAAGAGGAGGGATTTACTCTAGGGACCCTTTCATCAACACAGTGGAAAATCTGATTCAGCAGTGGGACTTGGTTGACTACAAACCAGTGAAAGGAAAATACACCTGGACTAACAACAGAACAGGAGAAAACCATATTTCAGCCAGGCTGGACAGATTCCTTATCAACAGCTCGCTAATGATGGACAACATAATAGTTTTCACCAAGATCCTCCCAAAGCTCACATCGGATCATAAGCCAATCCTCTTATGCCTGAAAGAAGAAGAAGATCTAGGTCCCCTCCCATTTCGTTTTAGTCCTCTCTGGGCCGGAAAAGAAGGGTTCTTTGAAACAGTCCAAACAGCATGGTGGATTGAAGTTACTGGATCCCCAAGTTTTGTTTGGGAACAAAAAATGAAAAACACAAAAAAAGCTCTTAAAGATTGGATAAAAAAATCCATGAAAACCCCCACTAGACAGAGGAAGGAGGCAGTTCTTCTGCTAGAAGGTCTCCAATTTGAAATGGAGGAGAAAGATCTCTCAAACACTGACTTAGCCAACGAAAAAGCTGCCCAAAGGAATACATACAACTCTTTCAAAAATGAAGAAGAGCATTGGCGTTTAAAGTCTCGAAGTTTGTGGCTTAAATCCGGGGACAGAAATACCACTTATTTTCATAGACAGTGCAGGGCACGTCTCTCACGAAACCATATTGCAGAAATTACTACCTCTAATGGTCAGGTGTATAAAGGATTTGCACAAATCAAAGAGGCAGCAGTAAATCATTTCCAAAACCTCCTTAGTGCAGAGAGAAATGGGAACGAGGAGGATGCATTAGAGTTTCTTACCAACATTCCAAATCTAGTCAGCGTGGAGGATAATGATTCTCTGATGAGCCCAGTCACAGAAGAAGAGATAACTTCCATAGTCTGGTCCATGGAACCAGACAAAGCTCCAGGACCTGACGGATTCTCAGTGCATTTTTATAGAATCTGTTGGGAGATAATCAAATATGATCTCTTCAGAATGATAAGGGGAATCTTGAGGAAGGCAAAAGTTGGAGGAGGAATTAACTCCACCTTCCTCGCTTTAATCCCCAAGGAAACAAACCCTGGCTCCTTTGAAAGATATAGGCCGATCTCACTTTGCAATTCTTCATACAAGATCGTGGCCAAACTACTGGCCAACAGAATTAAGCCCCTCCTTCAAAAACTCATCTCTCCGGCTCAAGGGGGATTTGTGAAAGGCAGAAAAATTCTGGACAATGTCATTCAAGTCCAAGAAGCCCTTCACTCCAGTCACACTCGGAAAGAACCAGGTATGATCATAAAACTGGATATGTGTAATGCATTTGATAGAGTAAATCATTCTTTTCTGTATAGGGTTCTTGCTGCCTTTGGATTCAGTCAGGATTTCATAAACCTCATCAAAGCCTGCACTGAGAATATCTGGATCGCCCCAATGGTGAATGGAAGACCAGCAGAATTTTTCTTAGCCACCAGGGGATTGAGGCAGGGTTGCCCTCTTTCTCCCTTTCTTTACATACTGATGGCTGATTCATTGAGCAGAAAGCTGACACAGGAGAAACAAACAGGCACCATACCTGGGATAAGAATTGTACAGGGCATCGCTCCAGTGAATCACGCACTCTTTGCAGACGATTCACTCCTGCTAGGGGGTGCATCCTTGAGAATCGCTAACACTTTCAAGTCCATTCTCCAAAAGTTCTGCAACATCTCTGGAGCGCTAATCAGTGAGAGGAAAAGCGCCGTTTTTGGATGGAATACAGACCAACAAACAATTGAAAGGATTGCTAGCGTTTTGGGATTCAATGGCCATGTAGTCTGGGATAAAATAAAGTACCTCGGACTTCCATTATCGATGGGATCCAATCGAAATCATATGTGGGAGGAGGTGATTTCGAAGTTCAAGAAAAAGATTATAGCGTGGGGCGGTATTTGGCTCTCCACTGGTGGCAAACTCACCCTTATCCGAACTGTTCTCTCAGCATTGCCAACATTCCAAGCCTCACTACTGATGGCACCAAGACAAATTGCAGATCGAATCTCCTGTCTCATGCGGAATTTTTTATGGAATGGTGGGCGGGGTAACAGCAATCGATTTCATTTAATTAACTGGGAAACTGTGAAGCGTCCATTGGTAGAAGGCGGACTCCAAATCCGTGACCCCCAGCATGCCAACTTAGCATTGGGGTGTAAACTGCTGTGGCAGCTGCTAAACGCGCCCTCCCATCCTATCAGTGAGATCCTTAATCTCAAGTACCTCAATAATAAATCGATCATCACCTTCAATCCAGAGAACTCTCCCAGAGGAACGCAGGCTTGGAAGCTCTGCAGCAAAGCAATCGTTTTCTTCAGAACTCACCTGTATAAAATCCCAGGGAACGGCAAAAACACTTCGCTGTGGAGAGATCGAATCATGGGCCATCCTCCTCTTTCAGCTAACAATGAAATTACAAAATTAAGAGAATGGTTAAGTTCAAAAGGAGTTCGAAAAATCGATGACATTGCAGATTGGGATCACAACGGCAATTGGCAGAGTTGGACTTTGCCCAATACCCCAGCGCACTTAAAAAACCAGTTAAATGTTCTTATAGCTGCAATTACAGACTTTACTCCAGTGCACAAGGACGAGGAAGATTCATGGGGATGGGGAAAGACGGGGGTGTACACAGCCAGACAAGGATACTTACAGCTGCAAGGTAAAAAGGACTCTCCGCATCCTGAAACAGTGTGGAAACAGATCTGGGAAAATTTCAGTATTCCCAAGATCAATTTCTTTTTTTGGACTTTGTTTCACAACAAAATCCTCACTGGAGAAAATCTGTGCAGAAGAAACATCTCTGGCCCTCACCGATGTGTTCTCTGCAAAAACGCTTTGGAAACCACTGATCACATGTTCATTGATTGTGAGTTTGCACAGAAGGCCTGGTCTATCTTCTTGACAGGTCTGAATGTGAGAATCCCTGCACACTGCTCGATCATAGACATGTATTTGTCATGGAAAGCTCGATACCCCTTCAACATTGTAGACAAATCACTTTGGCACAAGGTGTGGATTGCAGCTCCAAAATATGTATGTTGGAAGTTGTGGCTTGCCCGGAACGAAACTATCTTCAATCAAAAAGAAATGACTGCAGATATCATTGCGGAGCAGGCCAAGAAACTTCTATTAGAAACCTTGAGACACTCCACAGTCAAAGACGATAGTTCCCTTCGAAATGAAGAAAAGGCATGGCTGGATGGCTTCTCCCCCACGCTTAGACCTACAGTAATCACACATCCAGATCTCAAGGAAAAATGGCAGATTCGAGACACTTTGGACAGTTTGCAGAAGTGGTGGAAAACACAAGGAAAATGCACTATTTTCTTTGATGGAGCCTCAAAAGGCAATCCAGGCAGGTCAGGAGCTGGAGGGGCTATTTATTTTCCGAATGGGAAAAAAGAGGACTTCAGTTGGGGACTTGGGATAAAAACCAACAATCAGGCTGAAGTTCTCAGTCTTTTAAAAGCTTGTCAACTGGCCAGGAAAGAGAATCCAAGTGAAATTTTAGTCTTCGGAGATTCTGAGCTGTTGGTAAAATCTCTAATAAACAAGAAAGGGCTCAAAGATCCAGTGTTAAATAAATAGCTTGCAAGAGTGAACAGACTCTTGAAGGATTTCCCCTCAGCTCAAATCTTCCACATTCTCAGAGAATTAAACACAGAAGCAGACAGACTGGCAAATATAGGATGCACTCTAGAAAAGAGCATGATCAGCATAAATGCAGGAGCAGTGAACATGGAAACTATCCCCTAACAAGGCGTTCATGTTAAAACAGTGAATTGTAATGCTTGATGCAGTGAATTGTAATGTTTGATTTGGCTTTGGCCACCCCGCCCTATCAATAAAAATAACCGTTTCAGTTAAAAAAAAATATATATATACATCTCATGTCAAATAACTGCTATCACATACACATCTATATGCAAGCTCCACATTAAATGAACATATCTAACATGACCTAACAATATACATATCATGATGATCACCAACATGTAAATTAAGTACAACTGCAACATGAACATAAAATACATGGATTATATATATATATATATATATATATATAATGTCAAAAATATACAATTGTAATATAAATGTCAAATATCAGCTGGTGATACATTAATAGTAGTACTAGTCGAGGCCTGCTTAGTCAATGGTGAAGCCTCGACAAGCTCAGATAGATGCTGATCATCACGTGCCAGCTGATCTAGAGGTGACTCACGCTGATGATGATCAACTTCCTGCTCATGATGACTCAACATGGATGGTCTAGCCTGCTCATGATCATGACTACAGGATGCTACAGGCTGCTCATGATGACTTGATGTGGATGGTCCAGCTTGCTCATGATCATGACTGTTGGATGCTGTAGGCTGCTCATGATGACTCAACATGGATGGTCCAGTTTGCTCATGATCATGACTGTTGGTCGATGCTGCAGGTTGCTCATCTCTGGCACGAGGTGAACGATGATCACTCCCCTAATCACAATCATCATTTGAGGCGTCGCTGCTTGACTATCTACGTACTGCATCTCGACCACACTTACATCGAATGTCCCTCCTCAATTGCGCCACTAAGCTGGTAGCTCCAACGGCATGTCGCATCAGGGTCAACATATCATATGGCATGCCTCTCCATATCGCTGTCAGCATATCATTGGCATGTATCTCTCTGATACTGGCTGGCCTGACTCCCTCCTCCACAAGGAATTGACAGAGTTGGTTGCCCAACTCCATCCTAAATCTAGTGTCAGACCTATGCCTCATACCAGCCGGTACTTGCGCATGATCATGAGGACCATGTATATCTGCATTGGCCTGATCCTCCGCATCTGCCATCTCCTGATTGTCATCAAGATCTACACCTGGATGATTTGGTGGCGGTGGCATCTCATCGCCAAAAAATGACCCAATATATACAAAATATATATAAATACATAACAATAATTAGAAAATTTTATTAAACAATTTAATAAAAACAAGTTAAAGAACATGTTAGAATAAATTTAAAGAAAACACTAATATTACTTCTATCATCCAGCGGCTCATCATCTGTGAAGAGGATGTTGGCACACCCTTGCCAATCCAAACGAGCATATGATAGAGGACCAGAATGAAGACATGATCATCAACACTGGATAGAAACTCTAGTGCATCATGTGATATCCTCACGGAAAAGTCTGACTCGCCCCTCTTGGGCATCATCTGTCCCCACATCTGCATGCGTACATGCAACATCGACCTACGAGGTTGCCGAACAAAAGTAGGCCTCGTCTTTGGAAACCTCTAAAAAAATAAAAAAAATAGCTCTGAAGAAAAAGGGAAGTTCACCCTCTCTTGTGCCTAAGCATGACATCTATCTAAAGCTGTACAGAACTGCCGCAAAAAAATCATAGACCACCTCACAAGTCATGGCGCCTGTAATAAATAATCAACATAAAATAAAAGTGGGCAACTAATGTGTTGCCTATCACTGGTATGGTGTGCAATGGTTGAAATCAGTAGTGAGAGGCACCTAATCTCCTCTCCACCAAATGAAGCAATACGTAACTACCCACCGGAGACCTGAAAATTTGCAGGAGATAGTATATCGGCGCTAATGTATCTCTAGGAGTACACCAATTGACTCCCTGCTGCATAGCCGACGGGGACCTATGGGACCGAGGGAAAATCCTACCCTCTCCTTAATAGGCTAGTAATAAAATACATTTCCTCCTCAGTGGGCACGTACAAATGGTTAGGACCAACCCGGAAATCCTGTCGGTGGGCATTCCACCTGAAGATAAGCTATCGAAATAACCCACTATGGCGCTTCAGGGATGTAGCCTCCTTATAGAAATTGAGGAGTCCTACCTCCCTTAGGAGCGTCTGGGTGGATGTCGTAATAGGGTGAGGGTACATGTCTCTCTCCCTCTCTCATGCCTCCCACAAACGAACCACGTTATACTGGTCCACCATATGTTCCTGTTGTTCCCTTTCTTCTCTCCTTTGACGTCGCTGAATGATTCACATATTAAATAATTTTTTTTATTAAATGAGACATGTATATATATATTTATTTATTTATTTATTTTTTGAAAAAAAACAGTCAGTGCGCCAAAAAAAATAGTCATGCACTGGTATCGTTGCATCTGTTTTTATTGCACACTGTCTGCAGTGTGCCTGTAAATTTTCAGTGCACTGCACAACATGAACTGTACTTTCTCAAGCATTACGTTGATGAAACTATCCATCCCAGGGTTGATAATTCCGTCAACGTACTGTCAAACATCAGTTAATGGTCAACGGTGTAGTCCTTTAACCAATCGCATCGTTAACTATGTATAAATTCGGGAGGGAAGTGCATTAACTAAACTACTCGCCCTGGGGAGGATAATTTCGTCAGCGCATCGCCCTCCTGGTATCATTACACGATCAATGGTGCGATGGTATAAACGACCGAACCGTTGAATATGTACCAGTATCGGGAGGGTGGTGCGCTGACCAAAATATGTGCCTTTGGGCGTATAGTTTAGTCAGCGCACCAACCTCCTAACATCAGTACATGGTCATCGGTGTGGTCGTTTACACGACTGCACCACTGACTATGTCCAAGTTTGGGAGGACAGTGCGCTGACCAAAATATCTGCCCCAGGGCACATATTTTGGTTAGCACACTTCCCTCCCGAACTTGGACATAGTCAATAGTGCGCTTGGTTAACCGAGCACACCGCAATTTATGTATTTTTAAAAAAAATACGGTGCACCGTTTCGGTACTGCATTGGAACCGGTGTGGTTACTGTTAGCACCGGTCATGATGCAGCCTGTAAATTTACAGGTAGCACCATGAACCGGTGTGAGCCGAATGGCTCGATCTCACCACGCGGTAATATATATATATATATATATATATATATATATATATATATATATATATATTAAATGGTGAATTTTAAGTTTTTTTACAAAACTAATCCGCTAAAAAGTTTAATTACGGAGAAACAAGTAAAATACTTGTACGTTTGGGCGTCGAGGAGGCATATTTTCTATAGAATTTGGAAAACTAAATTTTCCCACCGTTTTCTAAAATTCGAAATCGATATGGTGAGCAATGGACAGAAGCAGTGCGTGCAATGGGAGCACTGATGGCAGGGCGTCTCACACAAGGGAATTTCACACTGGTGCTTGAGAGCTCTAGAGCACTGAAGAAGTGAAAAACGTAGATTTTTGGCCGATTTTTTTTTAATTATTTAACCATGTTTCGGTGCGTGGGTTTTTGAGGCGCATCGGACGGTTTCTTCCAACCGCACTGGGCTGTTTCAGTTTTGGCACTGGTTTTTAGGACGCACCGGGGCTGAATATGTGTAGAGCATTGGAGCGCTAGAGTAATTAGATGCACCGGGCGGGTTTGCACGAAGAGCACGGTGTCCCGGTGTGCCAATTTTTAGTATGCACCGGTGCTTTTCTAGTGGAACACACCGGTGCGGTGTAGGATGAGAAACACACCGAACAAAAAACATCCGCAAAAACCTCCACCTGCCAAACTCCTCTAGAAACCTCCACTACAAACATCTGGGCTATTTTTATAAGGGGTTCCTCAAGAACATCCGCTAGATGGTATTTTCCTTGTAGTGTATGTACAATTAATAAATAAATTTGTGCCTTCATTCAATCTCAATAAACAATTCAATTGCATGACCTACTAGGGCTAAATTTAGTAGCTGCAACTAGTTAACTAAGAGTAATTTGACTTAACAAAAGTCAAACTACTCAACTAAACTCAAGAACTCAAGTCTATCTCTATTCTAGAATTGGAGATCAGTTAACATACAAACACTAGAGTTAACTGCACTAGGTAGCTAAGTTTAGCCATCAACTAGTCCACATTGCATGCTATCTAACTCAAATTAACTAACAATTACTTAGTGATAAGCTACATCACACATTTTAACTGAAAACTAACTCAAACAACTATTAGATTGAATTCGAATTGACATCTTTGACCAAGGCACAAGGCAAAGAAGCCATTCCTTGCTACATTTTCAACATTAAATGTACATAAGACACATAGAGATGTTACAATAACAACTGAACTAGTCTTCCAACATCATGCATCCCATGTATCTGAAGCTGCATACATAGATTTTATAAATAACCATAAATCAAATTCAATTCACGGATAAATGTATTTATAAACCCAAAAAAAAGCATCAAATAAATGAAATAAACATCTAAACATATAAGAACTCTTAATTAAAACTCTAAAAATTTACCTTTTTACAAGAGAGCCTAGAAGAAATAGCCAACAACCCTTCCTATTTTGGAAAAACCACCTTCCTAGCAACAAACTAGTCTTTATCATAGTCGATCCAGTCCAGTCCCATGTCACAATAAAGTTAAAACGAGATGGTATCGAACACCTTTGGGGTTGCATTTCCAATGAAGCCCCAAATAACACAGTATGTAGCCAAGCTATTTTTTACAGCTGCACTACTCGCTGGGGCACCGATTCCCACCTCGCCCTCATTCTAGATTTTCCACAAGTACCCATAAAGGGGCATTCCCATGGCCACTTCGTGGAAGGTAAGCCAACGTACAACCAATATTGGACTCCAAAAATGGTGCTATTGTTGAAAGATGTAGTCTAACTAGACTGCTTTTTTGCCCTGAAAATCATGGAAATTTTGGTAAGATTTTAAGAAAATTCGGTAGGGATTTTTGTAAATCCACGTTATAACTATCAAACTTTAATATTTTGGGTGCCCTAGAGGTTTTTGATGGTGTGAATCCATTTCCACCATCAAAATCATGATTCAAACACTGTTACTGTAAGATTTCTTAAAATTTTTTGGCCCGGATTCTGGCCAATTTTGGTCGTCTGAGAAATTCCTCCGTCTCGCTAGACAACTCCGTATTGAAATCGAGATTGTAAAGGGCCGTGTGTTATCTAGTATAATACGGCTATGCAAAACCATAAGGATTCACAAAATCAAGCCAAATTCGTGATTATATAAATTATTTATATTTAAAATGATAGTCACGATTTGAATAACAAAAATTCCATCATCATGTAGGATTAGGGTGTCTACAACTTAATGATGTTGCTTCGTACATGGGAACAATTCCATTGGAAACCGACTATGCCCTTGCCTCTGTGTGGAATTTCATTGTGTCGGGATCCTCTGCACAAGGTCCTCCACACAATGAATTTTAGAATTCAAATTTTATTTTGTAGCGACCACTACTTAGTGTTTTCAATGTGATTTGTAATTTTCCTCGATGTGGAAGCTCATTGTGCGAAGTTGCTCCACGCAAGGTCCTTCAGACAATGAAATTCCACACAATTAATTTTTGAATTCACATTATGTTTTGTAGGGACCACCACCTAATATTTTCAATGTGTTTTTGTAGGGACCACTATCTAGTATTTTCAATGTGAAAGGTAGGCAATATGTGGAATAGCTGTGCGAAATGTCGAGGACTCCACGTTTCATAAAAGCCTCCGCACACCTCCCTCCGTGTTTCATAAATGCCTCCGCGCCTCCGGACACCTCAACTTATGTCATCAAACAACATATCAACACTGGCCAATCCTAGCCAAACACACAACTTAGTTTTCTGAAGGGATATGGCACTGCATTTTCTACCTAATCGATTAGTGCCGAGGTGCTCATGATTAACTTCAAATTGATATATAGATATATGAGCCACCATGAATCTTCACTCAGGACAATTAAGAGGGCAATGTGAAAGAGATTTACATTATAATGTGTTTATAGCCATTCTCACATTTTATTTTGTAAAGACCACTACCTAGTATTTTCAATGTGCTTTGTAATTTTCCTCTGTGCGGAAGTTCATTTCATTGTGCGATGGGCATCCGCACAAGGACCTTCACACAATGAACTTTTGCACAATGAATTTTAGAATTCACATTATGATTTGTAGGGACGACCACCTAGTATTTTGAATGTGTTTTGTAGGGACAACTATATAGTATTTTCAATGTGAAAAGTAGGTAATATGTGGAATAGTTGTGTGGAATGTCGAAGACTCCGGGTTTCATAAAAGCCTCCGCGTCTCGAGACACCTCAACTTATGTCATCATACAACATATCAACAATAGCCAATCCTAGCCAAACACACATCTTAGGTTTCATGAAGGGATATGGCATTGTATTATCTACCTAATCGATTAGTGCCTCGGTGCTCATGATTAGCTTCACTTTTTTTCTATATATAGATATATATGAAATTGATATCCACATAAATTAGTTAAAATAGCTCTTCAAATATCTTATTTAAATATCTTGTTGAAATAATTTTGAAATGTATAAAATTTAAACATTTTACTTGCACATTTTTTTATTTCTAATTATTTTATAGCTTATTCATTTTATTTTTTATAGTCCATATTATTTTTCTATTTAAAGCATAATTTTTTTTATTATTATTATTTTAAAAAGGAATAGATGGACAAACAAACTTACACATCCCCTCATACTGGGTTGTAGAATAAGCCTCTAGGTTCATATTTCTATAATAGATAGTAGTAAATTTCTGTAGAAATAGTAGTAAGCCTTATTTCTGTAAGATTTTTGTTTTAGCCTTATTTCTGTAGTAGATAGTAGTAAACCTTATTTTTGTAAGATTTTCGTTTTAGCCTCATTTCTGTAGTAGATAGTAGTAACTCTTATTTTCATCATGTCCAATATTATTGAACCGAGTAACTTCACATCAATAAGTGTCTTAACAAAACACCCAATCATCATTTATCCAATACCATTTTGAAATGTATTTTAATGTTGCATAAACTTTAAATTCTAAAATTTGTGATGTTAGAAGAAACAAGAATCATGTATGACATCATTTCATGTTAATGTTGTCCATGTTAGATGAATTAGACTATGGTATTTAAAAAAAAACTTAACGAGGTTTCAAGAGGAAAGCTAAGAAACTAATAATGGTAGTTTGGGTTTTTGGATGCTTAGTTGAAAATTGAATCATTTGAGTATAGTTTCGTGTTGAAAACTGTGTTCATTTTCTATATCCTGCCATAACGTTCCGAGAAGTACTGTAAGATTGCTTCCATGCAATCATCTTGTTAATCTACATTGACATGGGACAAAGATTATATAACCATCAGGCCTGTGCCGACCAGAATTGCGCTTGTGCACAAACATTCGATGATCATATCCATGATAGACCGCAGGTGGTGTTCCATTAATAATCTGGTACATTTCTTTTCCCCTTACTGCATTGAAAATTTTATGAGAACACAGTGGAATTTTAGGTTCGTTATGATTACGAGTCCTTATAAAAATTGGTCTATTCTTGGAAATTCTGACAGAAGTAATTGAATTGATTAAGTGGAGGAATGTGAAGCAACTGACAACGTTTGCTACCCGATCTTCTGCTATCATATAAATAAGACCCAAGCTCATTAAGTTCAATCAATTGAAAGAAATATTTTTGACATTATAAGGAGTTTCTCGTTTTCTTATTATCCAGATTGGAGGCTGGTCGATTGCATTAATACCATTCTGGTTCGGGGAGCAATCAAAAGTAATTTTAAAACTGTGTCTTTTTTGTTTTGTTTTGGGAGTTCTGGTGTGGGAGGAACCAGTCTTTTATTTGATGGTAAGCCTGCGATAATTTCTCATATATATGGTGCTATAATGTCTTGGATGGCTGGCCGGCCTTCTCATCTTTTGCCCGAAAAAAACCTGTTCATTCCATTTTTATTTCAGCGATTTTTTTTGATGGTGCACATCAAGGAGGGTCCTCCTTGGAATAAACTTGAGGATTCAGAGAGATTCCAAATTTGTTAGAATGGTGGCAAAGGATCAAATAATAAGGCTGCTTATGGTTCCTTTTTTTTTTTTTGGAAGAAAAAAACTACTGTATTTATCATATAAAACAATACATGTTCAATCATAAGACGAAGCCAGTATTAAACACTGCTTATGGTTCTATGGAGTGGGCTTTTGGTTGCTTTTAATTTGAGACTTTCCTTTGTTCATATTTATGGCAACTCGAAAGTCATCATAGATGGGATTTCTGGTCAGTCTTGTCTGCGATTAAATAGAATACATGGTTGGATTGATCAGGTAAAATATCTCATGTTCAAACTTAATGATCCGCCCTTGCAACACATTTTACCTCATGTTCAAACTTAATGATCCGCCCTTGCAACACATTTTCAGAGAAAACAATACTCGTTCTGATGCCCCGTCTAAAAAAGGTCTGTTTCATGTCCAAGCTTATTAATCCACCCTTGCAACACATTTTCAGGGAAAACAATACTCGTTCTAACGTCCTATGTAAAAAAGGTCTGTCTCTTCCTTTAGGTAGTATTCATATTTCACATTTCAAAGATGGGCAAATGATTACGAATTTCAAAATTCTTATGCCATAAGTTTTACGCTGATTTATTGCAAGCGAGCCAGATGTACAAGCGAGACAGTTTATTATCTATATACTGACCTTGGGCTGCTATCCAAGTGAGGAGCTGGTCTTCCTATCCACAAGATCATGGGGGTAGTAGCCTTGCTCTAATTCAGTTTTTGTATGGATATTAACTTAGAAACTGAGCTTACAAGCACTGATTCATTAACCAAATCAAGTTACATATATGCATGACGTACAGTCTCAAGATAGAGAAGCTATCTTGGACACACAATAAGTTGGTTGAGGGAATATCTCAACCTCACACTAAACTAGGAACTAACCTATCAAATAGGAACAGACTCTATACATAGAGAAAACCACAACTGAAGACAAGTAGGAATTACATATTCCAACACTCCCCCTTAATGACTACTTGTCTCAATATCTATCTGCAAAATCTACAACTGGTCCTGTTTGGTAACTACACTGGTTCTGTTTGATAATTACACTTTGTATCTTGTTCATGCTGTTGTCGATGTCCATATAAAGGAACAACCATCTACTGAAATGCATGGATTCCAACTACTGGAATTGCCAGTCTACTAGGAAGTCCTTCACTTACATGGTTCATCCAACCTTTCGATTAACTCCCCCTTGATATAAAATTTCACCTTATGGAGTCTAAAACCAATACGGCCCACCCAAGTGTATCCATCCCGCATGACACACTCTTCCAGGGTGTTAAAACTCTCTGACAGAGGGAACATATAACAAAGGGGTATGCATGCCTCTCTGGGTCTTATAGCACGTACAAACAATAAATGACATGTAGATTTGCTTCTAATTACAAACTGTGACTCATACTCATGGTCATGAGTCTATTCCAAGAAACTCACACAAAACAAACTCTCACAAACTTGATTGTCCATCATCCTTTGCACTCGCCATACCATTCATATGCTAGAGATTTCTCGCTTGAATATTTCTGTCATAGATTTTGTACTGAGCTTTCTCGCTTGAATATGATGCGAATGGTGAGATACACTATGAGAGTATGTGGGTAAGATGGATGAATACTCTTAATATTAACCGGCCGTGCGAAAGTGTTAGCACACAAATATGTCATAGGTGGTGGCATTTGTGTGGTTGTGAGTTGTTGCTTTGTTAGTAATTGCATCAATTTTATTAGTTACTTTACTTGGTATTTTTGGGTATTTTCATTTTGGCTATGTGATAGATAGCCGATTTGGATGCCAATGGGGTAATTTTCTGGATTGATCACATGGATTTTACTATGGTGGGGTGTCTACCCTCGCATGTTTGTGGTATGATCTTGGTGTGAATGACTGTTTACAGAGGTTGCTTAAGTTTCTTATCGAAATTTGTGGGCGGTTCATTTTTCTGATGCCGAAGTATTTTTAATCTTTCACGACCACACTCCTCCCTAGGGACCCCTTGGGGATTGATCTCGGATTTGACACTGGAGTATACTGGTGTTTAATAGTATTTGACATGAGAACATATTTATAAGATTTGTGTTGATTTTCCTTAATGGTGTTAGGTCTTGATATCAGGGGGGGTTATTTTTTTTAACTGGCTTGGGGAATCACCCCTTGGTATTTTATGCTGCTGGTTTCTTGTACAGGTCTTTATTTATTATCCGAGCCAATTGTCTATAGAACTGTGTTTTTTCGGCATGGGATGTTCCGTGTGACGGCGGGGGGTACTCGCTCCTCTTTACTCTTATTTACATCGATTACCTAATATATTGACGTGATTGGGGATCACATTAATTTTCTATTTCTGGGGTGGTTCTTGGACCTCCTGATGGCGGGCCTGGAGGCTTACCTGGCCTCTCTAGGTGAAGACATGATTGATCACGACGCACTCATCAAGGCCACGCTGAAGAAGGTGATGGGGTGGCAAGAATGACCACATTTAATAACACAATTGTCGAGGGACTGCGCCGGACACCTAGTAAACATACGGGACATTCAGATGGGCATTCTAGCCATGATGCTCATAATCCTCCCCGCCACCTTCAACCTCCATACCACCTTGGGAATAGAAGCAATACTTTCAAACCTGCTGCAGAGGGTAAATTACTGAGTTTTGGATACAATATACTTTGGGACCGGGATAGTAGCTTGCAGAAGCACACTTTGATGGGTAAGTGGCACTTTGCGAGCGGGAAGTGTTGAGATATGGTGAAGTGGGTTGCAGAGGTGTAGACGCCATTGCTGGGCTACCCACCTAAGGCCTGTATTCTGTTGAACGATTGGTTCAGTATACACTTCATACACAGGTAGATCTGGAATTCATTTTGCATCAGCCATGGGTATTGTGAAGGAGTTTTTTAGCTCTGCATCACTGGTATGTCGGATTCAATCCGACGAGGTACATCCCACATAATCATCTCATGTGGGTTAAGCTTCTGGGGCTACCACTCGAGTTCTGGACCCATGGTGCACTGGTCGCCATCGCCAATACTATTGGTTGTTTTGTTTATATTGATCTGAGAAGTCTGGGGATTCAGGACAAGCAGGTTGCTTGGATGTTTGTGGAAATATCCTTCGTTGGGGGTCTTTCACCATATATTAACTTGAAATGGGAGGGTATACGACTGAGACAATGCCTGGATTACTGGAGGACTCATTTTCGGTGTCACATGTGTCATGCTACAGGCCATTTGATGGCGTCCTGCCACAAAATATTTACATCGCAGCGGGAGACGCATTGTTCTGCAATTGGAAATCAAGCGAGATGTTATTGATGGAATTCAGGATAGGATTGTGGGACTTCGCCAGTAATATCTTGGCACCTGGTTGCTATCGATGCGGTGGGGTTATCTGGGGGGATGGTTGTGTTATGGGATCCAGATGCTGCATGGTTAACGACATATAAGTTCTTTGCGAGTATCTTTGTGTCGGGTTTCCTTCAGGGTCAGAGGACCCAAATTCATGTTATTAACATATATGCCCCTTACTGTAGTCACAAGATTTTTTGGCAAAGGGTGTTGGATTCTGATATCCTCAAGGTGGGCATGTTGATTGTCTCCGGTGATTTTAACTGCACTCTCTCCCATGAGGAAGGACGGGGACTGTTTGGCTAACTTCATTTCTAATGTTTTCACTACACACCATCTTAAGGACATTAAGCCACGCCTGCGTTGCCCCACTTGGTATAATAGCAGGAAGGGTGTGGACTACATCGCTAAAAGACTAGATCATTTTATGGTTCAGGAAGGATTCCTGGAGATTGTGGGGTTCGCCACATCTTAGGTGGGGGATCTGCTTATTTCTTATCATTAAACGATCATCCTTGAATGTCAATTTGAGGTACCGATATATGGAATCCCATTTAAGTTCAATTTCACCTCGCTTGAAGGTGTGGAGTTTGTCAAAATGGTTTCAGAATTCTGGGCCAGCCATCATTGGGCACTTGATATCTCTCCTATGGTGTACATGGTTGATAAACCGAAGAAGCTCAAGACCCAGGTGCGGGTATGGGAGCGGGAGCGGGAGAAGAAATGACTTCTGGCGGCGGAACTCAAGGATATAAATGATGATATTTCATCCATATTTAGGGAGTTGGATGTTGGACAAATTTCTAATGATTGGTGGTCGTGGGTTAAGGTGCTGGAAGATAGGAGGAGACATATACTACTATTTCATGAAAAGTCCTAGTGACTGAAAAGCCGTTCCACCTGGCTTTTGGTGGGGGACAAGAATAACTGATATTTTCACAATTTTGTGAACATGCGAAGGAAGGTCAACGCCATTTGGGAGATCCGCGACCACTTGGACAAAAGGTTTGTGACAACGGCTAACATCCAGGAAGAAGCGGCATGGTATTTTGAGGACCTTTTTGGCCATTGACAGGGACAATACGTGGGTGACCAAATATAGGGTTTGGTGGTATATCACATATGTTTGATGGTGATGACAACGACCACATGTGCAATTTGATCTCTGGGGAGGATATTAAGAGGGTTTTACACTCATTTTCCTGGGATAAAAGTTTGGGCCCGGATGGGTGGAATGTGGAACTATTCACTCATTTCATTGATTATATGCTCCAAGACTTAGTGGATATGGTTGGGGAGACACAACAGGTGGGAAATATCCATGGGGCAATAAGTTATACGTTTATCGCCTTGATACCGAAGAAGATACAGTGTTTAACTTTTCAGGGCTTTCAACCCATATTGTTATGTAATATCACATATAAGATTATTTCTAAGACCATATTTGATCGAATAAAAGGTGTTTTCTCCAGACATATCAGTCGGGAGCAGTTCAGGTTCCTCCACAATTGGTTGATCCATGACGCAGTTGCTACTACTTAGGAGACCATACATACCAATGTATCGAAGAAATTTGAAGCTCCGGTCATGAAAATTGAATTGCAGAAGGCATATTACTGTGTAAATTGGGCCTTCTTGCGAATGGTACTTTTGAAAACCGGTTGAATATTGCTTCCACTGAATGGATCATGGGGTGCGTTTCAAATGCACATTTTGTTGTACTCGTTAACGAGAAGCCTTCTAGATTCTTCTCGGCGGGGCATGTAATTCAACAGGGTTGTGCTCTATCACCACTACTTTTCATCCTTATAATGGATTGCCTCACTCTTAAAATCCACGAGGCCATCAGAATGGGAATATTTACGGGTATTCAGGTTGAAACCGCATGGTCTCACATAATTTTTTTGTGGATGATATTCTTATTTTTGTGGCATTGATCTTCTCGTAGTGGCATGGTATACACTATATCTTGGAGCGGTTTGGGAGGGCCACTGGGATGGTGCCTAATGGGGATAAATACATGGTTCTACATGCAGTAGGGGACTCGGATACCATCCAACTGATATGTGAGACTTTTCAGTTTGGATAGGGAGCACTCATTGATGGTTTTACATACCTCGGTTTCCATTTGAAACCATGCACATATTTTGTGGCATATTGGCAATGGCTCCTTCATAAATACCGCAGGAAGATTTGATAAATGGACACCTAGATAGCTCACATTTGGGGGGCGGGGGGGCACTATATACTCACACAGTCTGTTTTGCAGAACTTGGCAGTTTACTCAACACACCTATATACCATCCCGACATCTATCATGAGACAGATCCAAACCATTATGACCAGATTCATATGGGGGGATAAGGAGACAGGGGGGGTGTATCACTTGGCACGATGGGATAGTTTAACGGTCTCAAAGGAACATGGTTGATGGGGCTTACTCGATATTGGTATATTCGGACAAGCACTTCTACTGAAATCTTTATGGAGGGGACTACATATTCCGGGTGCTTTGCAGGAGATAAATGCACAGAAATATCTAAAAGGTTGTGTGATGGAAGTGTGGTATAGGGAGGATGTACTGGGGAGTGGTACAGGATCCCATATTTAGCAAAGTTTCAGGAAGATGTGGTTTACTTTTCGACAACGCCTGGTATGGGTCCTTGGGGGTGGTGACCGGATCTACATTGGCCCAAACAATTTGTGGGGGATTGAAGGAATTGGACAATTGAGTTCAGAATTGATTGGGAGGTTATAGGCACACAATTATTTTCTTTATTACTAGGTTATTGATCAGTGGGAGGGGCTTACACCCATATGGAAAGGACATCAGGAGCTAGGGTTATCATAGAATTGGGCTTGTGAATGGAACATATACACAGCTGCACTATGCGGTATGGGTATTCAACGATCTGACTGGGGTGACCATCTGACTTGGGTGGGTTCCCTGGTAAATAATTGTGAGATCACACATGAAACTTATGCTTTTGTATACTCACACATTCGAGGTTTATTACCTCATTGTTGGTTCAAAAGAATATGGCGATATAATATACCGCTAAATATTATTTTGTTTCATTGCCTCGTGTGGCGCAAAAAGAATCTTACTTGGGCCAATTTATGCAAGCGGGGCTTTACTGGACCTGGAAGGTGCATACTCTATGGTAGGGAGGCAAAGGACAATATAAAATTGTTCTAATTATGCACAATTTTTGTTAAAGTTTGGGAAGATATTTTTTCCCACCTGAAGACACCACATAGGCAGTTCACGAACACTCTTGATAGTGTGGGGTGGTGGATGGGTTTGGGGACACAATTTGGATCTGTCCCAATTTACTTTCACTGGCACATATGGAATGCGCGGAACCACTGGATATTACGAGACATGACTATACAGATTGATATGGTTGTTCACAACATTTATACTTTCTGGAAGAAAAGTTGCATCTCTAACCCACCCGTGCGTGATCTATCCATCCGGCTGAGACCACACTTAATGATCTTCCTTGCGGGTTTCTTCGATGGTGCTGCACAACACTCACAATGTGGATGTGGGGCATGGCTCAAAATTGACAATACCAACCATGATAAAATATTTTGACGCACAAACACTTGGGCTGAGATACTAGTACTGTGGGGCCTGTTATGGTTTGCAAGGCAACTCTGTGTTGATAGACTCTCAGTTTTTTGGGACTCACAGGTCTTCATCAATTATATACGGGGATTGAACACATTGACACAACCTCACCTTATACATTGGCTCAATAGGGCATAGGAACTCCGAGATTCCTTTAATCAGATTGATTTTTATCATGTGTACAGGGAAAAGAATACAGTGGCCAAACGCTTATCCAAAATGGGACTTGAGGAACAATTTGGAATTATGCATTATCAGCTGTACGAGGAGGGCAACATGATGACACAGGGCACGATACCCATTCACTAGTGACAGTGGTATTTTCTATGATGATGGCAGTAGGATAACCTCTTGGTTTTTTTTGTTGTTCTTTGTGTTTTTGGGCTGGGATGACCTTGGCGTACCTTCTTGCTGATATGACTTACATACACCATATTTTTTTATTTTTGTACTATCTTGTGATTTTCCGTACTATCTTGTGATTTTCCTGTCAGGGGGATTTATGTCTGTGTTCTATTTTTGATGGGAGGGGCGAGCGGTAGAATGTTGATCACTATAGTTTCGTAGTTGATGTAGATGTTTCTAGTAATCACTTTATACTTATGAATTTTGTATGACTATAGACAACGTACATATCTAGATGTTATTGATACAGTTTGGTACATAATATAAACCAATAGTTTTTTCTATCTGAAAAAAGAGAAGAAAAAAAAAACATAACATATAGGTGGCCTATATTTTTTTTTGAATTATTATTATTATTTTTAATATATTTTTATTTCTGACCAATAATTTGCAAAATACATAAAAATAATAATGCCAATCTTTTTAATCAATAAAGATAAATATTATTTATTTATTTATTTTTAATTATTAAATATTCAATTTAATATATATTTAAAACTATACTAAGTTAATTTAATTTAAACCAAATAATTAAAAATCAACTAAATTTAACTCTAAACCCTATATATAATTATACAAAACTATTACAAAATTATAATAAATTAATTTAATTTAAATTTAATTAAAACCCAAATAAATTTAAATCTAAACCAATTACAATATATTTGCCACAAGTATAAAAATATATATTCTATTTTTATATAACCAAAATAGAATATCTATATTATTACTCTCACAAAACAAAGTTCATTTTATGTGGTTAGCTGAGAAATATATATATCTATATATATAATTACATTTCATAAAAATATTACAAATTATTTCATAATATATTGGTAAAATAATTATTAAAATAAAATATTTAAAATTATCTCATAATATATTGATAAAAATATTTATTAAAATTAAGGGTGGTAGGAACCTGAGCGGTGATACATTGCTTCCAAAGATCATGAAGACTATAGATGATAGATTTGCTTGGAACATAAGTATAACATTAAATAATCTTAGTTACCAATTCGTGCCAATTGGAGAAAAAAATGGAGTAGTTTATTCAAAAAATCGCACTAAAAACAACTGCGAAAAAAATGCAGAAATTTGACAATCCTATTCGTACATCGAATATCTAATCATTGTTTTGTTTTCCACTTGTGATTTTTTTTCAAAGTATGTTTCATTCCTCGTAACGGCTTTTGCATCTCTCTTCTGTAAATTCAGGGGAGCTAATTTTCTCACTATATTTTTCAATTTTTGGGTTGGATGAAATAGCAGCTAATTGTATTATTATATATATATATATATATATTTTTTTTTTTTTGTGTGTTGCATTGAATGTTTTAGAAAGCTGAGAAAATAAAAAAAGAAAGAAGTTTAGCCTGAATTTTAGTAATTTTTATAATAGTAATTTAAATATGTTTATATCAGTTATGAATTTTATATAAATAAGTTTTTAATATGTTTTAATTAAAATGTTTGATTTTTAAATATGTATTAATTAAAAAAAAAATTAAGAGAAATTTTATGCTAAAGTTTTGAGTTTTGGAAAGTACTAAAAATTTAGAGAAAAAATGTGGTTTCTTGAGTAAATTGTTGATTGCCAAATATTCAGAAAATCAACTATTGATATAAACTGAAAGATATTGATTAGAATTATTAGAGTTATTCAAATTTCAAAATGAATAAAAAAAATATGAACATAAGATATTTGTTATTACATAAAAGAAATATGTTTAAGATGTATATTATTGATAAAATTATTTTTATCAATTTGAATTCTGATTAAATGTGATAAATATATAAATAATAAAGCTAAATTTCTAGCAGTGTGGAAAAGCCTTAGAAATTGAACAAAATAAAAGAATAAAAAATATTAAAATATTAAAAATATCCATAATTGTAATTAGAATGATATCCAAAGCATGTGACACTACATTCCCAGAAGAATTGTATTGCACTTGAAAAACTTTGAAGAAATCTCCCTATTTCATGTTCTTAGACATTTAAATGGTGACGATGACAAAATGACAAATATATGGGTGGAACGTGCCATTGGAATGCTTGAAATTAATGAGGAGGAGGAGGGCAAGGGGTTTGCCTTCATGCCTTGAACGAGCACTCGTTACCTTCTCATTTGGGTTGGTGCACTCATCGCTTGTAGTGTTCGACTATGGCGTGAAGAGAAACCTGAGATGGTGCGTTGGAAGAAAATCATGGAGTTATTGTTTAAATTGTTGATGGGTCAGGTGGAGGTGGAGGTGGAGGTGGGAAGGCTGGATCTAGTCATGGAGACCGAAAGGGAAGCAAGCGCTAGCCTAGCAGAGGTAAAATTCGAAGAGCTTGAAGCTAAAGTACTTGACAGAAAATTTGTAAGGCTGGAGGTAGACTTGATTTTTGGCAACATGGAGGTTTCAGGCTTCGACCCTTTCATAGAAATTCAGGATTTCGTGGTTGGAAAGGTAGGCCCTGCTGCTGAGGAGCGGAAAGAAGCTAACGATGCTTCTCCGAGCGTCGAAATGTGCGAAGGAAAAAAGGTGATCAGATGAAGCTGGGTTTTCAAAGCTCATTTAAATTTCTGAGTGTTAATGTATTGCATATATGTTTTGCTTTTCGGTCAGTCGTTTATAATTTAGGGAAGGTTTCAAGGTTTCAATGTAAAATTATAGTGCGGAGATAGAAAAAGACCTTGTTATGGATATATTAGAATGCTAAAGCAATAAAGATAACAAAATCAAATTTTGTAGTCTTGAATGTGAGAGGTTCTGGTCATGCAATCTGGTTTTTATAATAAAAATCTAATCATTTTGTGAAAAAAAATTATTATTAAAATTTGTAAAATGTAACATTTAAATTTAGATTTAAAAAATAAATTATTGGATCAATACTGTAATGATGGAAATCCAATTATGTGAGTTTAAAAAATTGATTTTATAAATAAATAAATTCAATATATTTGCATTTATTTTTAATGTGAATTTTAAAACTAATATTTGATTATTAAATAGTTAAATATATAATTGTTATATATATATATATATATATATATATATATATATATATATATATATATAAAATGTGTGATAAACTCGTCAAGTAAACTCTAGCTATATACATCTTAATATTCTCTAATAGTTTTGAATATATTCTCCAATTACATAAAATAAGGAAAAAGATTTACATAAAATTAATCTTTTACTACCCAGTTGAACTCATCTCTTTTCCATTATATGGCTTAATTTAATGTTCATCTCACACCTTTGACCTTTAACTAAGAATCGAATCACGAAATGCATGTAATGGTTTGCAAGGAACATCTACCTCCCATAGTTATAGAGGCATGAGATTGGGTACCATATACATGACATAGTTTAGGAATCTTCACACAAGAGATTTTGTTCTTCTCTATTTGCACATGAATCCTCATTCATGGAATTTTTTTCCTCTCTATTTGCACATGAATCCTCACTCATGGGATTTTGTAGATTTTGTAACCGTTATTTTCATGGGAAGGATTTCAATTGATTGATTTTCATGTTCAGGTGTGTGCATTTTTTATGTTTCATTTTCTTTGTTATTCATGAACCAAATTGAAAAGCGGATCAACGTAAACTGGAGGAGAGAGTTGCTCTTCACAATATTACGAATAGATTAAATAGAATACATTGGAAATATCAACAATAAATCACTGGAGATAAACTCGACTAAACTGGAGTGACTGAAACTAAACTGAAACACTTGGACTGACGGATTCGACACCTAGCAGGTGGTTGAGATTACGTTCTTTAACACTCCCTTTAATTTCAACCACATAAAAAAAATTAATTAAGATACCTGCTGGCCTATGTCTCAGCGAGGCTTACAATTTAAAAAATTTGACTTCAACTAGATTTGGTTTTATTCTTCTCTTCTTCCAAATTCCATAGCCTCTAAATTGTTTCAGATTTTTCGCTTTGCTGTATCCTTGAGAACTCCGTTTCTTCATTTGCTGGTGCAGGTCTTCTATTGTTCCAGACTGTCTAAGCATGTCCTGAACTTCTTCAAGAAATGTGGGCTGCTACCATATATTGTCTTCTGTAGTGTGCTTTTCATCATCACTCTACTGCAACATAGGATTAGAATAATATCTTATCTCTTCAAAACTCCAATGCATGAAAATTTCATTGACATGTTCGTCATGCATGTCGTCTTCAACATTCATATCTACAGCTTCTATGTAGACCTCAAATAGACATGGTGTTGCAAGCCATGTTTCAATAAATTTTAGCTCTTCTTCATAATCAATCTGTGTACCTGCACACTTAAAATCATTGTTAGAATTAAAAATATATTCAGAACGACACTAGTTCTGGTCTTTTTGCTTTGCAGTGAGATATTTCTTCAGTTGTGTTTCCTCTTTTTCTTTTGCCTCTATCTCTGTTTCTGCTTTCCCTTTGTAGACAACTTATTTTCTTCTATCTCTTTTGCTTTCTCTGTTTCTTCCTTCTGCTCCGCAATGAGAGCTTTATGCTGTTGTGCTTCCTTTGCTACATCTTCCTCTGTCTTTTCATCACTAACCTGTGCTGCTGCAAATAGGTTGTCTTCCACTAACTGCAGTGGGGTTATCTCACCAAATAGCATCATGTCAATATCTTGTTTTTGTTGCATCATCTGCAACTAGTCATCATTAGCCAAAAATTCTCTGTCAAAATCAACAATATTAGTCTCTGGATTTACCATATCTTCAGCAAAATCTGTTGCTGGAATCACCATATCATCAACAAGCTCTGTTGCTGGATTCATCAAAACATCATCAACAAGCTGTGTTTCTGGAATCAACAAGTCATCATCACAAAAATTTAAAAAGTACTGTTGAGAAACTGAAAAGTAAAATGGAGCAGAGAGTTGCTCTTCACAATATTATGAATAGATTAAATAGATTACATTGGAAACATCAACAATAAATAACTGGAGATAAACTAGACTAAACTGGACTGACTGAAACTAAACTGGGACACTTGGATTGACGGATTCGACACCTAGCAGGTGGTTGAGATTACGTTCATTAACACCAAATAGTCTGGTAAGGCATTTAACATGGTGAATTCTTTTTTCTCACATTGAAGGGTATTAGAAAGAAAGAATATCTTGGTGGTGTAATTATTAAGTACAGAAATAATATAGAAGAGATTTTCATTATTCTTTGGTTTGTTGGATGAGATCCTTACAAACTATGAGTTTAATAGATTGAGTGAACTAGAAATTTATAACTTGGTTTTCTTGCCATGATGACTTTATAGTATAGCTTGAACATATAATTTATATGTAATGGTTATATTTAAGTTTAAATTTCTCACACTTTGAGTTTAAAATTGCTTATACACAACTAGATTTTTATATTATCTTTTATCTTATCTAGACCAACACTACAACTCAGTAGGGGAAATGGTATAAATGTTTGTTTGTAAATATTTACATGGCTTAATTAACAAATAATAAATGATTAAAAGTAATAAAGAGCACAATATGTAAGAGATATTGTATGTGAGAGATATTGTAATATCTGTAAAATGAGTGTAAACATTTAAATGTTGACTCATTAATAACAAAAAATTAAAAGCAAAAAAATTCAATTAGTTATATTGTAATTTTTTATTTTTAATAAAATTAAGATTTATTTGAAGATAAAAAATCATAATATAAATATCACATTAAAATATATAACATATAAATAATATCTATAAATAAAGATGTATTTTACCATATAAATTAAAATAATGATTTAATAACCATATTTAAATTTAATTAATAAGCACATAAAAACTTAATACTTACAATATAACTATAATCTTATCCTTGGATATTCACCCCCACTTTTCCATGGATATTATTAACTTGTAAAAATGTTTTGTTACAATTCCATTGGCCAATACCATAGCTTATCAATACTACATGTCCAAAAACCAGAAGTCATTCCATAATCAAAATATTTTATAAATATTATATTTTAAACTAATTATATTATATTATATTATATTTTAATTTTAATTTAATATTCCATGGATATTCTATAGAGATTAAATCAAAGTTTAATTAGAATTAAAAACAAGAATACTTTTATATAAAAAGACTCAAAATTTATATAATATAAATAATAATATTATTAAGAACCAACATAGATCCATTTTAATTAAGGATCTATCAAACAAATATCTACAAGTGCAAACTTTTTGTCACTTTTGCACTCAAAAATAATTTTGCATCTTGAGAAAAATATCAAATGTGCAAACATTTCCATCAAAACTAAAAAAAACTATAGTATTTTCGTTTGGTCAGAAATATTTTCACCTCCGTTTCTCCTCCATTTCATCACGGTCCAACAAAAAAAAAAATTCATCTTTTCGAGTTGTGCATGCAAATTAGTTTCCTTTTCTAGCTTTGCAGCGATGCATGGAAACCATGATTGACGGTGCCAGCATGCCAAAGTAAAAAATGAAGATGCCAAAGACTCAAAGTACAAAGCCAAAGTAGTGGTGTGTTCTAGAATATGAATGATGTAGTCAAAGTTTGTTTATGTTTGTAGAATAGACTCATGACCATGGTAGAGTATGAGTCACAATTTGTAATTAGAGCAAATCTACATGTCATTTATTATTTGTACGTGTTGTAAGACCCAGAGAGGCATGCATACCCCTTTGTTATATGTTCCTTCTGTCAGAGAGTTTTAGCACCCTGGAAGAGTGTGTCATGCAGGATGGATACACTTGAGTGTGCCGTATTGGTTTTAGAATCCATAAGGTGAAATTTTATATCTAGGGGGTGTTCATCGAGAGGTTAGATGAAGCATGTATGTGAACGAATTCCTAGTAGACTGGTAGTTGGGAACCCATGCATTTCGGTAGATGGTTGTTCCTTTATATGGACATCAACAACAACATGAACAAGATACAAAGTGCAATTACCAAACAAAACCAGTGTAATTACCAAACAGGACCAGATGTAGATTTTGCAGATGGATATTGAGACAAGTAGTCATTAAGGGGGTGTGTTGGAATATGTAATCCCTACTTGTCTTCAGCTGTGACCTTCTATGTATAGAGTCTATTCCTATTCCATAGGTTAGCTAAAACTAAGTTCCTAGTTTGGTGTGAGGTTGAGATATTCCCTCAACCAACTTATTGTGCATCCAAGATAGCTTCCCTATCTTGAGACAATACTTGATGTATATATGTAACTTTATTTGATTAATGAAAGATAGTGTGTATCTGAGATTTCATCTATATCAGAGCCCATACGGGCCTGGACCTCGACCCCTCCTGGACCGAGGAAAATAAGAAAAATATACATGTTTTGTTTTAGTTTTTTGGTTGTCCATTCATTTGCGCAAAGATGCATTGGTGCAGTCGTGCGCGAATCATTTGAAGTGCGGAGAGCTGAACCCTTTCGATAATCGGTGCTCGTCCTCTCTGGGTTAGCTAAGTTTGCTGAGAAAGAGGCGGACTGGTGCGGAGAGTGACTTGAAATGAGAGATCGCAGGTGGCTGAGATCGTGACATCTGCAAGATCCGAGAGGATCGCTGCTGAGATCGGTTGGCATTATTGAAGAGCCAGATTTTGACCAGATCGCGTCTGTGCATAGTGGATTAATGCTGGTGCTGGTGGTGTCTATCCAGAAGCCGAAACCTGTGGTGCGACATTGGAAGTCCAGCATTGGATGAAGTCGTAGACTATGTAGTCTGGTGAGAGGCGCTGCAAAAGCGCGTGGAATGGCTCTTCCCAACGGTCCACAACTTCAATAAGCAGAGGTATTTTCTCATTCTCGTTATCGGAGGTGTACTCTGCGCCTAGTGGGAGACCCTCCACGGTTGGTAAGGGCAGCTCCACCAAATCTATTCAGTCGTCTGAGAAAAGGAGCAGTTTGATCTTCTCAATATTGCGCGGAGAGGAAACGAAGGAAATTGGAGCAAATGTTGAGGATTTGCGCAAGGAGCCTTTGATAGTCTATGGAGATGGGAAAGAGACAAAGTTTCCAGTTCATTTCTGATCTGTTAAGTGCTCGATTTCTTTGGATATAATGAGAGATCCAGTGATGGTTTCCACTAGGATGACATATGAGCGTGGCTCCATCCAGCAGTGGCTGGAATCTGGACACAACACATGCCCCGTCATAGGGAAATGCTCCTCAACATCCTCATACACCAGTAGTGCGGAGATGAGGGCATTGATGTGGAAACAAAGGCTAAAGACACGGCCTTAGAGAGCCTTCCCAACAACCCAACAACGTTGAATGCAGTGAAAATGACGGTGTCGTTTCTGGAGAGGAAGTTGCATTGACGAGAGGCCAATCGTGCCTGACGTTTTGAAGAATTCGCTCGTAGAATCCATATAGCACTGTTTGATTGCTGAGATTCTTGTGGCGCACAGTGGGTTTTTTCAATGCGAAGCTCAGCAACGTAGTTTGCCGCATTTGATAGAGATCTGCGAAGTCCACCAATCTGATTATCCCTATTATAACCAGCCTATTGAATCATTTCTAGATTTGCGAAGCCCACAATTCCTTCGCATAGAGGCCAGTTCGTAAGTGCTGTGAACGTGGTTTGAATTGCTGTGAGAAATTGATTGGTGAGATGTCTGCGGATCAAATCTCCGTAGAGAAGAGGAAGGCTCGGATAGCAGTATTGATTTTGAAGATATCGAATTTCCTGGACATAGGACCATTGAGCCCCCCTCGGTGAATGATGCTCGTTGTCGATGATGATGTGTCTTATCGTGGAGAGCGTAGTGATGGCGAGGACTGCTTGGAATCGATATGACAATGTGGCGGAAGCCGTCGGAAACTTGCACTCCCTGCTCAGGTAGGTTAGGAGGTTGCAAATTAATTCACGAGGATAAGATTTAATGGACCAGGCTTAATCCAGAGAAAAATTGACAGATTTGTATTATATTGAAGGCCTTTGCCTTCCTTACTCAAGCTGAGGAAAATAGATGGAAGGAACTCTAGAATTTCAGGGCAATGATAGTGGCGCTAGCTTCTTCATCAGTCCTGGGAATCGTAGCCATGAGTTTAACATTCAGTGTACGTTACAAGTGGGCCTAATTTATACGCAGCTTGGGTTTTAAAGTGGTTTCAAATCGGAGCGGATTGAAACGCTGGGTGAGCTACAATAGTAGCAATCAACCAATTAGAGTGAGGAGCCTACGTGAAAGAGTAATGTGGAAGATCATTTTTTATCTGCAAGCTGCATTTCATTTTATGCGTGGAAGAGACCTCGAATGAGGGTGGACAACCCTTTCCAATTTGTGCATGCTTATCACTACGTTGAACCAAACTTGAGCTTGGAGATTTAGCATGGATGTTTGATTGCGGATGTCTATTTGGACGTGGAGGCAGAGCAGGATATCATATGTCAAATTTTGTGTTAAGAAGTTGGGTTGCCACTCTGACAAGGCCGAGAGCAAGTCTGTCGCTCTGGCCTCATTTTCGACTGTCAAGCAAGTATGTCGAAAGGAGACTCCAAGGTCAAGCTGGAAGGGGCTGAGCAAGGCCACAAGGGACACCTGGCAATTGCCGCCGAGATATTCGAGGTTATGCCCTCTCTGTTCGTCGTTCAGGTCAGCAAGGCAGGGGGTGACACGCTGGAATACAACAAGTTTTGAAACCAAGAGCGTAGGCCAGGCTTCAAAAACATCATGATGGCATGGCACGAAGAAGTAGAATGGACATCGATTAGTGTGTTTTCCGATTTGTAATTGTTGCAAATCGAAAGTAGTAATATGCGCAGCGGATGTTTGCGTGTGATAGGATTATTGATATTTTGAGTGCTTCGTTGTATGGTGAGAGGGTGGATGAGGCCACTGAGAAGGGCCGAGTCTTCGAATGCTGGTTCTAATGTGTTGTTAGCAGAGGCATTAGAGTGCTAAATCCACAAATATTTACAGGAAAGGAGTCAATGGTGTTTGAACCTGGTGGTGAATTTGATGGCAATGCGGCCATTTCGGAAAAGGGAGTGTTTACTTCGTGGTGCTAGTGACCACAGATTTTGATCCAGGTTGAATGATTGTGCAGTTAAGATACTGTAGCTATGGTTGGTGTTTTTGTCTTAATGCACAAAAATCACAGTAATATTTTGATTTTGTAATGTGTTTTCATATTGTTTTGAAGGGAATATGTCTTGAAAGTTTGTATACATATTGAGATTCGTGACCTCAATATGAAGTCATTTTGTTAGAATTCATGACTCTCGACTAATGACAAAGTTGTCGGCAATATGATGCTGAGTATTGTCCTTGATGGCAACCCACTTGATGAAGATGATGGCAACCTACTTGATGAAGTTGTCCCTGATGGAATATGTATTGATGAACTTGTTAAATGATGTAAATCTGATGTATATACAATGAGTACAGAAGGTAATGATGGAAGGAATGTCAGTATGTGCCAGAACATGATGAAAAGAGTATGTCTCAAGGCATACGCGGATTTTTCTAGACGAAGTAGCGTATGCACGCGGGAAATAACGTGCCAAGTCGCGTATGGGAAAAAGTGCTCTAAATTTGTAAAACCAGGAGTAACTACCATGGTATTGACCCATTGTATTGAATGATGGTTCGCCTATGTGATCCCGTCCAAGAATACCATTGGAAGTTATGTGGTTTTGACTCATGGTATTGATGAAGGGTAACCCTATATAAGGAGAAGAAAATCATTGTGCATTGTGTGTGCATGTGTCTGAGCTTTGATGAATACTTCACTTTGAAATATATCTGTATGGTTGAACCCTGTTCCTAATTGATAGATCTGAATCTATGATGCACCTATGAACATGATGAAGGCTCAAGATCTCTAGATCTAGAAATGGTGAATGTCAAGGATGATCTGAAAAGAAGTGAAGAAGACCTGGCGCAATCCTGTTGAAGAGATTGAAGAAATCTGGGTAAGTTTATAGATCTGATCTGTACTGCAAAATTTATCTTTTATAGATCTATACGCAGGTTCGTTTCATGAAAAGCGCGTGTATACGCGGGTATGTGGAAAGAAAAGCGCGTATGCGCAGTTAGGGTTTTCTTTGGAAAATGTACTGAAGTATACGCGGGTTCGTCTTCTGGAAAGCGCGTATATACGCGGGTCTGATTAAATAAAAGCGCGTATGATTTATGATCTAATGGTTGCTGAAGGTTGAATGTGTTTCTGCATATCTATTCTGAAGTCTGGGTTATATCTGATATTCTAGTTACAGTGGTTTCACTGTTCTGTTTGATGCTTTGGGCAAAGGTTGTTTATTGACAAGTAAAGGGTTGTGTTGGAGCTGTTTGATCCAGTTTGAAAATTGATGAAACGTGGTCTGCAGTGGATCTGAGGGATGAAGCCTTCAGTATGAAAGTGGAAGCTTTCTGCCAGTAGAAGCTGGTACTCATATCAGGGGTTAGTAGCTCCCTTCCAGGAGAGGCTGGAAAACGAGTGCAGGGGGTTGTAGCTCCCTTCCAGGAGAGGCTAGTAAATGAGAGAAGGTTGTAGCCTTCTGCAGGTGGGTGCCTGCGTGCTGGTTTGAGTCTGCACCAGTACATGATTGTAAGAAGTTTTCTTAATAATAAATTTTGAAGGCCGAAACAACGGCAGCGGTGGTTTTCTCCCGAATTGGGTTTCCACCTAAAAATCCTGGTGTTCATGTGTGTTGCATATGCGTGATGATTATTTTGTTCTGTCTGCACCTGTTTATTGTTTCTAAAAATATCTGATGAATGAATAATGAAATGATCTGAGTTAAGATTCAAAACACATAATTAGATCTCTGGACATACGCGAGTTCTGTAAAGGATATCCGCATATATACGCTAGTTTCCTTCAGTAAAGTAGCGTATGGGTTTTTAGAAAGGAAAAAGAAAAATATTTATTATATGCACAATATATTGATTCACCCCCCCCTCTCAGTATATTTCCCAACACTGTGTATAGCATGGAGATTCAAGACCAGTATATCCAAAATTCAAAAGTACAAAATCTATGACAGAAATATTCAAGCGAGAAAGCTCTGATACCAAGATGAAATCTCAGACATACACTATCTTTCATTAATCAAATAAAGTGACATATATACATCAAGTATTGTCTCAAGATAGGGAAGCTATCTTAGACGCAAAATAAGTTGGTTGAGGGAATATCTCAACCTCACACCAAACTAGGAACTTAGTTTTAGCTAACCTATGGAATAAGAACAGACTCTATACATAGAAGGTCATAGCTGAAGACAAGTAGGGATTACATATTCCAACACCAGTAAGCCAAGGTTTGAGGTTGATTTAAGTTGCAAATTAGAGAAGATTCATCATTCAACAGAGGTAGCCAAGGCCCAGATTAGATCGGAGCGTCGGTTAGATCCAGTTGATTAGATTCAACGCCATCGCTTCTCAGGTACAAGACTTAATGCACAGAGATACAACCTTTACAATTGCTTTAGTTTTGTGCTTAAAGTCGTCTGGATTTTCATACTTTAAAATCCATGCATTGCCTCTTCTTTGAGTTTGTATAATTACACATTCAAGTAACACTTTATAATTATCATCTTGTGAGCCATGAGCTCTAATATTAAGAATTTTCAGCTAACGAACACTTATTCATGGTGTTTCTATCTATTTTTATTATCTTCGTTGAATTGGTTCATAAGCCGAGATTCAAAAGTACTAGCAACCATAGATTTAAAGAAGTTTTGATTTTTTTTTTTATGGGTTTTCACTTTAATCTTCAGACCGTCGAGGAACCTTAAATTTGATAATTGTGGAGTACAATTTGCTTTCTTTATGGAATTTTTTTTATGAACTCTGTGTTGAAAGAAATGTTTAATGACTAGAGAAATTGACATGCACGGGTTGTATTGCTTCATTGTGTTGTGCATGGAATCTTAGAAGCATTAGGTTTTCCTGATATTGGACAACTTATCCCTGGTAATGACCCCAAGTGGCGAGGAGCCAATTCTTCACTTTCTTGAAGGAGATAGTATATCTGTATTTTTTTCGGTTTTTATTAGTAGAGAAACTTATGTTTGTTTTAATGGTCATGTGGCATCTTGTAGAGGTTTGAGGTTACACCAAAACTCGCAAGTGTTGATAAACTTTCAAACCAGTAACATTCGCCAAGCCCTGAATGATGTGTATAAATCAAATTATATGCAATTTTCCTGTGCTATAGTATAGGACCTAGTAGACATATATTAGACTGCTCTGCACTTGCTGATGAAATCCATTAAAAGGAAAAGGATTCGGTGTACTTAAAAATGTCTATGGTTTTTCCTCATATATAAATGATAAAATAAGCTTAGGAAAATAAAGTCATTTTCCCCATTCTATAAACCAAAGTCACATGACTTGGATTTGTGACTGATGACACAACTCAGACTTGGGAATGACTTGGCTAAGCCAAAGACTCTAGAGTGAGAATATGACTCTAACTTGGGAATGACTTGGCCAAGCCAAAGACTCTAGAGTGAGAATATGATGCATCTAAACATTAGTAATAAAATCCCATAGTCCCAATGACTTTGACCAAGTTTTCTGATTGACTATGTCATTTCCAAGCATAGTCAACTTGTTTTAAGGCTACACTAGTGGCTTGCAAAGTCAATGTCAAACTTTAACTCATGAAGTATAAAGAATTAGTTGTTACTTATGAATAATGTACATGTAGTTATTAGGAATTTGAAAAAATCATACATGAAAGAATGTTAAAAGAAAATCAACTTGCATGTAACAAACCTAAATGGTACTTTTATTTTTATTATTATTCAGTTTTAATTCTTATTAATGATGAGATGGGTGAGATTTATAGAATCAAAATGGGTTACTTTAAATATTAGAGTGAATGATTTTGATATCAATGGTAAAAGTAGCTTTAATTATATTAGGAGTTATAATTACCATGGTTCTTATGGTTCTTTTTCCATTTTTTCTCTAGCATTCTTCCTTACGTGCTAGGTATCTAAATTGTTTAAAATAAGTTGTTTGTGTGTATGCATTTGGATTTGGATTATGATAATGAGATTTATGAGATTTCTGTACAAGTAAAGCTTATGTATGAGGCATGATATGAACTTGGAAACTTGGATGCAACATCAATTTTGCAGAGATAGAAGGTGACAACTCATAAAAAAATCAATCTGTGTGAATTCGATCTTTTCCTTTTGTGATTAATCTTAAGGATAAAACTCATGAGAAGGTTGACAATATTAGAGAGAATGGAAGTATAGATTTAATTATTCATATTTCAAATTTCTTATTCTCAGAAATATTTGCTATTTTTATTGGAATTAATGATTGGTTAAATTTTTTAATATGTAAAATTATCACTTCGTTCTTAAAGCTAAATCAATATTTATGAATGTTTCTTTACAATTTCACACATAGAAACATTGAATGTTTATCATTAGTTTTTCCACCTTTAATCTTGTTTTTTTATTTCTCTTCGTTTCTTATATGTGAAACCTCCAAAATTTGTTTATCGTACCTTTCTGGTTTAACCATTTTTATAAAAAGAGTAGGATTAAAGAAAATAAGATTGAAAAGTAGGACTAAAGAAAGTAGGATTAAAATGGGAAGAACCATTGTTGTAGAAAGGTAGGAATAAAGAAAATTCAATTACCATTTAACTTTAGTGATACTTGTCCTATCAATTTCAATCAACCGTTTCGGTGTCATTAGCCATTTCTCTGGGAAATTGATTATTACCAAAATTTACCACATTAACTTAGGTAAAAATATTTCTTACCGTCATTTACTAACCCTAAAATTTATGCTAACCTTACTCAAAATTCATATGAACTTATAAATTTATGCCCACCTTGCTTAGAATTCATATGAACTTATATAGTTAAAGTTTCAAATTTAATTCCTAGAAATAACAAAACATAATTACCAAAAGTTACTAACTATGTAATTTAACCAAGTTCTTGCAACAAAATTAGATCTTATTTAGATGTAAATAAGCATACTTACCACCAATTACTTTATGTATGGAGTAATCTTACTCTTAGACATTTTTTCCCTTTCCAAGCAAATTTTATGATCAATTTTGAGTGAAATTTGGTAGGAATTTCTTGGAATCTTAAGTTTTAGTCTTCAGAAGAAGGCCTTTTTTTTTAATATGCTTGATGGGATTCAAAAACCTAAAATCATAGTATAAATATGTGAGATGTAAAAAAAAATTAATGGAAAAAATGGGTTGGCTAGCTCTATATTATTTATTTATTTATTTATTTTTTAAATTTGATTTAATGAATTAAATTATTACTTGTATTAATTAACTTAAATTTATTTGAATTATAAATCATTTAATTATGTAAATTATTTTAATAAACAACTTAATTAATTATAATTATAATTATAATTATAATTATTGAGTAAATGTAAAATTTTGAAATCAGCAATTAATATTTTGTTATTGAATTCAATTTTATTATATTAAGTTAATATAATTAATTGATTATTAAATTAATTCCAACTTTATTTTAGAAAATTATATAATTATTTAAGATTATTATTTTAATTATAAAGATAATTAAATTAAATTATAATTATTTGAATAATTAATTAAGCTAAATTAAATTAAACTAAATAGTGAATAAATTAAATGGTTATTGAATTGAAACAAAAAATTATTTTAATAAAGTAGTTAATGATATTATTTACTTAACGATTTCCAAGTGTTAGAATGAAATAACCTGTTAACGATTTCCAAGTCTTAGAATGGAATAACCCGTTAATGAGTTTTTTTTTATCTGAAGTTTTTGACCACTGAAATGACTCCATTTTGAGGGGAAAGTTTTTTTTTTTGGGTTGATAAAGCTGGATGAGATTCAATGACCTAAGATCATAGTATAAATATGTGAGATGGTAAAAAAATTTAATGGAAAAAATGAATTGGCTAGCTCTATGTTATTTTGATTTTAATTTTTTTTTATTTAATGAATTAAATTATTGCTTATATATTAATTAATCTAAATTTATTCGAATTATAAATCATTCAATTATGTAAATTATTTTAATAAACAATCTAATTAGTTATTAATAATTGAATAAAGGTAAAATTTGAAATGAACAAATAATATTTTGTTTTTGAAATTCAATTTTATTATATTAAGCTAATATATTAAATTAAATTATTACCTAATTATTAAATTAACCTAAATTTATTTGAAATTATAAATCATTTAATTATGTAAATTATTTTAATAAACAACTTAATTAATTTTAGAATTTATGCTTCTGTGATCCATATAAAATTGTAAAATCTCTTTAGGTAATAATCACATGCAATGGAACATTGCCAATGTTCCATTGCATGTGATTGTTACTGAAAGAGATTTTACAACCTAATTAATTATTAATGGGTGACTTTAATGCTCGAACTTCAAGCAACCAAGCTATTCTTCTAAGCAATCATTCCAACCCCAATCCTCTTTGGTTAGACGAAGACCTTACTTTGGCTAGCTGGTGCAAAAGGAGCTCTGAAAACCTCGGGGAAAATTTGTTTGGGTCGGAGCTAGTTAAGCTCTGTAGTGCTTAGGATCTCATAATTTGTAGCGGTCTAAAGAAGTGGCCCAATTCTAGCCAGATGACCTGCATCCATGGGTTTGGTAGCAGCGTGGTAGACTATGTTATTTCCGATCTCCCTTTATACAACGAAATAATAAATTTTGACATCTTAGATGACCATGAGCCTGACTCTGATCATAGGCCTTTACTTATAACCCTCAATTTTTTCATGCATAGAGATCTCATAGAAGATAATCCTTATAGCCAAAAGAATTTAATCTTTGATAGAAATAAAAACGATCTCTTTCTAAATGAATTAAAATCTAATTTGCTTCCTTTATCTAGTATAGACAACATAGATGACCTCTATCATAATTTTACTACAACCCTCTCATATTCTATTAACAAGTTCTCAATTGAAGTTTCAAGTAATAAAAGAAATAGAAAAACCAACCCATGGTATGACAAAGATTGTAAAAGTGCGAGGAGAGCAATTAAGGAAGTTGTTGATGAATCTCTCAAAATTAACAAGATAAAAATCTACAAAGCCCTAACTAAAAGGAAAAAAAGGCAATATATTCGTAAAAGACAAGAGAATCTCTTACACCTCTCTAAGGTGGCTCCTAAGAAATTCTGGAGGCAGATTCTAACTAGGAAAACTAAAGATAATAATAAAATTTCTTTACACGACTGGAATTCCTATCTTAAAAGCTTTATGAATCTCCAAATGTTAGGGATAACTTTGAAAACTTGCTCACAATTAAAGAAGTTTTCTCATTAGAAGACATTGATTTTGGGGTTAAACGCCTGGAAAATGGAAACGCTAAAGACAATGAAGGTTACCAGGCAGGAATCTTAATTGGAGGTCCTGTCCTCATCGTCCACATCGACAAGATTTTCAATCAAGCGGTCAAGCAAAGGTTCCCTAAACCATGGACTCAGAGCCTCATTATCCCTATTTTTAAAACTGGGGATACAAATAACCCTTATAATTATCGGACTATTATGATCATCCCTCTCTTAGCCAAGTTATATGGTATTATTTTTGAAAAGAAGTTGAGCTTATGGCTTGAAAGTGAAGGTAAGCGGGCTAAAGGCCAAGCGGGTTTTAGAAGGTAGCACTCAACAACGGATCACCTCGTTGCGCTTAGGATCATTGTGGAAGAATGCCGCAATGATAAATCTAATGTCTTATGTTGCTTTGTGGACTTTAGAAAGGCTTTCGATACGGTTCCTAGAAATAACCTATGGAATAGATTAGAAGAGCTAAATGTTCCGCTCAAGCTAAGAGAGGCCGCTATAAGGTTATATGAGAATGTAATTGCCAAGTTAAAGAGAAATGAGGGGTGGTCGAAAGATATTAAGTGTAATATCGGAGTTAAACAAGGTTGCCCCCTCTCCCCTACCCTATTTGGAATTTACATCGACAAGCTAGAAGGTTGTTTAGAGGAAGCAGGATGTGCTGGCATGACCTTAGCTGGGATAGTCATCATCCTTCTTCTCTATGCTGACGATATTGTTCTTCTCGCAAGGTGCCCATCTGATCTTGATAAGCAACTTAGACTTCTTAAGGATTTTTTCTCTACCATGGGTATGTCTGTTAACACTGACAAAACAAAAGTTATGATTATCAAATCCAAGAAGGACACTTACGCTAATTTTATGTATGACAATAGTAACTTGGAGGAAGTGTCTTCTTATAAGTACCTAGGAATTGATATTCATCACAAGCTCAACTGGAACTATAGCATTCAGAAAAGGATTAATGGGGGGTGGAAAGCTTATTTTGGTCTTGAAAATAATTGTAAAACGACAAACCTCATAATGTGGGATAGAAAGAAGTTCCTCTTTGAAACTTTAGTCACTCCTGTTATCTTATATGGATGTGAGGTTTGGGGTTGCAGCATCTCTAGAGAATCCTGGAGAAATATTGAGAAAATCCAGAAGCATTTTATAATGTATAACCTCAAAATTAAAAGCAATACACCCTATCCTATTCTCCTTATAGAAGTGGGTCTTTCCCCTATCGAGAGCCTGGCTATGACTAGGCTTTTGTTGTACAAGCACAAGCTCAATATCATAGGAGACCATAGAATTCCTAAGCTAGCTTTAAATTCTAGCCGAAACCACTTAAGGCTCAAACAAGGTTGGTATAAAGACAGTAGGGTCTGGTTAAATCATTGGGAGGTCAACAAGAATGTTGCATTGCAAAACATTAATAACATTAAAAAAATTGCTACTTCTAAGTTCAAAGAAAAAATGTGGTGTGAGAAAGATCTAGCAGCTAAAAGAGAATTAAGATATTATAAGGAGGTCATCAACCCCACCCTAGAAGATCAAAATTATCTCTATGTTTTAACTAGCTCAAAGAAGAAAATTAATATAGCCAAGATTAGAACGAACTCTCATGAGCTCCATAGTGAAACAGGTCGTTGGAAAATTCCTAAAACACCATGGATGGAAAGGATCTGCCATCTTTGTGAGAATATGAACATCGAGGATGAAAATAACTTCCTCTTAGAATGCCTCGCGTACAACCACATTAGATCTCAATTTCATAATCTCTGTTGCAATACTGACCTTCCTAGCCTTTTAAGATGTCAAAATTATAGTGAGCTCGGGAGGCTTCTCTCTAAGCTTTTTGAGCATAGGAATAAAATCTTAAATCAAACTAAATAATTCGTTTCTTTAGGTCCGATAGACCAAAGATTGGTCTCAGTGGATGTTAACCATCATCATCATCAATTTTAATTATTGAATAAATGTAAAATTTTGAAATGAGAAATTAATATTTTGTTATTGAATTCAATTTTATTATATTAAGTTAATGTAATTAAATAATTATTAAATTAATTCTAACTTTATTTTAGAAAATTATATAATTAGTTAAGGTTATAATATTAATCATATAGTTATTTTGTCTTTATTAATTTAAATTTTATTTTACTAATTTATTTGGATAACTTGCTCCTTATAGATTATATTTGTAAATTACTTTAATGAATTGATTAAGTAAAGCTAATTAAATCAAATTATAATTATTTGAATAAATTAATTAAGCTAAATTGAATTAAAATAAATAGTGAATAAATTAAATGATTATTGAATTGAAACAAAAAAATATATTTTAATAAAGTAGTTAATGATATGATTTAATTAACGATTTCCAAGTGTTTCTTAGTTTTAAACCATCACCCCAGTTTGTTATTTTTCGTTTTTTCAATTTCAATTGCTTCTTTAATTTTTCTTTTTAAATAGTGGTCTTCTCTTTTGATAATCTTAGCTTCTTTCATGCAAATGTAGTGAGAGGATGAGTAGGAATGTTCGACTAAGCCAAATTTCTTGGCTCTATTTATTGAGATGTCAAGAGTGTGTTGTTTCAATCTTATGTTGAGGGATCTACTTGTCTCACCTATGTATTCTTTACCACACGAATAAGGGATTGTGTATACTCCTTTTTGTTGATTAGGGTTTATAGGATCTTTAACGAAATTAGTTATTTTTTGAATGGAATTAGGCAGGGGGGGGTGAAAGCTATATTGATGATGTGATTATTTAGAATTTTAGCTATCCTGTCAGTGGTACCTTTTATGTAAGGAAGGGAAAGTTTTGGAGTGTTTTTGGGTTTTATTATGATTTTCTTGTTTAGAGTCTGCTGGATAGTTTAGTTGATGGTGCTTCTGTGGTATCCATTTTCTTCAAATATTTAGCGAAGGTGGTTTAGCTCTTGATTTAGGTGATCCGAATCTGAAATTATAATAGCTCCAGTGGTTAGGGTTTTAATGATTCCATATTTTTGTTTGGGATGGTGATGAGAGTTGGCATGAAGATATCTTTCTGTGTGGGTCTTCTTTCTGAAAACTTGAGAACTTAGGCCCCCCTCAATTTTGGTTAGAAGGATATCAAGGAAAGGGAGCTGGTTGTTTTCTTCAACTTCAATAGTAAATTTAATGCGATCAGATAGGCAATTGATGTGAGTTAGGAATTTGTCTAGTTTGTCTTTTCAATGTCTCCATTTTGCGAAAATGTCGTCGACATATATTTTCCATTCATCTAGAGTGTAGGGGAAGGAGTTTAGGTATTTTTGTTCAAACTGTTCCATATAGAGGTTGACTATTATGGGAGATAAGGGAGAGCCCATAACTACACCATGGGTTTGCTCATAAATTTTCCCATTAAAACTAAAATATGAGGATTTCAAACAAAGTTTTACAAGATCAACAATTTCTTATCAGTAATTGTTTATATAGTATCTAATGGTGTAGAGAGATACAATGTCGAAGCTAACCGTTAGATCTTATTCATTCATTTTTAGGTTTTTTATCCATTCTATGAAAGATGCAGAATATTTTGTGTAAGAGGAGGTATTTCCAAATAAAGGTCTAAATTTTTTGGCCAGGTATTGCACAAGAAAGTAAGTAGGGGATCCTATCATGTTTACTACAGGTCTCATAGGGATGCCAGACTTATGGATTTTAGGGGCTCTAGATATTCTAGGGGTAATAGAGTTGTTGGGAGTGATTTTATTTTTAATAATCTCATCAAGGGATGACTCTTTAATTTTCTTAGTTTAACCTCTTTAAAGATTTTGTTGATAGGTCCTTGTCTATAATTTTGTAGTAGTCTCTTTGGTTTAGGTGTTCATCCATTTTTTTTTTATCATAACCAATTTTATTCATAATTACTGTAGCATTACCCTTGTCAGCTTTTAAAACGAAAATATCTTTATTTTTTCAGAGATTTATTAAAGCTCTTTTTTCATCTTTTGATATGTTGCAGGGAGGGGGTTTAGCACTTCTGAGGATTTTGGCTACATCCTGGCGAGTTTCTTCAGCTTCAATCGAGTCAATTTCTTTGATGGTAACCTCAATATTGCAAATGACCTCATCCACTCGAATTTTTTTCGGTGCTATGGAGAAATTGAGACCTTTATGTAGCACAGATTTTGTGGCTTTGTCTAGTTAGATATTGGATAAATTGAAAACCTTAGGTTTGATGGGTTCGATAATTGGAGAGTGGGTTTGGGAAACGTTGATCTCAGAGGGCTGAGTGATGTTACTATAAGGAGGGAGGGTGCAGTTCAATATTAGGTTTGTGGAATCGTTTGCGAGCGATTTGTGAGGTATTGAGGGCACTGAGGACGCTGTCAGCATTTTGGCATGTATGCTCAGGGGAATTATGACACAAGTTAATGGTGGATTTTCGTAGGGCGTTGAAGTCAAGTGGAGTGTTGGAGCGTTGAGCATTGTGGAGGTGTGAAGGTGGATTACGGGAGAGAGACAAGCCTTGAGCGGTATTGGGGCATTGATTATTATGGAGGTGTGAAGATAGATTTTGGGATTGTTTAATAATTAAAGTGCTCGAAAAAACATCTAATGGTTAAACTGCTCCTTTATGCATCCCTTGGCACTTTAGTGCCCACCCAAATTGAACTAAGTATTTTTGCATGATTAGGAAAGAAGATTATGTATTCTCTCTCTCTCTCTCCCTCCCTCTCTCTCTCTCTCTCTCTCTATATATATATATATATAATTTTTCATTATGAAATAATTAAACATTACAAGCTTTCACCAGATTTATTTAAAAAACAAATAAACAAAATCACATGAACATACAAACATTCTATAAAATTTCAAGATGGAAATCCATCTTGAAAAGTGTCTTTTTCTACCTAACCATAGGCTCAAATTCACATCAAATTTCTACAAAACCCCTATCCAAGTCGTGATATGATAAGGGGAAAACATATAGCTTATTGGTAATTAGAGTAAGTGAAAAGAATTTTCTTCACACATATGATAAAGTCAGGATCTCTATTACCAGTTGAGTCTAGGCCTTTGCAATCTCCATATGCCTATCAACTTGGTTAGCAAAGCAAAAAAGGAAATCCCTTCATTGGTCTACATTCCCTTTGTGATTTCACCACCTCTTTCATGTGATGCTCAACAAATGCACATCAAATTGTAGCCCACTTTACCTAGCTAGAGTTGAAAGTTATATTTTTTAGTAAATTAATTTTTCATTCCATCAAAACCTCAAAATATATCATCCCATGCATCAAATTTCATACAATAATCACTCTCAATCTGCCTCAAGGGAAACCGAATCCGTTGATTGATAACTTAAGAGAAACTACATCAAAATAAATTATATGCTATTGAAAACTACTAGAACTATCATGAAGTGAACTATGTAGAAAATAAAAATAACTACTATGATTAAGATTTTGAAGAAGTCACTGGAGATGGGTCCTGCACACTTGCACTGGTAAGAGTAGGGGGTTTAAGCTCACATTGAAGATTAATTTCTAGGTGAGCTAGATGAGCATCTAGGCTAGCCAAACAAGAGAGATGATATCGTTGCACCCACTTGATCTCGTTCAAGGAAGAGATGATACCATTACGGTCTTCATGCTTCTCTTTCAAAACCCTTCCCAAAAGGGTTGTCATCTTCTAGTGGAGGGTGATGGAGTTTAGGTACTAGTATGACCTTGCTATAACAAGGGTTAGGAACCCAATTTTCTAATTCCTCTAATATTTTAGAGTTGGAATACACTTGATGGTCATTAGTGGTAAGGGTTTCAAGCTGAAAAATTTCTTCACGAATGTCAGGAGGTGTAGTAGTGTCAAAGATAGTTGTGGCTTCCTAGGCTTGGGCTTGGGCACACAACCTACCTTGGGGACCTCTACCACTAGCTCCTTGGTGACTATGCATACATTTTTGGGTATTTTACACAAATAGGGGAAAACCATGCAAGTCATCTATCCCAAAACATACCATGAATGAGACAGTTGAGACTAAAAAAGTTAAAATAAATGAAAGACCAGGAGATACATAGGTTTTGGATGGCCCAAGCCTATAAGAAAAGAAAAACCAATAAACCAAATATGCAGATGAAAAACTCTAGGTAGGGTCACCCGCTCGACAAGAAACACCAAAGTGAAGGTCACAATATAACCCCATGAAATTTAAAAAGAAACTACCACACTTGTACCATGAAAAAATAGAGTCATGGAAACAGATAATTTTGATAGAGAGATAAGATAGAAACCTGATATCACCAACCCACATTTCCTTAGTAAAAAAATGTGCATACACTCAGTACAGGGTGGCATTTCCAACAACTTAAACCTTCAGCTCTAGAGGGATCCACAATGTGTCTTGTCTTGATATGAAGTCTTTGTGTACTGCCCAAGTCCTATCTCTGGTCCAGAATCCAGCATCCCAAGTGTTATCGCCAAAACAATGTTCACCTAGCCTTTCCTTACTAGGTGGATTGAAATACACCATGTAGGATTAATTTTACCATGGTAAAACTCACTTTCACCATAGGAAATAATTTAGTAAACCATTTTTATATATTATTTCTCATTAAAATCCAAAAAACCCATGAGAATAATTAAATAAATCATTATTTATTTAATATTCTCTATAAATAATTTGTAGAAATTTGAATAACTGATATGTTATCCACTGAGATTCTCCTAATCACACACTATTTTAACGTCATGCACAATACAAAATCTATTTTACCATTGATCATTAATTGCGGAAATAAAAACAATCGCATGCGCACATTAAAACCATAAACAATCACACATATGAACACAGTATTTTATGGGAAAGCTTAAAGCTGAAAACCCCAACTATCTGTATATTATATGTCATAGAGATCATGTAACAATAATCATACAAATCTCCTCACAAGCTTTCAGTACAATCTCCAATTGCTACACACTAATCAAGCTAGATCTAGCAAAACACATGCTCCAATATCTGCCACCTGATAGCTTGCCTCTACTACACAATCAATGCTGAAGAATGGCTCATAAATAACTTCAAACCACCTGGCTTGTACTGCGCAATCCTCATTGGCATCTCCAATCACTGGTTGTTGCAAATCATGCAATAGTATAGTCACAACTGATAGTCACACTACTCTTTCACCTATCTCTTCACTGGTCTCCATTGAAACTATCCATGCACTGAAGTTAACTGATGTATTCTTTAGTTGATTAATGAGTTTATAATTAGTGAATTAATTAATAATTAATTCACACCACTCTCACTAGTGTATCAATTAGTTAGACTAGATACAACTAGCTCAACATACTTGGCAAGTTCAGCGAAAATGAGTGATTTTTATTAACTTCTGTCAAACTTCACCAAACTCTCTCGCAGGATCCAAGCCCAGAAGTATCCATGAAATAACTCCACTTAACTTCCTAGGAATGAAAAATAATTCATGCAATAGAGCTACCCCATTGCCATTGTGCATAAATGAAGTGCTCTAAGAGAATAAGATAATGTTTATAGTCCAAATATTATTAAGAGCTAATAATATTGTTCTCTATTTTGATGATAAAATAGATTCATATATGTCTAAAAATAGAAGTCCATTTATTTTTCCAACTTGACCAACCATCCACAAATAGCATCCTGCAACTCATAGAACATGATCCATATGTCTAAAAATTGACTTTGCGCCAAAAATAGCCTGCGGGCCCACTTAGTGAAGGTGACTCTTTTCACTAAGCTCATCATCTTGTTGAAATCTCAACACTCCATCTCAACAAGATAAGGATTATCTGCCACCCCTATCCTACCTCTGTGGTATTCAAATTTTCTCCTGGTGAGCGCCTTTGTCAAGATATCAGCATCCTGATCCTCCGTGGGAATATATGAAAGTAACATGATCTTCCGCTGCACACAATATCTGATATGATGATCACGGATGTCAATGTGTTTAGATCTATCATGAGAGTAATGGATTAATAAGAAAGTTGTGGCTCCAGATTATACAATATCATCACGAAGTAGGATCTAGGTGTGAGCGATCAACTGACTAGGATCTTCCTCATCCATATGGCCTGCATTGATTAAGTTCTTTATACTTATACTTGGCTCACCCGAAATGAGTGCCACGGATCTGCAGCTACTGCTTGTACGAGAAGCTGGCAATCGGCCAGATGCGTCCTCGAGATGTATCTTCCTGTAGATTCAGGCTTTTCTTTTGCCCGCTCCAAATAAACCATAGCTTCACCTCATGCATTGTACGGCCACCATAATCCATATCTCGATGTGCCTCTGAGATATCTCAATACATGCTTGCCTGCCTTCCAAAAGATCTTGGTAGGCTTAACCATAGCTTGTGAAAGATGGTTAACAGCATAGCATATGTCGGGTCGTGTGTTGACTAGATACATAAGCGACCCCACCAATTGTCAATAAACAGTGGCATCCACTACCTCTGTTGAAGTAGCATCCTCCTTCCTCCATCCACCAGGAAGAGGAGTATCAACAGGCTTGCAGCCATGCATGTTTAACTTCTCCAGTATCTCCCGGGCATACTTGCCTTGAGAAACAAATAGTCCATCACTGCGCTGCCAAATTTCCAATCCCAGGAAATAATGAAGGAGGCCCGAGTCCTTCATCTCAAACTCCTTTGCAAAATCAGCCTTGCATGATTGTATCAATAGTTCATCACCTGTCAAAATAAAATCATCTACATAAAGTACAATGATTAGCAACTTAATCTCCACCACAATCTGGTATAGGTTTGGATCCGCCTCACTCTTGGAGAATCCAAGTCCGGTGAAATAACTGTCTATCCATGTGTACCAAGCACGAGGTGCTTGTTTCAACCCATACAACACTCTTTTGAGCCTGCACACATGCGAATCGCTGCTGAAGATCTCAAAACCTTCGGGCTACTCTATGTACACCTCCTCCTCAATCACCCCGTTGAGGAACGTAGTATTCACATCCATCTGATGAATGTGCCACCCCATCTGTGCTGAGAGAGCAAGAATCGTCCATATGGAAGAATACCTTGCGACAGGTGCAAAGGTTTCCTCATAATCGATCCCCTCAATCTATGAGAAGCCTCAGGCAACAAATCTTTCCTTGTACTTCTCCACACTCCCGTCAGCTGCTTGCTTCACTTTGTAGATCCATCTCGAACCCACCACTGATTTCCCTTCCGGCCTTGGGACAATCTCCCATGCACTGTTTCTGACAATCGAATCATACTCTTCCACCATGGCATCTACCCATGCGGGATCCTCCACAACTTCCTCGAAAGAGGATGGCTCTGTCACGATACACTTGCTCATAAGAGCCATGTATCCAGTATACCGGTCAGGTGACTGTCTCTGTCTGCGTTGTGATGTAGGTGCTCCTACAACCTTCTCTGCATCTTGAGCTAGTCGCTCAGCTTCTGTAGTGCGCTTCCGCCCTCTGATGGTTGGCGCTGCTTGAGTGGTCTCTTCCACTCCATGAACCTCCTCTTGTGGCTGATCCACATCCTGAGGCTCATCCTTAGGAAATAATAGCTCCTCATCTGCATGCAAGTGTGGCTCCCTCTCAAGCGAACACTTCATGGCTTTCTCCTCCTGAAATTTGATATCCCGTCGCACAACAGTCTTGCGACTGTCTAGAAAATACACACGATAGTTGTGAGGTGTATCAGTGTACCCCACAAATATCCCAACCTCCGCAGTCGGCTCCAGCTTCTTCCTGGCATCCTTCATCACATGAATGTAAACAGGTGAACCAAAAATCCTCAAATGGGAAATATTAGGCTTCTTACCAGAAAACGCCTCCTCGGGTGTACTCATGCCAAGTATCCTGTGAGGACAACGGTTCTACACATATACTGCAGTATTGCATGCCTTAGCCCACCGATGGCCCATGGGGAAGACCACAGTCATGCGGCTTCGCCCATGCGGCACCCACAATCGTTTGTTCTTCTCTCCACAGCCTTCTTGTGATTTATGAGGTGCTAGACTCCTTGAGATCTTCGAATTCCTTCTACCTTGCCTTTTAAAGTCCTTGAACTTTCGCAGGAGATGAATTCACCACTGTTGTTGCTCCTCAAACCTTCACTGATTCTGATTCTTTCTCGCCCAGCGCCCTGAACTCACGAGAACTTTGAGTATGTCTCGCTCTTCTTCTGCATGAATAAGATCCAGCACTTACGAGAAAAATCATCAACAAATATCACATAGTACCTGTGCTTTGCTGTCGAAGCTACTGAGAAAGGTCCACACACGTCTGTGTGAATTCTCTCAAGGATCGTCGTGGCGCAAATATCCTTCTCGTGAAAGGTGGCTTTCACAAATTTTCCCAAAGTACATCCCTTGCACTGATATGACTGCGCAAGTGTAACTTTGGGAAGTCCAGTAGAAATCTGTTGCAGTATCTTCAAAGCTCCATGGTGAAGGTGGCCCAATATCCGGTGCCATAGCTCGCCATCATCCCGGCTCACCACTCCTTCTGCCTTTCCTGCCATCGCTGTGCAGCCATCTACCTGCAATTGATAAAGGTTCTTAACTCAAACCCCTATCCTCCGGGTCTCACCAGTTGCCTTACTGCGCAGGAAAGCCTTTCCCTTGCTAAAGACAACATCATATCCCTTGTCTTCTAAAATGGCCACTGAGATCAGATTCTTCTTCAATCCTGGAACATGCATCACTTCCTTCAATACAAAGGGTTTACCAAACTCCCTCTCAAAGGAAATGGTACCAATACCGGTCGCACTGTATCTACCATCATCGCCCATCTCGATGTGCACTCCAAGATCTTTCTCATCCAGATCAGTAAACAAATCTTTGTCTCCGGTCATATGAAAAGACGCACCACTGTCAAGAAACCACACTGAACCCATCACACTTGAGACCAAGCATGCGATCAACAAAAAATCCAGCTCAAACTGCGAGGCTAAGGCCTCTCCAGCTATAGATCCAGCAACCTGCTTATTTTTCTTCTTCTGTGGACAATTAGTGGCGTAATGTCCGTGTTGGTGATAGTGAAAGCACTTCACCTTGGACATGTCTTGCTTCTTGCCTTTCGCACCGGATTGAGAAGAATTCTTCTTGCTTTTCCCCTTCCTTGATTTGGCATCCAAAGCACAATTTTCTTCATCTGAGTTCTTTGATGAAGATCCGTCCCTGGTACTTCTCCTTATCTCCTCTTGCACAAGATCCGACCAAAGTCGCTCCCATCCTGGAAATTTCTCCCAACCATTGACAGAGTCCTGATAGGAATGCCAACTCTTCGGAAGCCCAAGGAGAGCCAAGCTCACCAAGTCCTCGTCATCAACAGTAACCCCCACACTTCCTAGCTCATCCCTGCATTGGATGAACTTCGTGAGGTACTTGAAACATACGCGCCTTTCTCCATTTTTAGCATTCCTGAGTTATCATGTGCTCAACTTCTCACAGTCGCACTCTTGCTTTGGTAAATACGCTGGCTTTCCACATCAAGTGGATAAGCTTTACCATGAAGAAATTTGGACACTGTGAGTCAGCTACACCTTCAATATAATTCTTCGTACACTTTTTGTCTTCTTTTGCCATGTGTCAAGTACGACAACATCGCTAGAAGTAGGTTTTGGAATTTTTGCATCTATGAACTCCTTTAACCCATTGTCATCCAGCATCACCTCCATCCTGTCCTTCCATGCAATATAATTCAAGTTGCCCTCAAGTGCATACTCCAATTGCAATCCGTTGAAAGACATCTAAACTTCGACACCAAGAAAACACTGCTGCAAATTCGAATTCCACCAGCTCAAAAATCAACCGCTTCAATGTTTTGCAATTGCTCCAATGATCAATATCGCTTTGATACCATGTATAAATTTGAATAAATGATATGTTATCCACCAAGATTCTCCTGATCACACACTATTTTAACTTCATGCACAATACAGAATCTCTTCTACCATTGATCATTAATTGCGGAAATAAAAACAATCGCATGCGCACATTAAAACCATAAACAATCACACATATGAACACAATATTTTATGGGAAATATTAAAGCTGAAAACCCCAACTATTTTTATATTACATGTCATAGAGATCATGTAACAATCATCATACAAAGCTCCTCACAAGCTCTCAGTGCAATCTCCAATTGCTACACACTAATCAAGCTAGATCTAGCAAAACACATGCTGCAATCTCTACCACCTGATAGTCTGCCTCTACTACGCAATCAATGCTGAAGAATGGCTCATAAATAACTTCGAACCACTTGGCTTGTACTGCGCAATCCTCATTGGAATCTCCAATCATTGGTTGTTGCAAATCATGCAACACTATAGTCACAACTGATAGTCACACTGCTCTTTCACCTATCTCTTCACTGGTCTCCACTGAAACTGTCCATGCACTGAAGTTAACTGATGTATTCTTTAGTTGATTAATGAGTTTATAATTAGTGAATTAAATAATAATTAATTCACACCACTCTCACTAATTGTATCAATCAGTTAAACTAGATACAAATAGCTCAACTATGTTTAGATTAGTTAAACTGAACACAACTCCATTAACTTCCTCAATCAACTCCACCAAACTCTGTCACATGAGTTCTAACTGAAGTATCCATGCAATAGCTCCACTTAACCCTCGGGAATAGCGTAATTCCTTCTGTCAGCTCCTGTGCCACATCTGTGCACTTAACTGAAGTGCTCCAAGAGAATAAGATAATGTTTATAGTCCAAATATTATTAAGAGCTAATAATATTCGACATATCTATTTTTAGACTGGAAATCTAAAAACAGATTCCGCCCAATATGTCTAAAAATAGAATTCCATCTATTTTTTTTTCAACTTGACCAACCATCCACAAATAGCATCCTGCAACTCATAGAATATGATCCATATGTCTAAAAATAGACTTTGCGCCAAAGATAGCCTGCAGGCCCACTTAGTGAAGGCGACTTCTTTCCACTAAGCTCATCATCTTGTTGCAATCTCAACATCATTATCAAACAAATATTTGATAATTATTCCTTATCACTTTTGACTTAATCACCTTGGAATAATTAAATAAATCACTAATTATTTATTATTCCTTATTTATTCCATATTTTCCTTTTGAGATAATTGTTAAACCATTACTTAATAATTATTTCAAATTCATATTTTCCTTAATTCTCACAAAGTGATTAGTAAATTATTTTTATTTTTAAACTGTAACTTAAACCACTTTCCAAATAAAGATATTTGACCATTTTGAATACCTTTTCCCTCTAAAAAAATATAATAAATTATTCTCAATGGCTAGATTTTGATTTTGTCAATAATATTTTATGATTTTCTAATTCTTAATTTGGCTCAATACTTTGTTATAAATTGAGGGTTTTCTATTCATTCTAGATCATGGCCATTTTCATCATAAACATTATCGCCTCATAGCATTTAAGCTCCCACTTGAGTTCCAACACCATTTTGTTTTTTCTTCCCATTGCAAATTGAGAGAGAGAAGCATGTTGTTGAAGCACAAGGACAAGAAAAGGACCCATCCCACAGAGTGGGAACTATAGACCCATGTTGTAATTTATCCTCACTAGGTGTATTCATTAATAACATTATCATTTGATTAATTCCTCCATTGGTTTATTATACTTTTATTTTATGTTGTTATATGTTTATGCTTGCAAGATCTATTCTGTTGCATGGTTTTTCTTCTTGTTTTATTGCACATTTGAAGCATAGAAGCAACCATATTTTGTGGTTATAGTCATAAGTCACCTTTAAATTAAGTGAAGGGATTTGATCTCACTTGCAGAAATAATTCACACTAACAAATGACGACTTCACTGTGGATTTAACACTTTAGTCATCAACAAATTGTGACTCTGCTAATGTAGTAATTCAGAACCTTGGTGACTACTATTTCAAATATTTTTAGTGCTTTTCTAGAATTTTTATACTTTTCAATTTATATTTTTAGATGTCTTCTATATTCTGGAAAATTCTTCGTTTTGTTGGGGTTTCACATTTAATTGCAGGTCACAGATACAAGTCGAGCAAGAGATGACACAATCTGGGTCAAATCTGATGAGTAAGCGAAGTGGGAGCAAAGTGCATGTTTTGGACCTTTTTACGTGCCCAATGCCCTTTTCAAGCCAAAAAATGTGCCCAACGCACTCTCCATTTTAGTTTCTGTACTGCAATTTTTTATAATTTTTTTCAAATTTTCCAGATTTTTCTAAGACTATTGTGTGTGTGTCGAGAAGGGTTTATGTTCTTTCCTGAGTCACCTCTAGGCCTGGATCCACTTATTATTTTCTCATTGAGGAAGGAAAAATCCCCCTAGGGTTTAGAGTACACCTCCACCGATTAGGAAGAGAATTGCTAAGTTGAGGAGTCCAGTGTGCAATATTTTCAACCATTGTTTTTCAGTGTTTTTTCCACTATTTTATAGTCATTTTAGACAGGTTTTTACAACACTTATGTAGAAATTAATTGGATATTTAATATTTATCATGTAATGTACTAAAACATAAGACTCAAATCTACTCTACTCATCCGTGGAAAGCAATTCACGATCGAGAACACATATCAAAAACTTGCAACATGATTCAACACACATACACATAGATTTATCTAGGGGAAATAAATTGCTCAAAACCCCTTCCTATCTGTATTGCATTAATAAAAAATTGGATGAATATAATATGCTTTCTCAAGCTAGAGCATAATCTACACAAGTATCTTCTATCATATGCCTGGCTGACTAACTTTGGCCAGAACTTAGCCAAATTTCCTACCTTCCAAGCTCTTATTTCCTTGCGTTGTTTGATGAGGAATTAAACCTTATTAATTAGGGAAATTTCTCATTTATAATTGCACAATTTAATTAGGCCCTTCTTTGACTGCATGCACCACCTCTACAATTTGGAAAATTTTACAACTGATTATACACTGCCCTTGAACTCCAACCTCAACTAGGTAACTTGAATTTCATCCTAATTAAGGATGAGTTATCAGTTAAATGGTTAAAAATTTAAGTTTCACCCCATTTCTAGACCTTCCACTAGTTCCTCCAACAATTTGAACTAGTTTAACTAACCTTAACCCAATTAAACTGAATTAAATTGTTACTACTGAAATTAACTCAACCTAGGCTCCTAAATTTTAAGAATCATTGTACACAACTAAAGGTAAGCCATCAAATAGAATTAACTAAGCTATCTGAGTGATAACAACTTAGTTAACTCATTCAAATTGTCTTGTGATCCGGGAATTACAATTTTCTTCTAATTTAATTCAAGGGGAAATTAAATTAGGAATTTCTTGTTGCATTTTCAACACTCCCTCTCAATAAGAAAGGGATCATCAGACACCCCAATCATGCCTCTATGGAACTCGAATTTTCCTCTTGAAAAATATTTTATCAAAATATCTGCATCATGTTCCTCTGTAGTAATGTATTCCAACAACATGATCTGCCTCTACACACAATATCGTAGATGGTGATACCAGATATCGATATGCTTGGATCAATCATGAAAAAATGGATTTTTATAGATTTTAATGCAAATATGATTCTCACAGTAAATCACAATAGGATCCATCATATGACCAAATAACCCAACAAGAATCTTTCTCATCCAAATAGCTTCACACACTGCTTGACTGGAAGCCATGTACTCTGCTTCTACTGAGACGAGTGCAACCGATCTCTGCTTCCTACTTTCCCAATAAACTGTTGCTGACCCAACACTAAAAATTCCTCCTAAAGTGCTCTTACAATATGAACTCCTAGCCCAATTTGCATCTATGAAGAGATGCAGTTTCCCTCCCTTTGTCTCCCTGTAACAAAGACCAAAATGAATAGTGCCTCTGAGGTATCTCAACACATGTTTTGTCACTTTCCAATACATTTTGGTTGGATTGACCACTACTTGAATAAGTTGGTTAACTGCATAACACATGTCTGGTTGTGTGTTCATGAAGTACATAAGTGAACCCACAAGCTTTCTGTAAATAGTGGCCTCTACTTCGTCACTTGAAGTGGAATCCTCTTTCCTCCAACTACCTGCTAGAGGAGTGTCCATGGGTTTTCTACTCTCCATGCAAAAATTCTTCAGTATCTCGTTGGCATACTTACCCTAAGATAAAAATAATTCCTCATCTCCTTTCCATATTTCCAAACTGAGCAAATAATGCATGATTCCCATGTCATTCATCTCAAATTCTCTTGCAAGATTATTTTTTCAAGATTTAATCAACTTCTCATCCCCGGTTAAAATAAAATCATCGACATATAATACTATAATAAAAATTTTACCTTCAACAACAATATGGTAAAGGTTTGCATCTGCTTCACTTTTGGTGAAACCAAATATAGTGAAATAACAGTCGATCCTAGTGTACCAAGCACACGGTGCTTGTTTCAATCCATATAGTGCTTGCTTGAGTCTGCACAAATGTGACTCACTATCGAAGGTCTCAAATCCTTCTGGTTGTTCAATTTACACCTCCTCCTCAATCACTCCATTGATGAATGATGTCCTCAAATCCATTTGATCGATCATCCATTTCATCTGCTCTGCAAGTGCTAGAATTGATATGATAGAAGAGTACATTGCTACTGGATAAAAGGTCTCCTTGTAGTCAATTCCCTCCACCTGAGAGAACCCCTTTTCCACAAATATGGCCCTGTGTTTCTCGATGCTTCTTTTTACACCATTTTTTTGTCATATAACCTGTTACTATTAGATGGACCAAAGTACACCATGTAAGACCAATTTTACTCGAAGTAAACTTGCTTTCACTATGAAAAATAACTTAGTAATCCATATTTATTAAGTTGTTTATGGTCTAAATAGGAAACCCGATGAGGAAATATTGAATAAATCCACATTTGTTTGATTTTCCTCAAGGAATAATTAGTTAAACAACAATTTAATTAATATTCCTGGTCATATTTAACCCAAAACAGGGAAATTAATTAGAAAAATCAATATTTATCTTATTATTTTCTAGGAATAATTATTTAAACCTTATTTAAATAATATTCCTTGTTAAATTTGACTAAATCATTTATAAATAATTAAATAAATAATTATTTATTTAATTATTACTCAACCACATCCTTAAAATAATAAATAAATTATTTATTTATTTATTATTTACAAATAAAGGGATTTGACCAAATTCAAGTTCCTTTTCCCTCCGACAGATTTAATAAAATATTCCATAAAAGTTGGATCTAGATTTGGTTAATAATATTTTAACTATGCACCAATATCTAGACTAACTCAATATTTTGTTATAAATAAAAGGGTTTTTCCATTCACTTACTACCTTTTTTTGCCTAAATATCACTCTGGATCTATACTTTTGGTCTAACTTTGATCCTCCATCATTGCCATATTTTTCTAGCATTTTTTGTGAGCTCCCTTTGAGTTCCATTTTTGTCTAGGTTTTCTACACCATCAAGAGAGAGAGAGATATTAGATCTGAAGTGCTGAGGACTTACAAGAACCCATCCCATTGAGGGGGACTGGTAACATCTTTCTATGTTCCCTTCCTAGGTGTCAAAAAATACAAAAATTCTTTAAAAATATTCTTGTCTTGTCTATTGGATGCATGGAGCAACTCTTGATTTTATTTACCGCTTAATGTCTATTATTACATAGATCTAGATTTTGTAGCCTTTATCTTGGTCAAATAACTGCAGATATAAAGAAATTGGCAGCCATCTTTGATGTTAGGGTTGTTTGTTATGCACAGCTAAAGTGGGCTTTTTTCGTACACTTGCGATTAGAATTCATACTAACAACTGGCGACTCCACAAGTGTTTACGATTACGACCTCTGTCGTTTTTTAGATCCCTACATGACCAGCTGCTTCAAACCCTAGGATTTCTCTTCAGCTTCTTGTTTTTCTTTTCTTGATGTTGTTTTTAAACTATAAAACCCTAAAACATTAAATATTCTAACTTCCGTGTGTTTTCAGACCTATTGCGCAGGTGACAGGCATCAGCCGCAGCTGAGACGACAAATTTTTCGGAAACATACTCTCGAGAGTGCCAGAAGTGTAGGTCACACTTTTTTAGCCTAAACATGCGACCTATACCTTCAGGGCATAGCAAACAACCCTAAACCTACGACCTCTGCAGAAATCAGGTTAGAAACTGCACTTGAACGTTTTGCGGGATTTTTTCTGAGATTTTTTTGGGTTTGTCTAGGCCTCTATTTAGGGTTGTTTGACCTCCTTCTCTGCCTGTTTTGGACCTATAATTTCTCTGTTTTACTCATCAAAGTGGGAACCTAGCCCCATAGGGCTTCAGTACCCTTCACCTTTCTAGGAGGAGTTTTAGCTGCAGCAGGTCGTCTGAAATTTCAGTGTGTTCAGCCATTTTTTCAGATCTGATCCCTTACCTTCAAATCCAGTTCAGATTGGTTATTCATCCATTCAAAACACTGCTTTTCAGTTTTGTTTGGGTATTCCTCTAGGGTCCCCTCCGTTTCCCTCCAGGTTGTAGCCTTTTGCCACATCATTTGCAGCACTTTTTCCTCTGGTTTTTTGTTGTTTTCTGCACCAATTTCCAACAGATCTGACCTTTAGATCATTGTCCCTCCTGAATTTAGATCCATTGGTTAATTTGGTGTGTTTTGACTAGATTTTTTCCCACCCATAGACTAGTTGTTGAGAGGCCAACCTCCTTGGGTTTATATTAATTCATAATTAGTTGTTTATTTTCTGTTATATTCAGTTTCATTTACTGTTAGCTACAGATTTATTTACAGTTATACAACAAAATTTTTCTTTTTCTCTACAAACATCTGGGTTTAAAAATTAAAATTAACACACTTAACACACACACCCTAAGTGAAGAAGAGCTTGGTTAACACCACCAGGAAAAGACTATAACATTGTAATCAATTGATCCTGCACCTCTCTACCCTTGTTTTGAAATTGTTATCATTTGATCCTGCACCTCCTTGCCCTTGTTGGTCTCTCTTCTCTTTGTGATCTATGTTTTTTCTTTCATCATTGCGCCCCCAAGGCGTTTATCCCAGAGACTTCTTGGCCTTCATCCTCAGTTTCCATTAGGAAGACTTACTCCTCGACGTAGTATTCGAGTTAGTCCTTCGTCGAGTCCGAATTCTAGCTCCTCTTCTGGTTCATTGGGTTCCCCTTCTGGTTCCATCCCTAGTTCTCCCCCTGTCACCTTCACCATGTCTGGTTCAGGACCTAATGCTGGTGGTAGACCCGGCCCTAATGCTGGGAATACTACTAATGGGACCACAACAGGAACTATCCCGGCTGCTCCCTTGCTCCCTTATATGGAAGGCCTAAGTCTTCCCGATTTTAACCAGATGATCAATGAACCCCTATGCCATGACGCTAGTTTTCCTACTATGCCAACCAAGATCCCTTCCGAAATCCCCGAGTTTGAAGGTCTTGCTGGAGAAGATCCTACAAAAAATGTTTGATCTTTCCACATGTGGTGTTCGTCTAACTCCATCACCGATGACTCTGTTCGTGTTCGGTTGTTCCAACATATGCTTACTGGAGAAGCTTCTAAGTGGTATGTTGACAAGCCTCCTCTTCTCATACCACTTTTGTGACCCTTGCCCGAGCATTTATATCTTATTTCCAGCTTCCCCTTTGTTATGACACTGGTACCGAAATTTTGATCTCTTTCCACCAATCATCTGCTACCCGCCTATCCGATCATGTCTAGGAATGACGGAGAAGAAAGAGCCTATGTCGAGTCCCTACCTTCGAAGATCGTGTATATATGGACTGGTTCCTTAGATCCCTTTTTCCTACTATTGGCAAAGATGTCGCATCACATTTCCCTCAAACCGAAGAAGCTACTCTCCATATTTCATTAAAATATGACTTTATCTACACACAGTCTAGTTATGTTTATATCGTCTTACCTGATCTCCCTAGACCTAATGGTGCCAAAGCACCGGGGGCATCCCATGCCTCTGACGGTATCATTGGAGCCCTTTCTCATTCGTATACTCATCCTCCCATGGGTTATGGTTGGAGCCCTAACTCCTCTAGCACTTTTCCCCCTCCTGGTAGCATGTATCTAGGATACGACATGCCTCCTCCTTTTTCCCAACCTGTTTACCACAATGTTGCCCAACCTCCTTATTATCCGTATCCGTAGCCTGGTGCTCCAGCTCCTCTAGCATTATCACCCCTGCCTCCCTCACCTTCTAAACCCCTGCAACAGCAGCCACCGCCCCCCAGGGGCAGGTGTATGCACAACAAGGCGCAACTAATACTCTTACTTCCAAAAAGAAGAGGAAAGGCATCCAAAATCAATCTGCCCCCGGTAATCCAGGGCCCAATTGTTGGGCCCGAATTGAGGTATGTTTCCACCCTATAATCACTTCAAATTATGTCACAATTTGGGAAATTATTTCTAATCTAAACAATAAAGAGTTAAAAGATTTATGAAAACAAGAATAATAGGGCTAATGACAAAAATAATGTTTTTATAACAGGAAATTGACATATTGTATCTGTGTATGCAGGAAGGCAGAATAGTTGAACCAACAGTAGGCGGAAAGACAACTGATAGACGCAAACGTATGGGATCTCATTAACTCCCAGAAGCCAGTAGAAGGCAGAAAAATGTATTTGAGCCCAAGAACTCAAACGACAGCCACGCGCAGCGGGCTGTCGTTTGAAGAATACTTCCTCATTGCATCAAATTTCCTTTAAAAGGATCAGGGATGAATTAGATGGAGAGTCAGAGTTAATTGGGAGTTTTCCCTCTGTAATTAGCACGTCAAGATAGAGATGTCATATTGTATTTCCGAATTATCGTTTGAGTTTTGATGTTTTGAACAATTACCTTTTGAGGTTCTCATCGCGTTAGAACTTCTAGTGGTCTGGGCCCAACCTTTGGGAGTCTATGCGCTAATGCTGTGCTGCAAGTTAGTTACAGAATTCATGTTTATTCATATGATGCGATTGTAGCATACTCCTCTACTTAATAAAGTTACAGTTGTTCGTTCCTCAGAATAGTTTAATATCTGTATTTCTTGATTTAGAATAATTACATTTCGTATTTTCTGGCTTATAATAATACTTCATCACCAATAGATTCTTTTAGTTCCTTTCAATGCTTCTGCAATCGATTTACAAGTCACAATATAGTTATTACTTGATGCTACTTATCTTTGTAGATTACATTACTCTGACGGCACGATAAAGCGATCATTTGTTGATTACTGTAATTAAGTTAGTTTACCAAGATAATTCCATTGAAAAATTATATAAGTAAGTATTTTAAAATGCATTTAGGTTACTTCATTTAGACTATTGTTCAATTCATTTAAGATTTTCGTTCAGTTCATTTGAATTTCTTCACTTAAGATTACCGTTCAATTCGTTTATGATTGATGTTCAATTCGTTTATGATTGCTGTTAAATTTGTTTAAGATTGATGTTAAATTCACTTAGACTGTTGTTTGATTCATTCAGATTGCTCTAGGTCAATTCCCTTAGGTTGCTGTTAAATCATAGGCTTGATAGAATAACCAGACATAACCCACCAAATCATTCCTCGTTAAGTTGATTGAATTTAGGAGGCAAGATAATCCTTTCTTAATAGAGAGTATCTATCAGTCTATCTCACTTGCATATATTTTTCCAACACTCTTGAAATAAGAAGACTTACCTCGGGTTGATAATTAAATGAAGAGTACTAGGGTTTCCTATAATAAGCCACCTCTGTAACCCCAACATTTTTGGCGCCGTTTCCGAGGAGAGTGTTAAGAGTGATATCCTTTATTCACCTTTATCTATTGCTATGAGGAATTGGGTATTAAAAACGGGAGGTAAGAACCTGCGTACCGGTAAGAAAAATGCTTGCTCTATAGCCCGCTTCTTAGCAAAATTGTTTAAAGACCAGTAGAGTAGGTGCTCTTGTTTTATGACTAGGAAGAAAAATATAGAAACAATTCGAACTAACTCTCAAAAATCCTCACAATCCCAAATATCGGTGATCCTTGGAAGGGCAACATATATAGAAGAAATCATTAAGAGAACTGAATCTCAGGCATCCATAGTACCTAGAACTATTTCCATTCAAAACCCTATCACGCTCCCTCAAGCTGCAACCTCACCATCTGTGGCCCACGCCGATATTCACGATGAAACAGAAGGAGTTAAGCAAAGCCTTCAAACTGCCAATCATATAGGCACTGACCCTTCGAGAGAGGGAGGTTCTTGTAATCTACAAGAAGGGGAAGGAGAAACTAGTGGCATAATTCAAATAGAAGCTCCAGAGCCTAAATCACCTGAAAGAGTAGTCGAGACAGAGGTACTTAGGATCCCAGACTAGGGAAGTGCTGTAAAACCTCCTCCACATCTGCCTCCTAAGACCCCTTGGATCACTCCTCTAGAACAGGAAATCCCTGAAGATTTCTGGCACCTCTTCGACCAAATGGAAAATAATCAAAATCAGAATCAGAGGAAAACATCCACATTGGAATATCCCATTGTTGATCATGCTATAAACACCCCTATGAAAGCCATTCCCTTACACAACATTCCCACCTTCCATGGTTTGACCATGGAAGATCCTGATGCATTCCTATTTGAATTTGATGTCTTATGTAGGGGGTATGACTACACCACTGATCCTCAGAAGTTGAAACTATTTCCCTCTACCTTAAAAGGAACAACACTACGCTGGTTCATGGGACTAGGTGGGGGAACCATCAATAATTGGGATGAAATGAAGAACATGTTTCTTAAAAAATATCAAGACTATCGCTGAACCTAAGACCTAAAAGATGAAATATTTAATATGTCTGTAAAAGACAATGAAACATTAGAAGAGTACGTATAAATATTTCAATACAATTTACAAATATCCCCATATACCACGCTATCCAAGGACATTTTAAAAGCCACAGTGCTTAAAGGAATGAAAGAAGAATGGGTTGAGATGCTTAACGTAATGGGGAAGGGAGATATTTACTAGGAAGAATACGATGAGATTATTTCCCTATGTATTAGATGCTCTCGGGGTAACACATGCAATAGGCCAGTTGGGCGTGATTCTATGAAAAAAGATCTTAAGCAGACCAATGGCAATGTAACCAGAGAAAAATTTGGAAATCTGTTAGAAAATTTCAAAACTGACATCCTGGGTACCTTGACAACACAACTTGATGTTTTACACGCCAAGAAGAAACAAGCTATAGCAGAACAAAACCTGGCCATATTTTTCCCATGATGTCGGAAGAAGCACAGCTAGAGAGAATTTCCTTTAGACATGGTTCAGACTTGTGCCATCTGCACTAAGGATCATACCACGGACCAATGTCCTTCACTTCCCGAGCTGAAAGCAGTTTACAAGGAAACAGAGGAAGAGACTAAACCAGTCTATTTAATGAATCAGCGTCGTCAGTGGCAAGCATGACCAGGTATGCCACAAGACCTGCCTCAATTCTTTTCTTCGCCATAGTTTAACCAACAAAACCCTTCAACAACTTGGCAGACTCAAAACCCATTCTCTACTTGGCCAAACTAGTCGTTTCCTATGCCACACTGGCCTACACAACCTTCATCAGGGAATAATTGGCCGAACTTTCCTTGTTCTCCCCCTTATTAGCAAAATGTTCCATATCAAGCCTAGTGGCCAAACCCTCATCCTCAAACACTAATTGGAATTGGCAGTGACCCCTGGGGATGATCAACCTACCAATGGGGGCGGGAACTCAAAACCAACATATGTTGCCAGCTCCCTACCCAGTTCAACATAACCAGCAACCTGCCATATGCCCTCAATTACCAGCGCAACCCAATCCTAATCCCAAACACATATTGTTACATTGAAATTTGTCACCATGACATTTCAGTACTCCCTTGGAAGTCTACAATATCAAAGTTCCTAAAGTCAAGCCTTGAAACTAAGAGAAAAGCTCATAAAAGCCTTAAAACTCTGGTACCGCACTTTCTCCTAGTTTTGCCTGTGGTCCCACACCTTTTGGCTATAAATCATGTGTAGCCAAGCGCACTTTCTGTTTATTAAAAGTGCAGACCCCTGTAAAAGGTTAGAAAAGGCGCAAGTAAAATCTAGAAGCTCAGTTTAATTCATTTTTGGAAGCTTCTAGAAACATTCCTGCGGTGGAAAGTCCGCTCCTTTCATGTTCATGCATCCCATCCAATAAGGAGCTAACCCCTTGATGTAAGGAACTAATCCCTTTGAAGGAAGATTCTATCCCTTCTTGTATGGAGCTTTAACCTCCTCTCTTCCACTATAAAAAGAGGCATAGGGAAACCTCAAGGGGTTACAATTGATGAGTTGAAGTTTTAGTATTGTTGGAGGCAAAGTGCTGTTGAAAGTTAGACCCTTTTAGCTGAGATTTCATGTGGGAAAGATTACATACCTGTATGTATCTCGGTTGGAAGAGTGCAAGGATTGTCAGAGTAAAGGAAACCTTGTTATGGACCCCAAGAAGGCCTGTATGACATCAAGGTGGACACTGTTGTAAGGCTCTTCCTTATTTAAGTTAATACAAATAAATCTGTTTTTCTCAATAAACTGTCAATTGATTAGTTTATTTTATGGATTCCTTGATCACCATAATAGATATGATTTATGAATATATGCTATGCAGGTGCTATTTGATGTTTGTTTGTTTGTGAGTGCAGATCTTCGAAGACAACTCTTTCCGGTAACTGAAGGACTACTACTACAAACAAGCATTGGATCAAAGGTAAGATCGTTAAACCTTTATAGCATTTAATTATAAATCACAATATATCTAGAGAAATATAGTTTATTTTGTCCGTTTGTTTCTAGCTGTCCGTAGGACACTTGGGAGGTCTGTCTTGTCCGCAAGAACGACTTATCCGTCCAACAAAATGGCGACTCCACTGGGGGAGGATTTTGAGCTTTGATTTCTTTTACTTTTTGATTTATGAATTTATTTTTTTTGATTTCGATTGATTTATACTGGCTTGGGTAGTTTATCCCTGTAGAATCCCCGAGAAATGTTTGAGAATTTTTTTGTGTTTTCTCTAGTTTTCTTATGTCCGCTCTTTTCCTTTAGAGACAGTGTGGGCATTTCCACACTTTTCCTATACCCACAGTGCGAGACCGCACTGGTTTGCACTGAATTTTGCGGACCTTGTCAAAATTTTTGAAAAATCTTAAGATCATATTTTTTGGATTAGTTTGTTAGATTCTCAGTGATTACCCAGATCTGTATCTTCTGTCAAAAATCCTTGGTTAAGAGTTTATTTCAGCATTTCTAGTTTTGAATGATTTTCTGAAAGATCTGCATGTTATAATGATTTTTTCTTTGTCTTACATCCCGCTCAAAGATTACAAAACTTGGTATGCCTTTAGATCACTGGTATTCCCTTGTTTTCTTGCTGAGTCTGACATCATAGAAGAAATTGTTTTATGAGATTTAGATTCCATTTTTCTCATTTGCAAATCTTTAAAAGCTTTTGTTAATAAGTTTGGAATTTCACTTAAAAAATGAAAATTGGATGTTTTTTCGAGTTCTTTCTGATTCAAGCAAAGAATTTCTTAGTTAGATTACAAGCTAAGTAAGACATCCTTAAAATATTTGAAGTTTTAATTCATATTTAGTCTTAGAATTTTTAGATCTCAATATTAATGTTTTTTAGCTTTGAGTGCTTTTCTAGAAATTTTTCTGTCTTTTGAAGAAAAGCTTAGTTTGCAGTTTCGATCTTGAACAAAAGGGATTTTTTATTGAGCATAGATCATTTTGAGTTCTCTTTGAAATTAGATTTCTTTTCATTTATTCTTGTTTGAAGGAAAGATTTGTTTTTAAAAGATTGCATTTCTCAACTCTTCCTTTAGCTAGAATTCATTGAAAGAAAACAAATTATTTCTTATAATAGATGCATTTTTAGTATGATTTGAGTCGGGTCAGTACATATCATCAGTTTCACTTTCGCACCTATTGTCTTAAGAAACAGCCTTTTAAAATCAACGCTTAAATTAAAATTAATCTAGTAACTTTTATATTTCTAGGGCTCTTTTCACCAATATAGCTTAGACTTGTGTCTTGGAGTAGGGAGTAATTAACTCTCCGAGACAGTTAAAACAAACAAGTAGTTGATCTTGAGGTAGGAAAAAATCAAATAGTTGCTTGTATGCTCTGGGAAGCTCCTCTTAAAGGAGTCAAGCATGAGGTCATATCTGAACCAGTGAGATAATCAATTCTATCTCATTGGGAACGATAGAAGATATGCGCGTATTAACAACGGTAAACCTCGGATAGACCATTGTCGAGGAGCCTGGGGTCACTTTTCGGTATACCTTGGATTATGTCAAGGAGCCTTCAAGGGGATTGAGCTTTGTTACTCTACCCTTGCACGTATGTCAGACCGTAGACTGTTCCCCCAGGTATATTAGTTCCTGTCGGTAACCATAGTGACCATAATTTTACAGTTTTTTCCTAAGGTGACGGTGGAGGAAAGATCCCACTGTACCTGGAGTAGACGTCGACTAGAATCACTTGGACTCTCCGAAGGGTTATCTTCACTCGAGATGGTTTAAGTGGGGAAACTTGCATCGGTCTGTTTCATTAAGCAGTTTGTCGGGGTAACTGTTCCAACTACCCTTTCTGCATTAAATACTACGACGTTGGATTTCATCACCAACTAGTGTTTTTAGTGTGGGAAGTTACTGTTTGTGTGTGGTTTGATCTCCTAGATTTTTAGGCGTGTGATTCATTTGTTTGTTTCCTTAGTGACTCTAGGATTTTTTATTGAAATTTTTATTTGATTGCGTGTGATTAATAATTTTTAATCGTGGCTGAATTACCAAGACAATCGCGTAGACTTCAGGGGAAGCCCCCTGAGTATACACCAAGCCAACTTGAAGGGCCATGAGCTCTAGTATCGCCTACTGACAGTAGAATTAGATCAACAGAAGTAGGAGAGTCATCTATAGTTATTCATCCTGATTATCAACTACAAACAACAGAGCATATTCAAGAGCCGATTTCAGTTTCCAAGCTTACTGGTAGTATTTCTCCTTCCAGTGAATTCGCTGAAGAACCTGAAATTTCTGAACCTGAAACTGAACCTGCTATTTTGGAACCATCTTCAGGATTTGTTACTCTGATTTCTAGTGATCCTGGTTCACCTACGGTAAGACATATCATTACTGAAAATCTTCCTTATGACCTCATTTCCATTGAAGAACTTGTCGGTCCAGATGAAGAAGTAACTCTTCCCGAAATCCAATAGACTTTGAATCTTATGGAGTGTGAATCTATATTCTACAGTCCTTTTAGAAGTGACGCTTGGTATTTATCATTGAAAGATTTTTTAGAAAATCGAGGTCTTAGTTTTTCACCACCCCGAATTCCTTTTCATCCTACACCAAGAGGTTATTATCCTTCATTCATTATGTCAGGTGAGTCATCGATGTTTTCCCAATCACCGGAAACTTTTTTATACAGTGGTCCTTCTGTTCCTTTAGGGTACTAGTCACTCTATGGTACTTTCTCAGGAGCAACTCCTCGACCAACTGAAGAAGTGTTATCATCTAGTACAAATGGAGCTAAAACTGAAACGTCGAACGCAGAGCAAATTTTTATGATGTCTGGTAATATTCCAAATCCTCAACCTCAAGGTAGTCAGTTACCGCCTGGGGGGCAACCTCAAGGTAATTTTTTTACCAGGACAAACTGTAGGACAATATTATTTACCTGGAGAACAACCTCAAGGACAGTACATACCTTAAGGTTATCAACCTCATGGACAGTACATACCCCAAGGTCAACCCCAGACTCAGTATATTCCTCAGGGTCCTTATCAACCCCAGATTCCGTACATGCCTCAAGGTTATCAACCTCAAGTTCAGTACCCTACTCAAGGTTTCCAACCACCTTTCGGTCAATAATTTTTACAAGGAGCTGGAAATTTACCACTTAATTATCAACCCTATGTTCAATCAAACTATGTCCTTCATATGCACAACCTTCTACGGCTCAATACCCCAGAATGAACATGGTGTGGAATCCATCCCAAATTCAAAAGACTATGCAACCTAATGTGTAGTTACCTAATCAACCTGGATAGCCTTTAGTTTCTGGTCCAACCCAGCAACCTGTCCAGCCTGCTGTTCAAATCCCTGCACCTGGTTCTATTCAGCAGCCTGGGCCTAGTACACCTTAGACTCCGCCTCAAACTATTGCAGCTACTGCAACCTCTGTTCAACCTAAAACACCTATTTCTGGAGTATCTGTAGCTTTGGTTTCTTCTATCCCTGCATCAGTGCAGATTCCTCAAGCCTCTGTACCACAGTCAGGACCTACAATTCAGACTACGGTCCAGATGCCTATAGGACAAGCTGGTTCTAGTACGATTGTCTCTAGTCAACCACAATTTACTTATCAACCGTACTAGGGACAATATCAAATTGGTCAAGCTACGCAAAACCCAACATATCAGTATCAGTCGTATCCTGGGTATACTTATCAAATACCTCAACAACCCCAGTATGGTCCGGTTAATCCTGTTTACCCAGGAGGTTTTACGATTCCAAATGCACATCCGATTCCAGGATATCCTAGCTATCCTCCTCCTGGCATTGGTTTTATTACTCAAGGTTATCAAGACCCTATCCATCGGTTACCATTCATAGCAACTTTCTATCTACTAGATCTGTCGCACCTTACGAACGATCCAATTTTTTATCTTCCATATTGGCTGCAGAAGCCTAACAAGTTGCCTAGTGATATTCCAAAATTTGAAGGTAAATCAGGAGAGGACCCATCTAGTCACGTTATGACTTGTCACCTCTGGTGCGCATCCAATTCACTATTCGATGATTATATTCGATTACGTCTTTTTCAGAGAAATCTCATTGGTCTAGCTACCAAATGGTGCATTGAGTTACCACGCGGCTCTTTTAATAATTTTAATGTGCTAGCTACTGCTTTCTTAACCCATTTTCAGTTTCCTGTCAGATACGACAATGGCACAGAATTGCTGACTTCATTAAAAAAATCTACGTCTACGTACATATTTGATCACATTCATGAATGGAGACATAGAAGGCGTTTAGTGAAAGTCTTTATTCCTGATCAAATTTTGGCTGAATGGTTCATTAAATCGTTATTTCCCAAAATTACTGAATATGTGACCAAAGGAGGCATTGTTACAAAAGAACAAGTTATTTCTCAGGCACAGTACCTTGACCTTGTCTATACTCAGTCAGGTACTCTGTATGATAAAATCCCCGATTTACCAAGACTTGGTCAGTTAACTGCAACTCCTTCTGGCTCTCATGCCATTGATGTTGTAATTGGTTCTATTAATACTGGTAAGAGTAAGAGAAAGTCTTCCAAGACTACTTCTCCTATTATCACTTTACCCGATTCACCCAAAGGAGATTCTTCCCTAGAAACTTCCGCCGATATCCATGTTGTAGAGACATCTACGACCAAATCTAAAACTGGTGGTAAGAAGAAAGGTAAGAATAAAAAGAAAAAATCTTCAAAAGAGAAAAATGATACAACTGAACCAACTGATGAAAAACACAAACCTCGATATCCTTGTCTCATCTGTGACCAAGATCATTTTACAAAAGAATGCCTGCATAGAGCCGAGGTATCAAAATTTGTTAAGGGTTCGCCTATACCTGCTGTCTTGAAGGATCCATTTCCTACTCAAGATAGTAACATGGTTGGATCTTCCTCCAAACCTATTGAGGATATTTTCATGGTTGCGATGCGATCGCAAGATTACGGTAGTAAAAATACTGGTAAAGAAGCAGAAACATCCAATTCTGCATCGACTACATCTCCCTCAGTTTCTAATCCATTACAGATCGAGAAACAAAATCTTGACTTAGTAATTAAACCACCTGCAAAAGGTGTACTTCGTAAATCAGATTTCAATCCACATGCGAGAGCTCCTCAGAATTACAATATTGTTGAAGATTTGGCAATTTCCCCTTCAACAATGTCGGCTTTGGAAGTATTGCAATCATGCCCAACCCAAAGAAAATTACTTTTGTCAGCCTTAGGGGCCATAGATCTCCAGGATTCGAACCTCATGATCTTCAATTTAGAGAATTTTACACCCTGCCTACCTCATCAAATGGATTTTCAGATTTTGGTAATAGTAAAAAACAAGCGTATCTTTCGTACTGTTGTTGATGAAGGGGCTTCTACATGTATAATGTCGTTAAAATGTTGGAAATCACTTGGTTCTCCGACAATTAACCAATCAACCACTATTCTCAAAGCTTTTGACAGAAGAGGTTTTCAGCCATATGGTATTTTACAAGATCTACCAATAGAGGTCGAAGGCAAAATGGTTAATCTAGATGTGGAGGTGGTTGATGCCCCTCTGGATTACAACCTTCTCTTGGGTCGTAGTTGGTCTTACACCATGACTGTTGTTGTATCATCGATCTTTCATCTCATCATGTTTCCTCATAAAGGAAAGATATTTAAGATAGATCAACTCTCATATTATTCATCCGATCCAGCCTCTACTGATAGCATCCAACATATCGGAAAATCGACTATCCATTATAAGGATGTCGGAGTAGGTTTGATTAAAGATTCAGCTTTACTGGGAACTTTTTCCCTGCCTCCTCCCAACGTACAAACTCCTATTGCTAATATCAATATGATTACATCAAGTACTATTTCCTTTGATGATCCTTGGATAGTACCTTCAGAATCAGAATTGGATTCTTTCGAGGGCCCAATGCCTTTGAGTCCTTTTGAGTTAGCATATCAGCATGTACAGTCATTTTCTGATACTCCTTCAATCGAGTCTGATCCAGTGAATGTGATCAACCAGGAGTCATTTTCAATATCAAGTTTATCTTCGACACCAATTCCGGATCCTGCTGAACAAGTATTCAATACTGATGAACATATTCGCGAATTATTGTCGGTAGATGAGTTACCATGGGAAGATCTACACCATAGGTCTTCGTTTTTACCTAATCTCGATCATTTTGAGAATGATTTTTCCTTTATTTTTACCACTGATTACGTCAAAGAACCTCAGAATCCTCTCTCACATTCCGATGCTGAATTTAATTTAGAAAATATTTCTACGATGGTTCCTCTTGACATTTCAGTAAAACTTGGAATTGTTGAAAACATTCACATAGGTGCTTCTTGTACGCCTGAAGAAATTCAAGCATATGAAGCCCTGTTTCAGGAATTACATGAAATTTTTTCCTGGTCATATGAAGAAATGCTAGGAATCGATCTGTCAATTATTGTTCATGAAATTAAGACATACCCAGATGCTAAACCCATCAGACAGAAATTACGTCAGATTCATTCGAGAAAAGCTGTTGCTATCAAAGCAGAAGTTGAAAAATTACTTCGTGCAGGTTTTATTTATCCGATCCCGTTAACAGACTGGGTATCTAATATTGTTCCGGTCAATAAAAAACAAGGAAAATAAGAGTATGTATCGACTATAGGGATATAAATCGAGCTTGTCCAAAAGAAAATTATCCAACCCCTTACATTGATCAAATTATCAACGATTGTGCTGGAAGTGAAATTTTCTCGTTCATGGATGGATTTTCCGGCTTCAATCAAATAAACATACTCCCTGCAGATCAACCTAAAATAGCTTTTATTTGTCCATGGGGGACTTTTGCTTATCGCAAATTACCCTTTGTCCTTAAGAACGCTGGCACCACTTTTCAAAGGGCCATGTCTTATGCATTTCACGACATTAAGCACATTGTGTAGCCCTACCTCGATGATTTTCCTGCTCATTCTTCACACAGAGTAGATCATATTACTCATTTACGAGCCATCTTTATATGATGTAGGCATTATAAGATTCGCTTGAATCCTCACAAATGTTTTTTCTGCGTAGAATCCAGACGATTATTGGGATTTATTGTCTCAAAGGCTGGCATTCGTGTCGACCCATCCATGGTTGAGGCAATCATAAATTTACCTCCTCCTTCTACTCTTCGCGAACTCCAAAGTTTGCAAGGGAAAGAAAATTTTTTACGTCGATTCATTCCTAACTACGCCGAGTTAACGAAAGGTTTCACTAGGTTGTTGAAACAGAACATTCCTTTCTTTTGGGACGAGGTCGCTGATAGATCTTTTAATGCTTTGAAAAATGCATTGAACCATGCACCGTTACTGCATCCTCCCAACTACAACCAAGATTAATTTTTGTACCTCGCCGCTTCCGATTCCACTATAGGGATGGTTTTAGTTCAGGAAGATGAATTCCATACTGAACATGTGATTTACTATCTTAGTTGAAATTTGCATCTGACTGAGATCAAATATTCACATGTGGAGAAATTGGCCTTGGCAGCTGTTCAAGCTATCCAATGTTTTCGTCACTACATACTTTTACACAAAACGACAGTGATATCTGATTGTAACCCCATGATGTACATCTTGACCAAACAATTGCTTGGGGGAAAATACTCTAAATGGATTGTTATCCTGCAGGAGTTTGATTTGGAATTTGAAAATTCCAAATCCAAGAAATCATTGATATTTGCTGAACTTATGTGTGATTTCCCACGCACTGATACAAAAACTGTGGCGGAACAACCAGTTGCGAATGAATCCTTGTTTCTTATTATTACCATTGATCCTTGGTATGGAGATATTATTGTTTATCTTCAAACCCAATATTTTCGGCTTGAGCTTTCACGGTCACAATGACAAAAAATTCGTTTCCAGTCTCAACAATATCATATTGTTGGGGACACACTATACTGTCGTGGTGTGGACTCAATTTTTCGATGTTGTCTAACTCATAACGAGGCCGAAAAGGTTTTAAATGACTGTCACTCCGGAGCATGTGGCATTCATATGTCTAGGTATGCCACAGCCCAAAAGATATTGCGCGCAGGTTATTTCTGGCCATCCTTGTTTAAAGATTGTATTTACGCGGTCCGAAAATGTCATAATTTTCAAATCTTCGATCAAAAAATGCGTGCACCACCTGCTCCTCTTCACCCTATAATTGTTGTCAGTCCTTTTTCAAAATGGGGCAATTATTTCATTACATATAACCCTCACTTGGCCGGGGGGCATGGGTATATTATTCTAGCAGTAGATTATTTTACCAAATGGGTCGAGGCGATGCCTACATTTGCGGCAGATGGAAAAACTGCAGCTAATTTCATATTCAATCATGTGATTTCTCATTTCGGTGTACCCCAAGCGATAAGTACTGATCACGGGAGCCATTTTCAAAATATCATGATGACCGAGTTAACAGACCAACTTGGCCTGTGCCATGACAGTTCTACACCATATTATCTGCAGGCCAATGGTTTAGTTGAAGCAATTAATAAAGTTTTAGTCACCATGATCAAACAAATCATTGGAATTCATAAGTCAAATTGGAATACCATGCTCTTTTAAGCACTTTGGGCATATCGAACTTCAACAAAAACATCGACAGGTTTTACCCCTTTTCAACTGGTTTACGGTTTAGAAGTAGTATTACCCATTGAATGTGAGATACCGTCACTCCAACTAGCCATAGAGTTACTACGAGACACTTTTGAAGAGGAGAAATGTTTTTTATACTTGGCTCAATTAGATGAGAATCGGCGCACCGCTGCATTAGCTATCGAGGTTCATGCAAAAAGAATGAAATCTCAGTATGATAGAAGTGTTACCCCTCGTAATTTTTCAGAAGGAGACCTAGTTTTGATTTATGATCAAGCCAACGATAAACTAGGGGCTGGGAAATTTGAACCCATGTGGCATGGTCCTTATATTTTTAAGTGACAGCTTGCAAAAGGGGCCTATGAATTGATTGATTTTGATGGGGTCTCTTTAGGTAGACCCAGAAATGGACTTTATCTGAAGAGATATTACGCTTGATTTTGTGTGGAGATCTTCTCAGTATATTAGTTACTTTTTAGCTAGTGTGCTATAGCTTAGAAACGTGTGCCTAGAGTAAGTGTGCTCTTACTATTATTCTCGCTTATTTGGATATTTTTGATATCGCAAATGTCGATGTCCTTTCAAACATATATTGGTTTTGCTGATGGCGCTTGTCGTAGTACATGGAACATCTCTTCCACAGCTTGGGTTATTTACTCACCCACTGACGAGTTAGTATCAATGCATGGGGTAAGCCTTGGTCAAACAACGAACAATATTGTTGAATATAGTGCAGTAATTGAATTATTATCAGAATCCATTTCATTTGGATTTTGCAGTTTGATCGTTAGGTTAGATTTTGAACTCGTTGTATTACAGTTAAACCGAGTATATGCCATTAGAAATCTAGTATTATTAAGATTATTTTTAAGGGTTCGTCTCTTGGAACGAGAGTTTGATTATATTGAGTATCAACACATTCCAAGAAATTTAAATACATTAGCATATGCAATTGCTTCTAATGTTATAAATAGAAATTTGTGATAACAAAGTAACAAATCAACATTCCATTACATGATTGAACAGGTAACTGGAAATAATAGTATATCATAGTATAAATGTAGTGTTCAAAAAATAGTACATCGTCTTCGATCATAGGCTCAAAACGCCTTATGATCGGAAAAAAGTGATACAAAAAATGAGTCTACAATTCAATCATCCACTATCCATGGTGATGATCACGATAATACACCACTGCTCATGCCACCTTAGTCAAAAACCTCATGAATGGTCCAGGAACACCAATGACATATCTTTATAAATGGAGTGGGATATCATCTATGGTGGTCTCAAGAATATCTATAGTGAGCCACTCTAGATGGTGCTCTAAATTAGTCAGGATCTCTGCAGTCTAATCCTATGGGGGTGGTGGTGGTGGTGCTGCATCCCTTTACCTCCGGTCAAAGGGGCGGAGAATGGCTGGTCGACTCGGACCCACATCTGCATTTGAAATTTTTGTTATTATTTTTGGATGATTTAAAAACAAAATAAAAAATTAGAAATTAGAACATGTCAAAAAATATTTTTTACCTGACTCATCCCACTGAGCTCCTGGAGGAAGGGGCATTTCCTGGTCGCCATGAAAATCCACGCCAGCATAAGGAAAATCCTCTATCACAAAAAGTTGGCGTTCCAGCCAACGAAAATATGTCGAGGGAAATCGAACAATCTCCCCACCCTCGTTGTGGCGGGCCATCAAAGCAACCCAACGAACCATCCTAGGCTCTCGAGGTCGATCAACATCAACAGGAATATGCTGCGAGGCTAACATGGGGATCCTCTCTAGAGCAAAGGTGACTACAATGGACCCATATCCGAAGTTTTTTAGCTTCCCATTCTTTGCTCTGGTAATTTGGCCTTTCACATTTGCCAACACTGCCTCGCACCAATTGAATATGGTGTCTCGAAAGCAATCTACTGCTATTCGCATCTAAGATCCAGTGGCTACATGCAAAGCTGCACTTCGGCACAACTTGACAACGGTAAAAGCGATCACTTTTAGCTCGGGACGAATGATAGTTTTTATGTTAATCCGTTTGTCTTGGGGATTGGCTTCATCATTACAGAACTCTAATTGTAAGCTGGCAACAGACTGGCCACCTGGCCTAGCCCCAATAGAGACAGTGGTTCGCCTCTCTTGGACAAACCAGTCAAAAAATAGATGTCTTCCAGCTCAATCTCGAGCCGGTGACCTCCGATCACGAAACAATGGTCCTGAACATCCCATTTACTTACCAGCTAAGTAAGAAGATCCACTTGAGCTCGCATGCCACTGATATCCCAAAATTTGTAAAGCTCGCATACTCTTAAAGCTTGCAAAGTAGGTTGATGATTTATTGCTACTTCATCTACCTCTTCGTGTTCCCGTTCTCGCCAAATGAGCATTGTAGATATCCTACAACAAGTAAAATGAAGGATTAGAATCATTTTGAAACAAAAAATTTGGGTAATTTAGGAAGAAAATATGTTTTTAAATTCATTATGGTGCCCCCACACTTTACGCTCAGGGATAGTGCATAGCTCTGCACGGGCCCTGTGTTAAAAGTGCGGGGCCCCAACATTTTTCTTTGTAGAAAAATGTCGGAGTCCGTAGGTACCTAATGTCTTAGGTGCAGACTCCCGAGGGCGAATTTTTCAACATATTTTCCTCCAAAAAATGAAATTTTGACCCTAATTTAAAAAATTGAACGGATGAAAAGCAAGATAAGGAGGTTGTGGATTACCTGAAATAGACATTTTTTGATTCTAACGGTCGGTTTGCCCAGAATCTTCTCCAAAGAGTTTTTTACCAAAAGCTCTAAAATTTCACTCCAAACTCAAACGGTAAAAATGAACTTGAAAAACTCCTTTTTATAAGTTTTTTTGAATAGATGAATTTTAAATTTGTTTATTTTTCACTTTAAAAAGTCAGTTTTTAAAAATATTTTTTATTATTGAAACATGTATGTTTAATTTTTCGAGTTTTTGTGCAGAATAACGGATTTTTCAGGAAAAATGGTCATTTTTGACGAAGAGTAAACTTTTATCACTTTTTCGGGCTCTTTGAAAATTTACGAAAAAGCGAAACCATGGAGTCCTCTTTTAAGCCCTTTTCAGACTCTCTAAAAATGAAAAGATTGCCGAGTACTTGACTATTAGAACTCGTTAAAGTAAATGAACAGTCGCCCCTTCAGTATAAGTTTACCCCTTTTCCGGACTGAAATGGAATATTTACAAAAAAGGTATACGTTGACTAATCATGGTCAATAGATTTCTCTCTTGCATTATTTTATCCTTTTTCGGGCCTGAGAGACTAAATTTACGAAAAAGAACACCCATGGATTTTTCTTAAGTTTTTTTTCTGACTCCCTAAAAATGAAAAACACCGAGTTTCTCCTATACTGGACTTGTTAAAATTTAACAGTAAAGGACCTGTCGATTACAAACAAGAACGGACCACTCCTTCTTAGGGTTTGATTTTAAACTAAGTTGGACTCATCCAAAGGATGAGCTTATAAACAAGCAAATGTTATCCTCCTCAAGCTTGTCAAAAAATAAAGAGGTACTTGCCAAAAATGGTGGGGGAAAAGAGAGAAAAATAGATTCGTTTGTTACACTTTGATTTGTAAAAAGCATTACACCACTCTTGAACACGACACTTTTTGTCACACTTCTACCTGGGTTGGAAAATCCTTTGCCTATTAGTTAATCAAACCACATTGAAAGTCTTCAGCCGGTTTCTAGGTATTAGCTTAGGGCAACTGTCACCAAACCATCTGTAGTGTCGTTATGTGTTCAAGAGGACAGTCAAATAAACCATTCATCTGCAAACATTTGTCTCCATTCGCGTTGACCATCCCTGAGTCAGTCCTTGCAAAAATTTCTTCAAAACTTGATGTATGGTTTCGTGTCGTAAGCTTGCTTACGATGGATTGCTTTCTATCGACGACAGCTCATCATCTAGGAAGTTGATCTAGAATCCGTCAGTACCTTGAAATCTACATGCCTTAATGGTAGGTTTCTCGCCTTTGACGACAGGTTGCATCATTGACCTTTGATCGAACGATTTCGTGAAATGTTCGACTTTAGATCACTTATTTACATTTCATGAATTTTACTGAGTACTTTGAGAGCCATTGTCATTATTGGTGGTTTCTCTCACACTTGTTAACAGTTCACATCATTGACTGGTAATCAAGTGGTTTCTAGCATGTTCGACTTCAACACATTTAATCGCATGGATAGAATCGTACTAGTTTGAGAAGTAGAAATCAAGACCCGGGATCTAGTTTCCACCATCCAGGCTGCGAGGAGTTTTATTATTCATTATGCAGTAGACGATTCATTATAGATGGTTGCGCCCATGCTGTGTCTACACTATTGATGTAATATTAAAATCATTTCTATATCAGAACAAGTTTAGTTAGTTTTTGATCTGAGTATGGGAATGCCTACCTCAGTGATGATATATATATATATATATATATATATATATATATATATATATATATATATATATATATATATATATATATATATATATATATATATATATATATGTGTGTGTGTGTGTGTGTGTTGCGTTGAATGTTTTTATAGGGTTCCGACAGGGGTGTCCACAGGCTGATCCTTGAAATGATAAAGCACATCACTCTTCAAATATTCTCAGATTTCGCACTTTAGGGGGAAATTTGTTACACTGAAATTTGTCACCATGACATTTTAGTACTCCCTTGGAAGTCTACAATATCAAAGTTCCCAAATTCAAGCCTTGAAACTACGAGAAAAGCTCATAAAAGCCTTCAAACTCTGGTATCGCACTTTCTCCTAGTTTTGCCCGCGGTCCCTCACCTTTTGGCTATAAATCATGCGTAGCCAAGCGCACTTTCTATTTATTAAAAGTTTAGACCCCTGTAAAAGATTAGAAAAGGCACAAGTAAAATCTATAAGATCAGTTAAAGTCATTTTTGGAAGCTTCTAGAAACATTCCTGTGGTGGAAAGTCCGCTCCTTTCATGTTCATGCATCCCATCCAATAAGGAGATAACCCCTTGATGTAGGGAACTAATCCCTTTGAAGGAGGATTCTATCCCTTATTGTATGGAGTTGTAACCTCCTCTTTTCAACTATAAAAAGAGGGATAGGGCAGCCTCAAGGGGTTACAATTGATGAGTTGAAGTTTTAGTATTGTTGGAGGCAAAGTGCTGTTGAAACTTAGACCCTTTTAGCTGATATTTCATGTGGGAAGGATTACATACATGTATGTATCTCGGTTGGAAGAGTGCAAGGCTGATCAGAGTAAAGGAAACACATTTTCCGAACCCCCGGAAGGCCTGTATGACATCAAGGCAGACACAGTTGTAAGGCTCTTCCTTATTTAAGTTAATACAAATAAATTCGTTTTTCTCAATAAGCTGTCATTTGATTGGTTTATTTTATGGATTCCTTGATCACCATAATGGATATGATTTATGAATATATGCTATGCAGGTGCTATTTGATGTTTGTTTTTTTGTGACTGCAGATCTTCGAAGATAACTCTTTCGGGCGACTGAAGGACTACTACTACAAACAAGCGTTGGATCAAAGGTAAGATCATTAAAACTTTATAGCATTTAATTATAAATCACAATATATCTAGAGAAAGATAGTTTTGTTTGTCCGTTTGTTGCTAGCTATCTGTAGGACACTTGGGAGGTCTGTCTTGTCCGCAAGAATGACTTATCCGTCCAACACATACCAGTTTAATTAATCCAGATAATAGAATATCCAAATTCTGGCATTGAACATAAACAATGCAACGAACCAAAGCTGAGATCATGACGTACTATTTTACCTATAGAAGCCAAAACTCCACCTCCATGCCGAACTGAGACATCAACCAAACCTAACTAGGCAAATACAACAGAGAAAGAGGTTGACCAACAGGGACCTGAAGAACGTAGGATGTCTCCACCCCCATTCCCGGAGAGACTAACTCTGCCCAAACCGCCAACTTCTCCAGAATTTGACATCTTGGGGGAATTGAGAAACCTCTGTATTAAAATTCCTCTTCTCCAAGCCATCCAGGACATGCTTATCTATGCAAGAACGATTAAAGAACTATGTGGGAAAAAGAAAATAAACAAAACAAAAGAAGCACCCACCGTTCATGTGGTAGGGACGCTATCTGATTTTTTACTGGGTAATGAGCCACCCATGAAATATGAAGACCCAGGAAATCCCATTATGACTGTGAAAATATCTGGCCACTCATTTCCAAACACATTGGTCAATCTAGGAGCATCCATTAACATCCTAACTACAGGGGCCTGCGAAAAATTGGGCATATCAGCTTTAGAAACTACAACTACACTGCTAGAACTGACTGTAGGTTTGTTATCAGACCAAAGGGAATAGTGCAGGACATCTTGGTCTCTATGGACTCATGGGAATATCCAGCTGATTTTTTAGTTATTAATCCAAAGAATAGGATGGACAGACATCCATTGATCCTTGGGTGACCTTGGCTGGCCACAAAAAATGCTTACATAGGCTGCCGAACAGGCAACATGACTATCACTAGAGAGGATTCTGTAAAAAATATTATAATTTATCCACAAGACAAACCAAGCGTACCAATGGTAAAAATTCACAAACATCCATGTACATACTAGGAGAAAAAGATTCGCCCACCCCTGACACTAGTAGAAGCTCTTGAATTTAAGGATCAAATTGAAGACGACATAATCAATAATTTCATCAGTCAACCACCATCTAGAAATTTAAAATGTCAAATGTTGAAAAAATTTCTTGAAAACGAAGACCAAGAGGATCCTGTAACAAACCTCGAAGATCAACATATTCCCACAACCACTGTATGTAATAGCATACCTATTGAGGTTGAGCCAAGAAAGGTTCTAAATATTAATGGCAATTTGGATGATGACCAAAAGCCGAAGCTCATAAACGTCCTTCGGAAGTATCAAGGGGCATTTCTATGCACCCACCACATCTATACCGACAAGGAGGCACGTCCCATTAGACAACCTCAGTGAAGTCTAAACCTGAACTTAAAAGATGATGTAAAATAGGAACTACAAAAGTTGGTAGATGTAAATTTTATTTATCCTATTTCAGACAGAAAATGGGTCTCCCCTCTGGTAGTTGTCCCTAAAAAGAATGGGAAATGGAGAATCTGTGTAGGTTACAGAGAATTGAACAAAGCAATGCAGAAAGACCATTTCCCCCTTCCATTCATTGACTAAGTCCTAGATACATTGGCAGGGAAACGGTTCTTTTCCTTCCTTGACAGGTTCAGTGGTTACAATCAAATCCAAATAGCTCCCGAAGATCAGGATAAGACAACCTTTACCTGCCCATAGGGTATTTTTTCTTACAGAGTTCTTCCATTTGGGTTATGCAATGCCCCAGCCACATTTCAGAGGGCCATAATCAACATTTTCTCTGACTTAATAAATTATGGACTGGAAATCTATATGGATAATTTCACACCATATGGAGCTGACTTTGATCAAGCTCTAGAAACGCTAGAAAAAGGGTTAGAACTATGTATTGCTACTAGGTTATGTCTAAGCAATGAAAAATGCCACATGATTATTACTGAGGGGGTGATCCTAGGTCACTACATTTCTGCAACAAGAATACGGGTAGATCTGGCTAAGACAGAGGTAATCCTTCTATTAGCCACACCTTGTACACAGACAGAGGTGCGCAGTTTTCTGGGATATGCAAGATATTAGCAAAGATTTATAAAGAATTTCTCACAAATAGCCGCACCTTTGTATGCATTAACTGGAAATGTTGAATTCCATTGGACTGACAAATGTGACACCGCTTTTACAGATTTGAAGAGACTTGTCTCAACAGCACCAATCCTGCGAGGTCCTAACAAACTGCCCTTTCACATCTCTTCAGATGCATCTGATACAACAATAGGAGCAGTCCTTGGCTAAGAAGAAGACATAAAACCTTATGCTATTTATTATATCAGCAAAAACCTCATTCCTTCCGAATTAAATTATACCGTGACCGAAAAGGAGTTCCTGGCTGTCATTAATGCTATCGGTAAATTCAGGCACTATATAACTGGTTATCAAGTGTTCCTGTATACTGACCACTCTGCCATTAGATATCTAGCCAATAAACCAATTACAGATGGGAGAATAACTCGTTGGTTGCTACTGTTGCAAGAATTCGACATAACAATCAAAGATTGTCAAGGAAAAGAAAACGTAGTTGCAAAATTCCTGTCCAGGGTTCCAAAGTCGGAGGAAACCCTAGCAGTGGATGATCAGTTCCCTGACGAACATCTATTTTCTGTAGCGGTAAAAACACCATGGTATGCAGATGTGGAAAATTATCTGGAAGTAGGGAAGCTACCTAGAAACTTAACATCAAGAGAACGGAAACTGATTGTACAACGCAATGCAAGATTCTCTTGGATTGGGGGATACCTCTTCCATATAGGGGCCGACACACACATACACAGATGCATAAAAGAAGACGAAATCTATGACATCTTACGAGCCTGTCACGATGAACCTTGTGGTGGCCATTTCGTAGAACACAGAACCAGGCATAAAGTGCTACAATTAGGCTATCATTAGCCTACGATTTTCAAATATGCAAAAAAATATGTCCAGGCCTATGATAGCTACCAGAGGATGGGCCGCCCGGGCCAAGCTGATGAAATGCCGCTGTAACCACAATTGGTGGTAGAACCATTTGAACGGTGGGCGCTAGATTTTGTTGGACCATTTCACCCATCATCGAACTAGAAAGTCTACATGCTGGTTGCCACAGATTATGTAACCAAATGGGTAGGAGTAGTCGCCTTGTCAAGAGCCACGGAAGAATCGGTGATTAATTTTCTTTTCGAGCTATTCGTGTGATACGGGTTGCCACAAGAAGTGATAACCAATGGAGGGGCATAATTCATAGGCAATAAAATCATAGCCACCTTAAGAAAATCACCATATCATCCACAAAGTTGTGTCTCCTTACCACCCGCAGGAAAATGGGCAAGTCGAAAGCACCAACAAAGTCCTGGAGGAAATCCTTACCAAAACGGTAGCAGCGCATCGCCAGGACTAGGCCACTAAACTACCATAAGCCTTATGGGCTTATCGTACAACCTGACGAAACACCACTGGATATTCAACATATCAGCTAGTATTTAGGAGAGAACCTATCTTCCCTATTGAATTCGAAATCAAAACTCTGAGAACAGCCTAGGAAGTGGGGTTGGACTTAACAGAAGCTCAAGCTAGAAGACTCCAACAAATAAACAAACTAGACGAAATACTATTGCTAGCCTTGCAATGCACAACGATCATCGAAAAACAACGTGCTAAGTGGAATGACAACCTGATAAAGAAGAAGGTATTTCAAAAAATATATTGGGTACTCCTCTATGACTCCAGATTCCAAGATTTTCCAGGAAAACTACAAACAAGGTGGCTCAGTCCATATGAGATTCAGGAAGTACATAACAATGACACACTCACCTTGACCACCATAGATGGGTCTGGTTCAAGTTCAACATTTCGAGTTAATGGACACAGAGTATGCGTCTATCAAAAACCTCTCACGAAAGAATATTTTTGTCAACAGGTACGAAGCAATCTCACCATCCAAGTTGTGGCACAACGGGGTGACAACCCCACAAACTCAAGTACATGAGAGGTTTGCTAGCATCAATTGTAAATAATGTCTATAAATGTCTTATTTTGATGTAAATTCTTCATACTTGCAATTTTTCTTTCTTCTTTCCTCATCCTCTTGTGAATTGCATTCTTATTTTTCTTGCTGTTCAATCCTTGAATGGCTGATGTTCAATTCTTGAACAGCTGTTGTTCCATTGGATTGAACAGCCATATTTTCGTGTTTTATTTTTGCTGTTCAATCCTTGAGCGACTACTGTTAAATTCTTGAATGAATACTGTTACATTGGATTGAACAACCATATTTTGGTGTTTTATTTTTTATGTTCAATCCTTGAACGGTTGTTGTTCAATTCTTGAACGACTGCTGTTCCATCGAATTGAACAACCATATTTTGATGTTTAATTTTTGTTGTTCAATCCTTGAACGACTGTTGTTAAATTCTTGAATGGATGCTATTCCATTGGATTTAACAACCATATTTTCGTGTTTTATTTTTGTTTTTCAATCCTCGGATGGCTACTGTTCAATTCTTGAACGACTGTTGTTCCATCAGATTGAACAACCATATTTTGGTGTTTTATTTTTTCTGTTCAATCCTTGAACGACTGCTATTCAATTCTTGAACAGCTGCTGTTCCATCGTATTGAACAACCATATTTTAGTGTTTTATTTGTTTTGTTCAATCCTCAGACGACTACTGTTCAATTCCTGAACGACTGTTGTTCCATCGGATTGAACAACCATATTTTGGTGTTTTATTCTTGTTGTTCAATCTTCGGATGACTACTGTTCAATTCCTGAATGACTGTTGTTCCATCGGATTGAACAACCTTATTTTGGTGTCTTATTTTTCTAGCTGCTCAATCCTTGAACAACTGCTGTTCAATTCCTGAACAAATGTTGTTTCCATTAGATTGAACAGCCATGATTTTGAGTTTTTATTCTTCTTGTTGTTCAATACCTGAACAGCTGCTGTTCAAAATATGAACGGCTGCGGTTCCATTGGATTAAACAACCAAGCTTTGTGTTTTTCCCTACTGTTTCAAATTAAATAACCTTATTTTTTTCATCTCATTATTCCCTTTGTCCGGCTAAAAGCATCTCTGAGCAGGAAATGGAAGTTGAAGAAGAAAGGGAAATGGTAAAATTATAGATATGATGACTCCTTGGAACTGTAATCCTTAAACAGGAAGCTGACAATGTGCATACATGAAATGAAAGGCTCAGTAATCCCCAGTTCAAATATGTTATCATACAATATATGTCCTTATTATGGTATATATTTCTGCACTATTTGAGTAATATTTCCCCCCAAATGAAGGAATGGAGATAAAGGGTACTAATTGTATTGGCATTTTTTTTTCACTTCTTTCACCATCCATAACTCTTAAGGAGTTAATGAGCCTCCCTTTATGTATAAGGTGTAACTATTATGTGTTCATGCAAATATTTAAGAGGATAGGGGGTCTCATCACGAGCCAACCTACCATGGTCATAGGGATTTAACAAGTGACATGCCCACAATGGCTACCACACCAAGGTAATGACCTTCTCATCTGCTTGAAGAACATGAGGTCTCATCACAAGATGGCCTGATCACTCTGTTACAATCCTAGTGAATGGCACTGTGACTACTTGGCTATCACACCAACGTAGTGACCTCCTTATAAATCAAGATGCTATGATTCAAAAAGAAGTATTGTGCTCACATGAAAAGTCTCAAAAGAGGATAGGGGGTCTCATCACGGGCTAGCCCACCATGTTCATAAGGGCTTAGAAAATGAAATGCCCACAATGGCCACCACACCAGGGTAATGACCTTCTTAGCTACTTGAAGGACAAGAGGTCTCATCACGAGCCGACCTGATCACTTTGCTACAACTCTGGTGAGTGGCACTATGGTTATCTGGCTACCATAGCAGCATGGTGATATCTCCACAAACATTAGGGGAATTTTGAGGTCTAAAATGGGCCTCCTAAGAAAATTGTACCAAAAAAATAAACTTTATAAGAACCAATAGGATTCAAGATGATGATGTCAACCATGGGGGATGATTCACCATTTTTTAAGTAAAAGGGTAAAAATATTAAAAAAAAAAAAAAAACTTTTTCAACTCGTATTTTCAACTTATCTCCCAAATTTTTTACTCATATTTCAAGTGAGAGTACTCATTGGATGCAAAATTTAATTCCTCATCCAATGAGTACCCATGTTGTGTACTTTTTATAGACCCTCCTACACGAAAAATCAGAAATACATAAAAAACGTGATTGCAATCACAATTTTCCTGTATTTCTCATTTTTCATGTAGTAAGACCCATCGAAAGTATGAAACATGGGTACTCCTTGGATGAGAATTTAAATTTTGCATTCAATGAGTACTCCCGCTCGAAATCTGAGTAAAAAAATTGGGAGATAAGTTGAAAATAAGAGTTGAAAAAGTAGTTTTTTTCTTTTTTCCCTCTAAAATTTGATGATGTAATCAAATATTATTTTATTATTTCCACTCTTATTTTATAATTTCCTTAGGAGGCCCATTTTAGACCTCAAAATTACCCTAATGATAGGTAGAATATGTATTTTTACATAAGGATCCTGGCTCATTCTTTCGGGTTAAAATAGCAACCTTGTCGAGGCTATGAACGCCTAGTGGCAGTAGTGGCTCTGCTTCTGGTATGAAAGTATGCTTCATCAATAACCAATTACTTTTATATACACCTTATCTTCCATTATTCTTCCACAAGCTATTACTCGAATTAGTGAGAACTATAATCTGCCACAGGAATAACTAATAGAGATATGCTTACACATTTGAATCCCGAGATGACAGCACCAATCATTACTTGACTCAGTCTTGCTTTCGTGATAAATTTTCATTAAAGAAGGACATCATATTGTAATAATGGTTATACTATTCCCTTTCCCTTTATGTTCACTTCCGCACAAGTTTCAATTATGAAAAAAATTTCCAAAACTAACCTTTACACTGCATATGCTAGTAATTACTCAAATACCTGAAGATCGACCGCTCCTTCACATACAAGTCATTATTACCAAATACTGACATTACCCTGTCTGCATTCATGATTGGCCGAATCTCTCCTGTACTTGAGGGCATGGGCGCCCTTTCTTCGATGGGGGGGAGGGGGTGTAATTGATCTTAAATTGGCAAGCATGCAAAATATTGGCACAAATCCCGTTAGACACATCGATAAGACCAGAGGAACACTACAATTAAGGCATGAAGTTACCAGTGAAAAACCATAATTTCTCTCTCTTTTGCATACAACATTTAGTCAAAACAACAGAATTGAGGAAGAATACATTCAGAGGAAGAAGGCATATCAGCTATGGGAGGAAATTCCCTTTGAAACAAGCCTATAAAATTCCTAATTTTAGATATAGCTAGTGCCATCCTCCAACAAGCCGACTGGTTGACATATGTACACTGATTATAGGGATCAGATACAAAAATTGCAATTGAATTTCTGCAAAATCTTCAAGAAGGTCAAACCAGAGTCAAGGGTCGAATTATACCAGTCACAGAGGAGATTATTGCTGGAGTCTTCGGAATTCCAGCAGAAGGGGAAAGATGGACAGAGAAACATCTCCTCCTACGAGAAGCGATAGCAGTATATCAGGATTTGGAGGAACCGTTCTAACGAAAAGGGAGAGGGATTAACCCTACTTCTCTACACCAGCCATGGCAGGAACTGGCGACATTCATCCAAAATTTCATTACATGTGATGGACATTGGGCCACGGTAAAACCTCGTCATCATAAACTCTTAGCTGTACTTAAGCAAAATATTTCAGTCAATCTTCCTTCCTTCTTAAATTCCATATTGCATGATACTACTATTCGATTACTAAAAGCCAAAAATCCCCAAGCAGTATTCAATCACCGCGGGTTAATTAAACTAGTCATCATCCATGAGCTGGACAAGAAACAGATCGCTTGGGACAATTTTGTCAACCTTGATGCACAGGAACCAGAAATAAATCCCGACGAAACCAAAATTGAGCCCCCCAGGGTAGATGCACCAAGAAGAAAGAGGACTCGAACTGCAACCTCAAAGCCAAGTAGGCAAAAACGGTCCAAAATGCTGCAAGGAACCTTGGACCTCATAGAAGAGGTAGGGCCATCCCACCCTCGAAGTGCGCCCTTACAAGACTTCGAGGAAGAAATGGCTTGAGTCCTAGAACAACTGAGGAAAGACTACGAATCCAGAAACTCATTAGGAGCAAAAGAACAAGAGGAACCCATAGATGATTCCACCTCCACCAGTAGTTCTGGTCACACTGAAGTTCTACCCGACCAAGAGGAACTATAAGACGATGGGACTCTGTCCCCTCTTAGGAATTATAAGGTATACAGTGAAGTGTAGGAAGAGGGAAGAATGGAATCAGAAAATTAGTTAGGTGACACAGTCCCTGTAGAACAAGGCACATAAATAGTCCCTTTGACACCAGGAGGTAGCACTGCACCACCTAGTCAGGACCCTCATACAGAGGTAAAATCTGAAGATGAAATAAGAAACACCATCACAGGTAACCCTGAGGTTGGCAATACCATTTCCGAAAATGGGAATACCATTCCTCCATCACCTACTGAAATCAAGACAGGTGACAATTTAGATGAAAATAAAATTAGAAAACTAAGCAGGGCCTGCAGAAGATTAAAGAAAATGGTGAAATATATAAGGAAACGACTTAAAGAGGAGAGAAGGGCCCGAAAACCAAAGAGAGAAACCACCACTACAGGAACTCAAATAGAACTAGTCACCAGCTTGATAAACACCGTTGAAGCCGAGATACAGATAGAATTGGCTGACATTACTGAGGCTGAGGTGAAAACCGATTTGGTAGCCACTATAGAGGCTGAGGTGCAGGCCAATTCAATTGATATAGCTAAGACTGGGGTACAGACTGACCAAGAAGGTATTTTTGAGGCCGAAATTCAGACATAACTAACAAATACCATTGAGGCTTCTACACAAACTGAGCAAAAAACTACACAAGAGAAGGAGACCCAAACAAAGGAAGCCCTTGCCTATACCCCCTGGTAGAGAAAGCTGTTTATCAGAAATTACACAATGAATTGGTACAAGCACAACATGAGGTAGCACAATGTAGGAAGGAGGTGGTGCCAGCACAAGAATACCAAGCATTACTAAAGAAATTCACAGACCTCTCCTCTACAGAAGATGAAACATTTTCCCAGCTCAGAGAAGAATAGGAAAAGCTTAAAAGGGCACAAGAGCAGATGGAGCAAGACAAGAAAAAAATCACCATGATTTATTCTCTATACAACGATGCAATGTCTTGCAGAGCACTGCCCACTAACTATGCCCTGTTCTTAATAGAACAATATCTATTGCTGAAAGTCAAGGCCATCAGTGTAGGAAAATCTACAACTTTTAGGACTATAGAAGAATTTGTCCATTGTTGTAATGGGCAAGATGAATAAGACCAATGCCTCCTATGTGAATTTTACACGCACAATTTATTTTTGGAAGCAGACACGGACATTAATACTAGTCCCTTTATAGGAGATGTCTAACTCCAAGCCTTCCTCTCATTCACCAAGAACCAGATCAAGTGGGCCAAGGCCTATAATATCTTCCAAAAGAGAGAGCACGACCTAGACTTGTGGGTTAGAGGAAAACCCACCAAACCCCTACAACTGATTATCCAGCACAAGAATTTTATGCGAAGGCAAGGTGTAAGGACTCCGCTGGGGCCCATCCATAAGGATATCATAGAAAATGGACAAGAGTATTTTGAAGACATTCGTGAAGCAGCCTTGGCCACAGCTAAACAAATGTGGATAGCCTCCACAAAAAAACGTAAAAAATAGGGAACCATTTGGCTACAGGAATTTCAAGGCTGCTGCCTCCAGATTCCTTTCATACAGTAATCTAGTCTTTAGCATGGGACCTACATGGTTGGGATGTAGGTATAGAAGCCCTCCCCTCTAGTATCCTCCTGAGGAATATAATCATAATTATGAGTTACCAGAGGGGCACGCAAGCGCTGCCTTCGCAATAATGAGACAAAAACAGGGTTTCAGAGCATACCAGGAAAAGGTCTACCCTGCCTACTCCTTAACACAACTGAATCTCAACCATATATTTGCATGAGGACATGAAATAAGGTAAGCAGGGGAGTATGTTGGGCCCGAATTGAGGTACGTTTCCACCCTATAATCACTTCAAATTATGTCACAATTTGGGAAATTATTCCTAATCTGAACAATAAAGAGTTAAAAGATTTATGAAAACAATAATAATAGGGCTAATGACAAAAATAATGTTTTTATAATAGGAAATTGACATATTGTATCTCCATATGCAGGAAGGTAGAATAGCTGAACCAATGGTAGGTGGAAAGACAACTGATAGACACAAATGTATGGGATCTTAGTAACTCCCAGAAGCCGACAGAAGGCAGAAAAACAGATTTGAGCCCAAGAACTCAAACGACAGCCACGAGCAATGGGCTGTCATTTGAAGAATACTTCCTCATTGCATGAAATTTCCTTTAAAAGGATCAGGGACGAACTAGATGGAGAGTTAGAGTTAATTGGGAATTTTCCCTCTGTAATCAGCGCGTCAAGACATAACTGTCATATTGTATTACCGCATTATCCTTTGAGTTTTGATGTTTTAAACAATTACCTTTTGAGGTTCTCATCGGGTTAAAACTTCTAGTGATCTAGGCCCAACCTCTGGGAGTCTTTGCGCTAATGCGATGTTGTGCGTTAGTTACAGAATCCATGTTTAGTCATCTGATGCGTTTTTAACATACTCCACTACTTAATAAAGTTACAGTTGTTCGTTCCTCAGAATAGTTTAGTATCTGTATTTCTTGATTTAAGATTAATCGCATTTCATATTTTCTGGCTTATAATAATACTTCATCACCAATAGACGCTTTTAGTTCCTTTCAATGCTTTTGCAATCAATTTACAAGTTACAATATAGTTATTACTTGATGCTAATTATCTTTGTAGATTACATTACTCTGACGGCATGATAAAGCGATCATTTGTTGATTACTGTAATTAAGTTAGTTTACCAAGAGAATTGCATTGCGAAATTATATAAGTACTGTAAAATTCATTTAGGTTACTTCATTTAGACTGCTGTTCAATTCATTTAAGATTTTCGTTCAGTTCATTTGGATTGCTTCACTTAAGATTGTTGTTCAATTCGTTTATGATTGCTGTTCAATTCATTTATGATTGTTGTTCAATTCGTTTAAGCTTGTTGTTCAATTCACTTAGTCTGCTGTTCGATTCATTCAGATTGCTCTAGGTCAATTACCTTAGGTTGTTGTTCAATCATAGGCTTGACAGAATAACCAGTCATAACCCACCAAATCATTCCTCGTTAAGTTAATTGAATTTAGGAGGCTAGATAATCCTTTCTCAACAGAGAGTATCTATCAGTCGATCTCACTTGCATATATTATGACAAAACTCTTGAAATAAGAAGACTTACTTTGGGTTGATAATCAAATGAAGAGTACTAGGGTTGCCTATAATAAGCCACCTATGTAACCCCAACACAAATCCCTAAGGGAATGCACCTAACACTACTACCCAACAACAGGGCACTCAGCCAAAGCAGGACAGGCCTGTTCGCACGAATAAGCCTTGTTCTTGTTGTGGTGTCTATGGTCATTACACCCACTATTTTCCTCTTTCACCATAGATGTGTCAGATGTGGGAGACTTAAGCAGCATTGAGAGGACAACAAGCCTCCCCTTTGGTTCCTCCCAATGTTAAACCTATCCAGCCGGCTGTGTTTACCAATCCTTTCCCTCAGCAAGGATTTGTGGCTACCCAACCACTTGAAAGTCAGGTGGCCACTCAACCTCCTCCATTTGGTACCTCTGATTACCATATTCTCATGATGAAATCTGACCAGCCCATTACCCTTGACCTCAACCTTCAGACTCAGTCCTGACAGTACAACAATCCTCCCGCTACGTCTGCCTCTGAGCCCCTTTCTTAAGGTTCTACAAAGCCTCTTTCGAAAAAAAATGGTCCTTTATAGATTCCTCAGCCTAAGGCAGAGGTTCATACCAAGATCCCCAAGGGACAATTATGACGAAACCTTGCTTCTGGAAAAGCTTCCCATTCATATAGTATAGTAGATGATTTGGCGCAATCTCTTGTTGCCATCTCAACACTGGAACTCCTCTAGTCGTTTCCTTCACAATGAAAATCTCTACTAACTTTGATGGGCATTGTAGATCCTTTAGATGATCATTTTATCATCTTCGATGTTGACTGGTCAGGGCATCCTCCTCTTCCTGCTTCTGTCGCCTTCCAAATCCCCATCAAGATCCATAATGCCAACGTCTCCCGTTGTATCATTGATGAGGGGGCATCCACCTATGTGATTTCCACCTCAGTTTGGAAGCAACTCGGATCACCTAAGCTGGAACCTTCCACTATCACCCTATGAGCATGGGATGGCCACTCTTCCAAGCCCATTGGTATGTTCTGCAATTTTCTTATTACTCTCGTGGACAAGACTATTTGCGTTGACGTAGAAGTCATTGATGGCCCTTTAGATTACAAAATTCTATTGGGTCGTAGCTACACCTATACGATGTTTGCTGTACTATCTACAGTTCACTACAAGATTTCCTTTCCTCATAATGGAAAGATAGTCACCATTGACCAATTGGCATATTACGAACCGCAGTCTCAGACCTCCCCTAAGTCCATCATATCTTTGGTGGCCAATAAGCAAACTGTCGAACCTTTGACCAATGTCTCACCCGGATTCTAAAAAGAATCCTCTTTATTTGGGTCCTTCCTTGGTCTTCCTCCTCCTGTCTCTGATCCCAGCTCATCGAATGTTTACATGATGCAATCGTCTCAGGCTTCCCTCAAGTGGCTCGCTTCAGCTAGTCAGCAGCCCCGCCCTCCGCAACCTTCTCCTAGCACTTCGACTCAGCCTTCTCGACCCCCTCCTCTTCGCCCTTCATCTACAGCTGGTATCCATGAGCTTCTCTACCCTCTTGGCATGGTTCCTCTTGGCCTTAACCATCTCGGAGTTGTCCCACTTGGCCATTACCCCTCCGGTCAGATACCGTTCCTAGCTCCCCCTCCCGAAGTGTTTTCGGTACCTGTTATGGATACCTTATCCCTTCCTAACTTGACCATGGGAATTCCCGTCTGGTACATTGATCCCCCAGACACTACCCCGCCTGGTTAGCCCAAACCTTATCTTGCTTTGACCCCGGTTCAAATGGTCCCCATGACCCCTCCCTCTGCTACCATGCCTCAACCACCTCAACATGAACCTCCTCCTGTTGCAACAACTTTAGGCAAAGGGGGCAAAGCTCGCAAGAAGGCAACTAAAGACAAGGCTGCCCTGACTGACCCTGCTCCTCCTCAGCCTCCAAAGCGTACCCAACCGTGTTCTTTGTGTGATGTTGTCGGTCACCCACCCATCATTGTCCTGAATTGCCTTGTATCAAGCCCATGGTTAATGTTGCGTTCCCTAAGTCTACGGTCCCTGAAGCCTCTATTTCTTCCTCGACTACAGCCAAGAACCCTAAAACTATTCACACCAACCAACCTTGTGCTTTGTGTGATATCCATGGCCATTATACTCACCATTGTCCCCGCCTCACACATTACCGCGCCTCTTTGGTGGCAGTTCGGGAGTACGATATTGAACAGAACCATTTGACCTCTCCCGTCCTTGCGCAGTATGCTTCAGGCCAACTTGAGGATTTACCCACTCCCATTGAAATTCCCCCTCCTGATGTAGAGATGACGAAGCCTGTGGCCACCATCCTCTACCTATCATCATTCATGAGATCCACGGTGGAAGCTCCCTCAAAGACTTCCCCTTCTGCTTCGCTCGAATTCCCTTTAGCGATCACCCTGAGCTCAACATCATTAGATCCCTTATCTACTTGTTCTTCTGTCACCCCCCGTAACGATGTGCATGTGAACCATTCTTCTCATGATGATGAGTCAGGTAGCTTCACCACTTCATGTGGTCTCTCTTCCACCAGTCACCCCATCTTCTACTGTGATGATGACATCATGGTATCCGTTTCCACCCCTGACTTCATCTTTTCCACCCGTAAGCGGAATGGCACCGTCCGTGTCTATGGTGAATTTTGCGGCCTAAGCACAAGCTGTCCCCAAGGTAGCTCCCACACATCCCCTACCTATCGGTGTGCGGGTGGTAGACATCCTACCCAGAACACTCCCTCTAGTAGTGTTTGTTCGATTTATACCTTGCGCTCAGGTTGCCAGCATTGTTCATCATCCTCTCATTTGTTTTCTTGTGGCACCTTTCAGATGGACCCCCCCGTCCACACCTTATATCGGTTATGCTGATGGTGCAAGTCGCTACTCCCAGAATCTAGCCTTGATAGGTTGGGCCATTTTTACCCCCTTACATTCACTTGTTCTCTCAAACAGTGTATGCATTGGTACTGCCACCAATAATGAGGATGAATATGATGTCGTGCGAGGTTTATTAGCTGATGCCCTTTCCCATCGCATCCTCCACCTTCATGTTCGTTTAGATTCCCTGCTTCTTGTCATGCAATTACATGGTGTCTATCGTGTGCATAATCCTATCCTTTTTAGAAGATATTTATGATTGAAGCTTTTGATGCGTGAATTTGAAATCATTACATTCAGTCATGTACCTAGAGCAAAAAATCACTATGTAGACAGCATTGCAAACAATATTCTAGATTGGCACTTAGCACACACGTTTAACATAAGAAAATAACATAAAACCATCAAACTGATGCATATCCATTATATGTGTTGTATAAAATGTTTTAGAGTCCATTAAATCTGATACATATGACATGCCCATAGCATGTTACAAAAACTCAAAACTTGGGGGCACCACCTGCCCCTACACCTAATCACTATCTGGAGGATCCCGAGCCAATGGCTCTACTCCTGCAGCTCGTAGATCATGCATCCCCTATCTGGCCATTGCCATGTGCCGCGTGACCCCTCGCCACTTTGAGGGTAGACCAATACATGGCTCTATGTACTGGTCATCCAAGTCTTGCCAGTCGCGCTCCGAAACACCGGTTAGAAGCCTCTCACATCGACGACGAATGTCCTCCAAGAGGGCCGCTGCATCCTCATTTTGCGGTGCTCTCAATCCACTAGGTCCTACAGCTCCTGATACTGCAGGCCGTCCCATATACCCGGCTGGTTTTACCGATGTTGTATCTGCATACCAAAAGTGAAAGAATCAGTACCATATAAAATATTATGAAACTTTAAACTGCACATAAAATATTAGAAACTTGTCACTTACCACCGAGCCCCCATACTCGACCAGGCAGTAGTGGCAAGTCCAGGTCCTCACGATAACTCATCCCACTATAGGGATAGTCGTTTATGTACAGCGACATCTGATCCCAATGAGAAAAGAACTCGGGTCGGAACACCCATCCGACCGCCCCACCTCCTCCTCTGCACATTAGCCGCCCCCACCAGTGCATCCTAGGCTCCCTCAAGCCCCCATCCTGAATCTGTATGCGAGGTCGATGTGTTGGGATATTCTCGAAGAAGAGCAAGCACAACACTGTGCCATATGCACAGTCATGGTTCACTTGCCGCTTGCATAGCGATAACTGTCGTTTCAATGATGACAACATCATTTGGGCCCACCCATAGTAGGTCCCACTCAATACACTCTCAACAAGCATCATATGACTCCCAATGATGTGGTGGAGTGCCTGGTTTCCCAGGATCCGCAGCATCGCTGCGACCACAACATGGGTCTCTAACTTCTCTAGATCCTCGATAGGTATCTGTGTCCCCTTGACATGTAGACCTGGTCGAAAATAGTTCTCTACAAAATCCATGATGTTCCGCCCTCGTGGTAACACTGGCTGAGTATTCCCCACCATCCCAAGTGGTGGGACCCAAGTGGTGGGAGACCAGTCAGAAAATATATATCCTGGACCGTAAACTCGATCTCGTGCCCCTACACTATAAAGAACTCATGGTCTGGATCCAAATAACTGACAATCCAGGCCAACAAGGGCTCTCCAGCTCTCATCAAAGGGTTCTCCACAAACTTCAGAACCCTAAACCTGGATAATGCACTGCGGACACCATGATCCTCTCGGATCTTTGATCACAAAGTGTCCAGGTATCTCTCTCTCCAGTTGATCTAAAATTCTTCCATATCTGCACAAAAACATCATATTTGTCAGTGTACAGAAATTAAAGACTTCTTTCAAACATCAAGCTGTCAAGTCGCACTTTTCAGGAAAAATCCTGGGACAGGTCACAGTTTTTGGCCCAAAACCTGCTACCCAGGTCGCAGATATTACCCCAAAAATTGTGACCCAACCGTGAAAAGGATTTGGGGTCTGTTCCTGAGCTCTAGGCACCTAAAATGAACTTTCAATCCACTAAAATGGAAGATTAGGGTTAAACCTCTTACCTGCAACTGACGGATCTTGATTCCAACGGTTGGTTTTTCTGCTATGATCGCCGCAAGATTTAGGGCCTTCTCTCCGCTCTACATTCACCACAGATACACTTGCAAACGAGTGAATTTGGAGGGAAAATTCCTTATTAAAAGAGAAACCCCATATTTTTATTTCACTCGCTGCGACCAAACCATAGCTCATTTGACAAACCGTTTGTACCATTGGAAAGCTCTCACCGAGCTCTAAAATTGGTATCTGCTAGTTTTTTGTGATTTGATAATTCACCATGACACATTTTTCCAAGAAGGGTCAGTTCACCACTCATCAAAATCAACTTTCTTCACTTGCAACAATTGTACTTGGGGCACCACTTTGCCACTAGACTTGTCCATGCTCGTGTCAAATTTCGTCACGAGTAACCATCTTGCACTCATGTTTTTATGGTCCCCACTGGACCTTTTCTATGTGGCAACATCATTGAGTCGCCCTTGTTTAGAGCATCCGAGTTGAATCATAATCACATCCATGGAGTCTATCTTGAGTCTTTTTGTATCCCGCTATAGTCCTCCATCCTTCATTTCTTGGTTCCTCTCTCATGTTGCACATTATGGCCTTCAGTCCTACTGTCCCCTATCCCATTTGATATTTTGTCAGTTGCTGCCAGGTCATCCATGCCCTTTATGTTCTAACAAGGGAAGTCACCCGTTCTTTACTTAGTACCCCCCATTCCATCCTCATCCATGGTGTTAGTATATCAATCGCTCTACTATTTTCTCTCGTGCCTTAGTTGAGGATCCCTTATTGCCTCACCTATGGCAGACCTCCTTCTGTCGACATCCGCTCATTCATTCCAGAAGACAGGTCTAGAGGGAGGTGTACCTTGGTTCCAGTTTCCACTCTTGTTCGATGCCTCGGATCAGGCAAAGGGACTCCTTATTGCCCTTTGAATTTATTGTTTCTCAGTTCCAACTCCTTACGGCATGATCGAGATCAGTATACTTGATGGTTCAGTGATGCAACAGATTGTATCAGTGATTCCCGGGTGTGTGTGAGATGTTTTAAACCTCATGAGGGGGTGACCCTTCAGGTAGCCCCCCACATACCCAGATGACCTCTTCATTATGGCCTTTTATGCAGCTCCATAGACTTGATGGTGTCGGCCTCAGCCACTTGCAGCTCCTTTTAGTTTTCATGTACCATTCAGATTTTCAGAGCCCTTTGCTGTTTACAGGGCCTCTTTGGTTGTAGTTATATCTCATGTACTCAGATATTATTGTATAAGTCCTGGTTGTTATCCCAGGAACATTATGTATGTCGGATCCATTATCATGCTTTTATCTGGCTCATGTTTATGCCAACATATACCATATAGTTCAGTCCCTTGTTTACTAGACACATTATTCTTTGTACTTTGTCTCGACGGGCATACGTATGCCTCCCCCGCCGCTTATAGCACATGTACTCACTCATAAAAGAGACTTGTCACACCTGTAAGTCTCGCCTCCTCAGGGTATTGTCCTCTAGCGCTTTGGTATACCTTATATTTCTCTCTCTCCGACTTCCCCTTTGGTGTCTAGTGATTGAGTTCTTACAACGTACTTTGGTCATATGATTAGCTCCTAATGCTCGCACGATGGGGGGCAATCTGTTACACCATTTTTTGGTCATATAACCTGTTACTATTAGATGGACCAAATTACACCATGTAAGACCAATTTTACCCTAACTAAACTTGCTTTCAATATGAAAAAAATCTTAGTAATCCATATTTATTAAGTTTTTTATGGTAAAAACAGGAGACACCATGAGGAAATATTGAATAAGTCAACATTTGTTTGATTTTCCTCAAGGAATAATTAGTTAAACAACAGTTTAATTAATATTCCTGGTCATATTTAACCCAAAACAGGAAAATTAATTAGAAAAATCATTATTTATCTTATTATTTTCTAGGAATAATTATTTAAACCTTATTTAAATAATATTCGTTGTTAAATTTGACTAAATTATTTATAAATAATTAAATAAATAAATATTTATTTAATTATTACTCAACCACATCCTTAAAATAATAAATAAATCATTTATTTATTTATTATTTACAAATAAATGGATTTGACCAAATTCAAATTCCTTTTCCCTCCAACAAATATAATAAAATATTCTGTAAAAGTTGGATCTAGATTTGGTTAATAATATTTTAATTATGCACCAATATCTAGACTAACTCAATATTTTGTTATAAATAGAAGGGTTTTTACATTCACTTACTACCTTTTGTTGCCTAAAGATCACTCTGGATCTATACTTTTGGTCTGACATTGATCCTCCATCATTGTCATATTTTTCTACCATTTTTTGTGAGCTCCCTTTAAGTTCCATTTTTGTCTGTTTTTTCTACACCATCAAGAGAGAGAGAGAGATATTAGATCTGAAGTGCTGAGGACTTACAAGAACCCATCCCATTGAGGGGGACTGGTAAAATATTTCTATGTTCCCTTCCCAGGTGTAAAAAAATACAAAAAATCTTTAAAAATATTCTTGGCTTGTCTATTGGATGCATGGAGCAAATCTTGCTTTTATTTACTGCTTAATATCTGTTACTGAATATATCTATATTTTGTAGCATTTATCTTGGTCAACTAACTGCATATCTAAAGAAATTGGCATCCATATTTTATGTTAGGGTTGTTTGTTATGCACATCTAAAGTGGGTTTTTTTCGTACACTTGCGATTAGAATTCATACTAACACTTATGTCTGTTGATTGCTTCACCTTGTAGATCCACCTCGAACCCACCACTGATTTTTCCTCTGGTCTTGGGACCACTTCCCAAACATTGTTTCTAAGAATGGAATCATATTCATCTACCATGGTATCAACCCATATTGGTTGCTGCACTACTTCCTCGAATGAGGATGGTTATGTGTCAACTAGCTCACTCATCGGAGCCATGTACCCAATGTGTTATCACTCTCCCCAACTTCCTAGACTGAAAATAGGAGTGAAGAAAGGTAACCAAAAACCAAATTTTATATAGGTAGCTAGCCCTACCTAACCAGAGAGGGATCTCTCTATGTTACTTTTTAGAATTCAATTTAAGGTCGAGTACCAGACTTTAGGCTAGATATAAGTTAATATGTTTGAAATTTGTTTAATAATTTGTTTTCTGGATAAAAATAATGATCAGTGAAACTAAATCTGATTTCAAAGACTGAATTGCAGAGAACAGAGTGAGGCAAGTTAGGTAAACTATTTGAGCACAATTAAGTTGTCATATGTGTATAGTGGTAGAAAATGGTAGGGGTCTGAATGAGCATATAACAAAAATTCATTCCTTAGAAGAAAAGACACATTTGTGAAAATATTAATAAAAAAACACATAAATGATCTCTGTTTATAAACTGGTAAGATTTTTACATAGAAAATGAAATGAAAGTGAAATAACAAAGAGAAAAGTACAGTGCTCAAAAGCAATACCACATGAATCTCAAAATATTTGTTGCAACTTCTTTGATTTCATTAAAGGTGTACAAAAGCTCCAGAATAATTCACAGAGTTCTCAAAAACTCAAAATTATCTAACCTAGAATACTTCGTATAGTGAAGTATTTATAGAAAAACTTAATTACAACATATTACATTAAATGCTATCATAACATATAGTGCTTTATTTTCCAAACTAAACTCTAACTGTAACATGGAAATAAAATAAATTTTTTGTGCTGGCACTTCTCTAACTGAAAATAGTTTCTAAAGGAGAGAATTGTGGACTGCGCTGGCTGTCAGTTGACTGATGATCTGGCAGAGGTTGAATTTTATTCTTTTACCATTTAATCTTGAAATTCACACAATTATCCCAGCGCTTATCATCTGGGATGGCCAATTTTATTACCTTACGGTAAACTTCATTCATTTCAGTGTATTTGGAAAAAGTGGGCCTCACCACAAAAACATGTTTTATCTCATACTGAATATAAATATCATTGCTCAGTGTTCCCAACAGCGCCCTTCCTGTCATTGTGCCTTTGATGTTTGAAAACTTGGTAGTATCTCTGGAAATTTCTTTAAGTATTTTCCAATAATCCTCTTTGGTCATCAATTTATCATTAATCACAAACAGAGAAGGAAATCCTTTCTGTGTGAGAGGCTCTATTCTGCTAAAAACTCTCTACACCGTGGTTTCTAGACTGTGACACTTCTCCTCAAGATGAAGAATTAAATTATTCTTTGTGAGAACCTTCTTTACCTCCAGGATTGTTTCTGTCCTATCATCTATTTCCAAATCATTCAGCTCATACCTGTTCTTTGAATTTAGAAATTTGATAATGTTGTTTGTTGTAGCAGGCTTATCTCCAAGTTGTGCTCTAATTGTTGCAATGGCCTCATTTGATTTCTGTATCAAATCCTTTTGTTAAAATATAATCTGTATACTTGGCCAAATTTCATTTAAAGATTCCATGATGTCTTCCTATATTATTTATTTTACTTGACCCAAAGTGTTTCCAATGGATGATTCCTTTTGTTCTTTTTGAAACCTCTCAATTATCTTTTTAGCTCTCTATGCTTTAGTTGCATGTGAAATTTCATCTTTATACTTCTGATATTGTAGCAATTTCACTTGGTCTTGTAATTTATTTATGTCCTCTTCCTGAATTTATATATTCTGCACTACTTTTGTGAGCTGCTAAGCTCCATCTGTAGTACTTGCTGTAGAAAGTGTGGCTGCAGGAATAACTGCAAGAGGCACTGCTTCTAAAGGAACTTGGATGTTTTTGCTATTTGTTCCTTCTCCTTTATCATTTTATCAAGCTTTGATTCCATCTGTTTTATTTAAGCATTCTGTTCCATAATCAACTTCATCATTTATGTTTTCTGAGATTAAGTATCTTCAATGTCTTTTGCTAAAGGATCTTCTGTAGCTGGAATCTTCAATTGATTTCTTAATGCTGCTATGTCAATATTTTTCTTTTGATGATCTCTTCTGCTGCATTGACATTGGACGAATCATATCCAATTTTGATCACTAGGTCTTCTAGAGTTTTGATTCTTGTGTCTTTAGCAAATGAAGAAACTTTCTCCATTTTCAGCTCTGATTGGACATTAGCCAATGAAACCTACAATTTTGACAAAATCATAGCAGTGCTAGTGAGAGTGGATGAAATCATCTCACAAGTTGGTTTATGTAATTCCATTTGATTTATTGGATGTATTTCCTTATTATCAAACTCAGATGCAGTCCTTTTGTAATCTGCTTCTGACTTTGGCTATGGAATTTGTGCTTGAAGAAAAGAAAAAAGCATTTTTCCCTTATATGAATCAAAAGCTGAGAGCAACCTTCTCTGAGAGCTAGGATTTTGGTTCCAAAACTAATTTTATGTGCTGGTCTTCAACATTTCATTATTCAAATTTATCTCCCTGAAGGTATCAAATATAATTTTCACATTTTCCCCTGTAACAATTGTACTAGTTTGAATGACTTGCTGGTGATATTTAGAAACTGCTGAAGTAGTAGGAGTAGAAGTATTTTGATCACCTGCCTGTGTGGAAGGAGGTGTCTCTTCGGTAATAATAATTACTTTTTTCTCTGACTCCTTGCTAGGATTGACTTTTGGGTTGAACTTTGTCTTCTTTCTGTAGTGGATTTTGAATTCTTTACTGGATGAGTCAGTCATTGGAGATGATTGATCTTCTCTGATAATTTTCCATGCTCTCTCCTGTGCAACATGAGTCTGTAATGCCGATGTAGACATTGTTTGTTCTTCAGCTTCCTGTAAATTACCCTCAGTCCATTCAAGCTGATTCATATATTTCTCAATTTCTGGTATGTGTGTATGAAAATAAGGTGTATATTTGTTCTCTACCCTTAGTTTAGAAATAACACCAACTGGATCATAAGACCATGTGAAACTGAGGCTAAATTTCATATCTTTCAACAATTTGTGTGCTTCCTCCCATGCTATCCTTCTATTACAGATAAAAGGTCCTACCTATGTTTTGATTTTGAATTGGGACTTCTTTTTAGCAGACACAAAATGCACTTCATCAACATTAAGCATTTGTCTGATGTATTCTAATGAAAAAATCCTCATTGGGAGGAATTTTGGAAATTTGTAAGGGGGAAGCTCACAACCATAAACTCTAAGTTATGTGTTGTTCTGATAGAGATACCAATCTCCTGTTCTGGATTGATCTGATAGTTGCAACACCTTTATAATCGCTTCACTAATCTTGGGCTTTGTAGTGCTGTTTAGTAAACTGAGTGCTGGATGTAGGAATAATTCTACAAACTTCTTATATGAATATTTCTTTTGCTCCATCATCACTAGTGAAGTCCAGAAAATAATTGATTGTTGATTTCTTTCCTCATCCAATTTCTGTAATGAAATATTGAATTTGTCTCCCTGAGAATATAAAAATAAATAAGCTAATGCATAGGCATATTTGAAAACCTCTTCAGTTGGGAATTTAACAAACTGTTCATGAATGGAATCTGCAATGAATTGACTAAAATTGAATATGATGGAGGGTTTGGAATCTGTGGAGAAAATGGACATGAATACTATGATGGCTTCATCTACCCATTGGTCTGAATAATAACCAAGAGGGTAGGAAATTATTGTGATGATTTGTTTGGCTCTTTCAGGGAGAATGGATGATGGGAATGGAGGTTTTTTCTTGGTAATGGGGCATTTTTAGTCCTAAAAATCTCAAGGGTTTGAGCTATTTTTGCAAAATATAATTTATGATATATTTCAATCAGTACTTCTTGAGAAAATGGAGTGGAATTCTCTGTGATGGGGGCTTGCATCATTTGTTCTATGGTTTGGGTTGTTATGGTTACTTAAATCTCTCCTGTAGGAGCGATAATAGCTCTTTGGTTGGGCTCATAATAGGCTTAGCATCTTCTAACAAATTCTGGAGCACTATGGGTGTGAGGAAAGATATAATGTGGCAAGTTTGAATCCCACAACCCTATATCATCGGATTTATCTAGAAGTTTATCCTCTAACCAACAATACATTTCAAATAATTCAAGTTCACAGAGGGATTCAGGGATCTTATGGTCTCTCTCTGCTAATGTTATATGATGGAAGTCAATTGGAGGGTGAAGTAGCAGACTTACTAGTTCTTTTGGTCCTTTGCTATTTGGAGGCATGATTGGCTCTATTCGAAATAGTGGAAGCAAGAATTTCTTATGGAGAAATGGAGACTGAGACTGAAAGAAGGCTTTGCAACTCAGAAAAATGTCGACAACTACAAATATTATTTAAAATAGTGATCAGATTGCTTTGGAAAATGGTCAAAATGTTGTTCTGGAGTTCTGGCATTATATAGAGTAGAGTGAATGAAAATGAAAGTTTAAAAAAATATTTTAGTGATGAATTTATAAGCAATCTGGCTTAATTCCTGTTGAAAAGTGTGTGGGTACATTAGCCTAACGATTAGAAATTAAATTTAATTCGCTAACGGTTATAGGAGAGGAGGAATTAATTTGATTGGACAACATCATATCCCATGTGGCATGACATGAATGGTGGGTGGAGCAGTGGTTTCATCTGGTGGGTAAGCAGGATTTCAGAGGGGTACATTAGTAGTAAATGGTTTCATGACGGGGGGGGGGACGAAATCTTGTGCAGTTTCCACATAGCGGTGGGGTTGGATTTTGAAACCACCCTTTTCAGACCACCCCCCCGACGTTAAGTTTCAGATGATGGGGGGGGGGGGGAAGTTGCGTGCGGGCCGTCAGATTAAAACATGATGCGGTGGATGAGTGGTGAGATGGGGGGTAATTAACATACGACGAAGATTAATGAATGGTGGGGTGGGGGATAGTAAAAGTGATGTGACTTGGATAAGCGATGGATAGTGGTATGCAACATGTCACATGGGTAGTGGAGGATGACGCGTAGGATTAAATCCTATGGTCTTTAAGGATGATTTTTCAGATTTTTTTGAAGAACAAATTGCCATAAAGCGTGCGGTTTGAAATTATTTTCTCAACAATTCTCTTCCTTTGTTTATGAATACAAAAAAAAATTAGGAGATTCCTATGACATGCATAGTTTATTTTTAACTGTAAAAACCAAATTTCTCCTTCAACCAGACTTCTATGAATGAAATGGAGGATTCACTACCTTATTTTTAGTGAAAAACTGAATATTTTTCCATGGGCAGTTTTGACCCTAGACTTGACCTGTATGAGATGGAGTGACCTGAATCTAAACCTCTTAGTGATGATGAAATGATGTGAAGGAGCAACAATCAAGATGAGACTTCTTCAAGGACCAATTTTATTTTTGAAAACTAACTGAAAAACCAAAATATTTTGACTAATGACCTGATGAAAAACTCTCAAAGAGCTATTTTTGATCACTGATAAACTGACTCTAACATTGGCTCCAGCTAGGGATGGAAACTCCTTTAGGAGGTGTCAAGAACACCATATATTAGGTATCCTTACAATTGGGCTATGGAGTCAATTGGACTTTGAAAAACTTAAAAAAACTGGAAAATTTGATTAAAAACAACTGACTTGACAACACACTGAAACTTTTTAACTTTTTGAAAGAACACATGAGCTATTTGTAGAAGTCTCATGGCCTTCTCCTCAGGCTTCAAACTTCTACAACAACTTCTTTATTTGCTGTGATATGAAATGTAAAGTGGTATATACAATAACAGTGAATTTCTTTCTCAATATTTCAAGAAATATAATGCTTTAGAAACCTACCATTGATAGGTCCTCCCAGTACTTCTTGTCCTTCAAGATCTTCTAGCAAAAATGCCTTGTTTCCTTTGAATTCTACGATCTTGTAAGGTCCTTTCGACAGATTTTCAAATCTCCCACGATTTCCCTTATCTTCATTTCTGGCATCCCATCTTAGTACAATATCTCCAATCTTGAAGTCATCAGCCTTTGTTGTTCTGTAAAAAATATTTTTAATTTTGTCATGCAGTTTTGAAGTATTGTGGGAAACTTCATCTCTTGATTGTTGCAAATGTATCATTTGACTTATTCTTCTCTGAATGTCATTGGGCTCACCGTCAACCTCCTGCAAAATATTCATTACTAGAACAACCAAGGAACAATGGAAATGGAGACATGTTAATTGATCTTTTTGTGCTCACTCTATCAGCCCATAGAGCATTTGTAAGATTCTTCTGTTGATTCCTTTTATTTTGCTGTAACATCTTCTTGATAATATTCACCAAAGACTTATTAGATGATTCTGCAAGTCCATTTCCCTGAGGATAATATGCAGTAGAATGACCAAGTCTAATGTGATATTTGTCACAAAATTCAAGTATCTTCTTAGATTTGAAAGCAACTACATTATTAGTGATAAGCTTGTATGGACAACCAAACAGAGACAAAATATAATTTTCAAGAAACAAAATGATAACATAATCAATTGCTTGCCTAGTGGGGATAGCCTTAATCCGTTTGGTAAAATAATCTGTAGCAGTAATAATCCATTTGTGTCGAGCTGAAGATGGAGGAAAAATTTCGCCAATAAAATCATGTCCCCACTGCTAGAATGGTGCTTGAACTTCAATTGGTTTAAGAGGCAAAGGTAAAAGCTTCCTTTTTCCTTGAAATATTTGACACTAATGACAACTATTGATTGTTTTGTAGACATCAGAAAATAAGGTGGGCCAATAAAAACCTGCTCTCAGAATTTTATTTGTTGTGGTTTTCCAATAAAGATGACCTCCACAGTCACCCTTATGGAAATCTTTCATGACTTTCTCAACTTCACCTTCAATTAAAAATTTCAGCAATATTCCACCTGGATATTTCCAGTATAGGACACCATTCATAATGCAGTATTTCAGTTCTTTTAACTTCAATGATCTTTCTTTACTATTTGGTATGCCAGGAGGAGGATTCAAATGTTGCAAAATATATACAATATCAACATACCAAGGACATAAAGAAAATATTTCAGCTATCTCAGGTAATATTTCAACAGTTTGTTCATCAGACAGTGCAACAATGAAGTTTATGTCTAAGGCATGAATATTAGAATCTTCCATAAAATTTTCTAGGCCTTGTCCTTTGATTAATTTTGTGGGATTAATCTCCAAATTATACTCTAGCAAGGCAACAATCCATTTACCTCTACGACCTTCTAGATCATTCACTTCTTTAACAACAACATTTAGCACATAAGCAATGACATGGAAATGTAAAATTTACACTCTAAAATCCTTCAATGCTTTCACTAATGCTAAAGCTTGTTTCTCAATGATATTTTACTTTAAGGAAACATCTCTTATTGTTCCGCTAAAGAAATTAGTGGGTTGTTCTGTATTTTGATTTTTCTTTTGCATTAAAACAACAACAAGTGTATGCTCTAAAGCAAATGAAAAAATTATAAAATCAAGAGTATAGTTTGGGCTAATGAGAATGGGAGCATGCGATAGAGCTAACTTGACTTGATTAAATGACTTGTTTGCTTCCTCATACCATTTTACTTCAACATATTTATTCAACATGTCAGTAATCTGCCTCAAATTTTCAACAAGATTAGGAACAAATCTTCTCAGGAAATTAATTTTACCATTGAAAGATTGAATCTCCTTTTTGCTCCTAGGATAATCTAAGTTCTGAATTGCTTCAATCCTTGAAGGATCTACTCTTATGCCATCTTTAGATATAATACATCCCCACAATTTACCTTCTTTCATAGCAAAAAGGCTCTTATTTGGATTTAATGAAATACTAAACTTTCAAAATCTTTGAAAAACTGTCTTTAAATGCCGCAAATGGTGCTCATCTGTCTTCGAAAAACAATGATATCATCAAGGTAAATGACTAAAAATAGATCTTTTTCATTGGAAAAAGTAATATCTATTGCTCTTTGAAAGGTTGCCCCCGCATTCTTCAAACCAAAAGGCATTTTGGCATACATGAAAGTATCCCCAGGTGTGGTAAAAGCTGTATTTTCTTGATCAACTAGGTGAACAAGAATCTGAATATATCTTGAGTATCCTTCTAACAAAGAAAGTCTAGATGACCCGACAACCCTTTGCAGAATATGGTCCATTTTTGGTAGTGGATAATTATCTTTTAATGATACTTTGTTCAGATTTCAAAAATCAATGCACAATCTAATTTCTCATGTCTTTTTTCTCACAGGTACTAGATTATACATCCAATCTGAGAAACAGATAGGAACAATTATTCCAACAGTGAATAATCTGTTTACTTCTTCTGAATAGAAGGCAACAATCTAGGTTTCATCCTTCTAAGTTTCTAGCGAAATGGTTTTTGATCTGGCTTCAAACGAATAGTATGATGAATAATGCTCTTATCATAGACCTTCAAATCTGAATATTCCCAAGCAAATACATCTGAAAATTGAGACATAAGTACTGCATACTTAACTTTCATTTCTAGACTCAAGGATTTTAAAATTTCACCATCTTTGGCTTTTCTGAAGTGCCAAGATTTATATCTTCCAGTCCCACTTCTGTTGGTGACATAGTAGGCTTCCTTGCAACATCATCCCAGTGAAAAAGTTCTTCCAAAGGTACCAAACCTCTTGGAATAGAATTTTCCTTAACCTGTAGTACTTGCATTTCTATAGCATGAAATTCCTGGTCATCTATTTGGGCATTGATGAATTCTTCTCATGTCTGCGAGAAGTTATTGATTTGCTCATCATTTTGAAACACTTGTCAATATTGAAGATTTTCAAGGATAGCAGGGCAATGTTTGACATTTATTTCATATTTTTTGTTTGGATACAATGGGATTTTGAACATACTAGCAGAAGTGGCAAGAAAATCATCAATAACATTGTTGTTTATAGGAATTAATGACAAAGTATATTCAGGAAATGTTTTGAGGATATCTTGGACTGCATTTCAGTAAGCTCTCATTCTGGGATGTTTGGCCTGATACTCTCCTTTGACTTGCTTTATAACTAACTCGGAGTCGCTATATACATATATTTTTTTTTCACCAAGCTTTTTCAAAATTTTTAGGCCAACAATTAGAGCTTCATATTCAACTTCATTAGTTGTGCAGTCAAATGATAGTTTGTAGGAATACATTCTAACATTTGGAGGGATATCCAATGATTGATTAATTGGGTTGTGAATCCATATTCCAATACCAACACCTTCTTTGCCCATGGCTCCATCAAAATCCATAGTCCAGAGACTATTTTCTTCATCTAGAAAGATGGCTGATTTTTGCTTTTTGTTTGAGATGCCTTTGTTGTATCTAAAATTTCTATTTTTTCTGCTATTTTATTATTTTCTTCTTGACGAGATGTCTTAAATTCTAAACTATTTGGAACTATTTTGCAAAATTCTGTCTCTGCCAATTCTATAACAGAATTTTAATTTTCTGGATTTTCTGATTTTTCTTCAATCAAAAACTCTAAAGATGTTGAGAATTCTTCGTTGGATAAAATAAAATATTCTAAATCTGTATGTACAACATGAATGGGATGATTTTTAGGCTTTTCTATGGTATTGATCATATACTTCATCTTAATTTCTCTATAAAGTTTCCCGAATTGTTCAAATATAGGCATTGTTGCATATGAAAAATCAAGCTGTAATGTTCCTCTAGGCTTTTCTCCCCATGATCTATAAAATAGCTTTCCATACCTACGTGGGATGTCAGCCACAAAAACATCCATGAGAACATTCTTGGTTGGAATTTTTTCTATTGAGACCACTAAATCCTTGATAAGACCAAGATATTTCACCCTCCCTGAATCAATTGAATAGAGATCATGGTAAGGTCTTGTGATGTCTAGTCCTAATTTGTCCATAATGGATTTAGGCATGAGGTTGTGTGATGCTCCAGATTCAAGCATTGCATTATGAAGAATAAAATCATAGATTTTGAGGCTTAAGTAAAAGGGAGGAACTTCACTATCTTCTGATTTTCCATCAACAATAGGACCAAAAAGAAACTCAGGATGCTCATCACTCAAGTTAACCATATCAAATGTTTGATCAACTCTAAGAAACTTGGTAAGTTGAAATTTATACATATCATTCTTCATTATATTAGTCAGAGGAATAGAGACCTTCAATTTAGAAATTTCATTTTGAAGGGAAAAATGAGCAAGATGCTTATATAGCTCTTTCAGTGAAGTGTATTTCTTTTCAAGCAGTTCTTTGGATGAATAATCTTTCTTCTGTCCTCCTTCTTGAACTTCTTGATATTTTCTTTGATTTCTGGTGGATGCTTCATTAGCTTTAGGAGAGGTAGAAGTAGCAGGAGCCTTTTCTTTGCTCTTGTTTGGTAGATCAACTTCTTTTTGCTGAGTATTGGTTTGAGAGTTCTGCTTCTTTGATTGGAATCTAGAGGAACATTTCTACCCCTCAAACCATACCGCCTTTGAACTTTGGTGAGGGAATTTTGATATCCTCTCTAATAATATTTAGTGTAAATTAAGTCTTTATTGGGTATGTCATATTTTTGGTCTTCTGATGCAAAAATTTCTACAGAATATTGATCTTCTTCAGTGAGGAAGAAATGTTATTGATTTTCCTCAAACAAATGGTTTTCCCCAAAAATTTATTCTTCATCATCCTAATCAGGGCTTCAGTAAAATTCTACTGGAATGGTGTTTGAACATGTTGTTGACTTTGTGGAACCTGACCCCTCTGTTCCCTTTGTTTGATCCTGTATTTGGGTTGTTGATTTTGACCCTTGAAATTGGGATTTCTTATAGAAGGTTTAGCTTGCTGATCAACACTGGACATCTTATCCATCATTTTCTCCATAGCTTTAATCAAAGTATCAATTTTTCCTTCTGATGAAGTGAATGCTTCTTCTTTTATTGTGACTCTTTTCTTTGTTTTGACCTTGGACTTTCAAATAATCAGATTGGCCTCTACACTCACTGCATTTCTTCCAAAGTTGATGGGTTTCTCTCCCTCAGCTGATAGGCCATGTCGGGATCAAAACCATCAAGATAATGGAGTAAAGAAAAGCCCGGGGGAGGCTTGATATTATTAGGAATTGAATCATATATCTTGTTAATATAACTGTGAATTCTTGGACAGATTCATTTGTATTCCTTTTCAGTGCATTATATCCAGCTAGAATTTGCAGTGGATTTTTCTTCTCTTCCCATTTTTCCATGAATAAATCAATTAGCTGTTGTGAGGTGCCAATTGTACCACCTCCAAGAGAGAAAAACCATTTCTTTACTTCTCTAGAAAAACTTTGAGCAATAATACACATCTTAGCATCATCATTATTTATTTCTTCAAGGTCTATAAAATCAGTTACTTTAGCCACATGCTGATAGGCTATGATTTCCGATGTTCCATCAAAGAGAGGTAGCCTCTGACCATAGTTTTGAGGTAGAGAAATAATTTGACTTGGTAGAATCAATGGAGAAAATCTAGCCATGGTTAATGGAGGAGGTGGTGGAGACGTGAATTGTGGTGTGGATTGAATAAAATTTTGTAAAGGTAAAGATGGAATGAAAGGAGGAACATATGGTGTAGATGTATGAGAAGATGAGGTAAGAGATGTACCAAAAGTCTATTGCTCATATTGAAAATAGGCCTTTTGAGAGGTTTCTTGAAATTTATCTACTAAGCCTTTAATTTTATGGAAATTGGACCAAAATTCATTATCGGTTTTAGACTCAAAGGTCTCAGAAAATGGTGCAAAAGACTAAAAAAAAAGGACCAAAAGTAGCTTCTGAGCGAAATTTTTCAGACTTGGTTCTAATTAAAGATTTATCAGATTCTAGAGGGAAAAAAAAAATCTTCTGAGACAAACCTCGTAGGCAGGGAATTTTATTTAATCAATGGAGGAAAAATTATTCCTTGCTGTCAAGACTTAGTTTTATGTTTCCTCAAAATACTTTCGGATTATATACCAGTGGTGATGGATTAGGGCTAGGGTTTGACTTGGTATATCTTTTTGGAGCCAGATTAAGATCAGAATTATATATTTTGGCTCAGGTTTTAACTTCAATCTGTTTAGAAAAATTTTCCCAGGGAATATTTAACAATCGTTCCCTGGCAACAGTGTAAAAAATGTTATCACTCTCCCCAACTTCTTAGGTTGAAAATAGGAGTGAATAAAGGTAACCACAAACCAAATTTTAGCTAGGTAGCTTGCCCTACCTAACTAGAGAGGGATATATCTATGTCACTTTTTAGAATATTCAATTTAAGGCTGAGTACCAGATTTTAGGCTAGATATAATTTAATATTTTTGAAATTTGTTTAATAATTTGTTTGCTGGATAAAAATAATGATCACTGAAACTAAAGCTGATTTCAAAGACTGAATTGCAGAGAACATAGTGAGGCAAGGTAGGAAAACTATTTGAGCACAATTAAGTTGTCATTTGTGTATAGTGGTAGAAAAAGGCACGGTCTGAATGAGCATATAACATGAATTCATTCTTCAGAGGAAAAGACACATTTGTGAAAATCTTAATAAACAGAACATATAGATGATCTTTGTTTATAAATTGGTAATATTTTTACATAGAAACTTAAATGAAAGTGAAATAAAATAGAGAAAAGTACAACGCTCAAAAGAAATACCACACGAATCTTGTCAAACCAGGAGGTAACTCCGCAAATAATAATGTGTATTAGCTAAAGAATGTGAATGTATTTATACATGGAGGTGAGGCTATTGGGATTCACTTCCCAATGACTCTTGGCCTTCCTTATTTCCTAATATAATTTAATATACAATATTAAATATTCTCACCCAACCCTTAGGATTAGGTGTCAACATTCCCCCCTTTAATCCGAAGGGATGTTGGTGAGTCCAAGCATCGATCTGAACTTTTCAAAATTTTCTCTTCCAAGTGCTTTGGTGAAGATATCAGCAGTTTTCTCATTTGTGGAACAATGATGTAGATGGATGGTTTTGGCCTGAACATGATGTTGAATTAGATGGTACTTTGTATTGATGTGCTTTGTTCGATCATGGAACTTTGGGTTCTTGGCCAACTTTATTGCAGAAGTGTTGTCGATCATGAGTGGAGTGGAATACATTTGTTTCATCTGCAAATATTCTAGGATTTTCCGGAGCCACACAATTTCCTTTGTTGCTTCAGCTGTTGCCACATATTCTGCCTCGGTCGTGGAATCTGCTGGAACTGACTGTTTGCGTGATCTCCATGAGACAACTCCTGATCCAAGACTCATGGTGTAACCTGTAGTAGACACCCCTGTTTCTTTGTCGCCATCAAAGTCTGAATCAGAGTATCCTATCAAGCTGAAGTCGCCTACCTGTGTATATTTGAGTCCAAAGTCTTGAGTCCCCTTCAAGTACCTTAACACTCTTTTTGTAGCAGACCAATGTCCTTCACAAGGTTTTTGCATAAACCTTGAGAGGATTCCAACAGCAAATGAAATGTCAGGTCTGGTGGTGGTCAGGTAGATAAGACTTCCTATAAGCTGTCTATACTTAGTTGCATCCTCGAATTCCTTCCCTTCAATGGATGTGAGCTTCAAGTTTTTTTCCATTGGAGTGGTTAAGGGATTGCATTCATCCATGCCAAACTTGTTCAAAAGATCTCTAATGTACTTCTTTTGAGAAATAAATATAAATTTAGGATGTTGAATTACTTCAATACCCAGATAGTAATGAACATAACCCAAATCAGTCATTTCAAAACCTTTCTTTAATTCTTTCTTCATGAATGCAATATAACTCTCATTGTTCCCTGTCATCAAAAGATCATCTACATACACCACAAGATATACAACTGTTTTTCCAACTTTCTTAACAAACAAAGTTGCATCATCAAGATCAAAATGTTTGAAGTCAAGTTTCAGAAGATGCTCGGTTAATTTCTCATACCAGGCTTGTGGTGCTTGCTTGAGGCCATACAAAGATTTTATAAGCTTGCAAACTTTGTGTTCTTGGCCCTTTATAACAAATCCTTCTGGCTGGGACATAAAAAATTTCTCCTTTAGATCTCCATTCAAAAAGGTGGTTTTTACATCCATCTGATGGAATTTCCATCCATTCTGAGCTGCTAAGGCAAAGAGAGTCCGGATGGTGGTCCATTTTGCTGTGGGGGAAATTTTTTCTTCATAATCGATTCCTTCTTTTTGTGCGAAACATTTTGCCACAAGCCTGGCCTTGTGCTTGTCAAGTGAGCCATCTGCTTTATACTTGTTCACCCACTTATAGCCAATTGGTTTTGTCCCCAAAGGCGGATCAACTAGCTTCCAAGTGCCATTCTTTATCAAGGCATCATACTCCTTTTGCATCGCTTCCTTCCATTCATCATGAGAAGCGGCTTCTTTGAAGGAAGTTGGTTCATGATCTGTAGACAAAATAAATTCACAGTTATAAGAAATATCCATATCAACAGGAGAATCAGAATTATCTACGTCACCTTCATTTTGTTTAGTGGAACTTCTTGTTCCTGTTTTTCCAACCTCATCGGGATGAAAATTCTCTAGTGTCTTTGTCAGCCATTTGGGAGGACCTTTCTGACATGGCCCAGGCTGCTCATTTGACTGAGTTGGGATTGATTCAAGATTCAATCTCCCAATTCTGTCAATCACATCATTCAATGTGTCATCTGTGGTTGTTTCTTCATGTGGGGGAGAGAGTGCTTCAGGAAATGATTCCACAGTTTGATTCAATACAGGAATCCCCCCTTCAAGGTGTGGAATCTGATTATCAAATTCTTGAAAAGACTTTGCATGTGTGAATCTATCCAGGCGATCAAGTTGCCGCTCAACAACCTTGTCACTCTTGGAAGATTCAAGGAATATGACATCTCTTGCTATTACAAACTTCTTATTGGCTTCATCATAGAGACGATATCCTTTGGAGGTATTGGAGTACCCTAAGAAGATACATTTTCGACTTCTAGCACCAAGTTTATTCCTTTGTCCCTTGGGTATCAAGGCATAACAGGTGGACCCAAAGACCCTGAAACGCTTTACTGAAGGAAAGTGGCCATGCCACATTTAAAAAGGAGTTTTGTTTCTAATTGAACTTGAAGGACACCTATTCTTTATGTAAACAACAAATAGAACTGCATCAGCCCAAAACATCAATTTTACATTCTTGAAAATAACATGGAACGAACCATATTTAAAATAGTTCTGTTCATTCTTTCGGCTACACCATTCTGTTGGGGATTATACATCACAATTGTTTGATGTTTGATCCCATGTTGATGAAGATAATTTTCAAATTCGTTTGAAGTGTATTCTTTTCCATTATCAGTACGTAGAGAGCCAATATGAGTTTGTGCATCATTTTCAATCCATGCATGAAAATTCTTGAACGTTTGAAAAGCATCAGACTTGTTCTTCAATAAGTAAATCCAACACATTCTGGTGTAGTCATCAATAAATGTCATCATATATTTATTTCCATTTGCAGAAGAAACATGCATAGGGCCACATAAATCTGAATGAATTAGCTCAAGTTTTATATGTGCTCTAGAGTGTGAATCATGAAATGTTTGTTTGCTATGCTTTCCTAGAATACAAGCATCACATTCCTTAGGTTTCCCAGGAGTTGTAGGCAGTCCATTAACACCATTTTTCTTCAACAAACGAAGGCTTTCATAGTTTAAGTGTCCAAATATAGCATGCCATAAAAGACTTTATGGAAATGTACCTTCATCATGATGTGAACTGAATGCAAAGTTTTGAGCATGAGCAGATGAACCTTTCAGCTTCAAGAGTCTTCCTTCTTCTATTCCCTCCACGACAAATGAGTGATTTGATGCTTTTCTGACCTCTGCCTTGCCATCAAACAAGTGAACGGAGTGTCCTTGCTGGTGGATTTGGACCAGGTACAACAAGTTTCTCCTCAACTCAGGGAGGTATAGAACCTCGTGTAGAATATGATCTGGAAGACCAGGCAACTTAAGCCTGACTGTGCCAAGCCCTGATGGCTTGAGTTTGGATTTATCTGCGAAATATACTGCTCCATCAACTTTGTCAGTGAATTCTTCAAAAAAATCTTTTCTAAATGTCATGTGACATGTTGCTCCCGAATCTAGCAACCAATCATCTCTCCATGAAGTAAATGAAACATCAAACAAGTCTTCAGTTACTCCATTGTTACAATGTGCTAGAACATAATGAGCGGATTCAAGTGCTTTACCTTTGTCTTTGTCATTAGTTTTACCTTTGTCTTGATTTCTTTGCTGCTCAATTTTCTCCCAAGGTGTTCTACATTTGGATGCATCATGTCCATCTTTATTGCAACGTGTGCAATGAAGATTGGATTTGTTAGATTGTCTGCCCCCCCTTTCTGTGAAGTTTCTTCTTCCTCTTCCTCTTCTGCCACCTCTTCCTTTGGATGAATCTGGAGCATGACTCTTTTCTCTATGTGCCAAGTATGCAGCCTCTTCGGAAGACGAAGGGACTGTCATCTTCCCGAAAGCTTTCTCTCTTTCTGCAAACTTTTTCTCAAGTGTATCAAAGGTGATATGCTCAAGGTTTCCACTTGCTTGCAATGACTCAAGATAATGTGAGTAAGTCGGATATAATGCCTTAACATATGCTATGAGAGATATGTCAATTTTTACACCAGTGTTGTCAATATCATGCATGATAGATCTTACTTCTGAAGCTAAAGCAAGGGGATCATCATTCTTCATTTCAAGACTGAATAGCTTAATCATCAATTGAACAATTTCTAGTTCTGAATGTGAGTCATAGAGTTATTTTAGCTTGCTCAAGGCTTCATAGGCATTTGAAAATGGTGAAATATGGTGACTCACCTCTTGATTTACAGAGGCTGAAATCAAGGCATAGGCCTTGCAGTTCTTGTTTTCCCAAATGGCGAGCTCCTTGTCTGAAGTGGGCTTTGCTGGTGGATTTCCTTCTTGTCCTTCACAAATTCCTTTCCACAACTCATTAAAAATGAGAGTGTGCTTGATTTTCTGAGACCATTTAAGATAGTTCTCTTTGTCGAAGAGAACCACTCCTACAATGGATATGAGAGAATGCATTCTTTTGAAGGGAAAATATGACTAGTTTGCTGGAAAAATTCTTTTGAAATTTTTTTTTGCTGGAAATATACTCAATTCTGCAACAAATTTTTTTTTTTTTTGTTTGGGAAAAAATTTATGTAAGAGCGGTATTTTGAATGGGAGGTGGTATTATGAATGGGCGGTATTAAATGGGAAGGGTTGGTATAATTATAAATGGGAGTGGTATAGAAGATAGAACAAAGGGCGGTATTATATAGGGGGGGAGGTTTATTATGAATCAATAGTATAAATAAACAGAGCGTATGGGAGGGGCGGTATTATAAACGCTCTGTATGATAACGTATTGCAACAGGTATTACAGCAAAGCTGTATGATGGCGTATTAGAACAGAGCGGAGCTGTATGCAGCGTATTACAACAGAGAGGAGCTGTATTGCAATCACTGGTAATGGAGTCGGGTGGGTAGGTAAGGTAACGGGAGTGGAGTAGCGGAGCGATGTAGCGGGGGGCAGGGTAGTGGAGTTGCAGTTGGGTAGGCAGCGAGGAAGGGTTGGATCGTGAGTCAGGCGGGGAGTCGAGGGGTGGAGATGAGTGTTGAGCCAAGAGGGTAGGGCGAGGGTGAATGAGAGGGGCGAGGAGTTGTTAAGTGAGGGGGCGTTGAGTGGAGGAGAGGGCGGACGATGCCGTGGGGAGGCCAGTGGGTAGCAGCGTGGGTGTGGGTAGATGAGAAGGCGGGATAGGATGTGCCATGAGGGAAGTGAGGGGGTGTGTATTGGTTAGGGAGGGACGAGTGTAATGGTGAGTGATGGGAGGGTTAAGCGTAACAGTGAGGGGGAGAAGTGCGTAGGGGTAGGGCGAGGCCATGAGATTTTTTATTTAGGAATTGTAGTTGCAGAAATTTGCAGGTGACGAATTGTAACTACAGAAATTGCAGGAGCTGTAGAATTGCAGAGTTTTCAGAAACTGCAAAACAAATTCAGAACTGGGTAAAAATTGCAGAGATAAAAAAATTGCAGAATTGCAGTATATAAACACAGAATGACATCAATATACTAGAGCAGCAAAAAACTAGATGCACAAAGACTGTTAGCAGAAATTGCAGATCAAAAGGGAGTTACACCACAGGCAAGAATGCCAATAGTGGGACTGGCTCTGATACCATGTCAAACCAGGAGTTACACTACAGGCAAGGATTAGGTGTCAACAAATATCACAATATTTTCTCCAATTTATTTTATTTCATTAAAGGTGTACAAAAGCTCCACAGTAATACACAGAGTTCTCAAAAACTCAAAATTATCCAACCTAGAATACTTCGTACAGTGAAGTATTTATAGAAAAACTTAATTAAAACATATTACATTAAATGCTATCATAACAAATAACACTTTATTTTCCAAACTAAACTGTAACTGTAACATTGAAATAAAGGTGATTTGTTGTGATGGCACTGCTCTAACTGAAAATGATTGCTGAAGGAGAGAATTGTGGACTACGTTGGCTGTCAGTTGACTGATGATCTGACAAAGGTTGAATTTTCTTCTTTTACCATTTACTCTTGAAATTCACACAATTGTTCCTAGCATTTTTCATCCGGGATGGCCAATTTTATTACCTTCCTGTAAAATTCATGCATTTCAGTGTATTTGGAAAAAGTGGGCCTCACCACAAAAACATGTTTTTATCTCATACTAAATAGAAATATCATTTCTCAGTGTTCCCAAAAATGCCCTTCCTGTCATTGTGCCTTTGATGTTTGAAAACTTAGCAGTATCTGTGGCAATTTATTTAAGTCTTTTCCAATAATCCTCTTTGTTCATCAATATATCGTTAATCACAAACAAAGAAGGCAATCCTTTTTGTGTCAGAGGCTCTATTCTACTGAAAAATATCTACACTATGGTTTCTAGACTATGACACTTCTCCTCAAGTTGAAGAATTAAATTCTTCTTTGTGAGAAACTTCTTTACCTCCGTGATTATTTCTGTCCTATCATCTATGCCCAAATCATCTAGCTCATACTTGTTCTTTGAATTCAGAAATTTGATAATCTTGTTTGTTGTAGCAGGCTTATCTCCAAGATGTGCTTTAATTGTTGCAATGGCCTCATTTTCTTTCTGTATCAACTCCTTTTGTTCAAATACAATCTGTATACTTGGCCAAATTTGATTTATAGATTCCATGATTTCTACCCATATTATTACTTTTACTTGGCCCAAAGTGTTTCCAATGGCTGATTCCTTTTGTTCTTTTTTCAACCTCTCAATTAGATTTTTGGCTCTCTGTGCTTCAGCTGCATGTGAACTTTCATCTTTAGACTTGTGATATTCTAGAAATTGCACTTGGTCTTGTAATTTATTTATATCCTCTTCCTGAATCGACATATTCTGCACTATTTTGTGAGTTGCTCAGCTCCATCTGCAGTACTTGTTGTAGAAAGTGTGGTTGTAGGAATAACTACAAGAGGCACTACTTCTAAAGGAAATTTGGATGTTTTTGTTGTTTGTTCCTTCTCCTTTATCATTTTCTCAAGCTTTGATTCCATCTGTTTTATTTGAGCATTCTGTTCCATAATCAGTTTCATCATTTTTATTTTATGAGATTAAGTCTCTTCAATGTCTTTTGCCAGAGGATCTTCTGTAGCTAGAACCTTCAATTGCTTTCTTAATGCTGCTATGTCAACATTTTTCTTTTTGATGATCTCTTATGCTGCATTGAAATTGGATGGATCATATCCAATTTTGATCACTAGGTATTCTAGAGTTTTGATTCTTGTATCTTTAGCAAATGAAGAAACTTTCTCCATTTTCAGCTGTGATTGGACATTAACCAATGAAACCTGCAATTTTGACAAACTCATAGCAGTGTTAGTGAGAGTGGATGAAATCATATCACCAGTTTGTTTATGTAATTCTATTTGATCTATTGGATGTATCTCCTTATTATAAAAATCAAATACAGTCCTTTTGTAATATGCTTGTGACTTTGGCTATGGAATTTGTGCTTGAAGAAAAGCAAACTGCATTTTTCCCTTATCTAAATCAAAAGATGAGAGAAGTTTGCTCTGAGAGCTGGGAGTTTTCTTCCAAAATTTATTGTATGTGCTGGTCTTAAACATTTCATTCTTCAAATTTATCTCCCTGAAGGTATCAAAGATATTTTTCTCCTTTTCCCCTGTAACAACTGTACTAGTTTGAAAGGCTTGTTGTTGATCTTTAGGAACTGCTGAAGTAGTAGGAGTAGAAGTCTTTTGATCATCTGCCTGTGCGGAAGGAGGTGTCTCTTTGGTAATAATAATTACTTTTTTCTCTGACTCTGTGCTAGGATTGAATTTTGGATTGAGCTTTGTCTTCTTTTTGTAGTGGAATTTAAATTCTTTGCTAGATGAGTCAGTCATTGGAGATGACTGATATTCTCTGATCCTTTTCCTTTTTCTCTCCTGTGCAACAGGAGTCTGTAATGTTGATGTAGACACTATTTGTTCTTTAGCCTCCTGTAAAGTACCCTCATTCCATTCAAGTTGATTCATATATTTCTCAATTTCTGGTCTATGTGTATAAAAATAAGGTGTAGATTTTTTCTCTACCCTTAGTTTAGAAATAACACCAACTGGATCATAAGACCATGTGAAACTGAGGCTAAATTGCATCTCTTTTAGCTATTTGTCTGCTTCCTCCCCTATTTTCCTGCTATTATAGATAAAAGGTCCTATCTGTGTTTTGATTTTGAATTGGGACTTTTGTTTAGCAGACACAAAATGCACTTCATCAGCATTAAGCATTTTTCTGATTTATTCTAATGCAAAAATCCTCAATGGGAGGAATTTTGGAAATTTGTAAGGAGGAAGCTCACAACCATAAAATTTGAGTTATGTGTAGTTTTGATAGAGATACCAATCTCTTGTTCTGTCTTGATCTGATAGTTGCAACACCTTTCTAATATCTTCATTGATCTTAGGCTTTGTAGTGCTCTTTATTAAACTGAGTGCTAGATGCAGGAACAATTCTACAAACTACTTATATGAATATTCCTTTTGCTCCTTCATCATTAGTGAAGTCTAGAAAATAATTGATTTTTTATTTGCTTCCTCATGCAATTTCTGTAATGAAAACTTGAATTTGTCTCCCTGAGAATATAAAAACAAATAAACTAACACAGAGGCATATTTGAAAACCTCTTCAGTTGGGAATTTAACAAACTGCTCATGGATGGAATCTACAATGAAGTGACTGAAATTGAATATGATGGAGGGTTTGGAATTTTTCGAGAAAATGGACGTGAATCCCATGATGGCTTCATCTACCCATTGGTCTGAATAATAGCCAATAAGGTAGGAGATAACTGTGATGATTTGTTTGGCTCTTTAAGGGAAAATGGATGATGGAAATGAAGGATTTTTCTTGGGTAATGGGGCATTTTCAGTCATAAACATCTCAAGAGTTTGAGCTCTTTTTGCAAAATAGAATTTCTGATATATTTCAATTATTTCTTCTTGAGAAAATGGAGTGGCATTCTCTGTGATGGGGGTTTGCGTCATTTAATGTTCTATGGTTTGGGATGTTATGGTTACTAAAATCTCTCCTGTAGGAGCGATAATAGCTCTTTGGTTGGGCACATACCAAGCTTGGAATTTTCTAAAAAATTCTGGAGCACTATGGGTGTGAGGAAAGATATAATGTGGCATGTTTGAATCCCACAACCCTATATCATCGGATTTATCTAGAAATTTATCCTCTAACCAACAATACATTTCAACTAATTAAAGTTCACAAAGGGTTTCATGGATCTTATGGTCTCTGTCTATTAATGGTATATGATTAAAGTCAATTGGAGGGTGAAGTAGAAGATTTATTGGCTCTTCTGGTCCTTTATTATTTGGAGGCATGATTGTCTCTATTCGAAATGACAGAAGAAATAATTTCTGATGGAGAAATGGAGGCTGAGACTGAAAGAAGGCTTTGCAACTCGGAAAAATGTCGACAACTGTGAAGATTATTTAAAATAGTGATAATATTTCTTTGGACAGTGGTCAAACTTCTGTTCTAGAGTTATGTCAATATACAAATCAGTGTGAATTAAAATTAAAGTTTAAAACAAGTTTTTAGTGATGAATTTATAAGCAATCTGGCTTAATTCCCATTGAAAAGGGTGCAGGTACATTAGCCTAATGGTTAGAAATTAAATTTATTTCTATAACTGTTATAGGAGGGCGGGAATTAATTTGATTGGACAACATCATAGCCCATGTGGCATGACATGAGCGGCGGGTGGAGCAGTGGTTTCATCCAACAAGTAAGCAGGATTTCAGAGGGGTATATTGGTAGTAAATGGTTTCATGAGGGGTGGTGGGGGGGGGGGGGGGGGTTGGTGCGAAATCTTGTGCGGTTGCCACATAGTGGTGGATCGGGTTTTGAAACCACCATTTTCAGATCCCCCCGCCCCCCTTTTTAAGTTAAGTTTTAGATGATGAGGGGGGGCCGAAGTTGCGTGCGGGCCGTCAGATTAAAATGTGAAGTAGTCGATGAGTGGTGAGATTGGGGGTAATTAACATATGACATAGATTAATGAATGGTGGGGTAGGGGGATATTAAATGCAATGTGACTTGGATAAGCGACGGATAGTGGTGTGCAACGTGTCACATGGGTAGTGGAGGATGACACGTAGTATTAAATCCTATGGTCTTTGAGAATGATTTTTCAGATTTTTTTGAAGAACAAATTGCCATAAAGCATGCGGTTTGAAATAATTTTCTCAGCAATGCTCTTCCTTTGTTTATGACTACAACAACAAATTATGAGATTCCTATGACATGCAGAGTTTATTTTGAACAGTAAAAACCAACTTGCTCCTTCAATCAGAATTTTATGAATGAAATGGAGGATTCGCTGCCTTATTTTTAGTGAAAAACTGAAGATTTTTCCATGGGCAGTTTTGACCCTAGATTTGACCTATATGAGATGGAGTGACCTGACTCTAAACCTGTTAGTGATGATGAAATTATGTGAAGGAGAAGAAATCAATATGAGACTTCTTCAATGACCAAAATTATTGATGAAAACTAACTGAAAAAGATTTTTTTTTTGACTAATGACCTAATGAAAAACTCTTAAAAGAGCCATTTTTGATCATTGATAAACTAACTCTAACATAGTGTACTGATCTAGTGACTTCCTCTGCATGCGCTGTGATGTGGGTGTTCCCACATTTTCTCTAGAATCATGCAATAATATGTCAGCTTCCTTCGTGCACTTCCTTCCTTCTCTGGATGTATCTACATGATTAAATGTCTCCACTCTTTGCTCCTATGCTTGTGGCTTCTCCACAACATCCCTAGGTTCTTCCCTTGGAGCTAAGATCTCCTCATATTAATGCAATTGAAGCTCCCTCTCAAGGGAACACCTCATTTCCTTCTCCTCATCGAACTTCATATCTCTATGAACAACTATCATCCTGAGAGATGGTAGGCACATCCAATAGTTGTAAGGTATCAATGTACCCCACAAATATTCCCAACTCTAATGTCGACTCTAAATTTTTCCATGATTCCTTGGAAACATGACGATAAAATGATGAACCAAAGATCTTGAAGTGTGACACATCTGGTTTCTTCCTTGAAAAAAGTTCTTCTAGTGAACTCATCCCAAGAATGAGGTGAGGAATCCTGTTTTGCACATATACTGTTGTGTTGCATGCTTCGGCCCACAAATGTAGAGGTAGGACTTGGTCATGCAAAATTTCCCATGAATTTCCCACAATACTTCTTTTCTTCCTCTCAACCACCCCATTATGTTTTGGGTTATGGGGTGTTTTCAACTCTCGCCGAATGCCTTCCTTTGCATATAAAATTTTAAACTTATTCGACACATATTCACCATCGTTATCGCTCCTGAGAGCCTTCACTTTCATGACAATTTATTTCTCAAAAAGTGATTTAAATTCAACAAATTTGGAGTATGTCTGGTATTTATTATGCATGAAGAAAATCTAGCACTTACATGAAAAATCATCTACAAATATAACATAATACCTATTCTTGGCCATGGAGGCTATCAAGAAAGGTCCATAAACATCAGAGTGGATCCTTTCAAGGATTGCATGCACCCTGTTATCCCGATCATTAAAGGTGGCTTTTGTGTACTTCCCTAAGGTACACCCTTTGCATGTATTATGCTGATATAGTGCTCCGTTGGGGGGGGGTGGGTTGTGGTGATCTGCTGCATGATATTAAAAGCTCCATGGTGAAAATTGGCAAGTATTCTATGCTATAATTCACTGACATCTCGGCTCTGCACCTTCTCCGCTTTTGTGCTCAAAGAATTACTCTCTTCCACATCCAAATTGTAGAGGTTCTTCATCCGAAACTTGATCTGCTTCACTTGACCCATGGATATGTGCCTCAGGAATTCCTTTCCTTTGTTGGATATCATATCGTAGCCACAATATTCCAACATCGTGATGGAAACCAAGTTCTTCTTTAGAATTGGAACAAACATCACATCCTTGAGTTTGAGAGGCAAGCCCGACTCCCTATGAAAAGTAGTTGTACCGATACCGGTCATGCTATACCTACCATCATCTCCCATATTTATGTGCATGTGGAGGTTTTTCTCCTCCAACTCATTGAAAAATTCTTGGTTTCCCCTCATATGGTTGAGGAACCACTATCTAGATACCACACACTACCCATCACTTTGCTTTCCATGCATTCAATGAGGGTGAAATCCAACTCAAATTGTGAAGCCAAATATTCACCTTCCGCTCCTCCTGAGGGCTTCTTTCCAGCCTTATTGTGTGGAAACTTCATGGCATAGTGTCCCAATTCATGACAGTCAAAGCAGTTGATTTTGGACAAGTCAGTTATTATTGCACCATTGACCGAAATATCCTTTGGATTGGGATTTATTACCTTTCCCTTTCTTTGTCTTTCCAGCCAAGGCACAATTTTCCTCATCCTCAACCTTGGATGAAGTCCCATCTTTGTTGCTCCAGCTAATTTCTTCCTGAACTATATCAGACCATAACTGCTGCCAACTTGGTAGTTTGTCTCTAACATTTAATTAATCTTGATAAATGTGTCGACTCTTGGGAATGTCCAAAAGAACTATAGCTACCAAATCTTCTTCAATGAAAGTAACAATGACCCTACCAAGTTCATCACGACACTGTTTAAACTTGCTCAGGTACTGCAGAATTGATTCATTATTTTTCATCTTGTTACTTTGAAGCTTGTCCTTGAGTGCCAGCTTCCTGTGGTCAGTATTGTTCTCAAACAAATTTGTCAGTTTTTTCCACATCACGAACATAGTTTCTCTTCCATGGAGATTCAAGACAATATGATATCAAACTCCCTCCAATATGATTCTACTCACTTTAGCCACATCCTTATTCCAGTGAGAGAGATCATGGGCATCAAATTTTGGGGGTTTTGCTACATCTATTTTGATTTAATCTAGAAGCTCATTGCCATCCAATACTTCCTCCATGCGTACCTCCATGAAAAAAAAATTGTGGTTCCTTCCAAAGCATACTCGAGCCTGAGTCTATTGGAATTCATATTCTCAGTCCTGGAGAAAACCTACAACGCTGATATTAAAATTCAAACTTACTACAATGACAACATCCAATTCACTTCTCTATTTTGAATCTATCTCTAATACCATGTAGAAATTAATTGTAGATTCAATATTGCTCATGTAATGTACTAAAACATAAGACTCAAATCTACACTACTCATCTGCGGAAAGAAATTCACGATCGAGAAAACATACCAAAAACTTGCAACATTATTCAACACACATAAACACATATTTATCTAGTGGAAATAAATTGTTGAAATCCCCTTCCTATCTATATTGCATTAATCAAAGAATCTGGATGAAATCAATATGCTTGCTCAAGCTAGAGCATAATATGAACAAGTATCTTCTATCCTTTTCTTGACTCACTGACTTTGGCCAACACTTAGCCAATTTTCCTAGCATCCAAACTCCTATTTCCTTGCATTGTTTGGTGAGGAATTAGCCCCTATTAATTAGGGAAATTTCTCATTGAGAATTGCATAATTCAATTAGGCCCTTCTTTGACTACATGCACCACTTGTACAATTTGGAAAATTCTCCAACTGGTAGTACACTACCCTTGAAATCCAATCTCAACTGGGTAACTCGAATTTCATACATGCATGAGTTAATTAAGTCTGATTGATCAGTTAACTGGTTGAACACTGAAGTTGCACCCCACTGCTAGACCTCCAACAATTGGAACTAGTTTAACTGACCTTAACTCAATTTAATTGAATTAAATTGCTACAACTGAAATTAACTCAACTTAGGCTCCTAAAATTTAGGAATCATAGTACGCAACACAAGTAAAGCCGTCAACATGATTTAACTAAACTAACTGAATGATAACAACTCAATTAACTCATTCAAGTTGTCTTCTGACGTCGAATTAAAATTTTCTCCTAATTTAATTCAAGGGAAAATTAAATTAGGAATTTCATGTTTCATTTTCAACAATTTATCTTTTGAATCATGTGTTTCCTTTCCCCCTTAGGATCTCATTGTGTATCCTTTATTTTGCAGCTTCTTTCCTGTCTTTTTACAACATTTTCACCTATGTTTTTTTACTAGTTTTTTGAACCATTTTCAGCAGATTAAAACCTTTATATCTCAGTCCTTAGACTATAGATATTTTGGCCATTTTGGTCTCTTTGAGTTGATTTTTTTCCATCATTTTCATTGCTACTTGATTTCCTTCTTGGGTGGGGAGTTGTGTGATTCAGTTTGCTGTTTATTTTATTGTTCATTTTCAATACTATTTACAGTTCATGCACTTTATTTTCAGCAACATTGACAACATCAAAACATTCTTAATTAAATTATCCACTTGACACATTTTTTCACACATGCACAGCCTAAGCGAACGTAATATTGGTTATCACGGCTAATCCAAGACATGAAACAATCAACATTTATAACTTAAATCACATAGATTAATCCCACTTGGGCATTAGGGCAAAAAAATATTTGTAGTTAAGTGTAGGATTAGTGGGATAGGATACCAATAACACCCATTGATCGCTTACATTGATACATAGAAAGTTGAAATATTAGGAAGCTTAAAATCCTTTACCATCCCAACTTGTGGTAGGGAATTTCATGTCATGGTTGATCACCAAGAAGCTTAAGGCTTGACTGCCCTTGTGGGATGAAGGTAACCTTAGTGGCCAACCTTAGGAAACCACCCTATAAGATTGGATATGGGTAAGTAGTTGGTCTTCTACCTTACCTTTATCTAGACAACTCTGCTTGTGGGGATCAGATTCCTTCAAGTAAAAGTTATCTTGGAAGGCCATCTAAAATAGTAGAACTAGGACTTGTTTGAGGATTTATATCACCTTTAGGATATAGGTCATTTTTTTTTGATAAGACATGTTTTCTTGGATTAGAGTAACATATCATTATAGTTAGTTTACACTTGGCACTATTGCACTAGGTGTTTTATTTCTCTTTATTACTCTTTTCTCCTATCATCACCCTTTATTCTATTGATTCATCTCTGTCTTCACACCATTGAACTTGCTAGGCATCTGTCATGGAGAATTCATGGCCTTCACCCCCAGTTTCCTTTAGGACATATTACTCATGCTCGTCGAGTTCGAGCCCATCCTCCTATTCATACATTGAGTCTCCATATTGACTCTAGTTCATCTGATTCTTCCAGTTCTTCCTTTGATTTCACATCTTCCCATCCCCACACCACCACCATGTTAGGCACCAATGTGGGTGGTGGAAATCAAGGTGGTAACCAGGTCCTAACCAAGGTAAACCTACCTGTGGAACCCCTGCAAGTATGACCAATAATCACCCCTTACTTCCCTATATGGTTGGCATGATCCTCCTTGATTTCATCTAGCTTATTAGCAATCCCCTTCTCCATGACCAAAATTGGCCTCTTATTCCCACCAAAATCCCCTAAAACATTCATAAGTTTGAAGGTAATCCTGGAGAAGACCCCACCAATCATGTTTGATCTTTTTACATGTGGTTTTCATCAAATTATGTTACAAAAGACTCCATTTGCCTTCGTCTCTTCCAATGCACCCTAATTGGAGTTGCTTCCAAATGGTATGTGGAAAAACTGCATGGATCTAATTCTACCTTTTCTTTCCTTTCATATTTTAAACTACCTCTTCAACAAGAAACTTGTATCAAATTATTGAACTGTTTTTGTCAAACTTCTTCCACTCACCTTTCCAACCACATAGAAGAATGGCACACAAGGAGGAGCATGTGTGGAGCCCCTAAGTTTGAAGAACATGTATATATGAATTTATTTTTGAGAACCCTTTTGGCCCCCATCAGTAAATATATCACCTCTCACTTCCCTTGAACTGAGGACAAAGCTCTCCATATAGCCTTAAAATATGATATGATATATGCCCAATCTGGCTATGTTTATACTATCCTCCCCAATTTACCTCAATCTGGTGCTACTTCTACACCAAGTCCATCTCTTTCCACTGACGGTATCATTGGATCTCTTTCCCACCCTCAACCACCACCATATCCTCAACCTTCCATGAGTTATGGTCAACCCCAGGGGGGACCAATTATGGTTACACCTACTCCCCCTGACCCTTTGTGTGTAAACTCTTACCAAGGTACAAAACATTATATTCATTTCCCCATATGCATAAAGTAATGTCAGGTCCAACTGTTTCCCAACCTGGTTATCAAAATGTTGCCACGAATCCTTATTATCCTTATGCATTGCCTAATGCTCCAGCCCCACCGACACCAACACCTCAACCTTCCATGCCTCCACCTCCTCTACCTCAACAAAAATCACTTCCACATAATCAAGTGTATTCTCAACATAGTACTACCAATCCCCCTAACCCGAAGAGAAGGAATAAGGGGAAGGGTAGTCGCAACCAACAACCTCAAGGTAACCAAGGAAATCAAGGTCAAAAACATAATACCCCTAAGGGTGACCAACCTAATCCCACAACCTAGCAACAGGGCAGACAACCCAAGTAGAGAAAGGATCATAGAACTAATAAGCCTTATGCTTGTTCTAGATGTTTTTTCGATTATAATCATGAATGTCCTCTTTTACCTTAGATGTGCCATGCATGGGAAGCTCAAGGAGTTTCCTCTAAAGAAACTCAACCTATGGCTACACCTCCTCCTCCATATTTCTCGCAAACAGTAGTGCTGAATAATCCATTTACTTATCAAGGATATGTGGCTTCCCAACCCACCCAGAGTATCGCAGCCCCCCAACCTTCACAATCCGAAAAAAATAATTACCAGATCCTCATGATGGATTCTGAAGAAATCAACTTCCAGACTTGGTTGTGCCAATATGACTAACCTCTTGATAAGTTAGCAATTGATTCCAAACCAAAAGTTTCCACTGAGCCCCTGTCGTCACCAAATGGCACCTTACATATCCCTCTGTCTAAGGTAGAGGTTCACCCCAAGATCACAAAATGTCCATTACGTAAAAATTTTGCTTCTTCTAAAGCCACCCATACATATAGCATAATAGATGACTTAGTGTAGTCTCCCACTACCATGTCCACGCTGGAAGTCCTCTAAACGTGCTCATACCACCGAAAATCTCTACTATCTACTTTAGGTGTTGTGCATCCGTTCAATGATCGTATGCTCATATTTGATGTTGATAAAGAAGAACATCCCCCCCTACCTTCATCTGTTTCCTTTCAGATATCAGTCTCCATAAAAAAATCCACTATTCATAGGTGTTTAATAGATGAAGACACCTCCACCTATGTGATGGCCACTAGTTTCTCTAATAAAATTGGCTCACCTGACCTGTCATCATCCACTATCACTCTTTGTGCTTAGGAAAGTCACCCCTCGTAGCGCCTTAGTTTATATCACTACAACCCCATCAATGTTGCTAGTAAGATGGTCTTGATTGAAATCGAATTCATTGATGCCCTTTTAGATTATAAAATGTTGTGAGATCGTAGTTACACATATTCCATGTAAGTTGTTGCATCCTTTGTGCTTTGCAAGACATGATTCCCTCATAATGGAAATATTGTCACTGTCGATTAATTGAATTGATATGACCCCTAGTCGCAAACTTCCCCTTATTCCACTATCTCATCGATGGCAGGCAACAATACTACCGCTATTTAACCTAGGGTCTATAAATATTCCATGTTGCTCAGAGCTTATTATGTTCCTCCCCCTACCCCTTCAGAGCCTAGCTCTTTGAGTGTTTTCATGCGTTAAGCGTCACATATTGCTGGCAAGAGACTTGGTACGCCTTCCTAGTAGTCGGATCCTCCACAACCCCCTCCTTCATACTCAAATCATCATTCAGGTACAATTCCTCGAAGGTAGTTCCCTTCTATTGGTTTCTCTCCCGGTCTTTTTTCCATCTAGGAGCAATCCCTCCAAGTCATTACCCCTCCGGTCAGATACATTTCTTATTCCCGCCACTAGGAATTTTCTCTACTCCTTTAATGGCTACATTAAGTCTTCCTAACATCACCTTGGGGATCCCAGTATGGTGCACTGATCCTCCCACAAACACTCCTCCCAATAAACTCAAACCTTATACATATTTGACCCTGGTCTAGCCGATTCCTAGCACCCCTTACTTTTCTTTTGTTCCACAACAATCTCAACAGGAATCCACTCCTATTGTGAAAGAATATGGTGAGGGGGGAAAAGCCCAGAAAAAGGGAAACATAGACAAGGCACCCCAAGCAACTCCCATTCCTCCTAAACCTCCAAAGCCTTCTCCTCCATGTGCTTTGTGTGATGTTTTTGGGCATGCCACCAATAATTGTCCTAAAATCCCTCATATTAAGAATGTTGTCTTTGATACTTTTCCTGACCCTAACATTCTCAACGTCCATGTTACCTTACCCGAGTCTACCAATAAGAACAAAACCTTATGCACAAATCACCCTTTTTTTGTGTGTGATAAGTAAAAAAATTATTCTCATCATTGTCCCCACCTTGAATATTTTTGTGATACACTTCCACTGCTTCACAAGTTAGATGCCTCTTACAGTGATTCTACTTCCTCTTTACCTGCAGGTCTTAGACCCAATGCTTCACCAGGATATGAGGTTTCTCAACCCACCATTGTGATTCACCCCCCTGATGTCAAGATGATAGATAGTTAAGTCCATATTCTCTACCTGTCATCATCCATGGGATCGATATATTAAATTATTTAATATTTTCCTATTGTGCTTCTTTTGAACCTTCTTCGGAGAAAATTTTGGTCTCAAACATCGATAGATGTCACATCTAGTAGTCATCCATCCCACCCTTCCAACGATGCATATGCGAACCATGTATCCTATGATGATGATTGGTTCCATCTCCCCTTACTTTGAACCCATGAATTCAAACCACATCCACCTCGTGGCCATTACATTGCCACATAATGTTTGGGTAAGGGGGAATTCATTCTTGAGGGTCCAGAAGAAGCGATTCTCACCAACCCTCCTAGTGCATCTGGTAGTGTCGACTCTTCTATTATTTTTATCCCCCATTATAAAGAACTTCTAGAGTCCCATATCACTCTAGATCACCATGGGGATGATCCACTTAATCATCCCTCCATCTTACATCAACAACCTAGTCCCTTTGACATTATTGTTGTTCAACCACCATGTCATCTAAGTGAGAATCAATTCATTATATTCAAAGCCACTCTTTGGTATGGTGACAACATGTATGAGAACCTATAAATTTAGTCCATTTGACTCATATATGCAATACCAAACGAGATTGAAAATCCACCATTTCCTTTCTCCAATTGCTCCTATCCATTCTTCCCATAAGAAGACAACCATAAAAAACAAATGGTGATGACACCACACCATACATAACCATATTATGTACCTCCATAACATGTGTTTAGAGTCCATTTATTCTAAATACATCTGACATGTCCATAAAATTCTATAACCACACACACAAAACTGGGGGAACCTATGCTCTTATATCTAATCATCATCCTCTGGAGGCTCTTGTGCTAGTAGGGTCAGATGCTCAAATCCCTTATTCGAGCACTTGGAACACAATGGTGCTCCACAAACTCATCCATCTAGGGGAATCATTCCCACCTTTGGATACTTGATAAGTCCCCTCCATCCTCATATGTTGGGGGGAAGTATCTCATACTTATGGGAATGATCTCACCCTTGGCTACCTTCCCACATGATTAACATAAGTCTCGGCCTAAACCCAAATTATCTAGGTATGGTCGATTATCCTTTCATTCCTTGGATAGTTTTTCCTACTGACCTCTCCTGTGAGCCATATACAAATCACATATCGTAGATGATCGATACCATATCTTCAATTATTCTACTCTATGTGATGCCACACTTACCACATAGTCCCATGTTTGACTTAGTGGGAAGGGATGATTCTAAGCTTCTCTAGTAGTGCATTCCTATATTCCTTTTTTACCTTGATTCTTCACCTAGAACCATCCTTCCACGAGGCATTAAGGCCATTTTAGACAAGTATGGTTACCTACCGGAAAGTCACAAATCCAAAATTCGATGGTAAATTTTTCCGCTCCTAGCTCACCAAGATTTAGGAACTCTTCATCCTCTCCAAATTATCCAATAACTCAATGTGAAAATGAATTGGATTTGGAGGAAACAAGCCCTTTTATAGGGAAAACCCTAGTTTTTTCATTGACCATTACGAACAAACCATAGCTCAGTTTGATGAATTTTTAGTACCATTGGAAAGATCTCATTGAGCTCTATAATGGGTCTCTTTTTTATTGTGGTAATTTGAAAATTCACCCGGAAGCCATGTTTTTCAATGAGGTATCACTTTGCTTCTAATTCAAATCAAATTTGTTCATATGAGTCACCTGTACTCTGGCACCACTTTTCCACCAAATTTTTTTACTTAGGTGTCTATTTTTGTCGTGAGTAACCATTATTTACTCATGTTTTTATAGTCCCCTTTAAGCCTCCCCCATGTGGAAGCATCAAATATGAGTCACCCTTTCATCCATGGAATTTTTTCAGAGTCCCATCATGTCCTATTACAACCCATCATCTATCGTTGCATCACATTCATCCATTTTCACTCATATTTGGCCTCCATATATACTAACATGTCTTTGAAAAGCCTTTGTCTAAGTAATTTCACCAAAATGTTGTTGGAAAATGAGGCAATGCGTGGAAGAGATTTGTGAAGGGGATCCACACATTGTTTCAATTTGCTATAACAATTACTGGTTGCGGAACCATGTGCATCTTCTTGACTTGTTTACAAGAAATAAATGCTACTACATGAACGATGTGTTGATTATTTAAATAAATGCCAAAAAAACTATTTGATAATATTGATAAATACAATCTTCTTGGTATTTTTACAAGTAATCATTACATAATGTGTTAGAGTAAATTCTATTAAGCACTTTAAAGATGTAATTTCTTTCTACACTGTGGAAGTGCGGAGGAAGCTTCCATTGTGTTCCCCCCACACCTATGCACTCAATAGTTATTTAAAATTACTATAGCCATTAAACTTTAAAAATTTAATTAATACAAGTAAAAAAAATAACATCATTTTATTCGTGATTGCATTTTTTCTTCCTAGTGTCTCGCTGGCAAACTATAGAATGAATAAACAAGAACCAAGAAACAAGAACGAGTCGCAAAAATCAATAGGATTTTATTCACATAAGCTTTGTTAATCATAATTTCTCAAAATATATCTATTAATCATAGGAATAAGCCTTAATCAATTTTTTTAATATATGCTAGTATGTGTTAAGGGGTAACATATGTATAACTTTAGAAATGAGGAACAAAGGTTCTACCACACATATCCATTTTTCACACATGTTCTTCTAATTTTATTGAACATATACTAGTTACGGAGCCATGTAGAACTTCTTGAGTTATTTACAACCATTAAATACTATTAAGAACTCAAACAATTTCTTGATTACACGTCAATTCACCGAATAAATGCCGAAAACACTATTTTTTAATATTAATAGATATGATCTTCTTGATTTGTTAATAAGCCGTAAATATATTAGAGTAAATGTGATTAAGGATTGGAATGATGCCGTAATTTCCCATCGATTCACTAAACAAATGCTTTCATTTACTAGGAAGATATATTTTGTTAGCCAGAACATTAAACATTATTTTTTTTTTAAAATCTTCTTATAATCGAAAAAAGGTTCTGTTAATCATAAAATTGAGTCTTAAATTTTTTTTTTTTAATTTGTTGATCAATGTCACGGAAGGTTGATTGGATCGATGTAACATTTATCCAAAACATTTCTACCATATGAGGCAATGTGCGGAAGAAATATGTGGAGGGAGGATGATTGAATCTATGTAACATTTCACCAAAACATTGTTCGAAAATGAGGCAATGTGCTGAAACATTGTGTGAAGGGGTTTTGTACATCATTTCAATTTTTTAGGAAAAATATTATTTGTGGAGACCTATGCATATTCTTGATTTGTTTACAGATAGTAAATGTTATTAAGCAACATATATTAGTTGTGGAGACCTGTGCATATCCTTGACTTGTTTATAAATAGTAAATGTTATTGAGCACTCAAACAATGTGTTGATTATACGTTGATTTATTGAATAAATGTTGAAAAGGATATTTTAGAATATCAATAGATATGATTTTAATGATATCTTTACAACCATTAACCATTACAAAATGCACTAGAGTAAATTCTATTGAGTGTTGGAAACTTGACTAAATTGAGAGGAGGGGGTGAATCAATTTAGTGTATTCATGGAAATTAAACTCTGTTTAATTTTATTTTAACATTTATTTTTTTGAACTATTAAATGATTTGCATATCACCTTATGAATAATATATTTAATATATAAATATAATGTAATATGTAAACCACAACACTAAATCAACATATATGGACACCAATATAATTGGGAATCTGTAAAGAGAGAAAACCGTTAATATGTTGTTTTTGTGATGCAAAGGTAAGGTCCTACCTCCTCTATTAAATAAATTTTTGGAGGCTCCAACCTCTTTTATATTATGCAAACTAAAACTTGTTTGGAAGCTCCAACTTCCACTTACATAATTTTTTTACAGGCTACAACCCACATGAGGCTCCTACCTCAATAGGATCCAAATTGTTCTATTTCAAGCTACAACTTGGAAGGAGACAAAAATACACTGATACATAAAAAATATAGTGTGTTGGTTTACCTGGACAAAAATTATGAATACCTCCATCTTTGATTCAAATTATTCTCCTCCTAAACTCTACTTAAAATATGCTTCACATGTGCCAGGTAACTCATGAACAAAAAATAAACTCTTCCACATACTCTCTAACCATTCTAACTATTCAACCTTCCAAAAGAACATATTTTTATAAAGATATTTTGCTGGCTGCCAGTATTCCATGCATGAAGATGAAGTGAAAAGTGTTTCCTCTTTGCATTCCACCAATTAATTTCACACCCTTCTCATATTTTGAATATTAAAGTAAAATAAATGCTTCACCAAATGTTATTTTCAACCAATTGTAATGATTAAGTCAACAAGCATAGCAACCATATCCTTTGCAACATACATCAACAATCATAGAAACATACCTTAGCATCACAGCATAGGAACATATACAAGCAGTTCAATAACAAACAACATCAAAACACATGCAAGCCACCTATAACATACTCAATTCCTTCACCTCCTGATCAACAACACTTAACCATATCTTACTTCTTTGCATACATCAATTAACCCTTCTATCATATTTTTTGCTCCTTTTCATCAATGACAATTATTCAAACAATATACCCTTTGGTATTGATGGAAACACAACGTTCCTCCCCATTTTTGTCCTGAAAATCATCCATCTTATATCTTCATACCAATGCTTAAATTCCCCTTTGACATCAATGGGAAATGGGTTGGATACTTTACAAAAATCCCTGAATGTATAAAGCCCCCTGAAAGTGTAAATTTCTTAGACCCATTAATATGGACTAATTTGATGTTGGAAAGCAAGAAGCCCCACAAGTGTAGGTTAGGTTTTACTAAGGAAATGGACTTCTTAAGGGTCTCTTTCCAATCAGTTTCTTTCTTATTTGGACAAAAAATTTCATATCTCCCACCACTACCTTCCTCAAATATATTCTTGCATCATCTAAGAATTATTTTCCCAAGAGATTATTGAAATGCGGTTGTCATTGATGTACACCCAGGCAACACCAGGAGATGCCCCACCATTTTTTGACTAAAAAAACATGGACAATCATAGATATTTTATATCGGATAATCCTTGTTGGATTCTCCTTTTTGAGTTGATTTTGGTGGTATGTGGCATGCCACGAGAACCTTAATGGTTTCAGAGTTATGCTTGTTTGAAGATGAAGGACCCAGCTTGTGGGCATAAACCCTAAAGGACAATGATGTGGCAAATCCTCTTTGTTAAAATTAAATGTTTAAGTAATAATGATCTTCTCCAAATATTAGAATAATATAATTTATGGAAAATACTATTTTGGATGGTTTTCAAATCTATCGTAAAAATAAAAAATCATAAAAGGGGTTTTTGGGTCTTAAAGGCAATTTTAATTTAAAAATTCAAAACATCCAACATATTTGAATTTTAAAAGGTCAGTCTGCCTCCAAAAAATAATTTTACTACCTACCGTCTAATATCAATAAAATGGCATGAGAACTCCCTCCTAATGTATGTAAATTATGAATATCATTTTGTGATTAGCTCTGAATTAAATTTCAACCCCGTGGAGTATTGATCAGATCAGATGAGAGGTTGGATTGTGAGATGGTTTTGGTAATGTTTTGAATAAGGTGTTTCACTATTCAAATATGTTCACAAACAACGAGGAACTATAAGGACAAGGTTCAAGGTTTCATTGGGGTTGAAGGAGAAACAAACCTGTGAAAAAATTCTATGACATTCAATCCCCATTTGGTTATAAAATTTTGAATTTATTTGTGATTTTATAGGCTAGTGAAGAATTCTGAGTATATATATATATATATATATATATATATATATATATATATATATAACCATGGTCCATAGCAAGGCCAATATCCCTATATCGATAACCTAGATTGCTAAATATTTGTGGTACATTTAGGGCAGTTGACATATCAATAGAAGATAATAAAGAGACACCTTTTAAGCCTTATTTTTGATCCTGTTAAGGAAACCTTTTCGAGTGTAAGAGTTTCAACTATTTATCTCCGCGAGTCATCAAGAAATTGTGAAGAAATGTTGCTCTAGAATACACTTGGTCATGGCTATTAAATCTATTGTTTTGTGAAGGTCAAATTTTGAAATTGGTTGCATTCGACCCTCCAATTAAAGTTAGTATATTCACCATCTGTGTGACAGATAGGACAAGGACTAGCTAAGATCCATGACTACAACAGTTGAGTAAAAGGCTTGATACTAGTTGTCTAATGTGCGAAAATATCATCACTTTTATTCTCCGAGGTTAACGCTAATACACATAAGAGATTTGTGCATACCATTCATTTATTATCTTGTCACTTTGCGTTACCATTATTAATATCATTCAATATTGCAATTAAATATTGTAGCTTGAATTAATATATGACCCAGAATTTGTTGCAAAGAAAGGTATACTTCTATACTTGTGTATGTTTCCAACCAAAATGAAGTCATTCAGGTATGATCGTTGAATTATTTGAATTTTGTATGTGTGAAGAAGTGCATAATATTGAATTTTAAGGTGCCTTGTTCAAATATGAACAATTTAGTTTTATATCGTAATAATTTCTACAATGGTAGATAGAATTTATGTTTATGGAACCATTTTACACATGTTGAAGAAATATGTAACAAGGGTTGTTTTAAATCACAACAATAAGTTGTGTAAGTTTCATTGTATCATACCCAGGTTTGGAAGAAGTTTTTTTCTTGACCTCAGTATGCAATTCTGAAAATTTTGGAGTTAGTTTCTTCTTGATTCCATGAACAATCAAAGGTTTTCCTGTAAAAGGAATAGAGGTGTAGTTGTGTGGAAGCAGGGTTTTACCATCACATCTTATGCAACAGTTATATTTGCATATTTTTTTGTGCATCATTATCACTATCTATGTGTGGTTCAAAAATTTATTTAGCACTAGTAAAATATTTGTGTTTTGATCAATTAAAGGAAGGGCTTCATTGTTTTGCATCAATGGTTTTTAGGATTTCATTGTTATATCTCTTGCCGTTGGTTCATTGTAAGTGGGTCATTTTCCATGGGTGGGGATCCCACAATAATTTTTTAAAATCCAATCATTGAAAGTGGTTCATTTTCCCTAGTACAAGAGCCCACAATAGTGTGCAAATATTATTATTTTTCCAGGTGGTTGGGTGGTGCTAGGTAGGCGGTTTAAATCACCTTTAGGTTATAGCCTGAAAACATTTTAGGGTCGTAGGTTAGTGCCAAGGAAAGTTGGAGCTTATTAGGGTGTTGGAGCATGCTTTTAGCAATTGCTAATAAAACTAGGTAATTGGAGCATCCTTCCAGTTGGAGATGGAAAATTGAATGCATTTCTAGAGTATCAGGGAGTTGGCGATTCCCATTTTAGTTGGATTTGAAGCATTCGATGTACTCGAAAAATTATTATAAAAGCATTCTTTGTATTTTGTCTTAGAGGGGTTTCCAAGTAAAAATTCTTATGTCTATTATATATTTCTTATTTATACTTTGAATTGATGTTGAAGATTAATTAAATGTTGTGAAAACAATTATAAGTTACTAATTTATAAGAAATATTGATTCACCTCCCCACCCCCAAGTATTTCCAAAAATTGGCATTAGTGCAAGTTCCTTTACTAACAATTTAACAACTAGAAGGAGATCCTGGAGTGGAATAAGTCGGGAATTCCAGTACTCAATGGAAATAACTATGCATTTTGGACTCGAAATATGAAGGCATATGATCAAGGACAATGATTTGATGTTTGGAATGTTGTATTGGACGACTACAAGGAACCTTCGACTTGTCCTTTGGCTAATGACAACCGAAGGCTTTACAAAATCCATGGTGTTATCACTCTCCCCAACTTCGTAACGTGGACAGTAAGATTGGAGAAAGGTAACCACGACCAAAATTTAGGTTAGCTAGCTAGCCTTAACTAGATCAGAGAGGGCTCTCTCTTTGTCACTTTAAAAATTCAAATGAATGGTTGAGTATCACAAGATTTTAGGCTAGATATGTAAGCTTAAATAAGTAAATTTTGTTTGATATTTTGAAAGTTGGATATGAAAGACAGTGAATGGATTGTAAATGAGGTTTTTTTAGGTATGAATTTCGAGGTGAACTTGCAGAGAGTGTGTGAGGAAAGATAGTTAGTTTGGAAACATATTAATAAGTCATTGAGTATAGGATGAACATGGATTAGAATTTGAATGAGCACTAAGGTGAATTTATTCAATTAATAAGCAAATAAACGTAATATGGTGAATCTTGTCTAAAACAGAGCATACATAAACATGAATTATTCTCTCAAAATTACAAGATAGACATATATGAAGAAGTAGACATGGTATTAAGTAGAAGATAATAAGAAAACATGAGAAACACAGATGTTCCAAATCATACCACAAGTATCTCAACACAATTCCTGCAAATTTGTCTCTGATTTCAACCCACAAGCTGGTTACAAGGGATCCACTATCAAATATGAGACTATCCAACCAAAAAAAATACAAAAGAGAGTCTACTTATATAAAATATAGATTATGACACCTTATCAGGTCGAAATCCCATCCAAAATGGATCATAAATGCAAAATATGAGTCATTTCCTAGTTTCTAGGGAGGTTAAAAACCATTCCCTGAATTTTAGCTATAAAATAGGAGTGTTTGTCCCTTACATTAATTACAAACTCCTTCATGATATGAAACAAGAAAAAACCCAATAATTCTAATGAAAACTCATAGCCTCAAATTTGTGATCATTTCTGAGCTTGACAAGTGTCCTGAGGGAATCCAATGTTGATCTGTAACAATTATGACTGAAGATTTTAAAAACAATTTGTAGAAGCGTAAAAAAACTTTGGGGGCACTTTTGAGGCTTTGAGAAGTCCAAATCCACTTATAAAAAAATGATCAACTAGCTCTTTGTGTCTAGTTTCCAGAACATATTGAATTTTGCAAAATGGACCACGAGAAGGCCTTAAAAAATCCATTCTCTGAGGGTCACTCAAAAGCGTAACAGAGGGTCCAAAAAGGACTTAGAAACATGAAAAATAGGTGGTTTTTGAGATTTTTCTCCCAAATTGCAGCTTCTCATGCCATGAGGGTTCCTGATATATGATTTAATAATCAAGATACATTCATCCATGTAAAGAAATCACCATCTAGATGCCTCCAAAACAAAAATTCATAAGAGTCTATTACCCTTCTGCAATGACAAATTTCCAGAATTCTGCAAAATAATCATGTAAAATATCAAAATTGCTCAAAAGCTTTAAAAATTGGTTCTTTCACACCTGCAAGAAGTAGGCTACACATCTAATGAAGCTTCATCCAATAAATCCAAGCTGTCCTTCTCCTTGAGCTTCATTTGTGCCTCTTTAAGCCTCTTTTTCACTTGTTTCCACCTTATTTGAGAAATGGTATCCTTGGTGTGATAATGGTTTGTCATATGCATTTGAAGCTTGTTATCCATTTTAGCCCTCTTCAATAGCTTCTCCATATTCTCATTAAATCTTGATAGAAAAATATATCTATCCTCATTGATCTGCATGGAAATCAGCTCATTAAATGTCAACTATTCAGATCGATGAATTGGTTGTCTCTCTCCCTCCAGTGCCCTTTTGAGGCCTCCTCTTCTTGGATTTTTTGTGTGTGTTTTAACCTCCATCTCCTGCATTTGGTCAAAAACAATAATTTTCTTTCCTTTACCTTTGTTTTCCTCCATGTATGATTTGTACTTGCTTTGTAAGAGATGATTAATTTTCAATTGAAAATTTTCATGCTGAAGGAAAGTAATTTGGGATTGGGCAATGGAGAAGGCCTCTTTCAACTCTGCAATATCTTTATATTTCTCTTTGATGATGTCTTCATCTGATCTGACCTCCTCATGATCTGATACCTTAGGCTCCAATGACACTGGCTCATCATGCTGATGGAAGAGAGGCTTCTCCCGTATCTGACATTGCTCATCATGGGTGCCAAGTTTAAGAAAACTCCCGGTAGAATTAGGCACAAAATATTGTCTCTTCCCTCTCTCATATGTGTGAGAAAATCCCACAACCCTGGGGACATTTGAAATCTGAATAGGAATGCTAGAAGAGCCAATATCCATTGGCTGTGTTGATGATGTAATAGGCAAGATAGAAAGCGTTGTTGACAATCTCTCCAAGAAGTCTTCCCAGGTCATGTTTATGGATGACAAGTGATGTAACACAATGAGATTGATTAGGCCATGATGAAAGAGACTAGTATGATGATCTTCCCTTCTGCTCTGAACCTTCTACACCATCTAATCAAGCTCTTGTATAAATAATAAGGCAAATCAAGTGTTTTGACTGAGGTAAAATGCATCAAAAGCCTTATGTGATATCTATATAGCCTGGAGAATCTTCCTTCACATGTAAATTACTTAATTATGAACTTCATCAGAGGAGCATAGTTGTCTCTAAGATGTCTGAAAGGAAAAAGACATTCTGGATCATCTCTAGCACGAGGCTTGATGAATTACTTGTAGTTTTCGATGTCTAGGTCGATACCCTTGAACTAATGCTCTCCATGAGAGGGGATACCTGTAGCTGAAGCAGTTAGGTTAGATGATAGTCTGATCTCCATACGTGCAAGAGTAACCTTTCCCATATTATATCTGGTTGCAAAAAGGCTGAAAAACTGAAGATGATATCCCCCTTCCATAAACCTTTCACAAAATGTTAAACATTGAGTTCTTTGAAAGTATCTTCTGGCAAATGACGAAGCATTAATCTCGTGCATTGTGAATGGATAAAGCCTGAGATGGAACCCTACTTTGAAGCTCTTCTTGTCACTTTCCATTATGTTTTTCACTAGAATGATGAAAACCTTAGGGTGTAAATGAAATGAGTGAATTATGAGAATGGAAATTTGGAAAAATAGGGTGTAGGAAGGTGTGAGTTTGGTGGATGAAATGGAGGGTCTTGATGCTGAGAAAAAATATAGAAAAATTTAAGTAGGTAGTGTTGTGTGTTGAGAAAAAATTCTGACAAAATGGTAGGGGTGATGGGGTTGAGAAAAAATTCTGACAAAATTTCAGTGGATAGGATGGTGTCTTTTTTTCAAAATGAAGGTGGAATGAAGTCAAATTGATAGTTTTAGGATGATGAAAACTTGAAAACACAGTCAATTCCCAATTTTGACTGTGGGAAAAAAACTAGTGAAAAAAATGTTTTTGAAGTTTAAGGGTCATGGAGCCAAGTAAGAATTTTGACAAAAAATTAGTGGATAGGCTGACATCTTACCTCCACAATGCAAGTGTAATGAGGGAAAATGAAGGGGTATAGGGTAGTCAAAACCCTAAAACACAATCATTTCCCTATGTTTTCACTATCTTCACTGTGTTGAAAAGTTTAGAGTGAGGGTTTGATAGTGTAAGACATGTTATGAATGGTGATGTGATAGTAATGTAGATGGGGAATGGGGGTGTATGAATGTAGTTTAGATGATGGGTTAGGTTTTTAGGTTTTTAGGTTAGGGTTTGTCATAATTTTTTTTTTTTTTATATGTATGGACAATGAATCGCATGGAGAAAACATTAAAAGACATAAAAATATTTGAAGCTTCAATATCTATACCACAACATTAGAATGGAAGGTTGATTACCTTGTATGGAGGCTACAACAAAGGATAGATGACAAGCTTTGAAAGTTTTTGGAGGATTTTGAGGTTGAAAACTCCGGAAATTGTCACCTACATGACTGTAACAACGCATCCAGGAGAGTAACCATTGGCTTTTCTCTATTGCACAGGAGCATAACAACTGGATAATGTACACCACAGGAGCGTAACAACGAAGTGTGCAGCGCCTACACAATGCTTGTGCAACACTCGAGGAGCATCACAACACACTTGAAAATGAATTTCAATGCCACATAAACGTAACAAACAAATTTTTTGATGATTTGTAAATGGTTTTGAGCTGGATTTGAAGGTTGGCTTGGAGTTTAAGAGAGTATGGAGGGAAAATGGAGTGGAGATATTCTTTCTCATACGTGGAAAGGGTAAAAATGAATAAAAGCTAAGTTTGATTTCCCTTTATAAACTTTGATGACCCTTTACCTTTTCCCTTTGATGCATACAAATATTTTTTTGACATTTTTGTGCTTTGAAAGTGAATTTTTACTCCTTCTCATGGGGTGAGAAAACAAATTGACTTCCATCATTCTCCTTGAATTTTGAAATGACCTTTTTCTTGGAATTTTTAAATGAGACATTGAAAACACAGTTCACCTTTCAAATTTGTGAAATACTCCACACCCTTTGACATTTGCATATGGCCTTTTTTAACCCTTTGCGCAGCTTGGAAGATGACATTCTTCTCTTTAAAATGAAGTAAGAAGATAAAATAACACTCTTTTGAACCCTTTGACATGACAGGTGACTTGATTGACCTTTAAATGAAATTATAAAACAAATTTATTCTTTTCATGAAACAGTAATGGTGTTTCTATAAAACCTTTGAAAATTTCTCATTGGATATGACTTTTCAAACGAGACAAGGTGTGTCCGAAAACCTGAGGATGAATCCTTTTTCATTTGGGTGGAACAATAGGTCAGGTTGAACTCCTTTGGAGCTCTGATAGTCAGAATGAATCTTTGGATCCTTTTATAAAACAATGAGACATAATTGTTATTTTTCATGAAACAGTGAAACAAAATGGAGTTTTTTGAAACTTTTTTGGAACTTGAGCCATATGAAACAAGAGACATGGATTTTATTTTAACTTCATAAACATGCTTGCTCCCTCACTAGGGTTTTATGGATGAAATGGAGGATTACTGCCTTAATTTTAGTGAAAATTTGAAGGTTTTCAAAGGCAGGAATGAACCTAGAATTTGACCTATATGAGATGGAGTGACCTAACCCTAGACCTCTTCAATGATGATGATGGAGATGGTGACTTTGAAACAGATGATGGTGATGACCTTTACAATGGTGATGATAAATGAAATGAAGGAGCACCATACATGGTTTAGACCTCTTCAGTGACCAAAATTATTTCTGAGAATTGGTTCGAAAAAGTAAAATTTTTGACCTATGAATTAATGGAAAACAACTAAAAGAGCCATTTGATTACTGACATACCTGAGCTAACATTGGCTCTAGCTAGGGATGGAAGCTCCTTCAAGAGGTGTCAAGAACACCGTAGATCAGGTAGCCTTACCATTGGGTGATGGATTGAAACTGGACTTTGAAAAAATTTGACAAACTGGAAATGACTTTGACTAAAAAAAAACAACTTGACTTTGAATTGACAACTAACTGAAATTTTTTTAACTTTTTTAAAGAAAACATGAGCTGTATGTAGAAGTCTCATGGCCTTCTCCTCGGGCTTCAAATTTCTATAAAACATTCCTTATTTGTTGGGACATCAAATTTAAAATGATATGTACAATGACAGTGAATTTCTTCTTCAATGGTCAAGTTATATAGTGTTTGAGGAACCTACCATTGATTGGTCCTCCAAACACTTCTTTCCCTTCAAGATCCTCTAGTAAAAATGCTTTGTTTCCTCTGAATGTAGTGATCTCGTGAGGTCCTTTCCATATATTGTTGAACTTTCCATGCTTACTCTTGTCTTCATTCTGGGCATCCCAACGAAGAACAACATCCAAAAGCTTGAAATCATCCGCTTTGGTCTTCCTATCATAAATATTTTTTATTTTCTCAGGAAGCTTGAAGTATGGATGAAGACTTCATCTCTTGAGTATTGTAGATGGATCATTTGGCTGATTCTTTGCTGAATTTCATTAGGCTCACTGTCGATCTCTTGCATAATTTTCATCACCGATACAACTAGAGAAGAAGGGAACATTAGGGGAGTTTTTGAATAACGCCAAGGCTTGTTTCTCAATGATGTTGTACTTCAAGGATGCGTCTCTTATGGTTCTACTGAATAAGGTGATGGGCTGCTCTGTGTTCTGATTTTTCTTTTGCATGAGGACAACAACAAGAGTATTCTCCGAGGTAAATGAAAAAATGATAAAATAAAGAGTATAATCCAGAATAATAAGGATAGGAGGATGAGATAAAGCCAACTTAACTTGATTGAATGATTTCTTTGCCTCTTCAGACCACTTTAATTCACTTTATTTCTTCAGCATGTCAGTAATCTGCCTTAAGTGTTCAACAAGATTGGGAAAAAACCTTCTTAAAAAATTGATTTTTCCATTGAATGATTGAATTTCCTTTTTTCTCCTAGGATAGTCCAAGGTATGAATTGCTTCAATCCTTGAAGGATATATCATAACTCCATATTTTGATATGATATGGCCCAAAAATTTACCTTCCTCCATAGAAAAAAAACTCTTCTTTGGGATCAACAATATGCCAAACTTTATACATCTCTGGAAAACTATTTTCAAGTGCTGCAAGTGCTGCTCATCTGTCTTGGAAAAAATAGTGATATCATCAAGATAAATGACCAAAAAGACATCATTTTCATTGGTGAAAGCAATGTCCATTTCTTGTTGAAAAGTAGCCCCTGCATTCTTCAATCCGAAAGGAATTTTTGCATACATGAAGGTACCTCAAGGTGTTGTGAAGGCTTTCTTTTCTTGATCATCTGGATGAAAAAGAATTTGATTATAGTCGGAGTATCCATCCAACAATGAAAGTATAGAAGATCCAACTGCCCTTTGCAGAATATGGTCCACCTTCAGTAGTGGGTAATTTTCCTTCAATGACACTTTGTTGAGATTTCTAAAATCAATGCACAAGAGAATCTCTCATTTCTTCTTCCTCACTGGCATTAGATTAGATATCCAATTTGAAAATAAAAGAGGAACTATTATACCAGTAGTGAATAATCTATTTACCTCCTTCTAAATAGAGGGCATCAACTTGGGATTCATTCTTCTTAGCTTATGGTGGAAAGGTTTCTGATCTGGCTTCAAGGGAATGGTATGCTGAATTATAATCTTATCATAGACCTTCAAATCAGAATATTCCCAAGAAAATACATCACCAAATTGAGACATAAGCGCTTCATATTTATATTTCATTTCTGCACTCAAATATTTTGAAAGTTGTACCATCTTTTGGATTTTCCAGAGTGCCATGATTAAGATCTTCCACTCCCACTTTTGTCGGTAACATGGTCGGTTTGTGAGCAACATCATATTGATTAAAAACTTTTCCAAAGGTACCAAACCTATTGGAATGGATTTATATTTCAGCTGAAGCACTTGCATCTCTGTTGCATGGATTTCTTGGTCATCTTCATAGCACTGGTTGTCCATTTGAGAATTTACAAAACCCTATTATGTGTGCAAGAAGTTGCTGATCTGTTTATCATATTGAAATACTTGCCAATAATGAACATTATCTAAGACAATAGGGCAATGTTTGACATTTATCTCATACTTATTATTAGGATACAATGGAATTTTGAACATGTTGGTTGAAGTGGCAAGAGAATCAACAATAACATTGTTGTCTCTTGGAATCAAAGATAAAGTGTACTCAGAAAATTTCTTGAGGATGTCTAGCACTGCATTTCGGTAAGATCGCATCCTTGGATGCTTGACCTAGTATTCCCCTTTGACTTGCTTTATTAGTAACTCAAAGTCGCCATATACAGAAATATTCTTTGCTCCCACTTGAGAATTTTCAGACCGAATATCAAAGCCTCATACTCAGCTTCATTGTTTGAACATTCGAAGGCCAACTTGTAGGAAGACATTCAAACATTGGGAGGGATTTTTAATGAATTATTTATAGGGCTGTGAATGCACACTCCAATTCCATCCCCTTCTTTTCCCAAAGCTCCATCGGAGTCCATATTCCACAAACTACTTTCCTCATCCGGAAATTGCAAATCAGATGTCTGTGGCTTTGCTTGTTGTTTGAGAGACCTCAGTTGTACCAAAAAATTCTAATTCTTTCATTGTTCCATAATTTTTTTTGAGGTGGTGCACTCAGTTCCAAACCATTTGGCACTTTTTTACAAATTTCTGCATTTTCCAATTCTAAAACAAAATTTGAAAATTCATAATTTTCTGCAATTTCTTCAATCAAAACTTCGAAAGATGTTAAATATTCATCATTGAACAAGATAAAGGAATATAAATCTATATGAACAACATGCATATGATGGTTATTTTGGTTTTCTCAGCTGCTGATCATATACTTCATCTTATTTTCTCGGTAAAGTTTCCTAAGTTGTCCACATTAGGGGAATTTTGAGGTCTAAAATGGGCCTCCTAAGAAAAATGTACAACAAAGATAAAATTTATAAGAACCAATAAGATTCAAGATGATTATGTCAACCATGGGGGAAGATTCACCATTTTTTAAGTAAAAGGGTAAAAATATTAAAAAATAATAAAATAATAAAATAATTTTTTTAACTCGTATTTTCAATTTATCTCCCAAAGTTTTTATTCAAATTTCGAGTGGGAGTACTCATTGGATGAAAAATTTAATTCTTCATCCGAGGAGTACCCATGTTTCATACTTTCGATGTACCCTCTTACACGAAAAATTAGAAATACATGAAAAAACGTGATTGCAATCACATTTTTCATGTATTTCTCATTTTGCGTGTAGCAAGATCCATCGAAAGTATGCAACATGGGTACTCCTTGGATGAGGAATTAAATTTATCATCCAACGAGTACTCCCGCTCGAAATTTGAGTATAAACTTTGGGAGATAAGTTCAAAATATGAGTTGAAAAAGTAGTTTTTTCTTTTTTCCCTTTGAAATTTGACGATGTAATCAAATCTTAGTTTATTATTTCCACTATTATTTTATAATTTCCTTAGGAGGCCCATTTTATACCTCAAAATTCCCCTAATGAATACAGGAATGGTAGCATAAGAAAAATCAAGTTGTAAGGTACCTCTAATCTTCGCTCCCCATGACTGAGAAAGTAGCATTCCATATCTGGGCGAAATATCAGCCACAACAACGTGCATAAGGACATTCTTAGCTGGGATTTTCTCTAATGACACCACTAGGTCCTTGATGAGGCCAAGACATTTCACCCTCCCTGAATCAAATGAGTAAAGATCGTGATGAGGTCTTGTGATGTCTAGTCCTAATATGTTCATAATGGCCTTGGGCATGAGGTTTTGAGAGGATCTGGAATCAAGCATGGCATTATGGAGGATAAAGCCATGGATTTTGAGGCTTAGATAAAATGGAGGGACTTCATTATCTTCTAAATCACCATCAATAGCAGGACCAAAAAGAAGCTCAGGGTGATCATAACTCACATTAACAATGTCTGAGATTTGATCAACTCTAAGAAAATTAGAAACTTGAATTTTGTATTGATCATTCTTAACTATTTTAGTTAGAGGAATGTGACTTTCGACTTGGCAATTTCATTTTCAAGAGAAAAAAGAGCAGAATGTTTTTCTACCTCTTTCATTGGTGCATCTTTATTCTCGGGCTGGTCTTTGTGTGAAGACTCTTTCTTTTGTCCTCCTTCTTGGACTTGTTTATCTTTCCTTTGACTGCTATAAAAAGATTCATTACCTTTAACATGATTAGGAACAACATGTCCCTTTTATTTACTTCGATTCGGGGCAACAACTTCTTTGGCATGAGCATCTACTTGAGCATTCTGTTTTTTTTTATTGGAGGTTATAGGAAAATTCCTATTCCTCAAGCCATACTGTATCTGCACTTGAGAAAGAGCATTTTGATATCCCCTCTGATAATCTTTCGTGCTCACTGATAATATGTCATAATTTGACAATACAAATTGCTGATCATTAGGTGCACAAATTTCTGTAGAAAATTGATCTTCTTCAGTGTGGAAAATAGGCCACTGATTTTCCTCAAATAAATGGTTCTCACCAGAAATTTCTTCTTCATCATCTTCACCAGGGCCTTCCGTATAATTCTGCTGAAATGGAGTGCGAATTTCTTGTTGACTTTGTGGATCCTGACCCCTCTGTTCCCTTTGCTTGATCCTGTATTGAGGCTGCTGATTTTGACCCCTGAAATTGACATTTATAATGGAGGGTTCAGCTTGTCGATCAACGATGGACATTTTATCCATCATCTTCTCCATTGTCTTGATTAAGGTATCTAGTTTTCCTTTAGATGAAGTGGATGTTTCTTCTTTGATAGTGACTCTTTTTCCATTTTGATTTTAGACTTCTTGATGATCACAATGAAATTGGAATGAAGTCAAATGGATAGGTTTAGGATGATGAAAACCTCAAAACCTAGTCAATTCCCAATTTTGACTATGGGAAAAAACTAGTGAAAAAGTGTTTTTGAAGTTTAAGGGTCATGGAGCCAAGTAATAATTTTGACAAAAAAATAGTGGATAGGCTGACACCTTCCCTCCACAATGCGTTTGGAATGAGGGTAAATGAAGGGGTATAGGGTAGTAAAAACCCTAAAACACATTCAGTTCCCTATGTTTTCACTGTCTTCACTGTGTTGAAAAGTTTAGAGTGAGGGTTTGATAGTGTAAAACATGTTATGAATGGTGATGTGATAGGAATTTAGATGGGGCATGGGGGTGTATGAATGTAGTTTAGATGATAGGTTAGGGTTTTAAGTTGAATAGGTTAGGGTTTGTCATAAAATATTTTTATAATTTTTTATGTATGGATAGTGAATCACATGGAGAAAACATTAAAAGAGATAAAAAGATTTAAATATTCAACATCTAACCCACAACATTAGCATGGAAGGTTGCTTACCTTGTATGGAGGCTACAACAAAGGATAGATGACAAGATTTGAAATTTTTTGGAGGGTTTCGAGCTTGAAAACGCCGGAAACTGTCACCTACAGGAGTGTAACAATGCAGCCAGGAGAGTAACATCTGGGTCTTCTCTATTGCACAAGAGTGTAACAACTGGATAATGTACACCACAAGAGCATAACAACAAAGTGCGCAGCACCTGCGCGATGCTTGTGCATCACTCCAGGAGCGTAACAATGCCGCGCAACATTCATAAGAGTGTAACAACACACTTGAAAATGAATTTCGATGCCACAAAAATGTAACAAACAAATTTTTTGATGATTTGTAAATGGTTTAGAGAAGGATTTGAAGGTTGGATTGGAGTTTAAGAGAGTATGGAGGGAAAATGGAGTGGAGAGCTGCTCTCTCTTATGTGGAAAGGGTAACAATGAATAAAAGTGAAGTTTTCTTTCCCTTTATAAACTTTAATGAGCCTTTACCTTTTCCCTTTGATGCTTACAAAAACGTTTTTGACCTTTTTGTGCTTTGAAAGTGACTTTTTACTCCTTTACATGGGATGAGAAAACAAATTGACTTCCTTCATTCTCCTTGACTTTTGAAATGACCTTTTTCTTGGCATTTTTAAATGAGACATTGAAAACACAGTTCACCTTTCAAATTTGTGAAATACTCCACACCCTTTGACATCTGCATATGACCTTTTTTAACCCTTTGTAAAACTTGGAAGATGACATGCTGCTCTTTCAAATGAAGTAAGAAGACAAAATAACACTCTTTTGAGTCCTTTGACATGAAAGGTGACTTGATTGACCTTTAAATGATATTATAAAACAAATTTCTCCTTTTCATGAAACAGTAAGGGTGTTTCTCAAAAGCCTTTGAAAATTTCTCGTTGGATATGAATTTTCAAACGAGATGAGGTGTGTCTGAAAACCTGAGGATGACTCCTTTTGAATTTGGGTGGAACAATAGGTCAGGTTGACCTCCTTTGGAGCTCTGATAGTCATAATGACTCTTTGGATCCTTTTATAAAATAGTGAGACATAATTGTTATTTTTCATGAAACAGTGAAACAAACTGGAGTTGTTTGAAACTTTCTTGGAACTTGAGCCATATGAAACAAGAGAGATGGATTTTATTTGAACTTCATAAACATGCTTTCTCCCTCACTATGGTTCTATGTATGAAATGGAGGATTATTTCCTTAATATCAATAAAAATTTGAAGGTTTTTCAAAGGCAGGAATGAACCTAGACTTTGACCTATATGAGATGGAGTGACCTAACCCTAGAGCTCTTCAATGATGATTATGGAGATGGTGACCTTGAAACTGATGATGGAGATGACCTTGACAATGGTTATGATAAATGAAATGAAGGAGAAACATACATGGTTTAGACCTCTTTAGTGACCAAAATGTTTTCTGAGAACTGGTTCGAAAAAGTAAAAATTTTGACCTATGACTTAATGGAAAACAACTAAAAGAGTCATTTGATCACTCACATACCTGGGCTAACACATGGTAAATATAAAAATTCCCTCATGAATGGTGTGTCAGATTTTGTATATGTCAAAGTGATGCACTCTAAATGAGTGAAGGAAATTTGGGAGAAGCCTCAAAATATATATGAAGGAGACATGAGGTAAATTAGGCCAAGCTCCATACCTAGCGAAGTCAATTTGAGAAGCTGAAAATGAACGGGGAGAAAAAAATTACAACTTACTTCATCTGTGTTGATGAGATAGTGAATGTTATAGAAGCATTGGGAGAACCAATGAATATCAAGGTAGTTGTCCAAAAGGTACTAACATCACTTTCAAAGAGGTTCGATGCTAAAGTCTTTGTGCTAGAAGAAAGCGATTATTTGAAAAATCTCAACATGGAACAATTGCTTGGAATACTTACGATAATCAAAATGAGAAAAAAAAGTCCATCTAACCAAGAAGCCACATTCACAACATCCAAGAAGACCGGAAAAAAAAAATAGGAAGCAAGACCAAGCTCTAGTTTCTACGAAGAAGAAGAATACTCAAATGAAGAAATCATTAAATCTGTGAGAAAGTTGAAAAGAGGAACATGTAAGTTCCAAGGTAAACTTCCCTTAATATGTTTCAATTGTGGTGATATTGACCACTTTGCAGCTAAATGTCCTCATAATTACTCTAATAACAATGAATAAACACCGAGGAAAAGGAAGAAAAGTCAAAAAAAAAAAAAAGAGATTCCACAAACAAGAAAAAGGAAAGGCTTTAAGAAATATGTAGAGGGAGGATGATTGAGATTGAATCTAAGTAACGTTTCTCCAAAACATTGTGACAAAGAATTGTACAAAGAGGTTTTGCACATCGTTTCAATTTTTAAAATAAACCCCTTCTCCTTTTCGAATCCAGCAACACCCCCATTTTTTTAAAATAAAGTTGTTTTTAAAAAAAATACCCATAGATCTCTTTTAAGAAATTTCAAACACTTTCAATCATTTCAATCACCCATTTTTTTATAAAAATCAACATCCTTACAAATACTATGAACTAAGTCTAACATACTTTGATTTTAAAAATATCTTTTTTTTTCTGAAAAAGATGAATTACGAATCCAATTAAGAAGGATCTCAACTTATCTAGTTCATTGAATTTTTTTATGGCTCGTGCTTGCTTTAAAATTTGTGCTCTATGCTTCAACAACGCTTCCACCGCTCAAGATTGACTTTGCCTATTCACGATTCCAATCAGCTCTGCTGCAACTGAATTTGGATAACACTCCTTTTGAGGGTCTGTGGCCACGTGTGACGGAATCGTTGTGATTTTTTGAAACTAATGCTTCTGTTAAATCTTCTCAACTGCGTTAGTAACGCGTAACGCTTCTTATGAACTTCTAGGATGCATTAATAATTCTGATTTTGAAGTGATGGGGTCGTTATTTTGGATGCACTTCAATTTTTTTTTTTTTTTTTTTTTTAAATATCGGACTTCTTTTGAAGAACTGTCTCTCTCTCTGTTGCTTCTTCACATCAGGCTTATTCAAACTTCTTTTGCTCTCTCAAATATTCTTATGCAGGATCACATCATCTCTCTACTACACTTTACTTGCATTATTTCTCTCTCAGGGAGTTTTATGCAAACAAACTTGTGATACCATGACAAAAAATGAAAAAAAAAAAAAAGTGGAGTAGAGGATTGTTCTTTTCAATATTACGAATTAGTTAAATAAGATTATATTGGAGACATCAACATTAAATGACTATAGTGAGATTGAACTAAAATCAACAAAACTGGACTAACTGAAACTGAACTGGGACACTTGGATGGACGGTTTTGACACTTAGCAAGTGGTTGGAATTAAATTCTCCAACATGTTCCTTGACCTCAGTGCTCAATTCTTAAAATTTTAGAGTCGCTTCTTGATGCCATGGATAATCAAGGGTTTTCCTAGTTAAAAGGAACAAAAGTGTAGTTGTGGCGATGCAGAGTTTCACCATCACATCTTGTTCAAAGGTTAGATTTGCAGATATATTTGTGCATCATTATCATTGTCTTGCAATATATGGTTCCAAAGTTTATGCAACAATGATAAAAGGTTCATATTTTGATCATTTGAAGGAAGGGCTTCATTGTTTGGGTTTTTGGGATTTCATTGTTATATCTCTTGTAGTTGGTTATTCATTGTAAGTGGGTCATTGTCCTTGGTACTAGATCCCACAATATTATGCCAATTTTATTGTCTTTCCAAGTGGTTGGGTGGTGCTAGGTAGGTGGTTGAAGTCACCTTTAGGTTGTAGCTTGAAAACACTTCAGGGTGGTAGGGTGGTGCTAGGGCAAGTTGGAGCTTGCTAGGGTGATGGAGCATCCTTTCAGAAACTGTTGATAAGCATTTGATATACTCACAAAATTATTATAAAAGCATTTTATGTACTCACAAAAATTATTAGAAAAGCATTCCCTAGTTTTTTTCTTAAAGGGGTTTCCACCTAAAAATTATTTTATCTGTTGCCTATTGCTTATTTATGCTTTGAATTAATGTTGAAGATTAATTAAATGCAAATATTAACAAGTTACTAATTGCTAATAAATACTGACTCACCCCTCTTAGTATTTCCAATAAAGAATGCCTCATTGCACAGTGAGGAATAACATGTTATCTCACAATTTGATACCAATCATTTCTAAGTTTATTTTTAACCCATGTATTCAAGTGTTAATCACTATATCATGGTTCCCCATGGATAAATAATATATTCACATTTGAGGTTCCTTAATGTAATTGAAAAATATTCACGTAGTTTGTTGTGTTGAGACATTCAACCCATCCAATGGTGTCATGTTTCAGATGTGACACGATCAATAAAAAAAATCAATTCTATGCAGAAATTATTATTTTAGAAGGGATGAGGTGGAGGGGCATGACAAATTTTTCATTCCCACCCATGCAACTATGCCAAGCAAGGGTGATTAAGAGTGGGCTTCAATATGTTGTTGTTGTGGAAGGCACTCTCATAGACATGCATTCATGTGATATGTTTGAAAACATGCAACAACGATACTCCTAGAATACAATGATAACATGATATGCCATTCACGGGTGTGGTAGGGATGTCCTTAAAATATTTGAATAGATGGAATAGTCTAGTACAAAACCAAACCATGTCACCTTCATTTTTGTCTCTGGCTATGTGTGACAGAAATCCCTATGAGTTTTTGAAACTAATGCTTCTCTTAAATCTTATCAACTGCGTTAGTAACGCGTAACGTTTGTTATAAACTTATAGGATGCATTAATAATGTATATTTTGAAATGCCGAGGTTGTTATTTTGGATGCACTTCAATTTTTTTTCAAAAAATCTCGACCTTCTTCTCAAGAACTAGCTCTCTCTCTCTGCTGCTTCTTCGCATTAGGCTTCTTCAAACTTATGTTTCTCTCTCAAAGATTCTTATGAAATATCGCATCATCTTTCTATTGCACTTCGCTCACATTTTTGCTCTCTCAAGGATTCTTATGCAAACTGAGCTGTGGTACCATGAAACAAAATGAAAATAAAAAAGAAGTGGAGCAGAGGATTCTCTTCTCAATATTATGAATGAGTTAAATAAGATTACAATGGAGACATCAATATCAAATGAATATAGTGAGACTGAACTAAACTCAATAGAACTGGACTAATTGAAATTGAACTAGGACACTTGGATGGATGGTTTTGACACCTAGAAAGTGGTTGGAATTAGATTATCCAACATGTTCCTTGACCTCAGTACTCAATTCTTAAAATTTTGGAGTCAGTTGCTTCTTGATGCCATGGATAATCAAGGGATTTCATTGTTAAAATGAACAAAGTTGTTGTTGTGTCGAAGCAGGGTTTCACCATCAAAGTTTATGCAACAACAATAAGAGGTTCATCTTTTGATTAGTTTAAGGGAGGGCTTCATTGTTTTTTAATAAGGGTTTTTGGGATTTCATTTTTATATCTCTTGCAGTTGGTTATTCATTGTAAGTGGGTCATTTCCCTTGGTAATGGAGCCCACAATATTATGTCAATCTTATTATATTTCCAAGTGGTTGGGTGGTGCTAGGTAGGTGGTTGAATTCACATTTAGGTTGCAACCTGAAAACACTTTAGGGTGTTAGGGTGGTGCTAGGGAAAGTTGGAGCTTGCTAGGGTGATGGAGAATCCTTTCATAAACTGTTGATAAACATTTTATATACTCACAAAATTATTAGAAAAGCATTTGATGTGCTCACAAAATTATTAGAAAAGTGTTCCCTATTTTTTGTCTCATATGGGTTTCCACCTAAAAATTATTTTGTCTATTGTTTATTGCTTATTTATGTGTTGAATTAATGTTGAAGAATTAAATGCAAATATTAACAAGTTTGTCTATTGTCTATTGGTTATTTATGCTTTTAATTGATGTTGAAGTTTAATTAAATGCAAAGATTAATAAGTTACTAATTGCTAAGAAATAATGATTCTTCCCTCTTAGTATTTCCAATAGAGACATGCCCATCTTTTGCGAGTATACAATAGAGTGTTTTGAAATGAACTCACACTACAACACAAAGAGGGGTTTTAAGACGGTATTTAAGAAAATTTCTAAGAAATTTGTCTTAACTTGAGACAAAAGAAAACTTGGGTATTGTCTTAAATATTGTCTTTAAGCGGGTGTCTCAAATTAAATTGCTTTAAAATTAAATTGTCTTAAAATATTGCCTCAATAAAAACAATATATAACACACATTTTTGTCCCTCCAGAGACAATTTCATTTTTGTCTCTCCAGAGACAATTTCAGTTTTGTCTCTATAGAGACAATAGTTGGGATCAAAGACATATTGTGTTTAAAGAGACAATGTCTTTGATCCTAATTATTGTCTCTATAAAGAAAATAAAAAATTGCATTCAAAGATAATACAACAACACTTTTGTCTCTTTAGGGGCAATATAAAATAATGAATCTAGAAAATATCTCACCATTGAAATAAACAATTATTAAAAGTATTTAATTAAAAATAAAATACAATATCATTGATTAATTCATATTAGGACACAGTGGAATCGAACTACCGGCCTCCTGCTTATAAATTAGGTGCTCTTCCACTGAGCTAGAACCATTTAAAGAATTATGTGAGAGTTATGGTAGTCCTTGAAATTGCATATATAGGCATTGATTTTCAACTATCATTTTCACCAAGGGGTGCAAAGACATGTCGATAGTGTGTTTTGGTTTTTTGTACCCTTCGAATATGTTAGTGTTAGTATTTACATCCTGTCATAAGTGATCAAAATCCTCTTTTCATATCATTTTAGGAGTCCCACTCATAAATTTTTATCATTCCACTAGGTCATTCAAAAATTTACTCATTGATAGTAGCCCTAAGTCAAAAATTTCATTTTTTCTAAAATTTCCATTACTTGCTGGCTCATTTTCATACTTTGCTGAATGTACATCAGTCATAAGATCATACTTCTTGTTCAGTCATGTCACCATGAATTTCATTCAGTCAAGGCTCTGATTAGGTCTTTAGGGTTTTTTTCAAGGTTTCATTAGGTTTCTAGGGTTTTTCAAGGTCCAATAAACACACCATTTCCATTGCATAAAGCCAACAAAGTAAGAGAATGAACAATATAACATCTCTTCACCATATGAAGATGATTTGCAAAGATATAATTCTAATTCCAAAGTTGTTATTTTCATCCTAAAATGTAATTTTTATTCCAAAAAGATGCAACTTTTATTTTTATTTTGTAATTTTATGTCATTTAATATGTAATAAGTACAAGGTTCCCAAGCTTCCAAATCAGAGTTCCACATGCCAACAAAGCAAATATCAAAGTGCAAAGACTTCCTAGTCCATCAAATGATCAATTATCAAAGGAAAGAAATCAAAGTGAAAGGGTTTAATTGTGAAGTTTAAAGGTGAATTTGAACATAGCGAAGTGGGTTCCAAAAGCATAAAAATCTCAATTCACCAAGTATAAAAGCCCTCAAGACATCAAATCCATCCTAATTTTTCCTCTACAACATCAAGAAACCATCTCCAAAGCACGATTTTCAAACTTAGAGAGAGAAATTGGGAGAAAGTTGCAGCGCTACGCTCCTGTACTGACCGTGATGTGCATAGCCTTCAGGTGTTGCACTCTTGGCAGAGGAGGTGCTGCGCTCCTCCCACGGGGGCTGCACACCTACCCGACTTGCTCAGTGAGCTCTAAAACGAAGTGCCATCGCTCTAACCTTCAACATTGGTTGCCTTCGCCCTCCAACAAGTAAGTAACACCTAATTACTGTCTCCTAGCATTCCTCAAGTCAAATTTTCATGGTGTTTGAATGTTATATACAAAATTTGGTGTATTCTTTGTTATAAACCCTAGTTCCATTCCTAATTTTCAATTACACTTCATAAGACTTCCAGTACCCTTCCCACATTACAATTAACCTTTCCCAATCCCTATTTCACTATATCCCTTTCCCCAAAGGTCTTTATCCCCTAAACCCTAAGACCTAGGTATTTCAATTTCCTAGGCTCCCAAATCCCCATACCTATACTACAATTCCTATTCCCAAATCCCACAACATTTCTACTCCCTGGCACCTCCCTCAATTCACTAATCCCTTCGCTTATCTCCCTAATTTTTTCCATCCCATTCCCCACTCCTTAAACGTACATTTCACTCCCAATTCATCTCCCTAGGGTTTCAATCCAAGACACTATGGAAGAAGAAAACAGATAATTCAATGATGAAGAAGAAAGGGAAGGGAGGAGGCCACACAAAGGAGGGAGGATCCTCAGAGTTGAACCTACAAACACTAAAGAACTCATGGCCTCTCCCATGACTGTGACATGTTTCAAGTATGTAGGATGCTTTGAATTTTGTGAAAGAATACAAAGGGTCCAACATCACCTTGTTTTGAGTAGGCTTTTCATCTCTAATCTTCATGACAACCAGGTAACCCTTGATGGTGTCACTTTCATAGTATCCACAACCATCATAGCAGCTTCCACTAGGATTCCAAATGTTGGTGAAATGTGGTAGAAGGCAAAAGACTTGGAGAACCATGTGACTATGAGCCATACATCAAGCCAAGGTACAAGAATGAAGGAAAACATGTCTTTCCTTTCTCTTACCTCCTGGATAGGTATACCCCCATGATAAAAATAATCATGAAGTACTTTTCTTGTGAAGGAAGGTTTTGTAGACTCTACACCGACCATATCAGATTATTAATGCACTTCACAAGGGTCAAAATGCTCAACATACCTTCTTATATCTTCAGGAACATTGAAAAAATGAAATACATGGTTCAAAGGAGAGATTATGACCAACAGATGAAAAGAATTTTTCACCACTCTCTCATCAAGATCATTGTCCTCCACCTTGATCAATTGAACATCTCATGGGACAATTTCATAGCTAATGACATTTTTACTGCTCCACCAATTCAACATGCTCAAGTTGTGCCTCCACCATGTACTCCTTCCACTTCCATTCCTCCATCTCAGCCCACATTATCTACTTCTTCATCAGCTCAAACTACTTCACCCATTTCACCACCATCATCACCATTTCACACTCAGATTAGGTCATCTAGCAGAGCTAAGATCAGTGAGCTTCAAAATACCAAAGTGGCTGAGATAGAGACATTGGAAAAAACCTATCATAGAGGTAATAGGCCAGTGTTTTCTCCACAGATTGTGGAAGGGACCTTGCATTCTTCATCGACAAAGCAGGTAGACAAAGGAAAGAAAAATATCATAGAGACAAATATTCATGAAGAGGTTAGGCACGAGGAGGGAAATCTTCATGAGACAGAAGTGGAGTTTGACCTTGTTGACTTGAATCAGAAAGATGATTATGAGATCACTAGCACAATCATCAAGGAAAAAGAAGCCAAGATTAGAGAGCTACAAAATAATCTTGATAGGTCTAAAATTTTCATTACCTTTCTTCAGCAGGAGAACCAACAACTAATGACCAAACACTTCATTGATGAAGTGAAATTCATCAAAGCTCAAAGGGAGGCAGAAAAATCTAAAGTCTTGCTTGAAGAGACACTAGAAAAATATGGTGTTCTAGATGAACTAGAAGAACAAGTGCCAAGAAGAAGGCCAAGGACTAGAGGTTTGAAAAAATCCCTAAAACTAGAAAGGTAGAAAGAAAGAGAACTAGCAGATGAGCTCAATTTTAATGAGAAATTTTCAGTTGTGATCAATGAGAACCGAGAGAAATGGATTGACAGGGCCAAGCAGAATTTTGAGAAGCTCCTGGAGAAAGCAAACAAGGACAATGATATTCAGAGAAGGATGGCAAAGAACTATGCTAAGAGAAACAACATTGCAAGGTCAAAACTTAAACAAGCCAACGCAAAAATTGAAACTCTAACCATGAAAGAAGAGAAAGAAGGCTTGATATCCTTTCTAAAGCCTCACTCCATGCCTAAGACTCATCATCAGCCACCATTCAGAAAATTTTGACAATTTTTGATACACCTTTGAAAAAATTTGAAGTTTTTGTGCATTCCTGGACAATCATGTGACATTTGAAATTGCTTTTGTTTGGGTCATATTTTGGTCAAAAGGAGACCACCATTGGATTCAGAGTAGGGAAAAAATGTAGGTCAACCACTTTTCTAGCCTTGTTTGGTCAAACTGGTAGGTGAAAAGGTCAAAAAACACTCAGAAAATCACAATTCTGCCTCCTTTTTACCTTGGCGTTGCGGTCTTGAGCAGTCTTGGGAGAATTACTTTTTGGGAGGTCAAATCAAGTCAAATCTACAAACCAAGCATAGATTTGGAAATTAGACTAGATAATGTTTCCAATGAGCTATCCCGAGCTCAGTTGGGACACCTGCAACCCATCCAAAACTCAGCTGCAAAATGGACGGCGCCCCTGACATTGGTGCTGCACACCTGACACTAGCGCTGCACTCCTAACTAGTATCTGATTTTTCTGAGTTTTCTCTGCAAGTTTAATTTTCACCTTGATAAATCATATTTTTACTGATGTAATTCATGGATTTAAATGTATTTATGATGTTTTTAATTTACCTAAGGTAAATACATCAGGTGAAAGGTTTTGATGACACGTAACGAATCATTTTGAAAAAAGTAAGGGGTGAGTCAGTTTGACCTCCCCACACTCTAGGTATTCAGCTCAGTTTTTGGTGGAACACCTCCTCAACTTGGGAATTCGATCCCTGACATTGGGAGAGGTTTTTTGAGGTCTATATCATATATGTTTTGACTCATTTCACAGGTTGGATGTTGATTCATTGATCAAAGACTCTAGTGTAATCATTTTGGCAAGAAATTAATGAAAAGATTGCAGCTATTTCTTTGGGATACCTATGGTATGAGAATTTAGCGTTGTTTTTGTTATGTCTCATTATGTATGAATGTTTTGTTTCATGATCCATTTCATTTCTATGATATGCTGGTTTTTAAGTTGATAAACATAATACATCTCTCATGCTCTGTTTTTGGAAAACCTTCATAGTTTGTCCATATTCTTCAGTTTAGAAAGAATTCATGCTTAGCCTTGCTCTTTCTAGCACCTCATCTGTCTGATCCATCCCACTCAAAAACCCTAAATTGTTATCCTTCCTACCTACCTTTCCCCATTGAATGGACCACAATCTTATTCTTATTTGTCCTGACCTAGCTTCTTTGACCTAATTCACCCATTCAGCAAACCAATTCAAACAATCAAACCCTTGTACTTATACATAGGCTGAAACCCTAATTAATCCAACCCAGTTGGCTGTAATTTTGTGGAGAGAGCCCTCTTTGGCTTGGTAGGGCTAGCTACCAATCTAAAAGATTGGTTTGCGGTTACCTTTGTTGGGATTTCTTCTTCAACCTTAGAGATCTGGCGGAGAGATAACATAATGGTGCCGTTGCCGGGGAATGAAAGACTTATTTTTCCTGGGTGTACGACAAGAAACATTAGAATTTGATCCTTTGTATGATAGGGTTAAGTTTTAGAAAGGCTAATTCAATAATTGCAGTGCTAAGATTGTAGAGTTGGCTTCGAGAAGATATACTAGATCAAATCCCAATCCTGATCCAGCTGATCCAGTAGATGATCCAGATAAGATTTTTCGGAGGCATAGATATCAAACTACAAATATTCAGTCAGGAATAGTTCCATTGGTAAGATCTGCTTCTCTGTCTGTTAAACAAATATCTCTCGAAGTTATACCATATGATCTGAAATTTGAATTGTCATTTTTTAAATCTAAGTCTGAAACCTCTTTATCTGACATAGTCTTTAATCCCTTAAGACTATCTAACATTAAGTCATGTTTTGAACTAGATCTTAGTCCTCTGAAAGATTGGTTTTTTGAAGATATTAAACCCGAATCAAACCTTAATATCAAATACTGGATCCAATTCTACCATCAAAAGGAAATTCCTATCTCAACTAAACCTCAACCTCAATCAATTGTAGTTTTTTCATCTGCACCTTCAACCTCATCATTTATACCTACTACTTCAATACCTACAAGTGTTTCTCCACTACCTATTCAGCCAATACCTCCTATTTTCAATCCAACACTTCACCCAGTAGGAATCATGGCAAGATTTGCCCCACTTATCCTACCTACCCAATTGAATTATTTACCTCAGGGTTATGGCCAAAGACTCCCCTTATTTGATGAAAAATTTACCATATCTGCAAGACAACACATTGTTAAGGTCACTGAATTCATAGACTTAGAGGAAGTTGATGCTGATAATGTAAAAATGAGGATTATAGCCCAGAGCTTCTCTGGAGATGTCAAAGTTTGGTTTAGGTCCTTGAATGCTAATTCCATTTCCACTCTAGACTAGCTCATTTATTTATTTATATCCCAGTGGGAGGTAAACAAAAAACATTTACAGTTTCTTGCTGAGTATGAGAACATTAACAAAAATCTCAATGAATTAGTCCAAGATTTCAATACTCGCTTCAATAGAATTTATAATGCAATTCCCGTTGAGATAAAGCCTCCTCTAGGCTTAACTCTCATACGTTATCCAAATTTATTTGATCCTGACATGGCTTGCCAACTAAGGGAAATAAATCCAGCTATACAGGAGGATATGCAAAAGAATGCGGTCAGTGTTGAAGAAAATCTACTGATGAAGAGAGCTAGAGCTAGGAATGAGAGAAGAGTTACTATTAAAGATGAACCATCCACCTCATCTTCCAATTCTAAGATGGATACACTGATAAAAACTATTGAAAGGATGGTTGACAACATGCCCATCACTGAGAGACAGCTTGAGGTCAGAAATCCTAACTATAGAGGTCAACAACAGCCTAATTTAAGGATCAAGCAGAGAGAACAACGAGATCCTAAGCAACCACCACAGCAACAACAACAAATCAGGACACCTTTGCAGCAAAACTATGCTCAAGGAGAAGAAGAAGATGAAGACATAATTGTTGAAGAAAATATCCTTTTAAAGGCTGATGATCTGCCTATGTTTTTGACCGAAGATGAGGAGTATTTTGAGAAGAAGGATGAACCTAAAGATGAAGATTTATCCTTGCCAATGATCATGAATTGGAGACCGAATCTAATGATTATTAGCGGGGGTACTTAAATTCACTTAGTTCACAAAATAGGCATATGTCATTGAGAAGTAGAGATGTGCTGGTTAATCCCATTCAGAAAAGAGCATCTCAGTAGAAAGATACCCAGACAAGGCATAATCCTCCGAGTAATAAGAGTAAGGGAAAAGAGCCTATAGTCACAAATTAGAATAAGGTAAATCAGCCATCCACAAGTTCAGCAAATAAGGAAAAGGACAGTCAGAAGAAAGAAGTTGAATTAAAGGACCATGCTGGAAATTGAAACATCATCATTAAATAGGTAGACAAAAACACTCCCTTCAGTCTATAAACAGAAATTTCAAAGTTAAAAGTGTTTATTCCTTTACCTGATCTTGTTAAGAATAACCAATATAAGTCCCATGTTGCCAAGATGCTTAAAGTAGATCCTTTTTCCGACATGGTGAATGTTGAAGATGATCAACCCTAACTCATTTTTGGTCATGCTATTGATGGTAAATTAGAAGATATCGAGGTTCCTCCTTTCTACTTGAGTCTAAGAATCCACCAATGCATTTTACACAATTCCATGTTAGACTCCGGAGCCTCCCATAATCTAATGCCAAATGCAATTATGGAAAATTTGGGCCTTCACATCACTCGTCCCTACCATGACTTATACTCCTTCGATTCAGATAGAGTCAGTTGTATTGGCCTTATTAAAGATTTGGTAGTCTCCCTAGAGTATATTTCAGAAAAGAATGTTCTAATGGATGTGGTGGTAGTTGACATACTGCCATGATTTGGCATGTTGCTGTCAAGATCCTGGGGGGGCAATTTAAGAGGCACATTGAAATTAGAATTTTATTATGCAACTATTCCTGTTTTCAGGTAATTGAGAAAATTGTACTGTGAAACCAAGATGAAATATATGATCACAAGCAAAGAAAAGCCTAACAATCATCCGATAAATGTTGTACATACAGATTTAGAGTCATTCATTTTTTTTAATGATAGCGGATTAAAAGATGTATATATCTAGCTAGTAGATGTAGAAGATGTTCTAGAGATCCATAATTGCATTAGAGAAGTTATAGCAAAGGAAAAAGTGAATCTTCCTAGCTCATCAGAACAACAATCAAATGAAGCAGTGAAAAATTCAGAACAACCATTGGATAAAGTGGAAGAAAGTACAGAAAAGCATGAAAAAACAGTTCATAAAATTGAGCCAAAATAGAAATCAGAGTTTCAGCACTTGGAGGATGAAAATGGTCTTTGTTCCACGGAATTTTATGGTGCCCTGGGGAAATATGGGGTAGGCATTGGAGTTTGGGTCCACAACCCTTTTCATCAATAGTATAAGGTCCCAAATGTTAGATTGTGCTCTTACAAGTTAGCTTTTGATTTCACTAACAATGAAGCATTGATCACTCGCCTAAAAATCTTGAATAAATTGGGAGCGAGAAGGATTGTTATGTATGGTGATTCAGAACTTGTGATCAAGCAAGTTAAAGGTGAATATCAAGCTAACCATCCTCGAATGAGACAATATAGGAATGTTGTACTAGATATTTTGAAAATTTTTCAGGAGTGTATACTTACGGTGGTGCCAAGGAATCAAAATCTCATAGAAGATTCATTGGCTAAAGCTACAAGAAATTCTAAAATCCCCATATTTTCAAACAGGAAGTTTGAGATTCATGTCAAACACCGACCTACTGTTCCCGATAACTTGTAGTATTGGCAGGTTTTCTGGGATGATAAGCAGGTAAATAACTTTCTCCAAAGTGAGGAAGAATTTGAGAATTTTTCCATAAATGAAATTTGTGATAAAGATGATCAGGATATAAAATCAACTCAGATGGATATACTACATCTGAAAGACAACAATATTCCAAAAGGTACCACACCTTTGGAAGAATTATTTGACCAAGATGACGTAGCAAGGAAGCGTACATTAGTGCATACGGAAAAGGGTGGCGAAGATGTAAACATTGGGACAACAGACAAACCAAACATGGTTAAACTATCCAAGTCCTTATCTCCTGAGGTAAAGGATGAATATGTTAAATTACTTTCTGAATTTTTTGATGTTTTCACATGGGAATATGCAGATTTAAAGGTGTATGACAATAAAATCATTCAACACACTATTCTGATCAAGTCCGATCAAAAGCCCTTTTGGTAAAAGTTGAGAAGGATAAATCCTAGATTACTGCCATCAAATGAAAAAGAGGTAAATATACTTTTGAAGTTCGATATTATTGTTCCGATCAGATTCTCTGATTGGATTTCGAATTTGGTCCTAGTAAGAAAAAAGACTGGAGAAATCCAACTTTTCATAGATTTTAGAAACTTGAACAAAGTGTCCCTCAAGAACAACTATCCACTTCCAAAGATGGACCATATACTTCAAAGAGTTTTCGGTTCTTCCCGAATGTTACTATTGGATGGTTATTCGGGATATAACCAAATTTTGGTGCACGAGGATGATCAGGACAAGATATAATTTACTACACCTTGGGGCACATTCAAATATGCAAAGATGCCATTTGGTTTGAAAAATGCAGGGGCCACATTTCAGTGGGCCATAGACATAGCATTCGCCAATGAAAAAGATGTTTTCTTGGTTTTTTATTTATATGAATTGACAGTGTTTTCACATTCCGATGATGAACATTTGTACCATTTAAGAATTGTTTTCGAGAGATGCAGGAAGTTCGGAATATCTCTCAACAAAAAGAAAATCCTTTTTGCCATGGGGGAGGGAAAACTTCTCGGTCACATAATCCCCAAGGATGGGATCCGGATTGACCCTTCTCGTGTTCAAGAAATTCACTAGATTGATTTCCCTCGTAGAAAAAAGGAAATACAAGAATTAAATGGTAAGATTAATTTCTTACGTAGATTCATTCCTAATTTGGCAGAGCATCTTAGAGAGTTGAAAAATATGTTGAAGAAAGATAATGATGTGAAGTGGTCTGAAGATGCCTATAAAACATTCAAGTCAGTTAAGTTTTCCTTGACTACTGCCCCTGTTTTGATAAGTCCCGATTACACTATTGATTTCATAATATTTTCATTTTCTTCTTAGCACACTATGGCAGTGGTATTGGTGCAGAAAAGGGATAGAAAAGAGCTACGAATTTCATTTTTCAATCGCAATATCAGAGATTCAGCCCTTCCCTACCACATCATATATAAACAGGCTTTGGATTTGGTTAAAGTGCTAAAATATTTCAGTTTAAATATTACATTCACATACTCTTGCCTATGTACCTAATGCAACTGTTAAAGAAGTTCTGATGCAGACAGACCCAGAAGGTAAGAGAGGGAGATGGATAGCAGCTTTACTAGAATATGACCTTGAGATCAAGCCCACCAAGCTGATCAAAGGTCAGGGCTTAGCCAAGATCATGGTTGAGTCAAACCTTCATGCTCTAGACATCAATTTGATTTCAGCCTTGTTCGAAAATGAAGAAGAAGTGAATCTCATTCAGGTATCCAATATATTTTTGTCATCTCCATGATATTCTGACATTGTTTATTTTTTTGCAACACCTAAAACATCCTGTAGGCATGAATAAAAGTCAAGGAAAATATTTGTAACTCAAAGCTTAAAAGTATTGCATATTGGACAATGCACTTTACTGGAAGGATCCCGGAGGTGTGTTGCTGAACTGTTTGGTCGAAGAAGAATCTAAGGAAGTGATGAATGACTTCCACAAAGGAGATTGTGGGGGCCACCTATATTGGAAGACCACGACCAATAAAATATTGAGAGCGAGATATTATTCGCTGACACTTTTTTCATATGTCTACAAAGCAGTAATGAGCTTCCACAAATGTCGAGCTTTTCAGGGTAAGATAAAGCTTCTCCGATTACCTCTTCAACCTATTTCAGTACATGCACCATTTCAGCAGTGGGGCCTAGATTTCATAGGAAAGATTCATCCAACATCGTCCATACAACACAAGTGGATATTGACAGCCACAAATTACTTTACAAAGTGGATCGAAGCGACCTCGACCAGGCAAGCAACATATTCTGTCATCATTCAGTTTTTAGAAACTAATATTTTGTCCCGTTTTCGTTGTCCTACTAAGATTATCACAGATAATGCGGAAACATTCAAGTCTAAGAAGATGACTGAGTTTTTTGACAGATATAACATTAAGTTAGGATATTATACAACCTACTACCTACAAGGTAACAGATTGGCGGAGTCCTCTAATAAATTCTTGATTAAAATAATTAAGAAAATGTTAGAGGCGAATAAAAAGAATTGGCATAAGAAGCTGATCAATGCATTGTGGGTAGACCGGGAGAGTAATAAGAATTCTATTGGCATGTCACATTTTCAAGTTGTGTATGGTGTTGATACTGTGTTTCCTTCATCATTATCAATCCCGGTAATGAAATTTCTACAAGAAGCAGGGACTGAGGAAAATGACATACAACGACATATTAATCAAATGATACACCTTCAGTATACGAGAGATGAAGTATTTCAGAATACTTCAAAACTCCATGACAGGATAAATATGATCTATGACCGAAAAATTAAGGAAGACAAATTCAAGGTTAGAGATGTGGTACTCCACTGGGATGCCAGGAATGAGGACAAGGGTAAGCATGGAAAATTTGAGAAATGGAAAGGGCTATACCAGATTTCAGCTTGTCGGGGACAAAATGCTTTTTGTCTTGAAGAGATGAATGGAAAAGAATTTTTATGAGGACCAGTCAATGGTAGGCTCCTTAAACACTATCTTTTGTGAAGTACATTTCTCAATCAGGTTTCCAATTCATTGTAAATATCAGTTACATTTTTTGCAAGTGTGAAGTAGAGAATCACTGGAGTTTGGAGCCTGAAGTGAAGGGCATGGAGCTTGACTGATTTTATGCCATTTTCAAAAAGTTCAGTTTTCAGTCACATAAGTCAGTATTGAGTCAATTTTCAATCATTTTAGTTTGTATTGAGTCAATCTATTTCATCTGAGTTATCAATTTTCAGTCATGTTATTAGTTTGAGTTTTTGACCGTATTGGCCCAATGGGTAAGGTACTGATCTGCAAAAATCCAGAGTTCTGTGGTTCTTGGCACCTATTTCAGAGCTATCATCCCCAATAAGGCCAATGTTAGTGTCAGTATTTTCATCCTGCCATCAATGATCAAAATCCTCTTTTCATATCATTTTAAGAGTCCCACTTAGAAATTTTTATCATTCCACTAGGTCATGCAAAAATTTACTCACTGATGGCAGCCCTAAGTAAAAAATTTCACTTTTTCTAAATTTTCCATTACTTTCTGGCTCATTTTCATACTTTGCTGAATGTACATCAGTCATGAGATCATAACACTTGTTCAGTCATGTCACCATGAGTTTCATTCAGTCAAGGATCTCATTAGGTCTTTAGGTTTTTTTCAAGGTTTCATTAGGTTTATAGGGGTTTTCAAGGTTCAATAAACACACCATTTCCATTGCATAAAACCAACAAAGTAAGAGAGTGAAAAAAATAACATCTCTTCACCATATGAAGTTGATTTAAAAATATGTAATTCTGATTCCAAAGTTGTGATTTTCATCATAAAATGTAATTTTTATTCCAAAAAGATGTAACTTTTATTTTTATTTTGTAATTTTATGTCATTTAATATGTAATAAGTACAAGGTTCCCAAGCTGCCAACTAAGAGTTCCACACGCCAACAAAGAAAATATCAAAGTGCAAAGAGTTCCTAGTCCATCAAAATGATAAATTATCAAAGGAAAGAAATCAAAGTGAAAATGTTTAATTGTGAAGTTTAAAGGTGAATTTGAACATAGAAAAGTGGGTTCCAAAAGCATAAAAATAAAAATTCACCAAGTATAAAAGCCCTCAAGACATCAAATCCATCCTCATTTTTCCCCTACATCATTAAGAAACCATCTATACAGCACGATTTTAAAACTTAGAGAGTGAAATTAGGAGAAAAGTGGCAGCGCTGCGCTCCTGGACTAGCTGCGCTGTGCATAGCCTTCAGGCGTTGTGCTCCTGGCAGAGGAGGTGCTGCGCTCCTCTGAAAGGCACTATGCACCTGCTTGACTTGCTCAGTGAGCTCCAAAACGAAGTGCCATTGCTCTAAACCTTCAGAATTGGTTGCCTTTTCCCTCCAGCAAGTGAGTAACACCTAATTGCTATCTCCTAGCATTCCTCAAGTCAAATTTTCATGGTGTTTGAATGTTATATACAAAATTTTATGTCTTCTTTGTTATAAACCCTAGTTCCATTCCTAATTTTCAATTACACTTCCTAAGACTTCCACTACCCTTCCCACATTGCAATTAACCTTTCCCAATCCCTATTTCACTATATCCCTTTCCCAAAAGCCCTTTATCCCCAAAACCCTAAGACCTAGGTATTTCAATTTCCTAGGCTCCCAAATCCCCATACCTGTAATAAAATTCCTATTCTCAAATCCCACAACATTTCTACTCCCTGTCACCTCCCTTAATTCAATAATCCCTTCCCTCATCTCCCTAAGTTTTTCCATCCCATTCCCCACTCCATAAACCTATATTTCAATCCCAATTCATCTTCCTAGGGTTTCTAGCCAAGACACTATGGAAGAAGAAAACATAGAATTCAGCGAGGAAGAAGAAAGGGAAGAGAGGAGGCCACACAAAGGAGGGAGGATCCTTAGACTTGAACCTACAAACACCAAAGAACTCATGGCCTCTCCCATGGATGTGACATGTTTCAAGTATGTAGGATGCTTTAATTTTTGTGAAAGAATACAAAGGGTCCAACATCACCCTGTTTTGAGCAGGCTTTTCATCTCTAATCTTCGTGAAAACCAGGTAACCCTTGCTAGTGTCACTTTCACAATATCCACAGCCGTCATAGCAGCTGCCATTGGAATTGCAAATGTTGGTGAAACATGGTACAAGGAAAAAGACTTGGAGAATAATTACTATGAGCCATACATCAAGCCAAGGTACAAGAATGAAAGAAAAAGTGTCTTTCCTTTCTATTGCCTTTTGGATAGGTATGCCCCCATGATGAAAATCATCATGAAGTACTTTTCTTGTGAAGGAAGGGTCTCTAGACTCTACACCTACCATATCCGGTTATTAATGTAATTCACAAGGGTCAAAATGCTCAGCATACCTTATTATCTCTTCAGGAACATTGAAAAAATGTAATACACTATTCAAGATAGAGATTATAACCAACAGATGAAAAGTCATTTTCACCACTCTCTCATCAAGATCATTTCCTCCATCACCTCGATCAATTGAACATCTCATGGGACACTTTCATAGATAATGACATTTTTACTTCTCCACCAATTCAACATGCTTAAGTTGTGCCTCCACCATCTCATCCTTCCACATCCATTCCTCCATCTCAGCCCACAATATCTACTTCTTCATCAACTCAAAATACTTCACCCATTTCACCACCATCATCACCATTTCACACTCAGATCGGGTCATCTAACATAGCTAGGATCAATGAGCTTAAAAATACCAAAGGGGTTGAGATAGAGACATTGGAAAAAACATATCAGAGAGGTCATAGGAAAGTGTTTTCTCTAGAGATTGTGGAAGGGGCCTTGCCTTCTTCATCGGAAAAGAAGGTAGACAAAGGAAAGCAAAAGATGACAGAGGAAAATATTCAGGAAGAGGTTAGGTATGAGGAGGGAAATCTTCATGAGACAGAAATGGAGTTTGACCTTATTGAATTGAATCAACAAGATGACCCTAATATCACTAGCACAATCATCAAGGAAAAAGAAGCCAAGATTAGAGAGAAAGAAACTAATCTTGATATATCTAAATTTGTCATTACCTTTCTTGAGCAAGAGAACTAGAAGCTAAAGACCAAACACTTCATTGATGAAGTGAAATTCATCAAAGCTAAAAGGGAGGCAGAAAAAGCTAAAATATTGCTTGAAGGGACACTAGAAAAATATGGTGTGCTAGATGAACCATAAGAACAAGTGCTAAGAAGAAGGCCAAGGACTAGAGGTTTGAAAAGAGCCCTAGAACTAGAAAGGCAGAAAGAAAGAGATCTAGTAGATGAGCTCAATATTAATGAGAAATTTGCAGTTGTGATCAATGAGAACTAGGAAAAATGGCTTGACAGGGCCAACCATCATCTTGAGAAGCTCCTGGAGAAACAAAACAAGGACAATGATATTTAGAGAAGGATGGCAAAGCACTATGCCAAGATAAACAAAATTCCAAGGTCAAAACTTAAACAAGCCAATGCAAAAATTGAAACCCTAACCATGCAAGAAGAGAAAATAAGGCTTGATATCCTTGCTGAAGCCTCACTCCATGCCTAACCCTCATCATCAAAAACCATTCAACAAATTTTGGCAAGTTTTGATACACTTTTGCAAATTTTTGAAGTTTTTGTGCATTCCTAGATAGTCATGTGACAATTGAGCTGTCGGAGCGCAACACTTCTGTTTGGGGCATATTTTTCTCAAAAGGAGACCACCATTAGATTCAAAGTAGGGAAAAAATGTAGGTAAACCAATTTTCTAGTCTTTTTTTGTCAAAATGGTAGGTGAAAAAGCCAAAAAATACTCAGAAAATCACAATTCTGACTCCTTTTTCACCTTGGCGCTACGCTCCTGAGAAGTCTTGGGAGAATCACTTTTTGGGAGGTCAAATCAAGTCAACTCTCCAAACCAAGCATAGATATGGAAAGTAGACTGGATAATATTTCTAGTGAGCTATCTCAAGCTCATTTGGGACACCTACAACCCATCCAAAAATCAGCTGCAAAATGGAGGGCGCTTCTAACACTAGCGCTACGCTCCTCACTAGTGTCTGATTTTTCTAAGTTTTCTCTGCAGGTTTGATTTTCACCTTGAAAAATCATATTTTTACTAATGTAATTCATGGATGTAAATGTAATTATGATGTTTTTAAGTTACCTAGGGTAAATACATTAGGTGAAAAGTATTTATGACATCTAATGAATCAGTTTGCAAAAATTGAGGGATGAGTCAGTTTGACCTCCCTACACTATAGGTATTCAGCTCGGTTTTTGGTGGAACACATCCTCAACTTGGGAATTCGACCCCTAAGGTTGGTAGAGGTTTTTTGTGGTATATATCATGTACTTTTTGACTCATTTCACAAGTTGGATGTTGATGCGTTGATCAGAGACTCTAGTGTAATCATTTTGGGAGGAAATTAATGAAAAGGTTGCAGCTATTTCTTTGGGATACTTGTGGTATGAGAATTTAGCATTGTTTTTCTTATGTCTCATTATGTATGAATTTTTTGTTTCATGATCCATTTCATTTCTATGATATGCTGGTTTTTAAGTTGATAAAAAAAATACATCTCTCATGCTCTGTTTTTGGAAAACCTTCATAGTTTCTCCATCTTCTTTTAGTTGAGAAAGAATTCATGCTTAGCCTTGCTCTTTCTAGCAACTCATATATCTCATCCATCCCACTCAAAAACCCTAAAGTGTTATCCTTCCTACCTACCTTGCCCCATTGAATGGACTGCAATCCTAATCTTATTTTCCCTGACCTAGCCTCTTTGACCGAATTCACCCATCTAGCAAACCAATTAAAACAATCAAACCCATATACTTATACCTAGCCTAAAACCCTAATTCATCCAACCCTCTTGGCTGTGATTTTCTGGAGAGAGCCCTCTCCAGTTTGGTAGGGCTAGCTACCAAGCTAAAATATTGTTTTGTGGTTACCTTTGTTGGGATTTATTCTTTAGCCTTAGAGATCTGGCATAGGGATAGTAAAATATATAAATAATAACATTTGAAATAAAAGGGTTTATAATGTCTCACTAGAGGTCAGAGATGGATTGGTCGAAGAGGCTCGAAGTTTGGGTATCTCTTCAAAGATAGAGTATGCCCAATGTCTTTCCTTCATATATTTCCACACCTTTTTTCTTAACTCAAGATCAACTACGCCTTGGTCCCTGAAAGGTGCCATGGATATCATGAGTTATTTCAAATGGATATTCATTTACTGGATGCCCTACTTCCATACATGCAACAATCCTTGAAATCATACTTTTCAGTGAATGAGTATGAACTTTAGCTAAAGACGAAGTTAAGTAATGTGAAGGAATTGTTAGGACACATATATACAAGAAATATTACGAAAACGTTTGTATAGATGAGGATATTTGATGACATCTTGCAGGACTATTAAATAAACTTACAATATATCTTAAGAACCCGCTTCCCTTCCAAGATTGACATTAAAATTTTTAGTGTTCTTCTACAAGAACCATCTGCATAAGTAGATGCAACCACATAGGTCACAACAAGACTCCATGTTTTTGATACTGTTGCACCAGTGAGTGTTGCAAAACTATTAAGTTGCTCCTGCTTTAAAAATGAGACTTGTTGAGGACCTATAGCACATAATTTTAATTAGTAGGTAGATTTGAAGTTAAAAATAGACACTTTAAAGGCGAACACATGCAATACCTTCTGAGAAGAATATAATGCAGAACCATAAAGAACCCATTTGAATGGTTGTCCCAGTGGCCATGTCCAAGCTTTAATTTCTTTGAAACCTTCCTCAGCTTGTTTTATACCAGGGCTTTTGTCTGCTTTGAAAGTGTTGAAGGGGTGAAAATACAGTAAGTGAAATCCAATATAGAATTGAGGTTTAAAAATCAAATGCATAACTTAAAATAAGGGTTTACAATATAACCTAGCTAGTGTTCCTTTATCAGCAAAGTGTCGTCCCCTTCTTGGTACGGAACTGCTGTGCTTTGAGATTGTGGATGATCTCATTTCATTTGGAAACTTGCGTGATGAATGAGCAGGGCAAAGAATTACAAATTATCCTGTAGAAAACACGGTAAAAAAAAATTGACAAACCCCTCTCAATTTTCGTCTATAATACCTGAATAATTTTCTTCAAGAGGACTTCAGAGACAAGGCTTTAAACTCTTACGACATTCCATCTGCATTCTAGAGTAGAAATGGCACATGGGAAATGAAATCTCCAAGACACTTTGTGAAACAACCTAGAGTAGCCCCCTTGAGTCCACATATAGTGCATTTGATTTTGGTACCTCTTGCTACCTCTGCTTCCAGATTCATTACACAATTATCCTTGAAATATAAATCTCTGCCCTGAATTCATCCAATTTTTAATAGAATATAAAACCATGCTAAATTTGAAAGAATGCATTAAACACAAGCAACATAGACTATGTAAACAATAATATTTCTAAATGGTATTCTAGAATGGCTTATCTATATTAAAATTTAACGACAAGGATAATTTTAATAGAATATAAATCCATGCTAAATTGAAAGCAAGCATTAAACATAAACAACATAGATTATGTAAATAATAATAATTCTAAAGGGCATGCTGGAATTTCTTTCCTGTATTAAAATTTAATAGTAAGAATGAACTCAACACTCACAAAGAAAGAATTGTAAAAAAAAATGGAACTTTATTTTATAATTGCATAACATTCAACACAAAGCTTATGCATATGTATACAATTTGATGGCATTTCTTTTTGCTTTGTTAGAAAACTCTCATTGTTGTAATGCATCATCTGCCCTGCAGTCTAGAGCATACATTATTACTTAGCAAGTTGGAAAAACACACAATTTCATATCTATGCACATTGGAAAAAAAATTCAATATAGCATCACCTCTGAGTTTCCAGAAGCTCGACAAAAAGCACAAAAGAAGTCATCCATTGATGTACTAGGTTTAGTTATGCATCATTTTCGAGGGATATGTAGGTACATCTCATAAATTCCAGCCCGTGTAGTTGGCTCAAGACTACCACCATTGTTAATAGTTTAATGGATATCATGTTGATGATTTGGTGTTAGGTCAACAAAAGAATCTGTCATGTCACTATTTTGAACAGTTTTGTGAGGATCCACAGGATACTAGTGTTGCTTGTCTATTAATTCTGTATCAATTTGGGACTTCAATTTTGCATAATTTTGTTTCGCAGTTTTATCAGTAGGTAAGCCAAACATGGCACTAAATATATCAGTTGATATGAAAATAATCTCATTTTTTACATCCTTGGGATTTACCTTTCTACTTTCACAACCAAGAATAGTACCACTGACATGAGAAAGCATTTACCTGATCATTTTTTTCTTTGGAATTCATTTGTGTCTCCCTTTTGCAAGCTCTCTGTAGATCCTTTGTTCCTCATGTAGACTTGGGCCCCCTATTTCTACGTGGATTTCTTCCAAAAAGGTTAGATGGAATCTCAAAGCCTAATGTCTATGTATTTCCCCTTTCAAAGACAACTCACTTCTGTAGTATACATATGGATGCAATTTTGCTAAATCAATACAAATCTATCAGTTCCCATGAAAAAAAGCATCTCCTCAAGCTACTAATCACACATCCATGAATCATTAGCTAAATATATGAATTTGGTTTATTTAAATGATTTATCTTATATGTAATTAGTAAATACACAAAGGGAAATGCATGGCTATGGAAAGGCTCAATACCAATGGCTTAGGAAATCAACGATGCCATAGTTGTAACTACCATTCCTCAATTCCAATGCATTAATAAGAGTGTTGTCAGTCAACCATCAACGTGTTCAAGGAGCCATACAACAACACTTCAACAAATCAATGAATCAGGAAAATGAAAAAAATGTGCGGTTCTCAATGCATAAGCAATGAACACATTGAACATTATATGGGCACAATATTAATTCACCTACAAAGAAATTGAAGTAATAATTGTAGCTTAAAAATAATCGATTCATTTAAAGATGGAACCAATACCAACACTTAGGGAAATAATGGCAACATTTAAGGACGCATTAATGTGATTGGTACTGTACGTGGTCTCACAACAATTAAATGCACCATAAACAACAGAATTCACCCAATAAACCCAACTTAGAAAAACCATCATTTGATGGATTTTATTCATGGTTGGGGATATACACTCACCATTAGAGATTTCATGTATTCTTACTCACTGGAAATATTTTATAGGCAATGGGCTTGAGTCTTTGACTAGGAGACAATCCTTGTTCACCCTGGGCAAGCCCCATTTTTTTCCCAAGCTTCAATTTTTCAATCTCGTGTTGTTATTATATCAAACAGGAATCCTATATTATAGAGATGACTTACAATTACAACCATCAAATGATTTGTTTCATCTTCTTGTGTCCTTTGGCCTTTGGTATTCAAGGTGACCATTGAATTCACACTTTTGCAAGAAATTTCCTCTTTTCTAACTTTGGAGTTATTCAGATCCATTTCAGACAAGAGATGGAAAAAAAAGGCATTATATTTATGGATAAATGATATTTCATCTACCAATGAATGTACAAAATCAATCCAACAACCACTCTGGAAACCATTTCAGAAAGCCCATTTCAACCACAACAGACAACCTTCAAAGGCATACATACTAGAAATCTATTCATGGAAAGGCTTATGCAGACATATAGCACATTCAAAGGCATACAGTTAAGGCTGAACAATCTTCCCATCCAAAAAACACAGTCAAGAAGAAATCTTGTCTAAATTTATCTCAAAAGGAAAACATGAACATTACATTCATTTAATCTAAAAGATAAAAGAATTTTGAGACAAATTTCCTTTAATTTCAATAAATTTAAAGACAAATTTAAATGGTATCTTATGGAAATAGGATTCATTCAATTCAACAGAATTTATTTGTTGAGTTTGAATGAATTTATTCGTCATCCCTTTTAATTCAGCAAATTTTGAGCATAACAACAAAAAGCATCCAAACATGATGAATCAATTCATTTATCCTGTTACCAGTGAATTTCACTACTTTGAAACATTGTGTTAAGGACTGAACGCATTCGCAAGGATGTAGTTTGGGTAACATAGTTCGACATGGAGACACCCTCTTGACACCTTTAGTCAGCCTAAGTGCTCTATTTGGAGGGCTTGGGAATTCTTTCTGTGTGATATTTTAAGCTAAACATTGACATCATAATTAGCACATTTACCATGCTTTCTATCTACTATTATGTACTAATGATATACAATTTTCTTGATTTGAAGAATTTTCTATACATGGACTGTTGCCTTGAGACAGTTAACGTACATCATCTGGATGTTGTTTTGGCTACTTTTCTGGTGCTATTTTAGACTGGCTTAGAGCACCTTTCTTAATGCCTTCAATGTCCTAGGATGAAAAAACCAATCACCTTATACTTTCCTGTTGATTTGTCAAATTGGGAAACTAATGGTCAACAAAGCTCCAGATTGCACTAGAAAACAAAATGGTGAAAGTATAGGTTTATCCTCATCCACCCCCCCCCCCCCCCCCTCCCCAATCGCAAGAAGGCTAACCAATATCGAGACTGGTTTGCAGGTATTTCTTTGTACATCAGGATGCACATTCTTAGAGTGTTGAGAGACCATCTCCTAATGGACTCAGGGTAGACCACCTCCTACACATTAGGCTACTTCGCAACATCAGAGGACCAACTAGAGATCCATTCAGAGTTTCCTTCCTTTGACCTCAAATGATAGAAGTATTCCTCACCTGTACATTCCCCCCAAGATCATACAACTAGAACCCCCGATGGCTTCAAAATTCAGAGGACTCCAACAATAAGCCAATTGTTGTTCGCTGCCTTTGAAATCGGCCATTAGACTAAAGATAATTTGTAATCATCTCCCTCTTGAGAGGTTCTTGAGTTGTCCAAACTCACTTATTGTTTTGTATCACCCTACCTTTGTCATTTTTTTATACATATGTTTTGACGTTATGTAGGTTTCTTTATCTATGTTATTTTTGACATTTCTATGGGTTGTGCTTACATTCCCACATTATTGTACTTTTCAGTCCCACTTACCTAATTTTTTGTTCATTCGTTAGACATTAATATAGTTATCTTATCTTATGATTTAAAAAATAGGGACCTCCAACGGAGGTGAGGGTGTAAACACAGTGTCTGTCCCAATTGTTGATTCACAAAAATCAGCAAGCACAAATTCAGATATGCCATTTTCCAATACAACCACAGAGACAGTTTTACCTTATAGGACAAATAGTAAGGCATGGAATAAACAAATTTCCCAAAAAAGGTGTTTAAAATTCCTGTTGATTTTGTGCCTTGCAGGCCTACAAGGGTGCTTGTATAGACAACTATTTCATCTAGTATTGAAATATTCTTGTCAGGGAATGTTTTAGGGGCTCCACTATTTTTTCTGGAATGCTGGCATGTCTCAATCCTTTTCAAATACTCTGATCCCTAGAGTAAGTTATATAATTTCAACTTGAATTACCATTTCAAACAACAAAAATCTCACTCATGTTATGTCTACCCCTTTTAACTCAGACTGTTTATATTTTCCTCAAGAAAAAATGGCTGTTAATTGACAACATTTGTGTTCAAACTTCAAACTTCCTATTAGTTAAAGACAAGCTATTTTTAAAGGGGTGCCCATGACAATGATTCTATCTTTGTTCGCAGCTTCCAAACCAAAAAATGAAAATGATTATAGCTAGAACCTGACATGGCATAGAATGAATATCGTCTTTTTCCTGGATAAAATGAATGCCAAAAGTGTTAAATAAGCTTATTATTTTGGAAAGAATAACAATAAAACAATTTAGAAAGAATCATTATAGGATAAAATCTAAATTAAACCAATCTTGAAATTGACTATAAGAAGACCCTTTTCTCAAATTTTCATTGAAAATCCTAAAGGTAAGGCACATGACAAAAAATTGCATGATTAATATAGTACAAGAAGGAATGCTAAAACATATACAATAAAATAAAACAAAATAAGAAAATTTATCTTTAAAGACCCCAACATGTTAGTCTCTAACTCTCCCTCAAAATTGAGAGTAAATTTGTTCTCCTCCCCCACCCAGGTGAAAATCCCACTCTGTGACATTCTTGCTCCCTTTGTGAGCCAATTGTTGACTGTTGACCTAGAATTGGGCATTAAGGACTCCAATTTACCCTAGGTACCATCCTCAGAATTATATGAAAAGTGGATTTCCCCAAGAAATGCATTATATGGAAAAAAAAGGGAGATAACATCATGATATAACTCACAACCCACAAAAGTAATTAGTTGGGTATTACCCCGATCACCATACCACCAGTACAAAAGAATAGCGTATAAAAAGCGAATGCAACATGATGATTACATCATTTTCACATAATTGTACATTTTTAAGAACATTTATAATTCAATAAAAGACTTGCTATTGATAAGAAATGACAACATAAAAGGTAAGAGGAACATCAAGGGATTCAAAAATTGATTGTAGAGGATGACTAAAATGGTAATGGGACCTAGTGAGGCTAACAACAACCACTTTGAGTATTTCCTTCACCGAACCTTAGAATTACTATCATCTATGGGTTTTATTGTCAATTTCATTAGTCTATGGAGTTGTAGTGATTGCCAATGCCAAAAAAGTTAAAATGAAGATGCATTCAATGAATGGTAAATGTAAAAGGAGGAATGGTCAAAGTGGAGAAGATCAAACACATATGAAAAAGGAAGAATATGAGACTTGATAACACTTTTGAAAACAAACAAAATTCAATGTTTAAGCAAAGGAAGGGTTGCAAGAGGTGCGAGTGTGCTCAAGCTTAAGTCCATATATTGGTGAAGAGCGGATATTTTCCCAAGATGTCATGAGCATACAATGGGTAGGAGATCAGTGTATAAAGTGGCTACGCAAGTGATCTTGTAAGTTAAGTACTTGATGATAATGATGGACCTAAATTTGTTATTACCAAATTGCAAAGATGTACTAAAGAATGTATAAAATCCTTTGAATAGATAAAGGAGCTATAATAAAAGGTAGATATGTTGAAATAAGACGTCATAATGCTAGAAATCCAACTAATAGGTTTTTGCAATATCATCAATATGATTCTAAGAAATATGGGGTTCAAGAGTAAATGGAAAAATAGAGTGAGAAAGAGACTGCTAGTGACTAGGTAACCTGAAGGAAACATGAATCCTCATCATTCCCAATATGCAGAACCAATCCTTGGTTTGATTTAAATTTTTAGAATTTGTGTCATTCAATTTTAATTGTGATAAAGGAAACGTGAAGCTCCAAAATAATATTTCTCTATATTGATGTTAAATCAAATCCCAGGGGATGATTCTACAAAATCTGTCGATTATGATGAAATATTTGTAGCTTAAGATGATACAATGGCCTGAAAGAAATCTTTTTTAAATGGGAAGGGAAAGCCAAAATTCCCTCCATTTTTGAACATATGTATTCTACTCTACAAGTAACATAATACCCACTTTATTTACCAAAATAGTCACTAAAATATAAAAATCATTTTAAGGCAAAATATAATGTAGTGATCAGTTTCAAGCCACCAATTAATTTAAGCAATCTATGAATTCTCTCCACATTTACAAAACTAATAAAGCTAATTAGCTAACCAATGAATTATGAAGCAATTATTATTTTCAACATAACTTGTCTCTAATTTTAATTGCATGTCCAACATGTGGAGTTCATCATACCATTAAAAATAAATGGTTATGAGCCCCAAAAGATCATTTATGAGATTTGGTGGACCAATCAAGCAAATCCACAAGTGAAATTTTATAAATTTTGGCATTATAACATCCAAAGGTGAACAATTCCATCAAGGATGAGTGATGCCCTTAAATTCATTAACAAGCATATGAATTCCATGTAGGTCATGACAAGATACATGCATTTGATAATTTCAATGAAAATTTTCTATTTTTAAGAACAGTGACAAGTATGTACCAAACAATTATTGATAAAATTTTACAAGATATACCAAATGTAGAATAATAAGTCACAAATTTTTAGGGTTCGGTAACACACTAAAATATACTAACACATTTCCATTAAAAAAATACTTGATTTTATAGGTAGGTTTGGGAACACCAACCACATTAACCATCTCTGCATCCAATTCTTTTTTCTAGGTAGAAAAAAAAGAAATAAGTGAACTTACATTAGAGATCTTAGGCCACAAATTAGAATTACAAAAAACTTTGTATATCAACTGTGTGGGATACTTACAACAATATCTCACATTTTCTCAAATAAGGTTGAATTTATTGGATCTTTTCCAATCACCGACATAACTCTATTGTCAGCCCTTTAGCAGATGCCCACACATTCTGATCTTGGTGATCAAAAAGTTCAGAAAGAATCTTCAAAATGTTCTTTGGAGGAACAAAATTTGTCCCAAATTGACTGGAAAGAAATTCAAGTCAACATCATCACCAATCATCTCCAAACGCTGGATGCCCAGCCCAGGCATAAAATCATCTAGAAAAACTATTTCTATGATGATCTCAAGCTTCAAAAATGTTAAAATGAGCCAGGTTTACAAACCAAGTCATGTTAATATGGATTTAAATTTTGATATTGTAAAAATTGAAGGGAAATACTTGACAACCTGAAACATGAAATCAATAGCAGGTACCATTGCCTTTGCAACCTTATTTTTTAAAGCCTTTTCCATTGTTTCCTGAAAGAGATACAAGTTTCTACAATATTAGATCCAAAATAAATGACTATATATTTTTATTGCATTCAAAATTTCAGACACCATATGAAATCTACAAGATAATTAGACAGACACATTAACAATCATTTCAAACATTCCTTCAAATTTGATATGTTCAGTGGTGCTTCAATGACGATGTATTGCAGTTGCATGATAAAGGACCATAAACTCAAGACCGTACTAACAGACATCACTGCTTGAGAGAATATGGTATTCCAAGGACATTTCCATATGTTGAAACGCCCTCAATAATACCTCTAGAAGTTTTCATGAGTTTTTCTAAAACTATTTCAAGAACACCCCTAATTCCAAAAACCACTGGTTGCTTATTCATGAATTTAAGCACCGAATTGCATGCTTAGAATCCAAACATCATTTGAGATAAAAATTTCTAGGGAAAATGCTCCACTCTTCTAAAATTGAAACCTTTGAATATTACACAAACAAAAATTTTAGATTGTGTGCCAGATGTATCCATATCTAGAAGTTGCAAAAGACAACACTTCAAAAAATAATTAGAAAAATTACCATTCACAATTTAAATTGAAAACTTAAGATTGATAGTTAACCACATTCCAATGTAAAATAAAAGTTCTTAGTGGGCCTTCTTAACACTATTTTGTTTTACTTATGTTATATGCCTAGAAATGAGCAGTTTCTACTAGAAATAGGGGTGATGCATATGGATTATATATAAAGAAAACAAGAGATCTGTTAAATTTATAAAAGTAAAGACTACCTAGGATCTTGTCAAACTAAACACTTCCCAGGCCTTTAATTTTTGGTTATGCCTTAAATTTAAGGATCCACAAAGTTGGTAAAATATTCCTATAGGCTATATCCATGTAATCTTATTCTTGAACTAAAAACATTAACTCAAAAGGGCTACAATAACACAACATATTGAAAAAAATATCATACTAAAGTTTAAATAGATTAACATATTGGTGGTGAAACAATATTACATGTGTTGGCTCAAGGGGTCTTGACCCAGGTTCGGATGTTCAATATTTGCCAACAAACCCCTATACTACTGGCCCTTCCGGCAGTGACCTGCTTGCACAGGCCAAATTCTCACCCAAAGTAGTATGGGTGGGTGCTGGAACCAGGTTTCCAAAAACCCAACCTGCGCAAACAGTAGCAGGGTTTGCACACAGTAGGACAGAGGCCCTCCATGCACACAGCAGCGGGAGTCCTTACCAAAAAACCTTGACCAGATCTATCGATTAGCACTTAGTAAAATCTCTTATCATTCTTTTCTTGTCCTACAACTCAAAAAGGTTCAACTACTTATACTATTTTAGCTTATGCATCCAATGGTCTGCAAACTGTGGTTTGCGGACTCTTGGTCTACCCTTGACCCATTTACAATGCTTTAGGGGCTTTGACCCACCCCAAAACCCCTGTGTTAGACTAAATATAATAAAAAATATACAAAATGGACCAGTTTCACAGCTTTGTAGGAGACCCTGTTCCAACAGTCCCCCAACACAATCTTGTGACTCGTCCCAAGTCATGGCGATGGTAGGTTCTCCACCTGCACGCATAGTGCAGTGGGGGCGGTGATTAGTGGAGGCAACACCTCTTGACTCTGGGCTGCGGCACTCTGCGCGAGGTCCACCAGCTTTTGGGATGTTGGCCCTTCGGTGGCTGTAGTGACGTTTTTCAGTGTTCGGTTGAGTTGTGTGACCGTGCCATCGGAATCGTGAGAGAGCTGGAGGGCTGTGGCAGGCCATGGCTTTAATTGTTCCTCAAGGATGTGCTTCTGGTACCAGAGTTTCTCAATCACATCCAGGAGAGTGCTGCTGGTCCGCAACTGTGCTAATTATTGCACAGGCACCAAGGTGGGCAAGGTAGCCTCGACCTGTGCGAAAGCTTCTTCCTACTGTCGTAAGTCCTGATTGATATTTCAGAAGACCAGGTTGAATTGGACGAGGGTCCAGAGCTTCATGGTTGATTCGACTAACTGGGCGCCCTGAGAAATTTTCTCTAAGATGAAGTTCGTAGCTTCGGCCACCAGCGCAGTGTGCTGGGCTCGAACCTCCGGCGGCGTGGTGGGCTGCAACGTAGCCTGTAAGTCGAAGATTTTCTTCTCCAGTTGTGTCTTGATGGTCTGCATTTCCGTCCGAGACACTTTTATTGTTGCAACCATACTTTCTACCTTGGCCCGAGGTGTAGCTCCGACTGGGACCTTATCCAGAACCTCTGTGCAGAGCTGGTGGATTGCCATTTCAAGCTCCACCTGATGCGATATAGCAAGGGATTTTTCTGCATCTTTCCGTTTGAGGGCCCGCTTGGCCGTACCGATTTGTTGATGTACCTCCAAGTCTCGCCGGTGGGTCTCCCAGATTACGGCGGTGTGGAGACCTTGTAATGCCTTACTGGGAAACTTAGCCAGGTCCAAGTGGACCCCTGTATCGACTTGGAGTTGGGTTCTTATAATGGCAATGCTAGGTAAGGAGAAGAGGTGGCTTCCTCTCAGTGTGAGCAGGGTACTGTTGATTGCCAAGGGAGCCCATTTCTGAGTTACACGCTACTCACAAAAATTCCTTAATGCTACCAGAACCATCAAAGTAGGGTAGGTCTCTTACCTCTGAGGAAATGCAGTGGAAGTCCCTAGTGACTTGAAGACATCGCAACGCTGAGACATCATGCAACTGGTTTTTATGATTCTCCATCTCCCCGTCAGAATCAAATAATCATTCATTGTTTGTTTCCTAGTAGAGTATGCCTTCCGTCGTGAGGTTGATCCAATCCTCGTCCCACACATTCAACTTGTAAATGTGGTCCATCTCCTCTTCATCGCGCACTGGCTCTGTATATTGTTCACCTTCTGCAGGATCTAATGGTACTATCACCCTTGTGCCATTATTCTCAAACACCATGCTTCTATTTTTGAGGTTGATGATACCGCCCATATCTATGGCCCAGTCCAATCCTAAGAGCGCAGGGTAGGGGTTTGCATCTTCTACAATTTCTATCACTTCAAAGTCTGCTCGAGCTTTTACTCCTGCGATATCCACCGTAATTTTAGACAAGCTTCCTTGCGGGATGATTTTCTGTTGATTTTCCATGCGCAGCTGAATCATGGAACATTCCAAATTAGGCTGTCCCATTTGTTGCAAAATATGCCTAGGTAGCACGTTTGCATCCGACCCTAGGTCCAAAATAACCTGGCTCATTTCGTAGTCACCGATCTGCGCAGACAACCACTTTTTTCTTCCGGTGCGTTTCTTATACCTATATAGCTGGTGCACATCCTTGACTTCCGGGGTTAGATTGGGTCATGCTGCGCAACTATTTATTAATGGCTGAAGGTTCTCCATAGCCTTTGGGTTGTGCAACAGTTTCATACATGCCTGCAAAAAGGGCTCAACCTCCTCATCTGCCTTGAGGTTCGTAGGTGGCAGAGCAGTAGTTGCCTATGTCTCAGCAAAGTCCTTGTGAGCTGTGATAAATGTTTCTTTCCCCCTTTTTAGGTCCAGGCCTTCTTGTTTGATAGCGTCTTGACGGATCAGAGGTTCTATCGCAGCCTCCTCCTCAGGTCCCATGGTGGCCATTTCGCTGCATGTCACCACATTCACACTCGGATCTTTGTTTCGCAGCTCAGCCTTAACTCTTTGCACATTCTACGTAGGTGTCAATTGCTTTTCCTACATTTTCTCTATCAAGATCGGGCAATCTTCAATTGCATGGTCCAGCTGTTTGCAATATAGGCAGGATTTCCTAGTGGGGTTCGGGCAATCCCTTGCAAAGTGTCCTGCTTCTCCACAGTTATAGCAAATTAGCTGACCTCATCCTCGTCCTGCACTTCCACCACATCCTCCTCCCCTGCCCCTTGATGGGGAGCCACCTATACCTACGGGGGTCCTTGGTGACGCAGGGTCTGAATGTACTCTGTATAAGTTTCCTTGATCAACCATCAAATCATATGTCCAACAGTTCTATTCATCACGTCCCACCGATCTGCAGAACCTACACCATTGCTACTTTACCTTTGGAATGTATGCAGCAAGGCGGGGATAGTGGTTAGTATCGTGCAACCCTACGATGCGACACTCATCACACCAGAGCGCTGGACCACTAGGTCCCGCAGCTTCCCTAGGGCGCAATGGGCTAGGTCCCCCGGCCTGCACATAATATGCTAATAGAGGATAGTTATCCTTGGTATGGCCATTCACCTGACATCGTATGCACCATCTTTCAGTTCTAGCCTCTGCCCCTCGTTCCTTTCGCAGGTTCTGGATATCTACATGCATCGCTTCCAGCTGTCCCTGGATTAGTTGGACGCCCAGCCGAGTCTCGTACCGAGGTGCAACTTCTAACTTCATGGCACCTTCCAAGGCCTTCTCCTGCGATTCAAAAGTTTGGTGCCCCATAGGTATACGGAGGTGAGGCAGCAACATAGAAATAAACCATTCCATGTGCTGTCTGTCATCATATTGGAATCCCCCTTCTCTGATCACATTCTTTAGTTGCTGATCGACCTCCCACATAGATTTAGAAGGTACTTGCTTGAAATCCTTTATATCAACCATGATTTGGGAGTAGGAATTAGGTTTTTTGAACTGCTGTTTCAGGGCGTTCTTAATCTCTTCAATGGTTGCATTTGTGTTTTGGCCGATATATCCCATGTACCAATCCAAAGCTCTTCCTTCGAAAGCAAGGGACAACTGTACCCTTTTTACCACATCACTAGCCACGTTCAGCGTAGTCCATACCGATCCTGCGACCAACCAGAACTGATCCATGTATTCATCCCTCACACCCTTAAAGGTTGGAAATTTTATGTGCGCAGCCATGTCGTCTTCCGGTAGCGGAGGGGTCGGTGAATTCTTACCTCTAGGCTGATTTGAAAGCAGTGTGGCTGGAGGACTCTACGAAGCTGCTTCCCTTACTAGACTGTAGACCAATCGATATCCCTCTAGGTTGGCCCTATAGTACTTTCCACTCTGTGTTGTGCTCCCATCCAGATCAAAGGCCATTCACTCGGTATGGCTACACAGAATACTCTTTTCGCATAATAATATCTTGATAAAAAATGGCAACGTCTTCAGAAACTTACCTTGGAATCTCGTGAAGAATATTCGCTCTACTTCAGAGTAGGAGACAAACTGATCAATGGAAAATTCTGTCACAAATCCCCCTAACACGCTGTCCACCCAATGGTCCACTGTGTAAGTGATGGTGTTATCAGTCGTTTCTAGCTGCTGGATTAGTTCGGGGGTCCACTCTGTGATCTGCTCGTCCTTCCAACACTTATGGAACTCTACCAGTCTTGTGAGCCACTCCTGGAGCTCGATCGCAATCGTTATAAAAAATATCTCGTAGATCTCTGTGAAAATGTACTTATTCTTCCACTCTTCGGTGGTCAACCTCTTACTGCGGTTTTCTTTTATGGCAAATTCCTGAACTTGCTATTCAAACCATTCATCAATTTCCTTTCTCTCCGGCTTCTAGTACGGCCTTGGAATTACTTGATCCCTCTCTCAAAATGCTCCAGGTCCCGACAACAGAACCATTTTTTGGCTCAAGGGATCCTGACCCAGGTTCAAATGTTCAAGGTTTGCCAACAAACCCCTATACTACTGGCCCTTTCGGTAGTGACCTGCTTGCGTAGGCCAAAGTCTCACCCGAAGTAGTATGGGTGGGTGCTGGAACCAGGTTTCTGCACCCTAGGAAAGGGTAGGTAAGTCAAGCAGAGCTGCGTTCATCCTGATTGTGACCCAATCCGGTATCACAGAGCCTAGATTCCCTTTGCATCCACGTGCGTAACAACAATATTTCTCACAGAAATCAACATATTAAGGATTCATATAACAATGCACAACTATTTCAGATATTCTTATATGAAGCAAGTAGAACAAACCCAGATCGCAACATAAATAAGTACACACGTATGTTCACAACTTAAACTAATAACAAAGTAGCATATACTAAGTAATAAAGACATCATATATTCATATCACAGTAATCCCAGTGGATTCAGATAGGCAACAATACTTCCGCATTCATTAATCTTCCGGATCTACTTACAAAACCCCAAAAACCCAACCTGCGCACACAGCAGCAGGGTCCGCACACAGCAAGACAGAGGCCCTCTACGCACATAGCAGTAGGAGTCCTTACCCAAAAAATTTGAACAGATCTATCGATTCGCACTTAGCAGTAATATCTTACCATTCTTTTCTTGTCCTACAACTCAAAAAGGTTCAACTACTTATACTATTTTATCCTATGCATCCAATGGTCCGCAAACCACGGTTTGTGGACTCTTGGTATAACCTTGACCCATTAAAATGCTTTAGGGGCTTTGACCCACCCCAAAACCCCTGCGTTAGACTAAATATAATAAAAAATATACAAAATGGACCAGTTTTGCAGCTTTGTAGGAGACCCTGTTCCAACAACATGAAATGGAGTCTAAAATCACCATGTCTATGTATCATACTCTTCCAATAAAAAATTTTGTATTTCTAACAAATGAACAGGGTGAATGAATAGAAAAACATTTCCTAGCATAGCTAGAATATATAGATGAGGAGTGGTGTAATCCAGAGTCATACGTTTGTTTCCTTTTGTTGTGGTTTTTTACAGAGAGGATTGAATTGATCCCAATGTTTTTTAATGGCATACCTTTAGTCCAGTGAATTGGAAACCCTATGGGTAAGACATGCTCTCTCTTTAGGGTAGGCAGAGGTGGACTAATCAGATTTTTCCATTCAACATCCAGCCACCCCTTCCAAACCACTTTGTTTGATCTTTTGGTAAGGGTGATTTGAAGAGTGCCCGTAGGCATCCCACACACAAATGGATATAGCAGGATGATCTAAACTTTGTTAGACCTCCCAAAAGGAAAATTAGGGTGAGAACGTTAGGATTTGACCCCTAAGCTCAAATCAAAACTGTATACACACATTAACATAACCAACATTTGAGTAAATAACATGGCGAATGGATAGAAATCCTTGGATACATCACAAAAGGAAATATGCCAAGTACTAGAAACCCCTTATTTTGCATCCTTCTTTCGTGCCGTACAATTTTATTCATTAAATAAATTCATGGTTGTTACATGTTGTCACATTAATAGATAAAAAAGACTTGCATACTTGATCTTGCAATGCAAAACCTAGTAGTGGACTGCTCTCAAAACCCCCTTCACCCCATAAAGAAATAAAAGACAAAAAAATAATCTTATACTAATCATAATTTGACCATTAACACACCACGAGATCACATACTTGAAGAAAACGATATCCAATATCCATAACTGATTTGAACACCATTGTAATGCGCTTAAACTAGGCCTTCGTGAATCACAAAACCCATTTGACATGAAAAAAATTTAAAATACACTTCCATTTATCTACCTAAATATGTTATGGAAGAAGCAGATGCATCTTTCATACCCCATAGCAGAAGAACCAGAACCAGAACCAAAGCCACCCAAGGAGGCTTCATTGCACTACCCAATAGACCAGGGGTGAGAATCAATGGTATTGCCTCCCTGCCTCACCAATAAATTGTGAAATAAATTTGGAAAAAGGAAAAACGAGAGACCCTTGGGATTGATATGGGGTGCCTTAGATTTGTAATATTGAATCCTCTAGCTCTTGAATATACACTGCTCTTCCTCTGACTATCATGGAATAAAGAGAAGACATCTGTTCTCCAAAGTGTATCACTGCCTCACGTTCAAAGGACTCGAAAGTCTCTACAAGGAAATAAAATCACAAACATATCTCACAAAGAGGACAAGCTGTTTACTAGAGACTTACTTCCATCTCTTCTGAATTGAGACAATGGAAGTTAGAGATTCGATCGCAAGCTGATGGTCAAACAACCTGCAAACAAGGCTATCAACAACTGTAACCTGGTATCCTCTGTTTGAGGGATGCAAAGTTGTCGCCCATCCAAAAAAACCATCCCCTCCTACAACCATTACTTTATTCCCTTTACCTCCCCCTTCCATTACAGGGGATGTTGTTTTCAGTTATTTATCCTTCACTGCAACAACCCTCGGAGAAAATCTGGCAACATTTCTTCTATTTAAACAAATATAAAGAGCATTCACTGTGGAAATTTTACGATTTTAAACATTGTAAGACAAGTAAAATTTTTTTTATAACCTATTCCTGTACAAAATAACAAAAGCCCAACTAAGCATCTTACTGGTGAAGAAAACCCAAAGAATATTTTGCCATATTGAAGGCAAATGAAGTTCTCCCATAATCACCTACGAGCAGGAATCCATGTTAAAAGAGGAATAGGTTTTTCTCACCGTATTGAAGGCAAATGAGGTCCGCCCAAAATCATCTATGAGTGGGAATCCATGTTAATAGAGGAATATGTTTTTTCTTAGGGGCTGAAACTGTGATACAAGATGAGGAAGTGGCAGGAAAGGGTTTTGCAAGATGAGAAATGTTTCATAGTAGCGCAAAGCAAGAGGAAATGAAACTTTCCTTAGCAGCGCAACGCAAAATCAAAGAAAAATTTGGGAGGGAAAATAAAAAATAAAAAATATATTAAAATAATAAAACTTAATGTGTAAGTTAAACTATGTATGATTTGTAAAGAAAAATTTGGTCAAACATGAAACAAAAAATTGAATGACATATTAATAGAATATTTGCACTTTACAACCATTATTCATTAACAAAAGTTAGGCATTGTGGCATTGTAACCATCCACAATGCATGATGTAAAGGGTATCTTTGTTGATCATGTGAAAAGTTTGAATTATTATCATAATTTACTCATGAAGAGTTGGCAATGGAAGATGTTTTTATAGATTCTAGTTCCATGGTAGAAGAATTGGAGACAACTTCACAACAAATATTGATATCCATAAGTATTAATACAAAGGTCTTTGGATTATGTAGTGGTATAGAGCTAGATTCACTTTTACACAAGATATGGGGGTTGGTACTTTTAAAAATATCATAAGACCCAACCAAGCACTTCCCATGGTTATAATATGGAGTCAACTTTGGGCACAAGAAACTCATTTATTCATGTCAATAGTCCTTTCCTTCAATGAGTTTGGATGTTCATAGGTAGGATAGTAAAAAATGAAACCTACTACTACTCAAAGAGAATAAGGTTCATTTCAAAAAGAAAATTTCACATGAAGAAAGGTCCATCCTCACTTATAACCCACATCTACACCCAAATCCATTACATAAATAATGAAGCTACCACCTATATAAATGAAGAGACAAAATGTATGATACATTCACTAGTCTTTTATTCCAACCTCTTCATACTAAATAACAAGTCAATAAGGAATTTTCTAACCTCAACTTAGAAACATTAATATTTGATTTAAAAAAATAAATAAATTAAGAGGTAAGTGCACAAACACATGAAACACAAAACTAGCTATACTCATAGTCTTTGATACAAAGAATAGAAATTAACCACGATGAAGAACACTAGCCTTCAAACAATAACATTAATTTTCTCACCCTTTGAAATTTGTGCCATTTGTGGTCATGTTAGGGCCTAAATTATACTTTTCAAACCATTTGGTTACACACACACACACTTGGGTTTTTTTACTTGTAATTTTAATGGTTTAACAAAGGTCTAGAATCAAATGAAGAATAAGTCACAAACCCAAATATACCCATTCTTCATGGTCAATTCATGGTTCCGAGTGACAAATTCATGGTGTAATTAAAGCTCCATCACATTTCCTCACTAAAAAAAACCAAATAACTATAACTTGTTAGTTATTATTGGTTGGATTTGAGGAGTTGATCTTGCCCAAGTTTATTCCCTAGTAAACCCTTTCGATAATTATGATGGTTGTGCATATGACATTGTATGGTTCTATGTCTGCCAGCCACAAGAGCACATGATTGTTGTATGGAAATTTCTTGGTGAGTATTTTTTCATATTTTACCTTAAAAGATTCAAGGTTTCCTATTTACACACAAATAACATGGTTTATTCTACAATAGTGCTAAAAGGTCAACTTGATTTGATTATTGGAAGTCAGAGTGATGGAAATTCAATCATATCTTTGAAAATCGACCTAACTCCTATTGTGTGAGAGATATGGGGGATTATGAGGAAATAATTTTGTTAAGAAAAAAGGGTTAACTTGACTTACTTTGAATCATTAGGGTGTAAATTAGTAATTTTAAAATGAATATATTCTATCAAATTTAGCTCGCTTATTTGAAGTTGCTGCTGGAAAATGCAAACACATACTGAAATTTATTATGGAAAAAATAGAAGGGGTGGATTAAAATGAAGCTAGGAGAAAAATACTTTTTTACTGTGGTTTTCACTAGCCTATAAGACTGAAATTTTTTCTTTGAGAATGGTCCATACTTTTTCAACTCAACTGGCCTTTACCTTTAATTCTAGACAAAGCAATTTTCCCTGACAAGGAGGGCTTCCCGAGAACTTTTGTTTGGATTTGATTGTATTAGCTTCCAAGGGAGTTTGGATGACGAGACATTGGATGGAATAGGGAATGCCCTTGGGAATTTCGTTAAAACATCTGAAGCAATGAAGTAAGCACGATATATATCACATGTCTGCATATGTGTATAAATGAACATATTTGACCCCTTTCAGAATCAAAATATATCTACTTTCAAGATGAGTCGTGGAAGCAGACACTCAACTATGAGAATATACCCTTTATATGTTGAATATGTCATGATTACAAACACTTATATCACCATTTATTGTTGGTAAATAAGATGAAGTCCCCTGAATCGGTGTCGAATCAAGTAAATAATGGGTTTATAGTTGTTGAGCATAGTCATTGTAACCCTAAACAAGCCTCCTCACATCAGAATACAATAGAAAAAAAAAAGAGAGCGAACATATATGAGCCACTTACAGTTTATGATTCCAATAAAAATAGCCGAAAAATGTAGATATGAAGGAGTTGGTAGGTCCTTCCTCCTCCATGGAGGTACCCAAGTCATCAATGGTTTCCCCCATTTAACTGCCTAAAAATTTGGTGACATCGATGTTGCCTCCCCCTGAATCTTCAATTTAGTTACCACTTCCCCCTATAATTCTTCATACAATTCCTGAGGCATCTGAATCACTTCTAGACTAGGTTAAAGACATGGATTTAGATGCTTTAAATGTACTATAAATTACGAAGTAATGAAAGGTAAATATCCCTTCACTCTCCTATAAAATCAAGTTTATTTATCAGGGAAAAACATATTTGAAGTATAAACATGTAGTAGCTAGATTGAACTTAGGTAATGGAAATCATGGGTCCTTGGGGTTCACACACACTCATTAAAGGATTCAAGGAAGTTGCATGGGGAAGAGAAGAAACAAGGTAGAGTCGTGTGAGGGCACCCAAGGAAATGCGTTCGGGTGGGTCGGTTTGGGTCGGGTCGTGTGAGGGCAGCCCTATAAAAAATGCTAAGTTATGACCGCCCATGTGCCTTGTGCATGTTTGTGTGACTTGTTTTCCATTTTCTCCCTCATGCCCAAAAATATTCAAGTAATTTGCATGGGGAAGAGAAGAGAAGCTAAGGCTCTTGAGAGACAAATGGATGGACGAAAAACCAACAATAATGATTATCCATGAAACTAAAATTTTAGGGGAGGCCTCAGAAAGAATAAACAAAACTTGAGGTAGAAATGTTAAAAAATGGATAAAGATGCCCATGGGTTCTTTAGAGGATTAGATATTATATGGGATGATCAATAAATTTTATTCATCAATATGTTCACTAGAATTCACATTTTGACAGTGAAGTTCTAGATTGTGGTATCAAAAGAATATTATCACTTATCGAACGTGTTTGCCTAAATTTACTAACTGATAAGACATGGATTTTTAATTCTATATTGCAAACAGGTTCCCTAATATATCCCTCTCCATGGGTTATTGGAAGTGACTTTAATATTATCAAGTCACTTGATGAGAAGAAGGGTGATATTTGAAGGTTGTATGCAGATGCAGAAAAATTTCAAGAAACAATTGCTTCCTCTGGCCTAGTGGAGGTTGGGAATAGTATCTTTACCTGGAATAATCAATGAGGGAGTAAACAAAAATTGGCCTCGTGTATGGAAAGATTCTTAATATCAGAAAAAATATTGTGATGGGATGTGTTTATCGAAGCCTCTATCTTATACAACAATGGATGTGTTTATCGAAGCATAAAGTCACAGTAGATGAAATCAACATAATATGTCCTCTTATGGAGTATGAGGTGGCCACCTATAATAAAGAAAATTTAATTGGAAGTTAATAACGAATTTGTGTGATTAAAGGATGATATCAAAAATATATTCAACCATGGAGAAGTAATCGACATCCAATAAGACCAATAAGATTTGACTAGAAATATCTCCTAGAAAAATATGAAGTATGCGATGGAAGAGATAGAGACCTTGATAATAAATAACCCAGGGAGATGTATGAAGGATGTTGATATCTACAGGAAGATGTCATGATGAAAGACCATCACAAAGGTAATTTTGATTTAATTATTCATTTCTTATTTTTGAATAATATATGGATGAGATTATGCAGGGCTGCCAAAGGGAAGTATATGTCTTCCACTGTTGATGACCATATAATAGGATGAAAGATCATTAAAAAAATATGCTATGAAGATACTAGCATGACATGAATCTATACTAGATGAGAAGATGGATGGATCACTCTATGAAGGAATGATGAAAGTGATGGATGGTCTGTGCCTGATGAAGAAGTATTGAAATAAGAAGACTTCACAACATGACATCGAAGGAAGAAAGCTACTTTGAGTAGTTGGACACAATCACAAAAGCTGCCAGTGAACTAACAACTCTGCACAATGACTGGGTAGAACATAGCCATCTTTCCTTTATGGCCAACACATATTCGATGAAAGATGGGTTGAGATGGAATCCAAGTGTAAAGAAAGCTGACCTCTCAAATCTCTAACAGCTGGCAGCTCCAAAAAATGAGTGAGACTCAGTAGGCAAGGGTTGCGCAACACCTGCGCAAAACATGCATAGAAAAAGTTTGTTTTTGGTATATCTCCCAAACCGTAACATATTTTTCAAAACGAAAGGATTTAATTTTATATGATAGTGTTGGGAATAAATACCTCTCTCCATTTATCCAAATACTTCCCCATATTTTCACAAAAATCTCTGCAAAACCATGGCTCAAAACAAGAGATTTACAAACTACGAAAAATGAGCTTTAAATATGCATTCACAATGCCTGATCTGTGACACCTATTCGAAAAATGGAATAGTTTTTTGTAATTTTTCCTGTATTTAAGAAAAAACTCTCTCAGTTTCGATAATTTCGATGTGTTTGGAATTGTCGTTTCAAAAGGGTGTAAAAAACAGATTATGCACAACGCTGTGCAGTGAGAAAATCTAAGTAGCCTTGTGATGCTTTGACTTGATGTTTTGGAGCACTCCACTTGACTTGGCATGTGGATAAAAACATATGATATCGCTTTGGTATGGGAGTTTTATATATGATAATGGGGTATTATGCATGATGGTTATCTGATATGAGTATGGGAAATGGTAATGTTACTATAGGGAATGGTTTAGAATGAAAGGGGGGAATAAAATGAATGTAATATGATGATAGGTTAATGGTATATGGGAATGGTGTAGGATGTAGATTTTTATGAAGGGGGATGAATGGAAGGTAAATGGGGAAATAGGAGGTGAAATGGATAAGCATAGGGTAAATAAGAATGAGGGATAAAGTTGTAGGATGTTTCCAATGACCATACCTTGTAACCATCAGAAATATGACTACAAATGAGCTCAATTTAGACAATTGTGATAGAAAAATGACTAAAATACCTTTGACTTGACATGACAAAAACATGTGTGACCATGACTCCCATTAAATTTACATTCTTTCAGATTTTGAATGAACCCTTCATGTAAGAAACTCAAAGATGTCAGACAACGATCTAGAGGCTATGACAACAACTGTATTCATAGGCTCAACTACTCAAAACTGAAAATTAAAGGATAAGGAAAAAACATTTGACAATAAAAATTATGACCCTAACATTGGCTCCAACGGGGATGGCAGCCTCCCGGTGAGGTGCCAAGAAAAAACTGCAGATTAGTAGCCTTATCCATTGGGCAACAAAGTAAGCTAAAAACTGAAAAACTGGAAGTATGACTAACAGAATGAAAAATTGACTAATTACTGACTCAACTTACTTACGGTAGTAGATCATCGAAATATTAGGGCCTTCACCTCGGGCTTCAAATCCTCATGATAACCACCCACCTGGTAAAGATATATATACAATTATGAAAAATGATCCCTCTAGTGTAGCCAATCAAGCAAATGAATGTCTCACTTATGCTTGTATTCAATTGCACAAAACGTAAAGGAAAATTATGAAAATGGAAACTCAAAGTGTCAATATCATAGTGTAATAGGCAGTTGCATACAAAAAATGTTCAATTCATGGAGAGGATCAACACCAAACTGGAAAGTAGAAACATGATAACTGAAAAATAGAAACACTATAGTTTTTTACACCTTTTTCAAAAATAAAAAAGGAAATCCTAAAATAGTTGACTTCACCCTAAAGAAATAACATATTTGAAACTATGTTTATCTTCAAATCTCATCCATCCTTAGTAAAGAAAACATAAAAAACATAAAATCATAGAAAATATGCCAGTGAACTAACAGCTCTGCGCAGCAACTAGGTAGAAAAAAGTCATCTTTCCTTTATGGCTAACACTTTTTCGATGAAATTTGGGCTAAGATGGCATTTATGTGTAAAAAAAGTTGACCTCTCAAATCTTTGACAGATGGCAGCTCCAAAACATGAACGAGACTCAGTAGGAAAGCACTGTGCAACACCTGTGTAACACACTTTGTTTTGGGTATATCTCCCAAACTATAACACATTTTTCAAAAATAAAGGAGGTTATTTTATATGATAGTGTTGGGAATAAATATCTCTCTTCATTTCTCCAAATCCTTCCCCATATTCTCACAAAATTATTTGCAAAACCATGGCTCAAAACAAGAAATTTATAAACTACGAAAAATGAGCTTTAAAGATGCATTCATAACGCTTGATTTGTGACACCTGTGCAAAAACTGGAAGAGGTTTTTGTACTTTGGCCCATATTTAAGAACAACCTCTCTTAGTGTAAAAAACAGAGTATGCACAACGCTATGTAGCGAGCAAATATAAGTAGCATTGTGTTGCTTTGACCTAATGTTTTGGAGCGCTCCACTTGAATTAGCATGTGAATCACAACATAGGTAATGATTAAGTATAAGGGGTATGATATACCTTTCGTATGGGAGTTTTATATTTGAGAATGTGGTATTATGCATGAGGGTTATATGATATGAGTATGGGAAATGTTAATGTTAATACAAGGAATGGTTTAGAATGAAAGGGGGGAATAAAATGAATGTAATATGATGATAGGTTAATGGTATATGGGAAGGGTGTAGGATGTAAATTATATGAAGGGGGATGAATGGAAGGTAAATGCATAAGTGGGGAAATAGTAGGTGATATGGATAAGAATAGGGAAAATAATAATGAGGGATAAAAATGTAGGATGTTTCAAATGACCATACTTTGTAACCATCAGAATTATGACTGCAAATGAGCTCAATTTAGACAATTCTGATAGACAGATGACTAAACCCCCTTTGACTTGATATGAATAAAACATGTGCAACCATGACTCCCATTAACTTGACACTCTTTCACAATTTGAGTTAACCCTTCATGTAAGAAAATAAAAGATGTCAGACAACGATCTAGAGGCTATGCCAACAATAGTAGTCATAGGCTCAACTACTAAAAACTAAAAATTAAAGGATAAGGAAAAACATTTGACGATAAAACTTATGACCCTAACAGATATGTCCAGAATACGAGCAGTAAACCAGGGATTTTAGCTTGAAACCAATTTATTTCGTGGAAATTCTAGGTATGGATCAAATCCCACATGTCAGTGATTTAAAAAGAGGAAACCACAACCATGAACCCAATATGATCCCAAAATATTCACAACATTTCCATCATTAATAAAGTGGAAGCATGACCATTGATTGTATAAAATGTTGAAAATAGGAGAGTAATTAAGAATAGGGTACCAATGTTATTTAAGCAAAGATGCCATCTGAGAGCCATCCATTCGCAGATAAAACCACTTACCCACTAAATCCCATTGTTGTAATCCTACCACCAGGTCCCAAAAAACATCGTTATCAAAAACGAGTTTTTGATAATCCATATCAACCTTAATTAACTTCCTTTTTTTCCACGAATGATGGGAAATTTTTTTCCGTGGATTACGACATTGGGTTCAATAACCAATGGGGATACTGAAGCATTCGAATCCATGTGTATAGTTGCATGTCTAGGATATGTCTTAAAGGGATATACTCCCAACTTGGGGCAACCATGACTCTTTGCCTCAATAGTCACATGTACCAACACATCAAGTAATGGCACATCAACGCCCCAGTTTCCTTTAGTATCAAGTGAAATCCTACAAGTAGATATAAAGGATAGTTGTACAACGGACACCACCGACACTCTTCAATCTCGCCTATATGTGCACCCAAGTAGAGAGCATTACTAAAAAATACCTTATGTAGTAGTGTCTGAAAAAACCTCGATAAAATATGTAGACACGGTAAATTAATGTCACTTATCAATTATTGACACAACTCGATGTAGGTTGTCACTAGCTTAATCCAATAGGAAACCCCTTCAAATAAAATAGACTATCCAATCACCATCGACCAATTTCCTTAATAAAATCTAATCAAGCACATTGTAATATCCCTTTTTGGGAATAGCTAGCAATCCATGGATGGAAAACGCATTTTCCAGAAATGGAGGTAGCAGGATTTGATACCAAGACCTGACCAATGTGTCTAAGACCGAATCCAAGGATTGGGATCAATGGAATCCTTCTAGAGTGGTGAGACAAACCTCCCACACCTAGTTCCTCTCAGAAAGTGCCCAAAGTATGGGGCTACAACAATGTATGAACATACAAGGAATCCACAGCGTTATTTTAATGAGCCAGGGCACATGAATATGCAAATAGCGGAACAATGTATAATATAGCAGCAATAGAATACAATGCTTTGAGGAATCACTCACTCAAGCTAGGCAATGAGAGCCTCAATAAGACATGTACATCAAATATGATAAAACACTGCTATATAAATTTTCCCTAGCTATGGAAGCGCTGTCTATAGGAGATACTGCAACATATAATATGAAAATACAATGATATATCAATGATAGCTCAAGAAATGAGGGGGAGAAAGCTCTCAAACCCTAAAAACACTAATACAACAGTCCTTAGGAGGATTGACTACAATACATGTACAAAATAGGAAAATACAGTAATGCCAGAGTTGCTGGGCAGCAGCAACTCAAAAACTGGAAATAGATGGATAAGGCTAAAATGGATGCACAAATGAAGAACCCTCCTCCAATGGAAATATGAAGTGAAAGGCTGCTCCCTTCACCTAAGATTTTACCCTCCAACTATCTGCTAATCCCTCACAACAAATGCTCTCCAAGAATAACATTGTCCAAGAGAGGGACTGCACTGCATATGATGGCAAGTGGTTGGCCTGATGCCAAAAATGGTGGAATAATCTCATGAACCTCCTTTGCTGATCTCCCAAAGGGATGGAAGCTCCATTCTCTGAAAAACTAGCCAAGGATGGTGTTGTAGAAAACCTCCCTAGCAACACCCAGCAACACTGCACAATCTCCATCTGAAACTATGCTGATGAAGAAAGATGATGCTTGACCTCAATGTATGAATATGGGTAATGGAGTGCAATCCTCCAAGAGCTACTCAAGAAGGAGTGTAAATCCTAAACAGGAATTTCCCGGCAATTCTTTCTAACCAGTAAGAAGTTGCAACAAGCCCACCGGAAAAAAAAATGAATAATACTCAAGATGATTTACAATAGCTACCTTGCCCTCCTTTTAAACAATGTGAGCTCCCTCTCAATGGACCCCACTCATTAGGGTTTCCTTCCTCTAGAATCTTCCCTCCTTATCCCACTGCGTTGGCCCACAATGTGCTCTCCACCTCATGCTACTGTGCAGTTTGACTTGGTCAAACTTGACCTAGCCTTCTTGCAAAAGCTCCTTTTCACACATGGAGGTGTGAAATCTAGCTCTATAAGTGATCCTCATTCATACCAAGAGAATTTTTATTACTTATTCATGAAATGAATGGGTCTCCTACCCATTTTTTTTATCTCCTAAGTAAAAATGGCAAAAATTAATGTTGCATAAAAATTGGGAACATTACACACATAATTGATAGAGATCTTCAATGATGACGCAAACCATTAATGGATTGTTCCTCATATAATCAATGACCAACTTGGAAAATAAATACCCCCCTAGACCAATTAATGACACCAAGAGACTCCTTCGTGATCAAATTCAAAATTGAAATATTTTACCAACTCCACCAATCAAAATTAATGCACTTATGTAGCAGTAAATATCCTCGGAAATCCTCCTATTGACCAATCCCAACCCAGATAGGCACAGGAACATCCATAGGAGCAAAGTTTCAAAAGAAATACCATGTAAAAAACCAAGCCAGTGTGTCTCAGATAGACCATAGAGAAGAACAACAGGTAGCAGCTAAGATCCTCGAAAATCCCCTGATTGACCATTCCCAAACTAGGGAAGGAACAACAAGATCCATAGGAGCAAAGGTTTAGAAGAGAGAAAATGTAAAAAATCAGATAGTGTGTCTCAGATAGACCACAAAGTGTACCAACAACTAGAGTGGAAAATAAATTGTTATTAGTGTACCTTGAAACAAAAGAACCAGTAGAAATCCCTGATATCATTCAAAATCAGGATAAAAACTGAATCTAGCTCAAAAAATTATGCTTAGATGGATTGCACCAAACAACACCAGTGATTGCACCATTAAATGCTACATTTAATCCATCTACCTCCACACTTATAACCAAAATTACCTCCCTTGTGAATTTTGTGACTAATGCTTCCACAATCCTATCTTTTATCCTTGGTGTCTGCTTCTCGCAAAAGTTGTCGTAGAGATTTTGGAGTAGGTAGTAGATTATCAGCGGATAATCTATAATTTGTATCCACCATCCTTTAAGTGAATCTAATCCATGTTGTTGATGATCGTCAGAAGTTTCAACGCAACAATGTACTGATAGTAGCAACCAACAGATAGAAGTAGCGTTCAAAATAAATGAAACAGTCAAAAAACAAAAATTAAAACAATATTGATGGAGACCCCCAAAAGTACTCCAACTATGTTATTGCCTATCCGTGTTTAGTGAAAGTGCATCCGTCACTCCTCTCACCAAGCACCTCTGTTGTCGGCGACCATTTCCCTAAATCCCATAAGTTGTTTTCAGCCTCCATCTCTCCGCTTCCTGAAAAACCCATCAACAACATAAATACAAACCCCTAATCCTTTAATTTTTCATTTTTTACTAGTGCCTCGTATCGAAAATTTTAAGACAAAATATTTCTTTTGTCTTAATATCCCCCTCCATGTAGTAGTGTCGAATGCAATGACATACAATTTGTATCTAATTGTATAAATAGAGATCGAAGGGACATAAGAGGGATTGATGTCTAAGAAATATTTCCAGGAAAAGTTGTCTCGTTCTTTAGACTCAATTACCCCACAAAAATGAAGAGCCCAACAAATTGTTGTCTTTATATAAGATAACATGAATGATAAGTGAAATAAAAACCTCGATATAGGCACGAGACAGTAGTAGCCTGCACGCTGGAAGACTTAGGGTGCACTATCAGAGTCAATTTTGCAAGTCATGTTAGATAATATTGTCTTCAATTGATATGGTTTTGTCTTAATTGTTAATTGTCTTAAATGAATTTCGTCTTAATTATCATTGTCTTAAGTGGCCATTGTCTTAATATAAAGTTTCGCCTTAAAATATTTTTGTCTCAAGTTGTTTTTGCCTTAAATATAAAGTTTTGTCTTAAATTGTTTGTCTTAAAATATTTTTGTCTTAAATATAAAGTTTTCTCTTAAAATATTTTTGTCATAAATTGTTTTTGTCTTAAAATAATTTTGTCTCAAACTATTTTTGTCTTAAATACAAAGTTTTGTCTTAAAATATTTTGTCTTAAACTTTTTTTGTCTTAAATATAAATATTTGTCTTAAAATATTTTGGTCTCAAACTGTTTTTATCTTAAATATAAAGTTTTGTCTTAAAACATTTTTTGTCTCAAACTCTTTTTGCCTTAAATTTTATATTTAAGACAATTCAATTGATATTAAATTTTAATTTAAAATGACTAAAATAAAAAGTGACTTTTTAAGACGAAAGATTTCTATTTTCTTAAAAAAATGTCTTAAAAGTGCCCTTCATGTAGTAGTATCGAAATTACATGGGAAATGTTTGAGTTTATTATTATGTTGAAATCCCATCAAAAAAATGACTTAATGAACTTATCATTGTTGTTCCCTGTATTATTTCCAATTTTATATTTAACCTAATATGAAAATAGTGAATGAATGCCTCCCAATTTTATATTTAACCTAATATGAAAATAGTGAATGAATGCCTCATTACACAGTGAGGAATAACATGCTATAGATAAAATCTGAGCATGCACGCTATATTCTATTAACCAAATAGAATTAGATAAATACATGAAGTGTTGTCTAAAGATAGGGAAATTATCTTGGACACACAATAAGTTGGTTGAGATAATATCTCAACCACACACCAAACTAGGAACATATAGATTTAGCCAGCTCCTATGGAATAGGAACATACTCCTTAGATAGAAAGTCACAATTGAGACAAGTAGGAATTACATATTCCAACACACCCCCTTAATGAATACCTGTCTCGATATCAATCTGAAAAATATAGTTGTGGTCAAACATAAAAAAAGGACATGAAAACATCCATATAAAGGAGAAACCATCCACCAGAATGTATGTGTGCCAACCGCTGCAGATGCTAGTCTCGTAGGATGTCCTTCACATACATGGTTCTATCAAACATTATCACTGCATACATGTACCTATACCTACAAATCTCCCACCAATATCATTATCGTGGGTATTATCGGATTACCCAAATAAGCGTTGGTCGCTTTGTGCTCAGCTTGTTGAGACCCGTGAGAAACCAAGTTTCTCCTGTGAGTAAGGTGTTTCTGCAGACCACCTATAGTCCACTGTGAGCACTGAGGCTCCTATGTGCACTGGGGCACTGTAGCCATGAAGGCTCTGTAGCCATGAAGGCGCTGTAGCCACTAAGGCTCTGTAGCCACTAAGGCTCAACTCATAGACTTGACTCAACCAGGCCCAGGGTTTTCTCTGCTCACCCTCAACCATTCCAACAGGAATCCCTGTCCACTTCACTCTCACATGTGGTTTACGGCTTACCACAAACCAACACTACAAATACAAATTGGTTTTTAGATTACCACAAAATTTATGGGGATACATATGCCTCATCGGGTTTACATTACATACTCCAAATCTTGGAGTTACCAGGTACATACTCTACAAAGACCACTAAAACCATCCTAGACATGCTTACTAATAAATGCATGCGACCATCATCAAGAGTCTATTCCAGAAACTCACAAAATGTCACAAAAACTCGATTGTCCATCCTCCACCAATCTCTCATGTAGCTTCAACCAATATCCTTTGATGCCATTTTCATTATCACGTCTTCATCATATCTGGTAGTAAATCATTCATGCAAATAAATTCGTCTATTGTTGGAATGACCAATTCCGGCATAGACACAAATGTGTGACAATAGTTGGCCAAAATAAATATGACAACAAAACTTTCAATTTTTTCAACCAAATTTACATGAATTCATTTACATGTTAAGTTGATTGGGCTCAACATGTTTTAGCTGAAAAATAAAAATAAAAGAATTCACGAAGACAATTTGTTTCATCAAAGCATATACTAATTTGGGGCATATTGGGAGTTTTGGTTTCATCTTCACCCTATCTCCCTCCTTAGCCACAAACGCTGCAAAAATGCTACCATCAACTGCAACACACCATGCTTCAGATGCAACTCATCATGCTTCAAATGAAACTCACAACGCTTCTGCTGCGCAGCTCACCAGAGGCCACTCTAGTATACGAACAAAGGCACGTCCAGGTATCTCACCATACTGCCCTCGGCCACTGCAACAAATATGTTGTACCACACATCACAGCTGCGCCATGAGACCAAAATAACAATGTGTTCAACCTTCAACCCAGATTGACCACTCTACACTCGGTGACCCAGCAGACACAACTATTCTCGGCACTAGTCAAACTACATCTCGTTGCATGGCGAATTTCCTTCTCAGCTACCAGACCAAATCGGTCCTCCCGCACACCATATCACTCAACAAGGGCCCAAGTCTATGCTCACTAACACAACAACACAAAATACAACGTACAGTGTTTCCAAGTCCAATATGTCTCGACGCAACACTAGCAAGGCAACAACACAAATGAAGATTCTCAGGGGCAAGCTGGAAGCCTATCGCTATCACTGTAGCATTACTCATCTCCCCGTCGATTTGAACATGAAAGCCCAATCTTAGTTTCCCTTGCTGCTGCTGGTAATGACCATTCATCAGGAAAAATCATGAATGATGTCTCGCTTTAAATCAGAATGTCAACCATATTTCTGAAATACATATTCGTGATAGCGGAGCTCCGGATATTGATCCTCATATCAATATTGTTGTTACCTACTCAAATATTAGCAGTGTTGTAATCTACTTAATCTAAAATCTATGTATAAAGGATTATTTCTGAGACAAAAGATCTGTAGAAAGGAATTATGTCTGGGTTAAAGTCTATGCAGAATGACACAGTTTTTGCGATGAAAGATCCTCAGAAAGGCGTTAGAATGAAAACACTTACTTTACCAGAGATGAAGCCTACACGGAAAGATTAATGGTGGGGAAAAAATGTATACAAAAATATAATCTAACGGATACACCATCTATGCAGAAAGACATCATTTCTGGTATCATAAATCATGGTAAGCCGATCAAGAACTCCACAGGAAAGCCTCCCGCATCAGGGAGAGAAACAGAGCATCCCAGCACGTGAACCAAAATGTAGGCTATTCCCCACATCTAGCGTCCACCCCAAGAACGCGTCGCTGTTATTGCACGACGACAGGCGTCCACCCTCTTCTCTCACCATGGTCGCAGGTGGAAATGTAAAATCTTCCACAAAATACAAATGCCCTCTCTAGCAGATTTCTTACAACGGTCGCAACTCTCGATGGACAAAAAAATATTAAAAAAATACAAATACACTCATTTATTTTTCCTTGGCCCAGGAGGGGCCAAGGCTTAGGCCCATAAGGGCTCTGATACAAAGATAAAATATGAGCATGTACGCTATATTATATTAATAAAATAGAATTACATATATACATGAAGTGTTGTCTCAAGATAGGGAAACTATCTTGGGCACATAATAAGTTGGTTTAGAGAATATCTCAACCACACACCAAACTAGGAGCATATAGATTTAGCCAACTCCTATGGAATAGGAACAGACTCCTTACAGAGAAAGTCGCAACTGAGACAAGTAGGAATTACATATTCCAACAACTATCTCATGTTAGAAAACTAATCCTCAGGATAGTTTGTGTTAGGTGATTGGTTGTTAGAGTCCAAGAAACCCTAGTAAGTGATTCAATGGTTTCCTGATGTATTTATATGTACATTATTTTTAACATCTCCCATTAAGTTTTGCATTAATGGGATATTTGCATTAAGGTTTTTATAATGCCTCCATAAGTACTGGAGCATGATGGCATATGATCCCATTTTCACATTCGGTTAACTTTTATTCTAGGGATTGATCCCATATTAAACAATGTTATTGATACCAACGAAACCATATAATCCAACTACGTGGATTTCCCAGGTCGACGCAGAACACGTATTAATTATTTGTCATCACAACTCTTGAGAAAAGATACGAATTAGATTTATTACGTTTGTTAACAGTTCTAGTAATAAATGAACTGGTCAGTATTTAATGGTGATTTCCACTTCGAGGTCGGCTACCTTCCACCTATCACACTCATTGCAAGGATCGTATAATTTGGAATACGAAATATCTCTACACAGGACGTCTTGGAATATGTTGTATTCAATTTTATAGTACTTGGTCACATGACCTTGTACCGTCTCTTTGATCCACGAGAAATGCCAAACCCTCCTCAAATGAGTGCCACTTGGATGGTTCTGATCACTTTACGATTAGGTTTTTGTCACCTCATAAAAGTTACATTTTCTAGGGAGGTTCCATTTCATTTCTCATTTGTGTTGCCATGAAATTGCCTCTCTGCATCCAAGCTCTGTTCATGTTGTTCGTATTTCCTTCTGCAATCAGAGTTGGGAAGATGGTAAACCAAGCAATATGTATTGGAATTCCATGGAGCGCTACACCGAGATTGAATTCCAGGTAATGAAAAGTCATTTCCCAGACCTCTTCCCATTTTTGCATGCTGAAGCTTTTGTTTGATATCTCCACCTGTAGGTTATATGGTTTCTCCTCTCAAACTCTTTAATGTTCTCGTAATAAGGAAACTTACTACTAAAGCAAGTTAATTACTATTCGCATCGTCCTTATTATGCATGGAATTTTCACTGCACAAGTTTAAATCTCAGTCGTAACTTGCCCTCTTTTTTTTTTATATAGCTCTGTAATTTATCATCAAATCAGCTGTGGTTTATTCTTCTCATTTTGACATTGATTTAGAAATGTTTTACAGTGTACTATCTGTGATTTTTTTATATTGTAATGCGTCATACATTCCAGAGTTTAATCATTATGAATTTATTCAATTCATTTGTTTTAATACCCAGAATGTGGGTTTTTCTCTTTTAACTGTATAAAAATTGGGAAGTATTCCTACTTTGGTTTTCTGTCTGGTTTCATTTTAAAAAAACATCGGAAACCTTTCATAATTAGTTAATACAGTTCATAAATGGTCTTAATAGGATTTGAATGAGTCTCTCTCTGAAAATTATTATTGTTAACATCGTTTTCCCAAAAACGTGGGAGGAGTATTTGGCAGTTTCTGGTCATTCCTGAACGTCTTGGCGAGATGAGGATTTTCCTCTGGTAAGTTTATTAACATCTAATTTCTCATTTACCCTTCAATATCTATATTGGTAGTAGTTAGCATTTCAGTAAATAGTTTTTCCATTTTGAATAATTCATGAATCCTTTACCCTACTGTTTCCTTCTGTTATAATTAAATTGATGTTTTATGATCATACGTCTGTGTTATTGGTGTATAAATGAATGAGACTCCCGTGGTTCCTTTCTGTGTAACCATTTTAATTACTCCTTCAATTTATTATACCTGGACCACAATTTTCCCTGTTTACAGTTTATACCTCTGGATAATTTCGCTCAGAAATTACTTCTATCATATCAAATGATGAAGCCGCTCTTTTAGTTTTTCGTATTCATTTCGAATATTAAACCTCTCCTCTTTTCCAGATGTAGAGAATAATATGAATCTGAGATTTACCTAGGTATTAAATTTTTAGTTTTTCCTAGTTCTCCCACTGCTATTTTTTTATTTTAAATTTTATTTCAAGATTTATACTCCAACTTTGTCCCCTGCAGGTATGACGGTACATCCCCGCATTTGGAACTAATATTCCTTCAAGCTATTTTGTTGTGTTCTTAACATAGTGATATGTGTATACAGGTTTGTCAGAAGCTCGTTGGATTTTCATATCCACTCCGAATAAGTTGGCAAAGTCCATTTCTATTTTTGTTCAAGAGATAAAATTACCTCTGTATAACTATTATTTAAAATCAGCTACTCTTTAAACTGTACAGTTTTCTATTTATGGACTATAAAATCTATAAGGATGTAATTATAGTAATTATCACTTCTAGTGGTTAGTTACTTATTTTATTTCAGTGCATCGTTGCCTCCCGAGTTCATGACTCATGATACTTAAATCAGAATGAATTATTTTCCTGTTCCAATATCAGTAGTCCATGAAAATTGTTTAAATTAGACTTATAGTACCCAATATTTATTGTTCTGTATATATCTATTTAGCTGTGTATTCTAGAGTTCTTTCATTTAAACCAGAATATTATCAAAATTTAACTAGAATATCCTTTTTCCATTTATACTTTCGATTTCAGTTTTATTGTAGGAATACAGTTCAAATTTACACATATATACAATCTCTGTCTATAAAGTCTATTTATGATTTCCTTTCAATAAAAAATACAGAAGTTATTTCAATGATATGATACAGCATATATGTTGCTATAAATTATCTATATTTATCATTCATTTTTGTTTAGAATCTATTTCATAAATTTTGATAACTCCTTCATAGAACTATTAACTTTAAAGAGATTTTAGTTTCCTGTGAGGTACCTAACCTCAGATCTAGACCCAATAATGGGTTTTAGAAGTTTGGAGAGTTGGTCCTCTATAGGGTAGGTCTGTACAACAATACATCATAAACTATTCTCTCAATAGTTAATTCTGTTCAACGTACGGACAATCAAAATATATTTCTAACTCATATAATTTCCACAACATAAACATATACCCAGAACCATAATTTCATATATATCTAACTAATTTACATTTTTCAGTAACTCATCACAGAATTAAAATATAATTCAAAACCAATTTAAATTAAAGGTGCATGCCACTTAAGGTAGACTAGGTGCCTCCCAACCTTAGAGCTCTTTCTCCACAGCTCACCCCCGAGCAAAGATCCTTTCCTCCAGTGATAGACAACCCTTTGTCTATCCTGAATCAGATTATTTAAGCTTGCTTTCCCCAGCCTGTTTCCCTTAATTACGTCCAGTTAATTCAGGATGCTACCTTCCTGTGTGCCTATGCTTTCCCTTTGTTTCTTCCACAAAGGTACTTTTGAAGCTAGATTTTCAGCTTTCTAGCTTTATTCCACCTCTTCCGAGTAATTTCCTCTTTACTGGGGCAACTTTTAAGATTTTTATCGCCAATCTAATTTTAGTATTTAATTTATTTCTTCCAAGGAGTTTTGAAAGACTGGGAAATTCTTACAACCTTATCCATCCTCATGGATTTGGTTTTCCAGATCTCTAATCATAATCTAGTCATTGCACATTAATTTCTCTTTTATTTTATTAACTTAAAATAATAAAATCAATCCACACAATTGTTTTCCATTGGGGTCCATTGTACCTTTTTTATTGTACAACATTCTTTGAGACATTAATTAATATATTTTTAAGTTTGTTTCCAATCTTGTGTGTCTTACAGTGGTATCAAAGTGGGTGAGATACTTTGTTGAATGAGAGCATGGTTAATTTTCTCACTTAGAAGGTTAAGTTGTTTATAAACTCCATGCCTACTGAGTTTTTTTTTAGGAGGCGTGGTTTTATGGAGGGAAGAAGGTACCAGCTTCATAAAATGAATTTTGAGAAGCGCATTGCTTGCAGGCGCATGAGAGAAAGACTGCAGGACTACTGGATATCAAGTTAAAAGAAACCAATGTAAAACCTGATGTGAATATTTATTAATAGTAGCATGGTGAAATAAGTTTTTTGGAGGCTATATTATGATTTATTGTTGTTGATGAATTTTTATTGATCATGGTGAAATAAGTTTTTTGTAGGCTATATTATGATTTATCGTTGTTGATGAATTTTTGTCGGTGGAATTAATTTATTTGGAGGCCATATTGTGTTGGTGAATCTTTATTGCTTGGTGAACCACATTTCTAATTTTGGAAGAAGCTTGGTCAATTTTTTTTTGGAAATTTTTTTTTATCATATTTACTACAGTGAATGAGAAGTTAAAGTGGTAGATATGTTATTTATTGTAGTGAATGAGAAGTTACAATGGTAGATATGTTATTTATTGTAGTAAATGGGAATTCAAAGCGTTAACAGTAAACTGGAAGTTACATTGGTATAGAATTGTGAAATTCATTGTGAAAATGAGGATATTTTTTATGAGGGTGATTTGAAAGAAATTTTAAATTAAAAGGAACATATTTGTGAAAGAAACTTTTATTCAATATTTTAAAGGGGCAACAGTGTTGACATTTGAACCAAGATCCTTTTGAAACATACCATTAGATCACTAAGCCAAATTAATTTGCAAAAGAGGAATTCAAGGAATTAGAACGTTGTACATAGGAAAAAAGGATTTAACAACAAAAAATTGAAATGCAAAGGTATTAAGAAGAAGATTTAATAGCCATAATTTGAAATGAAAAGGTATCTTTAATAAGAAATCTATTAAATGGATGAATTTCAAAATAAAATCTAAAGAGAGGTATATGGTAGTGAATTAATTAGTTGGGAAAGTGGTAATTATTTTCATAAAGGGTGATATTTTTTTATCTTCACATAAGGGTATAATTATTTAATATGCACAAATTAAGAATTTAAGAAGGTTCAAATTATTTACTTCAAGAAGGAAGAATTTATTTAAATACTAAATTTAAAGACAAGGGTGTGTTGTAAAGGGGGTACTTTGAGATATTGAAGCCTTCGAAGTTGACATCATCTTTCATTGAGATTTGAAGTTTAATTTGGTTAAATTTAAGCTATAGAATTTATGAATTGATCCAGGTGGATATTGGCGGCCACTTGCCTATTCCACTTGGACCCCCAACATTGTTTCTTTCAGTTTTTCAATTTCCTTAATTGTAGCACATTTTACTATTTTTGGTAGTTTTTTGGGTCCAGAACTTCCGGAGCCGTTTTGAGGCCCTAAACGATGTTTTTTGGGAATGAAACCTCTTGGAAAAATTGAGTCTATTCCAAACTTGATATTCACTATTAGAAGTTATAATCCTTAGATAGATATTTCTAACGATGTATCATGTGCATCATATGGAGATAGTATACCAAAGTTATGACCCCGGGAAATTGATGTACTAATTTACCCCGACGGGGCCCATAGTCTAGCGTTTTCATCTCCTAGGGTTAGGTTTTTGGATGTTTAGGGTTTTGCATTGTTTCTCAATAATCCATAGGCCTTAAAGCCTCATTGTAATATATAGTTCAGAGGCCTGTAGCCGCCACATATCTTCTCAGAGAGAAGCTACCAGCGCTTAGATATTTTATTTCCATTATGTCTATAAAAAAGTTTTAGTTCTTTGATATTAATGAAATGAAGTCTTATTTACAAGAATCTTTGTATTTATGGTTATATGTGTATTTTATTGCATTCATGCATAAATTCAGATAAGTGGTATCAGAGCAGTCTGCTCTTTGTTGATTCTTCTTTGCATGTCCCCAACGAGGTCGGGGTATAAGGATTTAGGGCTCGATCTGGTTGAACCTTTGCAAGATCAGGCTCGCAAACCCTGATGGCCACCCATAGGGGATGAAAATAAATACAAGGGAGTAGGAGATCCTATAAAAATATTGCTCGAGGAGGCCCTAGAAAAACAAAGGAACGTGAAGATGGATAACTTTACCCAGATTCTTCAACGACTACCCACTAGTGGTGCATCTTCATCCAACAACCACTCTGGAGGTAAAAAATCTTTTAAGATACAAGTAAATTTTGAAATTCACATATTTTATGGCCAAATAGATGCAGAAGCTGTAGATAGATGTTTGAATCTATTATAAGGATATTTATGGGTTCATGGCTTTTCCGACTGGGAGAAGATTATTTTTTCACTCCTCAAAGCTGCCCCCCATGTCAAGGACTGGTGGGAAACCTATTGTGAGAAAAAGGATGAGGGGTAACTGTCTTTGTTGTTTACCATACCCACTTGGAATTATTTTCGAGACGCCATCAAGGAACAATATTATCTCGTGGGGAACTATGAGGACATGTGCATACAATGGACTACACTACGGCAGTAAAGGGATCAAGATGTGCACAAGCTGACGAATCTGTTCCATGCCCTACGCACAATGTTGGGTATCAAATCTTTGGAGAAACATTTGGTGTTGAAGTACCATAATTTTCTACAGAGATACATTCAGGAGGAAATGAATTTCCTTGACATCTCCTCGCTTGGTACGACATACTGGTATGATGCCAAGATTGAGTAGAAATTCAAATAGAAGAAGCGAGACTTTGGATATGCAAATCAAAAGCAAGAAAATGGTGCCCCAAAATCGCAGAACAAAGGAAAAAGACAAGGCATGGAAGCCCAAGACAACCTTCCAAATCCGAAAGCAAAGAAAAACATCGCGAAGCTGAAGAAGGACACAAGAAAGTGGTGTGAGTTCCATAAGAGCTCCACTCACAACACAAGTGAGTGTCGGGCCAAGTAGTCACTAGTGGCTGAGATGAAGGCTTCTGAATCAGATGAATGCTCCGAATCTGAATCAGAACCTGAGAAGGGGAATTAAAAATGGAAGCAGATTATCGATGCAGAGCCCAACACCGTCGTTGCCACCTCGAAGATCCAAAAGGAAGAAACAGAAGATCCAGAGGAGGAGGAGAGTATCTTCCACTCCAAGATGTGGGTAAAGGATTCCCCGATACAGTTTATTTTCGATAGTGGGAGCCAAAAGAACCTCATTTTAGTAGAGGTCATGAAGCGTTTGGTCTTGCCGACCACAACAAAACCACAACTGTACACCATTGGGTGGCTTCATCAAGGACGGGATCTCCGGGTTAGCCAGTAGTGTCGCCTTCTCTACAACATCAAGCCCTTCACCGGTGAGGTATTATGTGACATTTCTCCTCTTGATGTTTGTGATGTATTATTAGGCCAACCATACTTGTGGAAGAGACATGTTGTGTATGAGTCTCGAACTTGTGTTTTTATTGTTACTTTGGGCAATAAGTTGTGCAGGATACCAAAGGTACCACAACCTATCGTTATCTCTTTGGTTATTGCAAAAAATGCAACAAGCTCATTTCAAAAACTTGGAAATTTGTTTTCCTGATGATCTGCCCTCAGGAAAAGAAGAATATTATGGCCACAGCCTCTAGACAGGGCTCCTCCACATGAAAACAATAAATGGAAAAGGTTGTGGAGGAATACGGGGACATCTTCACCTCACCCGCAGGGGTGCCTCTGCACTGTCAGGTCAAGCACCCCATCGATATGACCTCAGGTGCACTGCTACCCAATGGATTGATCTATCACCGCTATGTTATAGAGAACGATGAAATCAAGAGGCAGATTTAGGAGCTGATGCAGAGAGCTCACATCTGGCCAAGTTCATCGCCCTATGGGAGCCCGATCGTGTTGGTGCAAAATAAGGATGGGACTTGGAGGTTGTATTGACTATTAGGCACTAAACAAGATCACTGTCCGAAATAGGTACTCCATCCCACCGGACCAAATCAAAGGGGTGAAATATTTCAACAATATTGACTTGAAATCCGGGTATCACCAGGTACCAATCGAACCATCCGATGTGTGGAAGACTACCTTCAAAGCCAAGGAGGGCCTTTTTGAATGGCTGGCCATGCCTTTCGGTTTGAAGAATTCTCCCAAAAACTTCATGAGGTTGATAGAAGACATCTTACAACCATTCACCAACTTATTTTTAGTAGTGTACTTGGATGACATCCTAATCTTTAGCCAGACTAGGGAAGAGCACCTCCACCACATTCGACAGGTCCTCCAAACACTGCAACAACACAAGTTGTGTGCCAATTTGGAGAAGTGCACTTTTGGCATGACCTAGGTTTAGTATCCAGGATACATTATTGATGAGCGGGGGGTGTATGTGGATCCAACCAAGATCCAAGTCATTTGGGATTTCGAGCACCAACTATTCTAACAGAGCTTTGCAGCTTTCTGGGTCTTGCTAATTTCTACCATAGGTTCGTGTTGAGATTCTATCGTATCACTTGGCCCTTGAGTCAAGTCACCAAGTGAGGAGCGAAAGTAAAATTATTTTGGTCGGAATCTCAATAGAAGGCATTCATATAATTGAAACATCACTTCTGATCTCCCTCATTTCTCACATTACCAGACTTGCAACAACCATTTGAGATCGAGACAGATGCCTCTGACTATGCTATTGGGGCAGTTCTTAATCAACAGGAGCATACAGTGTCATATCACATTGATACACTGTCTGAAACAGTCTAGAAGTATCCCACTTATGACAAAGAGATGTATTCCATTATGCAGGCTTGCTGAAAATGGAAGCATTGCATTTTAGGGAAGGAAACAATCATCCACACAGACCACCGACCCCTGCAGTTCATACAGACACAAGGGAAGTTGCAGGGGTCCACATATCTACAATAGTTTCATTTGAAAATCAAGTACAAGAAGGGAAACACCAATAATGTTGCAGAGTGCCTTAGCCAACCACCGATGGTGGCGATAACCACTGTGCTCAACTCTTGTGGGCACGAGACTTCTGATTAGATGCTTCTCTATAAGAGCGATCTAGAATTAGGCCACACATACAAGATGCTCTTAGAGGGTAATCGAGTTCCAAAATTTCACCACCAGGATGCATTGCTATGTCACCTGGGAGGCCTTTGTGTTCCTTCAAGTTAGCGTGCCAAGATGATTTGGGAAGCACACTATAGTCAGGTCGCTGGGAATTTTCGGGTCGACAAAATAGTGGTAGTGCTGCAGAAGTATTTCTATTGGCCAAACCTTAGATAGGATATCGGGAAGTACATCAGATCTTGCACTGCCTACACCATTTCCAAACCGGCCATCAAGAAGCAAGGCCTCTATAATCCATTGACTTATCCCTATTCGACCTTGTGAATCCATCTCCATGTATTACATGTTAGGCCTTCCTTCTACTAAGCATGGAAATGACTGTGTTTTCATGGTCATCGTCAGATTCTCGAAGATGACCATTATGGCGGTCTGGAAGAAGAATATCACAACAAAAGCCACTACTAAAATATTCTTTGAATGAGTGTGGGTACACTTTAGGATCCCACAATCTACCATATTAGATCAGGACAAAAAGTTCCTCAGTACCTTTTGGTCCAACCTCTGGTCAATGCTGGACACCAAGCTCACCAAGTTCACAACTTTCCATCCCCAAACTGATGGGAAGATAAAGGTCGTCAACAGGATGATCGTACACATTCTACGCATGTAAAACTCAAATAATCCACACACATGGGATTAGAGCCTCCCCTATGTACAACATATCTATAACCGGGCCATCCAAAGCTCAACCGACCACAACCCCTTTCAGTTGGGCTTGGGATTCCAACCACTATGTCCCATTGACGTAGCCATGCCATTTGTAGCTACTTAGGCTGATTCGGCTCATGTACAGTCTGAAGCTACCAAGGAAAATAGCTTCAATGAGTGGATTAAACACATCCGCAGTAGGTTCATGACATATTGGATAGAGCCAATGCTAAGTACAAGCAGCGGCATGATCAACATCGGGTGAAACACAACTTCCAGGTGGGTGACAAAGTGTGGCTACATTTGCAGAAGCAACGCTTCACTGGACCCCACTGCAAGCTTCGCCCACTCCGATATGGGCCATACACCATCACCAAGGCTATAGGGGACAATGCCTTCGAGCTCAGTATTCCACCATTCCTTGGTTTTCACCTAGTGTTTAATGTGGACCGCTTTGGCCCTAGTTTCCACCTCTACTCGACACATCCGACATGGCATAACAACTCACACCAACAGAGTTAAACCCAGACTGCATGGAACAAGCCAAAAATTATTAGATTATGGACACCTAGATCAAGAACATCCACCAATAGAGGATCCAGCTATATTGAGTTTTCAAAGTAGGCCAACTCCTTCACTAGGGCAAGTGGCTCACCAGGGACCAAGTTCAATAGAAGTTTCCTCATCTCATGGAGGAATTCAAAGCAATGCGACCATTTCTTCCTAAGGGGGGAGGAATGATCCAGGTGGATATTGGTGGCCACTCAACTATTCCACTTGGACCCCCACCATTGTTTCTTTCAATTTTTTAGTTTCCTTAATTGTAGCACATTTTTCTATTTTTGGGAGTTTTTCGAGTCTTGAACTTCCGAAGAAGTTTTGAGGCCCTAAACGACATTTTTTGGGCATGAAACCTATGGCGAAAATGAGTCTATTCCAGAATTGATAACCATTAATAATAGTTGTATTCCTCAGATAGATATTTCTAACGATGTATCATGTGCGTCAAACGAAGATAGTATGCCAAAGTTATGACCCTGGGAAATTGATGTACTAATTTAACTCGACGGGGCCCATAGTCTGGTGTTTTCATCTCCTAGGGTTAGGTTTTTGAATGTTTAGGGTTTTCCCTGATTTCTCAATAATATATAGGCCTTAGAGCCTCATTGTAACTCAAATTTCGGAGGCCTGTAGTCGCTACATCTCTTCTCAGAGATAAGCTACCAGCGCCCTAGCTAGTTTATTTCCATTCTGTCTGTAAAAAAATTTCAATTCTTTGATATTAATGAAATGAAGTGTTATTTCTACTGCATCTTTGTATCTATGGTTATATGTGTATTCTATTGCGTTCCTGCATAAATTCGGATCATGAATATGAAAACAAGAATAGAAAATAACATTATGGTTAGCAAAGCTCATATAGTTAAATGGACTATTTGAGGTCATAAGTTCAAATCCATATGTTTAGTAATTTTTCTTTTAACAAAAGAAGATAAATTTTGGAGGTTGTGACATTTTTGTTGGAGGTTGTGAAATTTTGTTGGACAAGAATAAGAAAACATAATTTTGGTTTCCATGGGTTGGTGACCTTGAACATGTCACTATTTGATGAACTTTGTCAGATATTTGAGTTTGCAGATTCCTTTAGCATTCATCGTATGGAGAAAATATATTAAAAAACCCCTAATTATGTAGTTTCAGCGATTATTTTTTTACTTGAATTTGTATTATTGATGGGTGCATGATTGGTTGAACTCGACACCCTGTTAAATCTTTGAAAATTTGTTTTTATTGGGTGCATTTTCGGTGGTAGCCCACACCCATTTGTCTGAGTTGATTGCAAGTTTACTTTGATATTGCACTCAAGAAAATGGCCAAACTAAATGATTTAGTACAGTTATTAAGAAATTTAATTCTATCTACTGTCCATAATGATGTACAATTCAGAAAAAACATGCTCTCTAACATCTATTCATGTTTACAAAATGCTAAAATAAAAATTAAATTCTTGGAGCTAGAGTCACAGTTTCAACGAGATGAATTACATGAATTACAAAAGAAGAATTCTGAACATGATATTGTTCAGAACAACAGATTGTTGGAGCTTGATCATCAGTTAGAGAATGGCCAGAGAAATGAAGTGATTTCATGTGAAAATTTGGATGTAGTTAGGAGTGTTGATGTGAAACCTGTTATAAGACCATGGGAAGAGATGACGCATAATAAACACAAAACTGGTCTGGGTTATAAAAATTATGTATCTTTTCACATTCCAGATTTCGCTAAACCTATAAAATTTTGAAGTGAGGATTTGTAGATGGTGTTGTTCCAAAAAAAATTGATAAATGCCAATAGTGTAATATATTTGGACATGTGAAAGATCGGTGTTTTGATCTTCACTTGTGCGAGCATTGTGGAAAGAAAAATCACCAGTCAAACAGATGTTCCAAAAATAAGAGTACTGCAAGAGAGAAACTAAGTTTTGGATGGATTGTTTATTGGGAATGGAAGAAATCAACAAAGAAGATCTACAGGTCATATCGAAGAATTTGTTCGAGAGTGTTGACGAGTCTTGCAGTGATGACGAATATTTCTCTCCCTGTATCCGATATGGGGGAATTTGTTTGTGGTCTGCTACAGGTCTGATTTCGAGATGTCAAGCGAGCCTCAGCCATTGATCCACATCCTGAGCCATAACCTATACCAGTTAGAGCTATATTTGGGAGAATTTAGTTGATTGAGTTGTTTGTGAGTGAGCACTTCCAGATTCAGAATTGTTCGAGGGATTGTTGTGATAGTTCCAAAGTTTGTGGTCATCTTAAAACCACATTTTATGAGAACTTCTTTGTAGCTTCTAGAATTGGTGTTGGTTGAAACATTGAGTTTTTCTATTTTCGGTTTGTGGTCATCCTTAAAAACCATTTCTGAGAGACATTTAGCTCTTGGCTAAGATGCATTTCTGTGTTCTGAGCTCTCATTCTTGGACTTTGGTATATCCCTTCGGATTAAGGGGGATTGTTTGACAACTAATCCTTGGGTTAGTTTGTGTTAGGTAATTTGTTATTAGATTCCAAGAAACTTCAGGAACCAATTCAACGGTTTCTTGATGTATTTATATGTACATTATTGTACAACATTATTTGAGACATTCATTAAAATATTGTTGAGTTTGTTTCCAATATTGTGTGTCTTACATCTCACCATTTGATATCAATCATGTCTAAGTTCATTTTTAACCCTTGGCTTCAAGTGTTAATCACTATATCATGGTTCCCCATGGATAAATCATCTCTTCACATTTGCGCTCCTTGATGTAATTGCAAAATATTCACGCAGTTTTTTGTGTTGAGACATTCAAACTAAGTCCAATGGTCATGTTTCAGATGTGACACGATCATTAAAAAAAATTCAATTCTATGTAGAAATTATTATTTCAGAAATTTCCATTCACACCCATGCAACTAAGCCAAGAAAGGGTGATTAAGAGGGGGCTTCAGTCTATTGTTGTTGTGGAAGGTGCTCCCATAGAAATGCATGCATCATCTGATGTGTTTGAAAACATGCAACAATGAGACTCCTAGAATACAATGATAACAGGATATGTCATTCACAGGTGCGGTAGGGATGTCCTTAAAATATTTGAACATATGGAATAGTCTAGTATAAAACCAAACCATGTCACCTGCATTTATTTTTGCATGTTGTCACACTATCCTAGTGAAAGGGTGTCCAATGGAGAATTATGTTTTCATTCTCCATTATGGATCGAAAATAATGCATTAAAATTGCAATGGAGAATTATGTTTTCATTGTTGACCTTCTTAGTCGTGCTGGATTCCTTGATGAGGCGCAAAATAAAACATGATGTCACTATTTGGAGGTGTTTGATCGATGTTTGTAGAATACATGGCAACATAGGGCTAGGAGAATATGCAGTAAAATGAATTTTGTAGTTGGATCCTCCTAATGATGCTGAAGGTATCAAACCTTTCTAAGGCTTCACTCCATATCCAAACATGCCTTTACAATTTTTTCGAACCATTAAGTATGTGTTCACTAATAAACAATTGCATGAAAACACATTGAAAGTAACATCCAATAAAAAATTTTCTACCTCTATTATAACAACAATCCTACGTATATGTTTTTTCCCACGTAGAAGCATTTTTCCATGTTAATTTTTGTTGTGAGTACTGATGACAATGTGAGTTCCTTTGCATCCTCTTTGTTATCCTTCTTCCCTACCATCCTTCTATAATTCTTCAGCATCGTTCCACTCTCATTCTAATGCTTTTACTTGGAATATGTCGCTTCTTTGATATGATTATAGCGTTCCTTTAATTATTTTAACTTTATTCTGCAATGATTGTTCACAATTTTCTTGGAATTATTTGAAAATTCAAGCTTTTCTCTATTTTGCATGAAAAAGTGTACAAGACACTTGTACATGATTTACCTTCACCTTTTCATGAATGCTTTTCTTCTTTCTTAAGTTTCTACTACAATAATGTGAGATGGTTTTGGTAATTTTTTGAATAAGGTGTTTCGCTATTCAAATATGTGCATGACCAATGAGGAGCTAGAAGGATAAGGTTGAAGGTTTCATTGGGGTTGAAGGAGCACTAAACCTGTGAATTTTTTTTTCTGAGATTCCCCATTTGGTTATCAAATTTTGAATTTATCTATGATTTTATAGGCTATTGAAGAAATATGAGAATATATATATGAACCATGGTCCATAGCAAGGGATAATAGCCCTATATCAATAACCTAGATTGCCAAATATTTGTGGTACATTTAGGGCAGTTGACATATCAATCTAAGATGATAAAGTGACACCTTTTAAGCCTTATTTTGGCCCCTGTTAAGGAAACCTTTTTGAGCTTAAAGGTTTAAACTATTTATCTCTGCGAATCATTAAGAAATCATGAAGAAATGTTGCTCTAGCATACATTTGGTCATGGCTATTAAATCTGTTGTTTTTTGAAGGTCATATTTTGAAATTGGTTGCATTCAACCCTCTAATTAAAGTTAGTATATTTACCATCTGTGTGACACATAAGCCAAGGACTAGCGAAGATCCATAACTACAACGGTTGAGTAAAAGGCTTGATACTAGTTGTCTAATGTGCGAACATATCATCAATTTTATTCTCTAAGGTTAACACTAATACATATAAGAGATTTGCGTAGACCCTTCATTGATTATCTTGTCACTTTGTGTTACCATTATTAATATATTTCAGTATTGAAATTAAATATTGTAGCTTGATTCACTATATGGCCCATAATTTGCTGCAAATAAAGGTATACTTCTATACTTGTGTCTGTTGCCAACCAAACTGAAGTCATCCAGGTATGATCATTGCATTATTTTAAGTTTTTATGTGTGAAGAAGTGCATAACTTTGAATTTTAAGGTTCCTTGTTCAAAGATTAATAATTTAGTTTGATATAGTAATAATTTCTACAATGGTAGATAGAATTTATGTTTATGGCACCATTTAACACATGTTGAAGAAATATGTAACAAGGGTTGTCTTAACTCACAATAGTAAGTTGTGTAAGTTTCATTGTATCATACCCAGGTTTGGAAGAAGTTTGTTTCTTGACCTCAGTATTCAATTCTGAAAATTTTGGAGTTGGTTGCTTCTTGATGCCATGAACAATCAAGTGTTTTCATGTAAAAGGAATAGAGGTGTAGTTGTGTGGAAGTAGGGTTTTACCATCACATCTTATGCAACGGTTAGAATTGCATATTTGTTTGTGCATCATTATCACTATCTATATGGGTTTCAAAATTTTATTTAGCAAGAGTAAGAGATTTGTTTTTTGATCAATTGAAGGAAGGGATTCATCATTTTGCAGTAAGGGTTTTTGGGATTTCATTGTTATATCTCTTGTAGTTGGTTTTTCATTGTAAGTGGGTCATTTTCCCTGGGACGGGATCCCACAATATTTTGTTGAAGTCCAATCATTGAAATTGGTTCATTTTCCTTGGTACGAGAGCCCATAATAGTGTGTCAATATTATTATCTTCTGAGATGTTTCGGTGGTGCTAGGAAGGCGGTTGAAGTCAAATTTATGCTGTATCCTAAAAACATTTCAGGGTGGTAGGTTAGTGCCATGGAAATTTGGAGCTTACTAGGGTGTTGGAGCATCCCTTTAGAAATTGCTGATAAAACTAGGTAATTGGAGCATCCTTCCAGTTGGAGATGGAAAATTGAATGCTTTTCTAGAGTACTAGGGAGTTGGGGCTTCCCCTTTTAGTTGTATATGAGGAATTTGATGTACTCACAAAATTATTATAAAAGCATTCGATGGTTTTTGTCTCTGAGGGGTTTCCACATAAATTTTTTTATGTCTACTATATATTTCTTATTTATACTTTGAATTGACATTGAATATTAATTAAAGGCTCTAAAAATATTTATAAGTTACTAATTTCTAAGAAATATTGATTCACCTCCCCCCCCAAGTATTTCCAATAATTGGTATCTGTGCAAGTTCCTTCACTAACAGTTTAACAACTACAAGGAGATCATGGAGCGGAATAAGCCGAGAATTCCAATACTTAATGGAAACAACCATGCATTTTGGACTCGAAAGATGAAGGCATATGTTCAAGCACAAGGATTTTATGTTTGGAATTTTGTATTGGTCGAATACAAGGAACCTTCGAATTGTCCTTTAGATGATGACAACCGAAGGCTTTACAAAATCCATGGTAAAGCTAAAAATTCCCTCATGAATGGTGTGTCAGATTTTGTATATGTCAAAGTGATGCACTCCAACTGAGTGGAAGAAATTTGGGACAAGCTTAAAAATATATATGAAGGAGATATGAGGTAAAGTAGGCCAAGCTCCATACCCAAAAAAGTCAATTTGAGCAACTGAAAATGAATGGGGAGGAAAAAATTATAACTTAATTCATCTGTGTTGATGAGATAGTGATGTTATAAAAGCATTTGGAGAACCAATGAATATCAAGGTAGTTGTCCGAAAGGTACTAACATTAATTTCAAATAGGTTTGATGCTAAAGTCTTTGTGATAGAAGAAAGTGATTATTTGAAAGAGCTCAACATGGAACTATTGCTTGGAATACTTACAATATATAAAATGAGAAAAAAAGGTCCATCTTGTGAAATTTTCTAAATATTAGTTTATGAAAAAACCCTACTGTTAAATCTGGTTATACTTCTTCGACTTAATCAAGTTATTAATGCTGAAATGAGATTAATATCAAAGTAAACACATAATAGAATTTCACCGATTCAGATCTAAGAAAAGATACATGCACATAGACAAAGTGACACACAATATTTTTTGGACAACTGTCCTTGGGAAAACCCAATGCAGGAAAACCGGTCTTCTGGCTGCTGGAGGGTTTATATTATTAAGTAGTTTCTGAATACAACAAATCTAGGCACCTTACTGGTTAACCCGACAGAGAAAAAATAGATCTACAACTAACTTGTTGTTCCTGAGACTGAAACTTTGACTGATCCACACCCTCAAACGGGATTTACAAGATGCAACCAAATTTTGCCTCTAGAAACCCCAGCGTTGCCCTTGAAGCCCCCTTGTCGGCCCTGCTAGCCTCTGCGATAGCTTGGAGAGGTTTGCGTAACCCAAGACAGGGTGACGAAATCCCTATGCTACCCTAGAATTACTCTGCGTAACCTTGGAGGGCCTCCTGCTGCTCAGCATTACCCTTTCTGGGCCTGTGTAGCGGCTGAAGCTCTCTGCACTGCTTAACTGCTATGTAGCTTCTGTTGTTGCCCCTGCTCCTCTGCGATGCTCCTGGTTGCTACCTCTCTACCTCTTGTTGATTCTTGGGAATGGGATCATATCATCCCCTTAGCCAATACTACCCCTCTCTGTAGCTAAAACACTTCTGAAAATTCTTAGCAAACCTGCCCTAGAATTTCATCTTAGTCTCAATGCTTTGCCTCCATGTGTGTGTTCTCCAACTGACCTCAAGACTTTCCTTTATACTTTCTTGTTGGGAAACCACTAACCATGATCTAATCTTGAATCGATGGCTAATATTAAAAGAAATCTTGATCCGTGTGACTTGAGTCATTTCCATCACATGTTTTAATTAATTACCTTTAATATTTTAATTTTCCTAAGTAACACTTAGGGTCCTTAATGAAAAATATTAATTAATTAATTATCTCCCAAACTGGATGGAATTTCCCAAATCCCTTTCTGGGTCTTGAAGATGTCATGTCTCTAGTCCCTCCACAAATTTTGGGAGCTAGAGCACATCCGATGCTACCCCAACACTCAAGAAAGCTCAACACTCCCTCTTAGCAAGGAATGTGCTCTAGTACAACTCTGATTCACCCCAAATCTCTCACTGATCTCTGATGTCGATCTTTGCACTGATGCTGGACCTGTTGCCCTTCATCACTATGCTACTGCTGCCATTTTGTATTTTTACCCATGACGCTTCCACCATCACTGTCACATCAATACTGTTTCTCCCTCTCAATCTGTTGCATCGTGTTGCCATCTGCTACACTACAAATTTAGTTGATGAGAGAAACAATTGAAGCTCCTGCCCAATATTTTACAAACAAGTTAGTTGGGTTGCATCCTCATCACTGAAGCTCCATAGGTTGCTGATCTCTACTGACATCTGGAGACACCTAAATAGCTATAGCTCTGCACTGTGTAAGCAAACATCCATTGTGCTACAGAAGTCACATCAGCCCCTCCACTGAAATCTCCTACGATGTTGTTGTGTTGCGATTTCCTACTGAACCCTCTACGCTATTGCAACTCTGCTCTGCGTTGCTGAAGTCGCATCAGCCCCTGTGTTGCTGCTGCTGCATCTACACTATGTTGCTCCTTTTAGATTTCAGCTCCGCTTCTTCTTCATCCGTGATTCTTTGCACCAAATAATCCACTTGTCCCGCTACTGTCTTATGTTAGGATATTCTGACACATAGGAAATAGTTAAAAATAACTTAGTCTAGTGTAGATTTAGGTAGAGTGTGTTTCTTTACCATGTACATTTGTAAATTATAATTCGACAGTCATGATTTGTAGTGATTTGACGATTATCTCTCACCTCGGTATTAACGACACTTGATTTGTGGCTTAACACCCAATTGGTCCATGATCTCTATTTAAAGAGCATGGAGGGTCATTTTTCCGGTAACCATTTATGAGAGAAACATATGTAACTTTTCTTTTATATTAATGAATTCCCTGAAGTGGCCGCGTTGGCTCAGGGCGTGGAATGTTTCCCTCTTTGAGGGTTTTAACCACGTGATTATACTGGTGTACTGATTTGTGATCTGTTTGTGAGCGGTGACCTTTGGTTCTTTAGCTACGGAACTTACCCTGTAAATTCCTACATGGTATCAGAGCGAAAGGTCTCGAGTTCGAAACTCACCTGGCTCGCGTTGGGGGGGAGATTGTTGGACATTGGTTTCAATGCTCCCCATGTGTTTCGCGACATGGACTAACCACCTCTCATGGATCCTAACTCTGGAAATTGTAGCAGAGACAAATGCCTGCAGGTTTTGGTCTAACGACAATCGTGATTCCAACAAGTGGTATCAGAGCAACTCCAACTCAGTTTTTTCAAAAGGCATAACTTCTTCATCTGGAAACCGTTTTTCGAGCCGTTTTTTTTTTAACGGCCTAATTTTTTGAGATCTTTCCATTGGAGCAGCTAGTTTCAGCTTTTCTCAACTTCAGTTTAAAAAAAAATGGAAAGTGCATGCCCGGTTATTCTTAATAGCACCAATTATTTCCAATGGCTACCTCACATGGTAGATATAATTAGAAGTAAAAGGATTTATAGAATAGCCACAGGACAAGAAACTAAACCTTTCGATGATGATAAAGCTGCTAAATGGGAAAATAAACAAGATCAAGCACGAGGGTTGATAGGAATGTCCATTGCTCAAGATCTTAGATTTTATATCCTTGACATTGACACCCCTGATGAGGCCCTGGAAAAGCTAAAAACTGTTTTTGGTGTTCAAAATCAAATCCAGGCCCACTGGATTGAAAATGAGTTGCTTACTTTGGACCCCAATAATTTCTCCTCCATTGAAGATTTTTTGTCCAAATTTAAGACCCTCTGAATTCTTTTAGAAGGTTGGAAGATCAAAAAGGACGATGGTAGCATCATATATTGCATTCTTGCTAAGCTTGGTCCTGCATACTCTATATTTGTTTCTGCCTTCCATTCCACCAGAGAATCCATCATTTCTTTAGGAACGACCTACAAGAATCTCTCTTTTGATGCCTTTTGTGATTCTTTGATAAGAGAACAAGAAAATTTTTTACACCTTGGTCTTATCACTGCTGGAAATGCTTCTAAGAAAGCCTTAGTAGCCCAACAACAACCATATAAAAAGAATCCCAAGAAGCAGTATCATAAAAAATATGGTCCTAAACCAAACAAGGGTTGTAAGCAATTTCAGTCGCAAACTGAAATATCAAATCACCAAAATAATAAGGCAAATCAAAACAAAGGGAAGAAGACAGAGAGACATTGTAACTTTTGCAACTGGGATGGCCATATAGAGTCCAAATGTTTAAGAAGATGGAAGCCTTAGAAGCAGCAATGAAGAAACACAACATCAATTTGGAGCACTCTTCACCTTCATCTTCAGGCATGGCACTTTCTGCTTGTGGTTGTCAAGCATCAAGTTCTGGTTATGCATTAAATGTATCTTCTTCTTCTCCTTCTCATGAGTGGCTCATTGATTCTGGAGCTTCTTACCACATGGTTAAAAATAAATCCATGTTTTATTCTTTAAATGATTGTAACACCAAACATATTTATGTTGGTGATGATAGATCTCTTAGTGTTGTAGGATCTGGAACCATTGATCTAGATAATGGTCAGTTTAATGATGTACTATGTGTTCCTACCTTGTCATGCAACCTTCTATCTATTTATCAGATAACTCATTCAAGTGAAGGGAAAATAGTAGAATTTTCACCTCATGATGTTGTAATCAAGGACCTCAAAGATCCTAAACATATTTTAGCTACTAGCATTGCTAATGATTCCACACGGTTGTATAAGTTTGATAACTTTGGGTTATCATCTCTTCCCTCTATTTTTGTTGCTCATAGTGATGATGTGAGAAAACTTTGGCATGAGCGATTTGGTCACTTAAAATATTGCTCTCTTCAAACTCTATGTAAGGAAAATATGGTGATGGGCCTTCCTATGGTATCTTGACGGGATGGTGTTTGCTCCGGATGTGTACTCGGAAAACATCATCGAGATAGTTTTGATAAAAGTGCCTCTTGGCAGGCTTCAGCCCCTTTGCAGCTTGTGCACAGTGATTTATGTGGTCCACTTCCTATTGTTTCTTTCTATGGTTGCAAGTACTTCTTAACTTTCATTGATTATTTTTCCAGACGCACTTGGGTATATTTTTAAAACTCAAGAGTGAAGTTTTTAACATGTTCTTGGCCTTTAAGGCCTTTGTTGAGAAACAATCTGGACATCAAATTCTTAAGTTAAGATCAGACAATGGCAAAGAATATGTTAACAACAAATTTATCAACTTCACTAAGCATGGAATTTAATTGCAACATACTGTTCCATATACTCCACAACAAAATGGTGTAGCTGAAAGGAAGAATCGCACCTTAAAAGAAATGGCTAATTGTATGCTTCAATCTAAAGGACTTGGTCTCAATTTTTGGGCAGAAGCCATTAACTGTGCAAATTACATAGTAAATCTCACTCCTACTAAGGTTTTAAAGAATATAACTCCAGAAGAAGCTTGGAGCTCAATCAAACCAGATGTAAGTCACTTTTGTGTTTTTGGAAGTGATGCTTGGGCCCATATTCCAGATGCGAAACATAAAGCTTTAGAACCTAAGAGTGAAAAATGCATTTTTGTTGGATATTCTGAAGATTTCAAAGGATATAGACTTTTTCAACCCAAATCAAAAAATATAATCATTAGAAGAGATGTAAAGTTTGATGAAAATATATTGGCCTGCGAGCCTAGTTCGACGGGTGTGCCACCTTTGGCCTGCGAGCCTGATTCGGCATATGTGCCACCTCTCTCTCTCTCTTCTGTTTTAATAGCATTCATTCTAGTTCATATTATGACATCGAGGATGACAATCCTCCTCCAGCTCATGAAATTGTTACTTATACTCCATCGCTTCCAAGATGGGTCCGCTCTACTCAGGATGCAGCAGGTTCTCTTGCAGGTGACCTTGTCGATTGACGACGTACACGTTCTCAGTTCGAAAGAGCCTCTTCCTTATTGGCTTAAGTTCTAGAAAAAATTGATCCAGAAACCATTGAAGAAGCCTCCAGTCATCCAGATTGGGATGAAGCTATGAATGAAGAGTATCGTTCCTTATTGGCAAACAATACTTGGTATCTTGTTCCTCTTCCAAAAGAAAGAAAACTTGTCAGATGCAGATGGGTTTACAAAACCAAGTTTGGACCAGATGGAAAAGTGGATAGACATAAAGCTCATCTTGTCGCTAAAGGTTTTTCACAAGTTGAAGGCATTGACTATACTGAAACCTTCTCCCCTGTTGCCAAAATGAATTCTATCCACCTTGTTCTTTCCCTTGCTGCCTCCTTTAAATGTGAAGTCCATCAGATGGATGTTAAATCCGCCTTCTTACATGGAGATTTTCATGAAGAAATCTACATGGAACAATCCCCTGGCTTTATCCAAAAAGACTCCAGCCTTCTTTGTCGCCTTAGGAAGTCTCTCTATGGTCTCAAACAAGCTCCTCGGGCTTGGTATGCCAAAATGGATATATTTCTCTTAGATAATGACTTTTCTAGGTGTCATTCTGACAACACTGTCTACACCAAGAAAGTGGGTAATTCCTTCAACATCCTTGTTCTTTATGTTGATGATCTTATCCTTACTGGTAGTGATCCAAATCATATAAACCATGTGAAATCTAGCCTCAAAACGAAGTTTGAAATGACAGACTTAGGACACTTGCATTATTTCCTTGGTCTTCAAGTCTTGCAATCCAAGGAAGGCATTACCCTCTCTCAGTCCAAGTATGCCTGTGATATTCTACACAACTTTCACATGGAAGAATGTAAGCTTGCCCCTTCTCCCTTTCAGTTTGGAGTCAAGCTTTCAGTCAACTGTACTACCCATGAAGTTGATGCTACCTTATACCGTCAACTTGTTGGTAAAATATTGTATCTAACCCATACCCATCCTGACCTTCTTTTTCCGTTGGTCTTTTCACTCGGTTTATGCACCAACCTCATGAAAGTCACTGGAAAGAAGCTAAAATACTACTTCGATATATTCGAGGTACAGTTCATTTTGGGATTCATTACAGTGCAAGAGCATCTCCCTTGTTGATTGGTTTCACTGATTCTGATTGGGCTGGTGACCCTGATGATCGGAAGTTCACTGCAAGATATGTATTCACTCTTGGTTCATGACCTATTACTTGGTCTTGTAAGAAACAAAGTGCCATCTCCCTTTCTTCAGCAGAAGCAAAGTATCATGGTGTAGTTGAAGCCAGCAAGGAAGCCATGTGGCTTCGTCAGATCCTGTCTGAATTTGGCCTTCATCAGCAGCATCCAACTACACTTTGGTGTGATAATAAGAGTGCCATTCATCTATGTAAAGATCCAGTTTAGCATCAGCGTATGAAACACATTGAACTCATACACTTCATTAGAAAGCTCATTCATGATCGTGTTCTTGAAGTGCAGTATTGTCCGACCAATGATCAAGTAGCCGATATCTTTACGAAGGCTCTCACAAAAGCGAAGTTTACCAAACTTCGATCCATGCTTGGAGTTCAGGAAAGTCTTCATTAAGGGGGGATAGGCTCTAATGCCTCCTTCCTTCTCCTATTGTGTCACTTTTGTAAATCCTTCAATCCTATCCCAATTTGTTCTTAAGGGGGGATGTTAGGATATTTCGACACATAGGAAATAGACTCATTTTGTGTCACCTTTGTAAATCCTTCAATCCTATCCCAAGTTGTTCTTAGGGGGGGATGTTAGGATATTTCGACACATAGGAAATAGTTAAGAATAACTTAGTCTAGTGTAGAGTTAGGTAAAGTGTGTTTCTTTACCATGTACATTTGTAACTTATAATCCGACGATCACGATTTGTAGTGATCTGATAGTTATCTCTCACCTCAGTATTAACGACACTTGATCCGTGGCTTAACACCCGATTGGTCCATGATCTCTATTTAAAGAGCATGGAGGGTCATTTTTCTGGTAACCGTTTATGAGAGAAACATATGCAACTTTTCTTTTATATTAATAAATTCCCTGAAGTGGCCGTGTTGTCTTAGGGCGTGAACTGGTTCCCTCTTTGAGGGTTTTAACCACATGGTTATACTGGTGTAATGATTTGTGATCTTTTTGTGAGCGGTGACCTTTAGTTCTTGATCTACAGAACTTACCCTGTAAATTCCTACATCTTAAGGCTCTCGTAGCTCCGATGTGATCCAAGAGATGATCTGCTTAAGGATCCCGCCACTGCTCTGTAGCTTCTCTACCAATCCATGTCACCCCAATTTTGTGGTTCATGAGCACTCATAGCTACGTCATCTTCTGAACCATCGTCTACCACAATAGCCTTGGAAGTAGAAGCTTCTTTTTCCTTCTTCTTCTGTGGACAATTGCTGGCGAAATGTCCTATTTCACCGCACTGGAAACACTTGATCTTAGATAGATCATGCTTCTTATTCCCTTGTGACCTCTTTGATGCCAAGGCTGCATCTTCTTCTTCTTTCTTCTTCACCTTACTGGATCCCGTGCTATATTGCCTCTTGGTGAATCGACAAAGCTCTTCTTGACAAAGGATTGCCCACATATTGTCCCAGTTGGGAAGGTCCGCTTTTCCCAAGACACTTTGGACAAAAGTTTCCTGGTCCTCTATGACTGCATTGAGTGCATTCCTTACCATCACATCATCCTCCACCTTTGCTCCCATGGCAGACAACTGATCTCTGATCGCCTGTAGTTTGAAAAGGAAGGGCTCTATTTCTTCTCCCTTGGCCATCATGAATGACCTCATATGATTCTCCAGAAGCATTCTCCTTTGGATGGAATTTCCCTCATATAGGGTAGTTAAGGCCTTCCACATCTCTAATATTTTTCTTTTCAGCTATGTGTGGAACTATATAATCCTTAACCCCATCCATTATGAAGTGTTTCGTATGTGCCACAGTTTCCTCATGCTTTGCTAGGAAAACAACATCGGTTGGTGTGGCCATGAATTTTATTGCATGGTCCCTCAGACCGTATGCCTCCATAACTACCAGGATTCTGTCCTTCTAGACTAAAAATTTGGATAGACCATCCAAATGATCCTAATCACATAGTCAATGAGGTGCCATCTGCTTAGCAAATCTGTCGAAACAAATCCTTTTCTCTATGCTATAGACTCGGATCTAGGGTCCTTGGTGAGAAAGGCACCCTCTGCTCGCTCTGAAAACCGACTTCCTCTCTTGGAAGTCTTCCAAATCAAAATCAATCAGATCTCCTCGATCCTATGATTGATCTGCATATTTATTTGGCTAGAAACCCTCTGAGAATCTATTCTCCTCTCACTCTTTTTCACCCAGTGCTAAGGCTAAATTGTGAATCTTCAGAAATTTAACCCCACCAACAACTTTTGAAGCTATGCAACACTGCTTCCGGCACTCTGGATCAACAATGTATTTAGGACTGCGTCACCCTAGATGGCCTCTGCATGAGTAGATAGTAACAATACTATATTTGCGCTGCCTCTACACAGTAAGTAGGTGGGCCTGCATGGAGACTGCGTAGGACTATGTTACTCTGGCCTCTGCATGGCTCTTCTCCCTCTGATACTGTGCTGTCCCTCATGGAATTACTTTCTGTGGTTGTGATGTCCCTCCTGGACCGACTTTCTGCGGTAGCTGCTACTTTCTGCAGAAGTATTCTTTAGTCTTCTACTGGTGATCCTACTAGATCTGCAATTGCTCTGATAGCATGTGAAAATTTTTGAATATTACTTTATGCAGAAACCCTACTGTTAAATCTGGTTATACTTCTCCTACTTAATCAAGTTATTAATGCTGAAATCAGATTAATATTGAAGTAAACACATAACGGACTTTCACTGATTCAGATCTAAGCAAAGATACATGCACATAGACAAAGTGACACATAAGATTTTATGGAAAAATATCCCCGGAAAAACCCAATGCGGGAAAAAATGATCTTTTGGATACTGGAGGGTTTAAATTATTCAGTAGTTTCTGAATACAACAAATCTGGGCACCTTAATGGTTAACCACACTGAGAAAAAATAGATCTGCAGTTAACCTGATGTTCCGGAGACTGAAAATTTTACTGATCCACACCCTCAAATGAGATTTACAAGACACAGCCAAATTCTGCCTCTAGAAACCCCAACGCTGCCCCTGAAGCCCCTGCGTCAGCCCTGCTAGCCTCTGAACTTTCCTGGAGAGGGTTGTGTAACCCTAGACTGGGTGACACAATCCCTAAGGTGCCCTATACGGCCTTTGCGTAACCCTGAGGGCCTCCTGCTGCTCAGCACCTTTCTAGGACTGCGTAGCACCTGCATAGCGTCTGAAGCTCTCTACGCTGCACAGCTGGTGCTGCTGCCCCTGCTCCTCTGCACTGCTCCTAATTGCTGCTTCTTTTCATCTTGCTTATTCTTGGAACTGGGATCAGACCATCCCCTTATCCAATACTACCCCTCTCCGTAGCTGAAACACTTCTGAAAATTCTTAGAAAAACCGCCCTAGGAGTTTAGCTTAGTCTCAGTGCTCAGCCTTCGTGTGTGTGTTCTCCAACTAACCCCAAGATTTTCATTTATTCTTTCTCATTGGGAAACCAATGACCATGATCTAATCTTGAATCGATGGCTAAGATTAAAATAAATATTGATCCGTGTGACTTAAGTCATTTCCATCACATGTTTTAATTAATTACCTTTAATATTTTAATTTTCCTAAGTTAGACTTAGGGTCTTTAATTAAAAATATTAACTAATTAATTATCTCCCAAACTGGATGGAATTTCCCAAATCCATTTATGGGTCTTGGAGATCTCATGTACTCTAGTCCCTCCACAAATTTTGGGAGCTAGAGCACACCCTATGCTACCCAAACACTCAAGAAAAATCAACACATATAACTAAGAAGCAACATTCACAACATTCAAGAATACCGGAAAAAACAAATAGTAATCAAGACCAAGCTCCAGTTTCTGCGAAGAAGAAGAATACTTAGATGAAGAAATCACTAATTTTGTGAGAAGGTTGAAAAGAGGAACATGTAAGTTACAAGGTAAAATTCCCTTAATATGTTTCAATTGTGGTGATATTTACCACTTTGCAGCTAAATGTCCTCATAATTACTCTGGTAACAATGAAGAAGAACCGAGGAAAGGGAAGAAGGGTCAAAGAAGATTCAACAAGCAGGAAAAAAGGAAAGTCTTTAAGAAATATGTGGAGGGAGGAAGATTGAATCTATGTAACATTTCTCCAAAACTTTGTTCGAAAATGAGGCAATGTGTTGAAGAATTGTGTGAAAGGGTTCTGCACATCATTTCAATTTTCAAAATAAACCCCTTCTCCTTTTCAAATCAAGCAACACCCCCTTTTTTAAAAATAAAGTTGTTTTTTAAAACAATACCCACAAATCTATTTTAAGAAATTTCAAACACTTTCAATCATTTCAATCACCCATTTGTTTATAAAAATAAACACCCTTATGAATACTATGAATAAATTATGACATAATTTGACTTAATATATATATATATATATTTTTTTTAATTTTTTATATAAATGAGTTACGAATCCCATTAAGAAGGATCTCGACTTATCTCGTTAATTGAATTTTTAATGGCTTGTGATTGCTTTAAAATTCGTGCTTTATGCTTCAACAAAAATTCTACCACTCAAGATTTACTTTTCCTATTCGCGCTTTCAATTAGCTCTGCTGCAACCGAATTTGTATACGACTTGTCTTTAGTGTGACTTTTTGGAAGGTTTTTTGGTCTAATTTCTCTAAAATCTGGTAGTAATTTATTGAAATCACAAATTTGATGGGTAACCCCTGCTCAATCGAAGTGAGCTAGGGTTTTGAGCGTGCTGAATCCATATGTACAGTAAAAAAACCAGTTTAAATAACATAAATCAAGATTTCACCTCAAATTGTTCAGCCGAATTCCAGCACCGGAAAGTCCAAAAAGATGCACTAAAGACAACTCCATTTGTATAACGCTCCCTTTGAGGGTTTGTGGTTGCATGTGATAGAAATCACTGTGAGTTTTTGAAACTAAAGCTTCTCTGAAATATTCTCAACTGCATTAGTAACCCGTAACACTTCTTTTGAACTTATAGGATGTGTTAATAATGCAACTTTTCAATTGTTGGGGTCATTACCTGGGATGCACTTCAAATATTTTTTTTTTAAAATCTCGGCCTTCTTCTCAAGAACTGGCGCTCTCTCTGCTGCTTCTTCACATCAGGATTCTTCAAACTTCTTCAAACATCTGTTGCTCTCTCAAATATTCTTATGCAGGATCACATCATCTCTCTACTGCACTTCGCTCATATTTTTTTCTCTCTTAGGGAGTCTTACGCAAAAATGAGCTCTGATACCATGACAAAAAATGAAAAGAAAAAAGAAGTTGTTATGAAACCAACTCCAAAAATAGAAGAAAATAGAGATCAATGCCTTAGAAATAAGCCACTTCGAGGGGCCAACCTCCTTTACATTACATAAATGAATAATTATTGGATCATAAAAATCACAAAACATCCTTTATATATATAGGAGTCCATGGGGTTGCAATATAATCCTAGCTGAGCTAACAATAATAATGTAAGGGCACAATAATAACAATATGGGGGTTACATGGGTACCACAATAACAATAAGGGGGGTACACTAACAACAATAACAAACTAAACTAATAATATGGTTGTGGGGACTTTCCATTCCTTAATGGATTTAATTTTGTTAGGGTCTACCTTAACACCCTCGTGAGATACAATATGACCCAGATATTCCACCTCTTCTACTCCAAAGAAACATTTGGAGCGTTTTGCATATAATTGTTTCTCTTCCAATAGTTTGAGCACCCTGTCAATATGTTGAACATGATCCTTCTAAGATCTGTTGTATATTAGTATATCATCAAAAAATAATATCACAAATTTTCTAAGGAAGGGTTTGAAAATGGAATTCATCAATGCCTTAGAAATAAGCCACTTTGAGGGGGAAACCTCCTTTACATTAAATAAATGAACAATTCTTGGATCATACAAATGAAAAAACCTTCATTCTATATGTAGGAGTCCATGGGGTCACAATATAATCCTAGCCACCCTAACAATAATAATGTAAGGGAATAATAATAACAATATGGGGGTTACAGGGGTACAACAATAACAATAAGGGGGCTACAATAACAACAATAAGGGACTACACTAGTAATATAGGGACCTAACATGCCCCTCCCCTTCAAAAAAGTGTTTTCCTCAATGCTTGAGTAGCTCTAGATTCTTCTGTATAGAATTCTCATCCTCCAATGTTGAATCTTTAGTGGGTAATTTCTTCCACATGATGATATACTCTGAAATTGATCGATTTCGTAGTTGTCGAGTTCTTATTTTCATGACTGCTTCAGGTTCCAATATGATTTTTCCTTCCTCGTCAAGTTATGCCAATATTGGTTGAACTAGAATTTTTTCACCTATAACCTTCTTTAAGCATGAAACATGGAAAACTGGATGCACTTGAGAAGAAGCAGGAAGCTCCAATTTTTATGCCATAGTACCAATATTTTGCAACACCTTTTAAGGACCATAATAATTTTGTGATAACTTATTATCCTTCTTAGCTTGCTTGAGGGAAATTTTTATGTATGGTTGTAGCCATAAAAATACCCAGTCTCCTACATCAAAAATTATCTTGTTGTGATGTTGATCTACCTATTGTTTCATTTGATTTTGTGCCAAATTTAGGTTATCCTCTAAGAGTAGGAGAACTTTTTGTTGATGCTAGATGTGATATTACATTGCTTGAAACTTAGAATCTTCTCTTAAAGATGATATGATGGACGGTGGATGGTATCCATAAAGTGCCATAAATGGGGTAATTTTTGTTGCACTATGAAAGGAAGTGTTATACCACCATTTAGCCAGAGGTAACCACATGACCCATTGTGTTTGTTTATCAGATACAAAACAACGTATATATCCTTACAAACATTTGTTCACTATCTCAGTTTGCCCATCAGATTGATGATGATAAGATGAGCTATGAGCTAGTTGAGTACCTAAACAAGAAAATAATTCCGTCAAAAAAATTCTAGTAAAAATGGGATCTCTGTCGCTTACAATAATATTTGGGTTTCCAAGTAGCTTTTGAATTGTTTCCATAAATGCAGCAGCAAATTTACTTGCATTAAGTGGATGAGATAATGCACAAAGTGTGCATACTTGGTAAGTCTATAAACTACCACCATGATGACACTCTTTCCTTTGGACTTAGGTAAACCTGTGATAAAATCCATTGAAATATCCTCCCAACATTTACTTGGAGTGGATAAAGGTTGTAGAAGACTTGGGGTCTTAATTGTCTCAACTTTATTTTGCTGGCAACCCAAACATTCCGCCACAAAATTTTGAATATCAGATTTAAGGCCATCCCAAAAAAATTCTTTCTTCACCCTATGGTAAGTTTTTAAAAATCCCGAGTGTCCTCCTAAGGGAGATGTCTACAATTCCAAAAGAATCTTCTGTTTTAGTTGGGAATACTTATAAAGATATAAGCGATCTTTGTACCATAAGGAATATTTTTTTCAACTAAATGTATCATATTTACTAGGATCTTGCTGTAACTTTTAAATGAGTGTCCACACTTCTTCATCCTTCTTCCATTCATCCCTTGCTTCGGTTATCCAATCTGATTGGATAATAGAAATGGCACAAAGCAATGATTCCAACTCTTAATCCTTTCTTGAGAGTGCATCTGCAACAACATTTAACTTCCATTTTTTGTAGATGATTTCAAAGTCATAACCCAACATCTTTGTGACCCATTTTTGCTTCTCTTCTGAAGATAGTCTTTGTTCCAAAAAGTGTTTAAGACTATCATGATCAATTTTTACCTTGAAGTGTCTTCCCATTTGGTAAGGTCGCCATTTCTTGAGTGCATGTAGTATTGCCAGCATTTCCTTCTCATAAATAGCTTCCTGTAAATACTTTCATTTGATTGGATGACTTTCAAAAGAAATGGGTCTTCCTTCTTGCATTAAAACCGCACCAATTCCATTTCCCGGGGCATCACATTCCACTATAAAGGTTTTGTGAAGTCTGGCGTAGCTAAGATCGATGTTAGGCACATTTCCTCTTTAAGATGCTCAAAGGCCTTAGTTTCTTTAGGAGTCCATGAAAATGAATCTTTCTTCAATAATGTTGTTAGAGGTGCTGATATTCTCCCATAATTCTTAACAAACTTGCAATAATACCTTGTTAACCTGAGAAATCCTAGCAATTTCTTTATGGTTGTGGGGACTTTCCATTCCTTAATGGCTTTAATTTTTTTAGGGTTTATCTTAACACCCTCATGAGATACAATATGACCCAGATATTCCACCTCTTCTACTCCAAATAAACATTTGGAGGTTTTTTCATATAATTGTTTCTCTACCAATAGTTTGAGCACCCTGTCAACATGTTGAACATGATCCTTCCAAGACCTGTTGTAGATTAGTATATCATCAAAAAACACTAACACAAATTTTCTAAGGAAGGGTTTGAAAATGGAATTCAAAAACCCTTGAAATGTAGAAGGTGCATTGGTAAGGCCAAAAGGCATGAACAAAAATTCATAATGACCTTCATGAGTTCGAAATGTTGTTTTTAGAATATCTTTAGTCTTCATTATAATTTGATGATATCCTGAATGAAGATCCAACTTGGAAAAATAAATTTCTCCATGTAATTCATCAATCACCAGAATGGGAAATTTATCTTTAATAGTGATCTTATTGAGCTCCCTATAATCCGGACACATGCCCCATGAGTCATCCTTCTTGTGCACCAATACTACTAGAGAAGAGAAAGAACTTTGACTAGGTTTAATTATACCAACCTCTAACATTTCTGTAATCATACGTTCAATTTCGATCTTTTGGACATAAGGATATCTGTAAGGCCTGATGTTTGGAGGAACACTTCCTGGAATAAAATGAATAGCATGATCATGACCACGAATAACTGGGAATCCTTTGGGAGTTTCAAACACCTTGGAATGATTCTCCAAGAATTTTTGCAGATCTAGAGAAATAGATGATTTTAATGTTGTAACTTATAGTGAGCATAATTGTGAAATTATGCCTCATTGTTCTTTCTTTAGAAGCTTTGTCATGACATTAGAGCTTATTATCTTTCCCAGCTTCCCTGCGATACCCGATAATTCAACTTCCTTTCCTTCCGAAAAAAATTTCAAGAAAAGTTCTTGATAATTAAAAGCTACCGTCCCCAAATATTGTAACCATTGCACTCCTAGTACAACATCCACACCTCCCATTGGAATGGAAAGCATTGGAATATTCAATACATATTCCCCCATGGTTAGCTTGATATTATGGCATTTTCTGGAATTTATTCTTTTTCTAGGGTTGGTTCCTGGTGTATATCCTCTTCTTTTGAAGTTTCTCATTCATTTTCTTCCTCCTTGATCCGGATTTATACAAGAATGAAAAATAGTACACATATAACAATAAATATGAAAATGCAGTGGAAATAACACTTCATTTCATTAATATCAAAGAATTGAAATTTGTTTACAGACATAATGGAAATAAACTAGCTAGGGCGTTGTTAGCTTATCTCTGAGAAGAGATGTGGTGGCTACAGGCCTCTGAAATTTGTCTTACAATGAGGCTCAAAGGCCTATATATTATTGAGAAACAATGGAAAACCCTAAAATCCAAAAACTTAACCCTAGGGTATGAAACACCAGAATATGGGCCCTGTCGGGGTAAATTGGTATATCTATTTCTCGGGCTCGTAAATTTGGCATACTATCTCCGTTTGACGCACATGATCATTAGAAATATCTATCCGAGGAATACAACCAATAATTGTGAATATCAAGTCCAGAATAGAATCATATTAACCAGAGGTTTTATGCCCAAAAAACTTCGTTTGGGGCCTCAAAACGGCTCTGGAAGTTCAGGACCCGAAAAATTGCTAAAAATAGTAAATTGTGATATAATTAAGGAAACTAAAAAACTGAAAGAAACAATGGTGGGGCCCCAAGTGGAATAGGCGGGTGGACACCAATATCCACCTAGCTCATTCCTCCCCCTTAGGAAGCAATGGTCCCCATTACGTTGAGTTCCTCCATGAGATGAGGAAACTTCTACTGAAATTGGTCCCTAGTGAACCACTTGCATTGGTGCAGGAGTTGGCCAACTTTGACAACTAGATACAGTTGGATCTTCTGTTGGAAAGTGTTCTTGATTTTCATGTCCATGATACAATCTATGGTGGCCAATTCCATGTAGTCTAGGTTTAACTCTGTTGGTGTGAGTTGTTCTGCAATGTTAGAGGTGTCCATTAGAGGTGGGAAATAGGGCTGAAGGTGGTCCACATTGAATACTGGGTGTAGAAAAAGGAATGGTGGAATATTGAGCTCGAAGGCATTGTTCCCTAAAGCCTTGGTGATGGTGTACGTCCCATATCAGAGTGAGCAAATCTTGCGGTGGGGTCCAGTGAGGCGCTCCTTCTACAAATGTAGCCACACTTTTTTGCCCACCTGGAAGTGGTGTGGCACCCGATGTTGATCATGTCGTTGCTTGTACTCAGCATTGGCTCTGTCCAATATGTCATGAACCTGTTGGAAGATGTGCTGAATTTGCTCAATGAAGTAGTTTGCTTTGTCAGCTTTAGACTGGACATGAGCCAAATCAACATGAGTAGCCACAAATGGCATGGCTATGTCAATGGGACATAGTGGCTGGAACCCCAGGCCCACCTGAAAGGGGCTGTGGTCGGTTGAGCTGTGGAGATCCCGATTATAATTGTGTTGTACATAGGGAAGGCTCATCCCATGTGCGTGGATTATTTGAATTGTACATGCACAAAATGTGTACAATCATCCTATTGACGACCTCTTTTTGGCCATCAGTTTGGGGATGGAAAGTTGTGGACTTGGTGAGCTTCGTGTCCAACATTGACTAGAGGGTGGACCAAAATGTGTTGAGGAACCTACTATCTTGATTTGAGATGACAGACTGTGGGATCCCAAAGTGCACCCACACTCGTTCAAAGAATAGTTTAGCAAAGGCTTTTGTTGTGATATTTTTCTTGCAGGCCGACTTAATGAACATCTTCGAGAATCTATCGATGACCATGAAAACACAGTCATTTTCATGCTTATTAGAAGGAAGGCCCAGCATGTAATACATGGATATGGATTCCCAAGGTCGACTAGGGGTAGGTAGCAGAGTATAGAGGCCTTGATTCTTGATGGTCGGTTTGGAAATGGAGCAAGCAGCGCAGGATCTGATGTACTTCCAAACATCTTGTCAAAGGTTCTGCCAATAGAAATAATTCTGCAGTACTGCCACTGTTTTCTCAACCTTGAAATGCCCAATGAATCGACTATAGTGTGATTCCCAAATCATCTTAGCACGCTCACTTGAAGGAACAAAAAGGTGTCCCACGTGACATAGCAGTGCATTCTGGAGGTGAAAATTTGGAACTTGCGTATCCTCCAAGAGTTTCTTGTATGTGTGGCCAAATTCTAGATTACTCTTGTATAGAAGCGGCCAATCATAAGTCTCGTGCCCATAAGAGTTGAGAACGGTGGTTAGCACCATGATCGCTGGTTAGCTGAGGCAACCTGCAACATTATTGGTGCTGCCCTTCTTATACTTGATGTTCAAATGAAATTGTTGCAAATATGTGGACCACTTCTGATGGAAATCATTCTGCAACTTCCCTTGTGTCTGTATGAAATGCAGGGGTTAGTGGTCTGTGTGGATGACCGTTTCCTTCCCCAAAATGTAATGCTTCCATTGGCGGCATACCTACACAATGGAATACATTTCTTTTTCATAAGTGGGATACTTGTGGATTGTGTCAGACAGTGTCTAACTATGATATGCCACTGGATGCCCCTGTTGAGTAAGAACTTTCCCAATAGCATAGTCAGAGGCATATGTATCAATCTCAAATGGTTTTTTCAAGTCTGGTAATGTGAGCACTGGAGCAAAGCATAGGTGATGTTTCAATTCTACGAACGCCTTCTGTTAATATTCCGAACAAAAGAATTTTGCTTTCACTCCTCCCTTGGTGACTTGACTCAAGGGCCAAGTGATATGAGAGAATCCCAATATGAACCTGTGGTAGGAACTAGCAAGATCTAGAAAGTTACGAAGCTTTGTTAGAGTGGTTGGGGCCGACCAATCCCAAATTACTTGGATCTTGGTTGGATTGAAATGCACCCTCCGTTCATCAATAATGTATCCCAGATACTGAACCTAGGTCATGCCAAAAGTTTACTTCTCCAAATTAGCACACAACTTGTGTTGCTGCAGTGTTTGAAGGACCCATCGGATGTGGTTGAGGTGCTCTTCCCAATTTTGGCTGAAGATCAGGATGTAATCCAATTAAACTACTACAAATGAGTTGGTGAATGGCCACAAGATCTCTTCCATCAGCCTTGTGAAGGTTGTGGGAGCATTCGTCAACCCAAAAGGCATGACCAACCATTCGAAAAGGCCCTCCTTGGCTTTGAAGGTAGTATTCCACACATCGGAGGGTTCGATTGGTACCTGGTGATACTAAGACTTCAAGTCGATCTTGCTGAAATATTTCACCCCTTTGAGTTGATCCAGAAGGTCATCAATCCATCGAATCAGGTACCTATTTTGGACAGTGATATTATTCAGCGCCTGATAGTCAATATAGAGTCTCCAAGTCCCATCCTTATTTTTCACCAACATGACCGAGCTCCCACAGGGCGATGAACTCAGCTGGATGTGATATTTCTGCAGCAGCTCCTGAATCTACTTATTGATTTCATCGTTCTCCAGAAGAGAGCGCTGATAGACCGGTCCACTGGGCAACAACGCACATGAGGTCATATCGATGGGGTGCTCAACTTGATAGTGCAGAGGCACCCCTGTAAGTGAGGTGAATATGTCCCCATACTTCTCCATGACCTTGTCCGTTTGTTGTTGCGTGCGAAGGAGCCCTACCTAGAGGTGCCATAGTCTTCTTCTTGCCCTGGGGTGGATCATCAGGAAAAAAAATTTCCTAGTTTTGGAAATGATCTTACTGCATTGTTTTGCAGAAACCAAAGAGATAGCCGCAAGCAGTGGTACCTTTGGTATCTTGTACAACTTATTAACCAAAGTAACAATAACAACGCGAGGTCAAGACTCATACACAACATGTCGCTTTCACGAGTATGGTTGGCCTAATAATACATCACAAACATCAAGAGGAGAAATGTCACATAATACCTCATCTATGAAGGGGTTGATGCTGTAAGGAAGGAGGCACTGCTCGCTGACATGGAGATCCCGTCCTTGGTGAAGCCACTCGATGGTGTACGACTGTGGGTGTGCTATGGTCGGCAAGCCCAAACACTTCATGACCTCTGCTGAAATGAGGTTCTTTTGGTTCCCACTGTCAATAATGAACTGTAGTGGGGAACCCTTTACCCACATCTAAGAGTGGAAGAGACACTCCTCCTCCTCTGGATCTTCTGGTTCCTCCTGCTGGATCATTGCAGTGGCAACGGTGGCATTGGGCTCCACATAAATAATCTACTTCCCTTTGTTATTCCCCTTGTCGGGTTCTGATTTAGAGTCGAAGCATGCATCCGATTCAGAAGCCCTCATCTCGGCCACCAGTGACTGCTTGGCCCGACACTCACTTGTGTTGTGAGTGGAGCTCTTATGGAACTCACACCACTTTCCCGTGTCCTTCTTCGGCTTCGTGGGGTTGTTATTTTCTTGTGGCTTCAATGGACTATCTTGGGCCACCATGCCTTGGCTTTGTCCTTTGTTCTCCGGTTTGGGGCCACCTTTCTCTTGCTTTTGATTCGCATATCCAAAGTCTCGCTACTTCTTTTTTAATTTTTTCTCAATCTTGGCAGCATATCGGTATGCCATACTAAGAGAGGAGATGTCAAGGAAATCCATTTCCTCCTGAACGTATTTTTGCAGACAACTGTGGTACTTCAGCACCAAATTTTTATCTGAATCTTTGATACCCAAATTTGTGCATAGGGCATGGAACAGATTCGTCAGCTCATGCACATCTTGATCCCTTTGCTGCCACAACGTAGTCCATTGTATGTACTTTTCCTCATAGCTCCCCATAGGATAATATTGTTCCTTGATGGCGTCTCAGATAGAATTCAAAGTGGGTATGACCAAGAATAGAGAGGGTTCCCCCTCATCCTTTTTCTCATAATAGGTTTCCCAACAGTCCTTGACATGGGGGGTAGCTTCGAGGAGTGCAAAAATAATCTTCTCCTGGTCGGAAAAGTCATGAACTGAGAAATATACTTCTAGTAGATTCAACCATCTATCTACGGTGTCTGCATCTATTTGAACCTAAAATATGGGAATGTCAAAGTTTACTTGTACCTTAAAAGGAGTTGCACCTCCACAGTGGCTGTTGGATGTAGATGCGCCACCGGTGGGTAGTCGTTGAAGGATCTAGGAAAAGTTATCCATCATCGTGTTCCTTTTTTTTTCGAGGGCCTCCTTGAGCAATATTTTGATAGGATATCTTGCTGCCTCATCTTTCTTTTCGTCCCCCATGGGCGGCCTTCGGGGTTTGTGAGGCTGATCTTGCAAAGGTCAAACCAGATCGAGCAATAACTTCTTATACCCCGACCTCGTTGGGGACATGCAAAGAAGGATCGAGAAAGAGTAAGCTACTCTGATACCACTGATCTGGATTTATGCAGTAACAAAATAAAATACACATATAACCATAAATATGAAAATGTAGTGGAAATAACACTTCATTTTATTAATATCAAAGAAATGAAATTTGTTTACAAACAGAATGGAAATAAACTAGCTAGGGTGCTAGTAGCTTACCTCTGAGAAGAGATGTGGTGGCTACAAGCCTCTGAAATCTGTCTTAAAATGAGGCTAGAAGGCCTATATATTATTGAGAAACAATGGAAAACCCTAAAAATCCAAAAACCTAACCCTAGGATATGAAACGCTATAATATGGGCCCCGTCAGGGTAAATTGGTACATCAATTTCCCAGGGTTGTAACTTTGACATAATATCTTTGTTTGACACACATGATACATCATTAGAAATATCTATCCAAGGACTACAAATTCTGATTACAAATATCAATTTTAGAGCGGACTCATATTCGCTGGAGGTTCGATGCCCAAAAAACGTCATTTAGGGCCTCAGAACGGCTCCTGAAGTTCAGGACCCGAAAACTGCGAAAAATAGTAAACTTTGTTATAATTAAGGAAACTAAAAAACTAAAATAAACAATGGTGGGACCTCAAGTGGAATAGGCGGGTGACCACCAATATCCATCTAGATCACTCTTATTCAAAATCTATGTAAAATAATTTCTTCTCAGCACACGTATGACCTTTATTTTATTTGCGATCACAACTGTAGCAAAGCCCTTTTGCTATTTATTATTCCAATTGCTGTGGTGTCAATATTGTAGGTTTTGGAAGTCTATGAGTAGCAATACTTCCATCTTTATAGATGTGAGTGGTAGGCTTCCTTGACGCCATAATTTTACATTAATTTTTCTTGTTAGCCTGAATGCCTTCTCCAATGAATTAGGTTCCCAAAGCCAAACCTCATGTTGAATGTTATCCTTTAAAGTCCCTATGAAGACATCAATTCTGTGTTCCTCTGGAATATCAATTACCCTTATATTCAATTTTTGGAAGTCCTCAATGTGCTCCACCATTCAACCCTTTTGTTTGAGATTTATCATTTGGCTAAATAAGGTGTTTCTCTTTGTATCCTCATAATGTGCTATCATTTCCTTCGTTAAAATTAACCAAGTGACAATTTTTTTACGGGAGCAAAGCCATCGATACCATACAAATGTATTTTTTTCTAAAAATAAAGTTGTAATACATACCTTTTGTGTGTTTGTCACATTGTTGAGATCAAAATATTGCTCCATCTGTAGTATCCATGTTACGGGATCCTTACCATCAAAATTCTTCATATCTATCTTTGGAATATGGTGGGCCTTCAATCTAACATTATAGTTTATGAAATCATGATTAACATTTATTTTGTTCTCGTCACGAGTTTCCTCTACTATATTTTCACCATTAGGAATCATTTCTTGTATCAACTTTGTCAAACCTTCCATGTATGCTTTTAGATCATTCTTCATGTCTTCCATGTTGTCTTTCATTTTTTCTTCTATACCATCGATCTTAGATTCCATGTCTTCCATGCCATTCTTCAAACCATCCATCTTAGCTTCCATGCCTTTCTTCAAACCATCCATCTTAGCTTCCACACTTTTCTTCAAAACTTCCATTTCATTTTTTGTTTCTCTTTTGATCCAAATTTATGCAGGAACACAATATAATAAACATATAACCATAAATACAAAGATTCAGCAGAAAAATCACTTCATTTCATTAATATCAAAGAACTGAAATTTGCTTACAGACAGAATGGAAATAAACTAGCTAGGGCGCTGGTAGCTATCTCTCAGAAGAGATGTGGCGGCTACAGGCCTCTGAACTGAGTTAAAATGAGGCTTGAGGGCCTATTTATTATTTAGAAACAATTTAAAACCCTAAACATTGAAAACCCTAACCCTAGGATATGAAGCGCCAAAACTATGGGCTTCGTTTGGGTAAATTGGTGTTTCAACTTCCCGAGGACATAACTTTGGCATACGATCTTTGTTTGACGCCAACCATACCTTGTTAGAAATATCTATCCAAGGACTACAAATTTTGAGTGAGAAACATCGGTCCATAGAACCATGTTGCTCCTGGTTTTCCTAAAAAACGTCGTTTAGGGCCTCAAAACGGCTCTGGAAGTTTAGGACCCGAAAAACTGCTAAAAATAGTAAACTGTGCCGAAACTGAAAAAATGAAAGAGACAATGGTGGAGCCCCAAGTGGAATAGGTAGGTGACCACCAATATCCACCTGGATCATTCCTCCCCCCTTAGGAAGCAATGGTCCCCATTGCGTTAAGTTCCTCCATGAGATGAGGAAATTTCTGCTGAACTTGGTCCCCGGTGAACCACTTTCCTTGGTGCAGGAGTTGGCCAGCTTTGACAACCCGATATAGTTGGATCTTCTGCTGGCGAGTGTTCTTGATTTGCATGTCCATGATACAATTTGTGGTGGCTTGTTCCATGCAGTCTGGATTTAACTCTGTTGGTGTGAGTTGTTCTGCAATGTCCGAGGTGTCCAGTAGAGGTGGGAAGTAAGGACGAAGGCGATCCACATTGAAGACTGGGTGCAGACCAAGGAATGGTGGAATATTGAGCTCGAAGGCATTGTTCCCTACAGCCTTGGTGATGGTGTACGGCCCGTATCGGAGCGGGCGAAGCTTGCGGTGGGGTCCAGTGAGGCACTCCTTCTGCAAATGTAGCCATACTTTGTCGCCCACCTGGAAGTTGTGTGGCACCCGGTGTTGATCATGGTGTTGCTTGTACTTGGCATTGGCTCTGTCCAATATATCATGAACCTATTGGCGGATGTGTTGAATGCGCTCGATGAAGCTACTGGCTTTGTCAACTTCAGACTGGACATGAGCTGAATTGGCCTGAGCAGCTGCAAATGGCATGGATACGTCAATGGGACATAGTGGCTGGAATCCCAAGCCCACCTGAAAGGGGCTATGGCCGATTGAACTGTGGAGAGCCCGATTATAACTATGTTGTACATAGGGGAGGCTCTCGTCCCATGTGCGTGGATGCTTTGAATTGTACATGTGCATAATGTGTACAATCATTCTGTTGACGACCTCTGTCTGGCCATCTGTTTGGGGATGGAAAGCTGTGGACTTCGTGAGCTTGGTATCCAACATCGACCAGAGGCTGGACCAAAATGTGCTGAGGAACCTGCTATCCCGATCTGATATGATAGACTGTGGGATCCCAAAGTGCACCCACACTCGTTCAAAGAAGAGTTTAGCAGTGGCTTTTGCTGTGATATTCTTCTTGCAGGCCACCATAATGGCCATCTTCGAGAATCTATCGACGACCACGAAAACACAGTCATTTCCCTGCTTAGTAGAAGGCAGGCCCGACATGTAATCCATGGAGATGGATTCCCAAGGTCGACTAGGGGTAGGTAGAGGAGTATATAGGCCTTGCTTCTTGATGGTCGGTTTGGCAATGGCACAAGAAGTGCAGGATCTGATGTGCTTCTCAACATCCTTTCGAAGGTTCGGCCAATAGAAATACTTCTGCAGGATTGCTACTATTTTCTCGACCCCGAAATGCCCAGCGACTCGACTGTAGTGTGCTTCCCATATCATCTTGGCACGCTCGCTTCAAGGAACACAAAGGTGTCCCAGGTGACATAAAAGTGCATCTTGGAGGTGAAAATTTGGAACTTGCATGCCCCCCAAGAGTGCCTTGTAAGTGTGGCTGAATTCTGGGTCACTCTCATAGAGGAGCGGCCAATTAGAAGTCTCGTGCCCACAAGAGTTGAGCACGGTGGTGAGCACCCCGATCGGTGGTCGGCTGAGGCAGTCTGCAACATTATCGGTGCTACCCTTCTTGTACTTGATGTTCAAATGAAACTGTTGCAGATATGTGGACCACTTCTGATGGCGATCATTCTGCAACTTCCCTTGTGTCTGTATGAACTGCAGGGGCTAGTGGTCTGTGTGGATGATTATTTCCTTCCCCAAAATGTAATGCTTCCATTGTCGACAAGCTTGCACAATGGAATACATTTCTTTGTCATAAGTGGGATACTTGTGAACTGTGTCAGACAATGTCTCACTGTGATATGCCACTGGATGTCCTTGTTGAGTAAGAACCACCCCAATAGCATAGTCAGAGGCATCTGTCTCGATGTCAAATGGCTCTTGCAAGTTTGGTAATGTGAGCATTGGGGCAGAACAGAGGCAATTTTTCAATTCCGTAAACGACTTCTGTTGAGATTCCGACCAAAAGAATTTTTCTCTCACTCCTCCCTTGGTGACTTGAATCAAGGGCCAAGTGATATGAGAGAATCCCAACACGAACCTACGGTAGAAATTAGCAAGACCCAGAAAGCTGCGAAGCTCTGTTATAGTGGTTGGGGCTGGCCAATCCCAAATGAATTGGATCTTGGTTGGATCCACATGCACCCCCCTTTCATCAATAATGTATCCTAGATATTGAACCTGGGTCATGCCAAAAGTGCACTTCTCCAAATTGGCACACAACTTGTGTTGCCGCAGTGTTTGGAGGACTTGTCAGATGTGGTGGAGGTTCTCTTCCCAAGTCTAGCTGAAGATCAGAATTTCATCCAAGTACACCAGTACAAATGAGTTGGTGAATGGCCGCAAGATGTCGTCCATCAACCTCATGAAGGTTGCGGGAGCATTCGTCAACCTAAAAGGCATAACTAGCCATTCGAAAAGGCCTTCCTAGGCTTTGAAGGCAGCCTTCCACACATCGGAGGGTTCAATTGGTACCTGGTGATACCCAAAATTTAAGTCGATCTTGCTGAAATATTTTGCCCCTTTGAGTTGGTCCAGAAGGTCATCAATTCGTGGGATCGAGTACCTATTCCAGACAATGATCTTTTCAGCGCCTGATAGTCAATACACACTCTCCATGTCCCATCCTTCTTCTGTAACAACATGATCACGCTCCCATAGGGCGATGAACTTGGTCGGATGTGACCTTTCTACAATAGCTCCTGAATCTGCCTCTTAATTTCATTTTTATCCAGAACAGAGCGCTGATAGATCGGTCCATTGGGTAGCGGCGCACCTGGGGTCAGATCAATCGGGTGCTTGACTTGATAGTGCAGAGGAACCCCTGTGGGTGAGGTGAAGATGTCCTCGTACTCCTCCACAACCTTGTCCATTTTTTGTTGTCGTGTAGAGGAGCCCTATCTGGAGGTCGTGGCTACAGTCCTCTTCTTGCCTTGGGGGTGGATCATCAGGAAAAAGAATTTCCTGGTTTGGGAAATGAGCTTACTACATTGTTTTACAGTAACCAAAGAGATAGCAGTAGGAGGTGGTACCTTTGGTATCCTGTACAACTTATTTCCCAAAGTAACAATAACAGCGGGAGGCCGAGACTCATACATAGCACGACGCTTCCACAAGTATGGTTGTCCTAATAATACATCAAAAAGATCAATAGGGGCCACGTCATATAATACCTCATCCGTGAAGGGCTTGATGCTATAGGGAAGGCGACACTGCTAGCTGACGTGGAGATCTCATCCTTGGTGATGCCACCCGATGCTGTATGGATGTGGGTGAGCTGTGGTCGGCAAGCCAAACCGCTTCACGATGTCTGCTAAAATGAGGTTCTTTTGGCTCCCATTGTCGACAATGAACTATACCGGGGAGCCCTTTACCCACATATCGGAGTGGAAGAGACATTCCTCCTCCTCTGGATCTTCCGGTTCCTCCTTCTGGATCTTCATAGTGGCAACAGTGGCATTGGGCTTCGCATCAATAATCTATTTCCCTTTTTCATTCCCCTTGTCAGGTTCTAATTCAGAGTCGGAGCATGCATCTGACTCAGAAGCCCTCATCTCAGCCACCAGCGACTGCTTGGCCCGACACTCACTTGTGTTGTGAGTGGAGCTCTTATGGAACTCACACCACTTTCCCGTGTCCTTCTTTGGCTTTGCGGTGTTGTTCTTTGCTTGTGGCTTTGACAGGTTGTCTTGAGCCACCATGCCTTGGCTGTCTCCTTTATTCTGTTGTTTGGGAGCACCTTTCCCTTGCTTTTGATTCGCAGATCCAAAGTCTCGCTTCTTCTGTTTGAATTTCTGCTCAATCTTGGCCGCATACCGGTATGCCGTACCGAGAGAGGAGATGTCAAGGAACTCCATTTCCTCCTGAATGTATCTGTGCAGACAATTGTGATACTTTAGCAATAAATTTTTCTCTGAATATTTGATACCCAACTTTGTGCGCAGGGTATGGAACAGATTCGTCAGCTCATGCACATCTTGATCCCTTTGTTGTCACAGCGTGGTCCATTATATGTACTTTTCCTCATAGCTCCCCATGGGATAGTACTGTTCCTTGATGGCATCTCAGAAATAATTCCAAGTTGGTACGGCTAAGAACAGAGAGGGTTTTTTCTGGTCCTTGTTCTCACAGTAGGTTTCCCACCAGTCCTTGACATGGGGGGTAGCTTTGAGGAGTGCAAAAATAATCTTCTCCTGGTCAGAAAAGTCATGAACTGAGAACTATCCTTCTAATAGATTCAACCATCTATCTACGGCATCTGCATCTATTTGACCCTCAAATATGGGAATGTCAAAATTTACTTGTACCTTAAAAGGGGTCGCCCCTCTAGAGTGGCTGCTGGATGCAGATGCGCTGCCGGTGCGCAGCCGTTGAAGGATCTGGGAAAAGTTATACATCATCGCGTTCCTTTGTTTTTCGAGGGCCTCCTCAAGCAATATTTTGATAGGATCTCCTGCTCCCTCATCTTTCTTTTCGTCCCCCATGGGCGTCCGTCAGGGTTTGCGAGGCTGATCTTGCAAAGGTTCCACCAGATCGAGCCCTAACTCCTTATACCCCGACCTCGTTGAGGACATGCAAAGAAGGATCGAGAAAAAGCATACGAATCTGATACCATTGATTCGGATTCATGCAGGAACAAAATATAATAAGCATATAACCATAAATACAAAGATGCTGCGAAAAAATCACTTCATTTCATTAATATCAAAGAACTGAAATTTGCTTATAGACAGAATGGAAATAAACTAGCTAGGGTGCTGGTAGCTATCTCTGAGAAGAGATGTGGCAGTTACAGGCCTTTGAACTAAGTTACAATGAGGCTCGAGGTCCTATGTATTATTTAGAAACAATGGAAAACCCTAAACATCGAAAACCCTAACCCTAGGAGATGAAGCGCCAAAACTATGGGCCCCGTTTGGGTAAATTGGTGTTTCAATTCCCCGGGGACGTAACTTTGGCAGACGATCTCTGTTTGACGCGAACCATACCTTGTTAGAAATATCTATACAAGGAATAAAATTTTTTAGTGAGAAAATTTTGTCCATGGACCCATGTTGCTCCCGGTTTTCCCAAAAAACATTGTTTAGTGCCTCAAAACGGCTTCGGAAGTTAATGACCCGAAAAACTGCTAAAAATAGTAAGTTGTGCTAAAATTGAAAAACTAAAAGAGACAATGGTGGGGCCCCAAGTGGAACAAGCGGGTGACCACCAATATCCACCTGGATCATTCCTCCCCCCTTAGGAAGCAATGGTACCCATTGCGTTAAGTTCCTCCATGAGATGAGGAAACTTTTGCTGAACTTGGTCCCTAGTGAACCACCTTCCTTAGTGCAAGAGTTGGCCAACTTTGATAACCCGATACAGTTGGATCTTTTGTTGGTGAGTGTTATTGATTTGCATGTCCATGATACAATCTATGGTGGCCTGTTCCATGAAGTCTGGGTTTAACTCTGTTGGTGTGAGTTGTTTTGCAATGTCAGAGGTGTCCAGTAGAGGTGGGAAGTTAGGACGAATGCGGTCCACATTGAATAGTGGGTGCAGAACAAGGAATGGTGGAATACTGAGCTCGAAGGCATTTTTACCTACAACCTTGGTGGTGGCGTATGGCCCGTATCGGAGTGGGCGAAGCTTGCGGTGGGGTCCAGTGAGGCACTCCTTATACAAATGTAGACACACTTTGTCGCCCACCTGGAAGTTGTGTGGCACCTGATGTTGATCATGGCGTTGCTTGTACTTAGCATTAGCTCTGTCCAATATGTCAAGAACCTATTTGCAGATGTGTTGAATGTGCTCGATGAAGCTATTTGCTTTGAGTAGCCGCAAATGGCATGGCTACGTCAATGGGACATAGTGGCTGGAATCCCAAGCCCACTTCTGAAAGGAGATGTGGCCTATTGGAGCTATGGAGAGGCTTCAATTATAACTATGTTAAAATATTAGGAAGGCTCACATCCCATGTGTGTGGATGCTTGAATTGTACATGCACATAATGTGTACAATCATTCTCAAGGACGACTTCTCAAGGAGCCATCCGTCAGGATGGAAAGCTGTGGACTTGGTGAGCTTGGTGTCCAGCATTGACCAGAGGCTGGACCAAAATGTGCTGAGGAACATGCTATCCTGATCTGATATGATAGACGGTGGGATCCCAAAGTGAACCCACACTCGTTCAAAGAAGAGTTTAGCAGTGGCTTCTACGGTGATATTCTTCTTGCAGGCCGCCATAATGGCCATCTTCGAGAATCTATCGACGACCACGAAAAAACAGTCATTTCCATGATTAGTAGAAGGCAGGCCCGACATGTAATCAATGGAGATGGATTCCCAAGGTCGAATAGGGGTAGGTAGAGGAGTATATAAGCCTTGCTTCTTGATAGTTGGTTTGGAAATGGCACAAGCAGTGCAGGATCTGATGTGCTTTCCGACATCCTTTCGAAGGTTCAGCCAATAGAAATAATTCTATAGTATTGCTACTATTTTCTCGACCCCAAAATGCCCAACGACTCAACTGTAGTGTGCTTCCCATATCATCTTGGCGCGCTCTCTTGAAGGAACACAAATGTGTCCCAGGTGACATAAAAGTGCATCTTGGAGGTGAAAATTTGGAACTTGCGTACCCCCCAAGAGTGCCTTGTATGTGTGGCCAAATTCTAGGTCGCTCTCATAGAGAAGCGTCCAATCAGAAGTCTCGTGCCCAAAAGAGTTGAGAAAGGTGGTGAGCGCCACGATTGGTGGTCGGCTGAGACAGTCTGCAACATTATTGGTGCTACCCTTCTTGTACTTGATATTCAAATGAAACTATTGCAGATATGTGGACCACTTCTGATGGTGATCATTCTGCAACTTCCATTGTGTCTGTATGAACTGCAGGGGCCAGTGGTCTGTGTGGATGATTGTTTCCTTCCCCAAAATGTAATGCTTCCATTGTCGACAAACTTGCATAATGGAATACATTTCTTTGTCATAAGTGGGATACTTGCGAACCGTGCCAGACAATGTCTCACTGTGATATGCCACTGGATGTCCCTATTGAGTAATAACTGCCCCAATGGCATAGTCAGAGGCATCTGTCTCAATCTCAAATGGCTATTGCAAGTATGGTAATGTGAGCACTGGGGCAGAACAGAGACAATTTTTCAATTCTATGAATGCCTTCTGTTGAGGTTCCGACCAAAATAATTTTTCTCTCGCTCCTCCCTTGGTGACTTGACTCAAGGGCCAAGTGATATGAGAGAATCCCAACACGAACCTACGGTAGAAATTAGCAAGACCCAGAAAGTTGCGAAGCTCTGTTATAGTGGTTGGGTCTGGCCAATCCCGAATGACTTGGATCTTGGCTGGATCCACATGCAGCCCCCTTCCATCAATAATGTATCCCAGATATTGAACCTGGGTCATGCCAAACGTGCACTTCTCCAAATTGGCACACAACTTGTGTTGCCGCAGTGTTTGGAGGACTTGTCGGATGTGGTGAAGGCGAATCTCCGAAGTCCGTTAAAGATCGAATCCAACGGCGTGAAGTGCGCCCAAAACGGTGTTCAATGGCCACAAGATGTCGTCCATCAATCCTCATGAAGGCTGCGTGAGCATTCGTCAATCCAAAAGGCATGACTGCCCATTTGAAAAGGCCTTCCTTGGCTTTTGAAGGCATTTTCCACACATCAAAGGGTTCAATTGGTACATGGTGGATACCAAGACTTGCTTCTTGAAATATTTCTGCCCGTTTGAGTTGGTGCAAGGTCATCAACTGTGATCAGTATCTATTCTAGACAAGTGATATTGATCGTGCCCCATAGTCACTATGCAGAGTCTCCACGTCCCATCCTTCTCCTCGTACTCAACACGACGGCTCCCACGTGGCGATGAATTTTACCTGATGTGACCTTTCCGTAGTAGCTCTCGAATCGCTTCTGATATTTTCATTGTTCTCCGCAATGTAGATACACTCAATCGGTCCATTGGGTAGCGGTGCACCTAGGGTCAGATCAATCGGGTGCTTGACCTGACAGTGCAGAGGAACCCCTGTGTGTGAGGTGAATATGTCCTTGTACTCCTCCAAAACCTTGTCCATTTGTTGTTGTCGTGCAGAGGAGCCCTGTTTGGAGGTCATGGCCATAGTATTCTTCTTTCCCTAGGGGCAGATCATCAGGAAAACGAATTTCCTAGTTTTGGAAATGAGCTTATTGCATTGTTTTGCAGTAACCAAAGAGATAGCGGCAGGAGGTGGTACCTCTGGTATCCTGTACAACTTATTTCCCAAAGTAACAATAACAGTGCGAGGTCAAGACTCATACACAACATGATGCTTCCACAAGTATGGTTGTCCTAATAATACATCAAAAACATCAATAGGGGCCACGTCACATAATACCTCATCTGTGAAGGGCTTGATGCTATAGGGAAGGCGGCACTACTGGCTAACGTGAAGATCTCGTCCTTGGTGAAGCCACCTGATGGTGTATGGATGTGGGTGAGATGTGGTTAGCAAGCCCAACTGCTTCACGACGTCTACTGAAATGAGGTTATTTTGGATCCCATTTTCGACAATGAACTGTACCGGGAAGGACTTTGCCCACATCTAGGAGTGGAAGAGACGTTCCTCCTACTCTGGATCTTCTGGATCTTCGAAGTGGCAACAGTGGCGTTCGGCTCCACATCAATAATATATTTCCATTTTTCATTCCCCTTTTTAGTTTTTGATTCAGAGTTGGAGCATGCATCTGACTCAGAAGCCCTCATCTCAGCCACTAGCGACTGCTTGGCCCGACACTCACTTGCGTTGTGAGTGGAGCTCTTATGGAACTCACACCACTTTCCCGTGTCATTCTTTGGCTTTGCGGTGTTTTTATTTTCTTGTTGTTGAATATTGCAACAAGAAACAGTGAAGGAGGCATCCTGAAACATCATTCCTGATCCTAGTTGGAAAGTGATCACCAAAACTAGGTGGGGGCCACACAGGTGATTTTTGTCGCAAATTCTATTTTTAGACATGTCGATCATATTCTATGAGTTGCAGGATGCTATTTGTGGATGGTTGGTCAAGTTGGAAAAATAGATGGATTTATATTTTTAGACATATTAGGCGGAATCTATTTTTAGATTGCCAGTCTAAAAATAGATATGTCGAATATTATTAGCTCTTAATAATATTTGGACTCTAAACATTATCTTATTCTCTTGGAGCACTTCAGTTAAGTGCACAGATGTGGCACAGGAGCTGACAGAAGGAATTACGCTATTCCCGAGGGTTAAGTGGAGCTATTGCATGGATACTTCAGTTAGAACTCATGTGAGAGAGTTTGGTGGAGTTGATTGAGGAAGTTAATGGAGTTGTGTTCAGTTTAACTAATCTAAACATAGTTGAGATATTTGTATCTAGTTTAACTGATTGATACAATTAGTGAGAGTGGTGTGAATTAATTATTAATTAATTCACTAATTATAAACTCATTAATCAACTAAAGAATACATCATTTAACTTCAGTGCATGGACAGTTTCAGTGGAGACCAGTGCAGAGATAGGTGAAAGGGCAAGTATGACTATCAGTTGTGACTATAAGTGATGCATGGTTTGCATCCAACACTCAGTAGAGATGCCTATAAAGACTGCGTGAGCAAGGCTAGGGTAATTTGAACTCATTAAGAGCTATTCTTCAGCAGGGATTGCGCAGTAAAGGTAGCCTATCAAGTGGCAGAGATTGGAGCATGTGTTTTGCTAGATCTAGCTTGATTAGTGTGTAGATATTGGAGATTGTACTAAGAGCTTGTGAGGAGCTTTGTAAAATGATTGTTACATGATCTCTATGACATATATAATATACAGATAGTTGGGGGTTTTCAGCTTTAAGCTTTCCCATTACATACTGTGTTCATATATGTGAATTTTTATGGCTTTAATGTGTGCATGCAATTGATTTTATTTCCGCATGTGATGATCAATGGTAGAAGAGATTCTGCATTGTGCATGAAGTCAAATAGTGTGTGATCAGAAGAATCTCGGTGAATAATATATCAGTTATTCAAATTTCTACACTTGTGGCTTCGACAAGTTGTCTTGAGCCATCATGCCTTGGCTCTATCCTTTGTTCTGCAGTTTGGGAGCACCTTTCCCTTGCTTCTGATTCACAGATCCAAAGTCTCGCTTCTTCTGTTTGAATTTCTGCTCAATATTGGCCGCATACCGGTATGCCGTACAAAGCGAGGAGATGTCGAGGAACGCAATTTCCTCCTGAATGTATCTGTGCAGACAATTGTGATACTTTAGCACCAAATGTTTCTCTGAATATTTGATACCCAACTTTGTGCACAGGGTATGGAACAGATTCATCAGCTCATGCACATCATGTTCCCTTTGTTGTCGCAGCGTGGTCCATTGTATGTACTTGTCCTCATAGCTCCCCACGGGATATTATTGTTCCTTGATGGCATCTCGAAAAGAATTCCAAGTTGGTACGGCCGAGAATAGAGAGGTTTCTGTCTGGTCCTTGTTCTCACAGTAGGTTTCCCACCAGTCCTTGACATGGGGGGTAGCTTTGAGGAGTGCAAAAATAATCTTCTCCCGATCGGAAAATTCATGAACCGAGAAATATCCTTCTAATAGATTCAACCATCTATCTACGACATCTGCATCTATTTAACCCTCAAATATGGGAATGTCAAAATTTACTTGTACTTTAAAAGGGATCGCCCCTCCAGAGTGGCTGCTGGATGTAGATGTGCCGCCGATGCGCAGCCGTTGAAGGATTTGGGAAAAGTTATCCATCATCGCGTTCCTTTGTTTTTCGAGGGCCTCCTCGAGCAATATTTTGATAGGATATCCTGCTCCCTCATCTTTATTTTCGTCCCCCATGGGCGTCCGTCGGGGTTTGTGAGGTTGATCTTGCAAAGGTTCCACCAGATCGAGCCCTAACTCCTTATACCCCGACCTCGTTGGGGACATGCAAAGAAAGATCGAGAAAAAGCAAACCGCTCTGATACCACTGATCCAGATTTATGCAGGAATGCAATAGAATAAACATATTACCATAAATACAAAGATGCAGCGAAAAAATCACTTCATTTCATTAATATCAAAGAACTGAAATTTGCTTACAGACAGAATGGAAATAAACTAGCTAGGGCACTGGTAGCTATCTCTGAGAAGAGATGTTGCGGCTACAGGCCTCTGAACTGAGTTAAAATGAGGCTAGAGGGCCTATTTATTATTTAGAAACAATGGAAAACCCTAAACATTGAAAACCCTAACCCTAGGAGATGAAGCTCCAAAACTATGGGCCCCGTTTGGGTAAATTGGTGTTTCAACTTCTCGGGGAAGTAACTTTGGCATACGATCTCCATTTGACGTGAACCATACCTCGTTAGAAAGATATATCTGAGGACTACAAATTTTGAGTGAGAAACATCGGTCCATAAACCCATGTTGCTACCATTTTTCTCAAAAAACATCGTTTAGTGCCTCAAAATGGCTCCGGAAGTTCAGGACCCAAAAAACTGCTAAAAATAGTAAGTTGTGCCGAAACTGAAAAACTGAAAGAGACAATGGTGGGGCCCCAAGTGGAATAGGTGGGTGACCACCAATATCCACCTAGATCATTCCTCCCCCCTTAGGAATCAATGGTTCCCATTGCATTAAGTTCCTCCATGAGATGAGGAAACTTCTGTTGAACTTGGTCTCTCGTGAACCACTTTCCTTGGTCCAGGAGTTGGCCAGCTTTGAAAACCTGATATAGTTGGATCTTCTGTTGGCAAGTGTTATTGATTTTAATGTCCATGATACAATCTGTGGTGGCCTGTTCCATGCAGTATGGGTTTAAATCTGTTGGTGTGAGTTGTTCTGCAATGTCAGAGGTGTCCAGTAGAGGTGGGAAGTAAGGACGAAGGCAGTCCACATTGAATACTGGGTGCAGACCAAGGAATGGTAGAATAATGAGCTCAAAGGCATTGTTCCCTACAACCTTGGTGATGGTGTAAAACTCATATTAGAGTGGGCAAAGCTTGCAGTGGGGTCCAGTGAGGCGCTCCTTTCGCAAATGTAGCCACACTTTGTCGCCCACCTGGAAGTTGTGTGGCACCTGATGTTGATCACGACGTTGCTTGTATTTAGCATTAGCTCTGTCCAATATGTCATGAACCTGTTGGTGTATGTGTTGAATGCACTCGATGAAGCTATTTTCTTTGTCAACTTCCAACTGGACAGGAGCCGAATCGGCCTGAGTAGCTGCAAATGGCATGGCTACGTCAATGGGACATAGTGGCTGGAATCCCAAGCCCACCTGAAATGGGATGTGGCCTATTGAGCTGTGGAGAGCCCAATTATAATTTTGTTGTAAATAGCGAAGGCTCTTGTCCCATGTGCATGGATACTTGGAATTGTACATGCAAAGAATGTGTACAATCATTCTGTTGATGACCTCTGTCTGGCCATCTGTTTGGGGGTGGAAAGTTGTGGACTTGGTGAACTTGGTGTCCAGCATTGACCAGAGACTAGACCAAAATGTGCTGAGGAACCTGCTATCCCAATCTGATATGATAGACCATGGGATCCCAAAGTGCACCCACACTCATTCAAAGAAGAGTTTAGCAGTGGCTTCTGCGGTGATATTCTTCTTGCAGGCCACCATAATGGCCATCTTTAAGAATCTGTTGACGACCATGAAAACACAGTCATTTCCATGCTTATTAGAAGGCAGGCCCGACATGTAATCAATGGAGATGGATTCCCAAGGTCGACTAGGGGTAGGTAGCGGAGTATATAGGCGTTGCTTCTTGATGGTCGGTTTGGCAATGGCACAAGCAGTGCAGGATCTGATGTGCTTTCCGACATCCTTTCGAAGGTTCGACCAATAGAAATACTTCTGTAGTACTGCTACTGTTTTCTCAACCCCGAAATGCCCAGCGACTAAACTGTAGTGTGCCTCCCATATCATCTTGGCGTGCTCGCTTGAAGGAACACAAAGGTGTCCCAGGTGACATAAAAGTGCATCTTGGAGGTGAAAACTTGGAACTTGCGTAACCCCCAAGAGTGCGTTTTATGTGTGGCCGAATTCTGGGTCGCTCTAGTAGAGAAGTAGCCAATCAGAAGTCTCGTGCCCACAAGAGTTGAGAACGGTGGTGAGCGACATGATCGGTGGTCGACTGAGACAGTCTGCAACATTATTGAGTAAGAACCGCCCCAATAGCATAGTTAGAGGCATCTGTCTCGATCTCAAATGGCTATTGCAAGTCTTGTAATGTGAGCACTAGGGCATAACAGAGGCGACTTTTCAATTCCGTAAACGCCTTCAGTTGAGATTCCTACCAAAATAATTTTTCTCTCGCTTCTCCCTTGGTGACTTGACTCAAGGGCCAAGTGATATGAGAGAATTCCAACACGAACCTACAGTAGAAATTAGCAAGACCCAGAAAGCTGCGAAGCTCTGTTATAGTGGTTGGGGCTGGCCAATCCCGAATGGCTTGGTTCTTGGTTGGATCCACATGCACACCCCTTTCATTAATAATGTATCCCAGATATTGAACCTGGGTCATGCCAAAAGTGCACTTCTCCAAATTGGCACACAATTTGTGTTGTTGCAGTGTTTGGAAGACTTGTCGGATGTGGTGGAGGTGCTCTTCCCAAGTCTGGCTAAAGATATGAATGTCATCCAAGTACACCACTACAAATGAGTTGGTGAATGGCCACAAGATGTCGTCCATCAACCTCATGAAGGTTGCATGAGCATTCGTCAACCCGAAAGGCATGACCAACCATTTGAAAAGGCCTTCATTGGCTTTGAAGGCAGTCTTCCACACATCGGAGGGTTCAATTGGTACCTGGTGATACCCAGACTTTAAGTCGATCTTGCTGAAATATTTCGCCCCTTTGAGTTGGTGTAGAAGGTCATCAATCCGTGGGATTGGGTACCTATTTCGGACAGTGATCTTGTTCAGCGCCCAATAGTCAATACAGAGTCTCCACGTCCCATCCTTCTTCTGTACCAACATGATCGGGCTCCCACAGGGCGATGAACTTGGTCGGATGTGACCTTTCTCTGCGTAGTCTCTAAATCTCTCTTGATTTCATCGTTCTCCAGAACAGAGCGCCGATAGATTGGTCCATTGGGTAGCGACGCACTTGGGGTCAGATCAATCGGGTGCTTGACCTGACAGTGCAGAGGAACCCCTGTGGGTGAGGTGAAGATGTCCTCGTACTCCTCCACAACCTTGTCCATTTGTTGTTGTCGTGCAGAGGAACCCTGTCTAGAGGTCGTGGCCACAATATTCTTTTTTCCCTGGGGGCGGATCATCAGGAAAACTAATTTCCTAGTTTGGGAAATGAGCTTACTACATTTTTTTGCAATAACCAAAGAGATAGCAGCAGGAGGTGGTACCTCTGGTATCCTGTACAAATTATTTCCCAAAGTAACAATAACAGCACGAGGCCGAGACTCATACACAACATGACGCTTCCACAAGTATGGTTTTTCTAATAATACATAAGAAATATCAATAGGGGCCACGTCATATAATACCTCATCAGTGAAGGGATTGATGCTATAGGGAAGGCGGCACTGTTGGTTGACACAGAGATCTCGTCCTTGGTGAAGCCACCCGATGGTGTATGGATGTGGGTGAGCTGTGGTCGGAAAGCTTAACCGCTTCATGACGTTTGCTGAAATGAGGTTCTTTTGGCTCCCATTGTCAACAATGAACTGTACCTGGGAGCCCTTTACACACATCTGGGAGTGGAAGAGACGTTCCTCCTCCTTTGGATCTTCCGGTTCCTCCTTCTGGATCTTCGTAGAGGCAATAGTGGCATTGGGCTCTGCATCAATAATCTGTTTCCCTTTTTCATTCCCTTTTTCATGTTCTGATTCAGAGTCGGAGCATGCATCTGACTCAGAAGCCCTCATCTCAGCCACTAGCTACTGCTTGGCCCGACACTCACTTGTGTTGTGAGTGGAGATCTTATGGAACTCACACCACTTTCCCGTGTCCTTCTTTGGCTTTGCAGTGTTGTTCTTTGCTTGTGGCTTAAACAGGTTGTCTTGAGCTGCCATGCCTTGGCTCTGTCCTTTTTTCTGCGGTTTGGGAGCACCTTTCCCTTGCTTTTGATTCGCAGATCCAAAGTCTCACTTCTTCTATTTGAATTTCTGCTCAACCTTGGCCGCATACCGGTATGCCGTACCAGGTGAGGAGATGTCGAGGAACTCCATTTCCTCCTGAATGTATCTGTGTAGACAACTGTGATACTTTAGCACCAGATGTTTCTCTGAATCTTTGATACCCAACTTTGTGCGCAGGGTATGGAATAGATTCGTCAGCTCATGCACATCTTGATCCCTTTGTTGTCACAGCGTGGTCCATTATACGTACTTGTCCTCATAGCTCCCCACGGGATAGTACTGTTCCTTGATGGCATCTAGGAAAGAATTCCAAGTTGGTACGGTCGAGAATAGAGAGGGTTTTGTCTGGTCCTTGTTCTCACAGTAGGTTTCCCACCAGTCCTTGACATGGGGGGTAGCTTTGAAGAGTGCAAAAATAATCTTCTCCCGGTCGGAAAAGTCATGAACCGAGAAATATCCTTCTAATAGATTCAACCATCTATCTACGACATCTACATCTATTTAATCCTCAAATATGGGAATGTCAAAATTTACTTGTACCTTAAAAGGGGTCGCCCCTCTAGAGTGGCTGTTGGATGCAGATGCGCCACCGGTGGGCAGCCGTTGAAGGATATGGGCAAAGTTATCCATCATTGCGTTCCTTTGTTTTTCGAGGGCCTCCTCGAACAATATTTTGATAGGATCTCCTAATCCATCATCTTTATTTGCGTCCCACATGGGCGTCCGTCGGGGTTTGCGAGGTTGATCTTGCAAAGGTTCCACCAGATCGAGCCCTAACTCCTTATACCTCAACCTCGTTGGGGATATGCAAAGAAGGAACGAGAAAAAGAAGATGACTCTGATACCACTGATCCAGATTTATGCAGGAACGCAATAGAATAAACATATAACCATAAATACAAAGATGCAGCGGAAAAATCACTTCATTTCATTAATATCAAAGAAATGAAATTTGCTTACAGACAGAATGGAAATAAACTAGCTAGGGCACTGGTAGCTATCTCTGAGAAGAGATGTGGCAGCTACATGCCTCTGAACTAAGTTACAATGAGGCTTGAGGGCCTATTAATTATTTAGAAATAATGGAAAACCCTAAACATCCAAAAACCTAACCCTAGGAGATGAAGTGCCAAAATTATTGGCCCCGTTTGGGTAAATTGGTGTTTCAACTTCCCGGGGACGTAACTTTGGCATACGATCTCTGTTTGACGCGAAAAATACTTCGTTAGAAAGATCTATCTGAGGACTAAAAATTTTGAGTTATAAACATCGGTCCATGGACCCATGTTTCTCCTGGTGTTCCAAAAAAACGTCGTTTAGGGCCTCAAAACGGCTGCGGAAGTTCAGGACCCAAAAAACTGCTAAAAATAGTAAGTTGTGCCAAAACTGAAAAACTGAAAGAGACAATGGTGGGGCCCCAAGTGGAATAGGCGGGTGACCACCAATATCCACCTGGATCATTCCTCCCCTCTTAGGAAGCAATGGTTCCCATTGCGTTAAGTTCCTCCATGAGATGAGGAAACTTCTGCTGAACTTGGTCCCTGGTGAATCACTTTCCTTGGTCCAGGAGTTGGCCAGCTTTGAAAACCCGATACAGTTGGATCTTCTGTTAGCGAGTGTTCTTGATTTGCATGTCCATGATACAATATGTGGTGGCATGTTCCATGTAGTCTGGGTTTAACTCTGTTGGTGTGAGCTGTTCTGCAATGTCAGAGGTGTCCAGTAGAGGTGGGAAGTAAGGATGAAGGCGGTCCACATTGAATACTGGGTGCAGACCAAGGAATGGTGGAATAATGAGCTCGAAGGCATTGTTCCCTACAGCCTTGGTGATGGTGTATGGCCTGTATCGGAGCGGGCGAAGCTTGCGGTGGGGTCCAATGAGGCGCTCCCTCTGCAAATGTAGCCACACTTTGTCGCCCACCTAGAAGTTGTGTGGCACTCGATGTTGATCATGGCATTGCTTGTACTTAGCATTAGTTCTATCCAATATGTCATGAACCTGTTGGCGGATGTGTTGAATGCGCTCGATGAAGCTATTTTCTTTGTCAACTTCCAACTGGACATGAGCCGAATCAGCCTCTGTAGCCGCAAATGGCATGGCTACGTCAATGGGACATAGTGGTTGGAATCCCAAGTCCACCTGAAAGGAGTTGTGGCCTATTGAGCTGTGGAGAGCCCAGTTATAACTATGTTGCACATAGGGAAGGCTCTCATCCCATCTGTGTGGATGCTTGGAATTGTACATGCACAGAATGTGTACAATCATTTTGTTAACGACCTCTGTCTAGCCATTTGTTTGGGGATGGAAAGTTGTGGACTTGGTGAGCTTGGTGTCCAGCATTGACCAGAGGCTGGACCAAAATGTGGTGAGGAACATGCTATCCCGATCTGATATGATAGAATGTGGGATCCCAAAGTGCACACACACTCATTGAAAGAAGAGTTTAGCAGTGGCTTCTGCGGTGATATTCTTCTTACAGGACGCCATAATGGCCATATTCGAGAATCTGTCGACGACCACGAAAACACAGTCATTTCCATGCTTAGTAGAAGGCAGGCCCAACATGTAATCCATGGAGATGGATTCCCAAGGTTGAATAGGGGTAGGTAGTGGAGTATATAGGCCTTTCTTCTTGATGGTCAGTTTGTCAATGGGACAAGTAGTGCAGGATCTGATGTGCTTCCTGACATCCTTTCGAAGGTTCGGCCAATAGAAATAATTCTGTAGTACTGCTACTATTTTCTCGACCCTGAAATGCCCAGTGAATCAACTGTAGTGTGCTTCCCATATCATCTTGGCGCGCTCGCTTGAAGGAACACAAAGGTGTCCTAGGTGACTTAAAAGTGCATCTTGCAGGTGAAAATTTGGAACTTGCGTAGCCGCCAAGAGTGCCTTGTATGTGTGGCCAAATTGTGGGTCGCTCTCGTAGAGAAGTGGCCAATCAGAAGTCTCGTGCCCGCAAGAGTTGAGAACGGTGGTGAGCGCCACGATCGGTGTGTTGAGAATGCAGCAAGATGATGGAGCTTGGTGAAATGAAGTCGCCTTCACTAAGTGGGCCCGCAGGCAAATTCTGGCGTAAAGTCTATTTTTAGACTATGTCTATTTTTAGAAATATGGAGCATGGTTCAGGGATTCCAGTTTGAGATTCTTGGAGCATTGGTCATGTTGGTAAAAATAGATGAGACTCTATTTTTTAGGTCGAAGAGGTCGAAGGCTATTTTTAGACTGCCTCTCCTAAAAATAGGGAAGTCAAATATTATTTACCCTTAATAATATTTGGACTCTAAACTTCAGTTTACTCTCTTGGAGCACTTCAGTTTGAGCTACGGATGTGGCACATGCAACTGCCATAAGGAAATACGCTTTTCTTATGGGGTATTGAGCTCATGCATGGTTGACTTCAGTTAGGACTTCAGTGGCAGAAGTTTGGTGGAGTTAATGAGACAGATAGTGGAGTTGTGTTCTGTTTATTTTAGTTGAACTAGTTGAGATTAGTTTAACTCGCTAATCAATTAGTTATGAGTGGAGTGAATTAAATATTATTTAATTCATTAATTAGTAACTCATTATTCAACTCAAGAACACATCAGTTCACTACAGTGCATGATCAGTTTAGTGGAGACCAGTGAAAGAGGTAGATGAAAGGGTGGAGTTAGCTATCAGTGGCGACATCAGTTGTGCATGAGATTTGCACCACACTTGGAGGATTTGTCCATGAAAATTGCGCAGTCAAGCCAAGGAGATTCGAACCTTGGATATCTATATAGACAGGCCTGGATTGCGCAATAGAGGCAAGGCAATTGGCGGTGAGTTTTGAACCAGTAACCTGTTCAAAACTGAGCTAGTTTGTGTGTAACTTCATGAGAAAGTACTCAGTACTTGTGAGGAGTATTGTACTGAGTTTGTTACATGATTTCTCCATTATAATATACACAATAGCTGCGGGGTTTTCAGCTATAAGCTTTCCCCATACATACCGTGTTAATGTGTATGATGATTTGATGTGTTATCGCTTGATTTTATTTCCGCATGTTTGATGATCTGAGTGGAAGAGATTATGTGTTGCATATGAATTTGAATTGTATGTGATCAGGATAGTCTCGGTGGATAATTAATCATTATTCAGCAAATTTCTACATGGTGGTCACCGAGATAGTCTAAACATTATTAAAGCACTTTATTGTACTTCTTTTTCAAATGAAATCGTTGTAGATATGGGGACCACTTCGATGGCGATTGGTCTAACTTTGTGTCTCGTATGAACTATGTGTCGTGGTCTCGTGTGATGATTGTTTTCCCCTGGGGTGTACTTACTGCTTCCATTGTCGACAAGCTTGCACACGTAGTTACTTTTGTCATAAGTGATATCAGAACTCTATCGTATTAACACCCCACTGTGATATGTCACTAGATGTCCCTGTTGAGTAAGAATCACCCCAATAGCATAGTCAGAGGCATCTGTCTCGATCTTAAATGGTTGTTCCAAGTCTGGTAATGTGAGCACTAGGGCAGAACAGAGGCGATTTTTCAATTCCGTAAACGCCTTCTGTTGAGATTCTGACCAAAATAATTTTTCTCTCACTCCTCTCTTGGTGACTTGACTCAAGGGCCAAGTGATATGAGAGAATTCCAACACGAACCTACGATAGAAATTAGCAAGACCCAAAAAGCTGTGAAACTCTGTTATAGTGGTTCGGGTTGGCCAATCTCGAATGACTTGGATCTTGGTTGGATCCACATGCACCTCCCTTTCATCAATAATGTATCCCAGATATTGAACCTGGGTCATGCCAAAAGTGCACTTCTCCAAATTGGCACACAACTTGTGTTGCCGCAGTGTTTGGAGGACTTGTCGCATGTGGTGAAGGTGCTCTTCCCAAGTCTGGCTGAAGATCAGAATATCATCCAAGCACACCACTACAAATGAGTTGGTGAATGGCCGCAAGATGTCGTCCATCAACCTCATGAAGGTTGCAGGAGCATCTGCCAACCTGCAAGGCATAACCCACCATTCGGTGTAGTGCCTCCTCTCGGGCTTGCGCCTTTCCACACATCAGAGGGTTCAATTGGTACCTGGTGATACCCAGACTTTAAGTTGATCTTGCTGAAATATTTCGCCCCTTTGAGTTGTTCCAGAAGGTCATCAATCCATGGGATCGGGTACCTATTCCAGAAATTGATCTTGCTCAGCGCCCGATAGTCAATACAAAGTCTCCACGTCCCATCCTTCTTCTGTACCAACACGATCGGGCTCCCACAGGGTGATGAACTTGGTCGGATGTGACCTTTCTGCAGTAGCTCCTGAATCTGCCTCTTGATTTCATAGTTCTACAGAACAGAGCGTCGATAGATTGGTCCATTGGGTAGCGGCACACCTGGGGTCAGATCAATTGGGTGCTTGACTTGATAGTGCAGAGGAACCCCTGTGGGTGAGGTGAAGATGTCCTCGTACTCCTCCACAACCTTGTCCATTTGTTGTTGTCGTGCAGAGGAGCCTTGTTTGGAGGTCGTGGCCATAGTCTTCTTCTTGCCCCCGGGGCGGATCATCAGGAAAACGAATTTCCTGGTTTGGGAAATAAGCTTACTGCATTGTTTTATAGTAACCAAAGAGATAGCGGCAGGAGGTGGTACCTCTGGTATCCTGTACAACTTATTTCCCAAAGCAACAATAACAACGCGAGGCCGAGACTCATACACAGCATGACGCTTCCACAAGTATGGTTGTCCTAATAATGCATCAGAAACATCAATAGGGGCCACGTCACATAATACCTCATCCATGAAGGAATTGATGCTATAAGGAAGGCGACACTGCTAGTTGACGCAGACATCTCGTCCTTGGTGAAGCCACCCGATGGTGTATGGATGTGGGTGAGCTGTATTTGGAAAGCCCAACCGCTTCACGGCGTCTACTGAAATGAGGTTCTTTTGGCTCCCATTGTCGACAATGAAATATACTGGGGAGCCCTTTACCCACATCTGGGAGTGGAAGAGACGTTCCTCCTCCTCTGGATCTTCTGGTTACTCCTTCTGGATCTTCGTAGTGGCAACAGTGGCGTTGGGCTCCGCATCAATAACCTGTTTCCCTTTTTTATTCCCCTTGTCAGGTTTTGATTCAGAGTCAGAGCATGCATATGACTCAGAAGCCCTCATCTCGGCCACTAGCGACTACTTGGCGAGACACTCACTTGTGTTGTGAGTGGAGCTCTTATGGAACTCACAGCACTTTCCCGTGTCCTTCTTTGGCTTTGCGGTGTTGTTCTTTGCTTGTGGCTTCGACAGGTTGTCTTGAGCTGCCATGCCTTCGCTCTATCCTTTGTTCTGCGGTTTGGGAGCACCTTTCCCTTGATTTTAATTCGTAGATCCAAAGTCTCGCTTCTTCTGTTTGAATTTATGCTCAATCTTGGCCACATACCGGTATGTTGTACCAAGTGAGGAGATGTCAAGGAACTCCATTTCCTCTTGAATGTATTTGTGCAGACAACTGCGATACTTTAGCACCATATGTTTCTCTGAATCTTTGATACGCAACTTTGTGCACAGGGTATGGAATAGATTCTTCAGCATATGCACATCTTGATCCCTTTGTTGTCGCAGCGTGGTCCATTGTATGTACTTGTCCACATAGCTCCCCACGGGATAGTACTGTTCCTTGATGGCATCTTGAAAAGAATTCCAAGTTAGTACGACCAAGAACAGAGAGGGTTATGTCTGGTCCTTGTTCTCACAGTAGGTTTCCCACCGGTCCTTGACATGGGGGGTAGCTTTGAGGAGTGCAAAAATAATCTTCTCCCGGTCGGAAAAGTCATGAATCGAGAAATATCCTTCTAATAGATTCAACCATCTATCTATGGCATATGCATATATTTGACCCTCAAATATGGGAATGTCAAAATTTACTTGTACCTTAAAAGGGGTCGCCCCTCCAGAGTGGCTGCTGGATGTAGATGCGCCGCCGGTGGGCAGCCGTTGAAGGATCTGGGCAAAGTTATCCATCATCGTGTTCGTTTGTTTTTCGAGGGCCTCCTCGAGCAATATTTTGATAGGATATCCTGCTCCCTCATCTTTCTTTTCATCCCCCATGGGCATCCGTCGGGGTTTGCGAGGCTGATCTTGCAAAGGTTCCACCAGATCGAGCCCTAACTCCTTATACCCCGACCTCGTTTGGGACATGCAAAGAAGGATCGAGAAAAAAGAGACTGCTCTGATACCATTGATCTGGATTTATGCAGGAACACAATAGAATAAACATATAACCATAAATACAAATATGCAGTGGAAAAATCACTTCATTTCATTAATATCAAAGAACTGAAATTTGCTTACAGACATAATGGAAATAAACTAGCTAGGGCACTAGTAGCTATCTCTGAGAAGAGATGCGGTGGCTATAGGTCTCTGAACTGAGTTACAATGAGGCTCGAGGGCCTATTTATTATTTAGAAACAATGGAAAACCCTAAACATCCAAAACCCTAACCCTAGGAGATGAAGCGCTAAAACTATGGGCCCCGTTTGGGTAAATTGGTGTTTCAACTTCCCAGGGACGTAACTTTGGCATATGATCTCCGTTTGATGTGAACCATACCTCGTTAGAAATATATATCCGAGGAATACAAATTTTGAGTGACCGTTGGACCGATGTTGCTCCTGATTTTCCCCAAAAACATCGTTTAGGGCCTCAAAACGGCTCCGAAAGTTCAGGACCCAAAAAACTGCTAAAAATAGTAAGTTGTGCCGAAACTGAAAAACTGAAAGAGACAATGGTGGGGCCCCAAGTGGAATAGGAGGGTGACCACCAATATCTGCCTGGATCATCTTTGTGAGAGCTAAATTTGGGGCACTTTCTCTTGTAATTTTGATATATCATGTTGCACTTCTTCATATTCATGAGTCATAGTAGAGTATTATGAAGGCTTAATGGGTGTTGAATTATTTTTAGGGGGAATTTTAGAACCCAATACTGATATCTATGCTTCAATATGCCCTTGGAATCACTTCAAACTGATTTTTCAACAAGACTTATGCAATTTGAAAAACAAATACACACCTTTTTCTTGCTTTTGAGGAGCTCGATATTGAAACTGAATTATCTCTGTAATTTTGGATATTCAATATATGAAATTTGGTCCTATAGTAGTCCTCTAAATCTATTTTCAAATGCCAGAGGTCTGACCTGATTTGGATCCTTCAAAGCAAAGTTATGCCCAATCTCCCACAATGACCTAATTATGAACTGGTTCAGTAGATCGAACTTGTACGACATGCCACATGTCACTATTTTCCTCCTTCGACTCTGAAATTGATGCACAGGAAACTATAGTCCATGTATTTTCAGCCACTTTTTATAGAATTCCAATCTGATGCTCAGAGAGAGATTTATGACGTTTTTCCCAAGGTCACCTCTTTTAGATGAAATTCGGGAGCCTGCAAAAACCTTAACTTCCATAGATCATATATCCAAAAATATTGCGAACCAAAATCTGAAATTTTTAAATGGATTTCCTCAGGATTTCAGCTTCGTGTGGTAAAAATTTCAGCTTCTTAACCTTCGTAGAAAAACAGTTATAACGAAAATTCCACGATGACCTGTTTGGAGCGACAAAACCCTAGAATCTAAAGCTCTGATACCAAATGTTATGAAACCGGCTCCAAAAATAGAAGAAAAGAGAGATCAACGCCTTAGAAATAAGCCACTTTGAGGGGGGGAAATAATTTATATTACATAAATGAACAATTATTGGATCATAAAAATGACAAAACGTCCTTTCTATATATAGGAGTCCATGGGGTCACAATATAATCGTAGCCGACCTAACAATAATAATGTAAGGGCACTATAACAACAATATGGGGGTTATAGGGGTACAACAATAACAATAAGAGGGCTACACTAACAACATTAAGGGACTACACTAGTAATATAGGGACCTAACAGAAGTGGAGCAGAGGATTTCTCTTCTCAATATTACGAATTAGTTAAATAAGGTTACATTGGAGACATCGACATTAAATGACTATAGTGAGACTGAACTAAACTCAACAAAGTTGGACTAACTGAAACTAAACTAGGACACTTGGATCGATGGTTTTGACACCTAGCAAGTGGTTGAAATTAGATTCTCCAACATGTTCCTTGACCTCAGTACTCAATTCTTAAAATTTTGGACTCACTTGCTTCTTGATGCCATCGATAATCAAAGGTTTTCCTAGTTAAAAGGAACAAAGGTGTAGTTGTGTCGAAGCAGAGTTTCACCATCGCATCTTGTTCAAAGGTTAGATTTGTAGATCTATTTGTGCATCATTATCATTGTCTTGCAACATATGGCTCCAAATTTTATTCAACAACAATAAGAGGTTCATCTTTTAATCAGTTGAAGGAAGGGCTGCATAATTGTGTTGTTGTAGGGTTTTTGGGATTCATTGTTGTATCTCTTGCAATTGGTTATTCATTTTAAGTGGGTTATTTTCCTTGGTACTGGAGATGACAATATTATGCCAATCTTATTATCTTTCCAAGTGGTTGGGTGGTGCTAGGTAGGAGGTTGAAGTCACCTTTAGGTTGCAGTCTGAAAACACTTCAGGGTGGTAGGGTGGTGCTAGGGCAAGTTGGAGCTTGCTAGAGTGATGGAGCATCCTTTCAGTAACTGTCAATAAGCATTTGATATACTCACAAAATTATTAGAAAAGCATTTGATGTGCTCACAAAAATTATTAGAAAAGTGTTCCCTGGTTTTTGTCTCAAAAGGGTTTCCACCTAACAATTCTTTTGTCTATTGTCTATTGCTTATTTATGCTTTGAATTAATGTTGAAAATTAATTAAATGCAAAGAATAACAAGTTTTTCTATTGTCTATTTTTTATTTATGCTTTGAACTGATGTTGAAGATTAATTAAATGCAAGTATTAACAAGTTACTAATTGCTAATAAATATTGACTCACGGGTCTTAGTATTTCCAATAAAAACATGCCCATCTTTTGAGAGTATACGATGACGTGTTTTGAAATGAACTCGAAATTACATAGACACTGTTTGAGTTTATTATTATGTTGAAATCCCATCAAACAAATCACTTAATGAACTTATCATTATTCCTCCTCCCGATACTGTTTCCAATTTTATATTTAGCATAATATGCAAATAGTTAATGAATGCCTCCCAATTTTATATTTAACCTAATATGCAAATAGTGAATGAATGCCTCGTTCCACACTGAGGAATAACATTCTATCTCACCATTTGATACTAATCATTTCTAAGTTTATTTTTAACCCTTGGCAAGTATTAATCACTATATCATGGTTCCCCATGGATAAATCATCTCTTCACATTTGCGCTCCTTGATGTAATTGCAAAATATTCACGTAGTTTGTTGTGTTGAGACATTCAACCCGTCCAATGGTCCTGTTTCAGATGTGACACAGTCATTAAAAAAAATGAATTCTACGCAGAAATTATTATTTCAGAACCATGCAACTATGCCAAGCAAGGGTGATTAAGAGTGGGCTTCAGTCTGTTGTTGTTGTGGAAGGCGCTCTCATAGACATGCATGCTTGTGATGTGTTTGAAAACATGCAACAACGAGACTCCTAGAATACAATGATAATAGGATATGCCATTCAGTACGGGTGTGGCAGAGGTGTTCTTAAAATATTTGAACAGATGGAATAGTCTAGTACAAACCCAAACCATGTCACCTTCATTTCTGTCCTGTCTGCATGTTGTCAGGCTATCCTAGTGAAAGGGTGTCTACACTACTTTGACTGCATGGATCGACAATATCGCATTATCGACTTCTTAGTCGCGCTGGATTCCTTGATGAGCCACAAAATAAAAGAATATTCCACTCTTTGGAGGTGTTTGCAGGATGTTTGTAGAATACATGGCAAAATAGGGCTAGGAGAATATGCAGCAAAATGCCTTTTGCAGTTGGATCCTCCTAATGATGCTGAAGGTATCAAAACTTTCTAATGCTGCACTTCATATCCCAAACACGCCTTTACAATGTTGTCGAACCATTAATTATGTGCTCACTCATGAAAACAACATTGAAAGTAACATCCAATAAACTTTTGTCGGCCTCTGTTACAACAATCCTGCGTATATGTTGTTTCCCACGTACAAGCATTTTTCCATGTTTATTTTTGTTGTGACTACCGATGACAATGTGAGTTCCTTTGCATCCTCTTTGTTATCCTTCTTCCCTATAATTCTTCGGCATCATTCGACTCTCATCCTAATGCTTCTACTTGGAATATGTTGCTTCTTTGATATGACTATAACATGCCTTTTATTATTTTAACTTTATTGTGCAATAATCGTTCACAATTTGCTTGGAATTATTTGAAAATTCAAACTTTTCTCTATTTTGCATGAAAAAGTGTACACGATTTACCTTCTCCTTTTCAGGAATGCTTTTCTTCTTTCTTAAGTTTCTACTCCAATAATGTGAATCTTTAAAACTGAGCAGGTTATCAACATTTTGCATACTGCTTTCAGATAGTTTCACTAATACATCGACACTGCTCTTCTTCTATCGGCATGATTTCAAACATTATTTTATTATTATTTATTTATTTTTAATGTGGAAAAACGGTAAACTCTCGCTGTTCTTCATTTGTCAACTTCACCTCTTTATTTTCATCATGAAGATCAGAATTTTATATTTTTTTACAGCTTCAAACTATCTCATCTTTCACCATTGTAGTAGTATTTTGATTGTGCATAGCACATATTGTCATTACTTGAAATCGAGACATTTTTTTGTTGTTGCATCTTTCCCTTACTTTTTATGTGGTTCACAACTTACACCCTTTTCCGATCTGCAATAGGATTCCTGAATTACTTCGCTATACATTGTTGCAAACATCCTTTTCCTGTTATAGCAACATCTTCCTTTTTTTGATTTGGATCTACTTATTTAAAAAAAAAAAAAAAATCCACTAACATCTGTTTGGTTGCCATGTCTCTAAGGAAGGAACACTGAAACAAAGAATGTTGCCGTGGAAAAAAAATTGACATCTTTCAAAGGAACAAAGAATCTCTTTTGGGATCTTCCAAATTTAATCAACTCATTTTCCGGAGAAAAAAATTGTGTTCTTGCAAAGGAGATTTTCTTCAACTCATTCTTTTCATATTGGTTCTATTGCTTGCCTTTATTTTTTATTATGCTGCTTCTAACTTCTACGTCTGGTCTTTTTAATGTTGTTGTATCCTCTTTTGTGGTTTCCTTTGAATTACTGCATTTTTATGAGTTCTTCATGGAGTCAACCTCCTCTTCTATATTTTTACACAGTCTTTTCTTTTCATCTAACTCATTTCTAGCTAATACAATCCAAATCTCTAATATTTCACATAGTTCCTCTTTCTCCTTCAATCGACTGCTCATCACCTCTTCAATTCTTCTAGCTTCTTCCAATTGTGTGCTTAGGCTAATAATTTCTTCTCTGTACTCATGTTCTATTTCAACACATATCTGCAACAACTTGTTTTGGTCTCTTCTTTCATTTTTCATCTATTTCAATCAAATCTTAATTAAGTTTGGCTTATTCTTCAACTAGCTTTTCTTCTTGACAAATAGGTACATTTTCACTAGTAGAACAAGTCTCATTAAGCTGAAAACTTTCTCTCTTAGAGGCCCTTTTCTTCTTAATTTTTTCTTCTCATTTTCTACACTTATGTTATTAGTATCTCATTCATGAATAAGCCACAACCTATCCCATATTTCTTTTACATATTTGAGATATGTCACCTTCTCAAGATCCATATTGTGAATATTGTTATACATTGCACATTTTTCCATAGCGTTCCACTATTGTTCTTGCATAGAGGGGGAATCATTACAATATCCATCACATGCTAACTTCCATTCATTAGGTCCATAAGTTATCAATTCTTCTTTTATCTTCTCTTTACATTCATGAAAGTTTGCAATACTAAGCACATGTACATTTTGATAGTCCATGACACAAGGCACTGGCTCTAATACCAATTGTTGGAAGCTTTTATTTTATTGAACTATTAAATGAGCAACATAACACCTTATGAATAATAGATTTAATATATAAATAACATGTAATATGCAAACCTCAACATCAAATTAACACATAATAGTAGCACATATGGACACTAGATATAAGTGGAAACCCATAAAAGGAGAAAACCATGAATTTTTCATTGTTGTGATGCAAAGGAAAACTCATACTTTCTCTATTACATAAGTTTTTGGAGGCTCCAACCTCTCTGCTATTATGAACAACTTGCTAGGAAGCTTCTACTCCTACTTAATAATTTTTTTGCTACAACTCTTAGAACGCTCCTACCTTAACAAGATCCAACATGTTATTTTTTAAGATACAACTTGAAAGGAGACTACAATCCCCTAATACATAAAATATATAATGTGTTGGTTTACCTAGACAATATTTATGAATACCCCCATATTTTTTTAGGCACTTCTTCCCCTCTTCAAATCTACTTCATATTTGTTTCACATATGCTAGGTAACTCGCGAACAATAACTCAACTCTTCCACATACTGTCTAACCACTCTAACCATTTAGCCTTCCAAAAGCACATATTTTTATAAAGATAGTTTGTTGGTTGTTAGTATTCCATGCATGAAGATGAATTGAAAGGTCTCGCCTCTTTGGATTCCACCAATTCATTTCACACCATTTTCCGATTTTGAATATTAAACTAAAATAAATGCTTCACCAAATATTATTTTTAACCACCTGTAATGATTAAGTCAACAAGTATAACAACCATAGCCTCTCAAACATACATCAACAATCATAGAAACATACCTTAACATCACAACACACCTTAGCATCAAGCATGCATAATAACCATAGCATCACAACATCACAACATAATAACATAGGTAATTAGTTCAACAACAAATGACATCATAACATATGCAAGCAACCGCTAAGATACTCAAGTCCTTCACCTTGTGATCAATAACACTTCACCATATCTTGCTTCTATGTATACATCAACAAACCCTTTGCCATCATATTTTGCTACTCCTTTGCCATCAATGACAAATATGCCAACGTTAAGGACCCAGGCAATGGCCTGATTGTGCATCGATTCAATAAATATATATCAATAGTATGGATAACCCTTAATTAATTTTTTAATGCTAAGTGCGGAGTTGACTGCACCATAGTCATTATCCGTCACTGCAGGTTCTTGCATCTTTGCAAACATTTCCGTTTAACATAGTTTTCTCATTACTGACTTCCTGCAAACTTGTATTTTTTCACATGTTTTGGTACTAAATGCTTTCAACAGTTTGAACACCACCTATTGTCATTACAAATATTTCATGACATAATATTTAGTTAAAGTATGATTAATGCTCCGATTGCAATGATTAACATTAATGTTTATCGACAATCCTTGATTCTATTGGTATATGGTGAGTTGTTTTAGTTGATGACACGTAAAAGTGATATGGATAACACGCTTGCCTTTGGCCCATGTAACAATGACATGTGTTTAATCTAATAAACACCCGCACTAATTCTTCGGTTTGGTGAAAGTTCTTTGTCTTATGAATTCTGTCAAGTGTTTCTTTTGATGATATGTCATTGTGTGAGGAATCTTTCATTGTGCTTATTACACACCATGCACAACCTTGATAAGTTAATGTTATGTTGCAACTATTAATGTTGCTTTGAAAGTGAAAAATAGGGTGACATTAACAAATATTTATAAATAACTTATGTTTTTTTTTTGTAAGTTTGGTAAAGCTTTTTCGATCGGCGAAGGGAATTGAACCTGTGATGAGTGCCATAACAACCGACCGCACTTATCATTTTTATTGAAAATAATTTTCATTATTATATAAGTAATATTTTAATGTTCTTATGTCAGATATTTGTCTCCCATTTTTTTTAATGACCTATCACATCAAACTTTTAAATTTAAGAATATATATATATATACTCTAAAAAAAATCATTGAAAATTAACTTTTTAAATAGTGAATAACTTAACCAAGTTGAATCCCCAAAAATAATATTATGTTGTTTTATTTATTTATTTTTATTATTTTTAATTATATTTTATAATAATTTTAACTCTAAATATAATAAAAAATTATTTAAATTCCATATTTAAAATGTTATATTTTTACATATTAAATATTTCAAAATTTTTGATTATTTTAAATTTATTTGTACATTTAAAATAAGAAAAAAATAAAAATATAAAATAATTAAACTATACTTAAAAAATTAAATAAACATTTTATATAATAAAATAATAAATAACAATTTCAAATAATATATTTATAAACCATAATAAAATGATAATTAATTAACAATATCATTGCCCATCATATTATCAAAATATAAATACTAAATCATTCCTAGTTTTATAAAAAAAGAAGATGAACACTTTATTAAAGTATTACAAAATATATATATATATATATATATATATATATATATATATATATATATATATATATATATATATATATATAATCGATAATAATAAATGAAAAAACCTTTCCCAAACTTGGAGGAAAGACATGTTAGCTCTAACATGATTGTTATTTTAATATGACTAAGCTTTAAAGAAAGATTAACTTGACAATATATTTATTGCATAAATAAAATAAAAAATATTTCCCAACCTTTAGAATGTTACTAGAGTTTTTAGGTAAAATGACATGGTAGCTCTAAGATGATTGTTATTAGTGTTATGCAAAACTTTTAAGGTGACCAAGATTTTCAAGAGATCTTACTTTGTAAGTGTTAATGTTAAGGTGAAAGGGTAATTTTACAATTAATGGAAATTTTGATAATGAATGTACTCTTTTTATGGTAGATTTTTTTTTTAATATTTAATTAATATAAAGTTCGATTCAAACGAGATGGAGGAATTGTTTAGACTGTCAAAATTGGCTAGAATTCGGGGTAAATTTTTTTAAGAAATCTTACAGTAATAGTGTTTGAATCATGGTTTTGATGGTGGAAATGGATTTAGCACCATCAAAAACCTCTAAGACACCCAAAATATTAAAGTTTGATAGTTATAACATGGATTTGCAAAAATATCTACAGGATTTTCTTAAAATCTTACTAGAATTTCCATGATTTTCAGGGCCAAAAAGTAGTCTAGTTAGACTATGACAAATTTTATTGCCCAACAATGTCATATTGAATAAATAATTAAGACATGTGGTAGTTTTGTTGGTGACAAAAGTGTAGTTTTTTTTAGAAAAGTCACAGAAATCATGTATACAAAATACCAGCTAGATAAAATACCAAAAAGTGTCAAAACCATGTATCAACGACCAACATACCAATCCCAAAATAACTGGAATGCCAGCTATTACACTAATTGTATTTTAAATTTTTTTTTTTGCCTTGAAAATCATGGAAATTCCGGTAAGATTTTAAGAAAATCCGGCAGGGATTTTTGTAAATCCACGTTATAACTATCAAACTTTAATATTTTGGGTGGGGTAAAGGTTTTTGATGGTGCTGAATCCATTTCCACCATAAAAATCACATTTCAAACATTGTTACTATAATATTTCTTAATTTTTTTGGCCTGGATTCCTGCCATTTTTGGCTGTATGGGCAATTCCTCCATCTCGTTAAGCAACTCCAATTTTTTTGAGGAAGATTGGGATTTTGATTTTTTAATTAAACTTTATATATATATAATTCAAATTTTAATAATTTCTACTAAATTTAAAATTATATTAATCAATTAAAAAAAAAAACTAAAATTTACCCATCTTAACATTATATGTTTTAAGCTTATGTTGATTATATTTGGTCACCCACTAATTATGGAGTAAAAAAAAGTAACGATTACTTTATGTTATCTTTGTTGCGTGCACAAAATATGTGATGCCTTTCTAACCATTTACCTTTTCATTCTAAAGTCATAATTAAAATAGTCTATTAAATTAGGTCAAATGGTGGACATCTTCCACTGAAAACGTTTGTTAAGTATGTTTTTGTGGATGGTTGTGTTAGGCTCACGAGTAGATGGGTGGTTTCTCAACTTGACCATGCTTCTTCGGTGACAAGTGACAAGTCTACCAATTATTCTAATACAAAATAAATAAGAAAATTGCCTTAAGTTTTGATTTGGATTAAAGAATATTGTGAAAAGAATAGATCTTAGTGACTATGTTTTTAGCATGAAAATTAGCAATAAGAAATGAGAGAAACATGAAGACGAGATTATGACCATCCCATTTTATGCTAATAGGCCAATGGTTCAACCTTGTTCATGGTAAGAGTTAAACCTCTACTATTTCTATCTTCTTGAGGAAAGTCTTAGCTACCAAAAAATGATATAGGAAAACTACTATATGATGTGTGTTTCATTTGTAATTGTTTAATTTGTGATAACCCTTACGAGTATTAATATCAATTAACTAGAACTTCTCAATCAAGTCTCTAAAATGCTTACTATATTCCTCGAGATGCCTAATTCCTCCTCTCTTTTTCTTGAGGCTAGTGATTAAGTTTAAGTCACCTAATATGACCATGGTGGATCACTGATCTAGCTTCAATTGCATGAGATTATTAATAAAGTATAGCTTCATACTAGGGTATTAGGGTGTTGGCAGAAAATTTTAAAAGTTTAATAACCTAGGTTCATCCTGAGTTGCCAACAAAAGATACTATTGTAGTCTATCTTTTCGTCAACATTTGAACTCCCTTTTGCAAAGGAGAGTCTCACCCCAGGCGTGCTAGAACCACATAAAAATGAAGGACTCTAGATTGATATCCAAGTATCATCCGCGCCATTAAGAATTAGCATTTATGCAACTATAATATAGTTAAAACATGCATTCATTTTAGAAGAAATGTGAACATTACTTGCATAAATAAACTAAAATTTTAAAGGGGGGCATAAATTCGGCACATAACTATATCATCAACACAAGATTTCCCAAACTCCATTTTATTAACAGTGCCAGCCATCAACAACAGAAATCATACATATCAGTGGGACTCTCTTAACAAAACATAACATCAGATTTCATGACATAGATACTAGATCTTCTACACAAACACAGAGGCTACAACACCTCGACTCAGAATATCATAGAGACCCAATATATATGAAAACCCAACTCTCCAATTTGATCCCTTATGCTTTTCTCTATAGGAACACTTGCTTGATCTAGTCTTCTTCGGTAGTTTCTCGGTCATGCCTTGATTCGGTGTACTTTGAAAAATTCTTGGAGCCGTTTCTCTTTTTCTTGGGAATTCCTTCAAACCTGGTCCCATTTTCCTGCCTCTACGAGTGTGCTTCCCTAATTTTAATTTGCAAAATTCCCAATAATTTACTTCTCTGTCACTTTTATATTTTTGGTTATCTGCTTCTATCCAATTTTTCCATTTTCCTTCCACAACCGTTGTTTACTGTATTTTTCCCAAAAAAAGAAGGACCCATTAGGCCCCGACCACAATGAATTGACTCACCCTCATGTCAATGTGTTGCTGATACATCCGACTCTTGGATCGCTTGTGCTTTATTTCCTGCAATTGTTTCTCCCTCAAACGAATGCCCTAACTCCGATACTGACTACAACACATTGTCCTTGAAAGTGGTGTATGCGAAGAAAAACATCATTCCATATGTTCAATACTGCAGAAACCTATCCCACAAATGTTCTGGTCGCCTCGACAGTGAACTCAATGGGCTACAAATGAAGGAGTTGTTGCAGTTGTTTGTATGCGCCGGTTGTAAGGGCGTTCAATGTAAGACAATGGAGTTGTGCTTCTGGATGGAGGTCCCAGAGTAATCGCTTAGTGACCTGGGAAGCATCCTCAAGTTGGTTAATCTCGTTCTCAAGTGTAGTTTCTTGTGCCAAAATTTCTTTCTTTTTCTCTAACTTAGAGGTGGTTATGGTTTGTGTCAAAAAATATTTAACATTCTCCCTGAGCAGATAAACAAGTTTATTTTTCTTGGCGAGGACATTGCTCCAATAACAGACCTGACTAAAAATATCTTGGGAGTCTTACATTAGTCAAGGAAGATTTTATTAATGGCTGATGCGACAATGATCTGCTAAGCAACCTACTCAGGATGGAACTAGGACTTCCTGAAAAAGTGTAGCTATCGTAGTCTTCAACTCTCAGTTTTTTGGAACTAGTTTGATACATGCCACTTCATCATATGAAAAACATTCGACAGTGGAAAAGGCGACGATGTTTTCTGGTGGCTCATCAATATATACAATGACAGTCGACCACATAGTTTGGAATTTGGTGCCTAACTCTGATAACTGCTGCTCCAAATAAATTTTCTCGATACGAAGTTGGTCACGCTCGCTTGTAACTAGCACGAGTTGTTGTTGGTGTTGATCACATACTGTTAAAAGGTCGGTACCTCGAGGTTCAATCTGAACTAGGCGGTCTTCATTTTGTGTCGCAGAAGCATGAATAAAATGGAGGAGTTGTGAAGTATACCATGTGGTAAGGGAATCTATCAGAAGTGTATCTGATGGTGGGAACATGGCCTGTAGAGGTTTCCCACTGGAAAATGATTTCTCCAATTGACCCTGGGGAGAAGATTCTCACTCATGGTCATGCTCTTTAGATATCTCCTAATGAAGCTGCAACAGAACTGGTGGTGGAATAAAGGTAATGATATCATGTTGTTGGGCAGCAATATAAACAAATTGGCGACAATGCTGAGGATCACTAAGAAAAGTGGTGACCTGATGTCATGTCCCTAGTTTATCTGCTTTTATTACACATTTGAACAATCCTAAAGGGTAAAGTAGACCCCAAAGGAAAACAATTATTGTGGATTTATTTTATTATTTTAATTGAATAAAATAAAAATGGAATTAATTGTGCAAAGACTAGATTATGATTAGAGATCAGGAAACCAAATCCATGAGGATGGATAAGGTTCATAAGACTTTCCCAGTTCTCCAAAAATCCTTGAAGAAAATAAATTAAATATAAAAATTTAGATTGGAGATAAAAATGTAAGAAACTACCCCAGTAAAGAGGAAAGTTACTGGGAAGAGGTGGAATAAAATTAGAAAGAGGAAAAGCTAGTTTTAAAGTACTTTGTTGGAAGAAACAAAAGGAAAGCCTAGGCAAAAAGGAAAAAAGCATCCTGATTAAGTGGACGCAGTTAAGAAAAAAAGCTGATGGGAAAGTAGGCTTAAATAAGAAAATTCATCATAGGCAAGGGGTTGTCTATTGCTGGAACTTTGATCTCTGCTCGGGGGGAGCTGTGGAGAAAGAGCTCAAAGGTTGGGTGGAAACTAGTCTACCTTAAGTGATATGCACCAGTTAATTTCATTTTAACTTAGAATCTTAGTATTGTTATGCTTATTATGGTGAAGTAAGATTGTAGAAATGTACTTGGTTAAATCTGTTCAAGAGTAGTTCTGTACATTTAACAGAGTAGACTATAATAAATATAATATTCCTCTGTATGGTTGTACAGACAAGAATCTGAAGAGTACCAACTATCAGAATGTTTAAACCTTGGTGAAGGTTTAGATCTGAGGTTAGCTGACTCTCAAAAAATTATTACTGAATAATATTATTGTCTTAGTATTATTTTGCAAATCAGTAAATTCTATTAGAAAACTACCATAAAAGGGAAATAAATATTCATGACAAATAATGTGGAATTAGTACAGTCAAGAAAATTCTTATGTTGTTGCATAACTAGAGAAAGTAATATATGAACTGAGACATAATAGATAGAAATGGAAATATATTTTCAGGAGGAACTCAAAAATTATTACTATAATTGAAATAACAAATTTAAGGAAAGTATTACATAAGAGTTCAAACATAATTTCATTAAAAGAGGAAGGAGTATGTTCCATAAATTACATAGTCATGTAATTATAAGTATATAAGTCCATAGAGTTACACAGTTCAAATTAAATCTGAGTATAGCAAAATTATACAAATAGGGAAATCTGTCCCATTTATAATAAACTATAAAGTCTCTCTGGAAATTATGTAGAGATGGCATATCAGAAATCCCACGTGGGTTACTGGACCAACTCGAAGAGAAACAATCCACACTTATGATTGAATAGAAAAGGCTAACAACCATATGCAAACCAGAATTATGGAAATTGTACCTGCACAGGACATAACTATGAAATAGTTCTGGTTCAATAATATAAACTTAACATAAAATAATACTAGATTTTAAACCCAAAAAGGTTAAATAATTATCTTAGGGACAGGTACAGGAAACTCAACCTGCAAAAATAAGAGGAGAATTAGTTATTGCAGAGAAGGAATTAATGTACCTCCTAAACAGAAAGAAATTAAGGCACAATTATAAAAAGAAAATCTCAGAGAATTTATCAATAGACATTCAAATAAGAGGAATGACATCATTTCTGTACTAAGTAAAGGAAGCTAACAAGTGTATGTTCATCTGACAGTAGTTGAAACTCATCTCGAAAAGAAATACAAACATGTACAAAATGGGGAAATGATGAGAAGAAGTTCATCGTAGCAATCTAACTAATTGAAAAATCTATCTAAGAAAACAAGGTTCCTGAGATTTCCCGAATACCAGAGTATCATCATTGCACAGACTATACGAAAAGCAAATAAAAAAACATACACCACATATCTCCATTGAGAATATGTACTAAGGAATTGAAATTCCTAAATATCGTAGAAAAACCCAATTTGGCATTCGAAATTTATGGGAATTCATTTTTCAATTAACGATAAAAATGTTACCACGGAGAGTTAATAATGGCCATTAAATACATCTATAAATCTATGGAGGTATCGGTAAAACAAGTTGAGTGAGTACAGTTAGGTAACAAATGCATTAGAAAATTTTTCATGGTAAATATAAACCATTAAAGGAGACTATAGTGGTATTGAGACTACCTATAGAGTTTGGTAATGATTCAGGAATGGAAATGTTGAGACAAGAGGAGGTCCTTCCATATGGCCATCTGCGTTAACCAAAAACCGCAGTCACAAACATTTACCAGTAATAATAATCAATGTGAAAGTTAAAAAAAAAATTAAAACAAAGTGTGGTGTAACTAGAAGGAACACCGTAAACACAGAAACAAACTTTCACATCTAGAATAAGCATTGACAATGGATGTCTGAAAGGGACTCCCACATGATAATCTCTCTGCGGCATAATTGTTAACTAAACTTAGCATAAATCTAAACAAATGACGAAATATTCCTTGAATTAAATCAATACTACATTATTAGAACCTGAAAGTCGTATTTGACTCGTAGATAATTAATATAGTGGAAATTTTGGAAATCAGAGACAACGTAAGCTGTAAAAAACAGTTCAAGGGAATACTCGAAATGAGGGGGTTCTATCAAACCACGCCTAACCTAGGTCTTGGTCATAGTTGAGAGACGAAATGACATGGAGTTCCTGTCGAGAATGCAGTGAACGAATTAGGATAGAGACTAAATAACTGGAATTACAAAATTAACAAATAATCCATGTCAAGTTCCAAGAAACCAGAGAATGTTTCGTACCTGGATAGAATGACTAATGCAACCTCTGCGTAGATAATAGAACCATCTCTTCAACCTTACCAGAGTGATTTCTCATCTCACAGGAAAACGAAGGAGGAGCCGAGAGGGACATTGGTTAAATGTAAGTGGAAGGCAGAGCCATCTCAAAAGGAAGAAGACTCACTAAAGACATAGAGTGAAAAATAATCCCAAGTCAAAAATGAAACCATTTATGTAGTCTCAAACCCTAACTGAGAATAGATCCAAACCATCCACGTGTATGTGATCTGTTGGTTTGAGGAGTTCATGCGGATTGACGGGTTCAATCAAGAACCAGGCAAGCCATGAGATGTTGTACATCAAATTTAATGTCAATAAATCTCAAGGAATATCTCATATAGGGGTTGGTGAAATCGTATATGGAGAATCAAACACATCGATCCACAGTAAATACAACCTAATTGACAAGTTTAATGAGAGTGTCATGGAAGCTATAAAAAAATGCATTATCATATGTGGTACGTAATGGTAAGTAAAATTCGAATCCTATTAAATTGAATGTGGTAATATGAATAGGGTGCATATGAGCCTTGTTGAATTATGTATTAATTCGATCAAAGGTGATATGGTAAATTTATAATTCATAATAATAATTTCAATATAACATTCAAGTTCATATAGTATACATTCGATTTCGTCACATAGAAATCCAATGTTCAACTCAACCTTGGAAAAGTAAATAAGTGGAATAAAGGTTTCATATAAAGATTCTAAAATTAGGTGACAATTAATACCCTTTAGAATGAAACCATACTAGGGTCCTTTCTCTTATGATGAAACATACACATATGTCAAAAAGGTAGTGATGGGTTATTTTAAGGTAAAGTTAGATCCATGTGTATGTGGTTGAGGATGAGTTAGGATTATAATATGTATAAGTAGTTAATGCGAGAAAGGAACGTGTGTTTATAGTTAAGGAGGGGAAATTTAACTATTACCTTACAACTTTCCATGTGAAATAAACTAGATTGGTTTATAGGACATATGGTGTTATTGACATTGTAGAACTGGAATTTTAGTATCAACAAGTATGTGTCCAAAGTATGAAACATTAAAAGTACAACAAGTAGAAGGTTAATGGATAATATACATCAGAATGTGATGAACCATAATGAGGTGTGATCAGTAGTATTTCTATATGTGGATTTGGGTGGTGCAGAAAATCCATCAGATCCTAATGCTTCATTGATGGCTATGATGCATCAGATGCAAAGAGAAATGATGCAATTGAAAAACCACAATCAAAGGCTATCGCTAGCCAGCGAAGAGAAAGAAATGTTAATCAGAGAATTGACCTCCTGGAAGAATCACAAAGGTGAAGGTTCTGGGAAAAAGAGAAAGGGAACTGCAAACCACTCAGAAGAGTCCATGGAGGATGAAGCCTTTAGACAACAGTCTAGAACGAACAAGGAATTATAGGGTGAATTCCAAAAAATCAAGCCTCCCTCCTTTGATGGAGAGAAGGAGGAAGATGCAGAAGCTTGGCTTCTAAACATGGTAAAGTACTTTCAAGTTTAGGAGTATGAAAGTAACTTGAAAGCCAGGTTGTCTATTTACCAATTAAAAGGAAAGGCTACCTTGTGGTGGGAGGAAACCAAAATGGTGCATGTGATAGATGAGAAAACTATCACTTGGGAAGAATTCCAAACAAAGTTTAAACATAAATATCTAAATGAACGATATTATGATGATAAAGCCAAAGAGTTTCATGATATTAGGTTGGGACAACTTACCATTGATGAGTTTGTTACCAAATTTACCAACCTGCTTCACTATGTACCTTATATAATGGAAGAGAAGGAAAAGGTACAACGATTTTTAAACTTCCTAACTACTATCTACAAGGAGATGATAGAATTTGATAATGCCAAGAAAATGGATGAAGTGGTGCGCAAGGCAAGACTGTGTTATCAGTAGTTCAAAGGCATAAATGAACAAGTGAAAAAATGACAGAACAAAGAGAAGGGTGACTCTAGTGGAAAAAAAACAAAACCAGCATACTTAAAGAACTTTGGGAGAGATCACCAAAGGAAGAAGTTTACCAAAACTGGAGAAAATCACCCAGCCCAATCACAAACAGGATCTAAACAGATATATGGAAACAGTAAGAGAGAAGGAATTGTTAACATGAGGGAACCTCTAAAGTGTTGGGGTTGTGGAGAACCTCATCTACTAAGAGATTGTCCACACAGAACTATTCAGAACATACAAGTTCTGAGAGAGGCAACTACTATGAATGACATGGCAAGAAACATCCACAAAGTCAGTGCTGCCCTGGAAGATCATCAAGCTGAACACTAATCCACTATAGTCAAAATAGAAGGTATGATTGTTGAACAACGTGTTTCTATTTTGATAGATCCATGTGCATCTTTAAGTTATATAAGTCCTCAATTTGTGGAAAAATGCAATTTGAAGTCAGAAAAATTTCAGCAAGCATGGTTAGTTCAGTTAGCTATCGGAACAAAAAGAAAAGTGAACCATAAATTACCCAAGACAATTACAAATTTGAATGGGTATGAAACTGAGTTGAATTTGAATATTTTACCTCTAGGTTCCTATGATGTGTTGGTAGGAATGGTTTGGTTAGAAAAACAGAAAGCTATGTTAAATTGTTTAGACAAAGCAATACACTGTATCGATGGTGAGGGAAAACCAGTGATAGTGAAAGGGAAACCCAAACCTATATCAGTGAGACAAATATCAACACTTCAGTTGAAAAGGAAAACAAGAAAGGGATGCCAAGTGTATGATGTACATGTGTAAGAATTGGGACAACAACCTGAAAATGATTTTGTAGAAAACTTATGAGTCATCCGAGAGTTTAAGGATGTGTTTCCAGATGAAATTCCTGAGTATGCCCCCTAAAAGAGAAATTGATTTCTCAATTGAGTTAGTACCAGGAGCTACCCCAGTCTCTAGAGCCCCATATAGAATGAGTACCCCAGAATTGATGGAGTTAAAATTGAAACTACAAGAGTTGCTGGATAGAGGCTATATAAGACCAAGTGTATCCCCCTGGGGAGCACTGGTACTGTTTGTAAAAAAGAAATATGGTACATTCAGAATGTGCATATATTACTGACAACTGAATAAACTGAAAATTAAGAATAGATATCCTCTACCCAGGATAGATGATCTATTTGAACAAGTGAGAGGAGGCACAATCTTTTCAAAAATTGATTTAAGGATAGGCTATCATCAACTGAGAATTAAAGATGAAGACATAAGTAAAACTACATTCAGAACAAGATACAAACACTATGAGTTTGTATTCCTACCCTTTGGGTTGAATAATTCACCTGCTACCTTTATGTGCTTAATGAACAGTGTCTTAAGCAAATATTTGGACAAATTTGTTCTAGTATTTATTGATGACATTCTGATATATTCTAAGAATGAAGCTGAACATAAAGAACATCTGAAAATTGTCTTACAAACACTTAGAGGACATAAGTTGTATGCTAAACTTAGCAAATGTGAATTTTACAAGGATAAAATTCAATACTTGGGCCGTATAATTTCAGAGAAAGGATTAGTAGCGGACCCAGAAAAGATACAAGTTATAATGGATTAGCCTGTACCTACTGATGTTTCCTCTATAATATCTTTCATGGGAATTTCAGGATACTATAGGATATTTGTAGAGAGATTTTCAGCCTTAACATATCCTATCACATCTCTACAGAGGAAAGGATTGAAGTTTGAGTGGACAGAAAAATGTCAACATAGATTTGAACAGTTAAAACTTAAACTTACAACTGCACCTATTATAAAGATTGCTGATCCAAATCAAGAATTTGTAGTATGTATAGATGCTTGTGGAGAGCGATTAGGAGGAGTATTACTGCAAGAAAACTTAGTCATAGCATATGAGTCAAGAAAAATGAAGAAACATGAACATAATTATAGTGTGTATGAGTTAGAGTTAGCTACTCTAATACATTCTTTGAAGATGTGGAGACATTATCTGTTAGGGAAAAAGTTTATATTAATGAGAGACCATGTTAGTTTGAAGTACTTTTTCACACAACTTGATTTAAATGCTAGAAAATATAGATGGTTGTCCTTCCTTAGTGATTTTGACATGGAGATCAAACATATCAAGGGGAAGAAAAATAAGATTGCTGATGCTTTAAGTAGAAATTCTTGTTAGAGTTCTAATAGCATTGGGAGTAGTGCAAAATTTGACATCGAAGGATTGATCCAAGAAGTAATGAAAAAAGACCCAAACTATGAAAAACTTCAGGAAAATTTACAGAAACAAGAGGTGGTGGGGTATACACAAAACCAGAGGGGATTAATTTGTTATAAAGACAGATTATACATCCCCAATGTGAAAAAATTAAAAAGAGAAATTTTAGATGAGTATCATAAAATACCCTATGCAGGACATCCAGGGTATCAGAAATTAATTTCAGCCTTAAGAAAGAACATGTTTCGGCTAAGTATGAAAAAGGATGTAGCTAATTATTTAGCTAGATGTATGGAATGTCAACAAGTAAAGGTAGAGCATCAGCATCCAGTGGGATTGCTGAATCCCTTACCCATCGTAGAATGGAAGTGGGAAATATTTTACATAGATTTTATCACTGGATTACCAAGAACTAAATACCAACATGACTCTATCATGGTAGTAGTTGACACATTGACTAAAACTACACACTTCTTACCAGTACAATCTACTTTTGGTACAACTCAAGTAGCTAATGTATTTATGAAAGAGATTGTTAAATTGCATGGTATTCCTAAATGATCATATTAGATAGAGATGCAATGTTTACTGCAGATTTTTGGAGGAGTTTGTTTGGGGGAAAGGGTACCAAATTGAACTTTAGTACCACCTACCATCGCCAAAATGATGGGAAAACTGAAAGAAAAAACCAGATTTTAGAAGACATGTTGAGAATGTATGCGATGGACAGACCAACAAAGTGGGAGGACTTTCTACATTTATCATAGTTTTCCTACAATAATAGCTACCAAGCCTCAATCAAGATGAGTCCTTTCGAACCATTATATGGCAGAAAGTTCCATACACCTATAATTTGGAGTTAACCAGAGGATAAATTAATACTTGGACCTGATGCATTACATGAAATGGAAAGGATTGTAAAGAAAATTCAGCAAAATATCAAGACAACACAAGATAGGTAGAAAAGCTATGTACATAAAAAGAGAATTCGTAGAGAATTCAATGTGGGTGATCATGTTGACCTAAGGATTAAGCCCAAGAAGAGTACTTTGTACACTGGTAGTTGTGCAAAACTAGCAACAAGCTACTGTGGACCTTTTGAAGTACTGGAAAGAGTGGGACTAGTAGCATACAAGTTAGCTTTACCTAGTCACATTAAGGTTCACGACGTTTTTCATGTTTCATTATTAAAAAAGTATGTGCATGATCCTAATCATGTTATTGATTGGAATGTGATACAGGTGGAAACAGAAGGGGAATTCCTTCTAGAGCCACTTCACATCTTGGCACTGGAATAAATTGAGCTCTGAAATAGAACGGTGGCCAGCGTGAAAGTGTAGTGGAGGCACTTTGCACCTGAAGCGGCTACTTGGGAGTGAGAGAAAGATATGAAGGAAAAATATCCATCACTTTTTGAAAAGTGAATTTTTATATTTTTTTCTTGCAACACCGAGGACATTGTTTTGTTTTAGAGGGGGAATATGTAATGTCCCCAGTTTCTTTATTTTTATTAGACATTTTAACAATCCTAAAGGGTAAAGTGGACCCCAAAGGAAAACAATTATTGTGGATTTATTTTATTATTTTAATTGAATAAAATAAAAATGGAATTAATTGTGCAAAGACTAGATTATGATTATAGATCAGGAAACCAAATCCATGAGGATGGATAAGGTTCATAAGACTTTCCCAGTTTTCCAAAAATCCTTGGAGAAAATAAATTAAATATAAAAATTTAGATTGGAGATAAAAATCTAAAAAACTACCTCAGTAAAGAGGAAAGTTACTGGGAAGAGGTGGGATAAAACTAGAAAGAGGAAAAGCTAGTTTTAAAGTACTTTTTTGGAAGAAACAAAAGGAAAGCCTAGGAAAAAAGGAAAACAACATCCTGATTAACTGGACGCAGTTAAGGAAACAAGATGATGGGAAAGCATGTTTAAATAAGTAGATTCAGGATAGAGAAGGTGTTGTCTATTGCTAGAAATTTGATTTCTACTCGGGGGGAGCTGTGGAGAAAGATATCAGGGGTTGGGTGGAAAGTAGTCTACCTTAAGTGATATGAACCAGTTAATTTCATTTTAACTTAGAATATTAGTATTTTTATGCTTATTATGGTGAAGTAAGATTGTAGGAATGTACTTGGTTAAATCTGTTCGAGAATAGTTCTATACATTTAACAGAGTAGACTATAATAAATATAGTAGTCCTCCGTATGGTTGTACAGACAAGAATTTGAAGAGTACCAACTCTGAGAATGTCTAAAACTTAGTGAAGCTTTAGATCCGAGGTTAGGTGACTCTCAGAAAATTATTACTAAATAATATTATTGTCTTAGTATTATTTTGCAAATCAGTAAATTCTATTAGAAAACTAATATAGAAGGGAAATAAATATGCATGAAAAATAATGTGGAATTAGTACAGTTAAGAAAATTCTTATGCTGTGCATAACTGGACAAAGTAATATATGAACTGAGACATAATAGACAGAAATGGAAATATCTTTTTAGGAACTCAAAAATTATTATTATTATTGAAATAAAAACTTTAGGGAAAGTATTACATAAGAGTTCAAACATAATTTCATTTAAAGAGGGAGGAGTCTGTTCCATACATTACATAGTCATGTAATTATAAGTATATAAGTCTATAGAGTTACACAATTCAAATTAAATCTGAGTATAACAAAATTATACAAATTGGGAACTATGTCCCATTTATAATAAACTGTAAAGTCTCTCTGGAAATTATGTAGAGATGGCATATTAGAAAGCCCAAGTGGGTTACTGGACCAACCTGAAGAGAAACAGTCCACAACTATGATTGAATAGAAAAGTCTAATAACAATATACAAACCCAGAATTATATAATTCGTACTTGCACAAGACAAAACTATGAATTAGTTCTAGTTTAGGAATATAAACTTAACAGAAAATAATACTACATTTTAAACCCAAAAATGTTAAATAATTACCTCATGGATAGGTACAGGAAACTCAACCTGTAATAATAAGAGGAGAATTAGTTATTGCAGAGAAGGAAGTAATGTACCTCCTAAATAGAAAGAAATTAAGTCAAACTTATAAAAATAAAATCTCAAAGAATTTATCAATAGACATTCAAATAAGAGGAATGACATCATTTCTGTACTAAGTATAGGACACTAACAGGTGTATGTTAGTCTGATAGTAGTTGAAACTCATCTCGAAAAGAAATACAAACATGTACAAAATGGGGAAATGATGAGAAGAAGTCCATCGTAGTAATCAAACTAATTGAAAAAGGTATCTAAGAAAAATGGGTTCCTGAGATTACCCGAATACCAGAGTATCATGATTGCACAGACTATGCAAAAGCGAATAAAAAACTATACACCACATATATCTATTAAGAATATGTACTAAGGAATTGAGATTCCTAAATATCATAGGACAACCCAATTTGGCATTCAAAATTTATGGGAATTCATTTTTCAATTAACGATAAAAATGCTACCACAGAGAGTTAATAATGGCCATTAAATACATCTATAAATCTATGGAGGTCTCGATAAAATGAGTTGAGAGAGTAAAATTAGATAACAAACGTATTAGAAAATTGTTCGTGGTAAATATAAACCATTAAAGGATACTGTAGTGGTATTGAGACTACATGTAGAGTTTGGTAACGATTCAGGAATGGCAACGCTGAAATGAGAGGAGGTCCTTCCATCTGGCCATCTGCGTTAACCAAAAACTACAGTCACAATAATTTACTAGTAATAATCATCAATGCAAAATTAAAAAAAAAATTAAAACAAAGCGTGGTGTAACTGGAAGGAACACCATAAACGTAGAAACAATCTTTCACATCTAGAATAAGCATTGACAATGGATGTTCGAAAGGGACTCCCACACGATAATCTCTCTGCGGCATAATTTCTAACGAAACTTAGCAGAAATCTAAACAAATGACGAAATATTCCTTGAATTAAATCAATACTACATTATTAGAACTGGAAATTCATATTTTACCGTTACATAATTAATAGAGTGGAAATTTTGGAAATTAGAGACAGCGTAAGCTGTAAAAAAAGGTTCAAGGGAAAAACCGGAATGAGGGGGCTCTATCAAAACACGCCTAACCCAAGTCTTGGTCATAGTTGAGAGACGAAATGACATGGATTTCCTGTTGAGAATGTAGTGAATGAATTAGGATAGAGACTGAGTAATTGGAATTATGAAATTAACAAATAATCGATGTTAAGTTCCAAGAAACTAGAGAAAGCAATGTTTCGTACCTGGATAGAACGACTAATGCAACATCTGCAAAGACAATAGAACCATCACTTCAACCTTACTAGAGTGATTTATCAACTCACAGGAAAACGAAGGAGGAGCCGAGAGGGACATTGGTTAACTATAAGTGGAAGGTGGAGTTGTCTTAGAAGGAAGGAGACTCACTAAATACATAGAGTGAAAAATAATCCCAAGTAAAAAATGAAATCATTTATGGAGTCTCAAACCCTAACTGAGAATAGATCCAAACCGTCCACATGTATGCGATCTGTTGGTTGGAGGTATTCTCGCGGATTGACGGGTTTAATCAAGAACCAGGCAAGACATGTGACATTGTACATCCAATTTAATGTCAAGAAATCCCGAGGAATATCTCATATAGGGGTTGGTGAAATCGTATACGGAGAATCAAACACGTCGATCCACAGTAAATACAACCTAACTGACAAGTTTAATGAGAGTGACATGGAGGCTATAAAAAAATTCATTATCATATGTGGTAGGTAATGGTAAGTAAAAATCGAATCCTGTTAAATTGAATTTGGAAATACGAATAGGTTGCATATGAGCCTCGTTGAATTATGTATTAATTTGATCAAAGGTGAGATGGTAAATTTATAATGCATAATACGAAATTAAATATAATGTTCAATTTCATATGGTATACATTCGATTTTGTCACATATATATCCAACTTTCAACTCAACCTTGGAAAAGTAAAACAATGGAATAAAGGTTTCATATAAATATTCTAAAATTAGGTGACAATTAACACCCTTTAGAATGAAACCATACTAAGGTCCTTTCTCTTATGTTGAAATATATACATATGTCAAAAAGGTAGTGATGGGTTATAACTTTTAAGGTAAAGTTAGATCCATGTGTATGTGGTTGAGGATGAGTTAGAATTAGAATATGTATAAGTAGTTAATTTGAGAAAGGAAAGTGTGTTAGTAGTTAAGGAGGGGAAATTTAACTATTACCTTAAAAATTTCCATGTGAAATAAACTGGATTGGTTTATAGGACATATGGTGTTATTGAAATTGTAGAACTGGAATTTTAGTATAAACACGTATGTGTCCAAAGTATGAAAGATTAAAATTAAAACAAGTAAAAGGTTAATGGATAATATATGTCAGAATGTGACGAACCATAATGAGGTGTGATTAGTAGTATTGCTATAAATAAATTATTATTTTTCTTTTCGAAATGGATATGTTACACCTGATCGATGGAAAGAATTGAACTAGGTGAGGAAGAAGGGTTAGTGAATTGATAAACAATTGGCTCAGAAATTGGTGGCAAAGAAGAGGAAGGAATGAAAGTGTATGTAAGAAAAATAGGGCAAGTAACAACAACTTGTTTAGTATCCATGTCAGTAGGTTCATTCAACCCTGCAACAGAATCAAGCTAGTCAGAGATAGTTTCTTTAGAAGTCCTCAATGAGGCGCTAGAAGTGGAATGTGGAGAAGTGGGGTGTTTCTCATGGATTAACACAACAGATTCTGTAGTCACGGGCAGCTCATTGGTAAGATCAATAACACTAGCTAGAGTGGAGGTAGGTTGGCGGGGTGAGACTGAAGTGGTAGTTGTAGTTTGTGGAAGTGTGGAAGGGACAGTGGGTGGTGCAATAGATACACGCGTAACATAATGAACAATCATAGCCTGAAAAACCAAATCTTCTACCTATAACCATTTCGTATATGCTAAGGAAATTTGTTCTTGTGTTTTCTTCAACAAGGGTTGGATATATGCTTCTGTATTAGCAAGACCCTTGCGAGAGGAAGGTATAACATATTTAGTGAAATCTCTCAGGTGCATATAACATCAAAGTAATAAAGGTCTTGGTCATCCTGCTTCCATGCAATTATCCCAGGACATGAGAGAACCTCACTATGAAATGCATTCTCACTGAGATAGAAGGGTAGTTTGCGCATGGAGAAAGTTTCCTGGTGTACATTCAGTGGAAAAATATAACAATGACTGTGGCCAACCAGAAACCAAATTTGGTCTTCATATCATTCTAAGAGCAGAAGAGGTTTTTTGAAACATTACCAGTAACACCAACTATATTATTGTACTAATTACCAAAGGCAAGGTCATTAAAATCATGATTGGTGGTATTCTTAATGCCACGCCAAAAATCATATGCATAAGAAAATTTTCATTTTGGGGAATATATGCTAAATCTATTCTATCAAGTGGGCACCACTTGTACATGGTGATAGGAATAAGAAAATACCTAATTTGATAAAATATGTGGCCCTTTCGTGAACAACTTCTGTGGTTTCAAATAATTCAATGATCAGGTAGCTGCACCAATTTAGTTGATCTCCTTGAGCACAAGCCTCAACAACATAAATTGTATTGAGATAATTTTCCCCTCTATTGAAATGTCACACGAGCGTACTGGAAATTATAGTGAAGGTGACCTTGATTAGCTAATTGTTGATCATCTCAATAATGGCTCCTTGTCCCTTCCTTTTGGTACCACAATTTGTATAAAGGCTATCCCCGTATTTCTTCTTTCCCTTCTTTGAGACCTTCTAGAGTTTCATATTAACTTCATAGCCATAGGAAAAGAGTCTAGTGAGTGTATGGATATCTTGAACATGGATTGGGTATTCTCGGTCCAACCATAACGAATCTCTATGAATGCGATTCATTAGGAGCTTTAAACACCTCATGAGCTCGCCTGTGGTACCAAATAAAGGTAGGTCGCACAAAATCAATAGAGAGGAATTTTTAAGCTGGCAAAAGTCGAATTTGATCTTGAGATTAGATCAGGCTCCGTATCTGGCATTCGGTTCCATGAAAACTTCAGTGTGGAGGGAAGGGAAAAATTCAGGGTATGAGAGGTCATTGTCGACTAGAATGGGTTTATCACATTTTCCGATGAGGTCATCATAGGAATGAATATGGGAGTCGATGAGGAAAAGAGACACGACGATTTTAGTGGTGCGACCTATGGTATCATAGCAAAGAATATAAACAAAATGAATAGTGGGGCGACAACAAACTGTAGACTCGGCAGAACACAACACAGAAACCAGGATGACAAATTGGAGGAATGCTAAGTGGAATGACGTGCAAAAGGCAACAATTGAGAGTTCTATAGAGAGATGTACAAAAAAAGGTTGAAATGACTTGACCATTATACTATGGATATGTACTAGATCCGAAAATCCCTCATCACCTCGCTCCACTTTCTTTGACAACTTAAATGACTAGCACCTCAGATCGAGGAGTAATGGGATATCTTATTGATATGCGAGCACATCCGATTGCGAACTAACTAAGACAAAACTAGACTTAATGACTGACGAGACATGCTTTAAAAGAAAATGAAAAGACAAGATGCACCATAACCCTCCCCGACCACAATCACTTGCAGTGGGTCGCAACCTGAAAAACATTATTGATGCAACAACAAAAATATATTGACTCTAACTAAGACCAACAAAGCTATAAATAAAAAGTTAGAATCTCTAACTGGAAATAACACAACTACCTAATAATCCTAACTAATACTCCCTTTCCAAAGATCACATCAATCACAATTTGGTGAACCAAAATAGGGCTTCAGGCGAGCTCCATTCACCCAACCAGGAAAAAGGATTCCATCTAATTGAGAAAGCTTGAGGGCTCTAGAATTTTGGATTTCAGCAAAAAAAATGGGCCAAGCCAATGCATTTGGAGCTTACCGGGATCTTGCAAGTACTTAATGTCATAAAGAAATACATGGTCCCCCACAAAAAACAATTTATTATTGATATGTTGATCATGCCAAGCCTTCTATCTTTCCTTCTCCACTACCTGGTGAAATTCCAAAAGGAAGCATTGCTCATCCAATTTCCATAATTCTTGTAGCCTTTTTGGGATGGATTCGTCCTCTGACATCTTCATAGTGTGAGAAATAAAGAGATTAGGAACTATAAATTCTGCTGGAACTACTACTTCTCGGTCATAGATCAACTGAAAAGGTGTATATTTATGCAATCTCTTTGATGTAGTATGGTAACCCACAATGTCGAAGGAACCCGTTCATCCCAGCCATCCCTATTCATAGAGAAAATTTTAGTCAAACCTTTTTCCAAAATTTTATTAAATGTGTCAACAATATTGTTTTCTTCGGGATGATAATTATGACTACTGTTGTGGTGTTGCATCATAAAGTTTTGTAGCAGTGTTCAAACTGTCCCATTAATGAAGTGGGAACCTTGATCACTGGTAATACTTTTGGGACATCCAAATCTGGTAATTATGTTTTAAGAAATAAATCATGTTGATGTATCAGTGGTGTAGTCCTTAACAAGTGCTGCTTATTCCCAACGAGTCAAATAATTTATTGTAATGATGATATATCTAGCATGATAATGTCGAGAAGCTAGGTTGATTGGTCCATTGAAATCAATATCCCATTTCTCAAATGACTCTAATGCTTGGGAAGGATGTAGAGGCATATCATCTTGTCGCGATGGTAGAACAATCCCCTGGAAAACATCACACCATTTTTCATATCCCTTAGCATCTTTGAACAAAGTTGGCCACCATAAACCATCTTGTAACACTTTACGAGTAGTAGCATTTCCTCCAACATGACCTCCGGAAACACCTACATGACATTCCCATAAAATATTATCCCTCTCATGATTCAATACACAATTATTGAGAATGCGATCAAGTCTTGTCTTATACAACTGGCCAACGATCAATTGATAATCATCAACACAAACAACCATATGTCATTTTTGTGTGGACGTATATTCCTCGGGGAATTGACCTGTTGTGAGAAATAATGCAATATATTCTAGATAATTTGGAACTACTTCAATGAAAAATAAGTGAGCATATGACAACTAGTCATCAATGGATCCTCCTGACTCCCTTGAATCAAAGCGAGATAAATTATTAGGACCTGCATTTGATCTTCCCATATTAACAATAACTTCAAAGGTGAACTCCTGGAATAGAAAAAAACTAATAACATATTCTCCCCTCTAACACTGAATTGTTAACGAAGTAATTTGATGTTGAATGGTCAGTAAAGAACTTAAACGGTCCTCCTAATAAATAATGTCGAAATTGTTGAAGGGAATACACCATAGAAATAAATTTCCTTTCTGTAGTGGTATAATTATTCTCTACTGTAGAAATTTTGTGTCTGGAAAAATATATGGGATGATCTAAATTTCCATCTCCAGGTTGTGTCAAGATAGATCCTAACGAAATTCTGGATGCATCAATATGCACATGGAACTCCTTATTCTAGTCTAGATATATTATAATAGGTGCAATTATGATTTTTTCTTTGAGAGTATCAAATGCAAAGTCACATTCACTAGACCAAATAAGCCTTCCTGATTTCTTCAAAAGCTTCTCCAGTGGCACCATAATTGAAGCATAATTGTGAATGAACCTACAATAATAGCTAGTATGTCCCAGAGTTGACCATAACCGCTTCACAAAGGTTGGATGAGGCATATTCAATATCATCATGCAAATTTGGCGAGGTCCACACATAATCTGTCCTTACACATTATGTGGCCCAATAAGGTGCCAAAAGGAACAACAAAAATACACTTTTTAAGTTTAAAGATATTTTATGCTTCCTACATCTATCAAACATCACTCTTAGCAAGCTGGAATGATTATTTAGTAGAATGTAAATTGTCTATTCATTCATTTAGACCTCATGAAAATTATGAACATATTCTCAAAAGGTAACAATCATAATCCGCGAGAAAACAATAGGAGCATTATTTAATCCAAATGGAATGTCATTATATGCATAAGAGCCCCATTCAATGGTAAATGTGGTTTTGTTATTTTCCTCCTCTTAAATCCTGACCCGATGATAACTCGAAAATCAATTAGTAAAAGAGTAGGCCTCATTTCTTGCAACATTGTCCAAAACTTCATCTTTGAAAGGAGTGGGGAATGTGTCATGCACATAATAATTGTTAAGGATTATATAATCAACACATACCCGAATAACCTAAGAATATTTCTTATCTTGGATGACACTGGAGCTTATCCACCTAGCCTCATCAACTAGAAATATAATTTCCTCAGCTATCATATTATCGATCTCCTTTTTTAATTTATATTTTACTCTTGGATTTAACCTGTAAGGCTAATGCTTAGCTCGTTTCACATCTGATTTCAATGTTATATTCATCTCTCCAAGCTCCCCTTTAATTCATGTTGTAACTGCTACAACCCCCTCCAAAATTTTAGCCTATACCAAATTTCGGAGCCTTCCTTGGTTTTTTTTATGGTTGTCGCAAACTTTGAAGTTCACTTCATTTCTTTTCCTAAAGTGTTGTGACCCCTTTCTCAAGATAGGAAAAATGTCGCCTTTTGCCATGTTGGCTATCACAGTGAATGTACGAGCTCGTTATAGTAGTTCTTCTTTGTGTGACTGAGTTTTTCTAACCTTGTAACTATATGTCGCACTCATTTCCAAAGTTATGAGCATCGTCGCACAAGTGTCGTTATATCTTTGGTATCGCACTTGTCGTAATTGGTCGTAAATATGTCACATAGAGGAGAATGTTTTTATGGTATGTCCCAGATGATTTATGTTGTTTGATTCGTCAAGTATGTTAAGTGTGTGATCATATTCTAAGTCCATCACTATTCACATCAATCTCACCGATCCCCCACACATTCATTTTCCAGAAAACTTCCCAACAGAGAAACTTGGCTTCTCTCGGCCTCCCCTGAACTGTGCACTATGCAGTCTAAGTCCTTTGGCCATGAACTTGCTGCATGGAACTACACAATGTGCATTACTGGCCTCCCAAGACTGATCCATTGCATATTTTTGTGACCAATTCCCGACCTTGACCTTTAGAATTGCGCAGTTAAGGCTTCCATCCTGGCTTGAACTGCGCACTTCGCAACTTAAAGACACAAGCTCACCCGCTAAACTTAGAAATGCATACTGCATAGTCACCCAAGCCTCCTTGACCTCTTGAGCTGTGAATTTAGCTTTCCCAGCTCTCATCTCTATTGCCTATCCCCATTGGTTGTTGAAACAACACACATGTCCCTCAACCCATCCTGAAATGTGCACTGCGTAGTCTGAAGGCTCAAGGATTCCCCCTACCTACCTGAACTACACAAATGCGCAGTCACTAAGCCTCCTCTTCTAGATTGTCACTTGTCTTTGGCTCAATTCATGGATCAGAATGCATCATCTTAGGCTAGGGGTTTTTAGATTAATGTCGTCTTGTCATAAGTGAATTGCAGGAACATGTACTCTATCAAGTCATGGCAAGATGATAAAGGATGAGAAGAAGGAGGAAATCATGCTCAAAAATAGTCATGCAGCTGAACTTACATGATTATTGATCAAGAGAAAGAGAAAGGACACTAGTTTGTGGCCACTATCCAAGACTTGAGATCATTAAAGAATCCCTATCACCAAAGCTTGCAGAGGAGTAAAGGAGAGCTCTTTCATGAAGACACTCAACTCTCAGCAGTAGCTATGGCTTGGCATTGCCATTTCATCAAATAGTCCATTTCAGCAGTGTCGTGTCATGTCATGTCATGATCGGTCATATCGCCACATCACTATTGTATATCATGTCCATTGTGGTCAAATATATTGAAAAGTGGAAGTCCAAAGGACACACATGAATGTAAAGCGTCATGTAAGCTGAAAATTCATAGGCAATCAAATAATCAGGAGGGTAGTTAAAGGGTCACCCTTGGTTATATATACTCCCTCATGGTATGAGTGAAGGATTTTTAACCTTGGCTCCATCAGCAAAGCAATAGAGAGAATATCTAGTTCTTTTGTGGAGCAAGGAGTGGCTCCAACGATCCACTATTGGAGCTAGTGATGTTCATTGTATACATGTCTCTCAGAAATTTTACTTAATAACAGAATCCTAACAAGGCCAACACGTTATTCATGCATGACTTATGAATGTTTTTAAGACTATTCTACGGATGTTTATACTTCATGTTTTTTGTTCACATGTACTAAGATAGTTGAACTATTTCAGTTATTTTAGTGCTTATCTTGTTGAGAATGTGTTGTAATGGTTATAAATTTTGTCTCATCCTTGTGGACTATTCCACAGAATATTAGAAATATATTTATTGTATTTCCGTGTGTGTAATTGTTGTCCCATCCTTATGGACTATTCTGCAGGGTATTAGACATACCTTTCTTAATTTGTTGTGTGTAATGACCATCACATCCGTTGTGGACTATTCCGCTGTATGTTATATGAAATCTTTCAGTTCACATGTGTATCTTCTTGGGTGGTACTATTACCTTTTGCTTAGAGGCCCACTTTTCCTTTTCTCCCCCCTTTGCAGTATAAGAACCTTGACACACATGCAATTAGAAATTCACCAGGCACAACCCCATTTCTTTGTGAAAGTAAATTTGCATCACTCTCTCTTGTTGATAGCAAGAGATAAGACATATATTTAAGAATAAGGCAATTGGGCCTTTGTTTCGGATGGGAATCCTACACCAAATGGTGTGAGGTATAATTGGGACTTCATATTGGGGATATCCTCTGAATGTTGGCGGGTCCATCACCATCAACAATACCCTTTAGATCAAGGACTGGAGAAATAAATAGATCTTTATATTCCCTAAGTAAATAAAAAATTCCTTGGTAGTCTTCTCATCCCAATAATCACCAATAGAAGCAAGTTTGGGTTTTTCTTCAACTCAAATATTCAACTTCTTCAACTTGAGTAGTTGTAAATGTGGTGCATCAATAGCAAGGTATTATTTTATCCCTCAATCCCCTTTAGACTCTTTAAAAAATAAATTCCCTAGTTCTTCCAAATCATCATTAGGTTATCTAGTAATTTTCCCATGAGCTACATGTTCATGAAACCCTGACTTATATTGACATGAAAAATCTCAATATCTGCTGCATTTTGTCACATTTTTCCCAGACATAAATGATACTCTCTTTATAGTCTTGATAGCTTCAACTAATTTTCCATCAGTGTCATGTAATGAAAAATATCTGTAGAACTAATTAATCATCCTATCCCATTCTACTGTTTGTATTTTCATCTCTTCATTCAGGTGCCAATCTTGCGGAATAGTACCTAGTGTATGAATAAACTTATGTGTCCACATCATAAATGGTATACCATCATCCTTCCATGTGGAACAACAATTTTGGATGTGTTTTTGTGGTCTAGTATATCCATCATTAATAGGAATTTTACTGGAATTTCTATTTAGAGGTGAGAATCTATAGAGCAAAGAATTTTTAATAGTACCCAATCATGAAGTTGGTAATGATGGCATGCCCACCATATTACAAGGGATGCTTGTAAAGCAACATTCATTAAATGTATATTAACTCTCTTCAACATGGGAATCAATTAATTGAATAAAGTTACAACAGATTCAATACCATTAAAAACAAGATAATTTCATAACTTAGTATCGATCCAGCAGAGACATCGAACAATTTCACAATGTCACAAATGAATCTAGTGATCACCTTGCTTCCAATCCTCCATTGAAAAATCAGATCCTACTTTTTCACTTTGAAAAATTCTCCAACTAATATATCCAACTGTCATGGGATTGATATAATCCTCCCTTTTTCCAAAAATCAATTGATATAGTTGATCTAACATATTGGGATCTTCCATATCATCTACGGGCTCAATTAATCATGCGCCTTGATATGGATCCAACAGTTGTATGAATCAAACTTCATCCACCTCAAAGGTCATAATTTCCCATTTTAAATTGATCACTGCTTAATTTTCAAATGCCCAATCAATACCCAATAAGGTTGGGTATGGATCCTTATCGCCCATAATATCAAATTTCAATTACTTCAAAATTGGTTCGAGTCTTAACACCTGCAATAGCAAACTCAATATCTTCTAATATCATGATGGGGAGAATACAATATTGATTTTCCATACAGAATTGGATAAGAGAAAATACCAATTTGGGTTTCCCGAGTGCCTCCCATGTTTTCCTTGGTAAAATATTAACATCTGAACCAAGATCTAACATGGAATTTTTGATTTGGTATCCAAAAATTTGAACATCAACATGAAATTATCTTCCAGTTCTCTTCTTATTTCGCTGAACTCTCCGAGAATGTATTTAAGGAAGATTAGTAGAAATGGGTTCTTATAATAATGGGTCATCTTTCACAACAAATTTTAACTTTTTGTGAAACTTACCAAAATTTTTCTCATCATTCATTATCTATAAGAACAATTTAAACCATTCCAAAATTAGTCAGGATGTCTCCTTTAATGATCTGGGAGTTTTTATCTAACCTTGTTTTGGCTACTCAACTTGGGGATTTGGAGAAGTAATTAATTGCTGGAATAATTTAGTTATATCTTTATAATATTCCTTCTGTTGGTTGGAAGCATAATATTTCTTTGGTGATGTTGGCCTTATAACATTCTATGTAAACATGACCTTCTTGGTCACATTTAAAAAACTTGATCGAGCCTCTTCCTCCTATCCTCCCCCCCTTAGGGAGCCACCTGCTCATCCCAAAGGATATTCATTGATTCATAAAACCATACGGTTTAAACGATCAACAAAGCATCTAAGTACCGACATTGATATGTATGATGTATGTGTGACCCACAAAATTCACATAATATATTTTTGGGAACAATGGAATACTTTTACAAAATATGACATAATCGAGGTGTCTGACCATAAGATATATAAATTTCAAAATGATCATTCAGAGACATACCTTGTTGTTGGGGGAATGCTTGATACTAAGTCGGCCCTTTGAATTGAAATGCTGAAGAAATTTGGGATACTTTGGGGTTTTGTGGAAGTGGTGGTGGTGGAGGACCCATAGGAAAACTTGATGATCCTTCAATCCTAAGCTATGGGCATTCAGTGAAATGATTCCCTTCAACTTGGTAGTTTTTGCACCAAACCTGTGGTCGCATGGGTCGTGTAGGAGTGAGATCCTTTATTCTCTCAGTAAGAGTGGAAATTTGATTCCAAAATCCCATAATAGCAGGATCAGACGAGGGAGCATCCAATTTATAATCCTGAGGATATCTTGCCATTGGCTTGTTGGGCAGCTTAATTGTCGGATTAAACCTCTCAATATTAATTATCAATTCGGGAGTCGTAAACGTGAGTTGTACTGCGTATTGGCTCAGCTTATTGATCAGAGTATAAATGTATTCCTTATTAATGATAAACTAGGTGCTGAAATGAAACACACATTTGCTCGCAAATAAACAATCTTGAAAACAAAACTAATTTTATTTACTGCAAACTCCACACTTTAATTAAATTACAAATTAATCCTCAATCATGTAACATTCTCACACTCGCTCCTATGATAACTTAAAAACCCTAATCTAATTATTCCTCTTAAAAACTAACACTTGAAATTAATCTTGAAATAAGCAAAAGACTACACATTACAAATTCACACCTTAAACTAGCTAAAACTACTTGTTAAAACAAATTCAAGATTCTAAAATAACAAAAGAAACAATCCTAAAAAGAAATAATTAAAAGATCCTAAAAATTGCACTGCAAATAATCTATGATAAATCCACACACATTACCCTAATAATAACTTCAAACCTGAAACAAATTACAATTCTATTTATTGCTAAAAGGTACCATTTCACTCTATAAAATAAAACGTAAAAATCTTATTAAAAATCTCATTACAAATAATCAATGAGAACATTTAATTTAATCTAGATGAAATAAAAACAAACCTATTTCAAAATCTAATCATGTAACTCATAATAAAACTAAATTAAACTTATGTAAATCATTAATGAAGACTAAATCACTGCGTCCTACACAATCAAATCAGCGATCACACTTATTCTCACAAAGAAATCATTATACTACAAAACAAGGATAAAAAAATAAATCTAATTATTAACATTAAATCAAATAAATAAACAAATTAAATAAACATCGAATCTGCAAACATACATAATGCAAAATGTTGATTTAGTATTTTAAATGGCAAGGCTAACATACATTCAAGTTTGAAAACATTACATTTTATTACTAATAAATCACGTTGAATAAATGTGTTGAATTTCAAGCATTGGATGCAGATCGAACTTGCGTTGTCTCTCTTATCTCTGCAATTGAACGCCTGCCGGAATTAACTTATACCAAAACCCAATTCTATGCAGACGTAACTCTGTTGATGCAGGACTTTTGAATGTACTGGTTGAACGCAGATCAGATCTGCGCTATCGCTCCAGCTCTAGATCGCTTGAGTTCATGCTGGAATCGACTTGCAGGGATCTTCTGCTGGTAAATAACACATATCAAATTTGAATTCGATCTTTCCTACCTGCATCACATTGCACACATATCCAATACACAGCAATATAATTACACCCAGAAAATAAATGGACAATTTAAAATTCAAATCCACAAACTATAGCATGCGCTAATAATTCGCTAACTTCCCCTTTGCAATCTCATTTCTAATTCACATTCTCTAGTTTTTTTCCTCACACACACGCACTCTATCTATTGCACAACTATCTATCTCTAATGGATCGACCCCCTCATTCTAATGCACAGCTGATATATATACACATTGTTAATTACCAAACTTGGAGGATCTCAGCAGCTAATTAGAATATAGAACAATTGGTTTGAACAATACTTCTGGAATAGGAATGAGCTCTGAACAGAATGCCAAATTGGTAAATCGTTCCTCGTTTTGTGGGTTATTGTTGCTGGAAAGTGCGTTTTTGGTTTCTAGAAGAAATTTGAACTTCGTGTAGCTGGTGGAGGCATCCAACAACTGGGTGAGATATGGCACGCAATAAGTGACTCCTTGAAGCATCAGCTAGCACCGACAAGAACACCTGCTGAAGTTTGCTTGTTCCTCCATAGTATTACATTGGCAGATTTGCCTCCTCCGAACAGCGAATGGACGGGCTTCTTGCGTCCAAAGAGACGTTTTATTGAAGATGCATTTTCCAGCAAGGGATGTCAGACGACCCTGCCCATCACGGCTTGTGCCAGTCTTTTCATTGATAAAAGAAAAAAAAGGCATCCAAATCACGACCACCATCATAATCTTTACCAACCTTATTCGTCTTTGGAAAGAACTTCAAAGTGGGAAATCCACTAACACCATACTTTTCTCCAAGGTTCCTGTATTTATCAGCATCAATATTGGCAATCACAACATCTTTCGCTAATTTGAAAGCTGCCGCAACCTGTTCATATATATAGGGGCCAGATTTTTGCAGTGACCACACCATGGAGCATAAAACTCAACAAGAACATCTTTTGATTCATCAAGAACCACTGGATCAAAGTTTTCTGATGTTAACACCACTACCTCAGATGGAGGAACAGTCACTTTCACGCGAGTTCCTCCTTCAGTATTCACAACGTTGGTAAGGTCTTCTGCAGTGCGACCACCAATATAGTCTTTTGGCTCTAATGATTCTTTAGGGAACCACTTGAGAGTTGGAAAACCAGAAACACCATATTTACTGCAAAGGCTTTTATGCTCGTCACAGTCAACCTTTGCTATCAACACAGATTTGACCTTCTTGAAACTTACCCCGAGTTTCTCATATTCAGGTGCAAGTTTTTTTTTCAATGCCTATTATTGCACTCTGCTGACCAGGAGCATCATCCACAGTGATTTTCATCAAGGATGGCAAAGCACTCAACGAAGGCTGCGATTTCCCTTTGCGTCGCTCAAAACGTCATTTAAGCTTGGCTTATCCCCCATCGAAGAGCAATTGCCTGCAAAACCGTTTCATATGTGTTTTCCACCCATAAAATTCCCATGCTGATATTGTACTGTTGAAATTCATTTATTGCATAACGTTGGACACATGCCAGTCCCATTTGATTGTCTCAGAGTGTAATAAAATTTACTTGCTCTTTGTGTTATCTCCATCGTTATTAATATTTGAATCTGAAGCTTCAGCCTTAGCAGCTACCCTTCCCGCAGCAGTCCATGGCATTTTAATCTGTGGAAGGGATGTTATCCTCGACTAAGCCATCCATCCCAATATCCTTCTTCTCCTCTCCTTCGAAACCAAACTCGTTCACACGTTTCTTATCAACTGGGTATATCCATCGCTGAGAGGCGGTGCAATATTGGCATCTTGATAAAAAAATGCAAACAAATCATCGATAATTGTATTAATAAATTTGTATGTCATCTGTTGCCAGGGAAAATTATGTTTACAAGATTAAACAATTGAGACCCTTTTCAGATACTCGAGATCTAACAGCTATTCTCATCGATGATTAAACTTTCATGCAGTATCCGTCGTGGGCACTCTTTTAGGATTGACTTGAAAGCATTTTCCACGAAAATCCTTAACCGCATCAGGTATGTCATCTGGTAAGGGAGGACCACTTTTGGACTGCGCAAGATGAAAGATGGCAGCCCAGGCATTATCCATTTCTGGCCAAGGGTGCGAAGCAGTAAGCATTTCAAGAACAGTGCATCCCACACTCCAAATATCATCTTTTCGTCCATACCCATTGCCTTTGATTACTTCAGGTGACATCCAAAACACGGAACCTCGAATGGAATTACAGCAATATGTTGTTTTTGAGTCAATTGTCACACCTGGCAAAGTCTTCGAGGCTCCAAAATCTGCCAATTTAACAATACCATCAGTGTCAACAAGAACATTGCCTCCTCTTAAATCTCTTATGTACAATATTGTTGGAATGAAAATACCCAAGCCCTAGAAGAAGTTGTCTGGCATAAACTTTAACCACAGGCTCACTGAAACACCCAAAACTTTCTAGCATTCTTCGAATCGAACCACCAGGAACATATTCTAGGGAAATATAGAGACTTCCTGTTGTTTCATCCATTTCCATATCAATGTATCCCACAATATGTCTATGTCTCAAACTTTTATAAGATCCAGCGATGAGATAACTTTCGCAAAGGAGCTATGTGATACGTGTTTGAAAACTGTCCTCTCTAGAAGGAAACAGACAAACAGTCAACATGTAGCCAATCAAAAGTTGGCCACTCTAATTCTTCTCTTGCATACGTTTCCAGCAAGTAATTAGAAAAGAATGATCCATCCGCATCTGATGTCTCAGAATGGGGAGAAGGAAACAGATATGTTTCAATTGATGTCTGACACAAAACAGGAAGTAGTGCTGTGCTGAATGATTTTGAAGAGGAGCAAGGGGAATATAGTTGGAGTCAACGCAGCAAGAAAGTTGGAATTGTATTTGGGCTTTATCAACTCATCACCCAAAACACCAATTCAAACAGTAAAAATTTTGGAGTGCGGTGATTGCCATTCTGCCACAAGTTCATTTTCAAGATTGTTGGGTGAGAAATCGTTGTGAGGGAAGCCAAACGTTTCCATAGTTTAAAGATGGACTATACTCTTGGTGAGACTATTGGAAATCCTTAGTGAGACCAGTTATAGAATTATGCTTGCGTAACACCAAGATTACATCCCTTGTTAACCGTAAATTGGTAGCCAAAGAATTGGTGATAACATAAATTAAGGCAAAGCAAGGGCATTGTTGTAGCATCCATCGATCCCCATAAAAGCTCGATTGAAATGTACACATGAATAGATGGTGATCTGTGCTATTTATATGACAATCACTTCGTAACTCTCAAGCAATGGATTTGTACTCCTGAATGGTTTTCCTTGACTATTCTTCTACGATATTTCTATTGCACCACGCAGAGATAGCCGAAGTATAGTTTATGCTTTTTTTGGTAAATTTTGAAAAGGTCATTGAGACATTCCCATCAGCCCAAATCTACGATGGATTAGAAGAAGGTTGGGTTATCCTTCCATGAGTAGAACTCAAGGCCGGGACCAACTTTTCGTAGAATTCAGGTAAGACCTACCAGGGCCAACTGTTCGTTATGCTTTACATCGTGTCTCTTCCTCCCACAAGTTTTATAGTTCATGTTGATAAAATCTAGCAATGCGTGGACTGAAGGGTGTGTTGGTATAGAACTGTCAACACCTATTAATTTGAAACACTGAAGACCTCCTTCCTTAGGTGATACTGACTATAGTAATGTGATCCATCAGAATTCAAAAAAATATGATAATCAAATCAAGGAAAACAAAATTATCTACAAATCTATACATAAGGGGGCAGTTGTAATGCCCGCATTACACAACTGGGCGACACTACTAACCCCCAAAATATAATAACTCCTTCACGAAGTCAAATTTCGCCAAACAATTTCTGGGTTATATGAAACATGGTGCTCTGAACACAACCCAAGTCTCGGACTTTATAGATTCTGCTCGATTTGGTCGCAAATTGGATATTTTCACCTACAACAATTCAACTACCCAGCTGCTGCTTTTATTCATTTGGTGAATTCGCACTCGAATGCATTCTTGCACCGAACCGTCCTGCAACCAAGAAGAAATTTATTAAAAACACTCATCGAATTAACTAAAAACAAGAATGATAGCTATTGTTTCTAAATTCCTCTAATTAACAACATAATGGATTAACCACGATAAAAAACACTAGGTACAAGCATGTAATAATGTGATAAATATCGTGAAAATTTGGGCAAAAGTGCGGCTCAACATGGCTCAATATCCATTTCTGGTTCCAAACCATCCCGAAGTGTCAAAATATTTTCTTGGGATAGCGGAATACGAGTCATAGGTAGAAAATATTTAATAAAACAATCCCTCTAATGATGAGGGTCAATGGAATAGGAGATTTTACTAATAACGTATTTGAAACTCTGCATGCACTACCAAGCAGATTCACCTTCTATTTGAAAGATATCCAGTAATTCCTCCAAGCCTCGTTGATTCGATCGAGGTAACTTGAATTCCTGAAGAAATTAATATTTAACTACATCCATGGTGGAATTAGGATTTTCATCAAAGCATTTAAAAAACCATCAGAGTGCCTAATCTCGTAAAGTATTTTGGAATTCAACAAGTTTAGCGGTGTTAGAGTCTAGCGATCCCTACTGAATTCCATTCAAACCTGCTGTTGCCATCTCCTACTTTACTACCCAAAAATACCTCATGCGCTTCACTCCTCCACAACTCAGTACTATCCATGCTATACTTCCATGAGGTTAAAACTATCATCGATTCTCATATCCTTTGCATTTATCTCCTTCTACACCTAATCTCTCAAAATTTCCTTTCTCGCCACTCATCAATTATTATTGCCCTTCAAAATGCTCTAAAATCTCGTGCCTTGCGCAACTCCTCTGGATCCATCGCAAAAACCCCTCATTTTCTTAATTGGAGACAATTAATCACTCGCAATATTACCCCCAACACCTAGGGTTTAAGTTGCCATTCGATTTGATTGGAATGGTAGAAAATTTTCTTCAACCATCAATACCTTAATCCACAGGGGAATATCTTTCAACAATCTTCCTCGCAATACAAACTTGAAAAATACTTCTTCTCTAGAAAAATATTCATGATATTCGAATGAAATCTTAATAATATAGCCATTTATTGCTGCATTCACCCAAAAATCAACAACCCTTTTTAATATGTGTCTAACTGGTGGAGTTCAACCAAATCAACCGTCGACCAATATCTTCGAATTGTAGGATGATTCCCAACCCCTACCTTAATATGCAAAAATTTTAACCAATCTTTCAACTCTTCAGGAAACTCACACCAAATGATTTCGTATTGATCACAAGTAAGCTCAATGTACAAAATTATGATCTAACACAATCTAGGTTCTTCTGTTGCAGTTGAGCTTATTGAAAGAAAAAGTGATCGAATTTCTCATGCCACCAATTAGGTATAGTTTTCCGTTGACGTTTTCACTCCCTTTTGCAAACAAGCGTCTCACCCAAGGCGAGCCAGAACCACATAAAAATGAAGGGCTCTATATTGATATCCAAGTATCATCCACACTGTTAAGAATTAACGTCTATGCAACTATAATATAGTTAAAACATGCATTAATTTTAGAATAAATCTGAACATTAGTTGCATAAATAAACTAAAAGTTTAAAGTTGGCCATGCATTCATCACATAACTATATCATCAGGTTTACCAAACTCCATTTTATTAACAAATCCAATCATCACAACAAAAATCATACATATCAGAGAGGCTCTCTTAACAACACATTACATCATATTTCACGACACAAATATTAGATCTTCTACGCAAACACAGAGGCTACAACACCTCAAATTGGACACCAATCTATATGAAAACCAAACTCTCCAATTATCTCCCTTATGCTTTTCTTGATAGGAACACTCACTTGATCTGGTCTTCTTCAGTGGTCTCTTGGTCCTGCCTTGATTCGATCCACTTTGAAAAAATCTTAGAGTTGTTTCCATTTTTTACCGCGAATTCCTTCGAAATTGCTCCAATTTTCCCGCCTCTGCGGGCATGCTTCCATGATTTTCATCTGCTCATGTCTTAATAATTTAATTCTGTGCCACTTTTATATTTCCAATGATCTATTTTCAACCACTTTTTCCATTTTCCTTCCACAACTGTTGTTTACTATATTTTTCCCAAAAAATGAAGGACGTAACATGGGGCCATAACCATTCATTACTATACCTTTCTTAGAAGTTTGTCAAAATGGTTATGTTTATTTCTATGATATTTCAAATGAGAAATTAATATGAATGCCATAGTATTGACATCCCTCTCGAAAATCCTCTTGTATCGATTATGATTGTCTCATATCCTCTCCATTTTTTTTGGAAATTAGAATCAATTTCTCATTGTGAGATTTTGTTTCATGGATAAAAATAATGGTGGATGCTTGAATCATTATTTTATTATAGCATACTTTTCTTTCCATTTGCATTCAAACCTTGAATATCTCTTGTGAGAAATTTCTGTGAAATTTTCAAACTGAAATACTATTGTAATGATTGATTTATTTCACCTACTTATTTTATGATAAGTTATTTACAGATTCTTCCAGTAAATTATGAAATAAACACAACTACAATGTTCACTTAACCATAAGCAGAAAATAGAACATAATGCATATAATTCAATAGAAACAATCACATGAACACAATTATTTTTGGACAATTGTCCCTAGAAAAACCTAATGTAGGAAAATCGGTGCAACAGATGAGGGTTTGTATTATTCTTTAGTAAGGAAAATTCATTTACAATAATTTGATGAGCAGAATTCTAGAATAAAACTGAGATATACTTCCCGAATCCTTAAGGAGAATTTCTGACACCCGAGAGACACCCTAGCTCCCTCTGCATCACTCTGCATGGTCTTCTGCGCAGTCCCTACGCTAGAATGCGTCACACTGCATGGGGACTCACTGCTGCTACTCAACACTTCCCCCTCTGTGTCCTCTTCCTATCTTTCTTTGCCTCTGTTGACTTCCCCTTCCTTCTTCTGCCTCTGGAACTCTGCCTCTACAACCTATCCCTCTGAAATCAAATTATGTTCCTTCAGAATCGATTTCCTTTGGGTACTGAGTGTGTGCCCGACTTGCTTTCCAAATGACCCTCAAGCCTTCTCTTATAATATTCTCGTTAATGAATCAACATGCTAGATTAGATCTCTAATCAATGACTAAGATTAAAACATGACTTGATCTTTATTTTCTAAGATTCACACTTTGTTTTATTCATACTGTTTAATTCTTTAATTTCCTTAAGGTTAAACTTATGGATCACATTAAAATAATTAATTATTTTAATAAAACATGAACTGAGTGGAATTTCCACAAACGGTTTATGGGTTCTTTGGAATACTAATTTCCAAGCCTCCTCACAAAAAATGAGACTTTTAACACTTTCCAATGCTACAAATCAATGCTCCTTCTTAGCGATGAAAGTGTTCAAGAAAAATACCAACTGCATCTAGTCTAACCTGAAGCATCTACTACATTGTTGATGTCTCGACTGCTGCCCTTTATCTGCTGCACTGCTGCCCTCTGTACTACTGCCCATGACATCATCTCCATCAATGCCTCACCCATACTATAACTCCCTCAGAATTTCGAGCACATCCATTCCTCTACTAGAATGGGTTCTTGACCATCCCCATATTTTCTCTGAAGTAAGTAAACCTAATCTTACCAAGATCTTTCGTGAGGATATCTACCACCTTTTCCCCTGGAGGAATGCACTTCAACTATATAGATCCCCATTGGACATAGTTTCTGATGAGGTGGTACCTGATGTCAATGTGCTTTGACCGATCATGAAACACGGGATTCTTAGAGAGCTTGATGAAACTCTGATTATCACACAAAATTCTGGTCGGTTCCATCCCCTTCTTGAGTACGTTCATGAGAAACTTACGAAGCCATATGGATTCACAGAAAGCTATGTTAGCTACCATATATTTAGCCTTGGCTGAGATTAGAGCCACGAATTTCATTTTCCTACTGCATCGGAAGTCATTCCTGATTCGACACTGAAACAATACCCATTGGTACTTTTCCGATCTACTGATCTTCCAGCCCAGTTTACATCAGTGAACCCACTCAAATGGATTTCATTGGCCTTGGTATACCTCAATCCAAAATCCATTGTTCCCTTTAATTATCTGAGAACATGTTTGGCTACTACCCAATGAGCCCTCCTTGGTTCTACCATGAACTAACATAGGGTGTTCACGGCATAAAAAATCTCTGGCCTAGTGTTGACCGGGTACGTCAATGATCATATGAGCTGCCTATACAAGGTAGGATTGCCTCATCATCCTTGGACGTGTCATTTTTCTTCCAGTTTTTGATAATTGGTGTACCCATGGATGTATAGTCCTCCATCTGAAATCTCTTCATAATATTTTTAGTATATCTTCCTTGACCAAGGAAGATTTCTCCCTTCTGCTGCCAAACCTCCAACCCTAGAAAATAGTGCATCCACCCTAGATCCTTCATGTCAAATTCTGTAGCCAGATTTTCCTTGCAATATTTGATGAGCCTAAATGATCCAGTTAAAAACATATCATCTAAATATAGCACCTGTATTAGAGGCTCATCCCCTACTCTCAGATATTAGAGGTTGGGAATTGAGTCACTCTTGACAAATCCCATCTTCTACAGGTTGATGTCAATTCACCCATACCAAGATCTAGGGGCTTGCTTTAGTCCATACAAGGCTTTCGTAAGCCTGCACACTTGAGTTTTATGCTCATGCGTCTCAAAGCCCTCTGGTTGTTCTATGTACACTTCCTCTTCTATCACCCCATTCAAGAACGCATTATTGACATCCATCTGGTGAATTTCCCATCCCATATGTGTTGCAAGAGAGATGAAAGATCTAATTTAAGTATACTGAGCTACGGGGGCAAAGGTTTCTTCATATTTGATCACTTCCTTCTGTGCGTACCCCTTAGCCACAAAACTAGCTTTTAATTTCTCTATGCTACCATCTGCAACATACTTAATCTTGTAGATCCATCTCGAACCTACAATTGACATATTTGGAGGCCTAGGAACTACTTCCCAGACATCATTAGTCATGATGGAGCCATACTCCTCCACCATAACAACCACCCACACCTGATGCTGAGCTGCCTCCTAAAGACTAGAGGGTTCTCCAACCTATGCTACCAATGCCTAATATCTGTCTGGATGCATGTGTTCCCTCTTCTCATTTCTAGGAGCTCCAACAAATTCTTCTGCATCCCTCAGAGTTTGTTGTAGTTATCTTCTCGTTCTTCCACTGGTGGTAGGTGGATTCACCTGCTCTCCTTCTTGCACTTCCTCAGAAAGACTTTCCTTAGGATCCTTGTGCCTTGGAGATGCACTAGAGCCATCATTCGTAGGTCGTTGTGGTCAGGCCAACGAATTGTCCTTAGACTACGTAGCTGACGAAATTTCTTAGGTCCATTTGAAGGCTCTCTCCTCCATGAACTTCAAAACCCGTCTCACCACTATATTCCTACTATAGGGAATATAGATGCGGTAAGCCTTCACATTCTCTCTATATCCCACAAGGTACCCTTTTTCAACAGTTTGATACAACTTCTTCCTCTTCTCATCAGGAACATGGCAGTACACTATATTGCTAAATATCCTAAAGTGGCTCACTTCAGGCTTGCTGCCAGTGAAAAGACTCTCAGGAGTAACATTTCCCAATGCATTATGTGGAAACCTATTCTGTACATACACGGTTTTATTATAAGGTTCAACCCACAGAAATTTGGGCATCTCTTGGTCATACATCATTTCCCTCACAACTTCCACAATTGTCTTGTTCTTCCTCTCCGCAACCCCATTCTACTATGGATTATATGGAGAACTCCATTCTCTCTTGATGCCTTCCTTTGCACATAACCCTATGAAGTCTTTGTCAATGTACTCTCCATGATTGTCTGATCGCAACGTCTTGATCCACTTTCCTGTTAGATTCTCTATCAGAGACTTGAACTCTTTGAATCACTCTAACACCTTGTCTTTGGTCTTTAGAAAGTAGATCCATGTCTTTCTAGAATGGTCATCGATAAAGGTGACAAAATACTTTGCACCACTGGGAGTATTCATGGACATTGGTTTGAAGATGTGTGGGTGTATCAATCCCAACACACTCTTGGCCCTATTGCTGCTTTTCAGATATGCTGCCTTCGCATACTTCCCTAATACGCACCCCCTGCATACATCGTCTCGCTTGGCACTAAGTTCTGGAACTTCCGTGATAGTCTTCTTGAGAATTATCAAAGGATCCATGATGTATATGCCCCATTATTCCATGCCATAATTCATTCAAATATATTTCATCAGTACTGCCTATTAGTGCCATTGGGGACTGGAGCTATAAATTGTACAATTTATGGCTCCTTACTCCAATTGGTGCCTTCTTTTTCCAACTCAGGTGTTTGACATAATTTTTTTTTTCCAATAAAGTATACATCGTAACCCTTGTTCTGAAGCTGAGACACTGAGAGAAAGTTCATCCCCAATCCTGGTACATGCAGTACGTTGGTCGCCCGAAGCTTGTTGCCAAATTCTGTTTGAAATATTATGGTTCCTCTTCCAATAGGGGTACATTTTTCCTTGTTTCCCATAGTCATTTGAAAATTCATCTACTCCTCCTGGTAGCTTGAGAAGCATTCTTGAACTCCCGTCATGTGAGCAGATGATCCACTATTAATATACCATATTTCTGGAGACGCCATGCTTGACATACAAGCAAAATCCTCTTATAGTCTCGATGCTAGAACTAAAACGTCATGTTCCCTCTATTCCTTCATGCGTTCTGGAGGACAATGTGAACCCTTTCGAGCTGATGCCGAATCACTGTCAGACCTTCATTCCATTGCAGGACCTCCTCTTATGTTACTCGCCTTTTTCTCTGATACCATGGGAAATTTTCAAACTGAAATACTATTGTAGTGATTGATTTATTTCACCTACTTATTTTATGATAAGTTATTTACAGATTCTTCCAGTAAATTATGAAATAAACATAGCTGCAGTATTCACTTAACCATTAGCAGAAAATAGAACAGAATGCATATAACGTAATAGAAACAATCACATGAACACAATTATTTTTGGACAATTGTCCCCATAAAAACCCAATGCAGGAAAACTGGTGCAGTAGATGAGGGTTTGTATTATTCTTCAGAAAAGAAAAATAATTTACAAGAATTTGAAGAGCAGACTTCTAGAATACACCTGAGATAAATTTCCCGAATCCTTCGGGAAAATTTCTGACACCCGGGAGACACCCTAGCTCCCTCTGCTTCACTCTGTGTGGTCCTCTGTGTAGTCCCTGTGCTAGACTGCGTCACTCTGCTTGGGGACTCAGTGCTACTACTCAGCACTGCCCCCTCTGCATCCTACTACTGCCTTTCTTTGCCTTTGCTAACTTCCCCTTCCTTCTTCTACCTCTGCAACTCTTCCTCTGAAATCGAATTCTATTCCATCAGAATCGATTTCCTTTGGGTACTGAGTGTGTGCCCGGCTTGATTTCCAAATGACCATCAAGCCTTCTCTTATAATATTCTCATTGATGAATCAACATACCAGATTAGATATATAATCAATGGCTAGGATTAAAACATGACTTTATCTTCGTTTTCTAGAAGATTCACACTCTATTTTATTAATACCCTTTAATTATTTAATTTCCCTAAGTTTAGACTTAGGGATCACATTAAAATAATTAATTATTTTAATAAAACATGAACTGAGTGGAATTTTCACAAATGGTTTCTAGGTTCTTTGGAATACTGATGTCCAAGACTCCTCACAAAAAATGAGACTTGGAACATTTTCCAATGCTACAAAATCAACAATTTAATTTTACACCAAGGGTTGGGTAGCCGATAACTATTCCAAAAGCATTGTAGTATTCAGAGAGTTAATTAGTTGAGTCCCTTCTTCTTTAATTTTTTGTTTTGTAGGTTTATTTCCTCATGTTTTATTCCTATGGTTTTTTTGGAGCTTTTAAAGTGATTGTTCATATTCCTAGACTTTTTTAACATCCTTTACTTTGACTGATTGCTCCTACTTTCAACTTTCTTTTTGATAATTATTTTTCGATTTGGTATATCTTTGATTTTGAAAGGTTTTTTAAGTGGTCCTTTGTAATATCCCTATCTTCATCAGCGGGTTAAGTTTTAATTAATTATGTTAATGACATTATATTTCATGTTTTGGCATATATGTGTTGATATTGTGATGAAAATCAACTAGATGAATATAGAAACAATGTGTATACTCTAAATGCTTGATTAAAAATTATTGCCAACAACTGATTGGAAACATATGAGAAATGACACATACTATGATACCACGAATGGGAAATTGATGAGGGTGTTGCAGGAAATTTTCTTGCTAAATCCTTTCCATGAAATTCAAATTTAAATATAAGATCTTTCCGTCTTGTCAAAGAATGATTTGGTTGTGAATGATTAGGTAGTTGGAATAATCATCCTCATAAATAAATTTTGTGGGGTGGGGTATGGAGGAGTGGTGACATGGCTTAGCTGCAATAGTGCTTCAAAATTTAATGGAAATGATGGGTTGAGTGCATTCCTTGTATTTTGAAGTTGACTTGCATATTTCTTGGGAGACTTATGTAAATGTGGGACTATACAACAACAAACTGCGTTAAATATGGAAAATTATGGAAGGAGGTAGAGACCCATGAATGAAACAAGGCTTTGAGAAATTCATTTAAATATGGAATTCAACAATACATGTACATAGAGAGACATCCACAGGGAGCAAAGACACATGGGTTCCTAAGAAATGAAATTCATGAGTGGAATTTTTCTATTACCGAGTGGAATGATGGATAAAGCATTCTAAGTGATTAAATTGCATTTTGGATGCCCAAATATGTCTGAAAAAGTGCCGATCAGATATTGGAATGATGATATTGTATTTTGGTTCCCTAAAAATCCATTTTGTTTGTCAAATAGTTTTACAATAGCTTTGGACTCTAGCTAGGTATTGTGGTCTGTGAATTGATGTGTGTTGGTTGAGCATGATAAGCAAGAGGTGTGAAAATCATCGAGAAACCATAGAGAAATCAAGGGAATGTTGAAAAAGTAAGTGCAATGTAGAATAACACTTATTTCTAAACATTTATAATTAATTGTGATGATTATATATCTTCTTTTAGCATTTACAAATTCTTCATCAAACAATTATACTTCAAAAATTGAACCATACAAGAATAAGAAACATAAATATCACAATGCACAAAATCAACACAATGTTTACCCTGGGAAAGCCCACTTGGTTTAAAATCCCAAAAATTACGTCCTTAGAGAATCAATTCAAAAATATATATCAAATTCATAGAAAAACTGACCAAAATGATATGATATTCCAACAAGTGCCAAGTCAACCCTCTAGGAAATTTCAAGCCAAAACGTCAACAATCTGTCCACAAAATATCTTTGTCAAGGTCTGCTACATTTCTGTGCTAAGGTGAATTTCAACCTCTTCTAGAAACTTCAGATTCGACCTCAGAAAATAAACACAGAAATTTAGGTTGATCTTGACCTTCTGTAGTCACTTGAGCAAGGGAAGATAGATGACTTTTTCTTCTTCCTTTTGGCCTCCTTATCTTCTTTTCTTCCTTGACTAGAGAACAAATATATGATTGTAATGTTTGTGATTTGTAGTGCCTCTTGGACGAAGGAAGAATGTGTTACTTATAGGCGTCTTGAAGAATGAATTGGAATCTCCTTGGTCAGACCATCAGGATCATTGGAGGGACGACTTGGACAACTTATTGAGCCATAATTCATCAACAATAAATTCAAATTTTCTTTTTATAAATACAAATAATATAATTTTATTTTGAGCATGAATAACATGCTTTACATAAAAAAGTATAACACTAATAAAAATGTTTTAATATGATGACCTACCATAGCTACAAGATTCAACACTCTCTCTTAACTAGTGTTACACAACAATTTATCATCGTCCTTGCAATTCCCCGTCCAACACATTGGAGGCCTTATTCCGTGACCTATGAGCAGTGACATGACCTAAAATCACTTTCATGGCATTCCCCTGAACAAGGACATTCATTCCCCTGAAGAAAATTCCTTGTGAAAAACCCTAAAAATAGCCTTTTTTGCCTTGATGCGACTATCCAGTTCACTACTCGCGCCAATGGGGTAAATCCTCCAAAGAGGGCGCGCTAGCTGGTGCACTGTCTCAGTGTTGTACCCACGCCAGGATTATTAAGGAGTGTTTTTTAAAAATAAATGGCAGAATATTGACTCCAACCAATTCCTGAACTGGTCTCTAAATTGAGTTGGGAGGTTTGGCTCCGGATCTCCATGTAGAGGAAGTGGTTTTCCACCTCTCATGGAAGCTTCCTTAAGGATAGGGCCACTCCAATGATTATAGGGATCCCAACTCCCCTTCCACCATCTATATAAGCTTGCCATTTTACTTTGCAAGCTAGTCTCTAAGAGCCTTCATAGCCTAAAGAATGCTGCAAGAGCCTTGATAGTCCTCATAGAGCCAAATCAGTAGCAAGGAGATTATTGTCAAGACAACCGAAGAGAGAGGCTTGTCCCATTCCCGACGAGCTTTACCGAGACGTATTCTGCTGTCGACCCACCGAAGGAAGATTCAGCGTCAGAGCCAGGTTTTATCTTTATTTGTATTAACTAATGATAAGCAACTTTGGTTATGGTTCCACTCGTGTTGTTCATTGTGATTATGAGTTGTATCTTCTCTGACTGATACATAATTGCATATATTGGGTTTACGCTTGTGCGTTCGTTTTGTTTCTTGTGTGTGCAGGTGTTCGATCGCGACAAGTGGGAGAATTGTGATCTGCTGGAGCAAGGAAATAGGAGCGCTATCTTCTCTATGAACAACAGCCTTGGACTTAAGGTAGGCCTTCTTCGCAATTTGGTCTATTGCAATTAGGAACTTGCACCTTAGCGTGATACGATTGTTTCTAGACCCGATCTGGGCTAGTAGGGATCGCCTCTGTCTGCAGAGGGGATTTACCTCTCCAAAAAATTGGCAACTCTACTGGGGAGATGTTGATTTGGAGTATTGTCTTGTCTTTTCAGTCGATTCTTGACTTTGCTTGCTTGATCAGCTCTTTTGGCTGGCTCTTTTCGTGCGTTTGGCTTTTATTTAGCTTCACCATCACTAGTCTGTTTCTTGGATTTCTCTTTTTTTATTTTTTCTTAGTAAACTCGACTGGCGCGCTTATTAGTCTAACAGTCGCGCCAATTGGCGCATGTTGCCAGTGTATTACCCGCGCCAATCCTGTTCTGGCACTAGATTCAGCCTTACAGTCACGCCAATTCTGTAAGGTGCTAGGGTTTTCTCTGTTTTGAGATTTTTGAGCTTGATCTGTGATTTTGGTTTTATTTTTACGACTGTCTGAGTGTTCTGGAGCCTTGTTTGACTGACTGTGGCCTTCATCCTTTGGTTGTTTTCCCTCTTCTATCGATTTTTCATTCTAGCCCTAGGGCATCTAGGTGCTATGGTGTGTCAAGTCTCCCGTGGGAGTTTGTGGTTTCTATCTGTTCAGTCAATTGTGTGATTGTTTCTCTGCATTCGTTTGGTGGTTGTCTATTGTTTTGTTGCGTTGTTTGAGTGATTGGTTTCTTCCTCATTTGAATTCCGCCTTGTCTTGTTTTGGGCCTAGATTACATGGTTCCTTTGATTTTTTGGGATTCTCTTGGTTTTGAGGGATTGTTTTGTCGATTTGAGCTCTGATTGTGTGTTTGCATTGAGTGAAATTTTCTTGCTTTTACTCTTTTGCTACCGCTTCTCAAAATGTTCATTTCATTAATTTTCATTTGTTTAGTGCACTTTGCTCTTAAACATTGAAAATACAAAAAATCTCTTTTGCTCTTGATTAGTTAATGCAAATTGAATCTTTTCTGTGTTATTAGTGATTTATAACTTTGAAAGAAAAGGCTTTTTAGTTTCCATTAGCTGCATTAGAGACATCACTGGTTGTTGTCTGGTCATTTTGTTATTGTGTGAAAAGCTCTTAACTCTCTCGTAATTAGCTTTCATCTAATGAAATGATATAATGTGGCATGTAGTGTGCATTTAGGAGATTTTGAGATATTACACTCGCTAGGGCCTGAAAATTGAAACATAATTGAAGATTAACATTAAAATTTATTCAATTTACACTAAGGCAGCATTGAAACATTAACGAAACATTTAGAGGTCTAGGCTAGAGACGTGTTCTGGCGTCGTTAAACCTAGTAGCTGTCATTCACCTCTTCGCTTTAGACAGCACTATTACGGACTTGTGCTCCCCGTACCGTCACGTATATAAAGGGAGACCCCACTAGGTTTCTATCCTTTATCCATAGGAAGCCGAGTCTGCCACCCTATACCTATGATACACCAGACACAACATTCGGGGAGATTTCCTGCACGTACGTTAAGTCCTTGGTTGATTTCTCTTTCATTTTGAAACCAAGGTGTATATTGCAGTTCACGGTTATTTGGTACACCCTTTGCCTAGAATTCCTGAGCAGTCATTTTGATCTTATCTGACTCCTTAAATTTGAAAATATCACCAAGCGTTTGTCCTTTCACGCTTGCTTCAAAAATAAAAGAGATAGAGTCATATTTCATCCATTTCTCGACTCTTAAAACATGAAACGATGAACTTTCTAAGTTTCAATGTGGTAAAATAAATCACCTGCGATCACACACCCTTTTAGATTTTGCTTGTTGGTCATTTGATTATGTGCCTTGATTTTTTCAGCCCGTGTGTTGTGTTTGATATTTTCCTTTTGTCATTACTGTCACAGTGGCAGAACCCTCAGTTTCGTCTACTGGTAGTCCATATACGGACCATTCATCAGAGGTCTCACAATCCTCTGCTGAACCACAACAGCCCATTGTTTCCGAGTTTCTCGACGGGGGACCGGTTCTGTATGAGATTCCCTTTGGAGGACCAGTTGAGTTCAATTGGCCCTTATCCGACACTTGGTATGGATTGGGAGTAGGAGAACATTTCCCTCCTCTTACATCAAGTTCGCCTTTTATAGCTATTGTTATTCCTCCTAGTCCTCACCGTCTTCTAGCAGATCTAGCAGCAGGTTCAGACATGGGCTCATCCAACCATTCTCCTGGTGAGGAAATCCCCACGTTTGGTGAAGATTACCAGTTGTTCCCAAAAGACAACCCCGAGTTATCTGTCATGTCTTCGCCTAGTCCCTCACTTCCAGCGGGATATAGATATTTGAGTCAGATCATGACCACCATTGGCTCTATGGGGATATCAACTCCCTCTACGAGGCTGGTTATTCCTTCATTGGGGATGTCTCTAAGGAAACCCATCACATCATCCCCTCAGGTCACTTCAGTTCCTGTCAGGCCCACTGTCTACGTGGCCGCATCTACACCCGCTGTTACCACTCAGTCCGTAAGGACCACATCGCTTCCCAAAGACATCTATATAACATCCGCTATGCCGGAGAACATTTATCCTGAGGAGTATCGAGTGTCCCTACAAAAATCGAACCCCGAGGTCGGAAAATCCTCTCAAGATCCCAAACACCCGTATTTTTCGCATTATGTACACCCGTTTATGTTTTTCCGTATCAATATGATGAGTACGGGAATCCTTTACGTTTACCCGCTCCAGAGGCTTATATTCATGGTAAAGGTTTTCTGTCTAACCAGGCTGGGCAATCCTACAACCTGCAAGGGCATGTAGAAATTTGCTGAATAATGATCAATTATCCACCGAGACTATCCTGATCACATACAATTCGAATTTATATGCAACACATAATCTCTTCCACTCAGATCATCAAACATGCGGAAATAAAATCAAGCGATAACACATCAAATCATCATACACATTAACACATTATGTATGGGGAAATCCTATAGCTGAAAACCCCGCGGCTATTGTGTATATTATAACGGAGAAATCATGTAACAAACTCAGTACAATACTCCTCACAAGTACTCAGTACTTTCTCATAAAGTTACACACAAACTAGCTCAGTTTTGAACAGGTTACTGGTTCAAAACTCACCGCCAATTGCCTTGCCTCTATTGCGCAATCTAGGCCTGTCTATATAGAGATCCAAGGTTCTAATCTCCTTGGCTTGACAGCGCAATCATCATGGGAAATTCCTCCAAGTGTGGTGCAAATCTCATGCACAACTGATGTCGCCACTGATAGCTAACTCCACCCTTTCATCTACCTCTTTCAATGGTCTCCACTGAACTGTCCATGCACTGTAGTGAACTGATGTGTTCTTGAGTTGAATAATGAGTTACTAATTAATGAATTAAATAATATTTAATTCACTCCACTCATTACTAGTTGATTAGCTAGTTAAACTAATCTCAACTAGTTTAACTAAGTTAAACCGAACACAACTCCACCAACTGTCTCATCAACTCCACCAAACTTCTGCCACTGAAGTCCTAACTGAAGTCAACCATGCATGAGCTCACCAAACCCCTAGGAATAGCGTAATTCCTCTGTCGGATGCATGAGCCACTTCTGTAGCTCGAACTGAAGTGCTCCAAGAGAGTAAACTGAAGTTTAGAGTCCAAATATTATTAAGGGTAAATAATATTTGACTTCCCTATTTTTAGGATAGGCAGTCTAAAAATAGACATCGACCTATCGACCTATAGGTCAAAAAATAGAGTCCCATCTATTTTTACCAACATGATCAATACTCCAAGAATAACATACTGCAACCCCTGGACCATGCTCCATATGTCTAAAAATAGACATAGTCTAAAAATAGACTTTGCGCCAGAATTTGCCTGCGGGCCCACTTAGTGAAGGCGACTTCATTTCACTAAGCTCCATCATCTTGCGGCATTTTCAACACTCCCTCTCAGCAAGATATGGATTATCTGCAACCCCTATCCTGCCTCTGTGGAATTCGAACTTGCTCCTGGTGAGCGCCTTCGTCAGGATGTCAGCATCCTGATCCTCCGTGGGAACATATGAAAGCATAATGATTCTCCGCTGAACACAATCTCTGATATGATGGTACCTGATGTCGATGTGTTTGGACCTATCATGAAATAATGGATTAGCCGAGAGTTTAATGCAACTCTGGTTATCACAGTAGATCACTGTAGGCTCCAAATGCAACCTGAACAATCCTGCAAGGATCTTCCTCATCCAAATAGCCTCGCATGTAGCCAAGCTAGTTGCCATGTACTCGGCCTCTGCTGAACTGAGTGCCACGGATCTCTGCTTCCTGCTGTACCAGGAAACTGCTGTCGACCCAATGCTGAAAACTCTTCTAGATGTGCTCTTCTGGTCCGTTGGGCTCCCTGCCCAATCCGCATCAGTGAAGCCAGAAAGCTTCGCTCCATCCTCCTGTCTGTACCATAGACCATATCTCGATGTGCCTCTGATATAGCGCAATACATGCTTTACTGCCTTCCAAAAGAGCTTGGTAGGCTTAACCATAGCTTGCGAAAGCTGGTTAACTGCATAGCATATATCGGGTTGTGTATTGACCAGATACATAAGCGACCCCACCAACTGTCGATAGACAGTGGCATCCACTACCTCCGCTGAAGTAGCATCCTCCTTCCTCAAACCACCAGGAAGAGGAGTGTCAACAGGCTTGCAGCCATGCATGTTGAACCTCTCCAGAATCTCCCGGGCATACTTGCCCTGAGAAACAAACAGTCCTCCACTGCGCTGCCAAATCTCCAATCCCAGGAAATAATGAAGGATGCCCAGGTCCTTCATCTCAAACTCTCGTGCAAGATCCTCCTTACATGAAAGTATCAACTGCTCGTCGCCAGTCAAAATCAGATCATCTACATACAGTATGATGATCAACAGCTTCCCCTCCACCACAATCTGGTACAGGTTTGGATCCGCCTCACTCTTGGAGAATCCAAGCCCGGTGAAGTAACTGTCTATCCGAGTGTACCAAGCACGAGGTGCTTGCTTCATCCCGTACAGTGCTCTCTTGAGTCGGCACACATGCGACTCACTGCTGAAGATCTCAAAACCTTCAGGCTGCTCTATGTACACCTCTTCCTCAATAACTCCATTGAGGAACGCAGTCTTCACATCCATCGGATGAATGTGCCACCCCATCTGCGCTGAGAGAGCAAGGATCGTCCGTATGGAAGAGTACCTTGCGACAGGTGCAAAAGTCTCCTCATAGTCAATCCCCTCGATCTGTGAGAAGCCACGGGCGACAATTCTCGCCTTGTACTTCTCCACACTCCCGTCAGCCGCCTGCTTCACCTTGTAGATCCATCGCGAACCTACAACTGATTTCCCAACCGGTCTTGGGACAATCTCCCATGCACTGTTCCTGATGATCGAATCATATTCTTCGATCATGGCATCAACCCATGCGGGTTCCTCCACGACTTCCTCAAAAGAGGATGGCTCCATCACAACACATTGACTCACAAGAGCCATGTATCTAGTGTACCGATCCGGTGACTGTCTCTGTCTGCGCTGTGCTGTAGGTGGTCCTACAACCTTCTCTGCATCCCGAGCCAGTCGCTCAGCTTCTGTAGTGCGCATGCGCCCTCTGATGGTTGGCGCTGCATGGGTGGTTTCTTCCACCTCTTGAACTTCCTCTTGTGGCTGATCCACATCCAGAAGCTCCTCCTTAGGAACTAACAGCTCCTCATCTGCATGCAAGTGTAGCTCCCTCTCAAGCGAACACTGCATGGCTTTCTCCTCCTGAAATTTTATATCCCGTCGCACAACAATCTTTCGACTGTCTGAAAAATACACCCGGTAGTTGTGAGGTGTATAAGTGTACCCCACAAATATTCCAACCTCAGCAGTTGGATCCACCTTCCTTCTCGCATCCTTCGTCACATGCATGTAGACAGGAGAACCAAAAATCCGCAAATGGGAAATATCAGGCCTCTTGCCAGAATAAGCCTCCTCCGGTGTACTCATGCCAAGAACCTTGTGAGGACAACGGTTCTGCACATACACTGCTGTATTGCATGCCTCAGCCCACAAGTGAAGGGGTAGGACCTAATCATGCAACATCGCTCGTGCAGCACTCACGATTGTTCTATTCTTCCGCTCAGCCACCCCGTTCTGCTGTGGGTTATGGGGTGCGATGAGCTCTCTCCGAATTCCTTCTGCGCTGCAGAACTCCTTGAATTCAGCCGAGATGAATTCACCACCGTTATCACTCCTTAGAGCAATCACCTTCTTCCCCGACTCCTTCTCGACCAGTGCTTTAAACTCACAGAACTTCGCGAATGTATCGCTCTTCTTCGACATGAAGAAGATCAAGCACTTTCGAGAGAAATCATCAACAAAGATCACATAATACTTGTGCTTTGCTGTCGAAGCAACTGAGAAAGGACCACACACGTCTGTGTGAACTCTCTCAAGGATCGTCATGGTGCGACTATCCTTCTCGTGAAAGGTGGCTTTCACATACTTCCCTAAAGTACACCCCTTGCACTGATCTGACTGCGCAAGGGTGCCCTTAGAAAGCCCAGTAGAAATCTGCTGCAGAATCTTCAAAGCTCCATGGTGAAGGTGGCCCAATCTCCTGTGCCACAGTTCGCCCTCATCATCCCGGCTCACCACTTCTCCCGCCTTGCATGCCATAGCTGCGCAGCCATCTACCTGCAACTGATAAAGGTTCTTGGTTCGAACCCCTATCTTTCGGGTCTCTCCAGTAGTCTTACTGCGCAGGAAGGCTTTTCCTTCGCTGAAGACCACATCATACCCCTTATCTTCCAACATCGCCACAGAGATCAAGTTCTTCTTCAATCCAGGTACATGCATGAAATCCTTCAATACAAAGGGTTTACCAGACTCCCTCTGAAAGGATATGGTACCGATACCAGTCGCACTGTATCTACCATCATCGCCCATCTCGATGTGCACACCCAGATCTTTGTCCTCCAGATCTGAGAACAAATCCCAATCTCCTGTCATATGAAATGACGCACCGCTGTCCAAGAACCACACCGATCCCATCACACTTGAAACCAAGCATGCGATCAGTGAAAATTCAAGCTCGAACTGTGAAGCCAAAGCTTCTCCATATGCAGATCTTCCCGCTTGCTTGTTCTTCTTCTTCTTTGGACAATTGGTAGCATAATGTCCGTGATCATGGCAGTGAAAACACTTCACTTTCGCCATATCCTGCTTCTTGCCCTTTGCACCAGAATGAGAAGTTTTCTTACCCTTCCCCTTCTTTGCTTTGGCCACCAAAGCGAAATTTTCTTCATCAGCTCCCTTTGATGAAGATCCATCTCGAGTAGTCCTCCTTATCTCCTCCTGCATGAGATCCGCCCAAAGGCGCTCCCATCCCGACAGCTTCTCCGACCATTGACACTATCTTGATATGAGTGCCAAGCCTTCGGAAGACCAAGGAGAGCCAGGTTGACCATGTCCTCGTCTTCGAAAGTCACCCCCACACTTCCCAGCTCATCTGCACGTGGGTGAGCTGCTGAGAGTATCGAGTGTACAAGCAAAACCCGAGGTCGGAAAATCCTCTCCAGATATCTTATAGGGTAGTAACAATACCCACGTGTGTACGCCGATTTATGTTTTTCCGTATCAATATGATGAGTACGGAGATGCTACGTTTACCCGCTCCAGAGGCTTATATTCATGGTAAAGGTTTTCTGTCTAACCAGGCTGGGCAATCCTACAACCTGCAAGGGCATGTAGAAATTTGCTGAATAATGATCAATTATCCACCGAGACTATCCTGATCACATACAATTCGAATTTATATGCAACACATAATCTCTTCCACTCAGATCATCACACATGCGGAAATAAAATCAAGCGATAACACATCAAATCATCATACACATTAACACAGTATGTATGGGGAAAGCTTATAGCTGAAAACCCCGCAACTATTGTGTATATTATAATGGAGAAATCAAGTAACTAACTCAGTACAATACTCCTCACAAGTACTCAGTACTTTCTCATACAGTTACTCACAATCTAGCTCAGTTTTGAACAGGTTACGGGTTCAAAACTCCCCGCCAATTGCCTTGCCTCTATTGCGTGTTTCAATGCTATGGGATGGCCTCTTTATATAGATAAACCACCAGCCTGAACTGCGCAATCCTCATGGGCTTACTCCACCTATCTGTGTGTTGCAAATAGCAACAGTATAGTCACAAATGATAGCTAACTCCACCCTTTCATCTACCTCTTTCACTGGTCTCCACTGAACTGATCATGCACTGTAGTGAACTGATGTGTTCTTGAGTTGAATAATGAGTTACTAATTAATGAATTAAATAATATTTAATTCACTCCACTCATAACTAATTGATTAGCTAGTTAAACTAATCTCAACTAGTTCAACTAAAATAAACGGAACACAACTCCACTAGCTGTCTCATTAACTCCACCAAACTTCTGCCACTGAAGTCCTAACTGAAGTCAACCATGCATGATGCCATCAAACCCTAGGAATAGCGTAATTCCTCTATCAGATGCATGAGCCACTTCCAAGGCTCGAACTGAAGTGCTCCAAGAGAGTAAACTGTTGTTTAGAGTCCAAATATTATTAAGGGTAAATAATATTTGACTTCCCTATTTTTAGGATAGGCAGTCTAAAAATAGACTTCGACCTATCGACCTATAGGTCACAAAATAGAGTCCCATCTATTTTTACCAACATGACCAATACTCCAAGAATAACATACTGCAACCCCTGGACCATGCTCCATATGTCTAAAAATAGACATAGTCTAAAAATAGACTTTGCGCCAGAATTTGCCTGCGGGCCACTTAGTGAAGGCGACTTCATTTCACTAAGCTCCATCATCTTGCTACATTCTCAACACTCTCTCTCAGCAAGATATGGATTATCTGCAACCCCTATCCTGCCTCTGTGGAATTCGAACTTGCTCCTGGTGAGCGCCTTCGTCAGGATGTCGGCATCCTGATCCTCCGTGGGAACATATGAAAGCATCATGATTCTCCGCTGAACACAATCTCTGATATGATGGTACCTGATGTCGATGTGTTTGTACCTATCATGAAATACTGGATTAGCCGAGAGTTTAATGCAACTCTGGTTATCACAGTAGATCACTGTAGGCTCTAAATGCAACCTGAACAATCCTGCGAGGATCTTCCTCATCCAAATAGCCTCGCATGTAGCCAAGCTAGCTGCCATGTACTCGGCCTCTGCTGAACTGAGTGCCACGGATCTCTGCTTCCTGTTGTACCAGGAAATTGTTGTCGACCCAATGCTGAAAACTCCTCCAGAGGTGCTCTTCCGGTCCGTTGGACTCCCTGCCCAATCTGCATCAGTGAAGCCAGAAAGCTTCGCTCCATCCTCCTGTCTGTACCATAGACCATATCCCGATGTGCCTCTGATATAGCGCAATACATGCTTGCCTGCCTTCCAAAAGAGCTTGGTAGGCTTAGCCATAGCTTGCGAAAGCTGGTTAACTGCATAGCATATATCGGGTCGTGTATTGACCAGATACATAAGCGACCCCACCAACTGTCGATAGACAGTGGCATCCACTACCTCAGCTGAAGTAGCATCCTCCTTCCTCCAACCACCAGGAAGAGGAGTGTCAACAGGCTTGCAGCCTTGCATGTTGAACCTCTCCAGAATCTCCCGGGCATACTTGCCCTGAGAAACAAACAGTCCTCCACTGCGCTGCCAAATCTCCAATCCCGGGAAATAATGAAGGATGCCCAAGTCCTTCATCTCAAACTCTCGTGCAAGATCCTCCTTGCATGAAAGTATCAACTGCTCATCGCCAGTCAAAATCAGATCATCTACATACGGTACGATGATCAACAGCTTCCCCTCCACCACAATCTGGTACAGGTTTGGATCCGCCTCACTCTTGGAGAATCCAAGCCCGGTGAAGTAGCTGTCTATCCGAGTGTACCAAGCACGAGGTGCTTGCTTCAGCCCATACAGTGCTCTCTTGAGTCGGCACACATGCGACTCACTGCTGAAGATCTCAAAATCTTCAGGCTGCTCTATGTACACCTCTTCCTCAATAACTCCATTGAGGAACGCAGTCTTCACATCCATCTGATGAATGTGCCACCCCATCTGCGCTGAGAGAGCAAGGATCGTCCGTATGGAAGAGTACCTTGCGACAGAGGGTGCAAAAGTCTCCTCATAATCGATCCCCTCGATGCGAAAGCCACGGGCGACAAATCTCGCCTTGTACTTCTCCACACCCCCGTCAGCCGCCTGCTTCACCTTGTAGATCCATCGCGAACCTACAACTGATTTCCCAACCGGTCTTGGGACAATCTCCCATGCACTGTTCCTGATGATCGAATCATATTCTTCGATCATGGCATCAACCCATGCGGGTTCCTCCACAGCTTCCTCAAAATAGGATGGCTCCGTCACAACACATTGACTCACAAGAGCCATGTATCCAGTGTACCGATCCGGTGACTGTCTCTGTCTGCGCTGTGCTGTAGGTGGTCCTACAACCTTCACTGCATCCCGAGCCAGTCGCTCAGCTTCTGTAGTGCGCATGCGCCCTCTGATGGTTGGCGCTGCCTGGGTGGTTTCTTCCACCTCCTGAACCTCCTCTTGTGGCTGATCCACATCCGGAAGCTCCTCCTTAGGAATTAACAGCTCCTCATCTGCATGCAAGTGTAGCTCCCTCTCAAGCGAACACTGCATGGCTTTCTCCTCCTGAAATTTTATATCCCGTCGCACAACAGTCTTGCGACTGTCTGACAAATATACCCGGTAGTTGTGAGGTGTATCAGTGTACCCCACAAATATTCCAACCTTAGCGGTTGGATCCACCTTCCTTCTCGCATCCTTCGTCACATGCATGTAGACAGGAGAACCAAAAATCCGCAAATGGGAAATATCAGGCCTCTTGCCAGAATAAGCCTCCTCCGGTGTACTCATGCCAAGAACCTTGTGAGGACAACGGTTCTGCACATACACTGTTGTATTGCATGCCTCAGCCCACAAGTGAAGGGGTAGGCCCTAATCATGCAACATCGCTCGTGCAGCACCCACGATCGTTCTGTTCTTCCGCTCAGCCACCCCGTTCTGCTGTGGGTTATGGGGTGCGATGAGCTCTCTCTGAATCCCTTCTGCGCTGCAGAACTCCTTGAATTCAGCCGAGATGAATTCACCACCGTTATCACTCCTTAGAGCAATCACCTTCTTCCCCGACTCCTTCTCGACCGGTGCTTTAAACTCACAGAACTTCGCGAATGTATCGCTCTTCTTCGACATGAAGAAGATCCAGCACTTTCGAGAGAAATCATCAACAAAGATCACATAATACTTGTGCTTTGCTGTCGAAGCAACTGAAAAAGGACCACACACGTCTGTGTGAACTCTCTCAAGGATCGTCGTGGCGCGACTATCCTTCTCGTGAAAGGTGGCTTTCACATACTTCCCTAAAGTACACCCCTTGCACTGATCTGACTGCGCAAGAGTGCCCTTAGGAAGCCCAGTAGAAATCTGCTGCAGGATCTTAAAAGCTCCATGGTGAAGGTGGCCCAATCTCCTGTGCCACAGTTCGCCCTCATCATCCCGGCTCACCACTTCTCCCACTTTCCATGCCATAGCTGCGCAGCCATCTACTTGCAACTGATAAAGGTTCTTGGTTCGAACCCCTATCTTCCGGGTCTCTCCAGTAGTCTTACTGCGCAGGAAGGCTTTTCCTTCGCTGAAGACCACATCATACCCCTTATCCTCCAACATCGCCACAAAGATCAAGTTCTTCTTCAATCCAGGTACATGCATGACATCCTTCAATACAAAGGGTTTACCAGACTCCCTTTGAAAGGATATGGTACCGATACCAGTCGCACTCTATCTACCATCATCGCCCATCTCGATGTGCACACCCAAATATTTGTCCTCCAGATCTGAGAACAAATCCCAATCTCCCGTCATATGAAATGACGCACCGCTATCCAAGAACCACACCGATCCCATCACACTTGAAACCAAGCATGCGATCAGTGAAAAGTCAAGCTCGAACTGTGAAGCCAAAGCTTCTCCATCTGCAGATCTTCCCGCTTGCTTGTTTTTCTTCTTCTTTGGACAATTGGTAGCATAATGTCCGTGATCATGGCAGTGAAAACACTTCACTTTTGCCATATCCTGCTTCTTGCCCTTCGCACCAGAATGAGAGGTTTTCTTACCCTTCCCCTTCTTTTCTTTGGCCACCAAAGCGAAATTTTCTTCATCAGCTCCCTTTGATGAAGATCCATCTCGAGTAGTCCTTATCTCCTCCTGCATGAGTTTCGCCCAAAGGCATTCCCATCCCGGCAGCTTCTCCTGACCATTGACACTATCTTGATATGAGTGCCAAGCCTTCGGAAGACCAAGGAGAGCTAGGTCGACCATGTCCTCGTCTTCGACAGTCACCCCCACACTTCCCAGCTCATCTCTGCATTGAGTGAACTTCATGAGGTATTTGGCGATACTGTCGCCCTTCTCCATCTTGATGTTCCTGAGCTTATCTTTGAGCGCCAGCTTCCTTTGGTCGCTCTTACTCTGGAATAGATCCGTCAAAGCTTTCCACATTAAATATGGAGTAGCCTTTCCATGCAGGGTGGATACAATATGATCCTTGACGCCCTCCAACAGGATCCTTCGACACTTCGCCATCTTCTTTTGCCATGCATCGACTTCAGCAGGATCAGTGGGCTTTTGGACATGCGTATCTACGAACTCCTTCAGACCATTATCTTCTAATACTGCTTCCATGTGATCCTTCCATGCAACATAATTCGAATTGCCTTCAAGAGCATATTCGAGTCGCAAACCGTTGAAAGACATTTTCAACACTGGCACCAAGAAAACAAAACTGCTGCAAAATTCGAATTCCACCTCAAAGCTCAACCGCTCTAGATCTGTGAGAACAAATTATTTCTAGCACAAATATTGACTGCAAGGGGCATTTACCAGACCTTTCACTTTCCGAAGAAAGATGAATCCGGAGGCTACCTGGCCCGCATGCAGACTCTGTCTACCGAAATAAGTTTGTAATCACTGTGATGATCAATCTCTGCTTCAATAGCTACGATACCATGTAGAAATTTGCTGAATAATGATTAATTATCCACCGAGACTATCCTGATCACATACAATTCGAATTTATATGCAACACATAATCTCTTCCACTCGGATCATCACACATGCGGAAATAAAACAAGCGATAGCACATCAATTCATCATACACATTAACACAGTATGTATGGGGAAAGCTTATAGCTGAAAACCCCACAGCTATTGTGTATATTATAATGGAGAAATCATGTAACAAACTCAGTACAATACTCCTCACAAGTAATCAGTACTTTCTCATGAAGTTACACACAAACTAGCTTGGTTTTGAACAGGTTACTGGTTCAAAACTCACCGCCAATTGCCTTGCCTCTATTGCGCAATCCAGGCTTGTCTATATAGAGATCCAAGGTTTGAATCTCCTTGGCTTGACAGCGCAATCATAATGGGAAATTCCTCCAAGTGTGGTGCAAATCTCATGCACAACTGATGTCGCCACTGATAGCTAACTCCACCCTTTCATCTACCTCTTTCACTGGTCTCCACTGAACTGATCATGCACTGTAGTGAATTGATGTGTTCTTGAGTTGAATAATGAGTTACTAATTAATGAATTAAATAATATTTAATTCACTCCACTCATAACTAATTGATTAGCTAGTTAAACTAATCTCAACTAGTTCAACTAAAATAAACAGAACACAACTCCACTAGCTGTCTCATTAACTCCACCAAACTTCTGCCACTGAAGTCCTAACTGAAGTAAACCATGCATGATGCCATCAAACCCTTGGGAATAGCGTAATTCCTCTGTCAGATGCATGAGCCACTTCCAAGGCTCGAACTGAAGTGCTCCAAGAGAGTAAACTGAAGTTTATAGTCCAAATATTATTAAGGGTAAATAATATTTGACTTCCCTATTTTAGGATAGGCAGTCTAAAAATAGACATCGACCTATCGACCTATAGGTCACAAAAATAGAGTCCCATATATTTTTACCAACATGATCAATACTCCAAGAATAAGATACTGCGACCCCTGGACCATGCTCCATATGTCTAAAAATAGACATAGTCTAAAAATAGACTTTGCGCCAGAATTCGCCTGCGGGCCCACTTAGTGAAGGCGACTTCATTTCACTAAGCTCCATCATCTTGCTGCATTTTCAACAGGGAAACCCTTCCAAGGCCAAACTTCGGGCCAACCTGGTTATCCTTACGACCTACAAGGACAGCCTTTGCAATGCTATCCTTTGGGCCAGCAGGGGTTGTTATACGATCCACAAGGAGAGTCCTACAACCCTTCAGGTCAACCTATCCAGCCTCACCCTGTGGTCCAACCAGGGCAACCTCAAGGACCCACAGGTCAACCAAGGTACCAACCGGGGTCGTTGTACGGTCCTGGGGGGCAAGTCCAACCTTCACAACCTATTCAAACTCAGTATCCTATTGGTCCGAATGTTGCACATCAGCCAAGATCATCTTATGGTCCCGTTGCAGGTCAAACTGGTTACCAGCCACAACCTGGCCCCTTTTCCACCACCAGGCCAACCGACTCATCTGGCGCAACCTGGTATCCCACATCAGCCAGGTCAACCTACATAACCAACGCAACCTATTTACCCGGGTCAACCTGCTCAACTAGGGCAGCCCGTCCAACCAGGCCAGCCTGTCCAACTAGGCTAGCCTGCACATCCTGTCAACCCTGCTCAACAGCCGATTTACTCGATGCCACAACCGAATCAACTGGTGCACCCTAATTATGAGGCTCATCAGGGTCCCACCTACCAGTAGCCCACTCAACCCCAAGGCGGTTACTATTCTCAAGGTCAATCTCGACCGACTTATAACCCGCCCCAAGGTTCCCATTATTACACTTAACAACCTGGCTACACCTATACTCAGCGGCCAAATCCACAGACTGCTTAAACGGGGCTGACATATAATCAAGGTCCATACTCTGGTTATCAACCCCCGTACACTGGTTACCAGTAGCCATATCAGACTGGTTATATGCCCTATACCCCCTATGGTCAGAATCCTCCGGGGCAAAACCCATGGGGGCAAGGATACACTCAACCAGCATGGAGTACAGGTACAGGTCCTTATCGAGGGCTTGGTATGCCTTTTAATCCGCAGTTACCGTTCTTGGCTACCTTGGAGTTACCAGACATTTATAAATTAACCAATGTCCTGATTCTTCACAATCCTTATTGGCCCCCGGTTCCGACCAAGGTACCCGGCGACTGCCCTAAGTTTTAAGGTAAAGCTGAAGAGGACCCCCAAGCTCATGTAATGACCTACCATCTGTGGTGTTCGTCTAATTCTTGGGTGAATGATTCAATTCATTTACGTCTCTTCTAGCGCACTCTTACTAGTGTTGCCACTAAGTGGTATATAGAGTTACCCCGTGGCATCTTTCAAGACTTCAATACGTTAGCAATGGCTTTTCTGACTCATTTCTAGTTACCGGTTCACTATGAAGCCAGGACACATCTCCTGACTTCTTTGAAGCAGGATAAAGCCACCCACATATCCGATCATATTCATGAGTGGCGATGTCATCGTAGACTGATCAAGTTTGATATACCTAATCAACTACTAACTCATTGGTTCACCACCTCCTTCATTAACAAAATCGCTCAAGATATTGCTATGGGGGCATGTGTGACTGAAGAATAAGCTATCGCGCGTGCCCAGTACCTGGATCTGGTGTACTCTCAGTCTGGCATGCTTTATGATATTTTGACTGATGCTCCATGACCGAGAACCTCTAAAGCACCACCTACCCCTACGGTGGATGGTGTTATTGGTTTCGTGTCTCAAAATTCTCGAAAATCTTCAAACGGGAAGTAGAAGTCCAATTCTTCCAATAATTCTGCTCTTCCCACTCCTCCAGATTCTGGGAAAACTACGGAGGTCAATGCCATTCAGGCTAATCCTACGGAAAAGGCCTCCAAAGGAAAGAAGAAGGGCAAAGGAAAATCCAAACCCGACGCCCCTAAACCAGAGTCTTCTAAACCTCGTACTGATGACGGTTCCCAACGTAAACTGAAGTACCCCTGCCTTATTTGTGAAAGAGATCATTATACCAAGGATTTTCCCCGACGATATGAAATTAGTCAACTTCTCAAAGGCTCAAAAGGGACTCCGACAGTTCTCAAAGAACCGTTCCCATCTCAGCAGACCCAGATGGTTGAACAACCTTCACCATCTACACCATTTGGGTCCCAGGTCTTTATGATGAATGGTGCTGCAACTATCTCAATTGCTACGCATTCGAAGGATTATGCCAGATCACGCCAGGCAGGTGGGAAGGAAGTCATGGATGGCCCACCTCCCCCCCTGTCTCTGGTCCTTTAGAAATTGAGAAGCCCAGTGCTGAACCCGTTGTGAGGCCACCTTCTAAAGGTGTTCTGCAAAGATCTTCCTACAACCCAAATGCCCGTGCCGCTTAGAACTACAGTATTGTTGAAGATTTGGAACAGGTGCCTTCTGCTATGTCTGCATTGGAAGTCCTTCAAAGATGCCCTTTGCAATGGAAAGCTCTATTGTCTGGGATCGGTGGAATCAATCCCACTGATTCTAATCTTCTCACCTTCGACCTAGAAAATTTGACCCCCCGAATTCCACATCAAATTTCTCTTGTGATACAAGTCGGGATCAACGGCCTCAACATCCATGGGGCCATTGTGGATGAAGGTGCTTCCACCTGTGTCATGTCATCTGCCTGTTGGAAGGCCATTGGCTCTCCATCTCTTTCATCATCTCCCAATGCCTTAGAGGCATTCGATGGTTGGAAATCAAAACCCCTGGGTGTTCTCAAGAGTTTTTCGATTACGTTGCAAGGGAAGACAGTCAACTTAGAAGTAGAAGTGGTTGACGCCAATCTTAACTACAATCTTCTTCTCGGCCGCAGTTGGACTCATGCCATGTTATGTGTGTCGTCCACCCTCTTACGACTTCTTAAGTTTCCTCATGAGGGAAAAATCATTACTGTGGATCAGTTGTCTTTCTTCACCTCATCCTCTGAGAACAAAGTTCCTTACGTGGATCAGATCCCCAATCCCCCTGATAGTGTAGGACCCGGTCTCTTCAAGGACCCCGTCCTCATGGGTATTTTTCCCACACCACCACTGCACACCGTTCAAGTTAATATGATCTCTAGGTCTGATGACCCATGGATCATCCCTTCGCCTGAACAGGTGACTGATTTTGGAGAATCGATGCCCTTAAATCCAATAGATATTAATTACTGTGAAATTGTCACCGCATCCGATCCTCCTCCTCCTCGACATGCTCCTTCAAGCATGGCTTTAGATATATATTCCCAATCCCCCTGGCTTGGCGAGGCTGACTCGGCTGATCCTCTTAAAGAGATCTTCCCTTCCGATGAAGCCATTGTTGAAACAATGTTTCTTGAGGAACTTCCTTGGAGCGATGGACATCATCGTTCCTCCTTCATGCCCAGCCTAGGGGAAATGTCCGATTGCCTAGAGCGTTTTGCATCTTAGGTTCCTACTCCACCTCTCCAGACACCTATATTGACTCATGAGGTCCTTTCGGAGGGAGACCTGAGCAACATTACTCAAACCATTCCGATTGACATCTCCGTCAAACCGGGAATAGTCGAGAACATACATGTGGGAGTGACTTTTTCTCCTGATGAGATACAAGTTTATACTGATTTTTTCCGTGAATTCAGAGACATGTTTGCTTGGTCCTATGAGGAAATGCCTGGGATTGATCCCAACATAGTAGTGCACGAGATTCCTACCTATCCCGGTGAAAAACCCGTGCGCCAGCGCCTATGCCCAGTGCATCCTTGTAAAGCCGCTGCCATTAAAGTAGAAGTTGAAAAATTTCTAAACACGGGCTTCATTTACCCGATTCCCCTCACAGAATGGGTCTCAAATATTGTCCATGTAGATAAGAAGCAAGGTACTATAAGAGTCTGTGTTGATTACCGTGATATTAATCGGGCTTGTCCTAAGGAAAATTACCCCACTCCCTTCATAGATCAAATCATTAATGAATGTGCTAGGAGTGAGATTTATTCCCTGATGGATGGATTTTCCTAGTACAATCAGATAAATATTTTACCTGCTGATCAACACAAGACTGCATTCATCTATCCATGGGGTACCTTTGCTTATAAAAAGCTCTCGTTTGGCTTAAAGAGCACTGGAGCTACTTTCTAGCGTGCTATGTCTTACGCATTCCATGACATACGCCATATCGTTCAGCCTTATCTAGATGATTTTCCAGCTCATTCAGCTCGGCGAGAGGACCATCCCGAACACCTCCTCCAGATTTTCCTTCGCTGTAGACGCTATAATATCTGGCTTAACCCTCATAAATTTGTCTTTTGCGTGGATTCTAGCCATATTTTGGGGTTCATAGTCTCCAATGACGGAATTTGCCTTAACCCCCTAAAGGTCGAGGCTATTGTCAATCTCCCATCACCCTCTTCGTTACACCAATTACAGAGTCTGCAGGGAAAAGCTAATTTCCTACGATGCTTCATCCTGAACTACGTGGAAGTGGCCAAAGGATTCATGCGTCTTTTAAAGAAAAACATTCCCTTTCATTGGGACAAAATTGCTCAACAATCCTTTGAGAAGCTCAAGACGTTACTCATTAATGCTCCGTTGCTTCATCCTCCAAACTATCACCGTGACTTCACTCTATACTTGGCCGCCGCGTTTAGCACCATAGCTATGGTTTTGGTGCAGGATGACGATGATGGAAATGAACACGTCATTTATTATCTATCACGGAATCTTCTCGACATAGAAATGTGTTACGCTCATGTCGAGAAACTGGCATTAGCCGCAATGCATGTTGCGCAGCGGTTCCGCCACTACATCCTATTGCGTACAGTAACTGTGGTTTCGGATTGCAACCCCATGACGTACATTCTCTCTCGACAATTACTGGGGGGAAAGTACTCCAAATGGATCATCATCCTTCAGGAGTTCGATTTAGAGTTTACCACTGCTAAGTCGACCAAATCACTGGTTTTTGCGGATCTCATTTGCTCCCTCCCGACAGACTCCACCCCATCTCACTCTGAGGATCATATCCCGAACGAAACACTCTTCCTTATCAGCACTCGTGATCCATGGTACGGCGACATCATTGTGTATCTTCAAACTTCAACGTTCCGGTCTGAGTTGACCAAAGATGCCTGACGTCGGATTTGGCATCAGTCTCAACCCTACCACATTGTAGGAGATACCTTATACCGGGTTGGAGTAGATTCGGTGCTCTACCGGTGCTTGACCCTGAAAGAGGCTGAAAGAGTCTTGAATGACTGCCACAGTGGCGCCTGTGGCAGTCACATGTCCGGATATGCCACCGCTCAGAAATTTCTGCGTGCAGGCTACTTTTGGCTGTTGATATTTAAAGATTGTATTGTTGCAGTCCGAAAATGTCATTCGTGCCAGGTTTTTAAATGCAAGATGTGCGCGCCACCCCTCCCTCTGCACCTTTTCATTACCGTAGGCCCTTTTGTGAAATGGGGCATACATTTCATGATGTGTAACCCTCATTCGGCTGGGGGGCATGCATATATAATTGTCGTTGTAGACTACTTTACTAAGTGGGCCGATGCGATGCCTACACTAGCCGCCGACGATAAGACAACTGCCCAGTTTATTTTCAATCACATTATTGCACGTTTCGGGGTCCCTCAGGCCATTTTTACCGATCATGGCACTCATTTTTGAGATTACATGATGGCCGAGCTGACATCAAGATTGGGCTTGCGACATGATAGCTCAATTCCATATTACCCCCAGGCAAATGGCCAGGTTGAGGCTGTGAACAAAGTTTTGGTCACAACGCTTCAACGGAAAATTGGTATTCATAAGTCCAATTGGCATCTCCAATTGTTCTCAGCTCTATGGGATTACCGGACGTCAAAAAAGAGTGCGACTGGATTTACACCGTTCCAATTGGTGTATGGTCTGGAAGCAACTCTCCCAGTTGAATGCGAAATTCCTTCTTTAAAGTTGGTTGTGGAACTTTTTCCCGACACTTCTCCTAAAGAAGAACGTCTCTTGTATTTGGAATGGCTGGATGAAACCCGCCGCTTGGCTGCCCTAATTATTGAAGGACAGAAGAAGCGGGTCAAAGCTCACTTTGATCAATTAGTTTCTCCACGTTCCTTTGTTGAAGGGGACCTTGTCCTCCTATACGACCAAGCGCATGACAAACTTGGAGTAGGAAAGTTCCAACCCATGTGGCATGGGCCCTATATAGTAAAATGAGTATTGAAAAATGGGGCTTATGAGCTCATTGATTACGAAGGAGTTCCGTTGACGCAGCCTAGGAACGGGCTGTACCTTAAAAAATACTACGCTTGAGTTACTTCTGGTGTGGTGTGTGTACATATATGTGTATATTCATTTGTGTGTATGTGTGGTGTGGTGTGCGATGTAAGCATATTTCTATTGATTAGGTCTTCTTGATTGTGCAGATGTGCATTACTCCGTTTGTTGGTTTCGCGGATGGTGCCTCCCGCAGTACCAGGAATCTGTCTTCGGCAACTTGGGTAATCTACGATCCTACTGGTGAGTTGGTCAACCTACAAGGTGTATGTCTGGGGCTTGCTACAAATAATATCGCGGAATATAGTGCCGTATTGGAATTATTAATCGAGGCAGTGGACCTTGGTATTCGTGAATTACTTGTATATCTGGACTCACAACTTGTAGTATTACAGCTTAATGGTCATTATTCAGTTAGAAACCCATCCATTTTACATCTGTATCTACGTATTCGTTTACTGGAGAGAAATTTTTATTATATCACATATTAACGCATACCTAGACATATGAATACATTAACAGATGCAGTAGCTAATATGGTTCTAGATAGACATTTGCGCAACTTGTAAAAACATCATCACATGTAAAAAGATCCATCCAGAAATAGATATATAGATATATATGTCGAATAGTTTGCAGTCTGTGTACATCACATAAAATTAAAAAATATACATGTTTGTCTAATAACAGCCGGAGACAACATGTCTCTCAAAAAATATGCATTTGAAAAGCCCTAGATATCTAATCAGCGTGGTGCTCGTGGTAGCATTCCACCGCACGCACCAATCGCCTCAAAAATCGGTGAAGGCGACTAGGCACCCCCACAGTGTGTCGTTGGTAAGCTAATGGGACATCTGCCAGCCGTGCATAGTCCGGGATCCCCCGGGCAATGCCCTCTAGGTTTTGGATCAGCTCGCTCCCTTCGCCACCCTCAGCTTGAGGGTCATGCGCAAGAGGGGTCCTCCGTGCAATGGGCGACATGCCCGCAGGCCTCTCTGGGCCAACATCTGCATACACATAAAACTACTGTTAGAATAGGCATGTACCAAAAAAATCGTAAATAAATAAAAATAAAAAAGAGTCATACCCAGCTCCTCGTCCCATTCCTCCCCCTCTGGGAGCAGAAGATCTGGGTCTCCAGTGAAATCGGTCCCAGCATAGGGCCATTCCTCAACCACGATCAGTTGACATCGTAACCATACAAAGAACTCAGGCCTCCAGGACATCTGCTGGCCCCCTCCTGACCTGGGCATAAGTGCTGCCCAGCGAGCCATCCTCGGCTCTCTCGGTATCGGCTCGGCAACTATTTCCTCTTGGCCCTGAAATATGGATAGTCATTCCAAGATGAACGATACCAAAATGGAACCATATCCAAACTGCTTCAGTTTGGCTTTCTTACATTTTGTTAGCTGCCTTTTGATGTTGGTTGTCACTGCAGTGGCCTAATTGAACAATGTAGGATTCATGCACTCGGAGGCTAGTAGGAACTGCGCCTTGGTTGCCTCATGCGGTGCCTGTGATCCCACAGCACGCGCAATAGTGTGAAGTACTACTCTGAGTGCTAAGTCACAGACAGTGTGGATGCCCACTTTTTCCACTTCTCGATCCTGTCTATGCCCATGGGCACACTCTCGCCATTACCTGTTCCATCTTCTCTCCAGAAGGTCTACTGCCTGTCATAATGGGCACTGGGCCTCTACGCGACAGTCCGGTTATAAAATAGACATCAGAGACCTCAAGTTCTAGCAATTGGTCCTGAAGTTTGAACACTTCCTCGTTTTCATCCCATATACTGACCAAGTACTATAATAGCTCAGGTTGAGATCATAAGCATGGCGTGAGGAAGAATTTCTTGAGACCACAGTTCTGGAGTGCATTCATGCAAGCTTAGTTTTCCATGGCCATTTCGTCTTCTTCTCCATGTTCCCTCTCTTTCCATTCAATAACCATTATGCCTGAATACCTGCATCAACATGATTAAAAATGCTTTGTTAGATCTCTGTTGCATTCAAAAATCCAGATGGATGTCTCACATTTTGAATATTTAAAGCAGAAAATAACATTGCGCCATTGGCGTGACCCCTTTGTGAGCAAAAGTCCATTGGCATGGGTCCGTGCCCGATACCCGCGCCAATGGGCCGAGCCCTAAAATTTCAAAGGGTTCCCCCCAGAGGTCAAATGCACAATGGAAATTCATAAAAAATGGATCAAAATAAAGCTTAAGGGAGCAGCTCTTACCTGGAACTGATGAGAATCTGAATGGTGTCCTGGATCAGTCGTAATCACCGCCGCAAGTTCGCACACAAAAAGACCACTGTTGTTGTCCAAATGAGGTAAAAAGTAAAAGTAAATATGTTTTTACCATTTGTGGCATATTTATAACTTTTGAAGTCAAAATTAGATTTTAAAAGTCATTTTTCTCAATATTTTAATATATTTTTTCGAAAAATGGATTTTACACTTTCCTTTATGTGCAGTGACAGGTTTTTTCGCAGCTTTGACGGTGATACGAGTTGTATTTTATACTTTTTCGGACTCGGTAAAAACACGAAAAAGTCATTTTGGAGTCATCTTTCAGCTCTTTTCCGACTCTCTAAACATGAAAAGATTACCGAGTCGCTTTTCATTTTGATCTCGTTAAAGTGGCTATGAAACGACATCTACCCAATATACGTTTACCCCTTTTTCAGGCTGGGATAGATTATTTATGAAAAAGGAATACCCTAGCCTATTGCGACTAGGAGGTTTTCTCAGACATAGTTTTCTACCTTTTCGGATCTGAGGAACTATTTAAGAAAATGGACTATTGTATTTTACTTTTCTGCTGTCTTTTCAAACACTCTAAACATGAAAAGACACCGAGTTCTTCCTTTGTCAGACTCGGTAAACCCTGATGACATCAGATTCAATCGTAATGACGATATTCGAGTTTCTCCTTCCTAGGGCTCGTTAAATGTACTAAAATGGATTCGTCCGAAGGACAGATTTATATTACAAGAATATGCTATCCCCTTCAAGCTTGTCTTCAAAAATAATTGGGGTACTCACCAGAAATGGTGGGGAAGATGGAACCAGTATCATTGTTGTGTCGGCAGTATGTCGCTCTTGAACATGGAATTTGTCTGCATTCGTGTTGGGTTGGGGACATCTCACCTCATTCTCCATTTGCCTCCATGGGTTTGGGTAATCCCTTTTGACCTCTCATCTGCTCTTTTCCTCATCATCATGACCCCTGATCTTTTGATGTCAAATACTACCAAATCCACTGTCGTGCCGCTGATATGTTCAAGAGAATTTAACCTCTGCAAAGTTTCAACCTTCCTCTGATTCTCATCTGATCCTGATTCACAAACATTATTTTCCTCTATCTCGCATCGATGATGTGGGAAACACTATGGCCCACCTTCAATCAAGGTCACTTCCTATCGACTTCAGCTCTTTATCCGAGAAGCTGATCTAGAGACTCCCTTCTGGTACCTTGGAGCCTGCATGCCTCAATGGCAGGTTCTTCACGTTCGATGCGAGGTTTTCATCATTGGCCTCCGATCGAGTGATTCTATGGGTGTTCGATGCTAGCTCACTGATTCACATGCCGTAGATTGTACCTATAGTACCTTGAGGTCCATTGTCACTATTGGTGGTATCTCTTGCGTCTGTTAACAACTTTCATCATTGGCTGGTAATCAGACGATGTTCTTGCATGTTTGATTCAGCTCACTTATTCACATGCTTGAATTTGTACTTTGTTCGGGTCGAGATGGAGTGCAAGACCCTGGATTTTGTTATAATCCAGGCTGCAACTATGTGGATTATTATGATTGGTTACATGACTCATTCATCGGATGGCTGCGACCACGCCTAAGTCTATTTATTGATCCTCATTGGATGGCTGCGTCCATGCCTTGGATCTGGATTACTGGATACTCTGTTATGGATGGTTGCACCCATACCACATATATCATGTATTTGAGATATCAGTTGTACTTCTCTACGCAGGTTTTCCAACGATAGTGTTTTCAGTTGGACACGTTCTCATAAAGCATTTCACCCCTCTCTCTTTTTCGGGCCTCATGCTTTAGGGGGCATCTATTACACATAAATTTATCACTGTCCCTGCAATTCCCTGTCCTGCACATTGGAGGTCTTATTCCGTGACCTGTGAGTAGTGACTTGACCTAAAACCACTTTCATGGTATTCCCCTGAACAAGGACATTCATTCCCCTGAAGACAATTCCTTGTGAAAAACCCTAAAAATAGCTTTTTTTGCCTTAGCGTGACTATCCAGTTCACTACTTGCGCCAATGGGGGAAATCCTCCAAAGAGGGCGTGCCAGTTGGTGCACTGTTTCAGTGTTGTACCCGTGCCAGGCTTATTAAGGAGTTTTTTTTAAAAATAAAAGGCATGAGATTGAATCCAACCAATTCCTGAACTGGTCTCTAAACTGAGTTGGGAGGTTTGGCTCCGGATCTCCATGTAGAGGAAGTGGTTTTCCACCTCTCATGGAAGCTTCCTTAAGGATAGGGCCAATCCCATGATTATAGGGATCCCAACTCCCCTTCCACCATCTATATAAGCTTGCCATTTTCCTTTGCAAGCTAGTCTCCAAGAGCCATCATAGCCTAAAGAATGCTGCAAGAGCCTTGATAGTCCTCATAGAGACAAATCAGTAGCAAGGAGATTATTGTCAAGACAACCGAAGAGAGAGGCTTGTCCCATTCTCGACGAGCTTTGCCGAGACGTATTCCGCTGTCGACCTGCCGAAGGAAGATTCAACGTCAGAGCCAGGTTGTATCTTTCTTTGTATTAACTAATGATAAGTGACTTTGGTTATGGTTCCACTCATGTTGTTCATTGTGATTATGAGTTGTATCTTCTCTGACTGATACATAATTGCATATATTGGGTTTACGCTTGTGTGTTCGTTGTGTTTCATGTTTGTGCAGGTGTTCGATTGTGACAAGTGGGAGAATTGTGATCTGCTGGAGCAAGGAAACGGGAGCGCTATCTTCTCTACGAAAAATAGCCTTGGAATTAAGGTAGGCCTTCTTTGAAATTTTGTCTATTGCAATTAGGAACTTGCACCTTAGCGTGATACGATTGTTGCTAGACGTGATCTGGGCTAGTAGGGATCGCCTCTATGCACAGAGGGGATTTACCTCTCCAACAGCTAGGAAGGAATTCATAATGACTATCAAGATGATCTCAAGTTGGTAAATTCTCTAAGGAAAGATCAATATCAAGATAGGAATCATTGTCAATATCATAACCACGAAAATTAACAATACATAATCACTGTTCACCATCAAACAACTGTAGAAATAGTCTAGGTGAAACACTAGATGCCTCATCAAAGATAAACAATATCAATCTAGAAAGAGATTTGAGCATAATGATGGGAGGCTTATGCTCATCTGAGCGGCCTCGAGGACTATTCTTTAACTAAGGTCAAACTGACTTAGGAATAATATCCTCTCGGCGGACCCTTCTTCAAACCAAGGTCAAAGTGACACAAGGAGAACGTCTTATACTGAACCATTCTCCAACAAAAGTCAAAATGACATAGGAATACTATTAATAAACTGGACCATTCTTCAACCAAGTTAATAAAAACATAGGAAGAATTTAATTCATTTTTCTATCTAATCTGTCAAACCATTCTCCAACTAAGGTCATAATAACACAGGGAAAATTTTGGACCATTCTCCAACCAAGGTCACAAGGACACAAGGAGAATGTATGTCTTAGCTGGTGTCTCATTAGCGCTCCCTCTCAATGAGAGGGGCATACTCCACAAGTCTAAGCATTTCCTTGGAGTACACAAACTTCACTTTGGATAGAGGCTTCGTATGAATATAATCTATTTTATCATCAATGAATATATACTGGAGATTCACAACTCCCTTCTGCACCATGTCTCAAATAAAGTGGTACTTGATCCGCATGTGCTTCAACTTATCATCGTGGTCGTCCTCTGAACCTCATTAGATAATCCTGCAAGTGGCCTCAAAATTCACACTACTTATCAAATTTATAAACTAGCCGTAATATACTCGATTACTGAGTGCAACAGATGTCTGCTTCCAACTCATCCAATGAAATCATAATAGATTTCAAATTGAAGTGATGCCCTCATAAAATATTTTTGTATTTAGCACTCCTAACCTAATGTAAATCTACAATTGTACTTAATTTTTTGATCCAAATATTGTATCATGATTGAATTTTCCATAACCAATTGCACCATGTTATTAATACAAAATATGTTGAGCAAAATATCTTAGCTCAATCATAAACTGATATGCTCCCTTCACTGGATCACAAATGCTTTCTGGTCATCCTGACTAGGTGCTCCATCTCAAATTGAGACATATCCTACTGTGGTAACTCAAGTTGCTCCCTCTTCCATTGTTGTCTTTAAATATTTCAATTATCAATGAAAGTCCATCATCTCAAACTTAAAGGCTAGCTCCCTCTAAATTTAAAAATAGGATTCCCGAGGAAGTCTTGATTTCTCCCTCTAAAGAAATTATTTTGGTCAATGCTACTCCTTCTGACACATGAGTTATTTTATTTTTGTTAGAAAACAAATAATATAGGATCAACCTTGATTCACCAATCCAAGTGTATCAAATCTGAGGATCCTATACAAGGGCTTTTTTCTGCTTGCAAGTGTAAAATTCTTCATGTACTTCACAAGCGTGAGGTTGCTCATATGTACACTTCTTCTATCATCAAGGGAGATGATATTTGCATCGAACAAAAATTATAGAAGTGATTTTTAATAGAAGTGTACTTGACTTCATAATCTTCTCCCTCCTACTGAGATAATCCTTTGAGTTTTGCTTCTTTCCATATAATCATACTTGACTTTGAATTGAAAACTAAATTCTTTTAGGCATATATTAAGGGCATACTTCAATCTTTTCTGATCTTCCTGCTCCCTTCATGACAAAAAAATAGGCCATTAGCGTCGCAAATAACACCAAAATCTAGTGTTCTTAAGCGCGTGAACTAGATTCATGCATCGTCATAAAGTTTGGCAAGAAAAGGCATCTTCACATGGGTGCGTTGATTTACGTTGGGAATAGCACTGGGAATATCACCAAAAACAATTTCTTCCATTGTTTCATTTATTTGTACTTCTAGTTTTTATCCTAGTCGTGATTCCTATTTTGCTTCTGGTATGACATTCAAAATAAATTCATTTTTGTCTTCCTAATTAACGCCAAGTTATGCTTCCATGTTAACATCAAGTTTTTCTTCCAATATGGTGTCACTTATTACATCTAGCTTTTCTTCCATTATGACATATTATTTAGCTTCTAATATGGCTTCCATTATAGTGTCTTTTGTTGCTTCTAATATTGCTTCTTGGTTTTCTACCTAAATGGCTTCTTTTCTTGCTTCTCTAGGATGCCAAGTTTGGATTATAATATTTCTTCCATTATTACTTCTTTGTTTGCTACCTAAATTGCTTCTGTTTTTTCTTCTTAGGTAATGCCAAGTTTTTCTTCCATAATTAATTCTTTTTTTGCTACCTAAATTTCTTATGTTTTTTCTTCTCAGGTAACGCCAAGTTTCGTGGCTAGTATTTATGATATTATTACTTCTTGGTTTGATACCTAAATTGATTCTTTTTTTGCTTCTTAGGTAAATCTGAGTTTTACTTCCAAGATTTCTTCTAGTGTGCTTCTAGTTTGGCTTCCATTGTTTCTTCCTTTTTTTCTTTCAGAATTTCTTCCTTGTTAGCCTCATGGTTTGCTTCATGTTTAGTGCCTAGGTTTGTTTTTTTTTTTAGGTCCATGGTTTGCTTCCTTTTAGTGTTGGGATTTTCTTCTGAATTAACCTCAAATTTTACTTAACAATGAATTTAACTTCCTATTTAGAGCCAATAATAGCTCCAATTATGTCTTATAATTTAATGTCAAATTTTACTTCCATTTTACAACCACATTCCGCTTCCATTTTAACAACTCATGATGCTTCCTTTATAGCTTCAATTTATTAATTTAATAATTTTTATTTCAATTAAATTAGTTAAGTATATCATACCCCTTAAATAACTTATATGATTATAGAGTAAGTCATATTTCATTTGAAATATTTTATAACATATCACTTATAAAGAATTTTTAGGGAGATGGGCATCCATACAAATTAGCAACATTGTTTTTAACTATAACCGATATTTTTAAATTATTAATAAACAAAATTGTTCGTAATCACTAGGTACAAATAATGTAGGCCCAAATTCATATCACAAATATTTCCAAAGCAGAGCTATTTCAGGCTTCTTATAGTTACAGATCACATCACAACATTGGAATAAAATAGCAAGATAAATTTTTTTTTTTGTAAGTGTGGCAGATCCTTACATAATTTTTTATCATAAAAGCAAGTTACAGATATATATTGTTTGATGGCTTGAACTTGGCCAAAGGAAAAAAAGTCTGTTGGCCACAAAATTGCTTTATAGCCCATCCAAAAAATGAAAATTTTGAGTTTGTCCATCCAGGCCAAGTATTCCTGTAAGTCTATTACACTACTAAACATACAACTACTAAAGTGAAAGCTATCTGTCAACATCATCATAACAAAAATAATGGTGAACACATCATGTCGGTAGCTAGTCTTCAGAAGACTCTACCGATGCTGGATATTTAGCGCTCGAACCTGGAATTTTGAATTGGTGCATGTTCTATAATTATCTCTCAATTATGCCGAACCAGACATACTGATGGTGTAGCTGGAGCTGAATAGCTTGTATCTATTTTTGGATTTCGTTGGGGTTCATATCTTCTTGTAGATGCCCTTATCCTACCTGAATTTTAGTGATGGCTTTCACCATGACGCATTTCATCATCCAATATATCTATACTATCTATTTTAACATGGTAAGCCACCCCCGGGTGTTCCCTGGGTCTGTAATCAAATTTTCCCATTCCTCGGCATATGGCTCTAATGCTTCTTCTATTTTTAATTTCGATTCACACACTGCTATCATATTTTTTACTTTTTTCGGAGTTCTAACGCTGAATGCATGCCGTATGGTCAGCATGTTCTCCACATCATACCTTCTACCTCTCTTCCAAGGTCTGCTGGTAGATGCCCGTTTCAATTTCTGATTTTCCTCTTCTTGGGTGCCACTGCGACCCCCTAATCCCCTCTTTCCATTACCTAGAACCTTCCCCATACCCACGTGTAACTAGGCTTGCTTCACTTTCAGGACCACACGCGCCCACATTAGAGAATAGACCCTCGGTGTAAGAGTCAGTGCACACGGGTTAGGCAGACATGTATTGAGCCAACAAAACCATTTTTTAGTAATTATTTTTTGCATGGTATACATTACGGGCCTGGGCATTGATTTCCCTTCCTCCTAACACTCATAAATTTTTTTTCGCGGGTTCATTGACCCCCTCTTTGCTCTATTTTCTTTCTTTCATAGGATTGACGAATGACTCAACCAACCAACCAACCCTCAATGGAGTCAAATTCCAGTTGTTTTTGAAAAATCAATTGTTGTGTGCTCTCTCTGGTTTGCCATGGTGGCACCCAGAGATGGGGCAAGGCACAGAACATACCAACTTCAAACACAAACCACTGAAAATTGTACATTTCCATTTTTAATAATATTGTTCTGTAGAAAATAGACAACTTCATAGGGAAGACATGTAAATATAAATAAACCAACAATCTACACAACTAGAGCATAATTCTCCTCCCGCCCTTTCCATCTTCCCTAAACATGTGGATCCTCCATTCCCTTTTCCCAGTAAGCCAAGGATACATACCAAAATACGATGTCGTCTCCCGCTTGGATCCCTTGTCTCTTCAACTTTTTGAACGAATGTGAAGTACCAACAATCTCCCAAAAGTCGTAATGAACCGAAAACCACTCAACTGGAGCCTGTATATAGAATGGAGCATACACCACCTGGAGAGTGTAGCTAACCATGCGTTTCCTTACCTCTGACACCCACCATCCCCATCTCCTCTACCGCTTAATTCCAAGCATGTGGTGGTGCCGGTAAGCCCGCCTGCTTGCTCTACCTTCCATGAAAATTATCATTGCCACAATCCCTAGGTGGATCACAACGTCCTCTTGCACCGATCGAGGGAACATGATAATTATTTTTTAATTATAAACTATACTTTTATATTATTAATAAACAAATTTGTTGGTTCGTGACCAATTGAACATAATGAAACCCTAGATAATACCTGTCCAAATGATATAAGTCAAAATGATACAACTCATTATGGTATTGTAGGTGAAAATGATACATATAATAATAAACATGAAAAGAGGCATCATAACAATTTATCAACAATGATCCATGATGGAGTCTATATGATCAATGTCACTAGCTACTGTGAGTAGCCTTTTCTCATCATCATCATCATCATGTCTATCATGATCATCATCATTTTCATCATTGTCATTGTTTGCCTCAATGTCCTCTCCATCTACCTCATCGTTATTGTCTCGAATGTCTGAACCAGACCCTACATAATTTAGATCGATTTTAGGATCAACTGGATCTTCTAGAAGACATGTGTTTTGAAAAAAAAAACATTCAAAATGAAAAATTATTATTTATTTCATGCACTATTTAATATTGTTGTTATATTTCTAATATTACAACATATGAAATAAAACCATATTCATATTACATTATATTAAAGTGCACATATATACATAATACAACTTCAATTAAGTTACAACTAAGATATCATTCCAATGATGTAAAACATGCAACAATTTTAATAAACGTTAGTAAATTGTGGAATGACAACATACCTTTTTGTTGACTAACTTGTGTGTTGTGTAGTGTACCAAGCCATGCTAGGAAGGAAGGGACTTTCTTAGTAGGGATCACTAGTTAGGAAGTTACTATAGTTATTTGAATTATTTCCTCTCAGTTATAATTCACGTGCAATTGTTGTTACTATTATTATTAGTCTTGTTGATGCTTTAATGATTGCATAATCCTAACCTTTGTATCTTGTAACAACATAGGTCCTGGACTGGTCCCTTTGTTAGTGTGACAGTTATTTAAATCCCATTACAGTTTTGATGATGTCTTCGTTTCATTTGAATGTGCATTTCAACATTTGTTGAGAGAATTTTTTCTGGGAGTGCTCTTATTTTCTGAATAAGAGTGACAAAGCATGACATAATGGTTTTATTCTGCATTGGGTGTTTAATTTTTGAGAGTGCGAACAAAGTTTGAGAGTGTAACAACCAAAGTGTTGAATTTCTAAGAGTCTAATTACAAGGATTGAGTTTGAGATTCATTAGCACTAGTCATCATTTTCCCTTGCATGTATTTTGCGTAATATCCTTTCAATAAAAAAACATACCTAAATTGAAATTTAATGTGAATAGTTGGAACTATTTCTCTGAATTAAAAGGTCAATTTTTCTGCCCATCAAAAGCTAAAGAAAAACCTATTCACAACTTTCACATAATGCAAGTTGAAGCAAAAATTGGAATGTTGTATGAAATTTAAAGCATAATTATTTAAGGGTCAAATTAAACATATAATAATTGAAAAGTGTGTAAAATAATTAAATAAACATTCTACAGTTTAAATCAATAAGATTGGCCAATAAATGAAGCATGGGTGTGCATTTTAGTGAAGCAAGGAAATTTTGGATCATTTCACAAAAATGTATGCCTAACCTTCATTTCAAGGCCAAATTAAATGATTCAACTTTGAGAGTAATTTTTTACCCATAATTAATATTAAATTTTATATATAATTTTGTGTTGTGCAAGAATATGCCAAATTGGATTGATTTCATAGGGTTAAAGTCAAGGTTTGTATGCCTCAAATAAATGCACACCAAAAACTGTACTTAGTTGACTGTGCAATAATGATCATTCCAACCTAAATATAAAACCATTTTATGCAACATGGCATAGTCATTTTCATAAGAAATGTTAATACATCGAAATCCAAGTCTGGAAAAATAATAATTGATCATATTTGTCAATGATCATAGTCAAAACAAATATGCACTCCCAACCCAAACCAATTATACTCTTTGTAATGAAATTTGAAATGGGACATAATTGGACAATTCCTAACCTTAGTATATAACCTTGCATCATGTCTAAAAAATATCCTACATAACTATGTTTCAATACTCATACACAAATTTCACATAAGGCAAGTCTAAGAAAAACTTAGAACGCTGTATGAGATATAAAGTATAAATATTTAAGCTTAAAGTAAATATATAAAAATTCAAAAGTGTGTAAAATCATTAAATAAGAAATCTAAAATTTTAACCAATCAGATTGGCCAATTAATGAATCCCAAGCATGCATTTTAGTGAAGTAAGGAAATTTTGGTATGCTTCACAAAAATTCACACCCATCCTTCATTTCAAGGAAAAATTGAATGATGCAACTTGGAGAGTACTTTTTTACTCATAATTAACATTAATTTTGCATATAGAAATTTCTGTTATGCAAGAATATGCCTAATTGGATCAATTTCGTAGGGTTAAAGTCAAGGTTTGTGTGCCCTAAATAAATGCACACCAGGACCTATACTTAATTGAGTGTGTGATAATGATCATTATAAACCAAATATAATACCATTTTATGCAACATACCATAGTCATTTTCATAAAGGAAATGTTATACATTGAAATCCAAGTTTGTCAGAATAACAATTGATCATATTTGGTAATGATCACAATCAAAACAAATATGCACTCCTAGGAAAAACCTTTCATCATGTCTAAAAAATATCCTACATAACTATGTTTCCCACTTATACACAACTTTCACATAAGGAAATTCGAAGTGCAACTTAGAATTTTGTATGAGATATGAAGTATAAATATTTAAGCTCAAAGTAAAGATATAAAAATGCATAAGTGTGTAAAATCATTAAATAAACAATCTACACAGCTTTGAATCAATCATATTGGTCAATAAATGAAGGTTGGGCATGCGTTTTAGTGAAGTAATACAATTTTGGCATTCCTCACAAAAATGCACTGCTAACCTTCATTTCAAGGCCAATATTTTTTCTTGTGACGATATTTTCTCTTCAATTTATAAGGCTGAGTCTCAGTGTTGACCAAGTACATTTTTTTCCTATGCGAAAAGTGTATATTTTCAAGCTATAGAGGACTAGAGGGCCATTTATTGTAAACATCAGACAAGACCTTACACAGGTGGAAGTGATGATGAAGGAGTTTAGTTTTGAGAAAGTAGAAAAGTGGCAATATGAATCTCATGATATAATTTCTAACAAAAGGGTGGAATTTATTTATGCACCGTATAGTCATGAAAGAAAACAAGAAATTGAGAAAAGGGAAAATTAAGAAACTTGTCCATGTGGTAGGGTGCAACAAAAGAATGGATGTTTAAACCCTATGGTAAAAGAGAAGAGTTTGAAGAGGACTGCTCCTAAATAGATAAATTTTGAGATGGAGGATTAGTATGGAAACGAAACATTAAAACCTTGTTGCAGAACATAAAATATGAGGTGATATCATTAAGGAAGAAGTTAAAATTTCTTGGGAATGACCACGCTCAAACAATTGAGTTGGCTCAAGTTGAAAAAGAAAAACATTTATAAATAGGAGAATTAGTTGAAAAAAATAAGAGATTCTTATTTTGCAGGAACAAGTGTAGAACTTACAACAATGAATTAAAAATATTGTTTGCACGATTTTGGTTCGAGCTGAATTAGATGACCCTTTAGAGACATTGACAAAGGTCATGGCAGAGATCAAAATTTCAAAAGTTGAACTAAAGAAAACACAAGATGATTTGGTTGTTGCAACACATTATTTGAATGTAAAGGAGAGGCGACTGAACATAGCAAATGAAAATAACATTGATCTTAACAAGAAGTATATGGTAGGTCAATATGAAATCAAAGAGTTGAAAACCAAGTTTAAAGGTAATATTTCTTTAATTGAGGCTTGAGAAATTGTTTGGGATGACATTATTCAAGAAGTTCGTTCTACATGGGAAAGTATTCATATAATTTCACAACATAATATTATGATAAGAGGATCACAAATGAGCATTGATATATTCAAGAAATAAGTACAAAACGAATCACTCAAGGCCAAGAAGATAATTAAGTATTTGAATGAAAAATATTCAACAAAATTAAGGGTGGGAGTCACATTTGTTTAGACCATGTGCACCAGTGGCAATTTACTTTAACGTGTGAAGGCTTACAAAATCACATGAAGGTTAGGACTTCGTGATGGGAGCCACACCAAATTATTCATTTCATGTATCATTATCGTCGTTGAAGCGAAATAAAGTGATTGGGCGGATTGCTAAAGAAAAGTTTTGTTGCAGAAGATAACATGCCAACTGTCAAATTAAAACATGGAATTCTGAGACGGTGCACACTAATGAGGCTAATACTGAGGTAAAATGATAAATTAATCTAATATTGGCTGGGGCGAGATAGGTAGAACCTGTGAACCATCATATCTAGTTGATCTAAAGGAATATTGTAAACCATAATGATGGATTCAAGGTCAAAAGTGGCCATGATGAAGGATAGGGAAGTGTGAAATTCTATAAAATACCACCCAATGTACCATTGAGGAATGAAATAATTGGTGAAAGGAAGTCTTTGAGTAATACAAGATTAGAGGAGATGAGGGAAGTTTAATTTAGAACTAGGAGAAGGAGCTCAAGAGTGGTGCGAAATCGAAGGAGTATGAGGGATCTCACAGATGGAGCTGAAGGAGAATTGAAATTGATGGAGGAAATGATGAGAGAAGGGGCCTCAGAGAGTGGTCGTGGTAAGGTGACACATTTATGGAAGAAGAGACCACGTTAGAAGGGTAGGAAGAGGAAAATAAAAATAATAAGATATTTTATCAGTGGGAGGTGGTTAAGCTGCAATGGGTGGCCAGGACCATGGAGGCCCCCCTTCGCTCACAGAGATGGTTCTCACATGATGTTGTATTCTCACGAGTAAGTGTAGTTTGACACCCCTTGAAGGAAGGGTTTGCAAGTTCATATGGAGGAAATATGTCTATATAGTTCCCACTTTGGGAGATGTATTAGTAGGTCGAGATTATTCCCTCTTGCTTAATGGAAGGATAGGGGGACCTTACCCCTAGTTGTTACTGTAATCATGCATAATCCTTGTTCTATCAAGTAGAAGGAGTTGGAATCACTTTGAGGAAATGGGATGTCTTGTTGAAAAAGTATGAGCCACCCCACCTTAGTAACCCTCAGAGTATCTTGAAGAAGGACACAAGGCCAAATATTTTCCACTGCTCGCCAAAGGAAAGAGAAGGAACAATAGGGAGAAGATAAAAATGGTTAGGGATAGGCATGAAACCCTACTTGGAGAAAAAATGATGGTCATGTTTCTCTTTCTGAGAGCATCACTATGGGGAGGGGGATGTGGCTAACCCATCCTAGTTTGTTCAAAGATCTCTAAGGCAACCAGGTTCCCTATTTACCCATGCACTTGTTGTAACAGGAGAAAAAACACAGCCTCAGTATGGGTAGAGGATCCACGGGGATAGAAGAAAGACTAAATGGCTCAAGGACGAGCCACAATTTTGTGTTGTGGTGTAACGACACAACAATGTGTTTTAATGTTTTGTCTTCTCTTCAAGGTGTTTCTCTCGGTCTCTTAGTCCGACCACAAAATGAGGGTTTTGAATTTTGTGATGTTTAGCTTAAACATTATTTTGATGATGCATTACACAGGACTTGATTTACAAATTTTGGAAAGGCCCTTTGGTTTCTCTCTCCAAGGGTAGAGAACCTCGATGGGTGATGGGTGAAGAGCCCCCAACACTTTTTGCATTTACTCTATGTATATTTCCATGTTAATATAATGTGAATCTTTGCCAAAAAAAAAAAAAACAATTCCCTAATGGGCCTTAATGTTGCGGTGTAACAATGCCTTAATGGGCCTTAGTTCTTGGGTCTCCAATCAACCTCTTTGCGCCTTCTTATTTGTGACATGAGAAAAAATTATGACAGACATTAGGGGAATTTTGAGGTCTAAAATGGGCCTCCTAAGGAAATAATAAAATAATAGCTAAATCGATAAAATAATATTTATGAATTTGAAATTCACTTTTTGCATCAAAATTCATATAACCAATTCAAAATTGTACAAAAATAAAATTAATAAAAAAATTGTATTAATGTGACTATAAATAAGAATGGACTTTTCAAGAAAAATCCATTATCATTGCACAACTAATACATTTATCATTTGTACTTATATAACTTAAAATAAAATAGAAATATAAAATCATAAATTATTAATTATAGAATATACTATTAAATAAAATTTAGATTCTTTAAATTATATAATAACATGTAATTAATATATTTTATAAAAATAATGTAATATAATATAATATATTATATGTAATATATTGTTTTATGTATGAATTTTATATTACGTATTGAATTAATTTGATTTATAAGAAGAAATAATATATAATATCAAAAGGAATATAATATATATTCTATAACATTTAGATTTTTTTCATAATATTATATATATTAATGTATAATATTAATATAATCATAATGAAATGAATTGAGTTTTATTTAAAATTAAAGAAAAAAAATATTGAAATAAATTTAAGATAAGATTTATATACATTGAAATTTAATTTTTTTTTTCCCAAACTATGTTGAATCTAATATATCTTTTTTCAACATACAAAACTATTATATCTTTTTTCATCCTACAAAACTAAAATAACTTTTTTTTTAAATATGTTTGTATTGCTATTAATATAATAATGATATTATTTAGAGTTTTGATTTATCCTAAAATTGCAAGGTTACATTTTTATTTATTCTGATTTCATATGTCTAATATATATGTATAGATATTAACTTGTAATTAATTTGAAATTATAATATTGAATAAAATAAGATGAATATATAATTTAAAAATAAATATTTGAAAATATAAAAATATAATATTTATTGAAAAATGTGTAAATACATGAGGATTGTGTAGGAATATGCATTATTTCTTTCAAAAAATATGAAATGACAATAATAATATTTTATTCAAAAAGTGTGAAATGACATTTATTATGAGTACTTTACTTTATGATTTTAAAAGTACTTAGAGAATTTCCATGGTTAACCATTAGTTTTTATCCACCATTGAGAATGTGACAAGTGAATACCTTTAACTCAAACAATGCCACCTCAACCATTAGGGATGATGTCATTCACTAAAATGTGATTGGTTCTCATAAAGTAAATTTTGATTGTACATTTTCCTTAGGAGGCCCATTTTAGACCTCAAAATTCCCCTAATGGATATGAAGGAGATATGTCGAGCCCTATGATAGATATATCATGAAAGACCTATGATTATTCCACTACATTGTTATTGCTAGTATTCTCTCTACATAATTTCTTAATGTGAAAATGTTTTAAAATGCAATTATATGCAACAAAGACTTCTAGCCCTAAGAAAATTAACATTGTTACTACTCTACTGGTTAGAAGAGATAAAACAATGTAAAAGTGTGTAAAATAGTAAAATAACAATCTGCAATTTAAATAAATGAGATTGGCCAAGAAATGAAGCCTAGGCATGCATTTTAGTGAAGCAAAGCAATTTTGGTATGTTTAAAAAAAATGCACGCCCAATCTTCATTTCAAGGCCAAATTGAATGATTAAACTTGGAGAATATTTTTTTACTGATAATTAACATTAATACAATTAAATATTTTTATTTTTTCACATATATTTTTATGTTGTTCAGGAATACTCCAAATTGCATGGATTTCATAGGGTAAAATGCAGGGTTTATGTGCCTCTAATAAATGCACAAGGCACACTAGGACTTGTAATTAATTTGCAATGATATAGTGATCATTCCATCCTATGGGTTTGTGAAATTTTACCTTAGTATTGTGGTGTAACAATTCCATGATGTGCCTTGGTCTTGTGGTGTAATAACACCCTGATGGGCCCCATTTCTTGGATATGACAACGGCCTCTTTAGGACTTGTTATCTATGTTATGATAAAATATTATGATAAAGATATGGAGGAGATATGGTGAGCCCTATGATAGAGATATCATGACATACCTATGACAAATGTATCAAGACATACATATGAAAAAGATATCATGATAGACCTATGAATGTTCTGCTGCATTGTTATTGCTAATATTTATTGTACATAATTTCTTATGATGATATGGGGTGAATGAAATGTGAAAATTTGAAAATGTTTTAATATGCAATTATCTACAGTAGAGACTTATAGCCCTAAGAAAATTAACACTTTTACTACTCTACCTGTTAGTAAATATATAACAATGTAAAAGTGTGTAAAATAGTAAAATATACAAGCTACAATTTGAATCAATTAGATTGGCCAAGAAATGAAGTCCGGGCATGCATTTTAGTGAAGCAAGACAATTTTGGCCTGCTTCACTAAAATGCATACCCAACGTTCATTTCAAGGCCGAATTGAATGATTCAACTTGGAGAGTATTTATTTACTCATAAGTAACATTAATACAATTAAATATTTTCATTTTTTCATAAATATATTTATTTTGTTCAAGAATACTCCAAATTGAATGGATTTCATAGAGTAAATGGCATGGTTTGTGTGCTTGAAATAAATGCCCACCAGGACCTGTAATTAATTTCCGGTGATATAATGATCATTGTATCCTATGGGTCTATGAATTTGTACATCAGTCTTGTGGTGTAACAACGACCTAATGATCCTTGGCCTTGTGGTGTAACAATGCCCTAATGGTCCTCAATTCTTGGGTATGACAGTGGCCTCTTTGAGCCTTCTTATCTGTGATATGAGAAGATATTATGATAAAGATATGAAGGAGATGTGATGAGCCCTATGACAGAGATATGATGACAAAACGATGACTATTCCACTGCATTGTTACTGTGAATGTTGTCTGTACATAATTACTTATGATGATATGGGGTGAATGCAATGTGAAATTGTTGAAAATATTTTAAAATGCAATTATCAATAGTTGAGACTTCTGGCCCTAAGAAAATTATTTTAAAATGCAATTATCTATAGTTGAGATCTCTATCCCTAAGAAAATTAACACTATTTCTGCTCTACTAGTTAGTAAAGAACATAGTTGTACCAATCAAACGAGAACTTTACCAATTACCCGTTTTTTCAGGTAGCAAAAAAATCAGATGATTTTGAAAACTGCTCATTCATAATACATCTTATTTTTTTGGAGCACATTTTTGACACTTTAAATTTTCTTATGTATGTATAAACAATTTTTTAAAAATGTTAGAGATTTTCATGCTAATTTTGAACAATGTTGATGCATCATCAACCTCTTTTTTTAGAGAGCTTATTTTTGATACTTTTAATTTTCTAATGTATTAAGTGTGAATAATTATTTTTTAAATGTTGATCATTTTACCATTTTTCAAGTTGTGTTATTCATCTTCTTGTTTTTCATCCTAAGATGTTTATTTTATTTTTTAAGGGTTTTCCAAACATGTATTTTTTATTTTTCTTTGCAATTTTTAATTTGTTTTGCAAAGTTTGAAAAAACTAATAACATTAATATTTTCAGGTTAGGATTATATATATATATATATATATATATATATCATTAATTAATACTTCAATACACTTAATTGTCACTAAAAATTAACAATTTTAAACATGATAAAAAAAACACATATTGCATATAGATATAACTAAAAAAATATGTATTTCAGGACCTTTTCGCTAAAAACGACATGTTAAATATTTTTTTATGAAAATTTTGAAAAAATAACATTTTTTATGAATTTTATATTAAAAAAGATGACATTTTGAGGTTTTTTTTTCAAAAAAATGATTTAGATAAAACTAAAAGTAAAAATAACAAAATAAATTGTTAAAAAAATATATCATACAATTTAAAAAAAACAAACAAATAAATAAAAAATAAAATAAAATAAAATAAAGAAGCTTAAAAAAAATTTAGAAACTTAAAAAAATGAAAAAATGAAAAATACAATTAAAAAAAACATTGAAAATTAAAAAATTAAAAAAAAAAAACAAAAACTTTAAAAAACATTAAAACAATTATTATTTTTTAATTAACAAAAAAAACCTAAAAAATAAATAATTTGAAATATATATATATATTAATATTATTTGAAAAAAAAATAAAAAAAAATAAAAATAATAACTAAAAAAATGTTTTAAAAGAAATGAAAAAAATTATATATTAAAAAAAACATTATAAAAAAAAATTAAAACCCAGGGGATTTTTTTTAATATATAAATTTATTTTTTTTAAATGTTTTTTTTTAAATTATAATTTTTTTAATAGTTTATTTTTTTTGTTGTTTCTTTTCAAAAAAATTAATAAATTTTTTGAAAGTTTATTTATTTATTTGTTTATTTTTTAAATTATTTCTTCTAATTTTTTTCTAAATGTTTTTTTAATTTTATTTTAATGTTGGTGTTTTTTTTTTTAAATTTATCCCATTATTATTATTATTGGTTAAATTTTTTAATTTTTTCTTAAATTATATTTTTTTGGATTTTTTTTTTTTTTTGTAAGTCAGTATCAGTATATTATATCATGAACCAGAGATTACAAAAGAGTACAAAGGCCTGAAAGCATCAGCCATAACGTGCGACAGGCCTGCTTCTTGACGAGCTGACTGTTAGACTGAGAAGACATGGACTATGAAAAGCCAGGCTACGTGAGAGCGAGACGACCAAAACCAAAACCAACACAGGTCCACCACGTAGGGTTACCCGAGAGACTTGAGAAATTCATCAAAAGTTCTAACGGCCAGAGGATCCCTATTACATACCCGATGCGACCAATATCAAAGATGAACATAAAAAAAAAACCAACTATTGATAGGTACAATCCGAACAGAAAACCCAAGAGAGAGCATACACATTATTGAGTGGGAGTCGAAGCTCCTGAATGACCAACCATGCTAGGATTCGCTGCCTCATCACCCTTCGATTGAGTTATGGGCTTGAAACGTGGATGATAGTGGTTTGCGAGTCATCTGTTGGAACTTCAATAGACACGTTGAGGACATGGCGGAGATAGATGTCAAAACGCCGAATGAAACTGTCCAGAGCCTTGCCGTGCTTGCAGAGCTCCTCTGTGAGAGAGTTAAAGGCAACTTCCCATCTTGTCCAGCCGCGCGGTATTCCTAGCCGATGCCATGGAGGTAGCTGCAAAGGTTTCTTTGACCGCGGCGCCCTGCATGGCAATTGCCTTCGCTACCATAGTTTTCATTTGCCATGCCACCACTTGGATCTGCAGAAATTGCGTATGGCGAGTGGAAGGTGTCCCGGGGTCGACTAACCAGTCTACCTCTTCACTAATAGCATTGTCGTTAGTCCGAGCTTGGGATAGCTCCACCTCTTCTTCCAACAGTTCAATCGTTTGCTTCCCCCGTTTTGAAACCGAGGCTTCATAACTATATTTGGCCCGCTTGAGGGCCTACGAAGCTTTAATGCTGCGGAGGTTAATATCAGCCATGGATACCAGGTAAAAGAGATCCGAGCAATAACTGAGAGGAGCAGAGTAAAACCTAGGTTTATAGCCAGGATAGCGCACCGCTAAGAGAGAAATGAGAGGAATAGGTGAGAATGCGGGACCAAAGAGCCGCATAAATAGAGTGTCGGGAGGGGGAATGATAAATGTTGCAGGATATCCAATCAAAGTGATGATGCCAGGCAGATCGCCGGCTGATCCGCCCACTAAAGCCGGGGTCCTAAACGGAGATCCCCATCCCCTAAGCAAACCGATCACACGCATGAGATATTCTCTTAAACCATTGTAAGGAACAAATCCTTTACAGTTGTCCTTTCTCATAATGGATTGCTAAACCCAAGAATAACTCGATACTTTTACCATGCTGTGCCATCTGATATAATTTATCATGAGACGGGTATTCATGATCTGCTGATGATGGATAGGCTGTCGTCCGTCTCCACGGTCGTACCGGCAGTTAAGTCGTGCCTCGAAATGCTACAACACTGATCCCTAAGCTTTGCATGCGGTAGATCCATCCAACAGGTTTCTAGGGCATTAGTTGGGTTATTGACCGCAAAGTTTGCGAGGTGGTCTGCGAGAGAATTTTCTTTTCTCCGCACTGCTTAAAGAATGATGCCACTGAGGGAGTCAAGGTGCTGCGCTATGAGCTATGTGACTGCGGCTAGGCGCCAGTGCTTTATCGCCTTACCGGGCTTAGTTCCATGCTGAATTTTCTTAATGGTTGTAATGGCGAGCTGGGAATCACCTTCTACAATGGTCATTACTCTGCTGAGCCGGATTAAAAGCCTTAGCCCTTGTTCTAGAGCTGCAAATTCCGCATCATTGTTCGTATTTTCTCCTATATTTCTGCAAAGGACATGCATGATTTCTCCCTTTTCATTGTGCAGGACGCCTACCATGCCAGCCGGGCCTGGGTTGCCTTTGGAGGCCTCGTCGAAATTGAATTTGCAATATCCTAGAGGAGGAAAATTCCATATTGCAGGAGAGGGTGGAGGCCGACGGGCGTGCTCCTGGATATAACGCTCTGCCATCTCAGAGAGACTGAAAATAGCCAGAATTCTGCGGTCATTAGGAGACAGCGACTCGACTTTTTCTTCTTTACACCAGGTGAGAGTAGTTTCTGCTAGGCCTTGCATAACAATATTTTTTATTTCGTCGATCTGTCTGAAGCTACGTTTGTTAAAAATGCGATTGTTCCTCTCCTTCCATACTATCCATATTAAGAAACCCGGACTGAGCCTCCAAAGAGTATTTACCATATTGCTATTGGAGTAGTTTGAGCGCCAGTGGGTGATTGTATCGTGAATGGAATTTCTGTTTCTGTCTGTTTGGTGGAATATGTTTTGTATCCAGTCCCAAAGGTGGCTAGTCCATACACAGTCATTGAGCAAATGATTCATAGTCTCCTCCTGCTGTTCGCATAAGGGGTACCGAGAGGGTCCTATGAACCCTTTCTTTAAAAGATTTTCCCATGTCAAGATTTTTGGATTCTGAAGAAGCCATAAAAAGGTCTTGATTTTGGGCCAAAGGTTGCATTCCCAAACATTATCATACCAGGCCACCTTATCATCAAAATTTCTGTTTTCCAAATAAGAGCGAGATTCTTTGAGGTTAAAAGATCCTCCGGTAAGCTTACCCCAGCGTAGGATGTCTGGCCCTTGTACTGCCCTGATTAGTCTCTTCCTGAGGATATTATTGAGGGTATTGAGGAGATTCCTCAGGTGTTCAGCCGAAGGAGGAGGAGAGAGAGTCCAAGTTCTCCAATGATGCTGGTCTTTGTTACTAGCCCAGTACTGATGCACTTTCAGTTTTCCCTTGTCCTGAAACCAAAGCTGTAGAGGTTGTAGGTCAGGATTTTCGATTTTCGGGAGTTGGTGCCAGGCATCCTCCCAGAAAAGAGCATGGTGCCCATTCCTTAGCTCCCAAAAACAGTGGTCTTGAATGATGCTTCGGTTGGCTTGGGCAAGCTTCCAAATGGGAGAGCCTGCCGGGGTGTCAGTTATTCTTACTAGCTCCTCATGCTGCCATTGTGCCGCATATTTGGCTTTCCAGAGGCGTGCCCACGGGGTTAGTGGTTCTAAGAGCCACCTCCACCAGAGTTTAGCACCGCAAACCCTATTGGTAGAGCTTGGATCTTGTAATCCTAGCCCGCCATGGCTTTTAGGCTTGCAAAGTTTCTCCCAGGCTGCCAACGCCCACTTTGGCTTCCCTCAGTTGCCAGACCAAAGAAAATTTCGTTGGATGTTCCTGATTTTCTGAAGCACTCCTTTAGGAGCTGGAAGGATCGAGAAAATATAGTGAGGTATAGCCTGGAGAATGGCCTTCGTCATGACTAGACGACCAGCCAGGTTGAGGACCCGGTTGGTCCATTGACTGCACCTGTCTGCCAGCTTTGAAAGAAGCTTCTCCCAGTGACATTTCTGCCATGGCTTGTCAGTAAGGGGAATGCCCAGGTACTTGGACGGGAGATTACTTCTCTTAAAACCCAGTATGCCGGTTAAATGCCTCTAAATAGCTAAATGCGTGTTGAAAAATAAAACAGAGGATTTATCGAAGTTAAAGTCCATACCCGAGGCGTGACTGAACAAGTTTAGAAGTCGCTTGAAACCTCTAGCTTCCTTTATGGTCGGGACTCCATGCAGCATAGTATCATCCACGAACTGTTGGTGGGTAGTGGCCGGAAAATTGCTTAAGGGTTGGAGGCCTTTTATCACATTCTTATACTTAGCTGACTTGATGAGGCGGCTAAGGCCCTCCATCAAAATGAAAAAGAGAAAGGGCGAAATGGGGTCCCCCTGCCTGATGCCTCTAGAAGGGTAAAAAGGCTGAGAGGGGGCTCCATTGATCAAAATGGAGTGACTGGGAGATTTAATCAGAGCTAAAGTCCAGGCAATCCATTTATTACCAAAGCCAAACGCTCTAAGAACGACTTCCAGATATTCCCAGCTAACCTTGTCATATGCCTTGGAGAGATCCAATTGCATTATCATGCCAGCTTTTCTATGAGTTTGCAGCGTGTGGATCATCTCATGAGCCAACAGCACATTGTCCATAATTTGTCTGCCTTCCACATAACCTGACTTTTCCTCGGAAATAATCTGAGGGAGAATAGGCTTCAGGCGATTTTCCATGACTTTTGATATGATCTTGTACAGTACATTACATAGCGCTATGGGCCTGAATTTGGCAGGGGTACAAGCATCCGCTTCCTTGGGAATAAGTGCTATGAACGTGGAGTTTAGGGACTTCAGAATTGAAGATGAGGTTCTGGAATCCTCCACTACCTCCAAGATGTCTTCCTTAACCACATCCCAACAGGATTTAAAAAAATCCATTGTAAAACCATCCAGCCCTGGAGCTTTCCCATTGGCCATCTCTTTGACTGCCTCCTCCACCTCCTGGAGGGAGATCGGTCTCTCCAGGGCTCTGTTCTGTTCTTCAGTAATGAGGATGGGAATGGATGAGACTACTTCTTTAATGGCTTCCTGTTGTTCCACATTAGGTTCAGTGGCAATGAGCTTGAAATGATTTCTGAGTTGGCAAGTGATGTCATGATGCGATTGGAAAACAGTCCCTTGCTCATCTTGGATCTTGGTGATTCTGTTATTGCACCTGTAGTCCATAGCAGATCTATGGAAGAATTTTGTGTTCCTTTCTCCCTCCTTAAGCCACTGAATTCCTGACTTTTGCCGCCACAAAATTTCTTCCTACTTGCATCTTTCATTCCATCTCTGCATGAGTTCCCGCTCTGTGTTGATAGACTCCTGCGATATGCTTCCTTGAATCCAAGTGTTATGGATTTCTTCCAGCTGTTGCTCAAGGTGTTTCTTGTCTGCAAAAATGTTGCCAAAGACTTCTCGATTCCAAGCCTTCAATTTGGTCTTGATAACTTTAAGCCTTGCTTGTAGCTTGAACATTTTTTTTCCTTCTACAGGCAGGGGTTCTTTCCACCATGTTTTAATATTGCTGGAGAAGTCCTGGTGAGAAAGCCAAAATTTCTCAAAACGGAAAGGCCTGTTTCTAGGCGTGCCCAAAATAGAGGCCTGGAGCGTTATAGGCCAGTGGTTCGAGCCTCCAGAGGGGAGGATATCCGAATTTATAATGTTTCCTTCCAAGAGGATGCTTTCGAAGATCAGAAAGCGGTCCAACCTGGAGGCAATGAGCCTGTCTCCTCCTCTTCTGTTATTCCAGGTGAAAGTGCCAGTACGAGGTTGTACGCCCACCAAGTTGACATCACGAATGAAGGAGCTGAAGGCTATGGCATCATTGCCCAGCGCACGTGTGCCCCTCCTTCTTTTCTTCTTTTTGTATATTTTTGTTTTTTTTTGTTATATATATATATATATATATATATATATATATATATATACACACACACACACACACACACACACATACCAAAGGTAGAGTATATTGTAATGAGTTTGAGTCAAAATGCTTTCACTCTGAATAAATTTGCAAATTTTTAGAAACTATTTGCAAATTTTATGAAAGTTTTGTTAAAATTAAATATTAAACTTATTTTTTTAGAAATTGGAAATTATTTTCTGAATTTTTAAAATTTGACTTTCTAATTTTTTATTGGTGGATTATGTGGTTTAAAATTAAAAATTGATTAAAAAAATAAAAAGGAAAAAAATCTTATAATGGAAAATATCCTCATAATCTAATTATAAAAAAATAGAATCCCAAATTTATGGATTTTTTCACAATTAATGTTTTCTTTTCCAAAAAAAAAAAGAGTTCGCCACCATGTTTAAGGTTTTTTCTAACCATAAAAACGGGTCGATTTAAAAAACAAAAGCAACAACGATGTATATTACACTATTTTGTCCCTTACTCATTTTCTTCATATTTTCCCTTGCTATTTTTGTATTATTGAGTAGACTTAGTTCAATCATTTTCCTCAATAAACCTTATCTATATTATATATTTTCACAATTCAATTTTAAATCATGATGCAATAAAGAAAAAAAGAAAAAAAGTCGACACTAAAATACACAAGGGATACATAGTAGCTAATACCTGCGACTTAGCTTAAGTATAGCATAATTAAACTAAAAAATAATAAATACAAAAATAAAGAAATTAATAAAATATTGTATTGTTGAATGTCATCACAAAAAATCAAGAAATATGATTAACTAAGTTTGTTTATATTAATATAGATATATATACAATTTATTATATGTTTGTGCGTGTTTTTTTTTTTTTTTAATATATATAATTTTTTTTAATTAAATTTATTAAAATATTTCTTCAATATAATAATAAGTCACCTTAAATTGAAAGTATGAAAAAAAACTATAAGTCATGAAAATGGAAATAATAGAAAAAAAAGTTAAATGAAAAAGAAATAAAACAAAAAACAAAAAAATTAGTAATTAATAGAAACGTAAGTTACTAAACAACCTATAATAGGACCCCAACCAATCATTTTACAAATAAATAAATTTAAATAATAATAAAAAATAACAAAAATTGAATTCCTAATGTTAAACTATGGCTAAGCTACATAAATTTTTGGTCAAAGACAAACTAATACACAATCAAATCTAAACTGAAAGATTTTTTCATTTGTCTTCACAATTTTAATGATAACTTAAATATATATATATATGTGTGTGTGTGTGTGTGTGTGTGTGTGTGTGTGTGTGTGTAACTATTTTTTTTTTTTAATATACTAGACACTGTAATTATTTATATTATATATTTTATTACATGTGAATTCTTTGCTAAACGATTAAAATGACACTAGATACTTCGTATCATTTTGATTTTTCCGACATAGAAATTCTACCATAAATTATTTTTTTGTCATTGAATTAGGATGAGTATAAATTTAAATTTAAAGAAATAATTTGTTACAATAATATTCTTTTTGAAAAATATATATATATATATATATATATATATATATATATATATATATATATATATATATATATATATATATATATACTAGACATTATAATTTCTCCTCCTTATTTGGTCTCATAAGCTAAAGATGGAATAAAATGTGCACAAACACATTTCAATAAAGTCTTAAATTTTGTAACAAATGATGATGTTGGGGCTAATGTTTCATCCAAAATTATATATGCACCTATCTCTATTTTTCTCCAAGGTTATGTAGTCTATTAATTACTTTCGTTACTTCCCTTCATCGTATTCAAATATGTTTCATTATTAGATTTATGAATTTGTTCAACCATTCAATAATTGTTATTGATTACTTTTTGCATAAGAGGGAGGTACTAAGTAGCAATGTTGCATATTACACTTGTTTTATATTCAATTTTTTTGAGTCATGTTTTTTTAATTTCTTTTATGTTTTAATATATAATTTTATTTACTTGTTATTATTTTCTTTTAATTTTTTGTGTGTTTTTTTAATTTTAAATTTTTTTTAGTTTTGATTTTTTCAATGTTTCTATATTATGAATATATTTGATTGGATATATATGTCAAAATAAAAAGTACATAGAAGTAATAAGTCTAGGAGAACATTTTTGTTGATGGTGTACTTCCCTTACAGTCAATAGGATTTTGGAAATGAAAAGTTTTTTTCTAAGTAATCTCTACCTTTTTTCCCACTTTCAATATGTTTATTAAGTAAAAGTGTGTAAAATATTAAAATAAACAATCTAGAATTTGAATCAATTAGATTGGCCACAAATTGAAGCCTAGGCATGCATTATAGTGAAGCAAGGAAATTTTGGCCCGCTTCACAAAATGCACACCCAAATTTCATTTCAAAGGCATATTGAATGATTAAACTTGGAGATTATTTCTTTACTCATAGGTAACATTATTAGAATTAAATATTTTTATTTTTTCACACACACACACACACACACAGATATATATATATATATATATATATATATATATATATATATATATATATTTCAAGAATACCGCAAATGATAAGGATTTCATAGGATAAAAGGAAGGGTTTGTGTGCCTCAAATAAATGCACACTAGGAGCTGTAATTAATTGGAAGATATATAATGATCACTCCATTCCATGGGCCTGCGAAATTGTACCTCAATATTTTCGTGTAACGACACCCTAATGGGCCTCCGTCTTGTGGTGTAACAAAGCCCTAATGGGCCTCATTTCTTGGGTATGACGACCTCTTTGGGCCTTCTTATATGTGATATGATAAAATATTATGATAGATATATGAAGGAGATATGTTGAGACCTATGGCATCAATATCATGACAGACCTAGGACTGTTCCACTACATTGTTGTGGCTAATGTTCTCTCTACATAATTGTTTATGATGATATTGGGTGAATGAAATGTGAAAATGTTTTAAAATGCAATTATCTATAATAGAGACTTCTAGCCTTAATAAAAGTAATACTGTTACTAATATACTGGTTAAAGGTTAATGGCTAATTATAGCTCACCTATGGATGGTAATGAACCTATTTTCCCTAATGAAAGTATGGATAAGTTTGTAATTTTTGTTTCTATTTGGATTTTAAATTGATTATTGAGTTGATTGGTCTTGTCAAATAGTCAAAAAGGATTTGTCCCTCCAATCATTTTGTTGTTTTCTTTTTCGTGTGTGGTGGTAGTCTTAATTTTGGCAATACTTGGAGTCTTGGATTTTGGAAATTCCTAGATACAATCATGCCATGGATAGCTATCCTCCTCCTAGAGGGTGTTAATGTGACAAGATGCATGAGATAAGGAAGGAGATGAGACACCTAGCCGGTCAATTGGAAGGATTGAATAAGTCTATGGTATACATTATTACCCAGGTGGAGTCCCAAATGAAGAATGAAAAGTTGGAAGGGTAAAGAATTCAAGGACCCTAGTTATTTAATGCAAGGTATAATAGTCAAAGGTTACTTTATATATAGATTTTGGATGTAGGGAGTAGGATTTTTTTTATATAACAGTCCCTTTTCAAAAATTTTATTTATATATTATATACACACCTAAACTTCCAGCCTTAAAATCAAAACCTTAAACTATATAAAAGTGGGCCTGAAACTTTTATAAATTGGAAATTAAAATGGCACAAGTTTAGGGTCAGATTGTCATTGATTGGAATGAACTAGAGGAATAAAAGGCTTTCTGACACATTAAAGAAATCAAAAGTTACAGGATGAGGACCCATCAGAAAGAAGGATGGATAAACATCCCATCTCTAAATCAATGACCATGGTTCATTCTGATAGGTCCCCTCCACTTTTGACAAATCACTATGGGCACCCCTCATAAGTGGTTAAAGGTTTTTATGAAAACCACACATTGGAAGTTTGTGACAACTCATGTACCTATCAAGCGATCTAGGCAAGTGAGCGGGCCCTTACACGTCATCAATATTTTTTGATAAAAGGATTCCCCACCTATTATTTCCTTTTTCCTCCAATTGTAGAGTTACAATGACCAACGTCCAAAGTGTACATTGGCGATTCCTCATCAAAATACGACTGTTCATTGTCTCTGGTTACTGGATAACTCATAATTCAACACTTCTTCCCTCTCTTTTCTTTCAAATTGTAAACATGGATAAAATCCCGAAATCAACTAAAAAACTTGCAATATGTATAACGTCTGTTCATACACCTCTTATGGACAGAGAAGTCAAAGTATATGATTCTCATTACTCCTTGGACATTTTGGAGATTCAACAATACATTCTTGACCATTCCAGTGACTTAGATAATCTTTTTTGAGTTTTCTAGTCCAACCTTTATCATGTAATTGTCCTACATTACTATAATTTCCCTAAAGTTTTCAGTTGGTTAGTGTCTTCCCTTGTCTCACAAAGGAATTTTGTTATGTTTTCTTTAGGGGAGAATATTATTGTGGCCACTTCAGAGCTAATACACAGCTTTTAATTTTCCTACAATCCATAATCCCAAGTTATTTTCAGATGAGTCCTTACTCCTCACTTATAGACATCTTTCTAAAGAGAATAAGGAAGGTTTTTTTAGACTCATTATGCCACCAAATTATGAAATTCCTCCAGCTACAATGAATTATCCAACGACCTTATTTTCTGAAGCCTTAGGGTTTCTATTTTATTTTGGAACGAGATATTGTTTTGGATATCCCTTCTTACCTAGCCAAGTCCATCATTTTTCAATTTAAGAACTATCATATTTTTGGGTTTTTTAGATACCCCTTTGTCCTCGTCTATATGCTTTTATATGTACATGCAGATAGGTTTGGAAATCTAGGTTTGAATATGTGAGATTCAAAGAATCAAATGAAATATGTGATTGAATGGGCTAATAATTTTAGAAAGAAGGAAAATAATGATGGATTCTCTTATTACTTTTCATCATTCATGGCCACTGTATATACTATTTTAAACAATCAACAACCTCCAAGGATTTTTCCTAAAGTAATAGAGTTTTTGCATCTTAGCAAGGACACTAGGGTAGGGGACTGATATATTTTTGAAGATAACACTGAGATAAGACTGTATGGAGCTAAAGTACCACCATATATTTTGCCAATATTTTTCCCTATGAGGATATTTTCTCCTGAATTAATAAGGTAGAGTCTAAATTTTGACCAAGTTCATTTTGTACTTGCATGCAAAGGGTATATTTTTAAGTTAGAAAGAACTATTGGTCCATTCATCATGAATAACAGGCAAGTCATCCTGCAAGTTGAAGAAATGATGAAGAATTTTGGCTTTGATCAAGGAGAGAAGTGGAAATTTGACCCTTATCATATAATTTCAAATAAAATAGGGGATATCAAGTTTGCACCTTCATGAAAGCAAGCTAGAACTTGAGAAAATGGAAAATTGGGAAACATGGCCAGACAGAAAAATGAAACAAATAATAGATGTTCAAACCCCTGTAGTGAGGTAGATGAGATTGAAGAGAAATATACCTAAAATAATTGATGTTGATATAAAAGACCCACAATTGAAAAATAAAGAAAAGGTTCAAAGATAAGAAGAAGTAGAGGTACAAGTTAAATTAACAGAGGGACCTTAAAATAAACTAGGTTTTCAAATACAGTTGCAAAAAAAAAAGTGTTCTACCTCCTCCTTTTTTTCAACTGGTTTGGAAGTATTATTAATTTAAGAAAATCCCTCCACCACAAAAGTGTTACAGAGGAATTATCAACAAATTGAAGAAAAAAGTCATAAGATGAGAAGAAACCTGACAAATCAGCTAGCAGCACAAGCAACTCCAACTTATCAAAAAATACTACTTTCTTATGGATTTAGAAAGGAACAAATTAAAATTTTCCCTCATGCATCTAGTTATTCAGTCTCTTCCTCCAGAACCAATTTTTTAAAAATTAGATCTATCCATAAATGTAGCTGATATCCCACTACCCGACAAGATTAATTTGCATAGACAAGTAGGAGAAATTCTCTATAGTGACCTAACCAAAATATCTTTGATAGTAAGTAAAGAATTTTTTTGTGGAGAAAGTTTCAAATCAACTCAAGCAAGAAAAGGTAAATTCTAGAGCACTTCATATTCAAAAGGAGGATTATAATAAGCTAGTTGTTAAATTTGGAATAGATCCATAAGACAGGGAAGTTATCAAAACCCTATTACAAAACAAAAAATTTGAGATGTAGTCATTAAAGAATAATTGTAAAATTCCTGGGACTGAGCACGTCAAAAAAATTGAACTAGCTCAGGTTGAGAAAGAGAATGAAGTGTTGATGAGAGAGTTAGTGGAAAGAAACAAATATATTTTATATTTTCATAAACAAATGCAGGGCTTACAAAAATCAATTGAAAGCCATGTTTTCACTATTGTGGTCCCAGGTGAGTCAAATGACCCCTCAGAGAAGCTTACAAATGTTATGGAAAAACTCATAATTTCAGAGGTTGAACTAAAGAAAATCCAAGACAACCTAACTCAGGTAAGGAATAACTTGATATCAATGAGACAAAGTTGAATACAATAAAAGAAAACAATGATCTTTTAACCACCAAAAACAAGATAAAAAATATGAGATCAAGGAGATAAAACCAAATTGAAGGGAAATATCTCTCTAATTGAAGTTAGACAAATTGTTTGGTATGATATCACTGAGGAGGTCCATTCTAAATGGGAGTATATTCATATAAATGATCAACAAAAATATTATATTGAATGGACCTCAATCAAGCATTGATGCATGCTAGAAAACTATACAAAAAAAACAATAAACGCTAAAAATATTATCAAATATTTAGATGGAAAATATTCAACTAAACTAAGGGACTTATATAGAAGAGAAAAAGGCAGATTAATTATGGAAATAAATAAAATGAATGAGAAAAAATTACTTTGTATTCAGGATGAGAACATATTAAATGAGGTTCACATGTCTATATCTTTGTTTGACTCCAAATTTGACCAGAGGACTAGATATGGTCAACCTAGTTGTTGTGACCAGCAAGGAAATCTACTTTCTTGGGAAATATATGAAAAGGACCTAGTGGCTATTAAAACTAGAGAAAAAATAACACATAAAAAGACTGCAATTCTAAAGGGATATATTATGGTGAATTATTTTTTAAGGAACTTACAGCTTCTTTGGCTGATGAAGACACTTTTTTTTGCAAAACCTAATTATGAAAATATTTCAAATTTGAAAGTTACATTCCTTAAAAATGGTCCAGTGTAAGATCCCAAATGAATAAATTTGGAAGAAGTGTGAAAGGTCGATTACTCCTATTGAAGGAGAAAATAAAATTATGGAACCGAGCACCAATCCTCAAAGTCAATGTTCCACTAGTCATCAGACTTATAAAAATGAGAAAATTTCATTTTGTAACACTATAAATTAATTTTTAGTAACAGATAGTAAAGTAGTTATAGATATTTTGAAAATTACCTTTGTAATTGATTTTGATGTAATATTTAAAAGACATGAGAACCACTACAAAAGGGTTCAGAGTTTTGGCATTTTGAGTACTTGTGTAATCATTTTAGATTCCTTGGAGATAATAATAAAAGTCACCAGGTTGATTCTTGTATGTATTGGTACACTGTAGTATGTGTTGTTTCCCTTATGTGTTTTCCATATTCATTTACTTCTTTGAAGCACATGTATGATCGTAGAATATTTATTTGAGCAAGTTACAGATTTACTTTATGTATATTTAATAGTTACAATGCATACATATAAGTTCTATTCAAAGACATATTAATAGGATCTCCACTTCATCTACACTTCAATTATTAATCTAAATCATTCATACTTTCATCTTATAGTTTAAAATTTGGATTCTATTAAAGGGCCCAAGTTATAAACCCTAACCTCTTATCAATTCTACTTTCTAGCAAAATAATTAATGTCTTTCCAATATAAGGCGAAATTGGGCACAAATATTCATATCCAAGATTAAGTTCTGTTACAAAAGGGAATATATCACCTTTGGGCACATTATAATAAATTTTTAACAATCTTTTAAAAGTTTTGAAATAGTTTTGTGGTTGTCCTAAGGACTAGTTTCCTTTTAGCTAAAAATTTTCTCAAAGGTGACAACACAAGGTATGGTGGGAAATTTTACCCACAAAAAGTGGGTGACCCCATAGGAGAAGTTTTCTCCCAAATTTTTCTTCAACCAATAGCCAACAACCCTTGATAGCCACTAGTGTAGCTAATGTATTTTGTTGTTTGATATTTTCTCCTCGAGCCAGTCATATGTCCCCTCACCCATATGTCGAGAGAATGCATTTGAAGGTGGGAAATCTAACCCTAAAGGTATGTTTTTAATTATGAAATTGGGTTCTTATGCTTGTTTTTCCTTGGGAACTTTGGACATGGATTTTTGGGTGACTTGTAATAAGGAAGGGTTTTGATTGTAGTCTTGTTTGATCACCTTAAATGGGGGGTTAACCCTCAATCCTAGTCTCATGGGATCTCCCCTAATGGCTTATAGCTTTAGGATTGAAACTACTTGGAAAACCCATATTTTTATAGTGTGTTCCCAAGGTTCCTCCCATAAGTGAAAGTACATAAAAAGCATGGGACCTTTGCTAAAGCGACAGTGGGTCATTGTGCCATTGTTGTCACTTATTCTAGTAGTTGTTCCTTTGGTTTTCCCTTCCTTAGGTCCCTATTAGATTGTGTCCTAAAATGAAACATTCCAACGATATATTACCCTAGGAGGATTCCATTTATCATATCATGTTCCAACCATCTTCCAACTAATTTTACAATTAGAATGTAGAACATTTTTCATTGGCTAAATATGGAAAACAATGGTATGGTTCCTCTACTCTATGTTTCAATAAATGTAAATTGACATATAAATAGAACAACATCCAACTAACTTGTTGAAAGTGAACTATTAATACCTCATTCTCCATATAGATAACAAAATTGGTCCACTTTTTGTTTTGTAACATGTCCTTTTCTAAGTTTGTTCTATAATGATCATATTTGTCCTCTTTTCAAAACATGGCATATGGACTAGTTAAACTAATTAATATGCATTCATTTATTTTTTTCTAGGAAATAAAAAAAAATATCATTTTACATATGAAATATACTTACAAAGGTACAAATAAATGCCTATAGCCCTTTTTGGCCACTATGATGTGTGCCCTTTGTTTTGCAAGCCTAGCCTTGGAGGCCTTGTCCTAAAACTTATACTAATTGAATTTACCAATGCACAGAGAAAATATAAAAATTGTTTAAGAAATTTGATATAATATTATGATAAAATTCAAATACCTAGATATCCTCCTCACCATACTTCCTCTTTTCATTCAACTTTTCATACATTTTTACACATTCTTTCCATACTTTTATACTTACATCAATTCGCCTTCTTTTGAGACTTTGCTTGGGTGGGAGTTTTGTTATCTTATTTGTTTTATTACACCTAAATTTCTTATAGTTCTGATAAATTTGTAGTTTAAAACTTTTTATGGACCAATGTATGCCAAATTCAATCTGCATGTCATGAATTACTATTTGTAAATGAAATATATATTTGAGAATGGAAAATGTAGATGGTATTTGAAGTGTTGAAGGCATGAATCCTTTAACATGTTCAAAATTTTTTTTCCAGCATCTGATCTATGGATTTCACCTAAAATCATGTCATATTCTATCTTTGTGTCATGGCTAGAAATGCAAGATTCATAATGTGGCATGGAAGAAGAGATTTGTGTCCCAGGAGTGGATTGGGCATTGGAAGTATATGTTTCCTGTTCCAAATTATTAGTGGTTATGATTAATTATTTCCTCCTTGATCTTCTTCTTGATCCAAGAGTGGTTTGAGAATCAATTTATTCCCTTTGAGTTGGTATATGTGCTTGAAATCTTTTAGTGGTTTTAGTTGATCATTTTTCTATGTATCTAGAAATTTATTTTAAGTCCACACCATCAAGTTTGTTAATTGCCTCTATCTCCAATATCGAAGTCAAGGCCTCTTTATCCTTGTCAGTCTCATGTGCCTAGATATATAAAATAAAGTTTTATTTTTACACTTTGGAATTAAAAAATAAAAATAAAAATCATAGAAATAATTTAAACAATTACATCTCTATAAATTCACAATGACTTACCTCATTCTGTCCACTGCCTGCTCCATTCCCTCTGCTCAACATTTTGAGGTTAGGATAGAAAATCCTGTCCGTGGAGGTGAGCCAAGGGAAATAGCATGCAAGGAAAGAGATCAAATAACATGCAAGGAAGGAAAATAGTGTGTGTGAAGAGAAAAATTTTGATCCGAAGTAAGCAATCCAACCATCACATAAACACAATCTGCCTAAATTTCTAGAAAACCTTTATGATAATCAAACCATTATGAACTAATACATGAATAAATATCCTACAATTTAACCTTAAATCCACCCTCTGTTCACAGAACACACAATGGCTTACTCTGCAATGCCAATTTTTGGATCGAAAAGGGGAAAAAATTAAAATCACGTGTAAGCTCCATGTGAATCCTTAATTTTACTATGCAGCTCCAATTTCTGGAGCAACAAGGGAGAAAAATAAAAATCACATGTAAGGTCCATCTAAATCCTTAAGATCCTTTAAAATCCACTAAAGATAATCAAAATACGTCAACTTGTTTTGTAGTATTTGAATTATGGCCACGAATCCGAGAAAAATAAGGAAATGTTGAAATTGTCCATTTGCAACAGAATGGGTGGGCTTCAAAGCTCCCAGATCGAGACCCAGGTGGCAATGGAGGATATCATTCTTTTATTCCCAGCTCCGTGCCCATCAATAGTGAAAAAAAATCTTAGAGGAGAAAGAGTGATTTTTTTTTTAGTTCCATAGTTGGCGGGTATTTGATTTCAAAGTTTTTTTGTGTGGTAATTTTAAAATTTAGACTTGCCCATCGCTGAGTATTTCGATTCAATCAACAATGAATTTTGCGCCAACTTTTGTCAAATAATGTGATCATGTTGCGACGTGAAAATTGGAAAAATGGCAATTAGTCTAGGACCCTCAAGTTATTTTTTTCCATAAAATATTATACATATAAATGTTACAAGAATGTAGTATTATTCTCAAATAAAATAAAATATTAATATAATACATTCAGTAGAATAAGAATAATTTCAATAATCTATTAAATTCACTATAGATAAAATGTAATTAGCTCTAAAATGATTGCATAAACTGAGTTATAAATGAGGAATGAAACAAAAGTGATGTACACGCTAGTGGTAAAGTGTGTCACATGGGGGAAAATGGTAATCTAAATTAATATTTATGTTGTAAGGACAAAACATACACTATTTAATATATAGTCTACCAATAATTATTCCCATATACTTGTTGTTTTCATTGCTGATAATTGGATTTGATTGGTGTAGTAAAAATTATTGTCAATGTTGTGTATTACAAGATCCAAAGGAGGTCATGGGCATACGACTTGGACAATGTATAACTACTAAATTGCAGAGAGGAAAGTGGGTCGAAGAAGATATGAAAATGAAATATCCAAATACAATACAAGTAAGAAGGCAAAGCAACCTCAAACAAAGGAGGAATGTCTTTATGATTTCACAAAATACTACAACATAGAGGAGAGAAAGTAAATTTTTTTTCCATGAGGTCTTTGAAGTCAAACTTATTGGTTGAAAATGCACAAGAATGATGATTTAATGTGATTCCATGATTAAGGAAAATGTTTGAAAATTAGGGTGGTCATGTGGGATAGGGATGTTGGATACTTTTCTTGTCGAAATTTTGGCTCGATGTATATACCTAGGGTCATAAAATTATTTTTGTTTGTCAACTCCAAATTAACATGATATCAATATGTCAAATATATGACTAAAGTGAAGTTTTGTGTTGGATAGCATATTCATTGAATTGATATAATTGGTGTACTAAGCATTATTGACTATTTTGTGTATTATAGGAGTTAAATGAGGCCATGGAAACAAATCGTGTCATATCAAGTGAGGACATAATAAATGATGCGTGACATTAGGTACTCAAATTTTCACTTAACTTTGGAAAAATTGATGTAATGGAATTTTGTGATACATCCATATTTTTTCACAATATTATTAAAAATTATAGTCTATTATCCAATCTCAACTGAAATATTCAGGAACACAAACCCTTCCTTTCACCCTAAGAATTCCATGCAATTTGGAGTATTCTTGAACACAAGAAATATATATGTGAAAAATTAAAAAATCTTTAATTTTATTAATATTACCTATGAGTAAGAAATACTCTCAAAATTGAATCATTCAATTTGGCTTTGAAATGAAGGTTGGGCATGCATTTTTGTGAAGCAAGCCAAAATTTCCTTGCTTCACTAAAATGCACGCCCATACTTCATTTATTGGCCAATCTCATTGATTCAAATTGTAGATTATGTATTTTATTATTTTAAACACTTTTACATTGTTATATATTTATTAACCAGTAGAGTAGTAACAATATTAATTTTCTTAGGGCTATAAGTCTCTACTATAGTTAGATGCATTTTAAAATATTTTCAACATTTTCACATTGCATTCACCCCATATCATCATAAGAAATTATGCATAGAGAACATTAATAATAAAGATGCAACAGAAAAATCATAGGCATGTCATGAAATCTCTATCACATGGCTGAACATATCTCCTTCATATACTTGTAATAATATTTTCTCTTATCACTGATAAGAAGTCCCAAAGAGGTCATTTTAATACCTAAGAACTGAGGCCCATTAGGGCGTTGTTACACAAAAATACCGAGTCCCATTAGGCACTGTTACACCACAAGACTGAGGTACAATTTTGTAGACCAATAATATGGAATGATAATTATATCATTGCCATTAATTATAGGTCATGGTGTGCGCAAAGCCTACATTTTACCCTATGAAATCCATGCAATTTGGAGTATTCTTGAACACAATAAATATATTTGTGAAAAATTAAAAATATTTAATTTTATTAATGTTACTTATGAGTAAAAATATGTTCTCCAAGTTGAATCATTCAATTTTACCTTGAAATGAGGGATGGGTGTGAATTTTTGTAAAGGACAAAATTTCCTTTCTTGACTAAAATGCATGCCCAAGCTTCATTTATTGGTCAATATAATTGTGTCAAATTGAAGATTATTTATTTAATGATTTTAAACACGTTTTCATTGTTACAACATTCTAAGTTTTTCTTCGACTTGCCTTATGTGAAAGTTGTGTATAATGGGAAACACAGTTATGTAGGATATTTGTCATACATGATGCAAGCTTATATCTTAAGTTTAGGTATTGTGCAATAATGTCCCATTCCAAATTTTATTACCAAGAGTGTAATTGGTTTGGCCTAGGAATGCATATTTGTTCTGACTTGAAAATTGGTAGATATGATGAATTACTACATTGGCAGACTTGGATAGAGGAGTAAAAGTCAGTTTTTTTTCCATGAGGCCTTTTAGGTCAAACTTATTGGTTGAAACTGCACAAAAATGGTGATTAAATGTGATTCTATTATTAAGGGAAATGTTTGAAAATTAGGGTGGCCATGTGGGATAGGGATGTTGGATACTTTTTTGTCGAAATTTTGGCTCGATGTATATACCTAGGGTCATAAAATTATTTTTGTTTTGTAACTCCAAATTAACATGATATCAATATGTCAAATATATGACTAAAGTGAAGTTTTTTGTTAGATATCATATTCATTGAATTGCCATAATTGGGGTACTAAACATTATTGACTATGTTTTGTATTACAGGAGCTAGATGAGGCCATGGCAATAGATTGTGTCATATCAAATGAGGACATAATAGATGAAGTGGGACATCAGATACTCAAATTTTCACTTTAATTTGGAAAAATTGATATAATGGAATTTTGTGATACGTCCATATTTGTTCACAATACTATTAAAATTTATAATGTATTATCCAATCTTGATAGAAATTAATGCATTTTGTTTATTATTTTCGATGAATGTTGGAGCAAATGAAAAGCCTGAGCCTTCAACTAGAAAAAGAAAAATATATGTACATGGACATGGAACTAAAACTGTTAAATCATGTTGCAGACTATGGGTGGAAGAGGATATGACAATGTATCTTGAAGACACAACAATATATTGAATTAAACAAGAGGTTGGTCAGGACTATAGTATGTGGGATGAATACTTTGAGAAAATTGTTGTTTGTGGATGTTCTATACGTCATGGAAAGAAAAAATTCAAACAAGAAATTGTACAACGACATTACATAAATGACGAGCTTCCAATGGGTAGTATGCCTCCTACAATTTATTTGAATCCAACAGGAATTGTGGTAAGGAATTTTCCAATTTGATTTAAATAATATGTATTCTTATTTTAAACATTGTTTTATATTATTTAAATAATTAATTTTTTTTCTTAATGATTACTTGCAGGATAAAGTTCTTGGTTTAAATTTTCCTAGAGCACCGACTTCCAACCTAGAGTCTTATGATCATTTATCTGATGATACATCTAACAAAAACATGTGCACATATACTAGCTTGGAAGATAAGGAATTGATGAAAAGAAGTAATAGAAAAAAAAACTAGTTTAAATATGCATAATTTGATTAAAGAAAAGGGGAAGGTGGACTACATACCTTATGAGAATGAATGTGATGGAGATGTTGAATTTCCCTTGAGATTGAGATCAATTTACAAAGATACATTTGATCGTTGACTATATTGCGCTTGGGCCAGTTATTAACAAATGCCTAGAGTGTATGAGGTGTTTCAATTTTGGGGATAAAACTACATGATATGACCCTAAAATATTCATGGAGAAAATATAGGTCTCTTTATTGTCCCAAATTCTAGGTCCCTACAATACTAGTGTATCCCCTCATTTTTATTGTTAGTATAGCCCCCTTATTGTTATTGTTGTTCCCTTACATTGTTATTTTTATGTCGGCTAGGATTATATTGTGAACCATTGGAATCCTATATATAGAAAAGAGGTTTTTTAATTTGTATTATCCAAGAATTGTTCATTTATGCAATGTAAAGGAGGTTTCGCCCTCAAATTGGATAATTTTTAAGTCGTTGATCTATATTTTCTTCTATTTTATGAGCTGGTTGCATAACATTTGGTATTAGAGCTTTGGATTCAAGGGTTTTGCTGCTACAAACAAGACATCTTGGAATTTTTTCTACAATGTTTTGTATACGAAGGTTCAAAAGCAAAAAAAAATACCCTTTTGAGCTGAAATTTGGAGGACCGTCATGTAAAAATTTCATATCTTGGTTCACTATATTCGCGGAGATATGGTTTGAGGAAGTTAGGGTTTTTGCAGGCTCCAAAATTTCATCTTAAATAGGTGGCTAAGGGAAATCAATCATAAATTTTGTTTCAGACATCAGATTGGAATTATGTAAAAAGTGTCGAAAAATGCACGGACTTTAGTTTCTTGTGTATCAATTTCAGAGCCGAAGGTCAAAACAGTGACACATGTCACATTGTACAAGTTTTCTTTGTTGTACAAGCCCATAATTAGGACATTGTGGGCGATTGGAGAATCCAAATTAGGTCTGACCTATGGAATTGGAAAGAAGACTCAGAGGGATACCATAAGACCAAATTTTAGATCTTCGAGATCTGAAATTACAGAGTTACAATTGTTTCAATATCGAGCTCCTAAAAGAAAGAAAAATGTGTGTATTTTTTAAAACATTGTGCATAATTTTTTTTTTGAAAAATAAGTTTGAAGTGATTCCGACGAAATATTGAAGCATATATATCTATATTTGGTTTTAAAATGCCTCCAAACAATAATTCTACACCCATTAAGCCCTCAGAAAACTCTATTATGACGCATGAAGAGGAAGAATTGCAACACGATATATCAAAATTATGGTACCAAGTGCAAAAATTTTCGCTCTCATAAAGAGCAACCAAAGATGAGCTAAAAGGTGACATGGATGGTTTAACAGTAGACATGGAAGCTAATATGGATGGCACGAAAGCTAATATTGATGGTATATAAGCCAAAATTGAAGGTTTGAAGGAAGGTTTGACAAAGTTGCTATAAGAAAAACTTCCTAATGGTGGAAAGGTAGTAGAGGAAACTCATGATGAGAACAAAAACAATGTTAATCATGATTTCATAGACTCTACAGTGGGTCAAAAACCCACCATATTCCAAATATTGACATGAGGAAGTTTGATGACAAGGATCCGATAACATGGATACTAGAAATGGAGCAATACTTTGAACTCGATAATGTGCAACCCACACAAAAGGTATGCATTACAACTTTATATTTAGAGAAAAATAAGTTTGTATGGTATCAATGGCTTTGTTCTCGTAAACCACTTGTCACTTGGTCAATTTTTACAGAGGAAATGATAGCACATTATGAGGATACATAGAGAAACAGTTTCTTAAGCCAATTGATAAATATCAAACAAAATGGTTCAATGATGGAGCACAATGAGGACTTCCAAAAATTGAATATAAGGGTAAAAGATATTCCAGAGGAACATAGGATTGTTGTCTTCATAGGGACTTCAAAGGATAACATTCAATATGAGGTTCATCTTTTGGAACCTAATACGTTGTATAAGGCATTCAAGTTGGAAAGAAAAATTGAAAGAAAAATTATGGAAATAAGGAGGCCTACCACTCACAACTATAAATATGGAAGTGTTGTTACTCCTAGCCTTCCATAACCTACAAGGTTGACACCAAAACAGTTGGAAGAAAAAAGAGAAAAAGGACTTTGTTACAGTTGTGATAGCAAAGACACTAAAGGTCATAGGTGTGCTGAGAAGAAATTATTTTACATAGATTGTGAAGAGGAGGAATAAAAGGAACAAGAAACTTCAAAAGAAGAGTATATACACCAGGAACCAGCCTTAGAGAAAGAAAATATGAATTCTACCATAACTTGTAATGCATTAGAATTAATTACAACTCCTAAAACTCTCAATATAGAAGTACATATGAAGAAGAAAAAGGTAACAATGTTGATTGATTCGGGCAGTACCCATAATTTTATTCATTGTAAGATAGCCAAGGAATCGAATTTCTTCCTATATCCCGTACCAGAGTGTCAAGTGATGGTTTCAAATGGAGGAACTATAAATTTATCTAGAAAGTGCGATAATATGAAGCTAAACATGGGGGAATATGTATTGAATAGCCCAATTCTTTCCATTCCAATGGGTGGCGTTGATGTGGTACTAGGAGTTCAATGGTTACAATCTTTGGGTTCAATAACTTTTAATTTTCAAGAAATTTTCTTGAAATTTTTTTGGGAAGGAAAGGAAGTTGAATTAAGGGGTATTACAGGGAAGCCAAAAAATATAATAAGCTCTAATGACATGAAAAATATTCTAAATAAAGAAAAATGAGGGGTAATTTCACAATTATGCTCATTAGAGTTTCAAACATCGAAATCATCTATTTATCCAGATCTCCAAAAAGTATTGGATAATAATTCCAAGCTCTTTGAGACTCCCAAAGGACTCCCACCTATTCGTGATCATGATCATGCTATTCATTTGATTCCAGAAAGTGTTCCTCCAAACATCATGCCTTACATATACCCTTATGCTCAAAAGAGTGAGATTGAACGTATGGTTGTAGAAATGCTAGAGGCTGGTATAATTCAGCCTAGTCCAAGTTCTTTCTCTACTCCAGTAGTATTGGTGCACAAGGAGGATGGATCATTAGCGTATGTGTCTGGATTATAGGGAGCTTAACAAGCTCACTATTAAAGATAAATTTCCCATCTCCGTCATTGATGAATTATTTGATGAATTACATGGAGAAATTTATTTCACCAAGTTGGATGTTCATTTTGGATATCATCAAATTAGAATGAAGACTAAAGAAATTTAGAAAACAACATTTAGAACTCATGAGGGTAATTATGAATTTTTGGTCATGCCTTTTGGCCTTACTAATGCACCTTCCACATTTCAAGGTTTGATGAATTCCATTTTCAAACCCTTCCTTAGAAAATTTGTGTTAGTATTTTTGGATGGCATAGTAATATACAACAAGTCTTGGAAGGATCATGTTCAACACGTTAACAGGGTGCTCAAACTATTGGCGAAGAAACAATTATATGCAAAAAGCTCCAAATGTTTATTTGGAGTACATGAGATGGAATATTGGGGTCATATTGTATCTCATGAGGGTGTTAAGGTAGACCCTAACAAAATCAAATCCATTAAGAAATGTAAAATCCCTGCAACCATAAAGCATAGTCAAGGATTTCTAGGGTTAACAGGGTATTACCGCAAGTTTGTTATGAATTATGGGAGAATATAGAAACCTCTAACATAATTACTGAATAAAGATGCATTTTATTGGAATACAAAAGCAACTAAGGCATTTGAACATCTTAAAGAGTAAATTTGTCAAGCACCAGTCTTAGCTAAGCTAGACTTCAAAAAAACTTTTATTGTGGAATGTGATGCCTCAGGAAATGGAATTGGTGTGGTTTTAATGCAAGAAGGAAGACCCAATTCTTTTGAAAGTCATCCAATATAAGGAAAGTATTTATAGAAACTTATTCATGAGAAGGAAATGTTGGAAATACTACATGAACTACAGCAATGGTGACCTTACCTAATGGGAAGACACTTCAAGGTAAAAAAATATCATGATAGTCTTAAATATTTTTTGGAACAAATATTATCTTTACAAGAGAAACAAATATGGGTCACAAAGATGTTGGGTTATGAATTTGAAATCATCTACAAAAAAGGGAAGAAAAATATTTTTGCAGATGCACTCTCAAGAAAGGATGAGGACGTGGAAGGATAACTTTGTGCCATTTCTATTATCCAACCTGAGTGGATAACCAAAGCAAGGGATGAATGGAAGAATGGTGAAGAGGTGTGGACACTCATTCAAAATTTGTAGCAAGATAGTAGTACATTTAAACATTTAACTGGAAAATGGTCCATTATGGTACATAAATTGCTTATATCTTTGTAATAATTCCCAACTCAAACAAAAGATTATTTTGTAATTGCAAACCTCTCCCTTAGGAGGGAACTTGAGATTTTTAAAAAGATACCATAGGGTCAAGAAGGAATTTTTTGGGATGGCCTTAAATCTGATATTCAAAATTTTGTGGAAGAATGTTTGGTTTGCCAACAAAATGAAGTTGAGACAATTAAAACCCCAGGTCTGTTACAACCTTTATCCATTCTAAGTCAACGTTGGGAGGATGTTTCAATGGATTTTATCACAGATTTACCCAAGTCCGAAGGAAAGACTGTCATCACGGTGGTAGTTGAGAAACTTACCAAGTATGCACACTTTTTCTCATTATGCCATCCATTTAAAGCCAGTACAGTTGCTACTGCATTTATGGAAACAATTCAAAAGCTACATGGAAACCCAAACATCATTGTAAGTGATAGAGATCCCATTTTTACAGGAAATATTTGGGCGAAATTATTTTCTTGTTTGGGTACTCAATTAGCTCATAGCTCATCATATCATCCTCAATCTGAAGGGTAAACTAAGATAGTGAACAAATTTTTGGAATGATATCTTCGTTGCTTTGTATCTGATAAAAAGACACAATGGGTCAAGTGGTTACCTTTGGCTGAATGGTGGTATAACACTTCCTTCCATACTCCAGCAAACATGACCCCATTTATGCAGTTTATGGATATCATCCACTGTCCATCACATCATATTTAAGATAAAATTCTAAGGTTCAAGCAGTGGAAGATCACATCGAGCATCAACAACAAGTTCTCCAAATCTTAAAGGATAACCTCACTTTGGCACAAAATTGAATGAAAAAATAGGCAGATCAACGTCGCATCGAAAGAATTTTTGATGTAGGCGACTGGGTATTTTTCTGGCTACAACCATACAAACAAATTTCCCTCAAGCAAGCTAATTCAAGGATAATAAATTATCACCAATGTATTATGGTCCTTACAAGGTGTTGCAAAATATTGGTACTATGGCATACAAATTGGAACTTCATGCATCTTCTTGAGTGCACCCAATTTTATATGTTTCATGCTTAAAGATGGTTATAGGTGACAAGATCCCAGTTCAAACAATATTGCCAAAACTTGAAGAAGAAGGAAAAATCATATTGGAACCTGAAGCATTCAAGTAAACAAGAACTTGACAGCTACGAAATTGATCAATTTCAGAGTATCTCATTAAGTGGAAGAACTCACCTGTTGAAGATTCGACATGGGAGGATGAGAATTTTATATAGAAGCATCCAAAACTACTCAAGTATTGAGGACAACACTTTTTTGAAGGAGAGGGGCATGCTAGGTCCCTATAATACTAGTGTACCCCCTCATTTTTATTATTAGTATAGCCCCCTTATTATTATTGTTGTGCCCTTACATTGTTATTTTTATGTCGACCAGTATTATATTGTGACCCATTGGAATCTTATATATAGAAAGGAGGTTTTTTCATTTGTATCACCCAATAATTGTTCATTTATGTAATGTAAAGGAGGTTTCCCCCTCAAATTGGATAATTTTCAAGTTGTTGATCTATATTTTCTTCTATTTTATGAGTTATTTGCATAGCACAAAATTTCCATGTGGGATTTAAACATAGAAACGATTCACAAAAAACCACTAAGACATTAATGCCACATTATGGTTCATCATATTACAAAGGTGAATGGAGAAGGCTAACAAAATATAAGCCTAACATGTAAACATATGGTCTAAATTAGAATATATATACACATCATATCCATTTGGGAAGTGGAAAAGAAATGAATAGAGGTCATCTTATGTATATAGATGAATGTGCATCTACACACAAAAATATTTCATGATTTATAAATATTAGTAAGGGAAGGGACCCTATTGTAATATCATATTGTCAATTTGTTGAGGTCATAAAGATAGATATGGAGATATGGAAACAAAAGTTGATATATTGATAATGGTTGAGGATATTATGGACCTTACCATTGGGGATGAGTTATTGATTAATTAACCCTTCTTAAAATGCACTCCTGTGTGAAAGAAAATGGAAGAAAAAGGTATCCCTAAGGATGTTCTTAAGGGAAAAAAACCAAAGAAAAATGAATGAGTGTAGATTGGAGTTTTATAAACTATGTTGTCAAAATTATGTTTTATTTTAAATTACTATATAAAAAAGGTTGTCTATAAAATTAAAACATATTTGATTCAATTTCTTTGAAATTGATACATTCATGATTTATCCAATTGTTACCTAACATTAAATAATGCTTAGGTTTGTTGATAACTAGAATATATTTATGATACACCTACTAAAACCCAAGGTAAAAATGGGTTATTAATATTTGGACGGGAGGATCCAAACCATCCTCTAAAATTTACCAGGGCGAGAAGAGAAATATTAAAGATAACACCACCAACTTATAAATTTGGAGAGTTGATGAGATTAACATGCATCGATGACATGCCACCTAGCCTTAACTATGGTGTTGATAGTGAAAATGAAATGTATGAAGAAGGATTGAATGAAATGCTTACATGTTTCTTTGGGTATGGAAACAATGGTGACGATAATGATCATATGGTTGACAATAAACATGATAGTAGGGGTAATTACCACCAATGTAATCTTGATGATAACAAAATGAAAGACTCAATAAAGCGAGAAGTTAAGACACTCACGAGTGTTCAGATAAAGTGCAAGTAGAACCTCAAAAATTACATGCACATTAATATTATTAGAAATCAAGTCGGTATTTCGTTGGTTGGACAAATGTTTCACTACCCTACTGAAGTGAGTTGAAATATATTTCTTACTTTGCATTGTCAATTGGTGTATGTAATTCATAAACATTCATAAACTTCGTTTATATTTATTTAAGGGGATTTGAAAACCATATATTAATATTATAGATTAAAATATCAAACATTTTCATCATAATTCAAACATTTAATTTATTTAATCTCGGGCAATCTTACAAAGCACTAAAACTAAAATATTCCCTGAAGAGAATTTGTTGCCATCAACGTGCAGAGAAGCACATTTGTTGTTGGTTTAGTTGGGAATTGAATAGAAGAAAATTCATTCATGTAAAAATGGTTTCATTTTATACAGAAATGAATATAAAGACAAGGTAGAATGCCTTGTATTGAAACTTGGAGATATTGTACAAATGTACAAGGTCATACAGTTCAAAATAAGGTTTTACATTACATGGAAACTACATCTAGACTTCAACGAATGTTTCGTTTCAAGTCACTTGTACAATTAATGGACTGACATGCAAAGAATAAGATTAAAGATGGATTCATGCAAATTTTAGATGACTGCAAAGCAATGAAACACATAGAGGAAAAATGGGAAAGAAAATTTAAATATGAACTCCTTAGTATTAGGTTTGGTCTTGCAATTGATGGAGTGTGCCCATTCTCTTTCACGAGCTCAAATTATAGTGTTTCGCTAATCAGATTGATAGTATACAATATCCCCCCATGGATGAATGTTATAATGGAGAACATTATGTTGACTCTCGTTATTCTAGGAGAACATCAAGTAAAGAAAATGGACGTTTATCTTGCGCCTTTTATTGATGATATGAAACTGCTATGGAAAGGCATAAGAATGTATGACATATCACGTCCTCCATCAAATAGGTCCTTCATGTTGTATGGTGTGCTATGATGTACTATTCATGATTTCCCAAGACTTGGTGTTTGTTTTGGTAAGATAAAATATTTATGTATTTATACTCATAATTTATTTTCCTTCTAACTTTCACAATTATGTTTATACTATTATTTTGATGTTATTAACATTAATTATTGAATTGTAGGGCTTGAAAAAAAGGGATATTTTCATGTCCAAGATGTGAAGAACAATTTCAAGGGTGTTATTCTAAATATCTAAGTAAATTTATTTATGCAAACAACATGGTTTTTATGCCACCAAATCATAAGTTTAGAATTTGACAGAAGAATCAATTCGATGAAAAATTTGAAAATAGAGGCCCTCCCCTAACTAGGGGTCCAAGTGATTGGATTAAGAAGTATGAAGATGATGAATCAAAATCGTGGGAGGATTTTTTTAATCGTGGTGATTCAGTTGAAGAACTAGAACAAGTTGTAGTTAATATGTCAAAAGGAATAAAAAGGAAATCCATATTTTATTATCTCCCTTACTAGAAGGATCTATTAGTATCTCATCCATTAGATCCTATGCACATATTCAATAATGTCCCAAATTCTATATTTTAACATATATAAGGAAAACAAAATTACACCTTGTCTTCAAGGAGAGATCTTGCTCTTTCACTTATGAAATTTGAAAGAAGATATTTGTGGCCAAACAGGGAAAATGAAACATATACAGAAGCTCCATGGATTTTGAAAAAAAAATCCAGACAAACTAAAAAAAGTCATTCATTTAATGAGGACACCTACTGGATATGGGTCATCATTGGAAAAAACTTTTATAGTTGATGAACCCTAGACATAATTTAAAACATATGATTTTCAAAATTTCATGAAGGTATTATCATCATTTAACTTTTACTCCTAAAATTGATTAAGTAAAATATATATTTTTATATTCTATTGTGTGAGAAACATTACTAATGACCTTTGAGAAATTTGTTTGATAGCATACCATGCCATTGGAAATTAGGGGGGATTCATGTCTTACCATTGACTTAAGGAATTCCATAATTTGATTGTCAAAATTTGTAAGGTATGTGATATGAAATGTTCATGCACGAGAGACATATAGAAATTATATTTCTTTTTTACTTTTGACTAAAGGTTCATACTAATTTTCAATTACTATATTAGGTGGGTGACCTCAAAGGAGATCTACGAATGTGAAGTTCCAAAATGGAAGAAGGAAATTGCAGAAATTGTATGTGTATTTGAGAAGGAGCTCCCTACAAGTTTCATGGACCTACAAGTCCATTTAATTATACACCTATTTGATGACATTGAATCGGTGGGTGTCGTATCAATGAGGTTGATGTTTTTCTTTGAGAGGTATATGAAAACTCTAAAAAGATATGTCCAACAAAAGGCACATCCAGAGGGTTACATGGTTGAAGGGTATGTATTGAATGAAGCATTTTTCTTCCTATTTGAATTCCGTGGTAAATATTTTGAATATGGGCCATACTTCTAGGATGAAAAATGAGCATCACATATTATTGATGGAGAAAAACCACAATGTAATGGTGTTGAAGTAAAAATTAGTAAGGAAATTCACGATCATTTTGTTTTTTTTCCTTGAAATAATTAATTTACTCTGTAATTTAGTTTTCAAATATACAACATGACATTTGCAGTTTGAAATAAACATGTTGACATGTAATAGGTGTAGACAAAAGTGCTATATTCAAGAAGCTCATTCTCTACAATGTGGAATTTATGAACAAATGGTTTGATTTATATGTTAAAAAGAGAGAAGATGTGTTATAAGCAAGGATATGTTTTAAGAGATTGAACCCAAGGAATACTCCACTTCCCATTGATATTCTTGGGGAATGAGGCAAAGATTCTCAACTACAATGGGTCACTGAACAAATCCAAAATCGAATACTAATATGTAGTTATAGATTCAAACATAAAAGAAGGAAATCAACATGTGTAAATGATGTGAAAGAAAGGTATAGTTAGAATTTAACAAAATGATCTATATTTACAATACTAACACTATTAACTATTTTAATATTCATTATTATATTTGTTTTCACTGAAATAAATTTTCCTTCATAGAGAAGGAAATATCTTGCAATGCGGGCATATGGTTGACATTATCGCGTAAAAAGTGTAGTTGTAAAGAGGTGATCTTTTGATTGTGTCATCATAGTTGATTTCAAGCAATCCAATCGATCAAGCTCGAAATATAAGAATATTATTGAAGGGAATGCACAATATGTTGGGAAAATCCAACAAATTATTGAGTTGGATTATCACTCCTTTAAATGTTGTATTTTTAAGTGTAGATGGTATCAATCATTTGAGAGGACACAGAGACATGATACCCATAGTGTATTTTTTCCTATAAATTCCTCAAGGTTCTTACTAGAGGATAAGGAGCCTTATGTTCTACCAATTTATTATGAGAAGGTATTTCTTTAACTCAAACAAGAAGCAATAGGGATCATTAATCTATTAATTCATAGTTTAATACAATATATATATTTGTGTATGCGTTTGTTTTTTAAATGATAAAATTGTTATAACATAGGTCTAATATATGTATGTCGTTCATGTGCAGGTATTTTTCTATGAATATATTTTGGACCCAAAATGGACATTTTTCATACATTATGATCCAAGATTAAGACATGTATTTGATTGTGCATTAGTGGATACTGAATAGAAAAATGATGACCAACAAAATTAGAGTGAGGAATTAGAGAACATCAAATAAATTGACATCCATGACGATGTTGAAGATGGTTATGTTCAAGCACTAGAAGATAACAATCCAGAGTTAGATGATGTTATAGAAGACACCAATATGGATGGTATAGAAAATTATGATCCAAATAGATCTAGTAACAATATAGATGGTTTGCAGTCAAATTTCAATGATGAAGGTCAAGAAGAGGATGATCATAATATTAAATAGTTGAAAGAATATATGAACATTGACAATGATACACTGGATGCCATTGTTGCAGAAAATAATGTTAATGAGCAAGACTTCTAAATTTTTAGAATTATTTGTAATCCATGTTTAAAAATTGATGTTTTTTGTGGCCTAAACTTTGAAATTATTTAGTATTATTTGTATCGATACAAATTAACTATTGAAATATCCTTATTGATTAGACTCGACTTAGATTGAACTGAGATGTAGAGCTTGTTGAATAACAATACATTAAATATGTAATTGTTAGAAGATATAATTACATATATCGTATACGTAAAACAATGTAAATCCAAACCATTAGGCTAGATGTATGCAATGTGCGTTCATTAATTTAGATTATAAAACAAATTGAAATATTTCACTAAGCATAAGAAAAATTATTGTGTGGGAAAATTTAGAAAACAATAATTGTATTAATGTTCTTTATGAGTAAAAAAAGGTTCTCCAAGTTGAGTCATTCAATTATGCCTTGTAACGAAGGTTGGGCATGCATTTATGTCAAGCAGGCCAAAATTTCCTTGCTTCATTAAAATGCACACACAGAAGTCTTAATTTCTTGGCCAATATGGTTGATTCCAATTGTATATCATTTATTTACTAAATAAGTAAATACATCATGTCTTTTGCTATATACTTGGGAATGCTAGAGTTGGAGTTGATAATTGCTTGAGACTTGAAGCCTTATTTTTGTACTATTTTGGCAGTCTTAGAAAGATATTTTGTTTAGTGAAATAAGGATATGTGGATTATATTCCTGTTTGCTGACACCTAATGTTTGGAATTAGGAAAATCTATGTAAATATTTTAAATAGAAAAATAAAATAAATTAAAAGATAAAAAGACATTGGGAGATGAAACCCAATAGTCTCTCTCTCCTTGTATATATCCATGCTTTCTCTTAATGCAAAAATACAATTGATTCATAGAGTTACTCTGGGTTTGGCATGGTATTAGAGCCAAGTTATAAATTATGTTTTTATGTATTGTAATTCATTGTTAATTTTTTCCCCTGCCATTATTCTCTGTCACTCTTCCAAAATTTGGAGCGTTGTTTGAGTTGAAATAACCGTGCGTTGGCTGCATTGCAGTGACTGTGAGACCATATGCCATGTTATCAGATATTTGCATGCAAATGCTCTGTAATATCTCTGTTATCATCTACCATCTATTTTCTCTTCTCGCTGCGTTGAAGTTGTGTTGGTATTAGTTCTATGTTGTCTTGAAACTCCGCTGGTAGCGCATGGATTTAGAGTATGTCCGCACGATTCATGGTATGGTATGGTTTTGTGAGCGTTTGTGAGCGTTTGGATTGCATAAAATAAGGTTGTTGTTTGTGCGTTGACTCGTTTGAATACCGGTATACGCAAATCTGAGTTGATGTATTTTTAATGTTCATATGTGTTGGTACTAAATAATGTGATGTTCCAATGTTAAATTCTTACTTTATACATCCATGTTCCATTGTTTCTTGGAGAGTGCGTTGAGTCTCATATGAAGGCCGAGAACCATGCAAGACATTTCTTTCATATATTGTTATGGCCGTAATTCATACATGTGTTAAATAATTAAGAAAAAAGGGCCACAGATGAGTGTTCATTCCTTTTTAAAAGGCATATGTTTAAAATGAATATATGGTATGAGTGGTATGCATAAAGTGACATATAAAGTGCATATGGCATATTCCTTGAGTGTTTTTTAAAATGCTTTAAGTTTTTATGAAGGTTATGTCATATATATTTTATGGAGTGATATATATATATATATATATATATATATCACATGAGGGGTGATATATATATATATATATATATGAGGGGTGATATTTAATATGAATAGAATATATTCCTACATTTAAAGCTTTTCGCTTTTCTTTTGTATATTAAATCAATTTCTTACTCAATCAAGTGGGGAAAAAATAAGATTGTAATTATTTTGGAAACCGAAAGCAAATGATTTGTCTTGATAATGCATTCACTCATTTTCATAGTTGGAGTAGTTTTCTCTAGAAAAGAGAACTATCATGAATGGTCCAGGAAAATAAAAAATATTTTTATTTTCAATGAGTTGTGGAAAGGAGTTTGTGAAGGAGAAGGAGATGATGCATCTGAGAAGCCCAGTTTTGACAAGGATCTTTCCATTTGAGAAAACAAGAAAAACAAAGCTTATTGCTTGATTTCATCGCGAGTAAATGAAGAGGTGAGTAGACATATTTCTCCATTTTAAAATTATTTTGAAGCTTTAAAGAAGTTGAAGGAATTATAGGAATCACAATTTCAGCTTGGATTTATTCAATTGATCATCAATTTGTTCAATATTGAGTTGAAAAATTATGACCCTCTTTCCTTAGCATAAAAAATAAGATCCATTATGCATGAAATTAGCTTGTGTTGAAATATATGTTCCTCTCATAGCCTATGTCAAGGAACTATATCCCACTTATTCACATTATCTTGAGTCATTGCAAGTAAGAGGAAAACTTGATATTTTCTATGACTCCCTTGAGAAGAGGTTTGTTGAAAGAGAGAAGGATTTTGGGAAGAAGACAACTCCTCAATATTTTGAATAGGTTTTGTGCCTTGCATAGAAAGAGAAGAATCATGCACATGATTCTTCTAGAGGAAGAGGTAGTCGAAGAGGAAGAGGAAGGAAGAATCTTACAGGCAGGGGGAAAACATTTCCAAGGAGAAAGGTTTGATGTTCATTGCATATGGTGGAATAAAAATGGACATGGTGCTTCCACATGTAAGGTGCATTGGGACATAAATAAGCAGGAAATAAATGAAGAAAAAGGTAAAACACCTGGTAATTGGAAAGGAAAATAATTCGGGTCTGTTCATTATGGTGTGGCACATTGTAACATTGGAGTAACTGAAGACTTATTTAATGCTTCACTTTCTTCATGTGAATATGTTTGGTTGCTTGATTTAGGAGACAATTTCCACATGACTTTTAGAAGAGATTTATTTGAAGAATTAAATGACAATGTTGATGGAGTAGTATACTATGGGGACAAGTCAAAACTTAAGCCATCAGGGCTTGACACCATCATGCTCAAACTGCATGGTCTTCCATAATTTCTTCTACATGATATTCTATACCTCACGAAGTTGAGAAGAAATTTTTTGTATTTGGTCCACCTCCAACAGCAAGGACACTTCATTCACATTTGATGGAAAGTTGAGGTAAAAAAAGCATCAGATCACTCACCTGTCATGATTGGGATAAAAGAAGAAAGACTATTGAAGTTGCAAGGAATATTTGCTCATGGACAAAACTTTTCATACAGTTCTCACCATGATGAAGGTACACTTCCATCAATTCTTTTATGACATGATATATTTGGGCACTTGAACTATGACAACCTCTATTTGTTGAAGAAAAATGGTGTTACTGTTTTTCCTTTAATTCCTAGGAAACTTATGCAATTTGATGCTTGTATCTTAAGAAATCACAACAAACAATCATTTCATGATTATCATTCCAGAGAACCTAGAAAACTTGAACTCATTCATTCTGATTTATGTGGCCCAATGTATGTTCCTTTTGTAAACGGTGATAAATATATGATGGCGTTTATTGATGACTACACCGGAATGTGTTGGGTTTATTTTTTGAAGAAAAAATATGAAGCTTTTGAAACATTCAATAAATTTCATGCATGGCTTAAAAATGATTCACAACCTCATATTGGCTCTATTCGTACTGATAATGGAAAAAATATACTTCAAATGAATTTGAAAACTATCGTTTCCAACATGGGATCAAACATTAAACAACTGTGCCTTATAATCTCCAACAAAATGAAGTGGCTGAAAGAATGAACAAGACAATCTTAAATATGGTACGTATAATGATGCTTTTAAAGAATGTTAAGATGTTGTTTTGGGCTGATGTAGTTCTATGTGTTGTGTATATAAATAATAGGTATCCATATCATGCTATAAAAAATAAGACTCCCTATGAAATGTGGTATGGCCACATTCCTTCGGTGAGGCATCTAAGGGTTTTTGGTTCCACATGTTATGCCTTGATATCTAAGGAACAAAGAAATAAACTCTGTGTAAGGAGTCAAAAATGTATCTTGTTGGGGTAATCAGATACCTCCAAAGCATACCATATCTTTGATGATGTAAATAAGAAGTTTATAATATCTACAGATCTAATCTTGCTTGAATCTTACAAGACTAACAATGTTGTTAAGTAGCATCTTAATTGCTTGGATAGATTCATACATACAAAGTCTTTTCAAGAGTTTGATAATGAGATTCCACATATTGAAGCTTGGGATACCTATACTGGATCAATCTATGGAATCTTATTTTGAAGCAGTCTCTCCCCTGCATGAAGCTCCAACAACTTATCAAGAAGACACTTTCAGTGATGTGATTGAGAGAATTGGGCTCAGGGGGTGAAAATGTGAAGCTGGGTTACACTTTTTGCCCTTTTTTGAGAAAAATTTTTCATTTTTTTCGGTTCTTCAACTTTATGCAAACTATAACAATTTTTCTGTGTAGAATTTCATTTTGCGATAAAAATAAAAGTTGTGAGAAATTTTGTTAGCTTTCTATTACTTATTTTTTGAAATTTTTTTATGCAGATTTGATATGTCAACTTAGCATTTCTTTAAGTGTGTGTTTCTTAACAATCAAAGGATTCATAAGAAGTCATGTTATGACGCAATGTTGTATTCATTGAAAATTTGTGTTTTTGAAAAAACAAAATGTGTTACAACAATCTAGATAGAGTCTACTTTGTTTTCGTCATATTTACAAAGCCAATGGATGCATATCATAATTACTAGAATTTTTTGAACTGGTCCAATACGAAAAAATGCGTATTTTGGATATGTTTCGCGTCGCAAGAAATTTCTTAACATATAAGTTATAAACTAAAAATCTAAAAGCTACCCATTAGAGACGACGGACCAATGTAATGCCCCATAATTTTTTCAATGTTTTTACAATGTATTTTGGGAGATACACAATTTTGATTTCACTGAATCACAATGACCCTCAGAAATTGTTTGCACCCATTTTATTAGAAAAATAATTAAAATTAATAAACATTTATGAAATTCCATAAAAGTTATATTTCCTGAAAGTAGATTCAATTATGAAAATGTTTGTCTTGGTTCCGACAGTTAATTAACAAAATTTCATGGAGTTTAATCAGTGCAAAATTGTAGAACCGTATTCAGAACCTAGTTTTTGCGTAATTGGCGACGCGTTAGTTCGGTCGAACTTTTAATCTAAGTTCGGCTGAACTATGTTTTCCGCCGTAGGCTCGTTAAATCTAACGTCTTAATAGTTCGGCCGAACTTTTAATAAAAAGTTCGGCCGAACTATTGTATAACTTTCCATCAGCCGGAAAGTTTTGCGGAGCTCCTACTAAAACATATTTCGTGGCAATATAAATTGCCGCGAAATGATTCACAATTTTCGCACATTTCACACATTTCATCTCATTTTATAAAGATCTTGTTTTGGGTTCAAAAACTTATCTTCAAAGTTTGGGTTTAAGAGCATTTCTTGGAAGCAAATTCATTTTACAGAGAATTTTTTTGGAAGACATTTCTTGGAGGCAGTCTGATTTTGGAAAAAATTGTTTTGAACTTAAAAAAATTTCTTGGACGTACATTCAAAAGACATTTCTTGGAGGTATGTACATGTTTTGAGTTGAAGTAAATCTTTTGAGCTTCGTTTCATTTTTATAAGACATTTTTCTCTCGAATTTTTTAAAGTGTTTTGGATTGGAATATGTGTTTTTTGCAAAAAATTTACACTGAATTTTTTTAAATTAAATATTTTGTGATATTTTTTGTAATTGAGTTATTTTCTAATTTTTTGAAGGAAATTTTTTGAACTTCATACCCTATTATCATGGGAAATCGAAGAACTTGTGCGAGAAAATATGATCAAAAAAGAGACCCTGAGGAACGTAGAGAAGAGACAAGACAATCTCGCAAAGGAAAGTTAGAAGCCCTCTAAAATATTGAAGAGGAAAATCAACCTCAAGCAGAAATTGAAGCAGGTATGTAAATGTAAATATTATGATCTATTGATATATTTAAAATTTTCCTAATGTAAAATGTGAAGCTTAATTTTTATTTGATAAACTAATTTGAAAAATATTTTGTTTAATGTAAAAAGACAGAAATATTCCTCAAAATATTGAAGAAGAAAATCAACCTCAAGCAGAAATTGAAGCAGGTATGTAAATGTAAATATTATGATCTATTGATATATTTAAAATTTTCCTAATGTAAAATGTGAAGCTTAATTTTTATTTGATGAACTAATTTGAAAAATATTTTGTTTAATGTAAACAGACAGAGATATTCCTCAAAATATTGAAGAAGAAAATCAACTTCAAGCAGAAATTGAAGCAGGTATGTAAATGTAAATATTATGATCTATTGATATATTTAAAATTTTCCTAATGTAAAATGTGAAGCTTAATTTTTATTTGATGAACTAGTTTGAAAATATTTTGTTTAATGTAAACAGACAGAGATATTCCTCAAAATATTGAAGAAGAAAATCAACCTCAAGCAGAAATTGAAGCAGGTATGTAAATGTAAATATTATGATCTATTGATATATTTAAAATTTTCCTAATATAAAATGTGAAGCTTAATTTTTATTTGATGAACTAATTTGAAAAATATTTGAAATTTTAGATATATTTATTAATTTAGTTATTTATTGAATATGTACTATTTTTTCGAATATGTACAGATGAAATCACTATCGATAATGATATGTTAGAAAATGTTGACACTCACACATATGGAGATAAAAGAACTTGACCATGTTATACGATATCGTGTTAACTGCATTTTTGAAAAGTATTTCTTAAATGAGCGGGTGACAGTTTAGGCTCAAATGTTGAAAGGTCTCCTATCATCAAGGAAATTAAAAGAAGCGACGAAACTATTGGGTATTCGAAAATCAACCAAAGATAAAAAATGAAGGAAGAGGTGATAAAAAATATGAGTAGTGCTATAAATTCAATTAAGAGATCTAGAGATAAAGATGTTTCAAATGTACGTAGAGGAATACAGATGGCAATGGTTTCACCAAGTACTCAAGAGAATCGTTTGATAACATCTATGGCACGAGCACTGGGAACCTCGCGAAAAACTCTGCACAAACATCGAAAATTTCGACTGCAAATAGATGTAAATGATGAACTCGCTTGTTAGAGAGCTATTTGTAGGCAACCATACAAAGATAGACTTGGAGAAGATGTTAAAAAAATAATATATGAATATTGGAAGAACAATTCGCGTGTTTCACCCACTGCAAGACATGTGATGCGAAGAAGAATAGCACGAAATCAAGACGAAGAACATGAAAAACATCTCTTGGAAACCACTCAAATAGAGTTATTCAACAAGTTCAAAGAAGAGAATCGTCAAATTCAAGTTTCACTCAGTGCTTTTGTTCAACAAAAACCATGGTATGTAAAACCTATCACCGTACGCGACACTTGTTTTTGTCGTTATCATGTGGAATTTGAGTTATATTATGACACATTCCTTGATTTCGGTAGAAAATTATGGAAGGATTCACCTCCTCCTTCCACTATCCGTGATTTCATATCTCAAATTCTATGTGAAAGAGAAAGCGATGAACTATTTTACAAAAAGAAATGTGTTGGTGGTAAAAAATGCGATGATTGTGGACATTTGACTAAATTTCAAAACAAATATCGTATTGATATAAATGATCAATCATTGTCCAACATGAAAGTGAAATGGAAGAGATGTGAATATATCAATACATCGATTCAAGGTGCAAATAGTGTTAAAAGAATTGAATTACTAGAAGACGAAATTTTTCTAATAGACTTTTTGAGAAAGTTTGATGCAGAAATTTACAAATATACCAAGCATTCCCGTAGAGCTCGATGGCAAGACTTGCAATTCAAAAAATCTCGCGAAGTTTTTCCACCAGGGACCATTTTGTCAGTGATTGATTTTGCAGAAAACTACACATTTTTTCTACAAAAAGAAATTTAGAGTGAATACTATCATTCTGACCAAGTCTCCATGCTCTTCCATATTCTATATAGACATGCTGAACAAAATGTCGATCATATAGAAAGCACGAGTGAAAATCGACATATCATTAAAGAATATCACTTTTATATCAGTGACGATCGTACACATGATACATGTTTTGTACAACATTGTTTTGGAAAAATTTATGATTCATTGAAAAATCGTGGAATAGCATTCAATGAACATTGGATATGGTCAGACGGATGCACAGGTCAATTCAAATCTGCACGATCATTATTTCGGTTGTGTTGTCTTCATAAGAAAACCTGCATTAAACATTGTTGGAATTTCTTTGAAACTGGCCATGGAAAAGGAGAACATGATGGTGCAGGATCATGCATAAAACGAGTACTTCGAAGATATCAAATGAACCACTCTGCAAGCCGACTCGTGAACGCTGAAGAAGTTGTTCAATGGTGCATCGTTGCTCTAAGCCATGAGAGAAACCCATCAAGAGAAGTACGAAGGTACATTCAATTTAATTTATATTGGAAATCTAATTTTAAACATTGTACATTTATCATGCAATTATTATCTTTGATTGTATTTTGATATCATATTTACAAATTCTTCTTCTAATTTTCCATATAAAGGTTTTTCTGGCATATTGGAATCGAAGACGTAGATAGATCAATTGGAAATGATGTTGAAACAATAAAAGGGAATCGAAAATTGCATTCAATTCAAACAAAGTCGTCCAGAAATGTGTTTGCATTGGATAAAATAAAATATTCTTGTTTTTGTGATGTTTGCATAGACAACACAAAATCTAATGACGTTTGTGAAAACAAAATGTATGTGAATGATTGGAAACATACAAAGCTAAATACAAAGGGAAAAATGTCTGTTGTAATGTTTGAAGAAATGCAATCAGAGGAAACTACAATATCATTCGATGGTGATCGACTTTCTGATCTTGTTAGAGAAGGTAACATTTGAATTACTTTCTAATGATTTAAAGATCTAGAAATAAATTTAAATATGCATAATTTTGTTAAATTCATTTTATTTTGCAGGAGATGTTTTTATTGTAATTTCACCTATTGACAACGATGAAAATGTGAAGTATTATTTGATGCATTGCACTGAATGAAAAATGAAATTATTACAAAACTATAATGATCACGAATTTCAATATGACAAAGGGTCTATTATACTGAAAGGTTATTTTTTCAGACAAACTCATCAAAGTGGAGACTTTGTTTACTTTGAAGACTATGAACCTGATTCCATAAGTTTTCAATATAGTCACTTGGTGTGTGCAGCGCACATAAAGTTGATAGAAGTTCAATCAAAGAAAAAAATCAAAAATTAAGAGATGGAAAATGTCAAAATCCGATCATGAACGGATTATTGAGGATGGAATTCCATTAGAATTTTTTTGAGTGAATTGTCCAACAATTTATTATCTTTGGATTAAATATGTTTTAGAACTTCGAGTACTCAACTAAAAATTGAGCTGCTTATGTTATTTGTGCATGTGTTTGCACATGTACAAATTGTTTGGGTACAAGCACGTGCTCTAGTATCAACTGAAAGTAGTTTTTCTATACATGTGCATTGATGAAAAATGTTATATGTATTGGATATATATATATATTATATATATGTTGTAGAATGAAATTAATTGTTCTAGTTTTACTATGTGCATTGATGAAAAATTATTTACGTACTCAATATATATGTTCTAGAATGCAATTAACTGGAACTAGTTTTTCTATGTGCATTAATGAAAAACTAGCTGGATTTTCTGGTAAAAAGTATGGACAAAATGTAAATAAATCATCTGCAGTATAGTTTTGTACGAAAATTCCTTCCAAACAAGAGACTCAAAGCACTTCTCTGACTTTTGGTGGGATTTGACCCACATCTCTAATCCTGATTGAAAATCTAGTACAAAATCTGCTTGTCCAATGGTCAGATATGTTCAATGTGCATTGATGAAAAATGTTACTTGCCTTGGATAGATATGTTCTAGAATGCACAATTAATTGTTCCAAGTAGTTTTTCTATGTGCATTGATGAAAAACTAGTCGGAATTTTTGGTAAAAAGTTTCAACAATGTAAATAAATCGACAAGGCTACCTATTTGAGTGCATTAACGACATTGACCCAAATTCAACAAACATATATATGTACTAGAGACTTATATTTCAAAACTTGAGTTTAAAAAACTTTAAAAATTATATATAGATCGTTACTTCACATGCCATGCCAATTATAGTTCAACTAGATCCAATAGAAACATTTAACATTATATACCACATGTGCAAATGTAGATTCAAACCATCCAAAAATTTAAGTTTTAAAAACATTTTGATTATATATTGTGCAACATTAAAACATTAAACATTTAAAGTTCATTAAATATCACATGCAAAATGTAGATTGAAACCATCCAAAACTTGAGTTTTAAAAACTTCACATGCCATGCCAATTATAATTCAACTATCCAACAAAAACATTTAACATTAAATATCAAATGCCAAATGTAGATTGAAACCATCCAAAACTTTTAACTTTTAATTTAACAAAAAATATAGATCACAACATTACTTCACATGCCAAATGTACTCCAAGCATCCAACACTTAAATTTTAAAAACAAAACAAATTATAACACTTAAATTTTAAAAACAAAACAAATTATAACACATGTCATTACATAACATGCCAAATGTAGTTCAGATGACAACATTAATTTATAGATGACAACATTACTTCACATTCACATGCCAAAAGTACTAAAACCATCCAAAAATTAAATAAAACAAATTATATAATAACAATGTAATAAAATATTTCCAAAAATTGTAAATCTCACAAGTATCAAACTGTATCAAGTTTAACAAATTTTAAAACCATCTAAATTTTGAAATCAAATCTACTGTAAATCATGTCATCAAATGGAGATGGATCTAGCGTCTTCCCTACTAGGGTCTCAGTCCGCACCCTATCCTGTGAATGGGAAACCTACATACACAATGCACATGTACTTGAACATTAAAATTTGATGTTTTAAAAATGAATGAGAATATATATATATCTAGAACTTCATGTAAAAAACAAAATATAACAAAAAAATCATGCAATACCTCATGAGGTTCCCTCTCCATTTGATGAACAAGTTCTCCCATAGGAACATCTGCAGCGGTAAACTGTACAATATACATGTACAATTATATATATATATATATATATATTAAAAAATTTCAAATGAAAATGCACGTGTACATATATAAACTTATTTTCAATAATATTAAAAAAAGGAACTAAAGACAACTTGTTCAAATGTTGTGGATGTTCCTATCTCTGTCGCTAGAGTCCACGGATTAAAGAAATCTTCTATAGGAAGCTAAATTCAAAAAATTTTAAATAACTCAAAATATAGATCTCTCTCTCTCTCTATATATATATATATCTCAATTTTTAATGGAAATTTTTGAGGTAGAATATATATATATATATATATATATATATATATATATAACTTTTAAACATAAATTTTAAACTTGTGAAAAATTGTCCATACTTGTGGCTCATCTCCCAAGGAAGTAGAAGGTACATCTCCTAAGGAAGAAGAAGGTATCGCCATCCCAAAAACATCAGACGGAATTGGTACCTGTTAAAACATTTTATCAAATTATATATATACATACATTTACATGTGTGGCAACAATTATTTATTTTAGAGTCACTTAAAAAACACTAACATTTGCCAACATATCATGATGGTCAGACCCATCTGCATCATTTGAACCAGAGGTCCCGAACGTGATATTAACATTTTCATCACGCATCATGCCTGAGAACTGCAAATGGTGTTTTAACATATAATCATACATTTTTGTTAGATTAATGTACACATACAAATAAATTTATACATGTACATACACATGTATTTATTACAAATTGTACACATGTATATGTAAAAATAATTTCAAACCCTAAGGTCACTAACACATACCGTTCCAGTGCCCTCTTCCTCATGAAAAATTAGCTCTTGCAAACCATTGCGACAATTTATGGCATATGTTCGGAGATATTCAACATTCATGTTGTAAATATCCTCATCTGTACAATAAACAAAATTGGCACGTGCATTTTCACGTGCCCTTTGTCGATTTAAACAAAGATTGACTCCACTCAATCCGCTATGAAAATTGTTGATCATAACATCCCTTGCTTCTCGACTTATTTGAAAAGTCACATCCATCTCTGATCGTAGAGTTTCGACTCACCAATGGCAACTCAGGGCGAGGCAAATCCACATCTCGCTTAGCACCCTTACGGTCATATAATCGACCTTTCCCCAGGCCAAAAAATTCTGAAGGAAGGTCATTGTAGTTGGGTTTCATACCCAAAAAAAATTCTGCATAAAACATTTGTGAAAAATAAACAGGAACCTCATCGTTCCATGGAAGCCTTCCAAAGGCCACAAGATGCCAATCATACAAATAATGAGCTATGTCTGGGTGCTTGAAATACTGCACCTTCAACATTTTTCTTTTTGGCCCTTATAATTAAACATTGACTTGGCCACTTCTCTTGTAACCTTTTGTTTAATGTCCTCCCATTTATCGGGATCCATCACTATTTCGTTTCTCTTTCTCATCAGTTCTACAAATGAATCAGTCGTTGGCCCGAGATTTCTGTACACATTTACCATTTCACCCAATGAATGTGTAAATATTTCAAGGCTTTGTCGACTCTCAGCAGGTAGAGACAAAGCCACGAGATCTCTTTGCAATTTTGCATGAAGGCTTTCACACCTTTGTAAGGTGCATTCCGCCATGTTGGTTTCCCATGGTATATCAGTAATCTCGGCCAGATAAGTTGTGCTGGGTTGACAACCTTCTTCTTGAATGTAGTGGGCTGCCCTGCGTCTATTTTGACCACTAGCTCGAACATTTTCGGCCTCTGCATCAATATATATAAAATTTCGTATATTAGAAAAAACACGTGTAAAAAAAATTGTACAAATTTAATGAAAAAATATTGAAATTGATGGCAACCTTGATGTTGTTGGTTAACATCTTCTCCAACATGACCCTGCTGAGAACTAGACCCAGAATGACGCTGCTGAGAATCAGACCCACAATGACCCTGTTGATAACCAACAGCCGTTGATTGGCCTTCGGGGGAATAAATATCACCCCCTTCCCGCAACCTGCTACCACTCATACCTCGACCAGTGGAACCTTGGCCACACTCCATGGATGGAGTAGAAACCCTTCTCCTCTTACCTCCTAAAAATTAAAATATGAAACTTTTTAACAACTAATTTAACTCACAAATTTAATAAAAAATCAATTCCATATGTACACACATGTATGGAGATTTAAGATTATATTTAAATACCTTGAACATCCCCCGATCCCTGAACCTCCATATGGGATTCGGTTGATCTTCGTCGTTAATTCTCCATGATATATATCTATTGGTCGACATTTACACAAAATAGATTTCAAAAAATCAATTTGTAATTTAGTGTACACAAATTATGTAGAACACAACTTTCAAAGCAATAATTGATCATGTGTGAAACTAAATTTAATCAAAAAAGATATTATAAAAATGATAAGTTCACCAAATTGTGCTTTACATGGTGGGAGCACACTTGGTATAAAATTTACTACTTATACACTTTAGTTTGTGGGAGAAATGACACATGTACATAGTTTACCTTAAAGTTGTTGTGTTTTACGGATATTAAAATGAAGAACTTCTATTTAGATCCATTCCAGAGATTGACCGTAGGGGCATTTACTAGATATGTCACCTTTCATAAAAGATGAGATCCAGAGGCTACCTGGCCCTTTACAGACTCTGCCTATAGAACTTGTAGAAGTAAACACTAGAGGCATTAACAATATCAAAGAACGTTTTCATGCTCAAACATGGGAATGTGTCTCTTTCCCTACGCAAAAAATAGTTCAAGGTAGTTAATCTTCATAGACACGTCATCAAGCAGGTCAATGTGATCATCCCCAACTTAATTTTCATGAAATTAGGCTTGGAATCCTCTACAACCTGGTGGATGGAGTTGAATGGGAACTAGGTCAAGGCCTTTACAAAATACATGCTAGTGAATAACACTTACTAGGTTTTATGCCAACAAATAAAGTGGCAGAAATGTTTTCTCCTCAAGGTTGTCCAATTGGGTGTGTAATACCAACTTCACCCATTTCCTAACAGGTTTCTCTCTTAGGTTACAAATGTCTTCCACCTTATTAGTTATATATTTTTCAATTTCCCGTGGATTCCTTGAATTTTTTCTCCTACCATCTCCCTCTCTCACTCCCCAAATTATTGTCATCAAACATGGCCCATTGAGGATCTGGAGCAATTTTTGCACCATACTTAGAACTGTCATTGCTGCTAATTGAAATTGGAGTCATGTATACTAGATTGCTTTCTTAAGTGGCTCTTACTTGGACAATATCCTGAGATAGTTTGACATGATGGTCATATGAGGTTGGAACCTACTTGGTGTAATTTTCCTTAAATCTTCAAAAAAACAAAGCAAAAATGTCATTTTCGATCATTTTTTATTAGCTTCTGCATACAACAGATGTTATCACAATTGCAACAAAATCATGTTCCACGATCATGAATTATGAATGTCGCAAGCCAAATTGCAAGGAAATTTGCATTCATTTTAGGCAAATGAAGGCTATGACATTAAGGTCCATGCTAGAAAAAATTATGCAAATAAGGTTGCTAAGTCTTGATACTTACCATGTGTTTCAAAGCCATAACGAAGGTTGGCTTTGAGAGTGTCCTCTCAAAGCCCTGTCTTGAGATGAAATTTAATTCAATGTCTCTTAGAGTTGCAAGGTGGAATTGATATAACTATTTGATTTCTTTACCATAGATGGATATCTCCTTTCATCTATACCTTTCTCTACCATCTTATTTCCAAGTGAAATGGGAATTTTCACATTTTGAATGCCATTACCATGTAATTTGGTAGTCTACTAGCTAGACCTATCACAAATAAGGTTGTCATACCAAACTGTTTCTCTTGCTCAACTCAGTGACCATGACTCTCTTCTCACACTCCTTACCATATAAGATCTTCAATTGTACATGTCAGGCAAAGTTGGGGGTTCTAGGTCTACACCTATTAGGTAAAGTTACATATTTTATGTCATTGTGGTCCTTAAATTTGGAGCTGTTCCACCTGAAAAAGTAGGCATTAAATATGGATGAAAAGGATTTGTTTTAACTTTGATAGAATTTCCTCGTGGAATTACTAAATTTATCGACGACATCATGCTAGCGTTGCTTAGAGAAGAAGATTTTGGAGGAGAAATTGAATTCTTTCGACTTATTTTTGGCATTGAAGTTTGAAATAGTAGTTTTGATGCCTCCATTGATGACCTTGCTGAGGAATTTGATGCACACAATATTGACTTTGAAGATGTTTTAAAAGATGTTGAAGAAGTTGTAGATTTTGGTGTTGTCACTGAATGTTTCTTTGTTGTTGGACTTGATCAAGACATGTAATTTAACTTTACAAGCAGATTGAAGACCTTGAAGAGGTTTTAAATTTTGTTGTTCTCACTGAAGGTTTTTGTCTACTTTTGTTTCTTAAACCATCATTTCCATAGGACATTTTTGGTGAATAGATTCTTGACCTTGATGAGAGGATATGATACCTTGAAGAGGCTACATCTTTTGGTGACGTCACTAATTTTTTCTCTATTATTATGTTTGTTAAACATCTCGCTTAGGGCGAGGCAACTCCACATATATTGTACACAGTTTATGGGATAGAAATCAATATGTAGAAATATTCACTTGGTTTTTATAATTGGATAGAAGAATGACTTAAAATGACCTTGTATGTCTTCTCATTTTAGAGCTCAAATTTTTAGGAAGGATTTAAGTATCCACCTTTCAAGAATCATTAGAAGAGGTTGATAAAGAATATAGGAAGACAAAAAACTAACCAGTGGTGTACTAAATTGATTTCTTGGGAGGTAGATTGGCATATGGACTTTTGGTAGCTAGAAAGTTTCCAAATAAGTGAATGTATTTGAAAACCAAACCTCTAGTTTATTTTGGTTTAGACAAGGTCTAGAATTTGAAAAGTGAATTCCCTCTTTCTTCCTCTTACATGTCCAATGATCAGAATCTGGATTAAGGGAAAAAAATTTCCTAAATAAAAATTTTGCATTTTATTTGTTGTACACGAGCTTTTAAAAGCTAATTAACCCATAAATTTCTCACAAAATACACTTAAAGCTTGACACAAACCCCTTCCCAATTGGCTAACTTTATATGATCCTAAAGACATTTTTATTTAACTAATGAGGGAGATAGCCCAATAAAACTAGTTTGTCCATATTCAAATCAAGTTGGTATCAAAGTACAATTTAGCTCATTTTAGTCAAGGTTAGTTAGAAGAATTAGCTATTGGTTTCTGTCTTCAATTTCCTCTCAAAATGAATGTGTACATGCTTTTGAGAGACACACTAGAGGAATAAGGTCCAGTTTTTTGATGAAAATGTGCTATGAAAGTAAAGGTTTAAAGGCAAACATGTACAAGGCATAGTTGAGCCAAATGTTGTTGAGGAAGGGCCTAATTATTTGGGTCTTGGTTATGGAAAACATGATGGAGAATTCTCCAAAGCCAAGGAGGCACATGAAGCTGTTCCAAGAAGGAATTTTATTTCGTGTTCATTACCTCAAGCTTGTGAAGTTTGTGTTCATGATGAATGGAAAAGTTTGACATCCACTTTGCAAGAAGATGTTAATAAACATGCAGCTAATGAGAATGTAAAAGAAGAGGATGTTGAAAGCTCTATCTAGTCATTGAATTCATTGCTAGTATTCAGAGGAGAGCCACTACCTCATCAAATTCACCTCCTCAAGAAGGCGACAATGGTGAATGTTCAAGGTATAAATTTTCCTTTAATCAAATTTCACATTTCCATAATCGATGAGGGTAAAGATGATTCACATGATGAAGTGCAGCTAACAGAAGCCCCATTGAAATGGTTTGCTAATAGATGGTTAGATTTCTTATCCAATTAAGTCCTTGCATGTATTTTGATGTTTCATTAATTTCTTTGCAAATTCAAAGTATGGTGCATGTTGCATGAAGCAAGATGTTGAAAGTAGAGTTATGTTGACACACTTAAATGCAACAAATATGGAAATTTGTACATGAGCTCTATTATTTGACTTGAGAGTCAGTTGTTTGAAGAGGCATGTTTTGTCGACTTGTGTTTGGTTGATGGTTTTTTACACCAATATGTAAGAGTACATGGAGATATTCACATGATGTGAATTTTTTTTCTTTGAAGGAGACAAATGATATGTCAGCGAGCTATGTTTCTTGCATGATGTGTTTTTCAGTTTGATGGTTTTGTTTGTGACAAGACGTCACAAGATTTTGTGAAGGTCCACTATTGAGCGAGAGCCTCATGATTAAAACCTAATCATGAGAATCAAATGGGAGTGCATCCTTATTTTGAAAACAAATAGGATTCTAAGCTACCTAGGACTCAAACCATTATTTTTAAATTTGAAATATCATGGTGTGTTGTTTCAATGCCTGAATCCACAACCATAACATAAATTGTTTTATTATTTTTTTGCAGGATTTAGTTGGTTATATTAAAATTCAGTGGAATTTAAAATTCTTGGCTTAATGGCATGAACCAAACATATTGTACATATTAAATGAGGAATTTCGCTCTCCCAATCATTTCTAAATCACCCATATCACCAAGAAAACATGTTTTAAAAGAACATACTTTGGTATGGGAAAGACCTTAGGTTTCAAATATTATAAGAAGGGTTTTGATATGGTTGAGAGAATGTGGAAAATAGAATCCATAAACAAATTATTTTTCAAAACGTATTACTTTCAAAGTATCAACAAGGAACATGTACAAGGGTGTTCAATGAATTAATGCTATTTATTTAAATTCCATGATGTACATATCTTACTCATAATTTTAACAAATTATTAAATAATGATCTAGATTGGATAATTATATTATTTTTCATATATTTTGATGCTTATAGAGTGAAAAAACTTAAAGAATCAACTTGTAGGGTAATTTTAATGGTGGGTGGAGAATTGGGGTCTAAAACATTTTGGAGACATTTTGAGGCATTAAATGACATTTCTGGGGGTCAAACGATTATCCCTTGTGCCGAAATCTTGACCATTATTCTACACTTAAAGACATATCCAATGGTGCAAGAAAAACGTCAAATGAAGTTCATTCAAAATTTATGCCTTTAGTAAGTTGACCTATCATGTTGACCACCATGGTACGAGAGAATGACATTTTAGCCCCATTACTCATGCATGGAAAGCTAGCTACATGTGGAATTTTAACAAGACTCTAAAAGGTCTAAAGTCACAAACCTCGTTAATGGTTGACGGAGTCAAATCTTACACCTAGTTGGCTATCACGCTATGTTAAATACTTGGCCACTAGGAGGAATAAGAGTTCCATTTTGTGTTATTGTATTTTGTTCCATAGTTGAAAATACAACTAGGAGTGTGAAGTTAGAGAGAAAAATGTATGAAGTTAAGTTTTTATAGCAACCTTACATGCTAAAAGTCTTAACTAACTCTAGAGAGATTACCTCTTTCTTTGTACTCACATATTTTCCATACCAGAAAAGAGAAAGTAGAGCATGTTTACATTTTAGTGTTGTTTTTCTCCCATAAGGATTTCCTAGGGAAAAAGGAGTCTAGAGCATCATTACTTTTTAGGGTTGCTTGTCTCCCATATAAGAATTTCCTAGGAAAATAATTGTGTTGATTGTCTAGAGATATGTATGTGTGTGTTTCATTATGTTCTCTATTTCTTACATTGTGTTTCATTATGTTTTTATATTTCTTACATTTCCTGTTGCCACGGTGTACATTTATATCTAAAGAGTCCAAAACCTCATTCAAGACCATATGTTTTGTTGATGTAGTTTGATTGGTTATATTGCATTGCTTTTGCAGTTGTTGTTGTGGGCCTCACCATCTAGTGATTTTAGGTAAAAAATTATTTACATGGAATTTTGAAGTATTCTAGAATGTTTATTATTTATCACTACTAGCCTTGGTGATTTAGTTGTTTGTTTTGATGCTGCTTGGTTACCCATATTTAATAGTTGTTCATGTTTAATTCATTTTTAAGGCTTTTTATTGGCCTATGAGGATGTATTTTTCTCAAATCCATAATGGCTAAAAGAATGAAATTTATCTATGAAAAAGAGAGGTCATATGGAAAACAAATTGTTTGCAAGTGTTCTTTTGAACCCATAGAACTTGCAACCCCAATATGGATACAATACTAAGTAATACATAGCCTCCTCATCTAACTTAGCCAAGGATTTGCAATACTATATTTGAGTTGGCTAGCTCCATTTCAAGATATCAAAATGTTAGATTATTATTTCTATAGATTTTGATTATGGTAGTAAAATGTTACAAAAAACCGAAAACTACAAATAATATTATTCTAGATATATGTAAAAAGGACATGGTAGATAAAATCAAACAATATTAAACTTTTCATAAATAGTTTAGATATAAATACATTTTCTATTTTTTATTGTAAATTCCAAGGCTTAAAGCAATAATTTTTCTAATATTTTTTTTAATTAATAAATAAAAAAGAAGCATTTTCAATCAAAATCACATCCAACATATAATAAAAATAATAAAAACAATTTAAAACTTCATACACTATGACATTACTATGGCAAAGAGCATAAAAATATATGTAAGAAAAAAATCCTTTTATATAATAATGGAGAGCTTTAAATATACAAGAAAAAAAATCTTTCAGCCTCCTTGTATCCTAGAGAAAGAGTTGCTCAAACAATCATATTTTAAACAATTAAAACTTGGAGAAAATCATCTATTTTTGAATTTCAATTAAATATAAAAAATTAGTCAAATATTTCAAATCTGTTTTTTGGCTAGTTGCAGAGTGTAGGTCTATTCTAGCTAGAGAGAGACTTCAAGAAGGGGTTTCAAGACAGAGCATGTTTCCAACATTCCAGTCAAGAAGGGAGGCAAATATTTCCAACAAAAGAGGCAAGAACAAGTTCCCTAGTGGTAGTGCTATGCAACCCAGTTAGTCGGTGCATGTTGCATGCAAGAGTGCGAGTAGTTGGTAGTCTCCAAAGAGAGTTTCCAGAGGTATAAAGAGTTTCCCAAAAGCAGTAGTACACATTTTATTAGGTAGGACTGCATCTAGCATGGAGAAAATCATCTATTTTTGAATTTCAATCATATAAAAAATTAGTCAAATATTTCAAATTTGTTTTTTGGCTAGTTGCAGAGTGTAGGTGCAGTTCTAGCTAGAGAGAGACTCCAATAAAGGGTTTCAAGCCAGAGCAAGTTTCCAACATTCCAGTCAAGAAGGGAGGCAAATATTTCCAACAAAAGAGGCAAGAACAAGTTCCCTAGTGGTAGTGCTATGAAACCCAGTTAGTCAGTGCATGTTGCAGGCAAGAGTGTGAGTAGATGGGAGTCTCCAAAGAGAGTTTCTAGAGGTAGAACGAGTTTCCCTCCCTCTCAAAATACTCCCTCTCACATCTTCCTATTGAAGCAAGCCTTTAGCCCATTGAAAACTTGGTTATGACTAGGCATTTTATGTATAAGAAGGAAGTTGAACCACATCGAAGCCAAGAGGTTCACAAAAATTGCTTTTAACTATAGCCAAAGCCCCCACCTTTGGCTCAAGAGGAGATGACATCAGGCAAAATTTTAGGGGCTAATATTAGTAGGTGGGCTAATTTTCCATGCTTTTTCCAAAAAAAAGATTAGCCAATTTCATTTTTTTTCTAAAATGATTTGCCAAAATTTTATAGTAAACCATTATTTTACCTTAAAAATGGCCAAAAATATTATCTCAACTAATATAAAATCATTGGAAATCTAAATATTTCTACAAAAATATCAAAATTTGCATATTAGGGACTAGTAAGATTACCAAGGTTTCTAAACTTTAAGATAAAGTAGCATCCTTGATGTTAGTTTTTGGCTAGATGATTAGGTATAAAGTAAGAAATCATTTTGCAGTATATTGATACTATTAAAAATAATATTAGTTCAAGACTATTGGTCAGTTCCCAAAATAATGTGAGATGGAAGCATTTGATACATTTGCCACACTCAAAGAGTTGAAAATGAAAAACAATTTCTCTTATATTATCTATCATATACTCACATTTGATCTATGAAAACTCTTCATGTTTTTTAAACATAAAAACAAAATAGTAAAAAATTCAGACTAATCTCTTACTTCTTAAAGTACAACAAATATTTTTTAATTTTTTGAAATAATAATTAAAAAAATATTTATTTTCAAAATAATTATTTTTTTATTATTTATAAATAAAATTAACAATAAAATATGTCTATAATGAACTGTTGTGAATGATAATATAAAAAATGGTAAATAATTTTAATTTTACTCCAATCATTATATAAATTAATATTATTCATTAAAAAAATACCTTTTAATATTTTAAATATATTGAAACCTCTACTATCAAAATTTCAAATAAGCATTTTTCTTCCTTCTTATACAACACTATGCCAACACCATGCTAACAAAATTTAAAGAAGACACAACTTCAAAATTTTACAGAGTTGAGATCTCAGATGCTACCACATCAAAACGTTGTGGATCTCACAGAGTCATCTAGAAGCATTGTTACAAAGTGCTAGCATGATAATCGATGGAAAGGCTGAGAGGATGGAACAAATGTACACAAAACAAATTTCTATTCATAAAAGTTTTTCCATACATAATTACTGAGTTTCTGTTTTTTGGTCCTTTTATTTTCATATATATCTCACAATGATCCAACCATAAACACTTAAGTTACTAAATATAAAAACAGGCAAACATACAGTAAATTAGAATTTTCCAAATATAAACTGAACTCTAATTAACTCTGCATTGCATGCATACATATGAGGGCAATGGAGTAATTTACTATTTAATTATGATGTATAAAAGATGCTGTAATGGTTATTTAGAGAGTCATTGCTCTGCCCCACTAATTCATATCATAATGCTTCGCTTCCTTAACAACGCTCAAATGTATGCGTTTTCTCAAATTTTTGTGTGTTTTATGTGAATCCTTTTGTGTGGGTAAAGATCTGATACTCTCCCCACTAAGGCCTTAACTGGAGCGTTTTCAGATTTGTTACACATTGTCAAAACTAGTAAAATGTTAATATCTAGGGTGGTCACGGAGGGAACTATATAAGTTCAGTAGTGAAGACAAATTAGGCGATAATTTGGGAAACAGTAGTTAGGTTTTTTAGTGCAGAGGGCCTCTTGTCAGAGTAGGCAAACGTTCACTTATTTGGTTTGTTTTGTCTTGTCATTTCATTTATTGATAGGGTGCCTCCTGCTCAAATGTTTAAGAATGGATTACAAGAATATGCACAGAAGAAATCTTTGTCATTGCCTGTCTACCACATTGTGAATGATGGCTCTGACCATCTTCCACAATTTAAGTGCAGTGTGACAATCAATGGAAAAAAATATGAATCCCCTCCTGGTTTCAGCCACAAGAAGGAAGCACAGAATGCTGCAGCTAAGGAAGCTGTAGAAGATTTGCAAAGGCAGGGATTTAAGTTTAAAGTAAGTTTCACTTCTACCTAGATGCTCAAGACCATTTTTAAAAGTTTTTTTTTTTAAATATTTGGCATCTATTTTTCCCATTATCTTTTTTAGGATTGTATCAGGTTTATTAACAATTTTAGTGATTTTTATTTCAAATATGGTGGATGTTAATAATTTTAGTGATTTTGTTTGAACATGGTAGATCATTCTGTAAACTTCCCTAATCTATTTTCCGAGCATGAGAGAAAACGACCTAATTGTGTCCTTGCTGAGCTTGCTTCAATGCTGAACATGCTTCCTCCTACGTATCACTTTATGAACTCTGTCACAACAACTGTGGAGATTAATGGGGCTTTCTACACTGGAACTCCAACAGACAGTCAGAAGGAGGATGCAAACAAAGCAGCATTTGTAGCAATTTGGGCAATTGAGCCCCATCACTGTGAGTTCTGGGCAATGGAAAACATTCTAGTCAAGAGTTGTCTCAAAGAATGAAACAGCACAAACGGAAGAGGAGAACTGGCACAGCTTGACACAAGCTTGATGTGTGACAAAAGAGTTTTGTTCATGTTTTGAAATTTTGATTTTTGTTTCACTTCATTTCTGTTTAAATGGATTGATTTTATTCTATAAGGATATTTAGTTATACCTATTGTGGCTCTAGAAAAATTTTAACACATAGCACCAAAATTTTAATACACAACACAAAAATACATTTTAATACATTTTTAATACACAACACAAAATTTTAATACATTTTTTTAATTTAGAGCACAAAATTTTTTCGAGCGTAACATACCCGACGCAGCAGTCAACGAGCGCAGACAGCAGGAGCACCAGGGTGGCCGGGAGGAGCAACAATGTGAACAGAGCGAAAACAGTAAACCACAGTGAAATCTCGTGAACAATGAAAACGGTAAACCACAAACATTCGTGGGCGATTTATTTATAGAAAATAGTTCGGCCGAACTATTTTAAAAGTAAAAGTTTGGCTGAACTCATAGTTCGGCCGAACTTTTGTTACCGGTTTTCCAATCTCTAGCAAAAATTCTGTTTGCCCACGCCGTCAGTGTGCCGTCAATCTAAACATAAACACGAGTTCGGCCAAACTTTATAAGAAATTTTGGCCGAAATTTGTAAAATGTTCGGCCGAACTATTGTTGGAAAAAATTTTCGGGCCCCGATTCTCACAAAAGTGTAACCCAGCATTACGTTTCCGCCCGGAGGCTAAATCTTGATTCAGGCTCTTCTCAATCAATTGAGTAGCCTAGGCCATCTCAAAAAGGTCCTTCAAAATGTCTCAAAAAGACACTTGAAAGTGTTTATCCTAATGAGGTTGGGAAGAAAGGAGCAAGAAGCTCAACCAGACATAATGGAGGTGATGTAAATGATCATGATTCACCTGTTTATAAGGATTTTTCTTATGATTGTGAATTAAATTTTTCTACATATTTTAAACCAACTTCCTTAAAAAAATATGCTTTTCATGATGAATGGAAAGAAGTGATGCAGAAATAATATGATGACTTGATAAAGAATGAAACCTAGAAGCTTATTGATCCTCCATTGGGAACCAAACTAATTGGCTACAAGTGGGTCTTGAAAAACAAGTATACAATAGATGACTCACTTGACCAACATAAAGCTAGGATTTTGGAAAAAGGTTTTGCACAAAAGGAATGGGTCAATTATGAGGATACCTTTTCCCCCGCAATAAAATGGGCTACCATCCAGACACTCTTTTCCTTGGTAGCTCAAAATGGTTGGAAAGTCCATCAAATGGTTGTAAAAACTGCTTTCTTGAATGGATATCTGAAAGGGAATGTATTTATGTACCAAATATAAGGATTTTTTGTGAAGGTTCAGGAACGCAAATTATGCAAGCTTGTAAAATTCTTGTATGGCCTCAATCAAGCACTTCGATTCTGGTATGAGAAATTGACTGGGCATCTTTTGAAATTGTATTTCAAGCACTATGATCTTGATGATGCAACTTTGTTTTTTTAAGAAAGTTGGAAAAACAATTGTATATCTTGTGGTGTATGTAGATGATCTTATGATGATAGGTGAAAATGAAAAATACATTGTATCCATAAAGAAAGAACCGAGGAAAGGTTTTGAAATGACAATTTTTGGCTATGTTCACTACTATCTTGGTATTGAAGTAACCCAACATCTGAAGTTTATATTCCTCTCTTAGAAGAAGTACATTGGGGATATATTTAATAGGTTTGGCATTGTTGAATGCAATCCTTTGACTACTCTAATGGAACAAAATTTAAAGCTCAAATCCATTAAAGGAAAATAATTTGAGGATGCAACGAAGTATAGACAACTTGTAGAAAGTTTTCACTACCTGACTACCACTAGACCAAACATTTCATTTGTTGTTGGAATCCTCTCCAAGTTTATGCAAAAGCCTTGTGAGGGTCATTGGTCTACTAAAAAAAGAGTTCTAAAGTACGTGAAGGAAAGTCAAGACATTGGGCTCAAGTAGACCCAGGTGGATGACTTAAGCTTGAGTGGATACTGTGACTCACATTTTGATGGAGATAAAGAAACATGAGTATCTACTTCATGTTATTTTATGAGTCTTGCATTAGGAGCTCTCTTGTTGCGGTCACACAAACAATCAGTCACAACAGATTCCACATCTGAGGCAAAATATGTGGCAGCATATGATGCAATGAAGGAAATTGTGTGGCTCATGATAATTATGGAGGATTTGTAGGATAAAAAAGTGCATTCAACTCCTCTTTTGATTGATCACACTTTTGCAATAAATTTGTACAAGAAATCAAAGTTCCATGATCGAACCAAGAAAATTAATAAAAAATAATATCTGATTCGACATCATGTTGAGGCCAAGACAATCCACCTATGACATTGTTTGATAAATGAGAAGATTGCAGACATCTTCACCAAAGCACTTGGAAGGGAAATGTTTGAAAGATTCAGAATGATGCTTAGACTCACCAACATCCCTTTAGATTAAGGGGGGAATGTTTACACCTAATCTTTGGGATTAGGAAAATCCATGTAAATATTGTAAATGGAAAAATAAAATAAATTGGAAGATGAGGAGACATTGGGAGATGAAACCCAATAGCCTCCCTCTCCTTGTATATATCCATGCTTTCTCTTAATGAAAAAACAAAATTGATTCATGGAGTTACTCTCCTGGCCTCACACTGGTGATGTTGATATATACAATATTATTATCCAACTGTTATGTTGCTAAATTTGTATCTCATGTAAGTTTTATGCAATTTTATTATTAATAGAAGAAACCATGTTGGAGAATAATGGAGAGAAATTTCTAGGAAACCCACATCTTTGCTTGATTAATTGAGGTAGTATCAATCCCCCATGCATAAGACAAGATTTTTTTACGATTTTGGTTAAAAATTACACGTGGCTAGCTCAAAAAATCCCTAGATTTCCTTTTGAAGCACCCTATAATAAATTTTTCCATATTATGCACTAAGAAAATTGTAAATTTATTCTACTATAGAAAGAATACATATTTTGTATTTAAAATAGAAATTTAGTACATTCCATAGCACTGATTTCTCAGTTCAGTAAGCTATCAACTTATTAAATTCCATTACATTTTACAAAGATAAAAGAGTAACTAGATCTCAGTGATACCATAACGAGATAAAGACTCCATGAAAGAGACATAAAACTAAGTCCTCAAAAATACTAGAAAGTTATTATAAAATGCACGCTAACAAAAAAAATGATATATATATATATTACATGTTGAAATGTGTATACATATATACAAAACCTAAAAATTGTTATTATGTAATAACTCAAGGATGCTTGGGAGGATTCTACAAGCCCTCCTCTTGAGAAGAAGAGCGTCTCTTTCCTTCAGTGGAGAGCTATCACTGTTCGGGTGCTACATCATACACATCTAGTATTCCTCGCTGAAGATGTCAAATTTTCCTTTCATAATTTTCTCTCATATTGGAATTTTATTGTCTTATCTTGTTCAATAAATCCATGCTCTTCTTATATTTATGATTTTTCTTAGTTTCCTTCCATTCAATATCTTCCTTTGTATATTTCAGTTGATACTTTCATTTGGCTAATTCCCTAGTGAGTTTTTGTACTTCATCGTCAAGCTCTTTTTCCCTCGATTGTTGTTGATTGTTGCTTCTTTTCTAATTTGCTAATTATTGATGTTTTTCCCTCTCTAATTGTTGTTGCAAATTAGAAGGCTAGAATTTCAAATTTTGTATCTCTGTGTCACATCCCAAATGCTATGCTTTTCGACAACTCATGATGTTGTTGTGTAAATCTATAATATTTTTTCTCTCTCAGCTACCATTTGCTTCAATGATTGAAAAAATAGTGGTGATACATGCATATCACCCATAGAATTCATGGCTAATACAATGGCCTCTAAAACCTTCACTCATGCTTTTTACTTGGATTTCTCCAAGTCTTTTGAAGGCATTTGTTTTACTCTTATATCCTGACTTGTACCTTTACACTTACCCTTACCTTTATCCACATTCTCAATACCACCTTATATAAAATGTTGATATTTTTCCATTTCAAATCCTTTAATCTCTTGTTTTTCCCAATAATTTCAGGATATATCTCGTTCAAATTATTAGTTTTCTTATGACAGGTTTTCTCCAACTTAGTCACTATTTTCTTGTATTCTTCAACCTATGATTGATGCTTCTGTTGGTCCCAATATTTATATTTATTTATAATTTTACTATTTAAATATTCAATAAATTTATGTTTTTTCATTAAATAAATTGACTAATTTATCCTCAAAATTATTTGAAGTTTCTAATGGAGGTATATTGAAAACCTCTAGTCTTCTTCTCAACTCCTCTTCAAGTTCACGACTTTTTTCATCATATATAACATGAATTTTTTTGAACTTTGCATGTAGTTCATCTATCTCCATCATACATTTGTCACTCATTCTCAATACCTGATTATGAAATTAATCAATAATTTTTTCCTTGGAATTTAGGGATTTAACTGATTTTTGTGTTTTCTCCACAATTGTTGATGCCAACACTGCAATCGTTTTCATGCAATGAACAATATCCTTCTCCTTTAGTTCATAATTTTACTTCCAACTATATATAGAGGAAGAATCATCCATTGAAACTTGTTTTTAATGGATCATTCTATCATATACTGAGAAAAAAAATTCTTATCGAAACTATATGTTGGATTGTGCACATTTAAACTTGGAGATGTAGATATTGAATCACCCACAAAAGAGAAATTATATTGAGGTGCCAACTATTTTGAAGGAGTTCTGCCTATTATAGAAAAATCATCATTACATGTTTCCATATAGTGTTCCATACCTTCTTTCCCCTCATCTTCATCCACACACACATGTAAGTCATCTAGAAAAATAACAACTATATCTTCAGCGTGGAAAATTGTATCAACAAAATTTTCCACACCTTCAATAGAAGTCTGTCCAAGTTCTTCTTCAATGGTTTTCTCTAGTTTTGATTTCCTACTGTAAGTTTTAAGAGGCCTTGTTTCAACATCGGGTCGATACAAATAAATAAGTTTCTATAATATTCATAGGAAACTGAACTTAAACTTCTAAAATTTACTTTCTTACAGGGCATAATGTAATTTTTTAGCCAATAGATGAGGTACATTTATGGGCATGCCTTCAACCCAATGAATAACTAGCCTCATCGAGTCACCAAAAATATCATGATTCTAATGATTCATAATTTTCCTAAGGAAAATATGAATCAAGGGTTTGTATCGTCCTTGGGGAACATCTTGCATTTTTAATCCATTCTTGAGAACATATAAATTTTTCCCACATATCTTATTGGCCATTTCGATCTTTTCTTGCTTAGGGGTTTTCTTGGAGTTAAATATTTCTCACCCTATGCGTGGAATTTTTGTTCCCTTGCAACCATATCAAGGTACAGGTAAATCCTCTACAAAAATATTTTTAATTCCATGGATTTATCATTATAATTTTCTACGTCCTCATCTATCTCATCATTTTGAAAATAAACTGTCCAAACATAAATTTATAAACCTCTACTCTTCTCGGGATATCTAGCATAACTAGTTGACAATTGTTTGTATCTCTCCACGTATCAACACACTCTTTGAATTTTTGGAATGTGAACATATCCTGCGAACCCCATGTGTCAATTGATTTTTGGGGAAGAGCACACCCCTATTTCAATTGAGGCCATCATTGTCTAGGTTCAATGCACACTAGTTGAAAGCACATTGAATGCAATAATGAACGTTACAAAGACCATGAGGAACACACGTTGAATAAAACGTGATGAATTCATGTGAAAATGCAATTTTTTCTATAAATCATTTTTATAAAGAAAATAAATTTTATTAATTGAATAAAACTGTTTATAATTTGCTTTAACTTTTCTCCTTTGCTCCTATTTTTTCTCAGACACATAATTAAAAATTCAACTTTTAATACTTAGATCTAAGATACAATTTATTAAAAATAACACTTTTAAAAATAGGGTTGCAAGATTTTGATGGCATGTAAGATGGCCATCTCTTCTTTCTCATGGGTAGAATTAATCAAATTTCCATCATGCAAACGCTAGTACAAAATGATGAAATTAGTGACTAGGTGACTAAAGACATTAGTCACCGCAATTATTTCAAGTGAATTACTACTAAATTTGAGCAATTTTAAGTGATTGAACTAAAAATGACTAACTTAAATGACTAATTTAGTCTAGGGATAAAATATATGACTAGATATTAAGTGACCAAACTAAAAATGACTAACTGAAATGACTAATTTAGTCTAGAAATAAAATATACGAGTAGATATTAAGTGACCAAAATAAAAACGACTAATTTAGTTTATGAATAAAATAAATGACTAGATAATAAATGAAAAAATTAAAAATGATTAACGTCAATGACTACTATAGTCCAAGAATAAAAATATAAAAAAATAATAGGTAGAATAAGTATATGAATTAAACATCATTTATGTTAGTAATTTTTAATTGTGTCACTCCGGAAATGGAAAATTTCAATTTTGATACTGAAGTGTTTCATTTCACTATAGGGGTCTCTAAATCCATCTGCAGTGTTAAAATTTAGAGACAAAGGGGTCTTTGAATCCATCTACAAATTTAAAATATTGAACACCCTTTTGTCTCTAAATTTTAACACTGCAGATGGATTCAAATATTCTCAACATCAGTTTGACCTTCCTTCGTCGTCAAGGCAAGGCTCTCCTTCACCAGTTTTTCCAAGGAGGGTGAGGCCAATGACACTTGTGATGAAGGACAATAAAAAAAAAAAACAAGCCAGAGAAAGTCGTAACTTCTGAAACTTATGAAATCCATAAAAAAAGTCATAACACATTGCATGTCTTTCTCTGATCTCTATAAGAATGAAAGGGAAACCAAACTTAGAGTTAGAGAAACCCAAGAAGAGTTTTTCAGCCCCTCACAAATGGTCTCGAGTTCCCCTGGGTTGGTCAAAACTAGAGGACCCGAAAAATGCACAATTGGAGGAGGGGTTAGGGCCTCTAAATCGCTAGATGACTGGCATATCAAATTATTAATTGTGCTTTCTAAGGACCCGGTAGACCCTAAAACTGAGGCGTGGTGAAATTTTGATCTAAATTCCAAATGTGAATGGATAAAATCCTTAAAACTAGCCCAAATTTTTTGGAAAACCCTCCTCCAATGCATAATCCACCAACTCCTTGTCCTTCATGTGGGTCTGATAATAAGAAACCAACATCTCATCTGAAAAACATATTTGATGAGTAGTTGTGTCTCTTCAAAGGATTTATCACTGTGACAATTTATGTACTTAAAAAATATACATCATGTGAATGAAAATATCATGGTTATCATTTAATATTATTTTTCATTTTGACTAGGATATCAAAGCTTGACATTGTCCAGAGCCTATTCATTCTTTGTCAAAACTACGCCTTGCTATAGTCAGAAACTCCTCACCCCTTTCTCCGTTTGCAATTTTTTCATGGGCCTATCGGGTTTCCCCATAATTATTGAATTCCTCTCCCATGGTAGAGATGTTGTGATGTCCTCTTTAACATTTTGTCTCCATAAAAAAACAAAAAAGAATTTATAACTATAACTATAACTATAACTATAACTATAACTATAATTAATAATTAAACCGATCTAGATCCATCTTAACTTTAGATCTACCAAGCACCTAGACAATGGAATTAAATCTTTCTTAAGGTGCAAACCTCTCGTTAAGAGTGAAAAGAGATTTGATGCATCTCGGTTTGAAGTTAAAATGGATCTAGACTAGTCATATACAATGAAAAAAAATAAAATAATAATAATAATAATAATAACTTACAAATTCAATTACCTTTCTTTTTGAAAAACATCAAAACATTTATAACCTTTAATAACTTTTAAAAAAAATTTGATTATATTCAAATAATTTTTTTTCACATTATGGTAAAATTTTTGCGCCTTTTTTCATTTGGAATTTCATTTTCCCATTCAAATTTCATTTTCCCACTGGAGGGAATGGCCAAGGAGGATTTCCATGAAAATGACCACAAAAAAATTTGATTTATAATCACAAGTCAGTAATGATGTCGACCTCGGTACTTGCATCATCGACATCGACATCATGTGCAAGTGAGGCCAATAGAATGAAGCTCTAGGTGTACTCCATCAAATGAACCAGAAGGGCATCTCAGTCGATTTCAATACCTATGCATCTCTTTTGCAGGTCTGCGGTAATGCCAAAGCACTAATGCAAGGCTACGCCAAACCTGGGCCTCCTGTAGAGGCTTTGAATCTACTTCATCAAATGCAAGTGGCTGGTATGAGGCTAGACATGGTCACTCTCACTAGCATTCTCCCTGCTTGTGCACACTTAGCAACTCCACAACACGGTAAAGATATTCATGATTATGTGATCAAAAGGGGGCTTGAGTCTGATGTTATTGTGATGAGTGCTCTTATAGACATGTATGCAAAGTGTAAAATTGTCAAATTTGCATGCCATATGTTTGACAAAATGCCTAGAAGAGACATTGTCTCATGGAATTCGATGATTCTTTCTTATGGAATGCATGGGTATGGTAAAAATGCCCTCATTCTCTTCGATCTAATGTAGCAAGCAGATGCCAAGCCAAACCACATTACCTTTTTACTCACAATTATGTTATTCATTGATAGAAGTTATTCAAACCAAAAATTTCTCCATGGAGGAGGGTAGGGATTAACTTGAAATCGATGGTATTTTAGGTGCTAATATTTTTTGGTTGATCTTACCACGCTTTCCATGTGTTGATTTAGAAAGAAACCATTGCAATTAATGAGATGGTCCCCAATACACAGAAGGACCCATGAATGTGATTCTGCGTCTAACATGAGAATGAAGTACACCCTTTAAAAGACGCAACATAAAAACACGTGAAATTGAAATTTCAATTCAGGATAACATAAAAAAATGATTGCAGAGTATTTGATGAAAGATGCAGGAAAAATGCTACAGTGATGAGACATCCTTGTCAGTGTTTTTGGAAAGAATAAGTTTAAGAAGCTCAAAACAACTCTTGGAGTCATGTTCAATGAGTGACCATAAACTTAGGGGTGTCAAAGTGGCTAATAATCATAGTTTATGGTGGATGATAGTCACCATAAATGAAATTTGTCATTTAGGTAATTTTTTTGGTGGCTAATGTTGGTGAATCACTATATTATATCGTGGTACCATATATTTTTTTTTAAAGGAAAAAATCTATCGTACATTAATTAAGTTGCATCTCGTGTAAATGTTTAATGTTGTGATGTTGTGAATGGTTTTCACATTACATGTATCATATATTTGTAATCACTTCTTTCAAGTTTACTTTAAGAAATAAAGGAAGAGGTGAAGGGCCTTTCCATAAGAAGGACTTGCAATAACTCCTCTCCTCATATCATGCTTTTAAACATTAGCCCATAAATCAAACACATGCCCTAATTTATCTAGTCTAGAAACCCTTGGATGAATATGATAATGAACTCCTCCCGACCACTAGTTCTAACCCAACTGTTGGATGTCTTTGGTTGGCATGTGTAAATGCCTTTAATTGATCCGTGGATATGTATGAAATCTAATTTTGCATTGAAATGATACAAACACCCAAATTAACACGAGGTATAGAAATTTCAACCTTATAACTCTCTCATCCAATATTAAATACTTCACTAATTATTCAAGGGGTAATCTACTTAACTGTATATTAAATATTAAAAACACTCGTCTTAACACAAGAAAATAATAATAGTATTTAATATAAAGTTACAATATAGTTAGATGCTAACTTGGCATCTGAGATCCCCTTGTTCATGGGACAATGAATGACCTTCATGCAATGATTTAAATATTTAATCCATGAAGGTATACATACCTTAATTTCCCTTGGATTAAAACCCATGACATTTAAAGGGGAAACACTTTAACACAATTCTAACATTAAATAAATACAAACTTAATTTGTATATGTATCAAAGTTAGTCTAAGAGTTGCATGAAATGCTAAATTTTGCACAAAAGCAAGGGAACTCCTGAAGGGTTGATCAGAATAGGCATGTATGGTTGATTACGATGATCATAGGTATGTTAGTTTGGTTTTCCCAATCCACAACTTGCACACATTTTTACTATTTTTAAAGGTACATCATGTTGGTTTACTTGTTCAACATCATGCACATTTGGTTGTGTTCATTAAAGGCATGTTAGTTCAATGACAAAACCAATAGCTTGTCAAGTTGGTCAACTTAGTGAGTTGTGTGTCATGTCAATCATCTTAGTGAACAACATGTCATGTTGATTAGTTTATTTATTGACATACACATTCCATTGTCATTGTTAGTGATGTGTTAGGTTGGTTATTAATATCTATTTTTTATTAACACTATCTTGGAGATTAAACCTATCAACATGCATGTTTAACTACAATTGCAAGAAGTATGCTAGGTTGGTCAACCCCATCAACAACATTTATGTTCAATTATGAATGTTGAGGCATACCACATTGGTAACCCGATTACCAACATGCACCTTTTGGTTATCACTAGTAGAAGCGTATTAGGTTGGTTAAATTGATCAACTACATGTATGGTTGATTACAAGTATTAAAGCCTCATTTGATTGTTCGATGCAATAAATAGTGTGTAAGTCTTGCTACCATTATTGAAGCCATGTTTTGTTGGTTAAATTAGTTAACATAACATACATTCAGTACGATTGTTAGATGTATCCAAGGATACTCATCCCATTTAAATTAATGCATAACATTGATGGGGGTTTGCTTATTGCTTGGTTGGTAAAAATAGTCTATTATTATTCCCCCACAAGTGTTCAATATTTCCATGTGATATGTTCACCCCTCATGGGCCAAATTTCTTTCTTAAGGGGGTTGTCTATTTAATATAGGGTTAGGTCAAAGTCTAGAGTGACTTTAGTAGAATAAATACCACTTAGTTGTAACTGTCGAGCTAAAGTGGTGATTTCATAACATTGGAGATGCTTCTACCACATTGAAATGTCTAAAATCAATTAATTGCCACATGCTTGTGTTCATCAAAAAAATTTCAATAAAAAAAAGAAATGTATGTCAAAGCAAGTTAAATAGCCCAATGCTCATTGACCCACACCACCAACATTCCTAGATTGATCTCCTTGCTTGCATTTGTTCGAGTTCAACCTCATCCCTCCTAGCATAATTCATTTACTCCACCATTATGTACACATGCATACTTCTAAAAAACATGGAAAACTTGACCATTGTCATGCCTTAAAAAAGAATTTCAAAAACATTGTTACATTTGCACCACAACATATACATATGCGCAATTTGTATCAATATTTCCTAATTTTCTATGTTCTCTTAATGCAATATTCTAGCACCTTGAAACCTCTTAACCCTATGAAGATCCTTGTATTGATTTCATGACCCTCTCTATTTTTTGGTTTCCTTAAATTGATCTTATAACACCCTCCATTAAAATCATTAGCTAAACTTACATATATTCAACTTGACAAATATTAAAACAAAAGCAATACTATAATTATAATACTTTATAAATGAAATATCTTAGTGTCCAAAAATAATAATATGTCTTTAAACCTCGCAAAATCAACAATATATCTACATATCTAAACTAATAATACATCAAAAATATATCTACACATATAAACTAATTATATATATTTAAACATACAACGCTACAAATACTCCAACTTGAGAGTGTAGCTAACAAGGACAATCCAATCAACAAAAGGCGGGAACCCTCCCCCTCGTTCCCTCTCTCAAATTCCAGGAGAAGGTGAAAACAAGTGCATTGGGAAGGAAAATTCCCAATCCAATGATAGAAAAAAAATTAAAAGAATTTAATAAAAAAAGGCAGCAAAACCTTTTAACTCTTTTAAAAAGTAGTTTTATTTGTTAGTCATTTTTTAAAACCCTTGCTGGTTCAAGGGTTTCATATTTGTGCTCCCGCTTTCCATACAGATTGCGGGATCTATCCTCCCTAGCTGAGCCGAGCCGAGCCGAGCCATGGGCAAGTGTCGTAGGAGTTCATCAGATGACCTGGCTTCCTCTGAGGAAGAACGACCACAAAATGAAGAACGAAGAAGAGGAAGACCAAGAGGAGCTTGAAGCTGTAACTCAGCCAATGGAAGACGACAACGAAGATGATGAAGACAATAAACTGGCGGATGTGTCCAGCCCAGAGGACGATCAAGATGCTTCTGGCAACGATGAGGCTGAAACCGATGACAATGTAATTCTATCAAACTCTATTTATTTTGCACTCCATTTATTTGATGAAATTGAAATCTTGCTTACTCTATTTCAAATTGTCACGTCACTTGTTCTACGCATGATCTTGGTGCATTTAGGTTTTAATCTTTAGCCTTTTGTGATTATAGGTAGATTCAGTTAATTTATAGCCTTCCCCAGTTCGCTAGGTTTGAAATGATAGTTTTATTTTTAATTTTGTGTGAGTTTTCTATGTGTACGCTTGTGTTGTAACAATAAACAATTGCAATTAACCTCTGTCCGAAGACTTTTTATTCATGCTATTGTGAATCTCTCCATAATCCCTCCATTGAGAAAGAGCAGCAAATCTAATCAAAACTCTAACTCGTTAACATATAAACTCCTACTCGTTAACATCTATCTGAAATGCGGCACTGAGAAAGATAATAAGGGAGGGATATGACTTCGAGATGAATCAGAATTCCCGTCTCCCCGCCCCTGGCTGCATGGCATACCACTGATTGATTAGATTATTTTATGCTAGCTTTTCCTTTCATAACGTCGGCATGCCTGTATGGTTTTGTATGTTTTATATAGGTGGAGAATAGAATTTCCTTTTCAACCTTCATTGGATACCCGGTTCGAGCTGCGCTACTTAGATACACTACCAGTTTGATAAAGCATCTTAAGTGAATTATTGAGTGTCCCCTATAAATGAAGTAAAACAAATATTATTTCAAGCTGGATTGAGCACATAGAGAAATTATTCCATTGTTTCCTGCCCTATTTCAGATCTTCTCTCTTTGTTGGTTCTCTATAACCGACAATCTATGCATCCCATTGATCTGAATCTGCTATTTTGAGGAATCATCAGGATCCTTGCCGAAGCCTCGAATCTGCCATTGCAGAAAATAAAAAATGATATGAAATCATCCCGTAATTCCCTTTTATTTCAACCAAATCAACCATTGTTCCCTTAAATTTACCAGAAATGGACCCAATCTAATATTCTCCATGAAAACGACAACATACAAGAAAAGTGATATATTGACAGATAATATAGAGTCTGCCTCTCTGCTGCTTCGATACAACCCTGCAACGCCTTACACTAAACTCGGGGCCATGATGATTGCGATGTAGATTAGCCGCTTTCAATTTTCGTTGTGGTTTAATTGTAGTACGAGTGGAATAGCACTGACCCATTCTTTCCTTAAAGAAAACCACCTCCAATCTGGAGTTGCAGACCCGGGTATCCCAGAGAGATTTAACCGAGTTTCAGAAGGATAATGACTCAATCAAGGAATATTTGATGTAGTAGGGTGTTACATGTGATATTTCAGGGCGGTGGAGGTCTAATGTACATGAGCTACTTTGTACCTATATCTATACCCTTGTTTATGCCTATAGAAAGGGCTTTGACTGACCTTTTCAATGTATGATTGGTTGGGTACCTGCTCTTTTATGTAACTATGAGGGGTTTTATCGTTAACCAGTATCAGTTAGTGAAATTTTAGTCATTATTCTTGTTTGCATTATGATCTAGATTTCTTCACAACCCAAAAAGTCCTGAATGACTGGCTTACTTTGAAAGAAGACTTTTTATGTCAAAAACAATTTTCTTGCTGATTTTTGTGTAATGAGATCCATGTAGCAGTTTGGCTGTCTCGAAATTAGCTTAATTAAAATGATATTTTTCTTGTGAAAGCTTTGAAATGTGTGCGATATTTTCATTACCTTAAGTTCTTTGAGCTGAAATGAATTTTTACTTAAAACGTTGGAGACAACTATCATTCACGTGTAAATCTATTTGTAACGTCTATTAAGTTTTGTTTTTATTTATTATATTCCATTGGTTTTTGTTAGTTGTCTTCAAACTTCCTAGATTAAAATATTATTTTATTATTTAGGTATTAAACTTTGTATCATAAAATTTATAGCGAAAGTACAAAATACATATTATTTTATTATTTAGGCATTGAAATGCACTTTGTATATACTACTGCCCACAGTATTCAAACGAAATAAGCAGGTCTCATTTTTTGCAAAGAAAAAATTACAGAGATTCAAAGTTGTACATTCCATAATTCCTTCGGAATACAACTTAAAACCACCTAATCTTCTAATTACTTTACTAAACATAGATATTAGAGAAATACATTATGACTGCTGACTTCTTCTTGCCCAATGTTGGAAGGAATGGAGTTTGGCTTTCCAAAATCAATGTCTTCCATCATTTGCTGAACTGTTTCTTCCTCCTTAGAATCTCTTTGAAATGAATTTGTTGACATGATGTGGTTAGAAGGTGCAAAGTGAGAGCCTTTACTAAGACTGATAATCATTTTCTTCAAGAATCAAGATATGACATTCTGCCTCAAAGACATTGATTTATGTGTTTTATGGTCCACATTATTCATAATTATAATATTTTTTGTAGTCCATTGGTGTTCATTTTAATTTACTTTAGAAGTCACTGGAAAAATAGAAGATATATTTCATTATATGGACTTTTCATGTCTTTGAAGAACCCATTTAAACTCTCGGGCTTCATTATAATCCACTAGTGTGACAATCAATAAAGAAACTTTGATGCAAGCTGCTGACTGATTGCTAAGCTTATCCAAGCAGCACATCCTCTCTTAGTATTTCTTGTAGAAAGCTTCAATATAATCCTCTTCTGGCTCTGCTTTTCGGAATGATGGTGGAGAATCTGCCATTGAAGCTCCACTCTTTCTCTCCCAAACACTAGACTCGGCTAGATCGGACTCACAAGATATGAAGTAAATTAAAACATCAACATGTTACCTCCATCACCAAGCAATAAAAGCTCAATCTAACCTCCAAAGTCTTTGATATTATTTAGAGAAATAGCGTACAAATGCCAATTTCGTTTTCTCAAGCATAAGCTTTCAACCCTTGCTTGAATGAGAGCAATGAGTTATGTTTATATATATTTTTGAGAGAATCCCAATGAAGAACTGATCAACCAAGTGGCATGTTGATGATAATCCCAACGAAGATTCAAATTCGCTAAGTGGCTGCTGATTTCTTCCAAGTGTTATTGTGACTAGCTGTAGAAGACTCTGTCGGCTGAGCGAAAATCCTCTAAACTAATGTGTGAATTGGATGAGTAATACATGTGTGCAATGAGTGGAGTTGAAAGGGGAGTATACTCCCACAAAATCTAAGCTAATTTTTTTTTTTAACTCATCCTCTAAACTATTGTGCGAATTGGTTGAGTAATACATGTGTGTAATGAGTGGAGTTGAAAGGGGAGCAGACTCCCACAAAATCTTAGCTAATTTCTTAGTTAACTCATCCATCAAACAAGTGTCCAATATTGTTGTGTATGTCCTTTATAAATTGTCTGCATATCTCCACTCTGGTGCTATGTGTTAGTTGTATTCTGTTGTGAGTAGATTGCGTGGAGGCTGAGCTGAATAGATGCAAGAGGGAGGCTAAGGGGAGTCCAACTGTCCAATTCTGAAATAAATTTGCCTTGAAATTTTCCAATTAGACCTTACCAAAACATGTGTACAGGCTGATGTGTGTAGTATTCTCAAGCTGCTGCATGGAGTTTGGAACTAACATAATGTATTTTGAATTTCCCTTTCTTGCAATGAATATGCGTGGAACATAAAGGGGGGATTGAGGTTGGGTCTACAGAAATTTGTGGTATCTGCAGAATTCAATGTGCTCCCTCCTTGTCTTGGCTTGTTTGGCACTTGAACTTATGGACCCTAGGTGGATGCTCCAATTTCCCTTTGACTCAGCCTTTGACTTCATCTTTATTTTCCATGTCATTTTTCTTAGCCCCTTTGACTTGGAAAAAATAATAAACAAATCACCACTTATTAATTTTTTTATTTTTTCTTCACTTTTTTCCACTAACATTAGAGAAAGTGGGGTTTTAGGGGGCAATAATGACTTTGTGACCCTCAAAGTGTACATTAGAAGAATGTTGGGATGGAGAGCATGAATTTTTAGTACTTCTAAGCCCCCAACATCTTCTAGGCTCACTTAGTTACAATTTTTAATAGACAGATTGCCCACCCTGAGTCTTCTCATTGTTGAACGAAGCTTCTCTATAAAAAAATCATAATCTTCATCATCCTCATAGTCGTTTAGTGATGGGTTACCCATCAGCAAAAGCTTCATGACCTCTGTCCTCAATTCTTACATACTCCTCATCCTCCTCCATAACTGATGCATATTCATTAGGGAGTTGCCTTTAGTTGCAGAATATTCACATATTTCAAGGTAATTATAAATATTTTTCAAACTAACAACTTCATTTCACCACCATGGCACAGAAGAAGATAATTACGGAACCAATGAGATGACTGATAACTCCCAGTAATAAATTAATTTGATGCTTGCAAGCTCAGTGATGTGAAATTAATGGGAGGAATGACTTGGCCATTGTTAGAACCATGCACATTAACTGATAAAGAAGTGACTGGGTCTCTGTTATCCAAGCAAAGGCTTGTATCCCTCCACCACAATTTTTGTACATGGAACGGTCTAGCTAAACTCAAGTTTTATTGCCTCTTTCGTTGTCGAAGTGCTAGTGATGTATATGTATGTCATGTTGTGAAATTGAACAACGAAACTATGATTGTTGCATGGCTTTAACTGATTGTGGCATCACAATGGAAGGGCACAGTAATATTGATCCATAATAATGGGATTTGAGATGTTAATCATGTTCACATATTGGAACATTATTTGTTGGGCACACCCAGAACCCCCTACCATGTTTTTATGCATATTGATTAATTTTCTGTGAAATTGAGAGAAGATCCATTAACAAAAACGTCTCAAACTGTATCTTTTGAATCCCTGCTGCCAAGACGTCCAATACTTATTCTGTGTCAAGGCCCACAAACTAGTTTGTTGATTTTAATGTCTGAGCTTTGTGTAATTACAAAAACACAATCATCTCTTGTTGCAATTTTCCAATTCTGAATCACTACATGTCGAGAGGCTGAGACGTGAATTCCATTTGTATTTGGGCTATCCCCAAGAGCAACAATTTCCAAGTTTGACTTGAACATGTGTTGACCGAGCTATTTCAAAATGGATTTTTGGACTGTCCTTGAACTTCAAATCTCTCAAATGTACATTTGAGCTAGAATATACCATAAATGATGTGGGGACACTGTGGAAAATATGGTTTTGGTCTCGGTTGCAATCACCAACCCACCATTTCTGGGTTGTCCCATCAATAATGCCTTCGCTATCAATAGCTAATCCTTGGACCTTGGATATCATAAGCTATTCATTGTGGTCTTGGACGAATTTGGTAGAATATATTCTCCTTAGACTTGGAACCCAAGCAGAGGGAATTCCATGTTATGTGATGCATCCTCAGACTTGGGAAGTCATCGAAAGTAAATAGATATCTTATTGACATTCCATGCAATTATTTGGGAGATAGTAAGGTTAGATATTTTTCATGTTAATTAGCGGTCAAGAAATAGTCATTCTGCAATTGATGGCACAGTCTATTAGTGGTCGTAGCTTGTGGAATATGACTTTGCATACATGATTGTTTTAAGATGGTTGCAAGGAGGAGAATCATTACATATGATTATGCAACACGTTGTGTCTGAAAATGTTTGCACTGTGGAGAAGTTAAATTGGAATAGGGGCAATCTTGTTTGCTGCAACCACAAATCTGACATTCTTTTATACCAAGGATCTTACTAAGCTAATTTTTGGTCTTTCAAGATTCTTTTCCTAGTAGTGTTCAATGTTCTAAAATGTGTTTTTATCAAAATTTGAATTTTTAAGCCAATGGTATTTTTTGTTTTAAAATTACATCTCTAGAAAATATTTTGTTTTCCTGGACATTTAATGTAGTTATAGTTTATAAGCTTCAAATTCCATGAGCACTGATTATAATTTAGTTCACTTATCATATATTGGCAATTTGAAATTGCATCGTGATGCATGCCAATCATATAAATAGTCAAAATTGAATTTTAGGATCCTATAATGAATTGTGGAACAAAATTTTGTATTTTCATATTGAACTATAGTGTTCAGTGTGTTTGTTTCCATAATTCTATTTTCAATTGACAATAACTGAAGGGGTTAGTCAAATTTGAAGGTTGTTGCTACCTTCTATTGTTGGTCATAGAGTCTGTTTGATTTTCTATTTTAAATTTGTTGTGCAAAATTTTAATTTATTTGCATGTAATTGTTGGGTTTAGAAGTCATTTTTTTATTAACCTTGTTAGTGCCCAAATCATGTTACCATAAATGGAATCACAGGATATTTTTCCAATAGATGGTCAAGAAAGAGGAGTATTTAAAAACATCTATAATATTTTTTTAGAAGTACCATAGTACACAATAACATTGAGTACTATCATGGGAAAGGAATGTTTGGATGTAAGTTTGGTTGCATTGTAGGAGGAAGGCTTTACTTTAGAGTATCCTTGAGCTGAGTTGTTGATTGGATTTTTCACAAAGGAAAAATTCGTAATTTTATTAATGATAACAAAATTACATGTTACACTTTGTTGTAATTTCAAATAAACAGGCAATTAATTTGCATCTATAGGCTAATATACAAAAGGAGTGAAAATTAAATTTTCCTCCCTTTTTTCTTTTCAACCTTTCGCCATGGACCTGGTGATGGCTCGGTTGTGATAAGTGCGAGTTGATTTTCAACTGTGTTTGCTCCATTTTCCTTACCCGAATCAGAAGTGTCTGAGTTATGGTGTCTTTTGTGTCCTCCACTTTCTGGTGCCCTTGGTCCAATGATGCTGGAGCAGTGTTTGGAGGCTCTAGCATCTCTTGTTCTTGTGTCCCTATTTCAGTTGTTGTCTGGTTGTTTTCTTCTGGGGTAGGTTCCGTCACTTCTTCTTCCATATCCAGTTATGTTTTATCAGAGGGATATTGCCAGCCCTTTGTAGCTTTTCCTATCTTTTTCTTTGTTCTGTTGTCTCTTTTAGCTTCTGGACAAGTGTTTTGTAAATTCCCTGTATTCTTGCATATTCTGCATTTGAAAGCAGTATTCTCATAATCGAGATTCTGCATCCATTTTTTCTATTTGTGAGTCAGTAGGATGCATTCTGGAAGCCCCTTGCTGAGATCCACTTCCACGCAGATGCGTGCAAAAGTGTAAACCCTCTCCTCTATGCATTTGGTATCCGTTTTAATATAACTCTGAATCATGTCTCCAATTTTCCCAATACATCTTCATTCCAGAAATGAAGTGGGAGGTTGTAAATTCGTACCCAGACCGGCATTTTGGTGACCTCCATGGTATTTGCATCAAAATCTGGAAACCATGGTTGTGTGAATAGTTCGGTGGAACCCCAGAACCATGGTCCAGCCTTTTGAATATGTTCTCTGGCTTCCGAGGATAAAAATTTAACAATGAAAAACCCTTTTGAACAGAGGTGTATTTCACATTCCATCGTCCAGTTAGTGAAGATCCACTGAAAGAGTTCCATTGGCCTTGGCCAAAAGAAGTTGAATATGCATATGAGTGCTTGTGATTCAAAGATGGATCTATAGTCATCAATCTCAGGTAATTCAATCTGTAGTTCTGGAATCTAGTTGAGCTGTTCTACAATATACGGTTTAGGGGCATTTGCGGTCTGTTCTGTAGGAACAACAGATTTATTTTTCCCCTTAATAATTTTCTTATAGGATGTTCCTTTGGGGTACTCATGGCAGGTAGAGTTTGATCCTCGGGGTCCCTCAGCACTGTACTGCCAAAAAACACCCCCTCTTAATCACAGATTGAGCTAGATGGTGGAAGCATGGCAAATGCCATAATCCTTAAGTAAGTCGGAATCCTGTAGCGACCTCCCTCCATAAATGAGGGACTTTTCCTGACAAGGGTATCCAATGGTTTTCCCAATAGTTTTCTTTAGGTCTGTAACCTGTGCATGTGCATGTATCCAAACCAATATACTATTCCCCATAGGGGTCTTGATAAAGATATGAAAACTATGTGGGCTTACCTGATAGTTGTTGATTGGATTGTTTGGACTATATAGAAAAATAATTATTTTTTACTTTGTGTTTAGATTATACATGAAAATTAAAATTCTAACATTTAATAAAATCACAAATCTCACGTTCTTTTATACCAATTTTTGTTCTTTCAAGAGTCTTTTCCTAGCAATGACTATTGAGTAGTCTATGGATGGATGAGGATCGAGATTAAAACTTGAAGGTTTGAGTGCTAGGTGGGGAAGTTGTTGATGTAGGTTGTGAAGACTTGAAGACTTTCCATTGCATAATGAAAATTTGTCATGACTTGCTTGTAAATTGAAATCATGAAGACTCAATAGATTTTTAGGATTGTTACCATGTATTGTGAGAGGATGGATTAGAGCATGAACCATTAAGTGGATTTAAGATTGAAAATGGGAGGTTGGATGATCAAAATGGTAGTTAGAGACACCATTTCCTATCAAAGTTAAAATCCCAAAATATTTGTACTATGTGGAGTAAGGATAGAGCTAAATATTAATGAATATAACTATAGGTAGAACCAATTCTCACTCGATTGGAAATTGTGCTTGAACATATTTTCCAGACTTGAAAATAACATATTCAACAATATCATAGGATCATATCAACATACATCAAAATTTCAAAGGAGCATGGCATGAAGTTGTGAACTAAGATGGACAAAGTTCAATTTGTCCATTATTAAGAGTCAAAGCCAAAATCATGTTTCAAAATATGGTAATACACAAAAAATATAATAACTTAGGTAGAAGTGGCAAAGAAGGTCCTCATTCTTTTGTGCAGTGTTGCTCCAATTGCAAAAACTTATTTTTTTGGATATACTGGATATTGGGCCTCTTAACCTTGCTAAGCAGTCCATTTGATGTTGCATCTAGGTTGCCCATGTTAATGATAATAAGGTAGATGCCTAGTATGTGAAACTAGGCATGATTTTGGTTTGTCTCGTCAATCATAGTTGATTTTTTCTAGAAGTGATTGGGTCAAGCATATGTGAAAAACCAAACTTAATCTTTTCAAGATTTGTTTTCAATTTTTTCACTAGGTATTGACAATATATACGAACACTAATAAATTCCAAAATAGTATTGGAAAATGAGATGAAACCAAACTGCCATTTTAGTGACAAACATAGTGGTTGGGTTGAAGTGTGGGAATCGTGGTATAACAAAAGGATCTGCTCTTCCCTGGAGGACCCTCTTCAAAATATTCGAGACATTAATCCAGATAAGAAAATTTAATAATAAAGAAATCTTCGGAGTATAGATACACTTCATAGTAATTTTTTTCCCAGTTTGAATAGATCCACTTGTACAGTTCTAATATAGGTGTTGTGAATCAGAATTCTGTGCATGTGACTGTTACACTGAAAACTGTCACCTTGACATTCTGCTGACTGTATGAGCTCATTAAACACTCATACATGCCTCCTCTGCAAGTCTTACAACCTTTTTTCCTCATTCCAAGCCCTGAAACTGGAAGAAAAAACCCTAAAAATCTCTGAAACTTAGGGTACGCAGGTAACATGAAGCCTGCATGCGTTTTTAGCTTGGGTACGCATGTAATGTGAAGAGAAACTGCATTCTAGAACGCACTTTTCCAGTGTAATGCCTGCGGTACCCCTGTAAAGTCAAAAAAGCGCGAAATTAAACCAAAAAAGTTGAATTTTGGTCAATTCTGGAAGGTTCTGGATGAGATTTTTTGGGGATGAGTACGCTTTTGTAAGGTGCATGTATCCCACACCTTAAGGAACTAATCCCTTGATGTGAGGAGCCTATCCCTTTGAAGGAGGATTCTATCCCTTTAAAGGTGGAATCCTAACCTCCTCATCTGCTCTATAAAAGGAGGCATTGGGTAGCCTTTTGGGTGAAGTTCAAGAAGTGAAAGAAGTTTTTTGGAGAAGATTTTTGAGCTGAAGTGCTGTTGAGATTTAGATTTCCTTCTGCTGAGCTTTTGAGAGGAAAGATCACATACCTCTTTTTTCCCCTGAAGGAAGAGTGCAAGACTTGTCAAAGTAGAGGAGACTCCTGCTTCGGACCCCGGGAAGGCCTTTCGAACATCAAGGCAAAGGTTGTAAGGTTCTTCTGTATATTTTAAGATTAATACAATCAAGTTCTGTTTTTCTCAATAAATTGTCGTTCGATTGTTTATTTCAATAAGCTGTCGTTTGATCGTTTATTTCATAGATTCCTCGATCACTATGATAGGTATGTTTTATGATTATTTGTTATACAGGTGCTATTGATATTTTCTTGTTTGTGATTGCAGATCAACGAAAGATGATACTTTCTTGTGACAAAAGGGCCCTTGTTGCGACGAAGGATTATTGATGCAATGAAAGCACTGCGACCGCAAATAAGCATTTGGATCTAAGGTAGGATCGACACCTTCATAGCATTTATTTGTAAAACTAATATATCTAGAGAAAGACAAACTTAGTTGTTCGTTTGTTGCTAGATTGTCTTCTGACACTAGGGAGATCGGTCTTGTCCGCAAGAATGATTTATCCGGCCAACAGTGACTCATAGAAAGAAAGAAGGTTTGTGACCTATTTCTTAGAGAACTCTACCATCGTGAACTTTATAGCTTGGGCTCATAAGGAAACCTGCACATTTAAAGTGCATGCTAATAGAGGGCATTTATTTGCAACACGTTTTGTGGTTTATTCTTGACCCATTAATTAATGACACCTATGATTAATAACTTTGGTAATTTTAAATATTGTAAAATTGATTACAAAATATAGTCGTTGAAGTGGAGGGGTTTATTTGAGACCTTATCCTTGAAATAAATAGTCTCTGAGGATGAAAACACACGTTTTCCCATCACTCCTTTTTCTAAGCACAACACCAAAATTAGAATAGTGTCTTTGCATATATTAGACAATAGATAATGGTCATCATGTTGGTTTCCTGCAAAAAAAGTTATTGTTGGTCCATAAGGATCATATGCATGAGCGTTACTTTTTGCTTTTTATTTACTATAAAATCAAGAAAGTTCACCCAAAATATTAAGGTTTTCCCTATGATAGACTTGACAATAATTTGAAAGCTTGCTTTGATTTCAAAGCCCTCTCAAATTAAGGTCCCCTAACATTTCCATTGTTACCATTTTTTTTTTCAAATACATTTTTTTTAAATATTTTTTGAACACTTGCCATGCAACCTTAGGTCCAAAGGAAATATATATATATATTTTTTTGCCTAAGTGATCTTGATTGAAACGTGTTAACTACCGATCTATTTATGAGTACATCCAATAATATTACTTTACCATACCCCTAAGAATACATCTAAGCCATTATTTTTTGTGCTTGGACTATCATGTTAGTCCCTAAAGAACAATTTGGGTTCTTCCATTGCTAATAGAAACAATCATAGAGCTCTTTCCATATGAGCCACGTTGACATATTTTCAAGTTTCTTTGTGTATGTCAGTTCCTTTGAGAAAACTCAAACCAACAATAACCTAGGCACCTCTGTTTGTACTACCTTTAATCTCTGACACTTTTTGATTGCCACTTCAAGGAATTCCTTCATTGTGCGAGGCAAGGGATGTGTTGACTAGCTAGTGAATAGTAAACATCCCAATATTTGTGGTGTTCTTGGCCTTAATAGCTTTATTAGAAGGCTTAGAAATTGATCTTTGCCTAGAGGAATAACCATAAAGCTCTAGGAAAGTTTTGCATTCACTCCCAAAGTTCCCTCTATGGCTCGGGCTCATAAGGAAACATGCTCATTTAAAGTCTATGATAATAGAGTTCATTTCTTTGCGATAAGTTATATGGTTTTATCTTGACCTCTTAATTAATGACATTTATGATTAATTACTCTTTAGTAAAGTTTAATATATTGTAAACTTGATTAAATTAAATTATTATGCACTTGGATAATTCATTATATTAAAAGGTACCCCTTCAATGGTATTTTAGGTATGTATTTGAGAAAGTGGCATTCATGGGACACCTAACCTAGTGGTAAAGATGTGTCCTTGACCCACATGTGTTTGTATGTGTATGTGTGTGTTAAAGGGGCTTCCAATATGAGGATGAGTTGCATTACCCTTGAGATGCATTATCCAGTCACCTATAAATATGAACATTCTGATTGGGTTACTTGTTACATGGATGCATTTTGTAATATTCCTAAAATTAGCATGCGGCTAATAGGAATATTAAATTTTGTTTCTTGCACTTAGTAGGTAAATAAATGGGGAAAGAGACCCATATTCAACTTGTATTGGCATAAAAACCCTCTTGGTGTGAAAAAGGGGACATTCTAGTGGCTGGATTTTTCACTTTCCATGTATGAATAGGAAGAGGTTCATGTTGATTTAGTCAAATTGATCAAGTCAATAGTGCAGTATGGAGGAGCAATCTTGATAGAGCTACAACGCAATTTTGGAGGGAAAGGATTCACATGGTGTTGGAAACCCTAATAGGTGGGACCCAAGGTGAGGAGGCTCACAAAATTTTGGGGTTAGCTTATGGATTATTGATTTTGGTCTACTTAGACTCTTGAGAATTCTATTTTTGTTTAACAGAGTTGTAGTGCTATTTAGCACAAGGTATTCCTGCTTAGGGATTCCTTCTCCTACCTTGAGTAATCTCTTGGAGGAGAATTGTTCAACAATTTCCCACATCCGTCTTGAGGCCAAGAATCCTCCTTCAGCCACAGTGTTATTCTTGTAGCAAGGGACATTGTGTTGCAGGGTGTTGTAGTGGGAGACTCACAACACTAGCTCCTGAGCTTATCTTTCAGAGGAGGGAGATCCCCTTGCTTTACAAGATCTGTACAAGAGATTTCAGAGCTTATTTCACGTCATGGCATTTGGCCAAATCACCTTCCATCTTCTAAAACGCAGTTAGCTTTAGAAACTGCTTCATTTTCTAGAGTGCTGTAGTAGCAGGGTTTGATCCCTTACCGGTGAGTTTATTCCTAGGAGGAAGGGCCAACCCTTCTCCCGGAAAGCTCTATATCTCATTCTTCTTCTGTCATTTGTATATTACAGCCATATTTTATATAGAGTTGTATCCTAGCTACATTTTTCATATCTGCAGATATTTTCTTTTGTACATTTGTCTCTTATGAAACCCTGGCCAGGTTATTCTTATCTTGTATAAAGAGGGAGGGAACTCCATTTTCTCATCTAATGGATGCTTGTAGACTCCAAATATATTATTTCACACTTTATTCTACATAAAACCTTAATAAAATAGCACTTTTCTTTCTTCAGTCCTTTCTACATGAGCTAGGCTATGGGGTTTGGGCTTATTTGAGACATATGGAATTGGGGAGATCTGTCTATACTGGCTAGAGTGATTTGTTTCACCTCTAATTATGCATGTGAGTTGTATATGACGTATTATAAGGGACCCAAGTCACATTCCTCATGGATATAGAATTATTTTCTGAAGACAGCTATTTTATGCCCTATATTGCTGCATTTCCCCACTTGGGAAGGAGGATATAAGCCATATGCTTGCTGAGGTTCTTTCATCTGTTGGTGAGATGTTATTTTACATCTAATGAGCTGATCTACATTTCCATGTTTATCATTTGCTGAAGCTCCAACTTTATAATACCCTAAGGTATTCTCATTGTTGTAGAAAATCCCTGTTTTGGGATATTATAGTGGTATAAAAGCTGCTATCTTGGCTCAACATGTGGATTTCAGATCCAATCAGAAGATAAGAAGAAGAGGAGAAAAAAATTATGGAGAGGATGAGATTACTCTCATTAATTTTCATATCTAAGAGGAAAGAAGAAAGATGCAATGAAACTCCAAGAGGGTTTCAAGAGGGAGAAAGCTGCAGTGAGACCTCTAGAAGGTTTCAAGAGGAAGAAGAAGATCCATGCACTTCCCGTTCTCATAGAGGAAGTGGAGAGCAAGAATACCACTTAGAACATGAGATCTTGAGTGGGTATTTGGCAGAGTACAAGTGCCAACCTAGGGATTTCAAAGAGACCCTAGATTTTCCTCAGTTTATCCAACTGAGAGAAGAAATAAGGCCATGCAGTAGGAGGATGATAAGGGTAAATAGATTCCTATTTTCTACCTTCAATGGATCACCATTATGTACAGTAGAATCTTCGGTGATGAAGTTAGAAGCATTTTTCTTGCTACATACAGTAGTGGAAAAAGAGGCTGTGGAGATCTCAACGCTGCACTTGGAGGGCAAGGCAAGCTCTTGGTGGTTCAACCATGTGATTCATGCAAGAGTATCTACTTTCTCTGATTTCACTCATAGGGCGATCATAAGATTTGACAGTGAGAGATTAGAGAAGGAGGAGACCTCATCCCCATTTGAGGAGACCTTTATTAATGCTGTCACATTCATGAGGGATTAGCCATCCATATCAACAGTTGGATCAACCAACACAATTAAGAGAGGAACTCTTGCAGCCATACAATATGTTCCCAAGACTAAACAAGGTATGCATGTAATTCCATTTCGGATCATTTCAGAAAATATTATGGAAAACCTTGGGAATTTGTCCTCACTTGGTCAAGGACCAAAACACATTGCTGGGGTGAAGCAACAAGTCTACACTACACTACGTGACCTTGGTCTAAACAAAGAAGGGATGAGCATTCATTCCATTGTACCTTTATTGGGTTGCATGCAGTATGAGGGGTTAGGGTGCAAGATTGTGGGGGGCATAATGACTGTTGTGCCACTTTCTGTCAACCTTTTGCCTTCAGCACACTTAGATTCTTTTGGATTCAAGAGGTTGATTGATGAGAGGTCTTCTCTAGAGGATCTCCAAGGGGTTACATCTCAACTTCCCATGAGGTGTAAGGGGAGAAATCTGTTTTGGGAGATTGGTAGTCTTCATTGGGAAGATACCAAAGGAGAGAATGATTGGAGGCATCCACATTTGGATGAATGGAGGTGGATGGAGAGCAAGAGGTTGGTGAGCCACTTGCAGTTCTATGACACAGGGCAGCAGGAAGAAAATTTGCATTGGCTACTTTTGAGAGAGTTTGGCCATCTTGGGTTATACTCTTTGTCAAGAATTAGGGAGGCATGGCATGGCACCCATATGTTAGAACAACAGAAAACTTGTTTGTATGGGGCATCATACAAGATAACCATCCTGATCCTACTCTATGGCTTGTATGAGGGAGAGATGAGGGAGAAGCAAGAGTTGTTGTTGCTGTGGTTGCACTTGGGAGAGTATGGGCAGAAATATTCCCATACTTTTCATGAAATTTCCAAAGAGAAGGAAGGCACATTCAAGGTGCAAGGAGGCTACCCTTCAGCATTGAAGGCTTATGAGAGACTTCCATGTAGGAAGAAGATATTCTCACATAGTAGCATGATGGTGGATGTCTTTGGCATATGGAATGTCAAAGGGAGGAGTCATGGAGCCTTATTACTAAGGCCTACAACACTGTCACATAGGAGCATGTTCTTATTGATGGAGAATTCCAAGGAGGGTATGTATCCTTTCTTCTTGCAGAATTTTACGAGGAGGTTCTCATGGGAGGACTCATTCATGGACTTTACTTTCAGCCTACTCCTTATGTATGGTAAGAAATGCATTTCTACACTTGTTGATTACTCCATTGAGTATTTGTATCTTCTCACCATATATGAATAGTGCATGGCTCCACAAGAGAGCAAAAGTATTTTTGGGTTTCATGGTCACTTTAGGGCCAATATTTGTAATGATAATAGCCCATCTATACATGAATTTGGGCAAGTACATTGTTATTTTGATTATGTACAGCTGATATTCATTGTTTCTTACTACCCATGGTGGAGGAGCAAACATGCACAACATGTAACTCATTGAAAAATCACTTGCCACATGATATTCTCAGACAACAGTTGGGAAGACTGCGCAACATCCACTTGGAGAACCATTTGTGCCATCCAAACTTGCACACAACATTCAACATTTTTCTGATTTGGATGCCATATGGTGGTGATGTGCCATTCATCTTTTATGAAATGGTTTGGGTTGGCATGGCTCATGACTTGGGAGAAAGGGTCCTTGGAGACTCAATCTTCTTCTTGCCATTGGAGGGAAATCATGTTGCAACCCAAGATCAACATGCCCTCTACACTTATCATAAGTGGAGAGGAGGAAAACTTGGGATAGGCCTTCTTACCAATCATGTTCATTTTTTCAGCCCACCTACACTTCAGGAGCCAAAGGTGGAGGGGATTGTGCATGATTTGCCATGTTGGAAGGTAACTCATTTCATATGGATGATAGCTTGGGGGTGGAGGCTTCACTTGGGGGATGAGAATTTCCCATGCATTTTAAACTCCATGGCTTGAGAAGACCTCTAGACAGCACATAGTTGTCTCCTTGAGTATGTTACTTTTTCATAATGATAGCCATTTGGGATGTACACCAAGTGCTAACTTGTGTGCTTGGGAGAGACAATGTGCAATTTTCATTGTTGAGACATCATCTTCTTCTTTTGGAGAGCACATCATATGAGGATGCTACAGGAGCATAGGAGGAGACTTTCCAGTTCTATCCTTGCAGTTTCTTGAGGACAAGCAACATTTGGGAGGGGAGGACTGTAATATTCCTAAAATTAGCATGCAGCTAATAGGAATATTAAATTTTGTTTCTTGCACTTAGTAGGTGAATAAATGGGAAAAGAGACCCATATTCAACTTGTATTGGCATAAAAACCCTCTTGGTGTGAAAAAGGGGACATTCTAGTGGCTGGATTTTGCACTTTCTATGTATGAATAGGAAGAGGTTCATGTTGATTCAGTAAAATTGACCAAGTCAACAACGCAGTATGGAGGAGCAGTCTTGATAGAGCTACAATGTAGTTTTGGAGGGAAAGGGTTCACATGGTGTTGGAAACCCTAATAGGTGGGAACCAAGGTGAGGAGGCTCACAAAATTTATAAGGAGGAAGATAGTAGAATTTTGGGGTTAGCTTATAGATTATTGATTTTGGTATGCTTAGAATCTTGAGCATTCTCTTGCTGTTTAGCAGAGTTGTAGTGCTATTTAGCACAAGGTATTCCTGCTTAGGGTTTCCTTCTCCTACCTTGAGTGATCTCTTGGAGGAGCATTGTTCAGAAATTTCCCACATCCGGCTTGAGGCCAAGCATCCTCCTTCAGCCACATCGTTATTCCTGTAGCAGGGGACATTATGTTACAGGGTGTTGCAGTGGGAGACTCACAACACCATCTCCTAAGCTTATCTTTCAGAGGAGGGAGCTCCCCTTTCTTTACAAGATCTGTATAGGAGATTTCAGAGCTTATTTCACATCATGGAATGTGGTAAAATCACCTTCCATATTCTACATCGTAGTTAGCTTCAAAAAATGTTTCATTTTCTAGAGTGCTGCAGTAGCAGGGTTTGATCCCTTGCCGGTGAGCTTATTCCTAGGAGGAAGGCCCAACCCTTCTCTCAGAAATCTCTATATATCATTCTTCTTCTTTCATTTGTATATTACAGCCATATTTTATACAGACTTGCATTCTAACTACGTTTTTCAGATCCAGATCTGCAGATCTGCTCTTTTGTACATTTGTCTCTCATGAAACCCTTACCGGGTTATTCTTATCTTGTATAAAGAGGGAGGGATCTCAATTTTCTCAGCCAATGGATGCTTGTAAAATCCAGATTTTTTATGTCACACTATTTTCTGCATAAACCCTTAATAAAATAACATTTTTCTTGCTTCAGTCCTTTCTGCATGAGTTAGGTTATGGGGTTTGGGCTTATTTGATACATATTGACTTGGGGAGATCTGTCTATACTGGCTAGAGTGATTTGTTTCACCTCTAATTATACATGTGAGTTGTATATGATTTATTCTAAGGGATTCAAGTCCCATTCCTCACAGGTATAACATTATTTTCTGAAGACAATTGTTTTATGCCCTATATTGTTGCATTTCCCCACTTGGGAAGGAGGATATAAGCCATATGCTTGCTGAGGTTCTTCAATATGTTGGTGAGATGTTATTTTACATCTAATGAGCTGATATACATTTCCATGTTCATGATTTTCTGAAGCTCCAACTTTAGAATACCCTTAAGGTATTCTCATTGTTGTAGAAAATCCCTATTTTGGGATATTACACATTTAGTTTGATCTGTAAATAATTTTATTTCCCCCAATTTTTCACAACTTCATTGTGATTTTAACAATTTTCAATATAGAATAAGACAAATTTGTATGGTTAAACTGTATTTCACACACACATTTGTCATTTCCTCTGAAGGACACAAATTTCTTGGATAATGATACATAGGATTGAATTGGAAATTTAAATGGAAAACAAAAACTAGCAACATTTGGACATAGCTAACATAAGTTGGTTCGAGATATGTTTGGATTTGCAAATAAAAAGAAGCAAGTGCTAAAAATGTTATGTGTTATGTTATTTGTTATAACTTATTTTCATTTCAAACATTTGTACAAACTTTGTTAGCTGATAGGTACCCCAATAAGAGATTGAGCACAACAACATTAACACTTGCAGATTCAACATGTACGATTATAAAAGTTCGCATGAGTCCTTCCTTTTATCACTTTGTACTTCTTTTGATGCATGCGAAATAACCGTTTAGGTTGACCCTAAGTACCACCAATAGAACTACTGAATTTACACCATATGAAAATACTTGAATTCTATTGATGGAAAAATAATTGCCTTTTATTAGTTAAAGCATCCATTGTATCTATATACTGTTCATAAACATAAAATTTTTAAAAATAGGAGTGAAAAAACATCTTGCACAAAGCAATATTTATATCATACTAGCAAGCCAAGAACCTTCAAATTATTAATGACACCATAATTGCGCAAAGATGCAGATAATTTGCATTTAACACGTGCCTCAATCTTGATATAATATAAAATTTTGAATGATTGGTTTCATGTAAATGTAATATACAACATGCTATATTGTGATATGTGTATGCACATATTTTCTCAAGCTCCACACAGAAGAAGATTTGAGAACTAAGGAAAAATATTTATGATGTTACTTGTTTACAAATTTGAGAAAGCCTCAAGGGTTACAATCAAAATCTAGAAATTTTTTTTCTTGGTGGAATGTGAGACATTCTTGGATTTGTATAACACTTTAATGCTTGTTTAGGATCTAGGTAAGTGTGAATGAATAAAAGCTTTTTGTCATTGTTCTATATTGGATTCCCATTCTCTCTAATTTATCAAAGGCAATTTAAAACCTGATTAGACTAAGGGACACCATATTCCATTGCCAAAATTTAACCTTACATGGAAGTTCACTACACTTGTTTGATACTTCCACACATTTTGAGGGCATGCCAATAGAAATGTCATTGTTGTTGGATACACTGGCATTGGTTAGATTTAGAAAAGTTCTTTTTGTCAAATATGTTGTTTTCATGAAGTAATATTTCCAACCAAGAGGATAAAGACTTGGCATGTATAGGACATAGTTGTGTTATTTCTTACATGTATTTGTGATTTATTAGTATTCCACCACTAATAACTTCATTACGTAGTTGTCTGTTTAGTAGTGTATTACAACAATGACTTGTTAAAGGAAAACGATTATAGTTTGTTTGAACGCCATAAACTGGAAGGAAATCTAGCTTTGAATTAGAAAATGGAATATATTATGAAAAATATGCTTTTTGATCAAATATAGGCCCGTTGCTTGATCATTAAAAAAAAAGTCATGACAATAAACAATGATTTTGGACACGATGAATTACATAACTCTCCAGCTCAAAAACAAGTTAGCATATTCTGTTTTGTCTGCATCAGAGAAAAATGAATGAATAACCTTAAGTCTGCTTTGAATATTTATAGAGTCATTTTAGAGATTCTAAATGGAAATTGTGTGTGCTAATCTTGCTCAATTAATTAGAGGGAAAACAAGGTGCATACATAATTTGTTGGCTTATGGGAATTGGATTCCTTTTCCCTTGGAATAGTACGTTGATAATTGAATATTACTATATTGAAGCTATATTCCTAGTTAGTACCACAATTTACAAAGTCTTGTCTTATTCTTTTTTAGTTCCTTGTTGTAATCTTGTGTCAGCAATACTTTGCTCCACCCATTAGATTTCTACTAACCAATTTTATTGTTGAAGTGCCACTGCTTCTTAGAGATAACTAGAGGAAACGATACAACTACAAAAGTGGAGCATGAGACATTCTTAGTATAAATTGCCAGCTCTGTTTTTTTTATTTGTGACATTTTATTTTCTTTGTTTATACAGGCCATCTGGCCACATAGTGGCCACTATTTCCCAACTAAAGAAAACTTGTTTGAGTTTCTTGCTTTTATGGGGGAAAATGACATTAAAAATATTGCTGATGTTGAGGTATATATCATAAAAATACTTTATAGTCTACTTTAGTTTATACTCCAGTGTTCATCGACTTTCATGTCTTATACCCTGCATTGTAACTTTTTTTGTTTTCTTTTTGTAGAAAATGGACTTAGTATTGACGGTAAGAAACAAGGATTGAAGAAAGAGGGGAACAATAATACTAGAGTGACAAAGAGAGAGAAGTGTACTGGTCTAGTGGTACCCGTAGAGCCAATATCCCGCATAAGACACACAAATAAAGACTGATGGTCAAGTTTTCAGAGTTGGTGAATTCACTTGCAATTCCTTGGCAAGATAATGATAATGTTTTGAAGTGATGAACAATATTTTATCTCTAAATTGTACTCCAACCAATATTAAGTTGGAAACTCATATTGTGATACTTGACATTTTATATAATATAATTTATGTCACTGGAATTATTTATAGTTACACTTGATATTACTTGGTATTGTAATTAACATATGTAACTTTGCATTTTCATATTAGATGAGCATGTAAATTGTATGACATTTTTTTTTAAATTTAGTTGCAAAATCATACTAAGTAATTTATGTTGATTAATAATGAACACATAAAATCAATCTAAAACTATTAAAATAGTAGTTTATATTGATTAATGATGAACACAAATAAAATGAATATATGACTAAATTAGTCATTTATAATAATTATTAATGAAAGTAAATGAAATGAATATAAATTACTAAATTAGTCATTTATATAATGAATAAATGACTATTTCAAATGATAAATTTGTGACTATAAATGATGACTCAATTTTTCATATATACGACTATTAGTAGCTAATTTACAGTATCTTATAACACGACTAAAATTTAGTCATATTTCTTCGGTCATTAATTGGTTTCAAACGATGACTAAAATTTGCATATATATGACTATTAATAGCTAATTTACAGTATTGTATAACATGACCAACATTTTGGTCATATTTCTTTGGTCATTAATTGGTTTTCTCCAGTGATCATATAGTAATATATTTTGTTGTTTATTTGGTCATTAATTGTGACAATTAATGACCAAATCAAAGATTAAATCAATGATTAAATCAATGACCAAATCAATGACAAAATTAATGACCAAATCAATGACTAAATTAGTGACTAAATCAGTGACTAAATTAATGACCAAATATACAACTAGACAACAAAATTGAGATAACCAATTAATGACTAAGCTAAAAACGACCAAAATTTGGTCGCGTTATAAGATACTGTAAATTAGCTACTATTGGTCACCAACCAAAAAATAGTCATTTATATGCAAAATTTAGTCATTTTTTTAGTAACTAATTAGCCATTTTTTACTAGTGAACTGGTTATTCATAAATGATAATAAATGTCCTTTTTGCATTAAAATGGCACCCAAACCTTTTTATAGTAAATGTCCTAACTAGGTCACTTGACCTAATCTTAAACTTAAGACCTTAAAAAATATGTACAAGATAGAAAAACCCTAAAATAAACACTGAAAACCCTAGTTTCTATCTCTTTATCTATCCCTTGGAAACATTTAAAGCTCATTACTACTAAAATAAGGTCATCCATCCCTCCTTAATTAGAGGGTTTTAACCAAGAAAATAAAAGTTTCAACTATTAATATTCAAATTTTATTTTTCTTAGTCCATCACATTATTCCCAAACATTCCTCGCGTGCATTTATTCAAGGCACAAAAACCCTACCTTTTACCCTTTGAAATCCATGGAATTTGGAGTAATTTTAAACAACACAAGCATATTTGTGAAAAAATAAAAATATTTAATTGTATTAAACAACACAAGCATATTTGTGAAAAAATAAAAATATTTAATTGTATTAATGTTACCTATGAGTAAAAAAATACTCTCCAAGTTGAATCTTTAAATTTGGCCTTGAAATGAAGACTTGGTTTGCATTTTTGTGAAGCAGGGAAAAATTTCCTTGCTTCACTAAAATGCACACACAAGCTTCATTTATTGGCCAATCAGATCGATTCAAATTGTAGTTTTTTTATTTAATGATTTTACACACTTTTGCATTGTTATATATAAATACTTACACTTCATTTCCAAACAAGAAATAAAAACTGGTCCTATTTGTCTCCATTCTCCTTACCTATTTATCTTCAAACCCTAACTAGGCCACTTCACCTAATATTAAACTTAAAACCCTAAAAAATATTCACAATATAGAAAAACCCTAAAATAGACTCTACAAACCCTAGGTGCTATCTCTTTATCTATCTCTTAGAAACATTTATGTTGAGATTTTGGAGTAGCATCGAGTGTGCTCTAGCTCTGAAACTTTGAGTAGGGGCTAAGATACACGAGATCTCCAAGACCCAGAAATTGAAAAATTAAAGTGATTTAAATTACACATGTGATGAAATGTTCTAAGTGACATGGATCAAGCCTTATTTTAATCTTAGTCGTTGATAGGAGATTATATCACGACCGTTGGTTTGCCAACAAGAAAAGTATAAAGGAAGGGCTTCAGGTTAGTTGGAGAACACACACACACATTGCAGAGCACTGAAGCTAAGTTGAATTTCTGAGGCGGGGTTTGTTGAGAAATTCGAAGTGATTTTGCAGTGCAGTGAGGGGAAGATATCGGCAAGGGATGATTTGATTCGAGGTCGAGAATACAGCAGCATAGAGGCAACATTATACTAGGCAATAGAGAGGCCAACAGGAGGGATGCAATCCATCCAAGTTAATGAAAGGCTACACAGAGGGTGACACAGAGCCGTATAGGTGATGCAAAGGCAACACAGAGCTTTCCAGAGTGACGCAGGGGCATCATGTGCTGCGCAGAGGCTGCGTTGGGCCAGAGGGTTGACACAGAGGCTGAAGAGGATTTTGCTAAGGGTTTCTAGTGGGCCAGAAGGGGCTCGTTATCTGTAAATATCGATTGAGGGTGTGATTCACCCATATTTTCTATCTCTGAGTGAAAGGTACAACTACCATGTAATTTATCTATAGGGCATACCATTTTTGGTGCCCGGATTTTTGCATTTAGATTTTGCATAATTATAAAACCCTCTAGAGCTGCTGCACCAGTTTTCCCACTTTGGGTTTTTCCAGGGAAATTTGTCTGAAAAATTTGTGTGTAATTTTGTGACATGTGCATGTTGTTCAGTAAATGATCTGTAGATATTTATACTACAGTTTTTATTTGCTTTAATTTTTTTTTTTTTTCTGAATACTTTAGTAAAATAACTTGTTGAATTTATTAAACAAGTAGGTGATCAAGACACTACAGTAAGGTTTCTGTTTTGAAACTTTCAAATGGTATCAGAGAATTATAGATCAAGTTGATCCACCAGAAAAGAGACTGAAGATATTTGCTGCAGGAAGGGAAACTGAAGCAACAAATATCCAGAAGAAGACATCACAACACTAAGAGGGACGCATACCCTGCAAGGATGGCGTAGAATCAGTATGCTCATGCAAAGGCTAAAGGAGCTCTAGAGAGGTGATGCAGAGCCAGTTTGCTCACACAGAGGCTGAAAGAGCACCCAAAGATGGACACTGAGCTAGTATTATATGTAGAGGCTGACACAACACCAGGAGAGTAACACCATCCAAGCCAGAAACTTGTTGTGCAGTTTTCCAATATCAGAAGGGATTTTTCTGATCTTCAGAAGTTTCTGGTGTGGCACAGGTTAATTCGGTGCAGAACAGTGCTTAGAAAAGGTTACAAAAGAAGGATGGAAACAATTTCTCAGCAGGCTCTCTATCCAAGGAATCTGAGTTTGATCAAGAGTAGTGATCATAAAGGACTGATTTTTCAGAATTGGTGAAAGACTTCCGGGAGGGAATTAATTTTTCAAAGAGAGAAAATTCTCTATAGGGTTCTTTCGCCAAGAAGCCTAGATCTAGTTCTTTGCTGAGTGTAGTAGCAATGGAAGGGAGAAGAGTTTTTGATTCAACAGATAGAGAAGAGATGATTTCTCATGGACTGAGGGATCATGATAGGTTGGATGGTGTGTTCAAATTTGTTATCTAGAGGTCCAGAATCCTCATAGTCCTGGATGAGTACAACATTAAGGACCATGCATAAAATGTCTTGGTTGTTCCTACCGATGCATATTCCTTAAATAAATTTAACGAGAATCAGGTGTGGGAAAAATGCTTGATTATGGATGGAGTAAAGGATCACATGGTCCCACATATTATAGGGAAGAACATGAAAAATGAGTTATGGATAGCATTTAACATGATGTATCAAGGAATCTCCCTCTAGAGGAAGATGATTCTAGAGAATCAGATGCGGTTGTTCCAGATGCAGAAGGGAGAAGAAATCTATCTCTTCCTCTTTAGGCTTCAAACTATCTAGGACTAGATGATTGCTATGGGGTCAACTCTGGATGAAGGGCTCATGGTGAGGACTTCCCTGAATGTAGTAATTGATGAATGTGAAAAATGTATCCAAAGCCTCTTCGGTAGAGCAACGTAACCATCTTGGGTGGACATGTGGGAAATCCTCTGTGAGGAGGAAATCAGGAGAATATCCAAGAATCAAAGCAATGATGGTGGAGTAAAAGTAAAGAAAGAGGACGAGGATGAAACCATTGCATATAAGGGATAGAGGTAGTAAGGGAAGAAGAAGAAGGACCTATCAAATGTCTGGTGCTTTAAATGTCATGAACTTGGTAACTTCGCCAGCTCTTGTCCTAAGAGGAAGGACAAGGAATCTTCTGATTCCAAGGAAGCAATAACAAAAGGGGAAGATGGCAGTGACGATGACATAGCCATGAGTTCTCATGAACTGAGGAAGTGGGGCTATATTGATCTTTAGAGCAGCTACAGATAGTGGCAGGATCCTTGAGGTGCCTGAACTCTTGGATCTCATACGAGCTATGGGAGCCTTAAGACACTAGCAAGATGACTAGAGAAGTGGGTACAAAAGATAACAGTGAAGCAGAGAAAGATCTAGGATGTTGAATCTTGGAGAAGCGCAGAGAAGAGGCAGCAACAACAACGTAGAGGTTGATGGGATTTCAACAGCACAGAGGCAGTGCTTATGCAGTGCAATGCAATAGACATCGTAGTGCTTTAGAGAGACACCGCAAAACAACAACAGAGGGTGATTCAGTGATGAGTTGCAGCCCGACTGACTTTTCCGTTAGTATTTTGGTGATGGTACTTCAATTGATTACTTCTCAACAAATGAGTTTTAATGTAGCAGTTAGCAGTGGCAGTGCTATAGGCAACATGATGCAACAATTTGAGAGGGAGCTATAGTACATATATGGTAGTGTCAGTGGAAATTACATAGGCTGCAGTACAGTGGAAAAAACACAGTGGATAGAGGGTAGCATCCCAAGCATAAAAAACACAAAGACTGATGCCGAGATCAGGTGATGGTTCAGTGTGGAAGTGTTGCTAGAGCACAGTCCTTGCTAAGAGGGAGTGTTGAGATTTTGGGGTAGCATCGTGTGTGCTCTAGCTTTGAAAATTTGTGGAGGGGCTAATACACATGAGATCTACAAGACCAAGAAAGAATTTGGAGAAATTTCATTTCGTATAATAGTTATTCAAATAATTAAATTTTTTAATGGCGACCCTAAGTCTAACTTAGAGAAATTGAAAAATTAAAGTGAATTAAATTACATATGTGATAAAATTTTCTAAGTGACATGGATCAAGATTTATTTTAATCTCATCCATTGATAAGAGATTATATCATGGTCGTTTGCTTGACAATGAGAAAATTATAAAGAAAGGGCTTGGGGTCAGTTGGAGAACACACACACACACACACATTGCAGAGCACTGAAGCTAAGTCGAATTTCAGGGGCGGGGTTTGCCGAGAAATTCGAAGTGATTTTTCAATGTAGTGATGGGTAGATATCAACAAGGGATGATCTGATTCGAGGCTAAGAATAGAATAGCAAAGAGGCAACATCATACCAGGGCAACGCAGCGGCCAACAAGAGGGATGCATCCTAGCCAAGGTAACGAAAAGGTTAACATAGAGCTGTTTGGGTGACGCAGAGGCAGCGCATAGCCTTCTAGAGTGACACAAGGGAAATCTGCATTGTGTAGAGGCTGCACTAGGCTAGAGGGTTGACATAGAGGCTGAAGAATATTGCGCCGAGGGTTTCCAATGGGACAAAAAGGGCTTGTTATCTGTAAATCCCGATTAAGGGTGTGATTCAACCATATTTTTTGTCTCTGAGTGAAAGGTACAATTGTCGTGTAATTTCTCTATAGTGCAAACTATTTCTGGTGCCTAGATTGTTGTATTCAGATTCTACATAATAATAAAACCCTCTAGAGTTGTTGCATCGATTTTCCCACATTGGGTTTTTCTAGGGACATTTGTCCAAAAAATATGTGTGTAATTTTGTCACATGTGTGTGCTATTGATTAAATGATCTGTAGATGTGTAGACTGGAATTTGTATTTGGTTTAATGTTTTTCTGAATACTTTAGTAAAATAAATTTTTAAATTTATTAAACAAGTAGGCAAAGTAGATCAAGACATTGCAGTAGGGTTTCTGTTTTGAAACTTTCACAATTTAAACCCAATTACTAAAATAAGGTCATCCAACCTTACTTATAGCATTTTAACCAAGAAACTACAAGTTTCAACTATTAAAATTCAAGTTTTATTTTTATTAGTCCATATCCTTGTTCCCAAACATTCATGATGTGAATTTATTTGAGGCACAAAAACCCTACCTTTTACCCTTTGAAATCCTTGCAATTTGGAGTATTTTTGAAAAACACAAACATATATGTGAAAAGTAAAAAATATTTAACTGTATTAATGTTACCTATGAGTAAAAAAAACACTCTCCAAGTTGAATCATTCAATTTGGCCCTGAAATGAAGGTTGGGCATGCACTTTTGTGAAGCAGGACAAAATTTCCTTGCTTCACTAAAATGCATGGCCAGGCTTCATTTATTGGCCAATATAATTAAGTCAAATTGTATATTGTTTATTTAATGATTTTAAACATGTTTTCATTGTTACAACATTCTAAGTTTTGCTTCGAATTTCCTTATGTAAAAGTTGTGTATAAGTGGGAAACATAGTTATGTAGGATATTTGTCAGACATGATAGAAGGTTATATCCTAAGTTCAGGTATTGTCCAATGATGTCCCATTTCAAATTTCATTACCAAAAGTGTAATTAGTTTGGCCCGGGAGTGCACATTTGTTCCAACTTGATCATTGGCATATATGATGAATTGCTACATGGGAAGACTTGTATTTTAGTGAGTAAGATTTCTTTTAGGATAATGAGTATCATATGATGTAGAAAATATTTATATCTTTAGGATGGAATGGTCATTGTTTTACTGTCACTTAATTACAGTTCCCGTTGTGCATTTATTTGAGGCATACAATCCCTACCTTTTACCCTATAAAATCAATCCAATTTGGAGTATTCATGCACAACATAAATTTAATGAGGATGAGTTATTATCCACCCAAATTTAGTGAGGATGTACTTCATGCTATATGGGGAGTCATGTTCTCCACACATTTCAAATTTCTCTTAGGTCTGTATAAATAGGAAGAGACTTCTAATTTGTAAATCATAACACATTGGTGACAAGAGGAAGGAATTGAATCGCTTTTACCTTTTGCTTTTTATTGTTTGGAATTATACTACTATTGAGGAAGAGTAGAAATGTTGTGGAATTGATGTTCAAGGTGATGAAATTTTCTGGTTTATGAGGTACTATGTTCTTTTATGATGTTGGTTTTAGGTTTTCATCTTTTGATATTTGTTTAACATTGAAATGATATGAGTTTTCTTGAGGTATTGTCATGGCATGTTAGCACTGTGTGGATCTTAAATACTGAATTCTAGTATAAAGGCCCTAGTCGATAGTGAATCCCATAAGTTCCTTCATTATCTTAAACCTTATAATCATAGTCACCATTTTCATGTGTGTTGTTAATTCCTATTCAAGAATTTTCCATTCCATGAGTGCCATTGAAACCCTAGATCTACTTAGACTTCATTTCCAAACAAGAAATAAGAACTAGCCCCATCTGTCTCTATTCTCCTTGCCTATTTATCTTTAAACCATAACTAGGTCACTTGACCTAATCTTAAACTTAAAACCCTAAAAAATATGTACAATATAGAAAAACCCTCAAATAGACCCTACAAACCTTAGGTGATATCTCTTTATCTATTCCTTGGAAACATTTAAACCTAATTATTACTAAAATAAGGTCATCCAACCTTAGTAATTATAGGGTTTTAACTAAGAAAGCAAAAGTTTCAACTATTACTATTCAAATTTATTTTTTCTTTGTCCATCCCCTTATTCCCAAAAATTCCTAGGGTGCATTTATTTGAGGCACACAAACCTTTCCTTTTACCCTATGAAATCCATGCAATTTGGAGTATTCTTGAACAAAAGAAATATATATGTGAAAAATAAAAAATATGTAATTGTATAATTGTTACCTATGAGTAAAAAAATACTCTCCAAGTCGAATCATTCAATTTGGCCTTGAAATTAAGGTTGGGAGTGCATTTGTGTGAAATGGGCTAAAATTGCATTACTTCAGTACACCTTCACTAAAATGAATGCCCAAGATTCATTTATTGGCCAATATGACTCATTAAAATTGTAGATTTTTTATTTAATTATTTTACAAACTTTTACATTGATATATCCTTACATTGAGCTTAAATATTTAACTTCAGATTTCATACAACATTCTATGTTTATCTTCGACTTGCCTTATGTGAAAGTTGTGTATAAGTGGGAAACATAGTTATGTAGAATATTTTTCAGACATGATGCAAGGTTATATCCTAATTTTAGGAATTTTCCAATCATGTCCCATTTAAAATTTCAATACCAAGAGTTTAATTGATTTGACTTACGAGTGTATATTTGTTTTGATTGTGATCATTGCCAAAAATGATCAATTTCTATTCTGGAAAACTTGGATTTCAGTGTATAACATTTCCTTTATGAAAATGAATATGCTATGTTGCATAAAATGGTTTTATATTTAGGTTGGAATGATCATTAAAGTAGAATCAATTAAGTACAAGCCCTGGTGTGCATTTATTTGAGGCACACAAACGTTCAGTTTAGCCCTATGAAATTGATCCAATTTTGCATATTCTTGCACAATACAAATTTCTCTGTGAAAAATTATTGTTAATTATAAGTATAAAGTACTCTCCAATATGAATCATTCAATTTGGCCTTGTAATGAAGGATAAGAGCACATTTCTATGAAGTAGGCCAAAATTCCATTGCTTCACTAAAATGCACATCAAGGCTTGATTTATTGGTAAATATGATTGATTAAAATTGTAGAGAATTTCTTTAATCATTTTACACACTTTCGAATTATTACGTGTTTACTTTGATCCTTAAATAATTCTACTTAAAATTTTATACAACAATCCAAGTTTTTCTTCAACTTGCATTATGTCAAAGTTGTGCATATGTTTTTCTTCAGTATGTCATTGGGTAGAACATTTGTCCCTTTAATTCAGAGAAATAGTTCCAACTCTTCACATTAATTGTCAATATAGGTAGGTTTGGTTATTTCAAGGATACTACAAAAAATATATGCAAGGGAAAATGATGACTAGTGCTAATGAATGTCAAACTCAATCATTGTAATCACAGTCTCAACAACTCAACACTCTAGTCATTACACTCTCAAACCTTGTTCACTCTCTCAAGAAATAAAAAAAATGCAGAATAAAACCACTCTGTCACACTATCACTCTTATTCAGAATAGAAGAGCACCCTTGGTAACCATTCTATTAAAAATATGAAACACACATTCAAATGAAATAAAAACACCCTTAAACTATAACAATAATTAAATAACTTTTACACTAACAAAGGGACCAATCCAGGACCTATGTTATTACAAAATACAAAGGTTAGAATTCTACAATCATTAAAGCAGGAAGAAGACTTATAATAACAGTAAAAAAATCACACATGAATTATAAATGAGAGGAAATAAATCAAACAAATATAATACCTTCCTAACCAGTGATCCCTGCTAAGAAGGAGGGCCCTTCCTTCCTAGCAAGTACTAGTACACTACACAACACACAAGCTAGTCAATGGAAAAATATGGTGCCACGAATTATTAAGATTGCATTAATAAAGCACCTGATTATAATTTTGGTGCTCTCCCCCTCTATCACTATCTATCTGTTGTAGAAAATATACAAACATATGTATACCAATATATTCAATCTAATCAAGAAATGTACTGAAGCTAGATACTAAATCCTCCTACAAATCAATTGTGGAAAATAAACATGATCTCCAATCGCAACAAGTGCAAAAAGAAACAAATCAAACCACAACACAGATATTTTCCCAGGAAAAGCTTGCTACTCAAAACCCCTATATCTTCTATTGTATATTCACCATGGAATCATGAAACAATTACAATGCACTCTTCTCACAAGAGTCTCTTGCACTCTCACAATTGTCTCACACTGACTTAGACAAAATCGATCAACACTTAGCCAATTTCCTGCCTCTAATTAGCCTGCCTTGCTTGCACAATTCATGTGGAATGTAATCCCTATTCTTTAGGAATTTTAGCCTTCCAAAACTGCGCAAGGATCATGGGAAATCCAATGGATTTATGGTTGCATGTATACAACCTACTAATGATACAAATGCTAGTTAAGATCCCTTTAACCTTTGTCTCAACAGGGTCTCCACTGGAACTGACATGAATTCAGATATTAATAGTAAATCATCAATTGCATGGCAGATCACTGCATGTGGATTAAATTTGATTTAATTCACTTGATCTCTCACTAGTGCAATAAACAGTTACAACTAGTTCAACTGACTTTAACTCAATTAATTGAGTTACTTGATTTTTCATGCATTAGAATAATGTAGTAACTGCAATTAGAACTCCATAACTAACAGAATCACTTTGCATGCCTCGCCAACCACCCTTAACTCAAAATTCATGAGCTAACTGAGTTTATCACACTCAATTAACTATTACAAGTGATTATGAGTTAAGATTACATTTTATTGTCCAATTTAATTAAGGGAAAATTAAATTAGACACACATTTCTTGTTGACTTTTCAACACTCCCTCTCAACAAGAAAGGGATTATCTGCCAACCCGATCCTGCCTCTATGGTATTCTAATTTTCTCCTAGGGAGCACCTTCGTTAGAAAATCTGCATCCTGATCTTCCGTGGGAATGTAATGAAGTAACATAATGTTCCTCTAAACACAATCTCTGATATGGTGGTACCAGATGTCTATGTGCTTGGACATATCATGGAATACTGGATTATCCTAGAGTTTAATGCAGCTCTAGCTATCATAATGTATCACTGTCGGATCCATCTGAGAACCAAAAAAACCAACTAAGATATTTCTCATCCAGATGGCCTCACATGCAGCCTCACTTATTGCCATGTACTCTACCTCGGCTGAAATAAGTGCCACATATCACTTATTCCTGCTGTACCAAGAAACTGTTGTCGATCTTATGCTAAAGATCCCTCCTGATGTGATCTTTCTGTCTAATGGAATGCCTACCCAATCTGCATCTCTGAAGCCTTGAATCTTCACTCCCTCTATCCGTCTGTACCATAATCCATACTCTGTAGTGCCCCTGAGATATCTTAAGACATGCTTTCCGACCTTCTAAAAGAGCTTGGTCAACTTAACCATAACTTGACTCAGCTAGCTAACTGCGTAGCAAATGTCTAGTTTGGTGTTCACCAAGTACATCTGTGAACCCACTAGTTGCCTGTAAACAGTAGCATCCGCTACTTCTCTTGAAGTAGCATCCTCTTTGCTCCAATTTCCTGGAAGAGGATAATATATGGGTTTACAACTCTCCATGTGAAACTTACCCAAAATCTCTTTGGCATACTTTCCTTGAGAAAAAAATAGCTCACTATCCCGCTGCCATATTTCCAAACCAAGGAAATAGTGAAGGAGTCCCACGTCCTTCATTTTGAACTCCCTTACAAGAATTTATCAGCTGCTCATCACCTGTCAAAATTAGATCATCAACATAAAGTACAATAATTAAGAGCTTACCATCAACCACAATCTGTTATAGGTTCGCATCCTCTTCATTTTTGGTGAAGCCTAACCCAGTGAAATAGTTGTCAATCCGAGTGTGCCAAGCACGAGGTGCTTGCTTTAGCCCATACAATTCTCTCTTAAGTCGACACACATGTGACTCACTGTCAAATATCTCAAAAAAATTTGGCCGCTCTATGTACACTTTCTCCTCAATAACTCCATAGAGAAATGTAGTTTTCACATCCATATGATGAATGTGCCACCCCATCTGTGCTAAGAGTGCAAGGATAGATCTAATCGATGAGTACCTAGAAACCGGTGTGAAAGTATCCTCATAGTCAATCCCCTCAACTTGTCAGAATCCCTGGGCTACAAATCTAGCCTTGTACTTCTCCACACTTCCATCTACTGCTTTCTTCAACTTATAGATCCATCTAGATCCAACCATTGATTTTCCGACTGGTCTTGGGACAACTTCCCATGAACTATTATTGACAATGGAGTCATACTCCTCAACCATACCATCAACCCAAATTGGTTGTTGCACTCCTTCCTCAATGGAGGTTGGTTCTGTCACAATACACTTGCCCATAAGAGCCATGTATCCAATAAACCTGTTTGGAGACTATCTCTATCTACGCAGTGAAGTAGGTGCTCCCACATGCTTTGCCGCATCAAGTCTCAATCTATCAGCTTCTGTGGTGTGCCTTCTACCATTTCTGGTGGATGGATTTGCATGAGTGTTTTTTGCCACTCCATGATCCTCTGCATGTAGCTTCTCCACATCTTGAGGCTCATTCTTTGGAACCAAGAGTTCCTCATATGCATGCAAATCCAACTCCCTCTCAAGGAACAATCGCATGGCTTTCTCCTCATCAAATTTTATATCCCGTCTCACAAGAGTCATCATGTTGTTTGGAAAATACACCCGATAGTTGTGGGGAGCATCAGTGTACCCCACAAATATCCCAATCTCAGCTGTTGGTTCGAGATTCTTCCTGGTGTCTTTGGTCACATGCACATAAATAGATGAGCCAAAAATTTTAAAATATGAAACATCATGTTTCTTACCAGAAAAAGCCTCCTTTGGTTTAATCATGCCAAGTATCCGATGAGGACTATGGTTTTGCACAAATACCATTGTGTTGCATGCCTCCGCCCATAGATGCAACGGTAGGCCCTAATCATGCAACCTTGCTAGTGCTACACCCACAATTGTTCTATTATTTCTTTTCGCGGCCCCATTTTGTTGTGGGTTATGAGGTGCAATCAACTCTCTCTGAATTCCTTCTTTGATACATAAGTTCTTGAATTCATTGCAGATGTAGTCACCACCATTATCGCTCCTAAGATCCTTCACGTGCTTCCCCATATCTTTCTCCACTAGTGCTTTGAACTCAAGGAATTTTGAGAACGTCTGATCTTTCTTATGCATGAAGTGCATCCAACACTGTCTAGAAAAATCATCAACAAAGATCACATAGTACTTGCGATTTGTTGTCAAAGTAGTAGAGAATGGTCCACACACATCTGAGTGAACTCTCTCAAGGATTTCCGAAGCTCGGTTCTCCTTCTCGTGAAAAGTGTCCTTTGCATACTTCCCCATAGTACATCCCTTGTATGTGTCTAATTGTGCAAGAGTACCCTTGGGAAGACCCGTAGAAATTTTCTGCATGACCTTCAAGGCTCCATGGTGTAGATGCCCCAATCTCCTGTGCCATTACTCACCCTCATCCCAGCTCACCACTTTGTCCGCCTTACCCATCAATGCTGCACAAACATCTACATCAAGTTTATAGATATTCTTCACATGAATCCCAATATTCTTGGCTTGTCCTATGGCTTTGTGTCGAATGAAAGCTTTCGCTTCACTGAAAACAACATCATAGCCTCTATCCTCCAACATTGCAACTAAAAATAAATTTTTCTTCAAGCCTGGTACATGCATGACATATTTTAATAAGAAGGGTTTACCTTACTATCTTTGGAAGGTAACTATACCAATTCTGGTATCACTGTACCGCTCGTCATCACCCATTTCGATATGCATTTGGAGGTCCTTCTCCTCGAAGCTATTGAAAAGTTATTTATCTCCCATCATGTGGAAATATGCACCACTATCCAAGTAACACAATGATCCCATTGCACTTGACATCATGCATGCAATGAGCGAGAAGACAAGCTCAAATTGCGAGGCAAAAGCCTCACCAGCTGTAGATCCTAAAGCCTTCTTGTTCTTCTTCTTTTGTGGACAATTAGTGGCATAATTTCCATGCTCGTGACAATGAAAACACTTCACTCTGGACATGTTTCCCTTCTTTCCATATTTTCCGAACTCATGTTTTGAATAGTATTTATTTCCTTTCCCCTTATTCACCTTAGCAGCCAAAGCGCAATTTTCTTCATCATCTATCTTAGATGAAGATCTATCCCTAGTATTTCACCTAAATTCTTCTTGCACCAAATCCGACCAAAGTCGTTCCCAATATGGTAGCTTCTCCCTCCCATTGACAGAGTCTTGATAACTATGCCAACTCTTGGGAAGTCCTAGAAGAGTTAGGCTCACCAAGTCATCATCCACGATAGAAATTCTGACGCTCCCAAGCTCATCCTGACATTGGACAAACTTTGTTAAATATTTCGAAATAGTGTCGCCTTTCTCCATTTTGATTTTCTTGAGCTTTTCCTTCAGTGCCAATTTTCTATGATCACTGCAACTTTGAATAATATCTGTCAAAGATTTCCACATTGCATATGGTGTCACTTTGCCATGGAGACTTGAGAAAATTTGGTCTCGTACTACCTCTAGTAAGATCCTCCTCGCCTCTGCAACCTTCTTTTTCCAAGAATCAATATTTGCGGCATCTGCAGCAGCGGGTTTGGGAATGTCATTATCAATGAATTCTTTCAACCCATTTTCCTCTAGTATTGCCTCCATCCTGTCTTTCCACGCAATATAATTGGAGCTACCCTCGAGTGCATAGTCCAATCTCAAGCCATTGAAAGACATCTCGATCCTGATTTGCCTCTCGCACCAAGAATACTTTTGCAAATTCGAATTCTATCTAGTCACAAAATTAGCTTCTCCTCCACTATAGTGATTTCATGTGCTCTGATACCATGTAGAAATTATACAAACATATGTATATCAATATATTCAATCCAATCAAGCAATGTAATAAATCTATATACTGAATCCTTATACAAATCAATTGTGGAAAATAAACACGATCGCCAATCACAATAAGTGCAGAAAGAAAAAAATCAAACCACAACATAGATATTTTCCCGAGGAAATCTTGCTGCTCAAAATCCCTTTATATTCTATTGTATATTCACCATGGAATCATGAAAAAATTACAATGCACTCTTCTCACAATAGTCTCCTGCACTCTCACAATTGTCTCACACTGACCCGACAAAATCGCCCAACACTTAGCCAATTTCCTGCCTCTAATTAGCCTACCTTTCTTGCACAATTCTTATGGAATCAAATCCCTATTCTTAAGGAATATCAGCCTTCCAAAACTTCGCAAGGATCATGGGCAATCAAATAGACATCTGGTTGCATGCGGGAAACCTACTAATGATACAACTGATAGTTAACATCCCTTTAACCTTTGTCTCAACTGGGTCTCCACTAAAATTGACATGCATGCAACTATTAATAGTAAATCATCAGTTTCATGGCAGATCATTGCATGTGAATTAAATATGATTTAATTCACTTGATCTCTCACTAGTGTAATACACAGTTACAACTAGTTCAACTAACTTTAACTCAATCAATTCAGTTAACTAATTTCTAATGCATTAAACTAATGCAATAACTGCAATTCAAACTCCATAACTAATAGAATCACTCTGCAATCCTCACCAACCACCCTCAACTTGAAATTCATGAGCTAACTGAGTTTATCACACTCAGTTAACTATTACAAGTGATTATGAGATAAGATTACATTTTATTGTCCAATTTAATTAAGGGAAAAATTAGACACACATTTCTTGTTGAATTGTCAACATTTGTTTCTATATTTCTATCTCACGTGAGAAAAGAGTACACCTATTTATAATTTCATATTGCAATGATAATATCATCTTGAGAATCTCTCGATTCTCATGTGATCTATTTTGATAGTACACATTAGGAATTAGATAACACTTTCCGATGTTATAACAAAGTTGTAATAACTTTTCCAAATTACAATAATTATCGATAGAAAATCCTATCTGATTCAGCTACACTGTCAATAAACTTCTCCTTTAATAGTTGAACTATCATTTGACCAGATTCTTTCCAAATTGATCTTCATTATTAAATGAATGAGTTAAAAGTGTCCAAAATGTATCTTCATGTATAACAAAAATGATCAGTGAGTCTTTTTCCTGTCCCTGGTGAGGAAAAAGTGGAAAGTATAATCCTGCAACAACATCTCAAAATACCACAAACCCTGTAATAGCCCAGTTGTCAGTTTTACAAGAAAAATATCCTAAAAAAATAGTTATCATGCCAAATTTCAAGTATAATTGGATCATAATGATGAAATATAAAAATAGACATACCTAGGTTGATAATGGTTGTTACAGTGGTATAGTACGGTCTCGAGAATTAAAAAAGGTAAAGAAAAGGTAGGGAAATAAGTGCAAAATGATTCCAATTTCACATCCCAACATCTCCCCCCAACTTAAGTATATGCATTTCCATGGATACATGATTTCACATCCCAACATCTCCATCCCGCTTTGCTTCAACTGTAACAATAGTGTCTTCAAAAAGTTCTTGTGGAAAAATAGTTTGGAATTATTCATCTATCTCTCCAATTAGAATTCCAACCAAAATAGTGGTTGGCCTTTCACAATCTACTTCCTCTAGCACTTCCTTACATCCATCAAATAATCCAACTGAAATTACTTCTACCACCTTTTCCAGGGTTTCTAATCCATTTTTTTTATAAACTGAAGCTTCCCTTCAACCATGGTAAGTTGTTTCCTTAAATTCTAATTTTCCTCCAATTTATTAATTTTTTGAATAAGGAGGTGAATTTTAGACATACCTGGTAAAGAGACATCTTCTTCTTTCTTTTTGAACAACTTGTCTTTCTATTGTTCCTTAGTCTCCTTTGATTCAGGTGGAACAAGATGAAATTTAGGTGTTGGGGTATGTTTTTTTACAAATAATTCTTATTTCTCTTCATTCTATTGTTCCTCAGACTCCTTTGGTACCACTGTACTAGTATGTTCCTCATATATTAGGGTAGTTGATGGTGTAACAAATACCCACACTCTCTTCTTGGGATTATTTCCATCCATTGAATTCTTCATTTTCCTCTTTTTCACCACGGTTTGTACAAGAGTATATTTTTTAGATGCTTTCTTAGGTTCCCCAGGAATTTCTATTTTAGGAACCCCTGCTTCAGCTAACCCCATTATAGGTGCCCCTATTTCAGCAGTCTCTACCTTAGGCCCTTATTCCTCAATAGGGGATCCATGATAACTATCCTCAGATTTACCACTGCATATATCCACAAGTTCTTTAGTGCATTTTATATTTCCTCCTATTGGATATACGAGCCTCCATTCTTATGGAACACCATATCTTAGGGTTTCTATGATGAGGTATATGAGGTGTAACTACTCTGATTTATATATGAAGTGTAGATTCTCTAATTCTTCTATGAGGTGTAACTTCTCTATCTTATGGTGTTGCTTCAACAGTTACCTCTTGTCCTTTACTTTATGGATTTTTCAATTTCCTCTTTTTCACTGCAGTTTATATAGGAGTATATTTTTTAGATGCTTCCTTAGATTCCACGAGAATTTATATTTCAAAAACCCTTGCTTCAGTTGACATTGTTCCAAGTGCCTCCGTTTTATCAGTCTCTGCTTCAGTCCCTTCTTCCTCAATAAGGAATCTATGATAACTATCTTCAGATTTTCCACTAGATATATCCACAAGTTCTTTAGTGCATGCTATTTTTCCTTCAACAGAAGTACCAATAGACATTCTTATGGAACTCCATCTCTTATTGTTTCTGTGATGAGGTCTAGGTGGTGTAACTGCTCTTATTTTTCTATGATGTGTAACTACTCTACTTTTTCTGGGAGATGTAATTTCTCTATCTTATGGTGTTGTTTCAAAACTTACCTCTTGTTCTTCACTTTCACTTTCCTTTGTTTCAATGGTTGGTGCATGTGACTTTGCCAATAAACCAGTCCATGTTCTTCCTTGTTGTTTTAGTGAATGAATTATGATTAAATTGATGAATGAAAGGTTTTTTAAGTATCTCTTTGGATATTTTTCTATATGCACTGCCTCTTCCATATGTTGTAAAGGTTTTAGCAAATAATAGGGAAAATTTATCAGCTGTCCATTACGAATATGTGCTAATAACTAAAAATCATAATTGAATACTCTCCCAAAACATCCCTCACAAGTAATGAAATTACAAATAAATAAAGAAACATCATCCCAAGGGTGAGGAAGGGGTGTTCTTTCAACACCTCTCCCCTTTCTCCTTACTTCCTCCCCTTGATGTATAAATGTTTCCCTAGTTATTGGAGCTACTATTTTCCTAGAAAACCAATGAGTCCCTGTCTGAGGTAAACATGTCACCTTGGAGATTACGTCCTAGTAAAAAAAATTTGAATACTATAACCTCTGAATGTTTATCTTGCAAAGCCTATGTGAATTCCATAGCAATATTTTCACTAAAACCCTGCATCTTCTCAAAGTAGACTAACCACCTTGCATTCCTAAATATTTATAGGGCTTCTAGATGGTGTAGCAACACATCAATGGAGTCTGGTTCATGATGGTATGCCACTCCTCTCATGACCGTTTCAGAGACTATTAATGCTCATAACTTCTCAGAGACTATTACAGAGCAAGACTTGGTCAATACAAACAGCTGGGTAGAGAATATTAGTCGAATGAAATTTTTCAATGGGTAGGGGATAATTAAGGTTACCCTTTCAATGAATTCATGATTTCAATCATAAATGACAACTACTAGGAATTATTTCCAAGCAGTCACATTGATTTTCCCGATCAATGGGTAATTACTAATTTACTATAAGTGTATTGCGTATCCGCCATATGGTAATTATCGAATTTGGCTACAATAATAGTGTATTGTATGATACATACCATACACTCCTCCCCCTAACTTGATTACAAAAGTCATCCTTGACATGTGTAACATAAAAATTCATCACCAATGCTATTATGAGGAAACAATTAGGATGATACATAGTAAGCTGAAGTTACAAAGGAAGCTAAAAAGGAAGTTAAAATGAACGCTAAAAACAAGAGAAAAATAGGACGTTAGACAGGAATTTATACATGAAGCTACATCAAGAGCTAAAGAAGAGTCTAAAATGGGTGCTTTAGTTAGAACTAAAGTTGGTGCTAAATAGTGCCAACTTTAGCTTCGACTATTTGTGATTGGTGGGAAAAACACAAAAATTAGCGCCATACCAATAAATAGCATTGATTTTTTGAAAAAGGTGGAGAAGAATACATGAAAAAAATCAGTGTAAGAAAAAAATAGAGCTAAAGAGAAATTTAATCACAAGGATTTGTTGTAGTGTTATGAGCTCATATTTCATCTAATACAATATCTCTCAACATAAACCATGATTATGGGAAAGTCCTCTTGGAAAATGCTTTTCTTTTTTCTTCCATTTCTTCCATATCTTTCTAGATTATTTGCAAACTTCAACACATAACTACAATCCTCACTAGGATTCTAGGGAAGAATAATTATAACCATGCAAAAGATACAAATACAAGAGACTAACTACTAGTAAAAATAATAATAGTAATAATCAAGGAAGAAATATATAATTTTTTTATATTTTAAGAAAAATTTCAGCTCCCTCTTGATCTAATTGTTTTGAAACTAGGTCCTTGCGATGTCATTCCTACTTTTCATGAGCTAAGGTTACAATTTAAGCAAAAATGTTGATCTATTTCTAGTTCTAGGGTTTTATCCAAAAATCCTATGGCTTTCTTATCAAAAATTCTAGATTTCTAAGGTTTACAAATTAGTTCTAAGAAGGGATCATAACATAAGCGATGTGCCTTCTCAGTTTTTGTGAGAGACCCCTTAAACTCCCTCTTGCTCCTAGCCTACTTGCAACATTTCTAGTAAAATAAGTCTTTATCATTAGCTGCTAAAGCTTTTGTGTATCATTCTTGGATTTATTTTGATGAGGATTCTCATCATCATTATTTCCCTTCCTCTTTTTATCGTTACATGCTTCAGGAAAAAAAAATTTATAATGTCCAAATTTTTGACATCCAAAACATTGGACTTTTGACAAGTCTCTCTTTACTTGTGAATTGGGTCTTCTGTCTGCAGTTTTATTTTGATAGCGAAAATTCTTCCTTCCATTATTCCTTCTATATATTGCATCAAAATCTTGATATTATTCTTCACCATGAATTCGGATCTTTCCTTTATCTATAAGCCTATATTCCTTTGGAGAACAAGGGGTTCATGATTCTTCAAAACTTGGATTATCAATTCTAGCACAGATTTGATCCGGATTTATGCAGGAACGCAATAGAATAAGCATATAAACATAAATACAGAGATGCAGCGGAAATAACACTTCATTTCATTAATATCAACGAACTGAATTTTGCTTACAGACAGAATGGAAATAAAACTAGCTAGGGCGCTGGTAGCTATCTCTGAGAAGAGATGTGGCGGCTACAGGCCTCTGAACTGTGTTACAATGAGGCTCGAGGGCCTATTTATCATTTAGAAACAATGGGAAATCCTAAACGGCCAAAACCCTAACCCTAGGAGATGAAGCGCCAAAACTATGGGCCCCGTTTGGGTAAATTGGTGTTTCAACTTCCCAGGGGCGTAACTTTGGCATACGATCTCTGTTTGACGCGTACCATACCTCGTTAGAAATATCTATCCGAGGACTACAAATTTGGAACGGGCAACATCGGTCCATGGACCCATGTTGCCCTCCGTTTTCCCAAAAAACGTCGTTTAGGGCCTCAAAACGGCTCCGGAAGTTTAGGACCCGAAAAACTGCTAAAAATAGTAACTGTGCCGAAACTGAAAAAATGAAATAGACAATGGTGGAGCCCCAAGTGGAATAGGCGGGTGACCACCAATATCCACCTGGATCATTCCTCCCCCCTTAGGAAGCAATGGTCCCCATTGCGTTAAGTTCCTCCATGAGATGAGGAAATTTCTGCTGAACTTGGTCCCTGGTGAACCACTTTCCTTGGTGCGGGAGTTGGCCAGCTTTGACAACCCGATATAGTTGGATCTTCTGCTGGCGAGTGTTCTTGATTTGCATGTCCATGATGCAATCTGTGGTGGCCTGTTCCATGCAGTCTGGATTTAACTCGGTTGGTGTGAGTTGTTCTGCAATGTCCGAGGTGTCCAGTAGAGGTGGGAAGTAAGGACGAAGGCGATCCACATTGAAGACTGGGTGCAGACCAAGGAATGGTGGAATACTGAGCTCGAATGCATTGTTCCCTACGGCCTTGGTGATGGTGTACGGACCGTATCGGAGCGGGCGAAGCTTGCGGTGGGGTCCAGTGAGGCGCTCCTTCTGCAAATGTAGCCATACTTTGTCACCCACCTGGAAGTTGTGTGGCACCCGGTGTTGATCATGGTGTTGCTTGTACTTGGCATTGGCTTTGTCCAATATATCATGAACTTGTTGGCGGATGTGTTGAATGCGCTCGATGAAGCTACTGGCTTTGTCAACTTCAGACTGGACATGAGCTGAATTGGCCTGAGCAGCTGCAAATGGCATGGCTACGTCTATGGGGCATAGTGGCTGGAATCCCAAGCCCACCTGAAAGGGGCTATGGCCGATTGAACTATGGAGAGCTCGATTATAACTATGTTGTACATAAGGGAGGCTCTCGTCCCATGTGCAAGGATGATTTGAATTGTACATGCGCAGAATGTGTGATCGATGTGGCATTCGGGCAGGGGATGGAAGATGGACTTGGTGAGCTTGGTATCCAACATCGACCAGAGGCTGGACCGAAATGTGCTGAGGAACCTACTATCCCGATCTGATATGATAGACTGTGGGATCCCAAAGTGCACCCACACTCGTTCAAAGAAGAGTTTAGCAGTGGCTTCTGCTGTGATATTCTTCTTGCAAGCCGCCATAATGGCCATCTTCGAGAATCTGTCGACGACCACAAAAACACAGTCATTTCCCTGCTTAGTAGAAGGCAGGCCCGACATGTAATCCATGGAGATGGATTCCCAAAGTCGACTAGGGGTAGGTAGAGGAGTATATAGGCCTTGCTTCTTGATGGTCGGTTTGGCAATGGCACAAGCAGTGCAGGATCTGATGTGCTTCTCGACATCCTTTCGAAGTTTCGGCCAATAGAAATACTTCTGTAGTATTGCTACTGTTTTCTCGACCCCGAAATGCCCAGCGACTCGACTGTAGTGTGCTTCCCATATCATCTTGGCACGCTCGCTTGAAGGAACACAAAGGTGTCCCAGGTGACATAAAAGTGCATCTTGGAGGTGAAAATTTGGAACTGGCGTGCCCCCCAAGAGTGCCTTGTAAGTGTGGCCGAATTCTGGGTCACTCTCATAGAGAAGCGGCCAATCAGAAGTCTCGTGCCCACAAGAGTTGAGCACAGTGGTGAGCGCCACGATCGGTGGTCGGCTGAGGCGGTCTGCAACATGATTGGTGCTACCCTTCTTGTACTTGATGTTCAAATGAAACTGTTGCAGATATGTGGACCACTTCTGATGGCGATCATTCTGCAACTTCCCTTGTGTCTGTATGAACTGCAGGGGCCGGTGGTCTGTGTGGATGATTGTTTCCTTCCCCAAAATGTAATGCTTCCATTGTCGGCAGGCTTGCACAATGGAATACATTTCTTTGTCATAGGTGGGATACTTGCGAACTGTCTCAGACAATGTCTCACTGTGATATGCCACTGGATGTCCCTGTTGAGTAAGAACTGCCCCAATAGCATAGTCAGAGGCATCTTTCTTGATCTCAAATGGCTGCTGCAAGTCTGGTAAGGTGAGCACTGGGGCAGAACAGAGGCGATTTTTCAATTCTTTGAACGCCTTCTGTTGAGGTTCCGACCAAAAGAATTTTTCTCTCGCTCCTCCTTTGGTGACTTGACTCGAGGGCCAAGTGATATGAGAGAATCCCAACACGAATCTACGGTAGAAATTAGCAAGACCCAGAAAGCTGCGAAGCTCTGTTATAGTAGTCGGGGCTGGCCAATCCCGAATGACTTGGATCTTGGCTGGATCCACATGCACCCCCTTTCATCAATAATGTATCCCAGATATTGAACCTGGGTCATGCCAAAAGCGCACTTCTCCAAATTGGCACACAACTTGTGTTGCCGCAGTGTTTGGAGGACTTGTCGGATGTGGTGAAGGTGCTCTTCCCAAGTCTGGATGAAGATTAGAATATCATCCAAGTACACCACTACAAATGAGTTGGTGAATGGCCGCAAGATGTCATCCATCATCCTCATGAAGGTGGCGGGAGCATTTGTCAACCCAAAAGGCATGACCAGCCATTCGAAAAGGCCTTCCTTGGCTTTGAAGGCAATCTTCCACACATCGGAGGATTCAATTGGTACCTGGTGATACCCAGACTTCAGGTCAATCTTGCTGAAATATTTTGCACCTTTGAGTTGGTCCAGAAGGTCATCAATCCGTGGGATTGGGTACCTATTCCGGACAGTGATCTTGTTCAGCGCCCGATAGTCAATACAAAGTCTCCACGTCCCATCCTTCTTTTGTACCAACACGATCGGGCTCCCACAGGGCGATGAACTTTGTCTGATGTGACCTTTCTGCAACAGCTCCTGAATCTGCCTCTTGATTTCATCATTCTCCAGAACAGAGCGCCGATAGATCGGTCCATTAGGTAGCAGCGCACCGGGGGTCAGATCAATCGGGTGCTTGACCTGACAGTGTAGAGGAACCCTTGTGGGTGAGGTGAATATGTCCCCGTACTCCTCCACAACCTTATCCATTTGTTGTTGTTGTGCAGAGGAGCCCTGTCTGGAGGTCGTGGCCACAGTCTTCTTCTTGCCCTGGGGGCAGATCATCAGGAAAACGAATTTCCTAGTTTGGGAAATGAGCTTACTACATTGTTTTGCAGTAACCAAAGAGATAGCGGCAGGAGGTGGTACCTCTGGTATCCTGTACAACTTATTTCCCAAAGTAACAATAACGGCACGAGGCCGAGACTCATACACAGCATGACGCTTCCACAAGTATGGTTGTCCTAATAATACATCAGAAACATCAATAGGAGCAACGTCACATAATACCTCATCCGTGAAGGGCTTGATGCTATAGGGAAGGCGGCACTGCTGGCTGACACGGAGATCTCGTCCTTGGTGAAGCCACCCAATGGTGTATGGATGTGGGTGAGCTGTGGTCGGCAAGCCCAACCGCTTCACGGCGTCTGCTGAAATGAGGTTCTTTTGGCTCCCATTGTCGACAATGAATTGTACAGGGGAGCCCTTTACCCACATCTGGGAGTGGAAGAGACGTTCCTCCTCCTATGGATCTTCTGGTTCCTCCTTCTGGACCTTTGTAGTGGCAACAGTGGCGTTGGGCTCCGCATCAATAATCTGTTTCCCTTTTTCATTCCCCTTTTCAGGTTCTGATTCGGAGTCGGAGCATGCATCTGACTCAGAAGCCCTCATCTCGGCCCCTAGCGACTGCTTGGCCCGACACTCACTTGTGTTGTGAGTGGAGCTCTTATGGAACTCACACCACTTTCCCGTGTCCTTCTTTGGCTTTGCGGTGTTGTTCTTTTCTTGTGGCTTTGATGAGTTGTCTTTAGCCGCCATGCCTTGGCTCGATCCTTTGTTATGTGGTTTGGAAGCACCTTTCCCTTGCTTTTGATTCGCAGATCCAAAGTCTCGCTTCTTCTGCTTGAATTTCTGCTCAATCTTGGCAGCATACCGGTATGCCGTACCAAGCGAGGAGATGTCGAGGAACTCCATTTCCTCCTGAATGTATCTATGCAGACAGCTGCGATACTTTAGCACCATATGTTTCTCTGAATCTTTGATACCCAACTTTGTGCGCAGGGTATGGAACAGGTTCGTCAGCTCATGCACATCTTGATCCCTTTGTTGTCGCAGCGTGGTCCATTGTATGTACTTGTCCTCATAGCTCCCCACGGGATAGTACTGTTCCTTGACGGCGTCTCGGAAAGAATTCCAAGTTGGTACGGCCGAGAACAGAGAGGGTTTTGTCTGGTCCTTGTTCTCACAGTAGGTTTCCCACCAGTCCTTAACATGGGGGTAGCTTTGAGGAGTGCAAAAATAATCTTCTCCCGGTCTGAAAAGTCATGAACCGAGAAATATCCTTCTAACAGATTCAACCATCTATCTACGGCATCTGCGTCTATTTGACCCTCAAATATGGGAATGTCAAAATTACTTGTACCTTAAAAGGAGTCGCGCCTCCAGAGTGGCTGCTGGATGCAGATGTGCCACCGGTGGGTAGCCGTTGAAGGATCTGAGCAAAGTTATCCATCATCACGTTCCTTTGTCTTTCGAGGGCCTCCTCGAGCAATATTTTGATAGGATCTCCTGCTCCCTCATCTTTCTTTTCGTCCCCAATGGGCGTCCGTCGAGGTTTGCGAGGCTGATCTTGCAAAGGTTCCACCAGATGAACTATAACAGCATATACTAGACCTCGTTGAGGTTAATACCTGGGAAAAAAGGATCGAAAAAAGCGGCAGCTCCACGATACCATGATCGATTTATGCGGGAACGCCTTGGAGAATAAGCATATAAACATAAATCAAAGATGCGCGGAAATAACACTTCATTTCATTGTATCAAATGAGGCTGAATTTTACTTCTGACAAGAATGGAAATAAAACTAGCTAGAGCGTGGTAGCTTTGGTAGCTATCTACGAGAAGAGATGTGCCGGCTACAGGCCTCTGAACTGAGTTACAATGAGGCTCGAGGGCCTATTTATCATTTAGAAACAATGAGAAATCCTAAGCAGCCAAAACCCTAACCCTAGGAGATGAAGCGCCAAAACTATGGGCCCGGTTTGGGTAAATTGGTGTTTCAACTTCCCGGGGACGTAGCTTTGGCATACGATCTCTGTTTTATGTGTACCATACCTCGTTAGAAAGATCTATCCGAGGACTACAAATCATGGACTACTGTTTCTCCTCATTTTCCCAAAAAACGTCGTTTAGGGCCTCAAAACGGCTCCGGAAGTTTAGGACCCGAAAAACTGCTAAAAATAGTAAACTATGCCGAAACTGAAAAACTGAAATAGAAAATGGTGGAGCCCCAAGTGGAATAGGCGGGTGACCACCAATATCCACCTGGATCAAGATTCCAATAGAAAATGCATCCCATAATTATGGTATTCCATTGATTGCTATAGTGATTTGTTCAAATTTAGAAATGACTTCACCAATTCTTTGGAGCTTATCTCTTATGTGTTATATCTTCATGAAGTAGGAGGTCACAGGTTCATCTTTTGACATATTAGTATCACATAGTATTCCTTAAAGACATGTTTTGACCAATGTTGTTGATTGACTACGAATTTACAAGAGCATCATAGAATTCCTTTGATGTATCCCATTCCAAAACAAATGGGATTAAATGGTCCTTGAGATATTAAAATATACTTATTTGAGCCTTGACCTGCCCCTTCCTAAAATTCACTTTCTCTTCATCATCATGCTTATCTATGTGGGGCACTTTTCCTTGGACATATTGCAAAACACCATTTTCTTCTAGGAAAAGATCAATCCTCTTTTTCCATGATTTGAAGTTAGATGCTCCTTCAAGTGTGTTTTCTTTCTTTCAAGTGGGATCCATTTTCTCAGAAATCATGGACATAGACATAAGATATTTCTTCCTTGAGAGATATATTCAACAAGGTGTGATATTCAACTTTCTTTCTTCACCAAAGCTTTGATACCCCATTAAAAAATTAAGTGTGATATAGAATATAACTTATTTTTTAGCACTGATAATTAATTGTGATGATTATATATCTTCTTTTAACATTTAAAACTTCTACATTAAGCAATTATACTTCAAAAATTCAACCATATAAGAATAAGAAAAGTAGACACCAGAATGAAAAAAATCAACAGAATGTTTACACCCACTTGAAGTAAAAACCCAAAAATTCTTTCCTTAGAGAGTCAAATGAACAAGACATATCAAATTCATATACAAACTAACTAACATGCTAGAAATATGATAGTCCAACAAGTGACAAGTTGACCCTCAACAAAATTCCAAGTCAAAACATCCAGAAACTGTCCAAAAATGTTCTTGGTTAGGGTCTGCTACAAGTTTGTAGTAGGGATGAATTTTGACCTCTTTATCTACCATAAAAAGCTCACACTTCACCTTAGAAAATTCAGATTCCACCTTAGAAAATTAACACAGAAACTCAGACTATTTTCATCCTTTTGTATTCACTTGATCAAGGGAAAATAGATGACTCGTTCTTCTTCCTTTTGGCCTCCTAATCTTCTTATTTTCCTTTAATGGAGAAAAAAGATATGCGTGTAATGCTTGTGATATGAAGTGTCTCTTAGATGGAGGACCAATGAGTTACTTATAGGTTTATTAAAGGATGAATCGGTGTCTTGTTGGGTGGGTCGACATGATCATAGGAGGGTCGAATTGGACAACTTTTGGAGCCATAAATAATCAACAATAAATTCAATTTTTCTTTAAAAAAATACATGTGTAATATAATCTCATTTTGAGCATGAAGAACATGCTTTCCATGAACAAGTACAACAATGATAAAAATATTTTATTATGAAGACCAACCTAGTTAAAAACTTCAACGAGGATTCCCTTGTTCTCTTTCCTAACCAAGCTTAGAGGAATATGGAGATCCTAAAGGCCTAGACTCAGTTGGGAAATGGGATTCCAAATTTTAGTATGTTTTGAGAAAATATACTTTCACCCAGCCAAATTAACAATGAATTGTTAGTTTTCCCCTTGTGGTATCTTAGTTTGGCTAGGGTTTGGACAGTTGTAGAAATTTTATGCACAACCGAGCCTATTGTTAGGTGGGAAAAGCTATATTCTTGATCTGTTTTTATCTTAAAATATGTGTCTCCCTTGTACATTTGATTATTGTTCACTTTCTCTTAAATAAATATGGTAAAATTTTGTCCTATTTAATTTCTGATAATGAAAGTTTGTTTATATGATTATGGCACATATATTCATGCAAATATATAAAATTTTGTTTGAGTTTAATATGTCTATACAAGGACAACAAATCTTGGTAAACATGCTCAATTACGTATAAATCCTACTTATTTTGGTGCAAAGACATGTCTAAATTATGATGGGCAGTAACTCGGTAAATACGTTTATTTACATGAAAAAATCTGGAGGTTTTCTTATTCTTAGGAATTAAATTTGAAACTAACTATACAAATCCATATGTATATTGAGCAAGGTTTACATAAATTTTAGGGATATAAAATGTTTGTAGGAAAACTTGTTTACATAAGTGAATGTGATAAATTCCGGTAATAATCCATTTTGGAAGAGGAATTTTCTTTGATGTATACATAAATGAGAATTTCACCTAATGTACAAGTGGCCATTAGAGGTGGATGGAGAGAATGTTGTGCATAAAATTGAATAATTTATTCACTAGAGATAAATCCTATTTAATGTCTTATGAAAATTCTCCTAGATTTGTTATAGAGCATGCTATAATCGACTCCATTGGTGGTCAAGATTTTACTAGTTGAAAATATTAAATTTCACCAACTACTAATAATACCATCGAGGGATAATATAATTGGAAAAAGTTTCTGGAAGTTAGATATTAAATTTCCTCAACTATAATACCATTGAGGAATTCAGATAGTTTCTAAAAACTAAATATTAAATTTCATCCATGGGTTGAATAGTTGATAAAAAATGGAAATTCAAATTAGAAAGAAACTTACAATATGAAACTAGCAGCTCACAGGTGAGACGAGCTACACCTGGAGGCTACCCAAGAAGTACTAATATATTCCATTGATGATAAAAATTAGAAATAAATAAGATCACATTCAATTTAGGGAGATCAAAACTATCTCCTAGAAAATAAGAACTAATTCTAAAGTAAGACACATAAACAAACGTGAAACACAATTTCTCCATTCATTTAAAGTCTCCCCCTTAACGGAGAAAGGAGTCACTTGCATACCTAACATCTCCCTAAACAATTCAAATTTGATATTCCCAAGAGGCTTGGTGAAGATATCAGTTTCATTTTCATAGGTGTTACAATATTCAAGAAAAATCTATTTGGACTGAACCTTTTCTCTAACAAAATGAAATTGAGTATCTATATGTTCTATGAAAAAAATCATTATTTTATAGCTTGATTGAACTTTGGTTGTCACATTTAATCACCATATAATCCTTTTGTTCTCCTCTTGCATCATGAAGAAGTCTTCTCAACCAAATTTCTTCGCAAGTGGCAACACATACAACTCGATAATATGTTTCTGCTAATGATAAAGATACAATACTATGCTTTTTACTGCTCCAAGAAATGACCTTAACCCAATATTGAAAGCATAGCTAGTTATAGATCATCTAGCACCCAAATTTTCAGCCCCATCTGTATCTAAATAGCCTGAAAATTTAACATCAAAATAATCAGTGTATTTAATGCCAAAATTTATGGTTCCTTGAAGATACCTTAGGACATCTTTTGTTGCCACCCAATGATTTTCAAGAGGTTTTTTCATAAACTGACTCAACAAACTGATTGAATATGCTAAGTCAGGTCTTGCTGTAGTCAAATAAATCAAACTTCCAACCATTTCTTTGTACAATGTAGAATCCACCTCTTGAGAACCATCATTACTTTGAAACTTAACATTTTTTTGTATAGGTACTGAAGCAGATTTACACTGATCCATTATGAATTTATTCAAAAAGTCCCTGACACACATTCCTTCAGTAACAAAATTCTTGCCAGAATCCCTGCAAACTTCAAGACTCAAACAATAATGTAGTTCTCCAAGGTCCTTTATTTCAAATACCTGTGACATCTTCACTTTAATTTCTTCAACCAATTCATTAGAATTTCAAGTAACAATTAAATCATCAACATATAAGGAAATCAACATGATTTTCCCCTTTGTATAAAATGTGGTTAAAAAATTTGGATAATTTTTACTTTTATAACCATTCTGTAAGAAGAAAGAGTCTATTTTCTCATACCAAGATCTAGGATCATGTTTCAGCCCACACAATGCATTTTTTAATTTATAGACCAAATGTTCCTGCCCCTTTTTAATGAACCCTTCAGGTTGTGTTAAATATTCTTCTTCCTTCAAATATCCATCTAGAAAAGAATATTTTACATTTTGCGGGTGTAAGATCCAATGGTACTTTTTAGTTAGAGCCATTAATATCCTAATAGTTTTTAACTTAGCTAAAAGAGAAAAAGTCTCCTCATAATCAATCCCTTCTTTCTGTGAGTACCCTTTTGCCACTAACATAGCTTTATACTTTTCTAAACTACCATCTTCTTGAAGTTAGGTTTATATAACCATTTAAGACCTATGGCCTCTTTTCCTTTTGGCAGTTCAACTAATTCCTAGGTTTTATTTTTAATTATGGACTCATACTCTTCTTTCAAGGATGACCTCCATTCATCATACTTATTTGCTTCATTATAATTCAAGGGCTCAACAACATTTAAAACACCAGTCATAAGAGAATAATATCTGTACCTTGCAGGTAAGTGAATATGTCGTCTCGATCTCCTTGGTAGTAGACTTGCCTCAATTCTGTCCTATGTTATTTCTTGCTCACCTGTGAATGGACATTTATCCACATCACTAGTTTACTCTTTCTACTATTGTTGTTGTAAATGACTGTATTTGGCTTCATCATTGCTATCATCAATCACTAAAGGCATTAGCCACTCCTTATAAATTATGTCCTTGTTCCCTTCATCAACCTATTCACAGAAGATAACATCTCTACTCCCAAATACCTTGTGAGTAGATGGATTAAACATCTTATATGCTTTGAAATTAGAACAATACCCTACAAATATGCATTTTATAGCTTTAGCATCCAATTTCTTCCTATCTTCCTTAGGAATGTGTGCAAAATATATAGAACCAAATACTCTCAAGTGATGGAATGCAGGTTTAAAACCATAAAAAGCCTCAAATGGATTCTTGAGATCAAGACACCTAGTTGGATTTTTGTTCTTTAAGTAAATTGTAGTACTAATTGCTTCTGCCCAAAAACCATTAGATAGGTTCTCAGCCTTTCATCATTCTACGTGCACACTCCACAAAAGTTTTTTTATTTCTTTTTACAACTCCATTTTGTTGTGGACTGTGGGGTACTGTGAACTGTTGTGCTATTCCATGACCTCTGCAGTTTTTTATGAAGTTCCCAAGTCTGTTTTCACCTCCTTGATATGAGCGAAGAATTTTATTGAATTTCCCTGTCTACTTTTCAACCATATTTATAAATTCTTTAAAATACTCGAAAGCATCAATTTTCCTTCTAAGAAATCATACCCAGGTAAAATTTGTGTAGTCATCAATAAATAACAAGAAATAATAAGATCCACCTAAGGACCTTTTCTGCATAGCTCCACAAATATCAATATGCACAACTTCAAGTATATCTTACTTTCTCCTATTTAAGCTAGAGGGAAATCCATCCCTGTGCATTCTTCCAAGTGCACAACCTTCACAATCAACATGTTCATTTCTTAAAATAGGAATTCGATCAACCATACCTTGTTTCTGCAGTAGCAATAAGTCATGAAGGTTGATGTGACTAAACCTTTGATGCCAAGGATTCTCTATTGTCATAGTCATTGAAGTTAATGCTTGATGTGGCATGCTTATAACATTAAACTTATTGTTATAGGTCAATTTGGTCACCATTCCCAATGACCTGGTTAAATGGACATTATCTTTAGGACCAATGATCAAGGGTCTATCATTCCCTATCATTTCAATTGCTACATGCCCTAAGACAAGAAACAAGACAAATCAAGCAAGACTTTCATCAAGCAAAGGTTTCCAAGGTTTGAAGCTTATTATATAACATATGATAGCTCACAAATGCAGGCTCTAAGGGGCCTAAGTGCGTTGCATATGTAGGTATCCCCATTCAAGGCTGCTCTGCAAATCACTTCCCGACATTCACAGGTGCATTGGTCACATTGGGAGAGAAATTCTCATTGTTTCGAAATCTCCACTTGGCTAGTGCCTTCTAGAAGATTTCACATGTGTCAGCTTCAGATCCAAGTGTCAATTTGACATATACATGAATGGAAACATGTCTTTCCTATTATTGGAAAGTCATTGATTGCAAAACAACCTACAGTTCATCTATAAATTGAGCACAGATCTAAGTGCTTGAGGGGGAAGAATTTGAGTAGAGAGATGCTGGAGAATTTTAAATTGAGAGATAGATTTGTGTAGCTGCTGATGGAGAGATTTATACTATGATGAGGCTTGGGAATGTTGCTGGAAGGGTCACTTCAAATCATTCATTTGGTTGTAACCTCTCCTTTTATCATCAATAAAGAATAATGCTTATTTTTCCCTATATGCATCTATATTGGCTTTGATTTTCCATATTTCAATATCTTAGTTGATGTGTATGGTTTATGCTTTAATGATTTAGCTAACTAGCTTGAATATATATCTATATTATTGCATCTTATATTGTTTCAGTGTTCTTTCTTGCAGGAAGCATTTCGCCCAAAAACTGCTTGAATTACAAGCTGCAATAGAAGCGACAGAAGGAGACATTTGGAAGCGACTGATCAAGTAAGCCTCCAATCCTCTCTGTGTATCTATTTTGAGTTAGTAAAAATAGTTGTATAGTCTTTCACCTGTTGTTATAGACTAGCACATGTCTAGGGAAGTGTGATTTATCCGTAATTCACAATTCTGGCCCAACAAATTGGCGGTCATACTGGGGAGAATTTATCTTAGTTCTAGGTGTTTAAGCCTCTGATTTGCTTTATTTATCCACCCAGTAGTTGTTACTCATAAATATTAAACTTTTTAAAATCCAAATTAGCAAATACAATGAGTTAAACAGTAGTATTTTTCTTTGTATACTGCGCCCAACGCACCCTTAAACTGGACACAGTGCTTCGCAGAGCATTGTCTCCCTTCCTAGCCTACATTGCAGAGCACTGTCTCCCTTTGGAGACTGCGTTGACTCCTGAAAACACCCAAATTCCCTTGAATTTTCCTTTGAAATTTGCTTCAGTTTTGTTTGCTGTTGTGTTTTGAAAATTTTGATCCTCAATTGACCAGTAATTCTATATACTTCTTCTCCTTTGACTGAAAATTTGTTCAATGTTGGTTTAAAAAAGTTTTTATTTATCATTGAAAAGTTGATTTCAAAGTGTTTTTTATGGTCGCATTAAGAATCATTTTCTTTCGAAATAGGAAATTGTCGTAAATTCTTCATTTCCTTGATAGGAGAAATTGTTGGTGAAATCCTCATTTTTCCTTCAAAAGAGAAATTGTTGTTTGTATTCTTCGTTTCTCGAAAGTAAAAAGAATTTGAATTATTGTTTAATTCACTTAGTTTCTTTTCTGCATTCATAACATTAAGGAAACTGAAAAGAAAACTTGCATTTGCATGTAGAATAATGTGTGTTTTGCAAAAGGAACATTAGGAAATCTACATTTAGTTTGAGATCATTGATTTGTTTGTTCATTGATTTGTTTGCTCACAAATTCTTTTCTCTCTTCCCTTAGTAGCTAGGTTTTTCATTGAAAAAGATGAAAGTGAAAGATTTTTTATCATTCTTAGCTTGCATTTTAGGAATTTCAAACACATCATCGTGATGAACCTTTGAAAGGAAAATTGTTGAGCAAGATCAACATAAAATTAATCCCAATTTACTTAACAACTCTTTGGAACCATAACGATAACATTTATAAGGTCTAGGCTAGAGACGTGTTCCGGCGTCGTAAAACATAGCAGTTATCGTTAACTTTTTTGCGATACATTTTGAGTGTGATACCTCACTCCACATACGTAAGTATATCGTAGCTTTTCCATGTACTTTCAGGTATATCGGGTGGTGTTACAGTACGATAAGTATAAAGGGGTGCTCTCACTGTGCGGTTTTGCATCAGACAACGCTAATACGGACTTGGGCCTCCATGTAACTTCGGGTATATTTGGGAGGAAAATTTTTAGGTGTTATCCATCCATGGTGAACCAAGTTGGCTGCATTGAAATTGTGATACACCAAACATAGAATTCGGGGAGATTACCTTTCCATACTTCTTGGTTTTCCAGGAGGTATTTTGCAGTTCACAGTTTCTTGGTAAAACCCTTTTGCCTAGCATTACCCTCTTTTTTTTTATTTGTTTTTTGGTTAAAATAAATCATTAATCATGGAAGAACAAAATCCTATCCCCTTTCATTCGTGTAGATTAGCTTTAAAACCACCTTTACTGCTAGAAGTTAATTCTGGTAGGCAAAGGTGATCAGGATCTGCCGAATCAAGTACAATCCATACCTCTGGTGAAACATCATATTTTAAACCAGAGTTAGCTCAAATTGTTTCCACACATCCCGGTTTGTCTACTGTTGTCAAAACGGAGTCTTCACAGCTACCTGTGGTCACGATCCATTCAATCACTGAGACCATACCTCCTAGACCCAACGTTGTTCAATCAAAAATTGATCCAGATCCTGTCTCTTTTTTTCCAGAACATCTAAATCCTGAAGTTGAACAACCAGAAGTTGTTCCTACCTTGTTCATCCCACAAAGTTCTGTAGCTATTGAAAATCCTATATCACACAGTCAACCATCTGAAACCTATTTTGGGCCTAGCGGTGAAGTTCTTCCTCCTGGTTTAATTGCGATTGAAGAAATCCCACAAGACGATACACCTTTAACTCCAACCCATTTTGGGGGGACCTTTACCTGTACCAGTCTTTTCCTCAATCGTTTCCATCTTCTTTTTTTGATCCTGTTCCCATTCAATCTCCCGTCGATTTTCGAGGGTATACATTTCGTCACACAACCATGTATGAACCAACATCTTCGGTTGGGTCTGTTGTTCCAATTACATCAGCTCCTACCCTCGCTACTTCATCGATGTTCACAACCTCACCAGAGTCATATTTGCATGGTGGCCCTTCGGTCGTAACAAGTTACAAATCCTTATCTGGCACTTTCTCTGGTGCATCTTCACAATCATGGTCTTTTCCAATGTCATCATCCAGTATTTTAACTGGTAGTCCTATCATTAGTACTGAACAACTTGATTCATTACATTCATCATCAGGACAATATCAAGTCGGTCCTTTTGGGTCAATTCCTTTAAGTACCATATCAACTGATCTACCAGCATTTGGAGAAAATTATTTTGTCTTATTATCCTCCTTATGTTAGGGGGCAACCTTTGGTCATCCAATATGATAGTACTCCGTCACTTTTTGGTCAAACTAATGTTGACATGAATGTTTGTCAATGGTAGCCCACTCTGCATATCCAACCACAAATGGTTGTACACTCGTATCAATCGGTTCAACATGTTACACCCACTTCATTACCACTTGTTAATACATCTATACCCCTGTTAAAGAATCAAAATATTCTACATCAACCTTATCAGGCGGGTCCTTCAACTCAATATCATCAAATTTTGGTTCCACACACTCAAAATTATTTGGTTAATTTACAACAACCTGTATCAGGAATCATTTATTCACAAGCCGGTGTACCATTTTATGGGATGTCACAATTACAACCTAGTTATACATATCAACCGAATCCAATTTATACTAATTTGGGTTATAACATTGGTGGAAATACCCCTTGGTAGCCACAAGCACAAATGCCTCAAACTTCATTTCAATAAGTAACATATCTAGGTTTTGGTCAACAACATCCTCAAGCGTTTGCTATGAAAAATAGCCCCTATCTGGGTTACCAAAAACAGATTCTGTATGTTGGTGCTCAAAGGCCTATTTCCCAAGCAATTCCATATTACCCTGGCTATGCTCAACCTGACCTTAATCGACAGTTGCCTTTTGTAGCAACCTTGGAATTACAAGATTTAAACCGGTTAACCAATGATCCTATAAATTATGCTCCTTGGTGGCCAGTGATACCTTATAAATTACCCTCCGATATTCCTAAATTCAATGGAAACCCTGGAGGAGATCCATCAACTCATGTCATGACTTATCATTTATGGTGTTCATCAAATTCCCTGAATGATGATTCTGTTTGACTACGTCTTTTCCAGCGTACGCTTATAGGTCTGGCTGCTAAATGGTACATTGAGTTACCTAAAGCTTCTTTTGACAATTTCACTGCCCTAGCTATTGTCTTTTTGACACATTTCTAGTTACCGATTAGATATGAAACTGGAGCAGAACTCTTGAACAACTTCAAATAGAATAATGCTACTCACGTTTCTGATCATATTCATGAGTGGCGTCATCGTCGACGAATGGTTAAGACATTTTTTCCGGATCAGCTCCTTGCTAAATGGTTCATTAAGTCCCTGTTACCATCTATAACTGAGGATGTGTCTAAGGGTGGCATCGTCACAAAATATCAAGTTATCGCTCGTGCCCAATATTTAGACTTGATTTACACTCAGTTCGGTACTCTTTATGAAAAAATTCCTAATGCGCCACGATCTAATTTCAAATTTCCTCCTCAAATAAAGGACTCTCATGCCGGAGATAGCTTGATAGGCACTCCAAACACACACCACACTACTGCATCTTATCCTGCTCCTACTTCTGAAATTAATTCCGTGTCATTTGAAAAAGGAAAAAGTGAAAAGCAACCAGAAAGTAAGAAAAAGGGGAAATCAAAGAAAAAGCAAACTTCTAACCCGCAGGAAAGATCATCTGATCAACCATTTGGACCACAGAAACCTCGTTATCCATGAATAATATGTAACGAGGAACACTTTTTTAGGGATTTTCCTCACCATGCTGAAGTCTCAAAAATAATCAAGACTTCCCATGCATCAACTGTGTTGACAGACCCATTTCCAAATCCAAACACTAATTTGGTTGCTACGGATCCAGCTCCTAGTTCCCAAGTGTTAATGTTATCCACCACAAAACCGTCAAAATATATTTTGGTGTCGATGTGTAATAAAGACTATGGTAGTTCGGCCACTGATCAGCCGACTACCTCGACAACGAATCCATCTACTGAATCAGTACCACCTACTGTTATTCCTGAATTGACAATTAAGCCACCAAAGGGAGTAATTCATAAATCGACATATAATCCTCGAGCAAGAGCTGCACAAAATTATAATATAGTTGAAGATTTGGCTCAATCCCCTTCAGTTATGTTTTCTCTTGAGGTATTACAAAATTTTCCCTCCCACAAGCAGGCTTTATTGTCAGCCATTGGTGGAATTGATCTGACTGATTCTAATCTTGTTGTCTTTAATCATACAGGCTATGCGCCATGGCTACCAACGTAATTAGCATTCTTCATAGAAGTAAATGTTCTCAATCACCTTGTTCATTGCACTATTATTGATGAGGGAGCATCTACGTGCATTATGTCTCTAAACTGTTGGAAGTCAGTTGGCTCGCCGCGATTATCACAATCATCAACAACATTGAAGGCTTTTGAAGGAAGAAAATATAAACCTTGTGGTATTATCAATAACCCGCATGTTGAATTAGGGGGAAAAACAATGAATATTGATGTTGAGGTTGTTGATGGACCCCTTGAATATAATAGTTTACTTGGAAGACCATGGGTATATGCAATAACTGCCATTGTTTCTACATACTTTAGAATGATTTCCTTTCCACATAAAGGTACAATCACAGTCATTAATAAAGTATCCTTTTTTTCCTCCACTTCGCAGGTAACTGGAAGTGTTCCGTTTGTTCACTTACCCCAACTAGAAATTCAGAACATTGGTGTAGGACTCTTAAAGGATTCCACTCTTATGGGAACCTTTGCATTACCGCCGCCCGCGACATCAGCAGAAATTGCAAGTATAGAGACCTACTACATGATCTCTTCCACTCTATCTGGCTTAAGGAAGAGTATGGGTGATTCTGCTATTTCTACGTTGGATGAATTTTTATCGCCCAGCCCTATTGAGTTAGCATAGAAATCAATCTATTTAGCTTGGGTGGCAAATCCGAAATCAGTGTTGCCGAGTGTTTGGGTTGATCATTCCTTAGATTTTGGTACTCCATATGATCCATTTTCCTCAAATCTTTTGATAGATGAAAATATTATTGAAGCTATGATGTCAGAAGGAGAACCATGGGAACATTATCATCATGTTTCCCATCTTCATAATTATGAATAAAACAATCTCAGTGAACTATATCACCCATCCATAAAAACTTTCTTTTAGAATTATTTACTGATTAATGTAATCGATTTCGAGCGAAACTTATCAAATATCAAAGAAACCATTTCTATCGATATCTCGACCAAACCAGGTGTTTTAGAAAATATTCATGTTGGTGTATCTTGTTCTCCATCAGAACTTGATTCATATCACTCTCTATTTCGTGAATTTCGTGACGTATTCGCTTGGTCTTACGAGGAAATTCCAGGCATAGATACTAGTATAGTTGAGCACACTATTAATATGTATGCTGATGTCAAACCGGTGCACCAACGACTTTGTCCTGTTCATCCCAAGAAAGTCGATGCCATCAAAGTAGAAGTTGAAAATTTTTTGCGTGCTGGTTTCATTTACCCTGTTCCGCTAACTGAGTGGGTTTCCAATATCGTTCCTGTTATGGAAAAACAAGGAACCATTAGAGTGTGTGTCGATTATCGAGATGTTAATCATGCTTGTCCAAAAGACAATTATCCTACTCCCTTTATTGACTAGATTATTGATGATTGTGATGGATGCAAAATTTTTTCGTTCATGGATGGATTTTCTAGCTACAATCAAATCAATATCTGCCTAGATGGTCAACATAAGACATCATTCATCTGTCCCTGGGGCACATTCGCATATCTGAAACTTTCGTTTGGTTTAAAGAATGCTGGGGTAACTTTTAAGAGAGCAATGGATTATGCTTTCAATGACATCAAGCACATCATTCAACCATATCTAGATGATCTACCAGTGCATTCACGAAATCGGACTAGTCACCTGATGCATTTGAGAGCCATTTTCTTATGCTGCCGACACTACAAAATATGCCTCAATCCACATAAATGTGTCTTTTGTGTTGTTTCTGGTTGATTTCTTGGATTCTTAGTCTCAAAAGAAGAAATTAGAATAGAGCCACTAAAGGTTCAGGCCATTCTTGATTTGCCTGCACCATCAAAATTAATTCAGATACAAAAACTTCAAGGAAAGGCTAACTTCTTGATAAGGTTCATTCCAAACTACACAAAAATGGCTAAAGGATTTACTCGATTATTGAAAAAGGGGGTTCCCTTCCATTGGGATCAAGTTGCACAAGCTTCTTTTGATGCTGTCAAGGACACTCTTGTTCGAGTGTCATTATTGTATCCTCCTAATTATCAAAATGATTATTTCCTATTGTTACATAGTAATTTGTCACCGTCCCTCCAATCCCTCGTCCCACACATTGGAGGGCTTATTCCATGACCTGTGAGCAGTGACATGACCTAAAACCACTTTCATGGCATCCCCCTTGACAAGGAAAATCATTCCCCTGAAGACAATTTCCTGTGAAAAGCCCTAAAAATAGCCCTTTTGGCCTTGGCACAACTATCTAGTTTAGCCCTCGCTCCAATGGGGGAAATCCACCAAAGAGGGCGCGCCAACTGGCGCTTTGTCCCAGTGTATCACCCGCGCTAGGCTTAATAAGGATTTTTTTTTAAAAATAAATGGTGGAAGTTTGATTCCAACCAACTCCTGAACGAATCTCTAAAACGAGTTGGGAGGTTTGGCTCCGGATCTCCATGTAGGGGAAGTAGTTTTCCACCTATCATGGAAGCTTCCATGAGGATAGGGCCAATCCCACCATTGTAGGGATCCCAACTCCCCTTCCACCATCTATATAAGCTTGTCATTTTCCCTTTGAAAGCTACGCTGAATAGAGCTGAATCATTAGTATGGAGATTATCGTCAGACAACCGAAGAGAGAGACTTGTCCCATTCCCAACGAGCTTTACCAAGACGTACTCCGCTGTCGACCCACCGAAGGAAGATCCAGCATCAGAGCTCAAGTTGTATATGTATTTGTTTAGATTAATAATAAATGACTTCGATTATGGTTCCACTCATATGTTCATGTTTTATATTCTGAATTGTATCTTCTCTAACTGATACATAATTGCATGTATTAGGTTTTACGCTTGTTTGTTTTTTGTTTCTTCGTGTATGTGCATGTGTTCGAATGCGCCTAGTGGAAGAATTGTGATCTACCAAAGCGAGGGACGGAAGCACCATCTTCCCCACAAATGACAGCAGCGTAGGAATTAAGGTAGGCCTCTTGTCGCATCTTGGTCTTTTGTAATTAGGAACTTGCGTCTTAGCGTGACTCGGTTGTTGCTAGACCCAATCTGGGCTAGTAGGGATCGCCTCTGTTTGTAGAGGGGATTTACCTCTCTAACAAACTGGCGACTCCACTGGGGAGACATTGATTGGAGTTTTTCTTGTCTTTTCAGTTGATTTTGGTCTTTTCCTGCTTGATTAGATCTTTTGATTCTTTCTTCTCTAGTGTTAAAATTTTGTTTAGCCTCACCATCCCTGATCTGCTCCCTGAATGCTCTTTTTGATATTTTTCATTAGTAAACTCGACTAGCGCAGTTTTTGCCCTGACAGTCATGCTAGCTGGCACTTGTTTCCAGTTCAACCCCCACACCAATCCTGTTCTGGCGCTAGTTGCAGCCTGACAGTCACGCCTATTTTGTGTGGTGCTAGGGTTTGCTCCTTTTTAAGCTTTCTGAGCTTGATTTGTGGTTTTGGTGTCATTTTTTCGATTGCCTGAGTGTTCTGAAGCCTTGGTTGACTGTGTGTGACCTTCATCCTCCGGTTTTTTGCCCTCTACTATTGATTTTACATTCTAGCCCTAGGGCATCTAGGTGCTATAGTGTGTCGAGCCTCCCATATGAGTTCTTGGTCTCTGTCTGATCAGTCAATTTCATTATTGCTTCTCTACATTCGTTCGTTGGTTTTTCATTATTTTATTGCGTTATTTGAGTGATTGGTCTCTTATTCGAATTTCGCTTTGTCTCGTTTTGGGCCTAGATTACACGGTTCATTTGACTCTTTGGGATTCGTCTTTGATTTGAGGGATTTCTTCATCAATTTGAGGTTTGATTGTGTGTTTGGCGTTGAGTGAACTTGCTTGTCTTTATTCTTTTGATATCTCTTCTCAAATTGTTCTTCTCATTAGTTTTCATTTTTTTTAGTGCACTTTGCTCTTAAACATTGAAAATACAAAAAAAATCTTTTTTGATTTTGATTAGTTAGTGTAAATTAAATATTTTTTGTGTTATTAGTGATTTATAACTTTGAAGAAAAGCTTTTAGTTTCATTAGTGTGCATTAGAGACACTAGTGGTTGTTTTTGTGATCATTTTGTTATTGTGTGAAAGCTCTCAACCTTCCCGTAGTTAGCTATTCATTGAACGAAGTGACATATTGTGGCATGTAGTGTGCATTTAGAGGATTTTGAGACGTAACATTCGGTAGGGCTTGAAAATTGAGACATAATTGAAGATCAACACTAAAATTTATTCAATTTACCTCAAGGCAACATTGAAACATTAACGAAATATTTAGAGGTCTAGGCTAGTGACGTGTTCCGACGTCATTAAACCTAGTAGCTGTCGTTCGCCTCTTGGCTTTAGACAACACTAGTACGGACTTGTGCTCCCTATACCGTCGCGTATATAAAGCGAGACCCCACTAGGTTGATATCCTTTATCTGTAGGAAGCCGAGTCTACCACCTTATACCTGTGATACATTGGACACAACATTCAGGGACATTTCCTGCACGTACGTCAAGTCCTTGGTTGATTTATTTTTCATTTTGAAACCAAGGTGTATATTTCAGTTCACGGATATCTGGTACACCCTTTGCCTAGAGTTCTAGCGTAGTCATTTTGATCTTTTCTGACTCATTAAATTTGAAAGGATCATCAAGCACTTGTCCTTTCACGCTTGCTTCAAAATTGAAAGAGATAGAGTTTCCTTTCATCCATTTCTCGACTCTTAAAACATGAAACAATGAAGTTTATAAGTTTCAATGTGGTAAAATAAATCACCTGCGATCACACGCCCTTTTAGAGTTTGCTTGTTGGCCGTTTGATTGTGTGCCTTGGTTTTTTAGCCCGTGTGTTTTTGTTTAATCTCTTCCTCTTGTCATTACTATCATAGTGGCTGAACCCTCAGTTTCATCTACTAGTAGTCTTTACACAGACGATTCATCAAAGGTCTCCCAATCCTCTGCTGAACCTTAGTAGCCTTTTGTCTCCGAGTTTCCCGACGGGGGACCGGTTCTATCTGAGCTTCCATTTGGAGGACTAGTTGAGTTCAATTGGCCCTTATCCAATGCTTGGTTTGGATTTGGAGTAGGGGAATATTTCCCTCCTCTTACATCGGGTTCGCCTTTTCTAGCTGCTGTTATTCCTCCTAGTCCTCGCTGTCTTCTAGAATATCTAGCGGCAAGATCAAATATGGGCTCTTCCAGTCCTTCTCCTAGTGAGGAAATCTCTACATCTAGTGAAGATTAACAGCTGTTCCCAGAAAACAATCCCGAATTATCTATCATGTCTTCACCCGGTCCTTCGCTTCCAGCAGGGTATAGATCCTTAAGTTAGATTATGACCGCTATGGCCTCTATGGGAGTATCAACTCCCTCTACGAGGCCGATTATTCCTTCGTTAGGGATTTCCCCAAGGATGCCCCTCACGTCATCTCCTCAGGTCACATCAATACCTGTTAGTCCTACCATCTGTGTAGCCACGTCTACACCCGTTGTTACTGCTCAGTCCATTAGGACCGCGTCACTTCCTGAAGACGTCTACATAGCATCTACTATTCTGGAGAACATCTCTCCTGAAGAGTATCGATTATCTCTACAACAATCGAACTCTAGGGGGCAAATCCAACCCTCCCAACCTATGTTGCAACCTCTGCAACCTCAGTTTCCTATCAGTCTGAATTTTGCACAGCGAGGACCCTCTTATGGTCCCGCTACAGGTCAAATTGGTTATCAAGCACAGCCTAGCCCTATCCCTCCACCAGGCCAATCGGCTCATCCGGGGCAGCCTAGTGTTCATCATCAGCTATGTCAACCTGTTCAACCAGGGAAACCTGTTCACTTGGGTCAACCTGTTCAACTAGGGCAGCCTGTTTAGCCAAGTCAACCTGTCCAACCAAGCCAGCCTTCACATCCTGTCAACCCAACTCAACAGCCGATTTACTCTATGCCGCAGTTGAATCCGCCTACGTGCCCAACTTATCAGGCTCAGCAGGGCCCCACTTATCAGCAGCCCGCTCAACCCCAAGGTGGTTATTATCTTCAAGGTCAATCTCAACCAGTTTACAACCCACCCCAAGGTTCTAATTATTACCTTCAACAACTGGGCTATACCTATACTTAGTAGCCAAATCCATATACTGCTCAAACAGGGCCGACATATAATCGGGGTCCATACCCCAGTTATCAACCCCTGTACACTAGTTACCAGCAACCGTATCAATCTAACTATACCCTATAGTCAGAATCCCCCGGGATAGAACCAATGGGGGCAATTTTATGCTCAACCGGGGTGGAGTACAGGTACAGGTCCTTATCGAGGACCTGGTATGCCTTTCAATCCTCAGTTACCTTTCCTTGCTATGTTTGAATTGTTGTACGTTTCTAAATTAACCAATGACCTGATTCTTCACAATATTTATTGGCCTCCAGTTCCAACTAAGGTGCCAGGTGACTGTCCTAAGTTTGAAGGTAAAGCTGGAGAGGACCCCCAAGCTCATGTAATGACCTACCATCTGTGGTGTTCGTCCAACTCTTGGGTGGATGATTCAATTCATCTTCATCTCTTCCAGCACACTCTTACCAGTGCTACCACTAAGTGGTATATAGAATTAACCCACGACATCTTTCAAGACTTCAATACATTAGCTATGAATTTTCTGACACACTTTCAATTACCGGTTCGTTATGAAGCCGAGAGGCATCTCCTGAATTCTTTGAAGTAGGATAAAGCCACCCACATATCTGATCATATTCATGAGTGGCGACGTCATCGTAGATTGATCAAGTTTGATATACCTAATCAGCTACTAACTCATTGGTTCACCACCTCCTTCGTTAACAAGATCGCTCAAGATATTGCTATGGGGGCATGTGTGACTGAAGAACAAGCCATCGCGTGTGCCCAGTACCTTGATCTGGTGTACTCTCAGTCCAAAACGCTTTATGATATTTTGACTAATGCTCTGCAGCTCAGGACCTCTAAAGCACCACCTACCCCAGCGGTGGACGGTGTGATTGGTTTCGTTTCTCAAAATTCTCAAAAATCCTCAAATGGGAAGCAAAAGTCCAATTCTTCCAATAATTCTGCTCTTCCCGCTCCTCCGGATTCTAGTAAAAATGTAGAGGTCAATGCCGTTCAGACTAATCCTACGGAAAAGACCTCCAAAGGAAAGAAGAAGGGCAAAGGAAAATCCAAACCCGATGCCCCGAAACTAGAATCTTCTAAACCTTGTACTGATGACGATTCCCAACGTAAACCGAAGTACCCCTGCCTTAACTGTGAAGGAGACCATTATACCAAATATTGTCCTCAACGATCTGAATTTAGTCAACTTCTCAAAGGCTCAAAAGGGACTCCGGCAGTACTCAAAGAACCATTCCCATCTCATCAGACCCAGATGGTTGAGCAGCCTTCACCATCTGTACCATTTGGGTCCGAGGTCTTTATGATGAATGGTGTTGCACCTGTCTCAATTTCTATGTGTTCGAAGGATTATGATCGATCACGTTAGGCAGTTGGGAAGGAAGTTGTGGATGGCCCACCTCCCCCACCTGTCTCCGGTCCTTTAGAAATTGAGAAGCCCAATGCTGAACCTATTGTGAGGCTGCCTTCTAAAGGTGTTCTCCGAAAATATTCCTACAACCCAAATGCCCGTGCTGCTCAGCATTACAGTATTGTTGAGGATTTGGCACAGGTGCCTTCTGCAATGTCTGCATTGGAAGTGCTTCAAAGTTTCCCATCGCAACGGAAATCTCTGTTATTTACATTTCGGTGGAATTGATCCCGCTGATTCTAATGTTCTCACCTTTGACCTAGAAAATTTTGTCCCCCGACTTCCACATCAAATCGCTCTTGTTATCCAAGCCGGGATCAACGGCCTCAACATCCACAGAGATGTTGTGGATGAAGGTGCTTCCACCTGTGTTATGTCATCCACTTGCTGGAAGGCCATTGACTCACTAGCTCTCACTTCGTCTCCCAATGCCCTAGAGGAATTTGATGGTCAGGAATCGAAACCCCTAGGTGTTCTTGAGAGTTTGTTGATCACGTTACAAGGGAATACAGTCAACATAGAATTAGAAGTGGTTGACGCCAAGCTCAACTACAATCTCCTTCTTGGATGCAGTTGGACTCACGCCATGCTATGCATTCCTTCCACCCTCTTTAGACTTCTGAAGTTCCCTCATGAGGGTAAAATCATCACTGTGGACCAGTTGTCTTTCTTCACCTCATCCTCTGAGAACAACGTTCCTTACATGGATCAAATCCCCAATCCCCTCGACAGTGTAGGACCCGGTCTCTTCAAGGATCCTGTCCTCATGGGTATTTTTCCTGCGCCACCACCGCACACTGTTCAAGTTAATATGGTCTCTAGGTCCGACGACGCTTGGATCATCCCTTCAATTGAACAGGTGACCTCTTTTGGAGAATCAATGTTGTTAACTCCAGTTGAGATTAATTATTGCGAAATAGTCACTGCATCTAATCCTCCTCCTCCTGAACATGCTCCTTCGAGCATAGCTCTGGATATATATTCTCAATCCCCTTGGCTAGGTGATGCAGATCCACCTGATCCTTTAAGAGAAGTCTTCCCTTCTAATGAAGCTATTGTTGAAACGATGTCTCTTGAAGATCTGCCATGGAGAGATGGACATCATCGTTCCTCGTTCATGCCTGGCTTGGGGGCAATGTCTGATTTTCTAGAGTGCTTCGCATCTTAGGTTCCCACTCCGCGTCTTCAAACATCGATATTGACTCATGAGGTCCTTTTGGAGGGAAACCTGAGTAATATTACTCAAACCATGCTAATCGACATCTCCGTCAAACCGGGGGTAGTCAAGAATATTCATGTGGGAGTGACTTGTTCTCCCGAAGAGATACAAGTTTATACGAACCTTTTTCGCCAATTCAGAGATGTTTTCACGTGGTCCTATGAAGAGATGCTTGGGATTGATCCCAGCATAGTTGTGTATGAGATTCCTACCTATCCAGGTGCGAAACCAGTGTGTCAACATCTACACCCAGTGCATCCCCGAAAATCTGCAGCTATAAAGGCAGAAGTTGAAAAACTTCTTAACGCGGGCTTTATATATCCAATTCCCCTCACAGAATGGGTTTCGAATATTGTCCCTGTCGATAAGAAGCAGAGCACTATACAGGCCTGTGTTGATTACCAAGACATCAATCAGGCCTGTCCTAATGGCAATTACCCCACTCCTTTTATAGATCAAATCATTGATGAATGCGTGGGGAGTGACATTTATTCCCTTATGGACAGATTCTCCAGGTACAATTAAATTAATATTTTACCCTCTGATCAACATAAGACTACCTTTATCTGTTTGTGGGGTACTTTAGCTTACAAAAATCTCCCGTTTGGTTTAAAAAATGCTGGGGCCACCTTCCAGCGCGCTATGTCCTATGCTTTCCATGACATACGACACATTGTTTGCCATATCTGGATGATTTTACGACCCATTCAGTTTGGCGTGAGGACCACCCTGAACACCTCCGCCAGATTTTCCTCCGTTGTAGACGCTACAATATTAGCCTCAATCTTCATAAGTGAGTCTTCTGCATGGATTCTGTCCGTATTTTGGGATTCATTGTCTCCAAAGACGGAATTCGCCTTGAACCCTTCAAGGTCGAGGCCATCGTTAACCTCCCATCCCCTTCCTCATTACATCAACTGCAGAGTCTACAAGGGAAAGCTAACTTCTTACGACGCTTCATTCCAAACTATGCAGAAGTGGCCAAGGGCTTTACCCGATTGTTGAAACAGGACGTTCCCTTCCATTGGGATGAGATTGCCCAGCGATCTTTCGATAAGCTTAAAACGTTGATCATTAATGCTCCGCTGATATGTCCTTCCAACTATCATCGTGATTTTACCCTTTATTTGGCCATTGCGTTTAGCACGATAGCTATGGTTTTAGTACAGGATGATGATGATGGGAATGAAAAAATAGTTTATTATCTATCTAGGAATATTCTTGACACAGAAACATGTTATGCTCATGTCGAGAACTTGGCACTCGCTACGATTCGGGCTGTTCAGCGATTCTGCCATTACATCTTGTTGCATACCGTAACCGTGGTTTCTGACTGCAACCCCATGACATATATTTTGTCTCGACAATTTCTAGGGGGCAAGTAGTCCAAGTGGATTGTAATCCTTCAAGAGTTCGATTTAGAGTTCACCACTGCTAAGTCGACGAAATAATTATTTTTTGTTGATTTGATCTGCTCTCTCCTGACAGACTCCGTTCCATCCCAATCTGAGGATCATATCCCGGATGAAACACTCTTTCTTATCGACACTCGTGATCCATGGTATGGTGAAATTATTGTGTATCTTCAAAAATCCACGTTCCAGTCTGAATTGACAAAAGTTGCTCGACGACGGATTCGGCATCAATCCCAACCATACCGCATTGTAGGAGATACCTTGTACTGTGTCGGAGTTGATTCTGTGCTTCGACGGTGCTTGACCCTGGAAGAGGCCGAGAGAGTCTTGAATGATTGTCACAGTGGCGCCTGTGGCGGTCACATGTCTGGATATGCCACCGCCCAGAAGATTCTGCGTGCGGGTTACTTATGGTCGTCTATATTCAAAGACTGTATTGTTGCAGTCCAAAAATGTCATGCGTGGCAGGTCTTTTAGCGCAAGATGAGCGCGCCACCCCTACCCTTGCATCCTGTCATTACCATAGGCCCTTTTTCTAAATGGGGCGTAGATTTTATGACATGTAACCCTCACTCCGCTGGGGGGCATGCTTATATAATCATTGCCGTAGAATACTTCACTAAGTGGGCCGAAGCAATGCCTACATTAGCTGCCGACAGCAAGACAACTGCCCAATTTCTTTTCAACCATGTTATTACGTGTTTTGGAGTCCCTCAACCCATTTTCACCGACCATGGCACTCATTTTCGGGATTACATGATGGCTGAGTTGACATCAAAGTTGGGCTTACGCCATGATATCTCAACGCCATACTACCCCCAAGCGAATTTCCACGTTGAGGCCGTGAACAAGGTTTTGGTCATGATGCTTCAATGAACGATTGGTATCCACAAATCCAATTGGCATCTCCAATTGTTCTTAGCTCTCTAGGCTTATCGAACGTCTGTAAATAGCGTAACCAGATTCACACCTTTCCAACTGGTGTACGGTCTGGAAACGACTCTCCCAGTTGAATGCGAAATTCCTTCCCTGAAGTTGGTTGTGGAACTATTGCTTGACACTTCTTCGGAGGAAGAACATCTCTTGTATTTGGAACGACTGGATGAAACCCGCCGCTTAGCTGCCTTGAATATTGAGGCACAGAAAAAGCGGGTCAAAGCCCATTTCGATCAATCGGTTTCTCCACGTTATTTCATTGAAGGGGACCTCGTCCTCCTATATGACCAAGCACATGATAAACTTGGAGCAAGAAAATTCTAGCCCATGTGGCATGGGCCCTCTATAGTTGAACGAGTATTAAAAAATGGGGCCTATGAGCTTATCAACTATGAAGGAGTTCCTCTGGTCCAGCCTAGGAATGGGCTGTACCTCAAAAAGTACTACGCTTGAGATATTCTTGTGTGGTGTGTGTGTACATAAGTGAGTGATTTCATTTTTTTTGCATGTGTGGTGTGGTGTGCTTTGTAAGCGTCTTTTTTCTGATTGGGTCTTCCTGATTGTGTAGATGTCTATTACTCCTTTTGTCGGTTTCACAGATGGTGCCTCCCGTAGTACCAGGAATCTATCTTCGGCAGCCTGGGTAATCTACAATATTGCTGGTGAGTTGGTTAATTTGCAAGGTGTTTGTCTAGGGCCTACCACAAATAATGTCGTGGAGTATAGTGTCGTTTTGGGGTTATTGAACGAGGCTTTCAACCTCGGTATTCGTGCATTACTTGTATATCTAGACTCACAGCTTGTAGTACTACAACTTAACAGTCATTATTCAGTTAGAAACTCATCCATTTTACGTCTGTATCTACGTATTCGTTTACTGGAAAGAAATTTTGATTACATTACATATCAACATATATCCAGACACATGAATGTGTTAACAGATGCAGTAGCTAATTTGGTTTTAGATTGACATTTGCGCAACTTATAAAAAACATCATCACATGTAAAAGATCCATCCAGAAATATATATATATATATATATATATATATATATATATGTCGAATAGTTTGCAGTTTGTGTACATAAAAAAAATCAAAAAATATACATGTTTGTTTTAATAATAGCCGGAGACAACATGTCTCTCAAAAATATGCATATAAAAATCCCTAGATGACTAATCAGTGTGGTGCTCATGGTAACATGTCACCGCATGCACCAATCTCCTCAGTAATCGATGGAGGCGACTAGGCACCCCCACCGTATGTCTCTGGTAATCCATCGGGACGTCTGCTACCCATGCATAATCTGGGATCCCCCAGGCAATACCCTCCAGGTTCTGGACTAGCTCATTCCCTTCGCCACCCTCAGCCTGAGGATCGTGTGCGAGAGGGGTCCTCCATGCAATGGGAGACATGTCGGCAGGCCTCTCTGGGCCAACATCTACATACACATATAACTGTTGTTAGAATAGGCATGTATTACAAAAAATCATAAATACATAAAAAATCAAAAAGAGTCTTACCCAGCTCCTCCTCCCAGTCGCCCCCCTCCGGGAGTGGAAGATCTGGGTCTCCCGTGAAGTCGGTACTGGCGTAGGGCCAGTCCTCAATGACAATCAGCTGTCGTCATAGCCATACAAAAAACTCCGGCCTCCAGGACATCTGTTGGCCCCCTCCTGATCTGGGCATGAGTGCTGCCCATCGAGCCATCCTTGGCTCCCTCAATGATGGCTCGGCGACTATTGCCCCTTGGCCCTAGAAAATTGGTAATAGTTCCAGATTGAACGACACCAGAATGGAACCGTACCCAAATTGTTTCAGTTTGGCCTTCTTGCACTTTGTCAGCTGTCGTTTGATGTTTTTTGTTACGGCAGTGGCCCAATAAAAAAGTATAGGGTTCATGCATTTGGAGGCTAGTAGGAGCTATGCTGTGGTTGCCTCATGCGGTGCCTGTGACCCCGCAGCCTGCGTAATGGTGTGAAGCACTACTCAGAGTGCTAGGTCACGGACTGTGTGGATATCTACTTTTCCACTGCCCGATCGTGTCCATGCCCCTGGGTACACTCTCGCCATTACCATCTCCATTTTCTCACCAGAAGGTCTACTGCCTGTCATGATTGGCATTGGACCTCTACGGGACAATCCGGTTATGAAATAAATATCAGAGACCTCAAGTTCTAGTACTTGGTCTCGTAGCTTGAACACTTCTTCGTTCTCGTCCCATATGCTAATCAAATATTGCAATCGCTCAGGTTGAGCTCTCAAACATGGTGTGAGGAAGAACTTCTTGAGACCACAGTTTCGAAGGGCAGTCATGCATGTTTCATCCTACATGGCCATGTCATCCTCTTCACCATGCTCCCTCTCCTTCCACTTAATCACCATTGTGGCTAGGTATCTGCACCAATATGGTCAAAAACACCTTATTAGATCTATGCAACAATTAAAAGTTCAACTGATTGGCTCACATTTTGATAAAATAACGTGGAAATTTGAGTTGCGCCATTGGCCGACTATTTTTCTAACATCGCGCCAATTGGCGTGACCCCTTTGCAAAAAGGAGCCAATTGGCGCGGGTCCGTGCTCGATACCCGCGCCAATTGGCCGAGCCCTAATTTTGCAAAAGGTTCCCCCAGAGATCAAAGACACAATGGAAATCTATAAAAAATGAATCAAAACAAAGCTAAGGGGTGCGCCTCTTACCTGGAACAAACGAGAACTGGAATGATGTACTGGATTGGTCACAATCACTACCGTAAGTTTTCACAACAAAAACTCACTGTTACTCTCCAAAAGAGGTAAAAATTAAAAGTAAATATTTTTTTACTGTTTGTGGCATATTTATAGCTTTTCAAAGTTAAATTAGGTTTTGAAAGTCATTTTTCCAATATTTTTATTATATTTTGTCGAAAAATGGATTTTATGCTCACTTTCATGTGCAACAACAAGTTTTTATGCAGCTTAGATGGTGATACGAGTTGTATTTTATACTTTTTCGGACTCAGTAAAAACACAAAAAAGTCATTTCTGGAGTCATATTTCAGCTCTTTTCTGACTCTCTAAACATGAAAAGAATGATGAGTCGCTTGTCGTTTTGATCTTGTTAAAGTGGCTGTGAAACGACATCTACCAAGTATACGTTTACCCCTTTTTCAGGCTGGGATAGATTATTTACGAAAAAGGAATACCCTATCCTATCATGACTAGGAGGCTTTCTCAGAAATAGTTTTCTACCTTTTTGGATCTAAGGAACTATTTACGAAAAGGGACTGTTGGAGTTTACTTTTTCGCTATCTTTTCAAACTCTCTAAACATGAAAAGACACCGAGTTCTTCCTTTGTCAGATTCGTTAAACCCTGATGACATCGGATTCAGTCGTAATGACGATATTCAAGTTTCTCCTTCCTAGGGCTCGTTAAATGTACTAGGATGTATTTGTTCGAAGGAAAAAATTATATTACAAGCATATGCTATCCCCTTCGAGCTTGTTCTAAAAAATAATTGGGTTACTCGCCAGAAATGGTGGGGAAAAATGGAACCAGTATCGTTGTCGTGTCGACAGTATGTCGCTCTTGAACATGGGACTTGTCTGCATTCGTGTCAGGTTGGGGACATCTCATCTCGTTTTCTGCTTGCCTCTGTGGGTTTGGGTGATCCCTTTTGGCCTCTCATCTGCTCTTTGCCTCATTGTCATAACCTCTGATCTTTTGATGTAAAATATTGCCGAATCCACAGTCGTGCCGTCGATATGTTCAAGAGAAGTTGACCTCTGCAGGTTTCAACCTTCCTCTGATTCTCATCTGATCCTGATTCACAAAAATTATTCTCCTTTGTCTCACTTCGATGATGTGGGAAACACTATGGCCCACCTTCGATCAAGGTTTCTTCCTGTGAACTTTAGCTCATTATCCAAGAAGCTAATCTAGAGACTCCTTTCCGATACCTTGGAGCCTGCATGCCTCAATGGCAGGTTCTTTACATCTGACACAAGGTTTTCATCATTGACCTTCGATCGGATGATTTTGTGGGTGTTCGACGACAGCTCACTATTCACATTCCGTGGATTGTACCTATAGTACCTTGAGGGCCATTGTCATTATTGGTGGTACCTCTCGTGTCTGTTAACAGCTTTCATCATTGGCTGGTAATCAGACGATGTTCTTGCATGTTCGACTTCAGCTCACTTATTCACACGCTTAAACTTGTACTCTGTTCGGGTCGAGATGGAGTGCAAGGCCCTGGATTTTGTCCGTTGGAATCTAGGCTGCGATTTTGTGGACTATCATGATTGGTTACATGACTCATTGATTGGATGGCTGTGACCATACTTGAGTCTATTTATCAATCCTCAATGGATGGCTGCGTCCATGCCTTGGATCTTGATTATTATATAATCTATTATGGATGGCTGTGCCCATACCACATATATCATGTATTTTAGATATCAGTTGTACTTGTCTACGCAGGTTTTTCGACGACAGTGTTTTCAGTTGGACACGTTCTCGTAAAGAATTTCACCCCTCTCTCTCTATCGGGCCTCATGCTTTAGGGGGCATCTGTTACACAGTAATTTGTCACTGTCCCTGCAATCCCCCATCCTGCACATTGGAGGGCTTATTTCGTGACCTATGAGCAGTGACATGACCTGAAACCACATTCATGGCATCCCCCTTGACAAGGACAATCATTCCCATGAAGACAATTTCCTGTGAAAAGCCCTAAAAATAACCCTTTTGGCCTTGGAACGACTATCCAGTTCAGCCCTCGCGCTAATGGGGGAAATCCACCAAATAGGGCGCGCCAACTGGCGCTCTGTCCCAGTGTATCACTCGCGCCAGGCTTGATAAGGATTTTTTTTTTTAAATAAATGGCGGAAGTTTGATTCCAACCAACTCATGAACGAGTCTCTAAAACGAGTTGGGAGGTTTGGCTCCGGATCTCCATGTAGGGGAAGTAGTTTTCCACCTATCATGGAAGCTTCCTTGAGGATAGGGCCAATCCCACCATTGTAGGGATCCCAACTCCCCTTCCACCATCTATATAAGCTTGTCATTTTCCCTTTGCAAGCTAGGATGAATAGAGCTGAATCATTAGTAAGGAGATTATCGTCAGATAGCTGAAGAGAGAGACTTGTCCCATTCCCAACGAGCTTTACCGAGACATACTCCGTTGTCGACCTGCCGAAGGAAGATCCAGTGTCAGATCTCAGGTTGTATCTTTCTTTGTTCTAATTAATAATAAATGACTTCGATTATGGTTCCACTTAGATGTTCATGTTTTATATTATGAGTTGTATCTTCTCTGACTGATACATAATTGCATGTATTAGGTTTTACGCTTGTTTGTTTGTTGTTTCTTCGTGTACGTGTAGGTGTTCGAATGTGCCTAGTGGAATAATTGTGATCTGCCAAAGCGAGGGACGGAAGCGCCATATTCTCTGAAAACAATAGTAGCGTAGGACTTAAGGTAGGCCTCTTTTCGCATCTTGGTCTTTTGTAATTAGGAACTTGCGTCTTAGCGTGACTTGGTTGTTGCTAGACTCGATCCGGGCTAGTAGGGATTACCTCTGTCCACAGAGGGGATTTACCTCTCCAACACCTATATATCGCCGTGGCTGAAACGACCATCGCTATGGTTTTGGTCCAAGTAGAAGATGGAATTGAACATCTAATCTATTATTTTAGTCGTAATCTGAATGATACAGAAGTTAAGTACTTGTACCTAGAAAAGCTTGCCTTGGCAGCTGTTGGAGCGGTAAATCCCCTCTGCGGACAGAGGCGATCCCACTAGCCCAAGATTGGGTCTAGCAACAAACAAAACATGCTACGATATCAATTCCTAGTTACAAAAGATAAAGCTACGATAGATAGCCTACCTCAAGTCTTACACTATTGTTTTCGAAGAAGAAGTGTTGCTTCCCATTCTTAGCTCGACAGATCACTATCCTTTCGCTCACCGCGTTTGGACATCTGTACACATGCAGAGAAAAATGATGACATACAACGTAATAATTCAAACATGTAACTATCAATCAATCGGAAAATATTGAACCAAATTGCATTACACAGATAACCAATACAACAGTGGAACCAATAATGTAGTCGAGCATATATTAAAATGTGAAAGAAAGATTACAATCGAGTTTCGACATCGTATTATTCCTTTGGCAGGGCTTCTAGTGGAGCATGTCTCACAAAGCTTATCGGGAATTTAGATAAGGCTCTCTCTCTTATGGGGTTCTCCTTAGATCTACTCTCAATAGTCGCTCAGCTATAGTTTTCTTCCCAAATGTTCAGCTAGGTTGCAAATAGAGAGGGCAGGATTTTATAGAGGGAGAAGGAGAGGTTAGGATCCCTATAATCATGGGGGAGAGTCCTATCTCTTAAGAAGGTTCCATGAGAGGTGGAAAACCTCTTCCTAAACAAGGAGATCTAGAGCCAAATAGCCCAACCTCAATTTGATGATTCGTTTTGAAGTTGTTAGAACCAAAATTCTGCCTTTTATTTAAAAAACATTCCCAAATAGGCTTGGCATGGGCAATACACCAGGACAGAGCACCAGGTGGCATGGGCTTAGTGTAAATTTCCCAGGTCGGCGCGAGTTATGAACTGGCTGCTTGCGCCAATGTCCAAACATATGTTTTTAGTAAATTTCTAAGGAAATGTTCTCAAGGAGAATTCTTGCCCTTATGCAGAAGGATGACATCAAGGTGTTTTCAGGAAATTTTACTATTCACAGGTCACAGGAATGGTCCTCCAATGTACGAGACGAGGGATTGCACGGACGGTGACAAAATGCTATGTAACAACAGTTGTTCAAGCTGTCCAAAGATTTCACCATTATATCCTGCTCCAAAAAACAACAATAGTTTTGGATTGCAACCCCATGAATTATATCTTATCATGTCAATTGCTGGGGGGGAAATATTCAAAATGGATTGTCATTTTGCAGGAATTTGATTTGGAATTCATTAAATCTAAGTCAAAGAAGTCTTTATTTTTTGCTGAGCTTCTCTGTGACCTTCCCTCTAATAGTACTGCTACTATGTCGGAACCATCTATTCCAGAGAAGTATTTGTTTCTGATGGGATCATCTGATCCTTGGTATGGGGATTTCATCATTTATTTCCAAACCCAAACTTTTCGACCTAATACCTCTCGCTTTGAAGAGCGGCGTATTCTATACCAAGCTAAAGATTATTTGATCGTCGGCGATACACTTTATCGTCGTGGTGTCGATACCATTTTAAGGATGTGCCTCACTCATGAAGAGGCTGAAAAGGTGTTAAATTATTGTCATGTTGGGGCTTGTGGTGGACACTTATCTGGATATGCTACCATGAAAAATATACTCTGCGCCGGTTACTTTTGGCCTAGTATTTTTCGAGATTTCATCCTCGCAGTCAGAAGTTGTCATGCATGCTAGATTTTTAATCGTAAAATCTGCAAACCTCCAGCACCAATGCATCATGTTGTCTCTGCTGGACCATTTACGAAATGGGGTACTAAATTCATGACCTGTAACCCTCCTTCATCCAGGGGGCATGGTTATATTATTGTCGCAGTCGACTATTTTACCAAATGGGCTGAAGCGATGCCTACATTCAATAACCAGGACAAACAACTGCATTTTTTTTCTTCAACCATGTTATTGCATGGTTTGGGGGTCCCACAGGCTATAGTTACGGATCATGGGAAGAATTTTCATAACCATGTGATGTCTGAATTGACTACCAAGTTAGGATCGTCGCATGATAATTCTACTCCTTATTATCCACAATCAAATGGACAAGTTGAGGCTATTAACAAAATTCTTAAACGAATGCTTCAACGAATGATAGGAGTCCGTAAAAGGAACTGGAATTTGATCCTATACTCCGCTTTTTGGGTGTATCAAACCTCGGGGAGAAACGCAACCGGATTTACTCCTTTTCAATTGGTGTATGGTCTGGAAGCTATCTTACCAATCCAATGCGAAATATCATCGTTAAAACTCGTGATAGACTTGCTACTTGACACCTCAAAATAAGAAACGTGTCTCCTTAACCTCATCCATCTTGATGAAACGTGTCATGAAGCCCAATTGGCCAACGAAGCGCATAAGAGATGTATAAAGGCGCAATATGACAAAAATGTCCAGCCTCGCATCTACTTAGAGGGCGACTTGGTCCTTCTTTATGATCAAGAAGCTGATGTAATAGGTACAAGGAAATTTGAGCCATTGTGGCATGGCCCCTATATTGTCAGAAGAGTTCTTGCTAAGGGTGCCTATGAGTTAGTTGATTACGATGGGATTCCATTGGTACAGCCTAGAACTGGGTTGTATCTTAAACATTACTATGCTTAATCATGAGTGTATTAATTTTTTGTATTATATTGTATACATGTTGTTGATTTGCATTCACTATCTTAATTTTTTTTTAGATTTTTCTTGATGTTTGTAATCCACTTTACATTTTATTGCAGATGTCTAAATCTTCGGAACCATTTGTTGGATATGCTGATGGTGCTAGTTGTAGTACGCAGAATCTATCCTCTACAACGTGGGCCATTTTCGCTTCGAATAGAGAGTTAGTGAGTTTTCGAGGGATTTGTATTGGTAGATCGACAAAAAATATCATTGAGTATAGCATGTTGATCGAACTTCTCTCTGATGCCATTTCATTTGGTATTAACTACATAATCGTAAGTTTAGACTCGCAATTTGTGGTATTACAACTCACTAGTGTTTATACTGTTATAAATCCAAAACTTCTTAGATTGTTCCTAAGAGTTCGACTTTTGGATCGCCATTTTGATTTTGTTCAATATCAACACATTTCCAGAAATTTGAACACATTAAATTATTCATTAGCTAATCAAGTTTTAGACAGACATTTGCAACATAGGTAAAGAAAACATTCACATCAATGAATAGGATTGCACAATAAACATAGGAAAAACTATGAAATCATATATATAGATAGTTATAGGTTTTTACAAAATTTGTGCCCAATACACATTGGTCATCTGACCTCAAAATGTATGCAAAATTTCATAAGTAAACTAGTGGTGCTCATGGTAACATGTTATAGATCTAGCAATCCTACGGAGCAACTGCATCCAACGGTTAGGAACCCCAATAGTGTGTCACTGCAGTCGCATGGGAATCTCTTCGATACGGAAATATGGAATCCCGAAGGTCAATCCCTCTATGTGTTGCTGAAGCTCAGCCAGAGTCTCAACCATATCAAGGTCCTGAAGGACTGCTCTCCCGACAACCCTCTCTGCTGGCAGATCTGCATCACGCTCTGGTTCCTCTACTGGTTGAACACGGTTGATATCTACATTACATCAAACATTTAGTTTAGCCTTGGAAAGAAATCAAAACACAAAAACATTGTATAAACTTATAAAAATAAAAAAACATCGTCAAATCATTCTTACCTATTGCACCCCACTGAGCGCCTTCTGGTAATACTAAATCTGGATCTCCTTGGAAGTTGACGCCTGTGTAGGCGTACTCATCAATGGCGACGATCTGTCGCTAGAACCAGGAGAAGAATGAAGTAGAGAACACAACAGTCAATTGGCCTGCATGCTGACCCATGAGTTCTACCCATCTCTGTATTCGAGGATCTCTAGGACTAGATATATCCAGTGTTACATGTTGTGGCTACATTAGTGGAATCTGTTCCAAAGCGAAGGAGATAAGGATTGAACCATAACTGAAATTTTTCTTCCTTCCTCCCTTTGCTTTGTTCAGTTTTTCCTTTATCTGAGATAGAACAACTTTAGACCAATTGAATATTGTTGGCTGTAAGCACTCTAGCGCATACTGCATATACGATATGTTTGCTACATGTAGTGTAACAATTCCAGCAAGTTTAGAAATCATGAAAAGGATGGTTATCAAAGGAAAATCCCTGACATCCCAGATGTTTATTTTTCCATCTTTCCTAGGTTCTGCCCCTGGATAGAAATACTGCATAACATAATCCCTCACTGTCTCTCCTCCAATGGTAGACCCTGTGAGAGAAATGGGAAAAACTCTCCTCGACAAACCTGTGAGAAAATACACATCTTCAATTGTTATGGGAACCACTTGATTTTTAATGTGGAATGCCTCTATCTCCGGATCCCATGCTCGAACTAAGAACTCTAAGAGTTCTATTTTTTGCCTCATTCCCAACAATTTGAAGTACTTAAGAAGTCCACAATATCTTAGGGCTCTTATAGTACCCGGATCATTCAAGGCAATCATATCTTGTTCTTCATGTTCTCTTTCCCTCCATGTAATCGTCGTTATCATCTGATGGAAACCTGAAATACAACCATAGGATCCATTAGATTCCATTCATTGCAAAAAAATAAGAAAATTTTGGGCACAAAATGAAAACCAAAAACTTGAACTGTGCCCAACGCACTCCTTGGGTTGAGACAGTGCATTGCATATGCAAGTACCCTTCACTGTACCTGCTATGCAATGCAGGTTTCAACATTCAAGGGTGCGTTGCCCTCATTTTGGGCATAATTTACCCTAGGGGTCTTAAAACCTTAAAAATCTACAAATAATGGAAATGAAATGAATACCAAAGGGAAGAGGAGGTTCATGGTACTAACCTGGATCAAACGGGGACAAAATCCGTCCACAGAAATGACCGCAATTGACGATTGAAGTTCGGGGGAAAAATCAGGTTCAAAGCTCCAAAATGCAAATGGTAACTATGGAATGGTAAAAATGAATACTGAAACTACTTTTTATAGTCATTTAATTTTTTGCAAGTTAAATTTATTGCTATGACTATAGTTTTATTATGTTTTTATCATGAAATAGGTATTTTTAATCCATTTGATGTTGTTTTGAATAGGAAATACAACTGATCAACAGATTAGTCGTGCAGATTTATCCAAAGAATGACTTGACCACAAAGCATACTTTTCCTCCTTATTTTTCAAGCTTTATTAAAAATGAAAAAGGATTTGAAGCGCACTTTTATCTCTTTTTCGAGCTTCGATAACAGCGAAAAAGGAACCCCTGGAGTCTTCTTTCAGCTCTTATCATACTTTGATAATGTGAAAAGACTATCGAGCACTTGTCTTTTCGAGCTCGTTAAAGTAAATGAATTGATATCTACTAAGTATAAGTTTAACCCTTTTCCGGACTGAGATGGATTATTTATGAAAAAGGAATACCTTGGTTAAAAATGACCAAAGAGGTTCTTTCAAATATTATTTTACACTTTTTTGGGTTTGAGAGACAAATTTACAAAAAATTACTTTTGGAGTTCTCTTTCGTCCTCTTTTTTAGACTCTCAAAATATGAAAAAGGATTGGGATATCACTGTCGTTAAGCTCATTAAAACATAAAATAGCGACGGGCTTGTCGATCATGTCAAGAATCGAGTTTCATTCATCACTGGACTCGTTAAATTATTAAATAGTAATACTTTATTCGCCTGAAGGGTTGAATTATAGATCAAGCAAATGTTATCCTCCTCAAGCTTGTTAAAAAATAAAGAGGCACTGGTAGACAAATGACAGGGGAAAATTTGGGAAAAGTGAGCAAAGTTTCTTTTTGGTAGCAATTCGCTCTTGAACATGACACTTCTTTCACTCCATGTCTGTGACTATTTGGGTTGGGTAATCATCTTGACGGTTCATTCACACCTATGGTTCATCATACCTTCACTTCAATTTTGGGTCAATGCTGCCAACTCATCATAGTTTCGCTGATATGTTCAAGAGAACTCATCCAGTGATTAAAAACTCATACTTCTACAATACTTGTAAAACTTCATTCTCATGATCGTCATCCCTGAAAATTGCTATATCAAGTCATACCCTTGTCTTTGAAATCAGTAACTCCAGTTTTGCAATAAGGTGACTTCCTGTCGACGACAAATAATATCTAGGAAGTTCACTTAGAAACATTAGATTCTAGTACCATGAGGCTTGTTACAACATCGACAAGATCCTCGCTTCTGGACCTTTGACCGAAATATTTTGTTTGGCATTCGACATCAAATCATCTATTCATGCCTTACGAAATTTACTGCAGTACCTTGAGGACCATTTTCATTAATGGTGGTTCTCTCGTGTTTGCTAAGAGCTCACATCATTGGTTGGTAATCAAACGATGTCTTTCCATGTTCAACTACAAATCATATATTCGCATGGCTAGACTTGTACCTGAATGATCGAGTGAATGAGATAAGAATATCCTAGATCTAGTTTCATCCATCCGGGCTACGATTTTAGGATTTTTTTACACATCATCTATACGGTGACCTTACATACAGATTGTCATCCAAACATGGGTCTATATCTATAGGCATGTCTGCATCTGGGCAACATTCCAATGAAGACAAATTTCTGAATTATATACATGTTATTAGATTTTCTTATGTGTTGAATATGGGAATGCCTACCCTCAGAAATTATGATCAAAGAGGATATATCATGATGTAATGTATTGTAAGATTGATGCAGGTGACCACTCCGCTTCGTTTCCAGTCTCATCACAGTGTAAATCATCTCAATCAAATGTTCTTATTATTTGGATCTCATGATTTAGGGGGCAATTGTTATAGGTCAATTTGGGCACCATTCCCAATGACCTGGTTAAATAGACATCATCTCCAGGACCAATGATCAAGGGTCTATCATGCCCTATCATTTCAGTTGCTACATGCTCTAAGACAAGAAAAAAGACAAATCAAGCAATACTTTCATCAGGCAAAGGTTTCCAAGGTTTGAAGCTTATTATATAACATATGAGAGCTCACCAACGCAGGCTCTAAGGGGCCTAAGTGCATTGCATATGCAAGTAGCCCCATGCAAGGTTGCTCTGCAAAGAACTTCCCGAAATTCACAGGTGCGTTGGTCACATTAGGAGTGAAATTCTCCTTGTTCCGGAATCTCCACTTGGCCAGTGCCTTCTAGAAGAGTTCACATGTGTCAAGCTTCAGATCCAAGTGTCCATTTGACATCTACATGATTGGAAACATGTCTTGCCTATTATTGGAAAGTCATTGATTGCAAAACAACCTAAAATTCATCTATAAATTGAGCACAGATCTAAATGCTTGAGGGGGAAGAATTCAAGTAGAGAAATGCTGGAGAATTTTCAATTGAGAGCTAGATTTATGTAGCTGCTGCTGGAGATATTTATACTGTGATGAGGCTTGGGAATGTTGCTAGAAGGGTCACTTCAAATCATTCATTTGGTTATAACCTCTCCTTCTATCGTCAATAAAGAATACTACTTATTTTTCCATGTATGCATCTGTATTGGCTTTGATTTTCCATATTGTAAGATCTTAGTTGATGTTTATGGTTTATGCTTTACTAATTTAGCTAAATATATTGAATAGATATCTATATTATTTCATGTTCTACTATTTCAATGTTTTTTCTTGTAGGAAGCATTTCGCCCAAAAACCTCTTGAATTTGAAGTTGCAACAAAAGCGATAGAAGGATCCATTTGGAAGCGACTAATCAAGTAAGCCTCCAATCCTCTCTGTGTATCTATTCTAAGTTAGTAAAAATAGTCGTATAGTCTTTCACCTGTTGTTCTAGACTAGCACCTATCTAGGGAAGCGTAATTTATCTGTAATTCACAAATCTGGCCCAACACTTATATAGGCCTCCAACTCTTACTCCCGATGAGACTAAATTCTGATGATCCAACAAATCCTTTATAATATAGTAATTTTTGAAAAATTTTGATCTGTAATCATGGAGTCAGAGATCAAATTATTTTTAATACTAGGAAAATACATGAAATTATGGATGCACCTGATATTGCCACTAGGAAATATCACGGGAATATCTCCATACCCTTTAGTCATATATGATTTGTCATCTCCCAAGTAGATGCTATCATTGTTGCTAGCATCCTTAAATTTTTCATACTAGTGTTTATTACATTTCATATGACAAGATGCTCTAGATTCCAAAAACCAAGTTCCAACCTCATCGGTCTCAATAGAAAGAGAAGCATCAGAGACAAATAATTTAAGATCATGATTTAGATCTTGGCCAAAAAAGTTCCTTGTATTCCTCTTGTGTTTATGTCAATTTTCATCATTGTTCTTTTATAAAATTCTCTAGCAATATGACAGTTCTGCTAGAGTAAAAAAAATTAATTCCTAAATAATTTTTAACGAATGACATATCTTGAAATGGATTTTTCTAAGATGGACCACCACTTTTATCTCCTCCTCCTGGTTTCCCTTTGATGGAATTTTTCTTTTCCTCTAATGCTAGATATGCATTCTGAGGCTTAATATTCTTACGTCTCTTTTCTTCTTTCATCAAAATCCCTATCAATTCTTCAAAGGTGGGAGATTTCTCCCTTGCTGAAAGCCCTATAATGAAGATTTAATAATCCTCTGTCATGCCATTTAAGGTAATTGTGATGATATAAATGTTGGATACTTTCTCCCCTATGTCACCTAACTTGTCTATCAGTTCTTTAATCCGTGAGATGAATGCAACAACAAATTCATTCTCTTCCATTCTAATGGATAGAATCTTACTCTTCAGAAACAACACACGATTTTTATTTTTCGTTTCAAACAATCCCTTGAGTGTCATCCAAATATCATTGGAGGTTTTGCAGTCTTTGATATGAGGGATTATGTTGTCTTTTACTGACATATTAAACAAAAAATTTAGTTTATTTTCCCACTTTTCCCAATCCTGAACTGATGCGGTTGTGGCACCACCGTCTGTAATCGACTTTGCTTCATCTCTATTTGCAATTGTCCACACACTATAACTCTCAAGAAATGTCTACAACTTGAACTTCTAGTTGGTGTAATTTGACCCATCAAGGTTATTTCTCTCATTAAGGTATGTATTTTCAATGTGATTAATCATTGTGACAAAATAATTTCAACATTGCCTTTCTTTTAATTTACGAGCACCACCATTAGCTTTTCTGATCAATAGATCCATGACTCCAATAACATATCCACTGGTTCAATCTACAGATCCAGTTATACAACAACTGATCTCCAGATCCAACACCAGATCCTCCAAAAATCTATTTAGGGATCTAACACTAGATCTTCCAACATCTGATCTACAGATCCACCTCCATATCCTCCAACAATCGATCTACAGATCTAATGCCAGATCCTCCAACAGTCGATCTACGGATCTGCCTCTAGATCCTCCAACAATTGATCTACAGATATAACACCAGAAAAATGAACTTAAATATACAAAAAAACACTGGACATGACCACCAACTTAGGTACATTTAGTCTTGGGCCACCTATAACATGCGAAAAACACTACCGCCAGTTCACCTTGCCGTAGGTCGCACTGAAGAAAAATTATTTAATTTTTCACTATCAACATGGGTACAATACTAACCATCAACATTGATTAGCACTCTTTCCCTATGTACTACCAACATTGTTCAACATGGCCTCTCTTTCTTTGGGGCGTGTTGATCAAGTTTATTCAAACAATAACTTCCCTTGTGCTATTTGATCTCAGCCACTAGGGCTCTTAGCCACAAAGGCTCAACTCACCACAGACCCAACTCACACAGAGCTCTGATACCAGGTTAAAAAATGGAAAGTCGAATTATAAAGAAACTTATAATATGAAACTAGCAGCTCACAAGTGATATGAGCTACACCAGGAGACTGCCCAAGCAGTACCACTCTATTCCATTGATCATAAAAATCAGAAATAAATAATATTACATTCAATTTAGGGAGATCAAAACTATCTCCTAGAAAATAGGAACCAAGTCTAAAATAAGACACACACAACCGTGAAAAAAAAATTCTCCATTAATTTCAACTATATCCAATCATACCATCATTAATCCACGAGTTGGATAAACTTCTTAATTTTTTTAGATGAACGAGGATCAATTTAGCATGCAGGTTTTTTTCCTAGTTTTATTTACATGTGGGATTTAAATATTGTAATAATGATCGGATATGATCTACTAATGTGGAATTAATGGATTTAGGTTTTATTTAAAATCTTATTAATGTAAATACACATAAAGTAAATTAATTGGATGGTTGGATGGCTTTAGTGTTGACTCAACACCCTACTTGGTGTGACACATAGACTGGGTTGACATGTTGTCTGCCACATGGATGTTGAACAATAATGTTGACTTGGTGTCAAGGGTGAAAATATTCAAATGGTCATATCTAAATGATTTAGATTTTTATTAATAAATTTTATATTTCCAGAGATCTCTTTACTGTACTTTTGAGTTGAATAAAAAAATTCAAAATTTTAGTACCTCGTACCGCTGACAATGTACATAGAGGGTTAAGTATGTTACATCCTTTCTATACTTTTTAAATAGACCTAGTAAGTCCACCTCTTGCATATCTATGTGTACATTTTACTAAATGTTTTTATTTTCCAGTTCTATTATATTATCTTCCTCTATATCCCTAACTAACTTACTCATTTACCTTGTTTTATTTTTTCCTTCAGTGTTTCCAAATTTTCTCATTTTTCACCCAGTTTATGGATTTCATTGACTTGTTATTGTTTCCTTTGTTGATAGTTATGTTATTTCCCTTTCAATTTACACTTGAAGCTAGGGGTATTATTGTACCTTTAATGTTAATATCTAAGAACTTCTCCCTCCATTATGACCAATGTAATTTGAGTCCCTTGGTGTTTTTTCATCCCATTTTTCACTTAATAATTACTTAATAATTTGGTAAACCCCTCTTTCTTTAGTTACTCTTCAAATTTTTTGGTTGTTACTTGCTTGTTAAATGGGAATTTCTTGAATAGATGATCATGCTAATTGAATTTATGGCATCATAATGGAAGATTCTGGTAGTATAATGTTTGAATCCAAATAATTTCTTAAGATGTAGATAGAGTCTAAGAAGGCACTATATACATTTATGTAAATAGAAACATGGGAAGAAAAGGTATATTTATCTAACTTGGTGACTTACAATGTATTCACAAAGCTTCCTTGAGATTTTTCTATGCCTAGAAGGGTTTCTTACTCCCTATTTTATTGAGGAAGGGAATAGAGTCTAATATACATGGGTTCTTTTATGAAATCCTCCCTCTCTAGTTTGAATCATTCTACCTAATATATGAGTTGGGGCAATATATTCAACCTAATATATGAGGTGGATTCCTATTGAGTTTAAGAAGTAGGGTCCTTCAAATACGTTCTCACATTGTTCAATACTTGAAAAAAAACTTTGTGAAAGAGTTTTTCGATCTATGCTTCAAATTGGCTAGCACCCTTCGTTTTCATAGCAAGTTTACCCACCATATAAGGGATTTATTAGTTAGCCAAATACTAAAAAAATTTCCTATTAATACATCATCTTTCTTGTATTGGACATTTCCAAAAATCTTAAAGGAAGAAAATACATAATCTTTCTTGTATTGGACATTTCCAAAAATCTTAAAGGAAGAAATTTCATACCTAAATTTAATAAAATTTAATGCTAGACTAACTACCTTCTTCTTACTGTAATCCTTGGAAGTTTTGTTATTCCATTTTAGATTACTTATTTTCTTTATATCAAAGTTTCTTTGTCTAGTTCCATTTTTCCTCCCTCATAACCACATCCTTGAATACAGGGAAAATAACTTCCCTTACGACCCTTTTTCTTTTACCATGACCCATATGCCTAATTTGACAACCTACAAACCAAATCACTCACAATTTAATGACTTTCCTTTATCACATGACTATTAAATATATCATTATTTTTACAATTTTTATTTCCCATTCTTATGTATATTGACGTTTTTAATAAACTTTGATACGTCTAGTCACTTTTGAAGTTGTATTCAACGTTAAAATTTTGGTTACTTATGAAAAAAATTGAGTTGAATTTTATTTTAATACAGTTACAAAAGGTGTTACTACATCTCTCAAAGGAATAGGTACACGTTGAACAACTATTACGCTTTTTGACTTATTTTTCTATTATCAATTTAACTAAAGTTTCGAGAAAAAATATGTATTTAAATTTATTTATTTCCCCTTTTTCATGGTTTTCTTTGGTCGTTTTACATTTCAGGTCTTATTGGCCTCATGCACCACTCCTTGGCTTAATTGGAGTAATGCTAATATTAGTCATCTCACATTAAATGCTAGTATATACTATATACATTTATTTAATAGTAAAAACTAAAGAGTGATGCTAGTATATACTCGATACATTTCATAGTATAATCTTAAACTCTTTGATATTCCATTGCTTTGCCCTTTATTTTTCTATCACTTCCCTGGTTGACACACCTCCCACCTTTCCTCTATTGCAAGACTGATCCCCACCGTTTATTTTCTTGCTTGCAAGAAGACTATTAGTATTGTCCAAGTGAATATATTTTTACTATAATAGTGATTTCCTTGTACACAGAATGACTAACATAATTGAGACAATGTTGAAATATAGATGAGTAAGAAGAACCAAGACTTATAAGAGAAGAGAAACATCAACTAGACAGAAAAGAGGAAGAAGAAGAGCAATTGTGTTTGAGAAAAATAATTGAAAGAGAAGATGAGCTATGTTTCAAACAAAGTTACCAAATTATCATGAAAAGAATTGCTGTTGCATGATTTATTTATTTATTTATATATAAATTTAAACAATTGTTTATCAATGGCAGTAAAAACCTTTTTTTTGGCCCAAAAAAACATGAAAACATATGAAAAAACATCCTGAAAATGAGAAGTGTTGATGTTGCACCAACAAATTTTTTCCTCAAGTTAAAATTCCAACATTTTTTTATCAATGAAATTAAAGATAAAATATCATGACTCCAAAATTCCAACAATTTTTGGCAATGGAATTAAATATTAAATATCATGACTCCAAAAAAATCTAAAATTCCAACAATTTTCAGCTCATGAGGGCTTCACTAAATGAACCTCTCACATATTACGTGTGTTTGTGGCATACTAAATAATAGCCTTAATTTGACTACATATTCGAAAATACCTCTAAAAATCATATTATTTAACCCCCTACCAACACGAACCCAATACACCTTTCCAATTTGAAAAACTCCTACATTTACTAGATATTGTAGGCATCCATTTTTTATGAACATTTTTTATACCCCTATATAGTTTTTCATTAAATTTGAGCTCTATTTTTTATAATTGTCAAAATAAAAACCCTATATCCCCTATTATATGCTCAATATATTATGTCATTTTTTCCTCAATATATATCCCCCAATGTGAATGCATGTGGTATGGTATTGCTCCCTGAGTCAATCCCCCTATGTTTCAACCTTGGTGTTAAAGATAAAATATCATGATTATGGAAAACCCTAAAGTTTTAACTATTTTCAATAATGATGTTAAAGATAAAATATCATGACTTAGAAAAACCTTAAAACATGTTTCATCCATGGAATTAAAACCAAATATCATGACTACAAAAAACCTTCAGTTTTCAACATATTTCAACCATGACATTATGGAACAAATATTATGACTAAAAAAAAACTTTAAAAAATGAATACCTAAATCAAAGAGTCATTATACCAAGAGTAATTTTTATTTAAAGGCTAAAAGTGTAGCTCTTTTGAAATATTAGCCTAAGAAAAATTGTCCCATTGCAACAAAAACTTAAAAACCAACCATCAAATTGAAGTATCACCTTTTTATTGGGGCATTAAAATTGTAAATTTTTTAACTATGGTCTATCAAATCATAGCAATAAATAATATCATGACAATATCACTGTATAATTAAAAAATTTAACACTAATTCCTAACAATTGTGTACTTTTAATCAAAATATCAATACTAACTAGATTAAATGAAATGTAAATAATTTCTTAAAGTTATTGTTGCATTGTGGATATCCGAAAAAAATGAATTGTTCATAATTAAACATATAATCCAACACACATATAAATAACTTATAAATTCATGTAATGTAATATGCAAGTTAAAATATTTGTTTCAAGTTAAAATGTCTTATACAATTATTCATATTCACACATGGGTTCTAGCATAATGTCAAAATATACAACATATTTAAATGAATGACTAGATGCAGATTTAGATGACCCATATTCTTATGTTTCACTAAATAGTGCCCCACTTTGAGTCAAGATGTATGCACACCATTTCAAATGTCAAAAGTATTCTAGATCTACAATTGGGTTCAATAGAATCCTATCTTAATACCATTTCTTATGTAATCAATTTCTTCATAATTTCTATGGTTATGAAGTGAAGAGTTCCTCTCTTTCTTAAATTGAATTCATAGACAAGTATATCAACATCCTCCAATTTTAAGAGGTCAGTGCAATGGAGATTTATATTTGGAACCTTTATTTTTCTCCTTCTTTTGATTTTTTTATCAATTACCATCTCTAGCTTGTACACACCATTGAATGGTTGTCTATCTGTGGCATACCGATGTACTTCAACTGCTATAACATCATTTTATTTAATGACCTTTATAACCTTGGTAACCCAGAGTGGATAATCATATGGATCTCCATTCACCAACACTATGATCAGGAAACCCTCGTTAATATCTTGCATAGAACCCATGTAAAGGTCTTCCATGGCTTCACGTTGTGCAAGTGATCTTCTAAAACCAATATATAAATTTCTCTTTCCTCTACATGCGAAGAATCGGTAATACCTTGAGATTATCATTGTTCAAAAAAGTTTTTTCCTTGTATTCATTTGGAAAATTTTGTGGCCAAATAAATGGAGCCTTAAAAAGTGTATCCTCATTTCTTCATCTTGAAATGATGTCACTTTGATCATTGAAAAAATACTCCCACCAAACTAAATTAGAAACGTCAAAGTACTCATATGTATCACTAATATGTTTTTTAATTTCTTCCAAGCATTTATAATAATTTATATCTCTCTTATGCCTTCATGCATTATGGATTTCAATAACTAATTCTAATGAAAATAGTTTTGACGAAAATATTAGATGATAAAGAATGAACTTCAAAAATGCTAAACTTGATGACGACCCCCATTCTATAGTAGTTGAATACTTCTTGCCCCATATGATTATTTTCCCATCAATTTTTTTATGAAAAATTGATGTTTGAAGATAATGTCATTAAGATGTTCAATGCATTTCTCTTCACCATGTGATCTTGTAACAACCCTGGTCGAAATCCATTAAAAGTTAAGAAATGGGAAATAATAACCATCGTAATGGGACACATATTCCAAGCTGAATGTTGGGAAAAAAAATCATAGTGTGGGTGTTAATTTGGTTTATTATGGCTATGTAAATTGGCAAAGGCTTTGGAAACATAAACGGGTATTTATTTATGAAAATAATGGAAATTAGGAGAAAATGAAGGTGAAATGTCACAGGTTTCATATGAGGAGGAAAATGAATAAAAATAATGGGAGATGAAGAAAAATAGAGGCCTCATTGATAAAAATGATTCTAAGAATCAATTTACGAACTTTCGTCAATTCTTTTTTGGGAACTCTCATTTTCTCTCTCTTTGATACTCTTATATACTTAGAGTTTTCTCGGAGCACTCATGTAGGAGTGTGGCATACTTTGGATTTGGAGCAAGAAGGAAAAAGGAAAGGCAAGAAATTTCAAGAGGATATCGGAATCGACAACTACAATAGGTTTTTCTTGCAGGTATCGAGTTGCATGTATGATTCCCTTATTAGTTTTGGCATGCACGACATATGCATGTAGTTATTTGGTTATAATGGTATTTCATTAGCATGGAGGATTGCCTGGATTGACAATGGTTTTTCTTAGCCTTGCCATTTCCTGCATAACCATGGTGTTGTGGGAGTATTTCCCTTTTATTTTATCGCTGGTTCTCACTCTCCTTTGGCTGTGGGTTGAGTTATTACTTCCCTGACCCTTGGTTGGACACACACTTTGGATCCTTGTAACAACTTGGGTTGGGTTATTATTCTTGGAGCCTTGGTTGTACAAACACTCTAGAGCCCTTGTTGGGTTGAGTTACTAGTCATGCTACCTTGGTTGGAACAAACGATCTAGAGCCCTAGAAAACTTGGGTAGGAACCAATATGGTGATGCTTATTTATTTCCGAATGTGAGGTCGAATCACTGGTTGAGGGTTGAAGTGGTTGGCCTCTGGAAGACTTGGTTTGGTTTTTTTGGATTTCTTTCATGAGATCCCTGTTACACGCAATTTTGTCACCATGAAATTTGACTATTCATATGGGTCTATCACCATCCACATCATGTTCCCTTAGAGGTCAAAAAAACTAGTGTTCCTGAATCATGTCTTGGGATTGCAGAAAAGCTCTGTAAAACCCATAAAAGTCTACCTGTGCAGTTTTTCTAGCCTTTCCCTGCACATGCACTACTGTTATGTCCATAAACTGTGACAACTCTCACACTTTTTGCCACTATAACCTGCACACCCCCATGAAAAGAAAATAAAAGAAAAAAGTAAATTATAGAAGCCTAGTTGGTCGAATATTCTCCCAACTAGAAGCTTCTAGAGTCGCGATCAGTTTGAGCCTTATCCCTCCACTCATGGAGCTTATCACTTGGTCCATGGATCTCAAATCCCTTCATGAAAGGAATCCATCCCCCTCTTCATGGAACTGAAACTACCTCAATTTCCCTATAAATTGAGCTCAAGTTTCAGGTTAAAGGGTAGACATAGGTATATACCGATGTGACTAGAGACTAATCTATACAGTTTCTAAGCTTAAGAGAGTTAATATGAGTGCATACTTTCTACACTAGTGAGTTATTGTTGGCATAAGAATGATCACACCCTTGTGTCTATAACTCCATGCTATTATTCAGAGACGAAGGCTTATCAAACTGAAGGAGAACGATTTTTCAGGACCCCGGGTGAAATATGTAGAACGTCAAGGCATCAGGTTGTAAGATTACTCTTTCGATTCAAGATAATACATATGGATCTCTTTTTCTCATTGATTTGTTTCTATGCTTATTGGAATAATGTCAATACATGGACTGCTTAATTACTAAGTTGGATTAGTACTTTTTGATTATTATATGTTGCAGATTATTTGATTATTTGTCTTGTCTTTGATTGCAAGTTCTACTCATTAGAGAACAAATTTGGAGCGAAGGGACAAAGGGCTACATCAAATGTTTGGATTTCAAGGTAGGGGCATGTCCTCTCTACTTTACTATTATAATAATATTGAAATGAAATTAATCTAGAGGAAAAGGTTTTCAAATGGATCTTTGTTTCTAGTTACTCATTGGAGTACTAGGGATATCGCTCTTGTCCGCAAGAGGGATTAATCCACGTAACAAATTGGTGACCATACTAGGGATACTAGAGCTTAGTTTTATTTGTTTGTATTCAGTTTGAAGTTTTAGTTTTTTGATTTTGACTTATCTGAGTCTGGTTGGGTAGATAAATTTTAAGAATATCGAAAAAAGAAGGCTTGTTATTCAAATTTTCCAAGTTTTTCCTTGCCTATGCGGTTTTCGTGAGAAAACAGTGCGGAAACCTACCCAACTTTTAGTTCAATTCAGTGCGAATGTGCATTTTATTCCACTGTAAGTTGCGCACCCCCTGGAAATTTTTGAAAAAAAAAATTCTCTTTTTTAGAGCCAGATAACATTACTCTTTAAGATTTCCCTGATCCATATTAGTTGTGAGATCTTGTGTGAGAACTTATTTTCAGCAAAATTTGAGTTTTGTGTGATTTATCATCCTGTTTACATTTTATAAGTAGGAGTTTGCCCTAGTTTATTGCTGCTATGTGTGAAAGATACCTTCATTTGCCTTAGCTTACTAGTATTATGATTTTGTATTTTTTGATCCATTAGGATCATTGTAAACCTTACTTTTATGAATTTCTATTCCATACTCATTTGCAAACCTGGAAGAGCTTCTATCTTACTGAAGCCTGATTTAACACCAAAGCACTTTTGGGTGATTTCATTTCTGCTGAGATAAGAGAAAATTTTCTTAGTCTATTCACAACTAAGAGAAATCATCCTCAAAGATTCTAGATAGACTTCAGAATTAGAATTTTGTTTTGATTTTGAAATTTATTCTTTTTAGATTTTTTTAGAGATTGTTTTCTTTTGGAAATTGATTGTTTATTGAATTGTAGTTTTTGATTTGATTTTTCAAGGAATTTTATTTCAAATGAGTAATTGATCATTCTTGCAAATTGAGTTCTTAATGAAATCATCTTCTTTTCCAAAAGGATTTTGTTTATGAATGAAAGAGTTTGTGTTTTGGAAATTGATAAAATCTCTCAACTTTCTATTAAATAAGATTCATTGAAAAGAAATTGTTTCACTTCTCATATAGATGCATTTAGAGTATTTTGAGTCGGATCACAAACATCATTAAATTTTCAACTCCATACCCTTTGTGTTAAGTAACAACCAAATTAATACAATGCCTAAATAAAATCAATCTAGACATTTTACATTTCTAGGGCTCATTCCACCAACATAGCTTAGGCTAATGTTTTGGAATAGGTTGTAATAAATGTTGCAAAGAATTTTAAACAAACAAGTAATATTGCAGTAGGAAAATCCAATTGTTTCATTTGTACTATGGGAATCTCTTATTAAAAGATTCAAGCACGAGATCATGTCGGACCCAGTGAGGTAATCATACCTATATCGTTGGCAAAGATAGAAGATGTAAACCTCGGATTAACCATCGTCGAGGAGCCTGGGGTCACTTGTCGACAAACCTTATATTTACCATGTCGAGGAGCCTTCAAGGGGATTGAGCTTAATACTCTTCCATATTAGATCGTAGACTATTCCCCTACGCATATTTTTTTTCGTTGGTGACTTTAGTGACCATAATATTTAGGATTTTTCCCAAGGTGACGATGGAGGGAAGGTCCCATTGTACCTGGAGCAGACGTTAGCTAAACTCACTTGGACTTTTCGGAGGGTACTCTTCACTTTGAGATGGAATAAGTGGAGGGACTTAAACCAGAATGTTTCATTAAGCAGGTTATCAAGGTAACTGTTCCAACCGCCAAGTTTTCCACGTTAAACTTCTATGACATTGGATTTTATCACCAACTAGTGTTTTTATTGTGGAAAAATATTGTTTGTGTGTGGATTTTCTCTTAGATTTTGTCGGTGTGTGTTCAAATTTCTTGGTTCCTTAGGGACCTTAGGTTTATTTTTTTGAAACATTTTTTGATTTCGTGTGTTAAACATTAACCGTGGCTGAATTACCAAGATACTCTCGTAGAATGCAGGGGAAACCCCCTGAGTATACACCAAGTCAATTAGAAAATATTAAATCCGAAAGAGGTCAACCATCAGGAACTAGATCTACTGAACAAGAGGAAACAATAGTAATAATACATCCCGATTATGAAGTAAATCAACCTCAGATAGAAGAACAACTAGAAATTTCAGAATTAATCACAGTTGATTCTGCAACCTGCGAATTCTCAGATACTCAACTTATTTAACCTAAAATATCTGAACCTAAAACAAAATCTATTTCATCTGAGTCAACTTTGGAGTTCATAGCCTGAACCTCTGGTCTTCCTCGTTCACCTCGAGTGAAGCTTCACATCACTGAGAATCCTCCTCCTGGCCTGATCAACATCAAAGAGATTACTAACACGGAAGAAGAGATTGCAATTCCTTCACGTCAAGAATCTTTAGATCTAAGGCATAGTGAATTGATTTACCATTATAGCCCTTTTAAACTAGACCCTTGGTATCACCAGTTAACGAACTTTCTACATAATACTGGTCTCAATTATTCACCACACGACATTCATTTTTACTCCATACCTAGAGGTAGTTACATTCCTTCATCAAACATGTCAGGTGAGTCATCCATGTTTTTTTCATCACCAAAAAAGTTTTTGTATGGTGGTCCATCAGTTCTTGCTGGATACCAGACGCTCTTTGGAACTTTCTTAGGAGTGTCTCCCTCTTCTGAAACACTTACACAATCAACTGGTCTTAATGAATCTAATACCAAAAATTTGACAATGGAACAATTCTATATGATGTCTGGAGATATTCCTACACCTGAATTTTAAGGTAGCAATTTACCACCTGGGGGGTATTATACTCCTCAAGGACAACCTCTTAAAGGGAAATACCCTATGACAAGGCCACAGCCTCTTCAAGGGTAGTATCCTATGCTATGGACATGGCATTTTCAAGGACAATAGCCTCCTCTGGGGCAATAACTTTATCAAGAAAAACAATCCTTTCAAGGAGGTCAACCCTTTACTGGAAATTATCTGGAAAATTATCAAACTTACATTCCAATACCTCAAACCGGTTATGGTCAAACTTACGCACCACAACCTTTAATTGGATCTCCTTATCCCGGAGTTAATATAGTGTGGAACCCATCATTGAAACAAAATCATTTTCAACCTACTATACAAGTACCTTATAATCAAACTGGTCAGCCAACTGGTCAATTTAGTTATACCCAAGTCCAGCAACCTACCCAACCTACACTTCAAATTTCACCTTAGGTATCTGTACCTATTAGTCAGCAAACTAGTCCGAGTACGGTGAGAACTCTTATCCAATCTGCTGTGCAAACTTCTGTTCAACAACCAAGTACACCTATCCTTGGAATTTCCCAAGTTCCTATTGCTACAACCCCTCAAACGACAACATCAATTGTATCACAGGAAATCCCTCAAGTCACTGCTCATCAAAATGGACCTTTGCTTCAGTCTACTATTCAAACCTCTGTAGGAAGACCTGGTACAACTACAATTCCAGCAAGCCAACCTTATACAGGTTAGTTTGTTAATCAACTGTATCAAGGGGAGTTTCAATATGAACCGATACGACAAAATCCAGTCTACCAAAGTCAACCATACCCTGGTTATACATATCATATACTAGCTCAACTTCAGTTTGGTATGGCTAACCCTGGATACCCCGGAGGTATTCCAATCCCATCTGCACATGCTATTCTAGGCTATCTTGGATATCATCCTCTAGGTACTGGTATCGTTCCTCAAGGTTATCAATTTTCTCAACAGGACCCTAAACGTCGGTTACCATTCATTACAACTTTAGATTTTTCAGATTTTTCATGCGTCATGAATGATCTGATTTATTATCTTCCATTTTGGCTGACAATACCAAATACGTTTCCTAGTGATATACCCAAGTTTGAAGGAAAATAAGGAGAATACCCCTCAAATCATGTGATGAATTATCACCTTTGGTGCACATCCAACTCTTTAAAAGATTGATTCTAGTCGATTACAACTTTTTCAAAGAACATTGATAGGGTTACCTGCTAAGTGTTATATTGAAATACCAGGTGGCTCTTTCAATAATTTCAACGCATTAGCAACAACTTTCTTAACTCACTTTCAGTTGCTAGTCCGTTATGGAAATTGCACATAACTCTTGACTTCATTAAAACAGAGTACATCTACATACATTTCAGATCACATACATGAATGGAGATGTAGAAGATGTTTAGTGAAAGTTTTTATTCCAGATCAAATCTTGGCAGCATGGTTCATCAAATCATTACTTCCAAAAATCACTGAAGATGTAGGTAAGGGAGGTGTTGTTATAGAAGAATAGGTCATATCTAAAGAATAGTACTTAGAACTTGTATATACATAGTTTGGTCCTTTATACGAAAAAATTCCTGACTTACCATGCCCAGGTCAAATAATTGCAACTCCTTCTAGTTCTCATTCTGAAGACAGTGTAATTCGTATAATTAGTGCTAACAAGAGTAAGAAGAAGTCATCCAAACCTACTTCTCCCATAATAACTTTACCGGATTCACTGAAAGGAGATTCCTCCCTTAAAAATTCTGCGGACATTAATGTTGTAGATTCATCCACGACTAAAGCTAAAACCAACAATAAGAAGAAAGGAAAGAATAAAAATAAACAAAATACATCTCCAAAAGAGAAAATAGGAAAAAATGAACCAGCTGACGAAAAGCGGAAACCTCTTTATCCTTGTCTTATCTATGACGAGGATCACTATAACTAATGAGTGTCCACATTAGTTCGAGGTATCCAAATTTGTCAAGGGTTCACCCACACTCGTTGTCTTGAAGGATCCTTTTCCCACTCAAGATATTAAAATGATCGGATCTTCCTTAAATTCATCGGCGGATATTTTAATGATGTCTTAGGTCATGGTTGCGACACGATCTCAAGACTATGGAACTAAGAATCCTGTAACTGGTAAAGAGATTGAAAATTCTAGTCAAACACTAGCCATACCTCCTTAATTTTTCGAACCACTTCAAATCAAGAAACCTAATCCTGATCTAGTGATTAAACCACCTCCTAAAGGTGTACTTCGAAAGTCAGCTTTCAATCCACATGCGAGAGATGCTCAGAATGACAACATTATTGAAGATCTGGTGATATCCCCTTCAACAATGTTGGTCTTAGAAGTGCTACAATCATGTCCAGCACAAAGGAAATTACTATTATCAGCTATCAGGGCTATATATCCTTAGGAATCAAACCTCATGGTCTTTGATCTCGAAAATTTTGTACCTAGACTCCCTCATCAGATGGATTTTCAAATTCCAGTATTAGTCAAAGAAAGATGAGTTTTTTGTACTGTAATTGATGAGGGGGCATCTACATGTATAATGTCGTTAAATCGTTTGAAAAATCTTAGTTCTCCAGCACTGAACCAATCACCGACTATCCTTAAAGCCTTTGATGGAAGAGGATTTCATCCATACGGAATACTCCAGGATCTTCTTATAGAAGTAGAAGGAAAAATCGTTAATCTAGAGGTGGAAGTTGTTGATGCCCCTCTTGATTACAACCTTCTTTTGGGCCGTACTTGGTATTACTCCACGACTGCTATTGTTTCATCAATCTTTTGGTTAATCATGTTTCCTCATAAAGGAAATATTGTTAAAATCGATCATTTTTCATACTTTTCATCAGACCCTACTTCTACAGATAACATCCAACATGTTGGAAAATCGGTTATCCCATACGAAGATGTTGGTGTGGGATTAATGAAGGATTCCCCTCTCATGGGAACTTTAACTATACCTCCACCCAACGTACCGCGAACAATTTCCAATAAAAATATGATCTCATCAAGCACTATACCATATGATGACACATGGGTTGTGCCTTCAAAATAAAAATTGGACTCTTTCAACGAAAAGATGTGTTTGAGTACTTTTGAATCGGCATATGTAGCAGTAAAATCATATTCTAACACCCCATCAACTATTCCTAATCAAATGAATGTGATCAAAGAATAATCATCTTCTCTATCAAGCTCAACGTTTCCACCATTTTTCGAATCCCTTTCAACATGTATTTGAAACTGCTGAAAGCATTCAGGAAATTTTGTCATCGGATGAATTACCATCGGATGATCTAAATCATAGATCTTCTTTTTTTCCTAATATTGATATGCTTGAAAATGAATTTTCGTCTATTTTTACAATTGATTATGTCAAGGAACCACAGAATCCCACATCGATTACACATTAGTATTCTGAGACAAATTTGGGAAATATTTATACAACCATTCCTATTAACATATCAATTAATCCTAGAACTATTGAAAACATTGATATAGGTGATTCTTGTTCGATGGAAGAGATTAACGCTTACAAAGACCTATTTCAAGAATTCTAAGACATTTTTTCCTGGTCTTACAAAGAGATTCCAGTTATCAATCCTAAGATTGTAACTCATGAAATTAAGACATACCTGGATGCTAAGCCTATTAGATAAAGATTATGTCCAATACATCCGCGAAAAGCTACAACAACCAAAGATGAAGTTGAGAAGATATTACATGTAGGATTTATTTATCCAATTCCTTTGACAGATTGGGTATCTAACATAGTTCCCGTTATGAAGAAACAAGGGACTATAAGAGTATGTGTTGATTATCGGGACATTAAGAAGGCGTGTCCAAAAGACAACTATCCTAAGCCTTATATCGACCAAATTATTGATGAATGTGCCAGAAACGAAATATTCTCATTTATGGATGGTTTTTCTGGCTACAATCAAATCAACATACTCCCTGTCGATCAACCAAAACCAGTGTTTATATGTCCTTGGGGCACATTTTATTATTGCAAGCTACCTTTCGGACTAAAAAATGTTGGTGCAACTTTTCAAAGAGCTATGTCTTATTATTTTCATGATCTCAAACATATTTAAAGCCTTATTTGGACGAATTACCTGCTCATTCTTTACATAGAGAAGATCATCCTATACAATTACGAGTTATTTTCATGAGATGTAGGCATTACAAAATTCGTTTGAATCCACACAAATGCGTTTTTTGTGTACAATCAGGATGATTACTTGGGTTCATCGCTTCGAAATATGCCATTCGTGTTGATCCTTTGAAGGTAGAGGCTATCATCAATTTACCTCCTTCCACTCTTCACCAACTCCAAAGTTTGCAAGGGAAAGAAAACGTTTTATGTAGGTTTATCCCGAACTATGTTGAGTTAACGAAAGGTTTTACCCGGTTTTTGAAAAAAAGTGTTCCTTTTATTTTGGATGAGATTGCTGATAAATCTTTTGATGCACTTAAAAACGTGTTGACCCATGCACCGTTATTGCATCTGCCCAATTACCACCAGGATTAATTTTTATACTTAGCCGTCTCTGATTCCATGATTGGAATGGTTTTGGTTCAAGAATATGAATCTCACAACGAACATGTGATCTATTACCTAAGTCAGAATCTCAACCCAATGGAAATCGAGTATTCGCATGTGGAGAAATTGGCCTTGACAACAGTTCAAATTGTCCAACGATTCTGTCACTACATATTGTTACATAAAACAACAGTGATATCTAATTGCAACCCGATGATGTATATCTTGACAAAACAATTACTTGGGGGAAAATAATCCAAATGGATTGTCATCCTGCAAGAGTTTGATTTGGAATTTGAGAAGTCCAAGTTAAAGAAATCACTAGTGCTTCTCTAGCTTATGTGCGATTTTCCCAATACTAAGTCGGAAACGGTGTCAAAGAATCCTATCGTGAATGAATATATGTTTCTCATCAGTACTTTAGATCCTTTGTATGGAGATATCATTATATATCTTTAGACCCAAACCTTTTGCCCAGAGATTTCATGTTCAGGTCGACAAAGAATCTGGTATCAATCCTAGAAATACAATATTGTTGGGGACACTCTTTATCGTCGTGGTGCGGATTCTGTTTTTCAACGTTGTATAACTCATGAAGAGGTTGAAAGTGTTTTGAATGATTGCCACTCTGGAGCATGTCGTGGTCATATGTCTGGGTTTTCCACAGCCCAAAAGATATTGCATGCTGGTTATTTTATCATTGCGGTCCAAAAATGCCACAACTACCAAATTTTTTATCGAAAGATGTGTGCACCTCCAGCTCCTCTTCACCTAATCATTTTTGTAGGTCATTTTTTGAAATGGGGCTTCAATTTCATTACATGTAACACTCAATTGATCGAGGGGCATGGGTATATTATTCTCGCCATAGATTACTTTACCAAAGGGGCCGAGGTGATGCCTACATTCGCGGTTGATGGCCAAACTGCAACTAAATTCATATTCAATCATGTGATTTCTCATTTTAGTGTCCCTCAAGCTATTATTACAGACCATGGGAGTCATTTTCGAAATATTATGATGACCAAACTTTCTAATCAACTTGGCCTACGCCATGATAATTCTACTCCGTATTACCCACAGGCTAATGGTCAAGTTGAGGCCGTCAACAAGGTTTTAACCACCATGATTAAATGTATTGTCGGGACTCATAAATTGAATTGGCATACCATTATTTTTTCTGAATTATGGGCATACCGAACCTCTGTGAAAACTGCTACAGGGTTCACTCCTTTTCAACTTGTCTATGTTTTAGAAGCTGTGTTACCCATTGAATGTGAAATACCTTCACTCAAATTAGGCATTTAGTTGTTACCAGCTACCTCTGAAGAGGAGAAACACTTTCTATATTTAGAAAAATTAGATGAGACTCGGTGCACCACTCCATTAGCTACCAAAGCTCAGAAGAAACGTATGAAAGCTCAAATATGATCAAAGTTTCAACCCTCGCATTCATTCAAAAGGTGACCTAGTTTTAGTATATGATCAAGCTAACGACAAGCTAGGCGCTGGTAAATTCGAACCGATGTGGCATGGTCCCTATATTTTCGAGCGTGTGCTTACAAAATGAGCTTATGAATTAATTTATTATGATGGAGTCTCTTTAGATAAACCCAGAAATGGTCTTTATCTTAAGAGATATTATGCTTGAATTTCATGTGAAGATCTCTCTTGTACAATAGTTACATTTTAGAATAGTGTGCCTTAGATTAGACATTTGTGACTATATTAGTTTTTGTTGTTACTACTATAGCTGCTTATCTTGATTACTCTTGATATTGCAGATGTTGACATCCCTTCAAACATACATTGGTTTTGCTAATGGCGCATGTCGTAGTACACAGAATATCTCTTCCGTGGCTTAGTTTATCTATTCACCCACCAATGCGTTAGTTTCTATTCATGGGATATGCCTTGGTCAAACAACAAAAAATATTGTAGAATATAGCATAGTCATTAAGTTATTATCTGATGCCATTACATTTGGTATTCAACGTTTGATCATTAGGTTGGATTCGCAACTCATTGTATTACATTTAAACAAAGTTTATGCAATTGGAAATCTAGTGTTGTTAATATTATTTTTGAAGTTTCGTCTCTTGGAGCGAAAATTTGATTATATAACACATATTTCATTAAATTTGGAAATATTTTGTTACAAGGACTTCACCAGAATATAGTTTTTTGGTTATTTTGAAATTCTAGATCCACCATTTAATTCCAAATTTAATGAAATATGTGTTATATCGAATATCAACATATTTCAAGAAATTTAAAAACATTGGCTGATGCATTAGCTAATCGAGTTTTAAATATGCATTTGCAACATTAACAAAGTAAATCAAAACAACATTCAATCCATGTTGAACAAGATGCTCAGAGAACGAAAGTAGTAATATCATTAGGATAGATAAGCTTGTTTCAAAAATTATTACATCGTCTACGATCATAGGTTTAAACACCTTATGATCTAAAAGATACTGATACAAAAAACAAAAATGTTGATCTACATTGACTATCAACTATCCATGATGATGATCATGATAATAAACTATAGCACATGCCACTTTGTGCAGAAATCTCCTCAATGGACCTGGAACACTTGTCACGTATCTATGGAGCCTCATAGGGATATCATTGGTTCATGTCTCAGGAATATCACTGGTCAACCTTTGAAGGTTGAGCTCCATGTATGTCAGAATATTTGTTGCATTATCCTGTGGAAGTGCTACAAGTTGTGCCTCAAGTTGTACATCTGCATTTAAAATTTTTGTCAGTATTGGATGATAAAAAATCCAATAAAAATTAGATTAAAAACTTAAGAATGATTCATCAACCTATCTCGTCCCACTATTCCCTTGGAGGAAAGGATGTTTTAGGATCACCTTTATAGTCCATTCCTGCATAAGGAAACTCTTCAATGGTAAAAACCTAGTTCCTAAGCCACATAAAATAAGCTGGAGTAAACCGAACTACTGAACCACCCTCGCCACCACGATGAGTTATCAGTGCTACCCATCACATGACCACCCGAGGTTCCTGAGAATTCCTAGGATCTACTGGAATCAGTTGAGGAGTGAGAAGTGGAATTATCTCTAGAGAAAATGAGATAGGAATGGCACCATATCTGAATTTTTCAACTTCCCGTTTTTTGCTCTAGTCGATTGGCCTTTAATATTGGCCAATAATCCTTCACTTCAATTAAACAATGTCCCTCTGAAACAATCAACTACAGTTTTCATTTGTGATTTAGTAGCCACATGAGGAGCTGCATTCCCGCATAACCTAGTCATTATGAATGCTATGATTTTAAGCTCCAATCGCAAGATGGTTTTGATGCCTATGGGACCATCCTTCAATTCTACATTGTTGCTACAACAATGAGCTTTGTAGCTGGCAGTGGGAAGACCTCCTTGTCTAGTCCCAAATAAGGAAATGTTTCTCCCTCTTTGAGGTAATCCAGTAAGGAAGTATATGTCTGTTGGCCAATCTCGATCTGGTGGTCACCAATTATGTAACATTGGTCTAGTAAGTCCCATGCATTCACAAGCCAAGTCATTAGCTCAACCCATGCCTTCATTCCATGGATAGACCAGAACTTGTACAACCCATAGATTTTCAATGCACGCATAGTTGCTGGATTATCCAAGGCTTCATTATCTATGAGCTCATGTTCTTGTTCTCACCATTCCAACATGGTTAAAAGGCCTACAAATGAACAAATTAAACAATTAAAATCAGTTGGAGGAAACTTGAACCATTTTTTGTAAAGAAATTTTAGTTTTCATAAAGTTCACGGCGCCTGCGTAAGTTGTGTGCAGATAGTGTTGTCGTTTGCACGCACTCCACGCAAAACCCGAGGTATATCGACCATTTTTCTTTTAAAAAATCGTCGGGGTGCGTGGTTATCACATGGAGAACACGCACACCCCCGAGGGCGGATTTTGAAAACATAATTTTCTCCTAAAAAATGAAATAAAACCTTAAAATAAGAAATGAAATGGATGAAATCGTAGCTAAGGATGATGTGGATTACCTGGTTCTGACGATTCGAGAAATGAACGGTCTATTTTTCTAATATCATATCTGGAAGTTTTTTGGCCAAAAGCTCTCTATGCACTATTCTAAAAAAAAGGTGAAAATGACTTATTTTAACTCCTTTTTATAGTTTTTAATGAATAAAATATTATTATTTTATTTTATTTTCACTTTTAAAAGATCAAATCTATATATTTTTACATCTTGAAAGAAGATATTTGTAATCTTTTGAGTTTTTGTGTAGGATACAAGATTTTTGGTGAAAATAATTATTTTGACATTGAGTATACTTTTATCACTTTTTCGGATTCTGTAAAAATAGGAAAAAGCGAAACCCTAGAGTCCTCTTTTAATCCCTTTTCATACTCTCGAAACATGAAAAGATTTCCGAGTACTTGACTATTCAGACTCGTTAAATTAAATGAACAGTCGTCCATTCAATATAAGTTACCCCTTTTCTGGACTGAACTGGAATAATTATTAAAAAGGTATACGTTGAATAATCATAGTCAACAGAGTTCTCTCCTGCATTATTTTATCCTTTTTCTAACCTGAGAGACTAAATTTATGAAAAAGAACAATTATGGAGTTTACTTATGTTTTACTTATGACTCCCTAAAACTGAAAAACATTGCATTTTCCTATACTGGTCTCGTTAAAATTTAACAGTAAAGGACTTGTCGATTACAACAGGACCTAACCACTCCTTCTTAGGGTTTGATTTTAATACTAATATGGACTCATCTGAAGGATGAGCTTACATAAACAAGCAAATGTTATCCTCCTCAACCTTGACAAAAATAAAGAGGTACTTTCCAGTAATAGTGGGGGAAAAAGAGAGAAAAAGAATCTAGTTGTCATCCTTGTTTAGAAAGAAGCATGCCACTCTTGAACACAACACTTTGTCACACTTGTACCTGGGTTGGGAAATCCTTTGTCTAACAGTTAATCAAACTACATTGAAAGTCTTCAGCTGGTTTCTGGGTATTATCTTTAGGTAAAATTCTTCCAAGACATCTACAGTTTCATTATGTGTTCAAGAGAAATTCCAATAAACCATTCATTGCAAACATTTGTCTCCATTCATGTTGACCATCCCTAAGTCATTCCTTGCCAAATATTTCTTCAAAACTTGATCTAATGGTTTCGCGTCGTAGGCTTTCCTGCGATGAATCACTTTCTATAGACATCAACTCATTATCTAGGAAGTTGATCTATAATCCTATCAGTACCTTGGGATCTGCATGCTCTAATGGTATGTTTCTCACCTTCGACGATAGGTTGCATCATCGACCTTTGATCGAACGATTCTATGAGTGTTTTACTGAAAATAATTCATTCACACTTCATAGATTGTACTGAAGTACTTTGAGAGCCATTGTCATTATTGGTGGTTTCTCTCAAACTTGTTAATGGTTCACATCATTGACTGGTAATCAAGTGGTTTCTACCTTGTTCGAATTCGACACAATCAATCACATGGATATATTCGTACTAGATCAAGAAGCAGAAATCAAGACCTTGGATCTAGTTTCCACCATCCAGGCTACAAGGAGTTTTATTATTAATGATACAATAGACTATTTATAACAGATGGCTACGTCCATACTGTGTCTACTTTTGACGTAATATTGAAATTATATCTATACCAGAACATTTAGTTAGTTTTGATCTGACTATGGGAATGACTACCTCAACGATGATATATATATATATATATATTTGTATTGAATATTCTTACAGCTTTTCAACCGGTGTCTCCAATCCAATCCTTAGAATTATAAAGCACTTCACTATTCAAAATAATATCCGACTTCATGGTGAAAAAATTATGTGTAATATATTTCCCCTAAAAGTGCGAAGTCGGATATTATTTTGAATAGTGAAGTGCTTTATAATTCTAAGGATTGGATTGGAGACACCGGTTGAAAAGCTGTAAGAATATTCAATGCAAAATATATATATATATATATATATATATATATATATATATATATATATATATATATATATATATATATTTACTGAATATTCTTACAAAATTTTTCAACCTATAGAAGTTCCAATCCAATCCTTAGAATTATAAAGCACTTCACTATTCAAAATAATATCCGACTTCGCACTTTTAGGAGAAATATATTACACATAATTTTTTGACCATGACATTTGACTATTCATATTGGTCTATCACCATCCATATCATGTTCCCTTAGAGGTCAAAAACACTAATGTTCCTGAATCAAGTCTTGGAATTGGAGAAAAGCTCTGTAAAACCCTTAAAAGTGTACCTGCATGGTTTTTATAGCATTTCCCTATGTATGCGTTGTTGTTCTATCCATAAATTGTGGCAACTCCTGCACTTTTTTCCAATATAACCTGCGCACCCGTGTTAAAAAAAAATAAAAGAAAAAAGTAAATTCCAGAAGCCTAGTTCGTCAAATATTCTCCCAACTAGAAGCTTCTAGAGTCGCGATCAGTTCAAGCTTTATCCTTCCACTCATGGAGCTAATCCCTTGGTCCATGGAGTTCAAATCCCTTCATGAAAGGAATCCATCCCCCTCTTCATGGAACTGAAACTACCTCCATTTCCCTATAAATTGAGCTCAAGTTTCAGGTTGAAGGGTAGACATAGGTATATACCAATGTGATTAGAGACTAATCCATACAGTTTCTAAGCTAAAGAGAGTTCATAAGAGTGCATAATTTCTACACTAGTGAGTTGTTGTTGGCATAAAAATGATCACACCCTTGTGTCTATAACTCCATGCTGGTATTCAGAGAGGAAGGCGTATCAGACTGAAGGAGAACGCTTTTTCAGGACCATTGGAGAAATCTGTACAACATCAAGGCATCAGGTTGTAAGATTACTCTTTCTATTCAAGATAATACATATGGATCTCTTTTTTCTCATTGCTTTGTTTATGCTTATTGGAATAATGTCAATACTTAGACTAATTGATCACTAAGTTGGATTAGTAATTTCTAATTATTATATGTTGCATATTCTTTGATTATTTGTCTTGTCTTTGATTGCAAGTTCTACTCATTGGAGAACCACTTTGGAGCAATAGGACAAAGGGATACATCAAACGTTTGGATTTCAAGGTAGGGGCATGTCCTCTCTACTTTACTATTATAATAATTTTTAAATGCAATTAATCTAGAGAAAAAGGTTTTCAAATGGATCTTTATTTCTAGGTACTCACTGGAGTACTAGGGAGATCGCTCTTGTCCACAAGAGGGATTAATCCACGTAACAATCCCACAGTAATTTTTGGAATATGGCATGAGGGTGATTAGCTGAAGAGAGATTTGGATCAGTGAATCTATGGTCGGGTGGAACGTGGAAGTCTCAAACCTGGTTGGCCTTTGCATTCATTTTTAAGATCTAATTCTACTTGGTATACACTTTTTTTATATGTGGTTTATATGGTTGTTATATCCTTGATATTTTTGTGAGTTATATGCTGGTTATGAGTGAGTTTTACGATAATGATGATGTATGGTTCTCATCTTGTTTTTTTTAATCACTTAATATAAAATGAATATATGGCTTAATAGATGGTAATGCAGTTATTGTGATGAGACAATAATGCTTCATACTGGTTCTCAAATAAGTATGAGAACCCCATGCTTAGATATATTATTTAAACATGTAGAATGCATATTTGTGACATGTTTTATGAAATGTATGTCATGGCTAGTAGGGGTCCAGTCAATTCCTTATTCAAGTATTTTCATTTCTATCATTATTTCGATGTTTTTGTGTATTTATAGAAGTTTCATTGAGTTCTGGGCAGTGGCCCAAGTCCTAGCCCTGAAAAAGTGGCACAAAGTATTGAGTCGTTGGGAAATAACTACCAATAAAAGTCCCCAGTCGCAGTCATGTCTTGCTATGGGAGCGACAGTGTTTTGAAGACAATCCCCTCTATAGATAGAGGTGATCTCTCAAGCCCTAGAGTGGGTGTAGATATGAATGAGACCAACTAATGCATTAGAAGAAATTTCATTTGAAAAGTGCCCATGAAATTTTCATTAAATTTCCATGTCATAATATGTAAACCAATCAAAATCCTTTAAATTTAAAAAGAGGCACATGTAAATATTTTGGAGGGAAAATAAGAAAAACTACTATTTTTTATTGTATTTTTGGCTTATATCCTTACAAGTTTACTCAAATTTCATGTATAGACACTCGTTGGCTGCGGAATTAAATTTCACATCCAAAGAGTACCCATTTTGCATACTTTCAAGAAGACCCACATTGATAAAAAATGCAGATACATTAAAAAAACATGTTTAACATGTTTTTCTTAATGTATCTGCAATTTTTATCAATGTGGGTATTCTCAAAAGTATGCATAATGGGTACTCGTTGGGTGAAAAATTTAGTTCCGCATCCAACAAGTGTGTACACATGAAATTTGAGTAAACCTATAAGGAGATAAGTTAAAAATAAAATTTAAAAAAGTAATTTTCTTCTTTTCCCTCCAAAATTTATAACTATTATTTTCTTATTTTTCCTTCGGAGGCCAATTTTAGGCTGAAATTTCCTCTAATGGTATCTTTCCTAGTTTGTATTCAAAATGGAGGAAGAAGAAGAAGAACCTACCTCTTCTCGATGTTATCGTCAAGTCCCTTGGTGAAGACCTTGATTCTATGATCCTTCAGGATCTCTCCTCACTGCTTGTGGCATTCGAATACCTGTAAGAAGTCAAGAGACAACAACAAGAAATGTGACAAGATACATAACATACATCAAATAAAATCTACCTAATAGATCAAGGAGCTTTAGGCTACTTGCGTAGATATCTAGACAAATATGGAAAGTGAAACATCAAATATATTATTAATTATACAAAAAGAGGAAGCATACAACCATGGCCTTGATGTTGGATACCTCCCTTTGGTGATTTCCAAGTCCAAACCGAGGCTCTTCAAGCAACCCTTCTCCCAAGTGGAAATTTAAGCATAATCATAGTATAGGGATGCAAAGGATCGATGATCAGACAAGACCAACCTGTAGTGGAAGGATGGGATTCAATTTATAGGTAGGGAGAGGGAGTTAGGGATCCATAAAATAAGTGTTGAAGTTTGCAACAAGAAATAGTGAAATTAGCATCCAGAAACAACATTCAACACCCATGATCCTAGTGACATTAAGCACCTACACTAGGGTGGGGCCCAGACAGGCTATTTTTAGGTGCATGTCTATTTTTATTATCCCTTAATTTAGATGGACATTAAAATGAAATCTATTCTGAATGTGGACTTGAAATAGTTAACTGAAGTGGAAAATTCAGTTAGCTAAGTGAATTTTGAGTTAGAGGCTGGTTGGTGGGACTTGTAGAGTAATTCTAGTTGTAACAGAGTTCGAAGTGCAGTGGTGCATGAGTTTGTGCAAGTTGTAAATAGTTTAACTCAGTTAAGTGAGTTAAACTCAGTTGTGCTAGTTGTAACTGTTTGTTGCGCTAGTGAGAGATCAATTGAATTAAATATTAATTAATTCACATGCAGTGATCTCACATGCAACTGAAGATTTACTAATATTAGCTGCATGCATGTAAGATCCAGTGGAGACCCAGATGAGTTTTAGGTGAAAGGGAAGTTGACAATCATTTGTGACATTATGTGCTTGCACACATGCAAGTAAACACACGTTGTATGTGCCCATGATACTTGCGCAGTCAAGGAAGGTAGGATTGCATCAATTCAAGGATTGCATTCAGCAGGGATTGCACAGTGAATGCAGGTTGTTTCGAGACAGTAAATTGGCTAAGGGATTTGCCAATTTTTGTATGAAAGTGTGAGACAATTAGCTGATGCACTGAGGGCTCTTGTGAGAAGAGTTTTTTATGTAATTGTTTCATGATCCATGATATACTATACAATAGAAGATAGTGGGTTTTTTAGTTGTGAGCTTTCCCCGAGAGATTATCTATGTTCTATGTGATTTATATTTCTTCTTGTTCATGTGATTAGTGATTATGTTCTTAATTTTGCAAAATATTTGTAGAAGAGATTTAGTATTTAACTTTCGAAAATTGTTAGATCGGGTGAATCCAAGAATACATTCATATTGTATAATTTCTACAAGAAGGAGGAAGGCCCACTTATCAAGAGAAAATTCCCTAATGATAACATCAAGAGCTCCAAATGAGATAGCTCGAGCATATCTACAATGAACCATATACAACTCATCATTCTGGAAGTTTCTAGTGCACAAAACTTAGGGAAACACTACCAGAAGGGGTTAAACACAATTTTCCTATCAAAAAGTACGTTGGTAGTGCTAGGTCAAATTTTTGCAACTTGCCATCAGCATGGGCAAGGAACTAGTAAAGATCGTTGACCCATAAATTTAGGTTTTAAGTTGAGCTTCTTTTGAAAATCTTCCAGGAAGCTTTCTGTTCATATTCAATGGATATCTTGATGTATTCTGCATGGTGGATATAATGCATAGTTTTCATCTTAGGGAACTTCAGGATCATGTATGGGAAATGAATGGGGTGACAAATTATTGTGTAACAGATGCCCCCTAAAGCATGAAGGCATAACAGGGAGTGATGGAATAAATGCTTTACGAACCAAGGAAAGGACTCAGAATACCACCACAAGACCTCCAAATCAAGCATATTACAATATGTGACATCTTTGATATAAATATTCCTAATAACATACCTCTGAATAGGCATTAAATAACACATGAACCCACGGCATGGTCGTAGCCATCTGTCTAAAAGAGATCATTAAAATGGATCCATGGTATGGTCACAACCATCTATATAGAAAGGATCATGTTTAAAATCATTATAAATCAATAACTCCACGTAGCTTGGATAATAACATATGTGACCCAAGGTCTTCGTCTCTATCTCGATCTACCCATTATACAAATCTATCCATGCGAATAGATGTGTTGATGTCAAACATGGTAGAAACCATCTGATTACCAATTGATGATGTAAATAGTTAACATGCATGAGATAAACAACCAATAATGATGATGGACCTTAAGGTATGAAAATATAATCTACAAGTGTGAATGAATGAGTTGAATTCGAACACCCATAGAATCATCCAATCGAAGGCCAATGAGGTACACCTGTCATCGAATGCAAAGAACTTGTCGTTAAGGCATGCAAGCTCCAAGGTACTAAAAAGGAGTTTATAAATCATCTTCTTGGATAATGATATGGAGTCAACAGGAACTGATCCATTGAAGGAGGTCCATAATGTATCCCACATCATTGAAACGAAGAAAAGGATATAGCAGAGTAGATTAAAGAAATCCAAGACTATAAATGAAGGTCATATGAACTTAATGATTGGTAAGGCACTATAGAAAGAACTTCTCTTGACCATATTGATGACACGACTCCAGAGAGTGGCAAAATTTGACTCAAAATGGGATTAGAGGTCATGATTACAAAATGGTGATCGAATGAGCGGCAAATGGATTTCCCAAACTTAGGAATACAAGTGACGAATAAGGATGTCCCCAACCTGACATGAGCAAACCAAAAGTTTCATTTTCAAGAGTGACATGCTGCCTCAAAACACATGGGAAATTCCACTTTCAATTTTCCCCCATTATTGCTAACAAGTACCTCTTTATTTTTTATACAAAGCTTGAAGAGGATAGCATATTCTTAGCGTATAAGTTCATTATTTGAATGAATCCATCCTCGTAAGTTTAACAAGCCCTAGGAAGGAGTAACTTGGTCCTCTCATGGTGACAAGTCTTTGACCGTTTAAGTTTTATGAGTCTGACATAAGAGTAACTCAATGTATTTTTCATTTTTAGGGAGTTTGAAAAAGAGAAATAAAAGAAAACTCTATCATGTCCCTTTTTGTAAATCATCCCTTGAATCTGAAAAGGTAGAAAACAATATCTGAGAGAACCTCTTGACCATGTTTGATCAAGGAATTAGGGGAGATTTGAGGTCTAAAATGAGCCTCCTAAGGAAATTATAAAATAGTAGCGGAAATAATAAAATAATATTACATTGCACCATCAAATTTTAGAGGGAAAAAGAAAAAAATACTTTTCAACTCATATTTTTAGCTTATCTTCCTATGGGTTTACTCAAATTTCAAGCAGGAGCACTCATTGGATGCATAATTTTATTCCTCATCTAAGGAGTACCCATGTTACATACTTTTGATGGATTTTTCTACACAAAATATTATAAATACATGAAAAACATGATTACAATAATAATTTTTTCATGTATTTCTCATTTTTTGTGTAGCAGGGTCCATCGATAGTATGCAACATGTGTACTTCTTGGATGAGGAATTAAATTTTTCATCCAACGAGTGCTCCCACTCCAAATTTGAGTAAAAAATTAGGGAGAGAACGTTAAAATACAAGTTTAAAAAGTAGTTTTATTGTTTTATTATTTTTATTATTTTTACCTTTTTACCCAAAAATGGTGAATCATCCGCCATGGTTGACATCATCATATTGAAACCTATTTGTTCTTATAAATTTTATTTTGTTTGTACATTTTTCTTAGGAGGCCCATTTTAGACCTCAAAATTTCTCTAATGGTATTCCTTTTTCGTAAATAGTCAATCTCAGCCTAAAAAAGGGGTAAACGTATACTGAGATGATGTCAATTCATTTAATTTAATGAGTTTGAAAAGGCAAGTACTTGTCGATATTTTCATTTTTTGAGAGTTATAAAATATCTTAAATTTGACTCCTCCTGGAGGCACGAGTGGTATAAAAGGTAGCATCTTATTCTAGTGATGATGAAACTGCTTAAAACAAGTAAAGGTTAAGAGGTTGGCTAACAAGACCACTCATCACAGTCGTTCCCCAGGCACGGGTAAAAAAACCAAGTGAGAGCATATGATCGGCCAAGAAAATGGTGATGACGGAATGAGAAAACCAAGGCTCATCTTTCAGAAGAGGCAGATAAAAGGGAAATCAAGAGAGGTGTATAGGAATGGTTTCATTTTAATAGGAGCTTGAAACATGGGAAACTATGCTTGGAATTGGTTTCATTTTTACACTAGCTTGAAACAGAAACAAACTATGCTTGGAATAAGGTTGCATGCCCCCAACATAATGACCCAATTCCGGGCACATTCCCCTCAAAGCTTCATCTCATTCACCTAATTAGACTATTGGTTACTAACAGGTGTATGGAATGGAGGTTCATTTACGAGATCATGTTAAAGACTCGATTGGGAATTTACGAGATCAAATCAAAGACTCGAATTATAAGGGGATTTGTTTCATTTTTTAATGATCTTGGCACAATAAAATAACTATGCTCATGACACCTAGTTGTTTCATTTTATAACGAGCTTGAGACAAGAGAATGAACTATGCTCGAGAGACCTTGTTTCATTTTTTTGAGGAGCTTGACATAAGAAAAGGAAATTTTCTCTGAAGCTTTTCTCATGCCCCATAAGAGGTCATGGCTTCCAAGAGGTTCTCATCATATGGGAGAACAATACTCTAAAAATCAGGGTCCAATGCCCCCAGTACATGATGCACTATATCACTGACTAGATCATTAGTAGGCATGGGCATGGAACATGTTGCCACATAATTAACCTGTTGCGGGGAAGATACCACTTGAATGTAAGGGACATTAAAGGATGATGGCTGATTGGAAACCAGATTAGGACCAATGAACGAAATATGATCAATGGCCACAATTCTTCCTTCATGTGGGAAGCACAATAGGCAAAAGAGACAAGAGACTAGATCTCCCATGACATAAGTATATTCATGCTCAAGGAGTAAGTTAAAATCCAAAGCCTCTTGGAAAACCATCAATTCTATATAGACAGTCTCCCCTCCCAAATTAATAGGAAACTTAGTAAGGATCCTTAACGGTTGACTGGTTCATATGTTAAAATCTAATAGATTATGGGTAATAGGCACAAGCTGCAGAGAACCTAAATCTTGCCAAGAAGTTGAGGTTAGAATCTAAAAAATGCGCCTTCATATATTATTGTGCTAGGTATGGCCACATTATAGCCCTGTACTGTGATCTCAAAGGGCACTTAAGAAGGAAGATAATATCTTTTCAGTCGACTCCAATCAAAGGAAGCGACTAGAAAACTTGGAGGCGGTGCTGAGGGAACGAGAGAATTGTCCCCTTGTGTTACAGGAATGGGAGGATCACCATCCTGTACCATGGGAATGGGAGGATTTCCATCCAATTCATGGGAATATGAAGAAACAAGAAGAACGTGAGTGGTATGATGTTCACTCTCTATGCGAAAGGTATTATCAATTGAAGGTGGAATCAGGTCAAACGTTTTCTCAGCCAATGGTTGGTCAGGAATAGACTCATGAGACTCACTTTCAGAGAGAGTGGGATTGACCAGAGATGAATTCTAATCAATCACTTGATAAACTAGTGGAGTATCAGGGAAAAGCTTTTGGTAACTAGTCAAAATTCACAGCTGTGAAGTAGTAAGGTTATCCAATACTTCAAAGGCTTCTTCTATATACGGAAAAAGGTGAATGGGATGATTCCCTTCACATAACTTATAGAAAAATTTGAATTTCCCTATTTTCCCATGGAACTTATTATGACTACTTGAATTTTTATCACCAACATGATTGTTGGGCCCAAATTAAGGTATGTTCTCACCCTGTAAGTACTTAAAATTATGTTACAATTTTGGGGGAATTCCTCTTCATATTAACAATAAATAGAATAAAATATTATGAAAACGATAAAAATTAGACTAATGATGAAAAGGATGTTTTTGTAACAGAAAATTGACTTCTCTTGTCTCCCTATGCAAGAAGGCAGAATGGTTGGACCAATAGGAAACGAAAGCTAACCAACAGACGCAAACATATGAGATCCCGATAACTCCCAGCGGCCGGCAGAAGGTAGACAAACGAATTTGATTCCAAGAACTCAAACTACAGCCACGCGCAGTGAGCTGTCGTCTGGGAAATGCTTTTGCATTTTTGAAATCACATTTAAAAGGGCAAAGGACGGACGAGAAGGGGAGTCAGAGAAAGGATAGGAAAATTCATTCTTTAATTGACGCATCAAAAAGAATCTATCTAATTGTATTTTTGTAACATCACTGGATGTAACATAGAGCTTTGAACAATAATCTTTTGAATTTTTTACTGCGCTAGAGCTTCTGGTGGCCTGGGCCCAACCTCTAGAAGTTCCTTGCAAGTTTTCATACTCTTTGTAGTTGCAGAATCAATGCTTAAGTATCTGATGCAGTTGTAAAGTATGTTTCCATTCAATAAAGTTACAGTTCTCTTTCTTCAAGATTGTTAGAAATCACGTTCTTGAATTAGGACAATCACATTCGTATTTTCCGACTTATGGAAATATTTCCTTATCAGTAGATAGTTCCAGTTATTTTAATGCAATTGAATTTTTGTAGAATAAGATGATTTTGATGTTATCTGTCTTTATGAATTGCATTCTTCTTTTAGCATAACGAAGTGTTCAACCGTCGATCAATGTTGATTAATTAAGTCATAAAGAGAATTCCATTGAAAATTTATTTAAATAATTGATGTATGATTTATTTAAATCGCTTCAGTTCTATTGTTGTTCCATTACTGCTTAGTTAGTTATGCTACTATTCCATTACTTCTCAGCTAGTTATACTGTTGTTCCATTACTGCTCAGTTAGCTAGACTGTTGATTCAATTCAATTCCATTACTGTTCAGCTTAGTTAGACTATTGTTCCATTTAATTCCATTGTTGTTCAGTTTATTTAGATCATTGTTTAATTCAATTCAATTTATGTTTGATTTCTCTAGATTGTTGTTCAGTTTAGTTAGATTGCTGTTTAATTCAATTAGATAGCTGCTCAATCTTAGGTTAAAAATCAATCCAAGCCACCCCTCGTAGGATAAGAAACTTAGGAAGTTAGAAAATTCTTCCTCATAAGTGTCAAGGAGTAACTATTAGACGACCTGACTTGCATATATTGTGCCAACACTCTTGAAATAAGAAGACTTACCCTAGGTTAATAATTAAATGAGAAAGCACTAGAGTTTTCAATAATAAGCCACCTCTCTGAGCACCGAAATTTTGGCATTGTTTCCGGTGAGAGTGTTAATAGTCATCTCCTTTATTCATCTTTCTCCATTGCTGTGAAGAATTGGGTATTGAAAACGAGAGGTAAGAACCTGCGTACCGGCAAGCAACATGCTTGCTCTCTAGCCCACTTACCAGCAAGTCGTGCAAAGAACCGTAGGATAGGTGCTCTTCTTTTATGTCTAGAAAGAAAAACATAGAAACAATCCAAAATCATTCACAACCATCCTCATAATCCGACCGGTGATCCTTGGAAGAACAACATATATAGATGAAATCATCAAGAAAGTTGAATCTTAGGCATCTATAGGACCCAGAACTGTTTCCATTCAAAGTCCTAATACACTCCCTCAGGTGGCAACCTCACCATATGTAGCCTACACCGAGATTCACTACAAGACAGAGGGGTCTGAGAAAAGCCTGCAGACTTCCGTTCATATAGGCACTGACCCCTCAAACGAGGGAGGCTCTTGCAACATACAAGGAGGGGGAGAAACTAGTGGAGGAATTCACATAGAAATATCATAACCTAAGTCCCCTAAAGAAGTGATTGAAACAAAATTACTTAGGATCTCAGATCAGGGAAGTGTTGTAAAACCCCCACCGCATTCACCTCCCAAGCCTATTAGAATCACTCCTCCAAATCAAGAAGTTCCCGAATATTTCTGGCACCCCTTTGATCAGATGGAAAATAATCAAAATCAGAATCAGAGGCAGACATCAACATTAGAATACCCTATTGTTGATCATGCTGCCAATGCCCCTATGAAAGTCATTCCCTTGCACAACATCCCCACCTTTCATGGATTAACCACAGAAGATCCTGATGCATTCCTATTTGAATTTGATGTCTTATGCATAGGATATGATTACACCACCGATCCCAAAAAACTAAAACTATTTACCTCTACCTTAAAAGGAACTGTGCTCTGCTGGTTTGTGGGATTAGGAGGGGGAACTATAAACAATTGGGACCAAATGAAGAATATTTTTCTTACCAAATACCAAGACTATTGTCAAACCCGGGATCTAAAAGATGAAATCTTCAACATGTCTACAAAAGACAATGAAACATTAGAAGAATACGTAGAAATATTTCAATACAATTTACAAATATCCCCATATACCACGCTATCCAAGGACATTTTAAAAGCCACGATGCTTAAAGGGATGAAGGAAGAATGGGTTGATATGCTTAAAATAATGGGGAAGGGAGATATTTACCAGGAAGAGTATGATGATATTATTTCCTTATGTATTAGATGCTCCCGGGGTAGCTCACGCAATAGGCCTGTTGGGCGTGATTCTATGAAGAAAGACCTTAAGCAGACCAATGGCAATGTAACCAGAGTAGCATTTGGAAATGTGTTAGAAATTTTAAAACTGACATCCTGGGTACTTTGACAACACAACTTGATGTTTTACAAGCCAAATAGAAACATGTTGTAGCAGAACAAAACCTGACCATCTTTTGCCCAAGATGTCGGAAGAAGCACAGTTAGAGGGAATTTCCTTTGGACATGGTTCAAATTTGTGCTATCTGTACTAAGGATCATACTACGGACCAGTGTCCTTCACTTCCCAAGCTGAAATTCATCTACAAGGAAGCAGAAGAAGAAACATAGCCATTCTATTTAATGAATCAGTGTCAGCAATGGCAAGCACGACCTGGCATACCACAAGACATTCCTCAATACTTTCCTTTGCCATAGTTTAGCTAGAAAAGCCCTGCAACAACTTGGTAGACTCAAAACTCCTTCCCAACTTGGCCAAACCAAGCGTTTCCTATGCCACCCTGGCCTACACAAGCTCCATTACGGAATAATTGGCAAAAATTTCCTTGCCCTTCCCCTTATTGGCAAAATATCCCATATCAAAGCCAGTGGCCAAACCCCCCTGCTCAAAAAACCAATTGGAATTGGCAGCGAACCATGGGAATGGCCAATCTACCGATAGGAGCAGGGACCCAAAATCAACCTACGTTGCCAGCTCCTATCGAGTTCAACATAACCAGAAGCCTGCCATACACCCTCAATTGCTAGCCCAACCCAATTCTAATCCCAATAACAGACCGGTTCAACTAATTTAGATCATAGAAAATCCAAAACCCAATACCGAACAAAAACAGTGCAACGAACTAAGGTTAATATTAGAACGTACCATCTTACCTATAGAAGCCACAACTCCACCTCAGTCCCAAGTTGAAACCTCAGTAGAACCTAGCTTAACGAATATAACAGAAATAGGTAAAGGTAAGGAAACAATTGATCAACAAAGACCTGAAGAACTTAGGGTGACTCTGCCTCCATTTCCTAAAAGATTAAATCTACCCAAGCCTATAATCACTCCATATTTTGACATCTTGGGGGAGTTAAGAAACCTTTGTATCAAAATTCCTCTTCTTCAGGCCATCCAAGACATTTCCATATATGCAAATACAATCAAAGAATTACGTGGAAAAAAACAAGTCAAGAAAACAAAGGCTTCACCCACCGTTCATGTGGTAGGAACTCTATCTGACTTGTTGTTAGGTAGGGAATCACTTGTGAAATATGAATACCCAGGAAACCCCATTGTAACTGTGCAAATCTCTGGCCACTCATTTCCAAACACATTGGTTGACCTGGGGGCAGGCATTAACATCTTGATTACTAGAGCTTGCGAAAAACTGGGCATATCATCTTTAGAACCTACAGCCACACTTCTGGAACTAGTTGATAGATCTGTTATCAGACCGGAAGGTATACTTTAAGACATCATGGTATCTGTGGACTCATGGGACTACCCAGCTGATGTTTTAGTCATTAATCTAAAAAATAGGATGGAAGGGCACCCATTGATTCTTGGGCGACCTTGGCTGGCCAGAGAAGATGCTTACATAGGCTGTCGAGTAGGTAGCATGACTATCACTAGAGGAGATTCTATAAAAAATATCATTATTTATCCGCCTGCCAAACCAAGCCTGCCCATGGTAAAATTTCACAAACATCCAGATACATATTGGGAGAAAAAAATCCTTCCACCTCTGACACTAGTAGAAGCTCTCGAATTCAAGGATCAAACTGAAGATGATGTAATTAATAATTTTATGAATCAGTCACCCATGCCTAAAAATCTGAAATGCCAAATGTTGAAAACAGTCCTCGAACATGAAGATCAAGAGGGTCCTGTGACAGACTTCAAGACTCAACACATCTCCAAAACCGCTATTCGTAACAGCATACCTATTGAGATCAAGCCAGGAAAGGTTATGAATATTAATGGCAGTTTGGATGACAACCAAAAGCAGAACCTCATAAAAGTCCTTTGGAAGCACCAAGGTGCATTTGCGTGGGACTACCAAGCCATGAGGGGTTTGGACCCACAATTATGCACGCACCACATCTATACCGACAGGGAAACATGCCCCATTAGAAAAACCCAAAGAATATTAAACCTATACTTAAAAGATATTGTAAAAGAGGAGCTGCAAAAACTGTTAGATGTAAATTTCATTTATCCTATTTCAAGCAAAAAATGGGTCTCCCCTCTGGTAGTTGTCCCTAAAAAGAATGGGAAGTGGAGAATCTGCGTAGATTATAGAGAATTAAATAAGGCAATGCAGAAATACCATTTCCCCCTCCCCTTGATTGACCAAGTCCTTGATACATTGGCTGGGAAATGGTTCTTCTCCTTTCTTGACGGATTCAACGAATACAATCAAATCCAAATAGCTCCCGAAGAACAAGATAAGACAACCTTTACCTACCCGTGGGGCATTTTTTCTTATAGAGTTTTACCGTTTGGATTGTGTAATGCCCCAACAACATTTCAGAGAGCCATAATTAGCATTTTTTATGACTTAATAAATGAAGGACTTGAAATCTATATGGAATATTTTACACCCTATGGGGAAGACTTTGATCAAGCTCTAGAAACGCTAGAAAAAGTGTTAGAACGATGTATTGCTACTAGACTATGTCTAAGAAAATGCCACATGATGATGACTGAGGGGGTAATCCTAGGTCACTACATTTTTGCAGCTGGAATATAGGTAGATCCGGCTAAAATAGAGGTAATCCTTCTGTTGGCCACACCTTGTACACAAACAGAGGTGCGCAGTTTTTTGGGATATGTAGGATATTATTGGAGATTTATAAAAAAATTCTCACAGATAGCTACACCTCTATATGCATTGACCAGGAATGTTGAATTCCATTGGACTGACAAATGTGACACCGCTTTTACAGACTTGAAGAGGTTGGTCTCAACAGCACCAATCCTGTGAGGTCCTAACTGGAAACTGCACTTTCACATCTCTTCCGATGCATCTGATACAGCAATAGGAGTATTCCTTGGCCAAGAAGAAGACCGAAAGCCTTATGTTGTTTATTATAGCAGAAAATACCTTACTCCTACCAAATCAAATTATACAGTGATCGAAAAAGAATTCCTGGCTATGATTTATGCTATCAATAAATTCAGGCACTATATAACTGGATATCAAGTGCTCCTGTATACTGACCACTCTGCTATTAGATATTTAGCTAATAAACCAATCACGAATGGGAGAATAACTCGTTGGTTACTATTGTTGCAGGAATTCAATATAACAATCAAAGAATGTCCAGGGAAGGAAAACGTGGTCGCAGACTTCCTGTCCAGAGTCCCCAAGGTAGACGACACACTAACAGTTGACGATCAATTATCTATCAAACATTTGTTTGTTGTAGCGGTCAAAACAACATGGTATGCAGATGTTGCAAATTATCTGGCAGTGGGGAAGCTACCTAGACACTTAACAACGAGAGAAAGAAAATTTATTATACAGCGCAACACGAGATTCTCTTGGATTGGAGGATATATATTCCATACAGGGGTCGATATGCACATACACAAATGCATAAGGGAAGGCAAAATCTATAACATCTTACAAGCCTGCCACAACGAACCGTGCGGTGGCCATTTCTTAAAACAACAGATAGGGCATAAAGTGTTACAATTAGGCTATTATTGGCCTACAATTTTCAAAGACGCAAAGAAGTATGTCTAGGCCTGCGATAGCTACCAAAGAATAGGCTGCCGAGGCCAAGCTGATGAAATGCCGCTACAACCACAATTAGTGGTGGAACCATTTGAATGGTGGGCATTGGACTTCATTGGGCCATTCAACCCACCATCGAACCATAAATCCCACATATTAGTTGCCATGGATTATGTCACCAAATGGGTAGAAGCAGTGGCCTTGTCAAGAGCCATGAAAGAATCAGTAATTAAGTTTCTCTTTGAACTATTCGTACGATATGGCTTTCCAAGAGAAGTGATAATTGATGGGGGGGGGAAAATTCAAAGGCAATAAGATCACATCCACGTTAATAAATCACCATATCATCCACAGAGTTACGTCCCCTTACCACCCGCAGGCCAATGGGCAAGTCAAAAGCACCAACAAAGTCCTGGAGGCAATCCTTACCAAGACGGTAGAAGCACACCATCAAGACTAGACCACTAGACTACCAGAAGCCTTATGGGCTTATCGTACAACCTGGCGAAATAACACTGGATATTCACCATATTAGCTAGTATTTGGGAGAGAACCTATCTGCCCTATTGAATTTGAAATTAAAAATCTAAGAACAGCCCAGGAAGTGGGACTGGACTTAACAGAAGCTCAAGCTAAGAGACTCTAGCAAATAAATGAACTGGACGAAATTCGACTAATAGCCCTGAAACGCACAATGATCATTCAACAATAGCGAGCCAAGTGGCACAAAAACCTAATAAAGAAGAAGGTATTTCAAAAAGGATATTGGGCACTTCTATATGACTCTAGATTCCAAGACTTTCCAGGAAAATTGAAAACAAAGTGGCACGGTCCATATGAGATTCAAGAAGTACATAGCAATGGTACCCTCACCTTGACCACCATAGATGCGTTTGGTTCAACATTTCGAGTTAACGGACACAGAGTACGCATCTATCGCAAACCTTTCACAAAAGAATCTTTCTGTCAACAGGTACGAAATGATCCCACCATCCAAGTTGTGGTGCAAGGGGGTGATAACCCCACAAACTCAAGTACATGAGAGGTTTCCCAGTATCACTTGTAAATAATGTATATAGTTCTCTTGTCTTGTTGTAAATTGTTCACATTTGCAATTTATTTTCCTTGTAAGATTGTGTTTTTTTATTGCTATTCAATTCGAGAACAACTGTTGTTCTATCTTTGAACGGATGTTGTTCAGTCAAATTGAACATCCATCCATGTGTTGTGTTTTTATTTTTGCTATTCAATTAGTGGACAACTGCTGTTCAATATTTGAACAGCTGTTGTTCAGTCGAATTGAACAGCCATTGGCTATGTTTTTCTTTTTGTTGTTCAATTCATAGATAGTTGTTTTTTAATCTCTAAATGGCTGCCGCTCAATTGAACAACCATTTGCGGTGTTTTTATTTTTGCTGTTCAATTCGTGAACAACTGCTATTCAGTCTTTGAACAGCTACTGATTCAATCAAAATTGAACAACCATTTTCACGTTTTTAACTTTGCTGTTCAATTTGTGAACAGTTGTTGTTCAATATTTGAACAACTGCCATTCAGTCGAACTGAATAGTTATTTGTTGGTGTTTTTATTTTTGCTGTTCGATTCGAGAACAACTGTTGTTCAATATTTGAATGGTTGTGGTTCAATCAAATTTAAAAGCCATTTGCTGTGTTTTCATTTTTGTTGTTTAATTTGTGGATAGTTGTTGTTCAATCTTTGAACGGATGCTGATCAGTCGAATTAAACAGCCATGTGCGGCGTTTTTATTTTTGTTGTTCAATTCGTGGACAATTGTTGTTTAGTCTTTGAACGGTCGCTAATTCAACCACAATTGAACAACCATTTTCACGTTTTTAATTTTACTGTTCAATTCTTGAACAACTGTTGTTCACTTCTTGGATGGCTGTTGTTCGGTCGAACTAAACAGCTGCTCATTTCTGTGTTTTTATTTTTTCTATTCAATTCGGGAACAACTATTGTTCTATATTTGAATGGTTGTTGTTCATTCGAATTGAATAGCCATTTTTTGAACATTTTTGAATTGTGCTGAGAAATCTTTGAATAGTTTTTGCTGAATCTCTGAATAGCTACTGTCTGACCAACTTAAATAGCCATTATTTTTTTGTTTTTCTCAAATTGAGTAACCTTGAGTAGGGAATGGCAGTTGGAAGAGAGAGGGAAAATGGTAAAATTACAAATATGATGGCCCTCTAGCACTATAATTCTTAAACAGGAAGATGACATTATGCACACATGAAGTGAAAGGCTAAGTCACCCACAGTTCAAATATGATATCATACAATACATGACCTTATGATGATATATATTTTTTCACTATTCAAGTAATATGTCCCTACAACACAAAGAAATGGAACAAGGGGTATTAATGGTATTGGCATTTTTTTCCGCTTCTTTCACCATCCCTCACTCTTAAGGAGTTAATGAACCTCCCTCTATGTATAAAAAGCAATCATTATGTGTTCATGCAAATCTTTAAGAGAATAGGGGGTCTCATTACGAGCCAGCCTATCATGATCATAGGGATTTAACAATTGACATGCCCACAATGCCTACCACACCAGGGTAATGACCTTCTCATCTACTAGAAGGATAGGAGGTCTCATCACGAGCCAGCCTGATCACTCTGTTACAATTCTAGTGTATGGCATTATGACTATCTAGCTACCACACCAGCACAGTGACCTCCTTATAGATCAAGATATTACAATTCAAAATGAAGTACGACACTTACATGTAGATTTTAAGAGAGGATAGGGGGTCTCATCACGAGCCAGCCTGCCACGTTCATAAGAGTGTAGCAAGTGACATGCCTACTATAGCCACCACACTAGGGTAATGACCTTCTTAACGACTTGAAGGATAGGAGGTCTCATCACGGTCAGCCTGATCACTTTGCTACAACTCTGGTGAGTGGCACCATAGTTATCTGGCCACCATACCAGCATGGTGATCTCTCCATAAAATTTTCAAAACAACTATTCTTACATAAGGATCCTAGCTCATTTTTCGGGTTAAAATAGCTACCCTGTCGAGGCTATGAATGCCTGCTGGAAGCAGTGGCTCTGCTTGTGGTATGAAAGTATACTCCTTCAATAGCCAATTGCTTTTATATACATCTTGTATTCCATTCTTCAACCTCAAGCTATTACTCAAATTAGTAATAATTATGACCTGCCATAAGAATAACTAACAAAGATATGCTTACATATTTTGAACTTCGGGATGACAACGCCAATCATTACTTGACTCAGTCTTGCTTCCATCATAACGTTTCAATTGTACAAGGACATCATATTGCAATAATGGCTATGCTATTTCCTCTCACTTTCTGGTCACTTCCACACAAGATACAATTATGAAAACTTCTATATCTGACCTTTATACTGCATATGTTAGTAATTACTCAACTGCTTATTCCTTCACATGCAAATTATCATTACCAAATTCTAACATTCCCTGGTCTACATTCATGAGTGACCAAATATCTCCTATACTTGAGGGCGTGGGCGCCCTTTCTTCGAGGGAGGGGGTGTAATTGGTCTTAATTCATAAAGCATGTGAAATCCTTGCACAAATATCGTTAGACGCATCGATAAGACCAGAGGAACACTATAATTAAGGCATGAAGATTATCTACATAGAGCCACAATCTCTTTTTTTCTTGCATACAACATCCAGTTGAAACAATAGAGCCAAGAAGAAATACAATCAAAGGAAAAGAGCATATCAGCTAGGGGAAGAAATACCCTTCAAAGCGAGCCTAAAAATTTTCCAATTTCAGAGGCAGCGAGTGCCATCCTCCAGTGAGATGGATGGTTGACATATGTACACAGACTACAGGGATTCGACACGAGAATTGCAATCAAATTTCTGTAAAATCTGCAGGAAGAGAAAAACAGAGACAAAGGTCGAACTATACCAGTTACAGAGGGAATTATCGTGGAAGTTTCTGGAATACCAGTGCAAGGAGAAAGATGGGTTGAAGAGCATCTCCTCCTGAGAGAAGCAGTAGCAGCATACCAGGACTCAGAGGAAATGATGGAACGAAAAAACAGAGGGATTAACCCTGCCTCTTTACACCGGCCATGGTAGGAGTTGGCGGCATTCATTCAAAATTTTATTACATACGAAGGACGTCAAGATGTGGTAAAACCTCGACATCTCAAACTTTTAGCTGCACTTAAACAAAATATTTCAATTAATCTTCCTGCCTTTTTGAATTCTATATTGCATGATACTGTTGTTCGATTGAGGAAAGCCAAGAATCCCTAAGCAGTGGTTAGTCACCATGGGTTAATAAAACTAATCATCATTCATGAGCTAGATAGGTAGCAGATAGTCTGGGATAATTTCGTTAACCCTGAGGCACAAGAACCAGAAATAAACCCTGACAGAACCGAAATTGAGCCCCCAGGGTAAATACACCAAGAAGAAAAAGGACCCGAACTTCAATGTCAGAGCCGAGCAGGAAAAAATGGTCCAAGACACTCCAAGGAACCTTGAACCTCATGGAGGAAGTAGGACCATCCCATGCACCCTTGCAAGATTTTGAGGAAGAAATGGCTCGAGTCCTAGGCCAAATAAGGACATACTATGAATCAAGAAACCCATTGGGAACAGGGGAGCAAGAGGAAATTTTTGATAAATCTACTAGCCCCAGTAGCTCTGGTCACACCAACGTCCTACCTGACCAAGAGGAACCACGATATGATGAGGCTTTGTTCCCTATTGATAATTATGAGGTGTATAGTGATGGACAAACAGTAAAGAGAATGGAATCACAAGATCATTTAGGTGACACTGTCCTTGTGTAGCAGAGCACACACACAGAGACAACCCCCTTATCACCAAGAGGTAGCATTTCTCCTCCTAGTCAGGACCCTCACATTGAAGTAAATTCCGAAGACGTAATCAGAAGCACCATTTTAGACACCATCCCTGAAAAGGGTAATCCTGCTCCCCTACCACTTGCTAAAATAAGGACAGGTGAAGATTGAAATGAAAGGAGAAGTGAGAAACTAAGAAGGACCTACAAGAGATTGAAGAAATTGGTAAAATATCTAAGAAAACAATTGAAGAAAGAAAGAAGGGCCCGAAAGCCAAAGAAAGAAACCTCTATTGCAGGAACTCAAACAGAACCAGTAAATACTGTCGAAAGCGAAATGCAAACTGACTTAGCCGACACCGTGGAAACTGGAATACAAACCAATTTCATAACTACTACTGAGGTTGAAATACAGACCAACCTCGTAGACACCACGAAGGCTGAAATGAACTGGAAAACACCATCGAAGCCTCCACCCAAACTAAGCAGAAGGTTATAGAAGAAAAGGGGACCCAAACAAAGGAAGCCCCTGCCTATGCTCATCTAGTAGAGAAAGCTTCCAACCAGAAATTACGCAATGAAATAGTACAAGTGTGGCATGAACTAACACAGTGTAGGAAGGAGGTGGTGCCATTACAAGAATATCAGGCACTGCTAAAAAATTTCACTGACCTCTCCTCCACAGAAGATGAGACATTCGCCCAGCTTAGAGGAGAAAAGGCAAAGGTGGAGCAAGCTAAGAAGCAAATCTCTACAATCTGCTCTCTATATAATGATGCGCTATCATGCAGAGCTTCGGCAACCAACTATGCCTTGTTCCTAACAGAACGGTATTTACTCTTGAAAGTTAAAGCTGTCATGGCAGGAAAATCCACTAGTTTCAAGACCATAGAAGATTTTGTCCATTGTTGTAATGATTAGGATGAGTAGGTCCAATGCCTCCTATGTGAAATTTACATGCATAACTTCTTCTTAGAAGAAGACATAGACAACAACCCTAGCCCCTTTATATGGTATGTGCAGTTGCAAGCCTTCCTTTCATTTGATAAAAACTAGATCAGGTGGGCTAAAGCCTACGAAATCTTCCAAAAAAGATAACATAGCCTAGATTTATGGGTCAGGGGGGAGCCTACAAAATCCCTGCAATTGATCATCCAGCACAAAAAATTCATGAGAAGGCAAGGTTTTAGGACGAGGCTAGGGCCCATGCATAAAGATATCATAGAAAATGCACGAGAATACTTTTGGGACATTCATGAAGAGACCTTAGTAGCAGCCAAGCAAAGATGGATGGCCTCCACGAACAATGTGAAAAATAGGGAGCCATTCAGTTACAAGAATTTCAAGGCTGTTGCCTCCAGATTCCTCTCATACAGCAGCCTGGTCTACAGCATGGGGCCTGCCTAGTTAGGATGTAGATACATAATCCCTCTCCTCTAGTATCCTCCTGAGGATTATAATCACAATTATGAATTACCAAAAGGATCCATAGGTGCTTCCTTTGCACTCATGAAACGAAAACAAGGCTTCAGAGCATACAACGAAAAGGCCTACCCTGCCTACTCCTTAATGCAGCTACATTTCAATCATCTGTTTGCATGAGGACATGCAATTAGGTAAGCAGGGGAGTATGTTGGGCCCAAATTAAGGTATGTTCTCACCCTGTAAGTACTTCAAATTATGTTACATTTTCAGGGGAATTCCTCTTCATATTAACAATAAAGAGAATAAAAGATTATGAAAACGAGAAAAATTACACTAATGAAAAAAAGGATTTTTTTGTAACAGAAAATTAACTTCTCTTGTCTCCGCATGCAGGAAAGAATAATGGCTAGACCAATAGGAAATAGAAGCTAACCAACGGATGCAAACATATGAGATCCCAGTAACTCCCAGCTGTTGGCAGAAGGCAGACAGACGAATTCAAGTCCAAGAACTCAAACGATAGCCACGCGCAGTGGACTGTCTTTTGGGAAATACTTTCGCATTTTTGAAATTTCCTTTAAAAGGGCGAAGGACGGACGAGAAGGGGAGTCAGAGAAAGGATACGAAAATTCATTCTGTAATCGACGCATAAGAAACCATCTATCTAATTGTATTTTTGTAACATCACTAGATGTAATATAGAGCTTTGAACAATAATCTTTTTAAGTTTTTACTGCGCTAGAGCTTCTGGTGGCCTAGGCCCAACCTCTGGAAGCTCCTCGCAAGTTTTCATACTCTATGTAGTTGCAGAACCAATGCTTAAGTATCTGATGCAGCTGTAAAGTATATTTCCATTCAATAAAGTTACAGTTCTCTTTCTTCGGGATTGTTAGAAATCACGTTCTTGATTTAGGACAATCGTAATCATATTTTCCGACTTATGGAAATACATTATTATTAGTAGATAGTTCCAATTCTTTTAATGCCATTGCATTTGAGTTACAGATCGTAGAATAAGATGATTTCGATGTTATATGTCTTTATGAATTGCATTCTTCTTTTAGCATAACGAAGCATTCAACCGTCGATCAATGTTGATTAATTAAGTCATAAAGAGAATTCCATTGCAAAATTATTTAAATAATTGTAGTACGATTTATTTAAATTTATTCAGTTCTACTACTGTTCCATTACTGCTCAGTTAGCTAGACTATTGATTCAATTCAATTCCATTACTGTTCAGCTTAGTTAGAAACTTGTTCCATTTAATTCCATTGTTTTTTAGTTTATTTAGATCATTGTTTAATTCTATTCAATTGCTGCTTGATTTCTCTAGATTACTGTTAAGTTCAGTTAGACTGTTGTTTAATTCAATTAGATAGTTGTTCAATCTTGCTGCTCAATCTTAGGTTAAAAATCAATCCAAGCCACCCCTCATAGGTTAAGAAACTTAGGAAGTTAGCAAATTCTTCCTCATAAGTGACAAGGAGTAATTATTAGATGACCTGACTTGCATATATTATGCCAACACTCTTGAAATAAGAAGAATTACCCATTAAATGAGAAAGAACTAGAGTTGTCAATAATAAGCCACCTCTTTGAGCACCAAAAATTATCTCCAAAAGCCGATGACAAAGTCCGATTCGAATCAATGGACCACACTTCTAATACCTTGGGAATACCAAGACAATCTCTAAGAAGGTGGTAGCCCTTACATAACTTACAAGGGAATTTGACTTTGGAGGATTGAATGTAAGATTTTTCGACATTAGTTTCATTGGTAACAATGGTTGCTTGGTTTCCCCTAGATTATTTTTGCTTCTTCTTCTTCGTCGTCTTCTTCTTCTTCTTCTTAGCTTCCTAGTTTCTAGAATCCAGAATTTCAATAGGCGAAGATGAATAAAGAGGTGACGAAACGGGCGAAGAAGGAGAGGGTTCAACTTTAGGATCAACATGAGGTTGACACTCTTCAGGTGGAGGTGAAATTGGTTGAGAAGCATCTTGGAAATTTGGAACCATGGGGGTTTAAAATAACCAAACTGGAAAACAAATGGCCAATCCAGGGAGGGAAAACGTTGCCATATATGGACCACAAAAATTTTCAAAAGAAGGAAAAGGACCAGGATTCCCCTTAGAGGGGTTTCCCTGATTAGTAAATTCAGGAACTATTTCCATTAGTCTAAACCTAAGATATTCTAAGGATTTGTGCATGGGTAATATGTTTTCATGGAAAATAAATTTTAGAATTAAAAAAAATAAATAAAAAGGGGTAATCTAGGCAAAAAGGATTACCAAGTATCCATGAACTGAAATATACACCTTGGCGAACCAAGGACTTGACATACGGTAACTAATATCCTTGAATGTTGTGTTCGGTGTATCACATCTACAAGGCATTCGACTCGGTTACCTATCTGCTCAAATTAGTGTTCCTAAATTGATGTCATAAATTGTCAACCAGGGCTAGTAAACTGTTGAAGTGAAGTGCACTATATGTGCCTAGGTATCTATTTCTCACTACATTGTGTTTAGTGTTTTTCCAATGTTTTTGGTTTTGTGTTTTTATTCTAAGAGGAAAAGAACTAAGTGTTGATAAAGAGAAGTTGTTGGTCACACTAAAATAGAGAAAAACCTATTCTAAACTATGTATGGCACTTGAGAATATAAAATGCAATACTTTAACAAGAAAAATAACTCATAGCATGAACTCAATAACTCATAACATGAAATCAATAACTCATAACATGAACTCAGTCCAATTCATTCATTAGAAATATGTTGGAACAACTTGAGAAAAGGATAAGTTTAATGCAATGAGGTTCTTCTAAGTAAACAACAATCTACAATATCAAAGAGAAAATCTCATCCATGGCTAGAAATTTGTTGGAGCACATTTGGAAAAAGATAGTATGCAACCTATTGAAGAATTCTACTCTAAATTAACCTATGACACCGAAACTAATCCATTCTACAACTCAAAATATCACTGTTAAACCTCATTCAAGAATTAGAAATCTTTTGGAATAGCTTTGGAAAAGAGGAAGTTTGTGAAACTATGAGAAGTTGCAGAACAGTCAAGACTTCAAAATGACATTACCAATTCTTGTTCCTATGATGATAATGTATTAGTATAAATTAAGAACAAGAGTGGTTTGTAAATAATCATAGGCCATCAATTCTAACTTAACAACTAGAATACAACTGACTAATAAAACTAAAAATACAATGGATAAAACTGAACTAGAATGCAATCATTCAAACTTGAAATATAGTGAACAGAATTGAACTAGAGTGCGATTAATCTCCAGAGTTTTACAACTAAACTAAAATGCAACTAATCACTTAAATACTACAACTCTGTCTCATTTGGTGTTAGTGGTATTTTGGAACAATTCATAGAACAAGACTGGCTGTAACATGTGATGCAAATGAGCATAAAAACATAAAGTTCAAAAAAACGCAACTAAGCTCTAAAACACCACATCTATGTCTCATTCAGTGTTAGTGATATTTTGGAATAATTCGTAAGAACAAGACTAGCTGTAACAATTGATGTAATTGAGCACAAAAACGTAAAGTTCAGAAAAATGCAACTAATTCCTAAAATACTACAGTTATATCTCATTCAATGTTAGTGATATTTTGGAACAATTCGTAAGAATAAGACTGGCTGTAGCATCCAATGCAAGGGAGTATAAAACACAAAGTTCAGAAAATTGCTTATGCTAGGAATGCAACAAGGCTAAAGTTACTTATCTAAATTATGTGCACAAAGCTTCTCGAGCAGTAGGGGCCCTCTACCACCGGATTATCATACAAATCTCCTCAAGATTGCCTCAGATCTTGCAATAAAGCGGTACTTCTTTCATTAAAGGAAAAGTATTTCAAAAATAGAGTATTACGGTCTTTTGAGATCTAGCAACAAAACATCAATCTAGCTAGTTGTCTCTCGGTCTCCTGAGTCATTCTTATAAAATAAATACATAACTACCCTTGAGAAGAAACAGGAACATGTGTCTTTTTCAATCAAAATCAAATTAGAACTCTTGTGGAAGCCTCGTACTTTGTTGGAGACATCTGTAGAGTCCCTGTCCTGGTAGGAATCTGCTTCTTAGCTTTGATCTCTTCCACGTGCATAACCACCTGTAGATTCTTGCTCAGACTTTGTAGAGAGAAATAAATGTTGTGGGAGTGTTTTGGAATTCAACCATATGCGTTTTTCCTTGAAGTGACACCTGTAACCTGTGAGAGCATGAAGATAGCTGCGGAATAGGCGACTGGCTACAGAATGACTGCATTCTGTAGCCGAGTCTAGTCAAAAATTACTACAACAACAAACCATGAAAATATAGCAAGTTAGTCATTGTATACATTCCTAAAGTGACTTTAATCAATCCTATTGACCATTTAAGCCTGTAATTGATAAGGGACAAAGGAAATGAAGTGAAATTTGGTAAAGGGAAAGGACATCTTTGGGGCTCAACATTACCTATGGCATGTTTTCAACCTAGTGGGGTCTCCCGAAATATACTCGACATTACATGGGAGCTCAGTATGTAGTAGCATTGTCTAATGTGTAACCATTTGATCAGAGCATCCCCATATATTTACCATATGTGGAGCATAGTCCTATATACTTCCATACGTGGGACAAGATATCACCCTTGGGATGAAACACAAGTTGTTAGCGACATTTTCTACCCTTAAAAACATCAGAACAAATATCTAGCCTAGACCTATAAATGTTTATGTTAATTCCAAATTCTCCTTAAGGTTAAATAAGAAAATTTTAAATTTGATATTTGATTATGTTTCAATTTTGGTTCAATAACGATGTCTCCTGAATCCCTACAACACAACTAAATGCAAAAAAATAATTCATTTCATTTCGATGAACTCTAAACTAACGATGGAGAAAGTGAAAGCAAGAATGCAACAAGGAATAAAAGCAACAAGCAATGATGCCCCCCAGCTAGCTCAAAATTATTGAAATGAAACTCAAAAATGAATTCACTTTCACTATCCCAAATGCAATCTTAGTAAAAACGAAATCACTTCTTTCTTCACTAAGATACACCAAACATATTTTGTTTTTTTCTTTTACTTTGGATGCTCAAATGCAAACTAATGCAATTAATGAAATAATCAAAGAAAAACTAACCAAACGTAAAAATAATTGAAATGAAAATTCATTTCACTTTATCTTTTTTGAATGGAAAACAAACCATTCCAAAAGTACTTGAATGAAAATGACTTTCACTTTTTATTTTCGAAATGGAGGAAGAAGTAAACAATTCAAAAGTTCCAAATGAAAACGACTTTCACTTTTTCTCTATCGAAATGGGAAATAAAAACAAACATACACTCCCAAGCTCACAAATCAAACAATCATGATCTATGTTCGATAGTCAATCAAAGGTGATTTCTAAGTGCAATAATGTTTCAATGAAAATGAAAGAAACCTTGCAAATACAATCCAAAAGTAATATTAAATAGTGTCTCGAATGATTGCAGCAGAGCCCTCAGACAGAGCCAACTAATCTATTAATGACACACACAAGCGACAATTGAAGGACAACTTACGTAGAAACCCTAGAGGGTGATCAAACTTCACTCAAACACAAACATGGTCAAATACACAAATTCATTTCTCAAGCAAGGAAATCAAGCTAGACAAAGTGGTACCAGATCATATCAGACCAGAAATACACCTCAGATGCCAAGACACACTGGGAACTGAAGGGAAACCCTAATTTTTTCTAATCTCTAGGCTCAAATTTCTTGTGAAAGGAAAAATCATGCTGAAAGGTAGATCAGCACGACTGTTTTATATAAAACAACGTTGTTAGTGCTTCTGTAAGAAAAAAAATGCGTTGTGTGAGAAATAACAAGAAAAAATAAAAATAATTTCAACAATCATACCAGACTTGACACTGTAAAAAAAAAATTAAGCACTATGCAGACCTATAGAGACCCAAACATAATCAGATCTTGATGATCGATCAAAATGATCAAAAAACTAGATTGGAAAAGGAGATAAAAAGAGGCTATAACTCCCTAGTGGAGTCACCAATTTTTTTGTGAAGACAATCTCCACTGTGGATAGAGGATATCTCTATAGCCCTAGAGTGTGTCTAGCAATGCATGAGACCAACTAATGGACCCTTTCCTAGTTTGTATTCAAAATGGAAGAATAAGAAGAAGAGGAAGAAGAAGAAGAACCTACCTATTCCTAATGTTATCGTCTAGTCCTTTGGTGAAGACCTTGATTCTATGATCCTTTAGGTTGTCTCCTCGTTGCTTGTGGCATTCAAATACATATAAGAAGTCAAGAGACAACAACAAAAAATGTGAAAAGATACAAAACATACATCAAATACAAAATACCTAACAGATGAAGGAGTATTACACTACTTGCGTATCTAGACAAACATGGAAAGTGAAACATAAAACGTATTATTAATTATAGAAAATGAGGAAGCATACAACCTTGGAATTGATGTTTGAGACCTCCCTTTAGTGATGTCCAAGTCCAAACCAAGGCTCTTCAAGAAATCCTTATCCAAAGTGTAAATTAGGGCATAATCATAGTATAGGGATGCAAAGGATCAATGATCAGACAAGATCAAGCAGTAGTGGAATGATGGGATTCAATTTCTAGGGAGGGAGAGGGAGTCAGGGATTCATAAAAGATGGAGGAAGGCCCACTTCGCAAGGGAAAATTTCCTAATGATAAGATCAAGAGCTCCAAATGAGAGAGATCGAGCATATCTACATCGAGCCATATCTAGCACATCATTCTGGAAGTTTCTACATCACAAAGCTTCTCCTCCATTTGAGGAAACACTGCCATAAGAGGTTCAACGTGATTTTTCATATCAAAAAGTGTCCTGGTAGCACTAGGTCAAAGTGTTGCAACATGCCATCAACATGGGAAGGAAACTAGAAAAGAATGTTGACCCATAAATTTAGGTTTCAAAATGAGCTTCTTCAGAAAATATTCAAGGAAGTCTTATGTTGGTCTTCAAGGGATATCTTTATGTATTCTCCATGGTGGATATACTGCACATTTTTCATCTTAGGGCACTTCAGGATCAGGGAAGGAAAGTGAATAGGGTGAGAAATTACTGTGTAATATACAGGAGGGTTTGTGTCGCATGCATTCCCATATCAAGGGAGTGACTGAGGCTTTAATGCAGAAAAGGTTAGTTTGTTTCAGAGGATGGTCACCTAGATAGGATGGATGGCTCCTAGGGGTCCTATTGCATGTGTAGAAGGTTAGGTTGGATATTTTCCATCGGTTCCACTTCCTTAATTGACACATAGGGAGTTGAATCATATCATAGTAATTCTTCATCACATGTTTATCCTGGTTGGGTGGTTACTTGGATAGATGTGGGAGGGGGGTGTTACATAGTGGTAACAGAGCATGATTTCATTCTCCTTGGGTGGTGTGTGGTTTCTGTTTTCCTTGGATGAATGTGTTGTCGTATGTACATGTCAGTTGAGTATAGTTCCTTGTGCTTGTGCTCTATGTGTGTTTTGTGTATGCATGGTCTTAATGTTAGTCTATACACCCTGTCACCAGTGATCAAATGGGCTCTTATCATGTCTTATTAGGTTCTCATAGTTAAATTTTTGTCATTTCATTAGGTCTTCAAGTAAAAATTTGGTCACTGGGTAGTGTGTCTAGGAATATTTCCACTCCTTTCAAAATTTTCACATGCTGGTCCTTGTCATCACTCAACTGAGTGTACCATCATTGAAAGACCATAATCATCACTTTAGTCACCATAATCATGATTTCATTCAGTTCAGTCTCTCCATTAGGTCATTAGAGTTTCAGTCACCAAACATGTCATTCCACGAATAAAATCCAGCAATGGAGGAGTGGTAATAGGTAAATTTGTTCAATAATGTTTGATTTCAAATGTACCTAATGTTTCAATATGTAATACTTCTTCATGTTCCTAAAGGTTCAAAGAAAGTGTTAAAGTTACATGTTTTCAATAACAAAGTGAAAAGACATGCAGTGGGTCATCCCACTACAAAGAAGAAAAGTGACCACCACAAGCTATAAAAGGCCAATTCAACTCATTTTTTCATTCACCTCATTCAAGAAGAGCTCTCATTCATCATTAAGTGAAAATTCAGGAAATTCAAGTAAAAAATTCTCCAAGAATTGGTGCCAAAGCAGCCATGTTGCGCTTTCTACCCTCCATGCCACGCTTTCCTTAAAACGTTGTGTTTTCTCTCTTGGAGGAATAAAATCGATTTATCAAGGATTCTGAAGGTTAAAAATGTGTCAAGAATCAATGGAAAAGTAAGTTACATATCAGTTAACCCCTCCTTGTAGCTAAATTTCATAATTTTAGTGTGAAAACCATCCATTGACCTCCATGCTGCCTTTTATTGGCTAGCCCTATTTTTCAAGTTTTGTAAGACAAATATACTCTCCCACAAAGTTTTACCCTCCCTCACACCCAAATTCATCTACCATAGATTTCATACCCTTTCATTCCCCATTCATAAGTCCCAAACCCTAAATCCTAGCCCAATTCTGCATTTTGGATAGTTTTCCTAGCTAGGATTGTGTTAAAATTTCCTAGTTCATTTCCCTTGCCCGTTTATACTCCCATCCCCCTTCCCTATCCCACTAATTCTATCCCTTTTCCCCTTCCCTTGTTTTTTCATACTAGGTTTTTTCCCCTTGCAATCAACCAAATGGATGAAAAGAGATCTTAAAACAAAGGAGGTCAAGTGATAAGACATGAGCCCTTAACCACTTTTGAAATGATGTCTACACCACTATCCAAACATTGTTTTCAAACAGTAGTGTCTCTTCCTTTTTGTGAACTAGTTGAGAAAGTCAAATATAATGTCACATTGACCAAATTGTTTGCCACTCAACTCAAAAGGGACAAAGTAACAATTGCAGGGGTTACTTTCACTATATCAACTAATATAGTAGCTGAGGCCAAAAGGATGCCTAATCATGGTGAAAAATGGTTTAAAAACCAAGATCTGTCCCTTCAAAATTATTAGCCCTATCTCAGAAGACATCACCAACAACATAGGAAGAATGTTTTTCCTGTTGTGCACCTCCTTGAGAAGTATACACCACTCATGAAAATTATCATGAAATACTTCACCCATGAGGGAATATTTTCTAGACTATATGGGTATCATGTCAAACTTCTTATGCATTTCACAGGGGCAAATCCACTCAATTTTCCCTATTACCTCTACAGAAGTTTGGAAAATATGGCAGAAAAGGTGCAACATAAGAAGAGTAGTCTTGAAAGCAACATCTTCCACCTTGCTATTATCAAGGTAATTGTTTTACACAAGCTTGAGTAGAAGAATATCACTTGGGAAACCTTCATGCAGGAATATGTTTTTTTGTCTTCTAGCAGTCAGCCTACTAGCCCTAGTTCTCCATCAACACCATCAACACCTTCAGCACCATCTAGACATGTGGATTTTGCCTCACCTAGCAGTGTTTCAGTGAGGAGGAAGATTAAGGTCACCAAGCCATACTAGATAGGTAGAAGGCTTATGTTTTCTCCTCAGATTGAGGAGGAAGCCAATCCCACATCAGCAGAGAAGGGATTACCATCACAACATGACACATCTATGCATGATGAGGAGCAAGACTTTGAATTAGTAGACTTGGAGGCTAGTGAAGAGCATGAAAACCTAGAGAGGATCATAAAAGACAAATATTCTCATATAAAAGAGCTCCAAGACAATTTAGAAAGGGATAATTTCATCATTTCCTTCCTAGAGCAAGAAAACAATTAGCTGAAGGAAACAAAATTATCTTTAGAGAAAAGTTAGTTTGAGGCTAGCATGCATGATGTGAAAGGAAAATCATTGATTGACACAGAAGAGTTAGAGAAGCATGAAGAGAAGGTAACAAGGAAAATACCAAGGACCATGGGTCTCTGAAGAGCATTGCAGAAGGAAAGAGAACAAAATCCACCAGATGAGGAGTTGACCTTTTAAGAAAGAATAGCCATGGAAATCAATGAAAACATGGATTTTTATCTTGAGAAAGTAAATATTCACTTGGAGAAGCTCCTTGAAAAGGACAGGGACAACAAGATGCAAAAACACATGGCTGACCACTACTATGCAAGAAATCAAATTTGCAATATCAAGTTCAAACAATTGCAAACCAAACTGAAGGAAACCCTAAAAAGTCAAAAGGAGAAGGACAAATTGAAGATTCTTGTTGATGCTTCCCTAGTGGCATAACATAACTTATGAGGCAACTCTGGACAAATTTTGAGGATTTTTGGAGAAAATTTTATCTTTGAGAAATTTTGGTCAAAATTGGAAATTGAGAAAACCAGTCATACTGGAAAAAGCGTAGCGTGGGCCACTCTACGCTTTTTTTGGGGGGTCCATTGGAGGAAAACTCAACATTTTTTTATTCCTCTTGATGCATACATAAATTTGAGTCAACGGCTTGGCCATGTCAGCCACTTATGGGGGGTCAAAGTTCCCAAAAACATGGTAAAAATCACCTTTTTCCCCTGTTCTTGGAGCCTTCGTGATGCTTTCTGAGTAGTCTTGGGAGATTGAATATTTGGACTGCTAGGAGCTACCTTTTTGAGTGCTTGATGAGCCTATCATGTAGAATATGTCCAAATATTTCCCATGGTAACTTTAAATCCTGATTTGGACACCTAGAAGGCCTCCAAAATTCAATTTTGCTGAGCTCGTTATGCTTTCTCTAAGCTCTCTATGCTTTCTTTGAGCTCGCTATGCTTTCTCCAGAAGGAAAATTTTCACAGAAATTTTGATGTAGTTTAACTTTTTATTAATGTAAGTGATAAATGATGATTTTATGAGGTGTAATTGAGCAGGTAAATAGTGAATTAGGGCATATAAATGCTTGTAAATGTAAATTTTGGTCAAATGTATCTATTTTCCTTTGATGAGGTGAATTGGTTGACCTCCACTAGAGATTAGGGTTTTATTGAGATTATCATGTAATCAGCTCCACAACTGATGGATTTGACCCCTGAGAGAGGGGAGATGTTGCTTTGGTATATATCTATCATTTTCAGAGTCATTTGACTTGTTGGGCATCAGGGATTGTAATCTTGTAGCTTGTACTTTCACCATTATTTTCAGAAATCAAAGGATGTAGTTGCATCTATTATCTAGGAATTCATGTGCAGTGAGTTTATGATCATGTATCTTCTCTATTATGAATCCTAATTCACCCACCTCTTTCATATATTGTATCTTCAGTGGCTTTCCTTTCATCTCATAGGCATAATTCTATTGACTTAGCTCTGCTTATATGGAAATGTCATATTGTGTTTCATGCTTCTAGTTTAATGAATTCATGAATGAACATGATCATTAAATCCCTCTACTCTTTCATACTCACCTCCATATCTAAAAAACCCTAAATCCATCATATATCCACTTCTACCTTGCTCCTTTATATATTTGCATATGTGAACCTTTTGATACCTAGACTTAGCTACTTGGTTTCATCCCTGATCCAACATCAAAACCCTAAAATAATCAAAACCTACCTGAGCCTATCATATCTAGCCTAATATCCTCCATATCACAACAATCCTTGATTGTGATCTCATTGAGAGAGCCCTCTCTGCTTTGTAGGGCTTGCTACTAAGTTAAATTGGTTTTTTGTTACCTTTGTCGGTCTCCTTTTCAACCTTCAGAGAACTGGTGGAGTGCTAACACATGGAATTGGTCATGATTACAGTGATGTTGTGATATGAAAGTTGATGGTGTCATTGCTGAATGTATTTGTTGTGATTTTTTTATCATGCATCGGTTATGTGTGTGAGTGTTTATATGTTGTTATTCATACATTGGATGGATAATGGTCGATATGCATGAATTCATAGTGTGTGGTCATCATAGTCATGCATTGTTAACTGAATAATGACTGAAAATATGCTTATATGTTGATATGATAATATTTATATATGTATTGTGCTAATTTGGTGGGTCTTGTAAATGAGACATCCCCCCCCCCCGAACTATACTAAGGTATGCTAGTTTGTTTATGATTTGGTTTATTTGACTCAATATACCTTGCAGGAAGAAGAGATCAAAGATGAATAGCAAGATGGTAGACTATAAAGATTCTCCCTATGAATTATATGAGCAACATGGTGTTGGGAAATATTTTAACTTAGCAGACACATTGAAGAGTTTGAGGGGAGAAATAAGGAGTTGCAAGGCGGACAATGATAGAATCATGCAGGTACATGAGAAACAAGCATAACTCAATGCAATAATTCTCAAGGGTTTTTCAGAATTGTAGAGACAGGGACCACTTTGGATAAACTATGGATAGGAGGATAGGACTAATGGGGCCTATGAGAGTAGATATCATGGTGAGCACAAGTCAGATAGAGATGATAGGATCGGGGATTGCAGGTTCTTGGATACACTAGAAAAGAGAGGTGATGGACACATGCAATATTGTAGTTCAATTTCTAACAGGTATGATGGTCATCATGGTTATCACCCTTCTAGGAGAAGTGTTGTGTAACCAGCTCCAAAAATAGAAGAAAAGAGATATAAACGCCTTAGAAATAAGCCACTTCGAGGGGGCAACCTCCAATACATTACATAAATGAACAATTCTTGGATAATACAATTTACAAAACCTCCTTTCTATATATAGGAGTCCATGGGGCCATAATGTAATCCTAGCCGACCTAACAATAATAATTTAAGGGCACAATAATAAAAAAATGGGGGTTAGAAGGGTACAATAATAACAATAAGGGGGTTACACTAACAACAATAAGGGACTATACTAGTAATATAGGGACCTAACATGCCCCTCTCCTTCAAAAGAGTGTTGTCCTCAACACTTGAGTAGCTTTGGGTGCTTCTGTATAAAATTCTCATCCTCCCATGTAGAATCTTCAGTGGGTAAGTTCTTCCACTTGATGAGATACTCTGAAATTGATCGATTCCGTAGTTGTCGAGTTCTTGTTTCCATGACCGCTTCAGGTTCCAATATGATTTTTCCTTCCTCATCAAGTTCTGGCAATATTGTTTGAATTGGAAGATTTTCACCTATAACCTTCTTTAAGCATGAAACATGGAAAATCGGATGCACTCGTGAAGAAGCAGGAAGCTCCAATTTGTATGCCATAGTACCAATCTTTTGCAACACCTTGTCAGGACCATAGTACTTTGGTGATAATTTATTATCCTTCTTAGCTTGCTTGAGGGACATTTTTTTGTATGGTTGCAGCCGTAAAAATACCCAATCTCCTACATTAAAACTTCTCTCGCTGCGATGTTGATATGCCCGTTGTTTCATTCGATTTTGTGCCAAATTCAGGTTATCCTTTAAGAGTTGGAGAACTTCTTGCTGATGCTCGATGTGATCTTCCACTGCTTGAACCTTCGAATTTTCCCTTAAAGATGATGTGATCGATGGTGGATTATATCCATAAAGTGCCATAAATGGGGTCATTTTTGCTGCCGTATGGAAGGAAGTGTTATACCACCATTCCGCGAGAGGTAACCACTTGACCCATTGTGTTTGTTTTTCAGATACAAAACAACGAAGATATCCTTCCAAACATTTATTTACTATCTCAGTTTGACCATCAGATTGAGGATGATAAGATGAGCTATGAGCTAATTGAGTACCCAAACAAGAAAATAACTCCGTCCAAAAAATTCTAGTAAAAATGGGATCTCTGTCGCTCACAATAACCCTTGGGCTTCCATGTAGCTTTTGAATTCTGTCCATAAATGTAGTAGCAACCGTACTTGCTTTAAATGGATGAGATAATGCACAAAAGTGTGCATACTTGGTAAGTCTATCAACTACCACCATGATGACATTCTTTCCTTCGGACTTAGGTAAACCTGTGATAAAATCCATTGAAATCTCCTCCCAACGTTGACATGGAATGGATAAAGGTTGTAGAAGTCCCGGGGTCTTAATTGTCTCCACTTTATTCTGCTGGCAAACCAAACATTCCGCCACAAACTTTTGAATATCAGATTTAAGGCCATCCCAAAAAAATCTTTCTTCACCCTGTGGTAAGTTTTTAAAAATCCTGAGTGTCCTCCTAAAGGAGAAGTGTGCAATTCCAGAAGAATCTTTTGTTTAGTTGGGAATTCTTACAAAGATATAAGCGATCTTTGTACCATAAGGAATCATTTTTCCAACTAAATGTATCATATGTACTAGGATCTTGCTGCAACTTTTGAATGAGTGTTCATACATCTTTGTCCTTCTTCCATTCATCTCTTGCTTCGGTTATCCAATTTGGTTGGATAATAGAAATGGCACAAAGCAATGCTTCCACCTCTTCATTCTTTCTTGAGAGTGCATCTGCAACAACATTAAGCTTTCCTTTGTTGTAGATTATTTCAAAGTCATAACCCAACATCTTTGTGACCCATTTTTGCTGCTCTTCTGATGATAGTCTTTGTTCCAAAAAGTGTTTAAGACTATCATGATAAGTTTTTACCTTGAAGTGTCTTCCCATTAGGTAAGTTCTCCATTTCTTTAGTGCATGCAGTATTGCTAACATTTCCTTCTCATAAATAGGTTTCTGTAAATAATTTCCTTTGATTGGACGACTTTCAAAAGCAATGGGTCTTCCTTCCCGCATTAAAACTGCACCAATTCCATTTCCTGAGGCATCACATTCCACAATAAAGGTTTTTGTGAAGTCTGGCGTAGCTAAGACCGGTGCTAGGCACATTGCCTCTTTATGATGTTCAAAGGCCTTAGTTGCTTCAGGAGTCCATGAAAATGCATCTTTCTTCAATAATGTTGTTAGAGGTGCTGCTATTCTCCCATAATTCTTAACAAACTTGCGATAATAGCCTGTTAACCCGAGAAATCCTCGCAAATGCTTTATTGTCTTGGGGACTTTCCATTCCTTAATGGCTTTAATTTTGTTAGGGTCTACTTTAACACCCTCGTGAGATATAATATGACCCAGATATTCCACCTCTTGTACTCCAAAGAAACATTTGGATTTTTTTGCATATAATTTTTTCTCCTGCAATAGTTTGAGCACCTCGTCAACATGTTCAACATGATCCTTCCAAGACCTGCTGTAGATTAGTATATCATCAAAAAATACTAGCACAAATTTTCTAAGGAAGGGTTCGAAAATGGAATTCATCAACCCTTGAAATGTAGAAGGTGCATTGGTAAGGCCAAAAGGCATGACCAAAAATTCATAATGACCCTCATGAGTTCGAAATGCTGTTTTTGGAATATCTTCAGTCTTCATTCTAATTTGATGATATCCTGAACGAAGATCCAACTTGGTAAAATTAATTGCTCCATGTAATTCATCCAATAATTCATCAATCACAGGAATGGGAAATTTATCTTTAATGGTGAGCTTATTGAGCTCCCTATAATCCGGACACATTCGCTATGATCCATCCTTCTTGTGTACCAATACTACAGGAGCAGAGAAAGAACTTTGACTAGGTTGAATTATACCTGCCTCTAACATTTCTGCAATCATACGTTCAATTTCGCTCTTTTGGAAGTAAGGATATCTATAAGGCCTGATGTTTGGAGGAACACTTCCTGGAATCAAATGAATAGCATCATCATGATCACGAATAGGTGGGAGCTCTGAAATTTTTTGACGAATTTCCTCAGGATTTCAGCTTCACACCATATGAATTTCAGATTCTGAAACTTTGTATAAAAAACGTTATAGCGCAAATTCCACGATGACCTATTTAGGAGCGTGAAAAAAGACCTAACTTCCATAGATAATATCTCCGAAAATATTGCGAACCAAGATCTGAAATTTTTAGACGATCTTCCACAGGATTTCGGCTTCGCACCATAAAAATTTCAGCTTCTGAAACTTCGTAGAAAAAAAATTATAGCGAAAATTCCACGATGACCTGTTTGGAGCAGCGAAAACCCTAGAATCCAAACCTCTGATACCAAATGTTGTGTAACCAGCTCCAAAAATAGAAGAAAAGAGATATCAATGCCTTAGAAATAAGCCACTTCGAGGGGGAAACCTCCAATACATTACATAAATGAACAATTATTGGATAATACAATTTACAAAACCTCCTTTCTATATATAGGAGTCCATGGGGCCATAATGTAATCCTAGTGGGCCACAATGTAATCCTAGCCGACCTAACAATAATAATTTAAGGGCACAATAATAAAAAAATGGGGGTTACAAGGGTACACTAATAACAATAAGGGGGTTACACTAACAACAATAAGGGACTATACTAGTAATATAGGGACCTAACAAGAAGTGATAGGGGATATTTTCTGGAGAATTTTAAGAAATAAAATCCACCTACATTTGATGGAGAGATGAAGAAATCACAAGATGAAAAATCACGGTTGCTTTGAATGAATAAGTTATTTAGGATACGTGATTACTCAAAGAACATTAAGGCTAGAATAGCTACATTCAGTCTTAAAGGTAAAGCATATATCTAGTGGGAATATGTAAATAAAGTCAGATATATTTATGAGGAGGAGTTGACTTGGAGTGAATTCGAGATATTATTAAGGAAGAAGTACCTATCAGAGAGGTACTATGACAACATGGAAAAAGCGTTTTATGAGATAAATATGGGATATATGACTAATGAGGAGTACACTAGCAGGTTCTTGGATTTATTGAGGTATGTGCCTTACCTCAAGGAAGATAAATCCAAGATTCATAGATTCATTAGTAGGTTGCCAATAATATTCAAAGGCGGGATTGAGTTTGATGAGCCTAGAACATTGGAGGAGGCCATCCGGAAGCTAAAGACTTATTATGAGAAATCAAAGCACATGTATGAGATTAAGTAGGATTGGAGAGGTAATAATAAAAATAATAAATGGAAATGGGATAAGAAACGAGCATAGTCTCAGGAAAATTAACAAAGAGAATGAAACACCACACAAGAAGTTTAATGCATCTAACAGAGGTCAAGATTTTGGGTCTGAGCAGAAAAAGGGCGATGATGGGAAGCTTGTATGGTGTTGGACTTGTGGAAAATATCATATTTAGAGATTTTTCCATAGCATAAGGGTGGTAGGCCACATATTTATAGTGATAAGGAGGCACAGACCGTTGGGGATGTTGGATAGAGTGTTCCTTAGATCTATGCAGCGTTGGATAATAGGTAGGTAAAGCACCAGACGTATATTATCGAGATAGATGGTAAGATTTTTGATAAATTTGTTTCTATTTGATTGACCCTAGATATAATTAAATTTATTTTAATCCTGACCTGGTGGATAAGTGTGGTTTGAATAAACAAGTGCATGTAGAATCTTGGTTAGTGCAGTTGGATACAAGTACCAAGAAGAGAGTTCATCATTGGGTTACAGATTGTGCTTTTGAGTTGAATGGTATGCCTACATCAGTTCACTTGAATTTATTGTCGTTGGGTTCATAAAACATGCTTTTTGGTATGGACTAATTGTATCTCCATAGGACCAAAGTGGATTTTTATGAAAAATCCAATGAGTGCTTGGATGACAATGGAGAACAGAGAGTCTTGCAGGGTAAGAAGAAAGCAATAAAAGCTATAATGGTGACAACTATGTAGTTGAAGTGCAATTGTAGAAAATGATGTGTGTTATTTGCAATATATATTTCCAGTGACAGAGGTAAGGAAGTTGAGGATGCGGTAGAAGTGTACTTTTCTATTGAGTTGGTACAAGAGGTAGAACCAACATCAAAGGAACCATACAATACGAGCACTCCAGAATTGGTAGAGGTGAATTTGCAATTGAAGGAAATTCTTGAAAAAAGATACATTAGGCCAAGTGTGTCACCATGGGGTGCAATGATATTTTTTTTTGAAGAAGGATGGTACTCTCAGGTTATGCAATGATTAGAGGAAATTTAACAAGGTTACCATTAAGAAAAAACATCCTTTGTCGAGGATTAATGATTTTTTTGATCAGTTGAAGGGGGAAACAATGTTCTCTAAGATTGATCTAATATCAGGATATCATCAAGTACACATTAAAGAATATGAAATTCACAAGACAACTTTCTGGACCAAGTACAAAAATTATGATTTTGTTGTAGTTCCATTTGGTTTGACTAATGCTCCAACTACTTTTATGTGCTTGATGAATAATGTGTTGTGTCCTTGTCTAGAATTTCTTTTTATTGTATTCATTGATGTTATATTGGTATATTATAAGAATGAGGAAGAGAATTCCAAAAATTTAGCAACAATGTTGATATTTCTAAGGGATAATCAACTGTACGTTAAGCTTAGCAAATGCAATTTCTTTCGGATAGAGGTACATTACTTAGGAAATATGGTTTCCAAGGAAGGCATATCAGTGGATCCAAAGAAGATAAGGGATATCATGGAATGGGTAGCTCCTAGAAATGTGGATAAGGTAAGATAATTTATGGGGTTAGCAAGTTAATACAAGAGGTTCATCAGCAACTTCTCTAGCATTGCATATACTATCACGTCATTGTAGAGAAAATGTAAGAAGTTTGAATGGAAAAAATGTTAATTTTTCATATTTTTCTATGTTGTTTCAATTAATTTAGCCCAATTCAAATCCTCATTAACTAGTGCATCCAATTATTATCAATTTTTCTAATCATAAGCAGTAAGTGAAGATAAAACAATATAAGAAATGACAAAGGAGACAATAGCACAACCATAAGAGACAACAGATTGGTCAAAGACTAGGGAAAAAACCCACTTTGGGGAAAAACCTTTAAAATATCCTTCTTATTAGATTGTATTCTTAGTAGAGAGTAAAATGAGCCCAATACACAAACTTCCAAAAAACATTTACCCAATAAAAAACAAAAGCAGACTTTCAAAATTACTGTGAAATAGAGAGAAATTATCTAGCCATCAGACAACTCTAGTATGTTGTGGTCAACTGTCAAACCCTAGTTCAAAATTATAGTCGAACTCACCAAGATATATGTTAGCGAATATAAATTTCTTAGTTTCACCCTTAAACATTGTATGAAAGTGGTTGGTTTCTCCTAAGAGAACTATCAATGTGCAACTGAGGATAAACTGACCCATATCTTCTTTAAACCCTCAGTCGCATCCTTAAAGGGGTTGTGCATGTGACTCAACCTTCCCAATTGTACTGAGGAATAGTCTATGCATGCGACTTGGGATGAAACCCTCCAGATCGGCCTCACGGCCCTGGTCGCTCTCTTCAGGCTACTGAGTGTGTGAGTTTGACCTCCTAGCCACATTGAGGAACACTATGAGCATGTGACCGAGGATGAAAATGTTGAGTGACGTGTGTGAAACCAAGAAAGATAAAACCTAGAGGTGTGCAAGCCTCATATCTGTATTTGTGGACCCTTGCGTGAACTTCCTTCATTTGACCTGTGCAAACCAAGACAATAGAAGAGAAGAAGAGATTGTCTGATAAGTGTGTCCCAATGAGATTGAGGTCTCTTCTATTTATAGGTTTCCATGAGGGTCCACTTGGTGTTGAGGCCGACCTGTCCAATTGTACATGTGCATAGGGTCGACTTAATCCAATCTACATAAGTGGGTACATAATTCAAAACCAAACTTATTCTTGTCTAAATGAGGTGATATTTAGGTTGATTTTGGTCCTCTCAAAAAGAGGAATTCAATGCAATCATCATCTTTTTCATCTAAATTTTCCAAGGTTGAATTTTACCCTAGTTAAAAAAAAATTAACACCCCCTCTCAACCAGGAAGAATTATACCTACCAATATTAGTCTGTTGATCATCACATCATCCTATCATGTTGTCGTCATGCTTTAACCATCTCTTCTCAACTCTATCTGCTGAAAAATTATTGAATCTAAAAGTAGAAGAATCGGGGAGCATTAACTTCCACCCATACCAAGAAATAGGAAATCCAAAAATACAGGGGATCATATCTCAACCCCGGTATCACATCGGGGAGCTTATTCTCAACTTGAAACCATAAAGGGGGTAAAAAATCAACCCAATCCTATTTCCTACTGATATTCCCATCAATGACCCTTAATATTCATGAGGTAGAACACCTGCATGATAATCCGACATGTACGAGATACCCAACTTACCAATTGGTAAGGATCACATGCCTCCAAGCCTCCTCAACCTATTGTCCAAAAAGGGAGCCAACTTAGCAATTGGTAAGGATCACATGCCTCCAAGCCTCCTCAACCTGTTGTCCAAATGGGGAGGGACAATACCAACAATACCTACTTATGGGTATGATTCCAATTGGGGTATACTTTGCAATGAACAAAGGTGGGGGAGATACCTAACTTGTCAAAACATACAAGGATCTCACACATCCCATAGGTGAAAAATAATGGTGATCCCTAATTTTCCAGATATCCCTCAACCCCAGGATCCCTCTATCTCAATTCCTCAACCTCAGAGCTCAAACAAGGTTGGAAGAGTTGGATTAATTTCCTCAATCAACTCTTCCCCTTATCCAGAGGGGTCATATCCACTGGTCCAAGTTTATCTCTGAAAACCAAGAACTTACCTTTCAATAATGCCTTGGTGAGAATATCTACAATATGCTCATGTGTCGATATTTGATGGAGTCTAAGATATCCTCTCTGCATCATGTCATGAATGAATTGATATTGAACCTCTATGTGTCTAGACTTGTCATGAAATACGAGATTATCTACCATAAAAATCCCACTCTTGTTATTCCAATTTGTCACTATAGTGTCCATTACCTTCTCAAATAACTCTCCAAAGAGCTTCCTTAACAAAATTGCCTTAAATCTAGCCATGCTAGTGGAAATGTACTCTGCTTCTATGGTGCTCAATGCTACAGACTTCTATTTCTTGCTCATCTAGGATGTCATGGTACATCCAAGACTAAAACAACATCCATATGTACTCTTCTCATCGATAAAATTTCCTACCTAGTCAACATCAGTGAATCGATGAAGACGAATATATTCAGCAGAATATCTTAGAACAACTATGATCGACCCATGCAAATATCTCAATGTGTGTTTGGCAGCGATCCAATGTGCATAGAGGGGCTCAGTAATGAATTGACTCAATGTTTTCACTACATCGCATATGTCTAGATGAGTGTTCACAAGGAACATCATAGCACTAATCAATTGTATATACTCGAATGTATTTTCCAAATCGGGTCCTGCAACTTCTCCACATAACTTCTTGAAGTTCATTTCCATTGGTGTAGCCATGGATTTGCATTATTCCATTCCAATTCTTTCCAGCAGCTTCACAAAATATTTTCCTTGTGAAATTAAAATCTCACCAGGTATTTGCCACACCTCAATGCCTAAGAAGTAGCGCATGAGTCCAAGGTCATTCATCTAGACTTCAGAGGCTAGCTCCCTCTTACACTCGATCATCAGAGGCTCACTACCTATTAAGAATAGTTTGTCAAAATATAAAAACAAAATCAACAACATACCTTGGACTACCTTGAAGTAAAGTTTGGGATCAAAATTACTTCTTGTTAATCCCACCTTCATCAAATAATTGTCAATGCATGCATACCAAGCTCAAGGAGCTTTCTTGAAACCATATAATTCCTTCTTCAACCTAAAAACATGCGTTATGCGATATTCAACTTCAAATACATGTGGTTTTTCAAAAGACACTTCTTCCTATAATATGCCATGGAGAAATGTGGTCTTTACATCCATGTGATGAAGGGTCCATCCTTGACTTTTGGTAAGAGATACTATCGAATGGATGGTGGTGTATCTAGCCATAGGTGAAAATACATCATCATACTCTTCTCCCTATTTTTGTGAGAATCCTCGAGCCACAAACCTTTAATTATATTTCTCAATTCTACCATAAACTCCATGCTTGATATTGAATAGCCACTTTGAAGTAACCACATATTTTCCCTTCGGTCTCGACACAACATCCCATACATCATTTTTCATGATCGATTCATCTTCCTTAGCCATACCATCCTTCCAAACTTGATCTTTTATGGCTTCTTCGAAAGTGGATGGTTTGTCTTGAATCGTATTGCTCATGGCTGCAACATATCCTTGATACCTTCATGGTTGTTTCCTTTCTCTAAATGAACTTTGAATGGGAACATGTCTTCCATCATAATGTAGAGTGTCGTAGAGCCAAAGTGGTACCTTCCTAGTAGGAGAATCACTTGGAGGAGGATCTAAAGGATCCATAGGCTCCATGGGATCATCAAGAATATCAGTATTGGACTTAGGCATGGAAGGACCATCTATAATATCCTTGTCATCATTCTCCTTATTGGGAGGAGGAGGTGGAGGAATGTCTCTTGCTTTTCCAAGAACAACATATTCATCGAATGTTACATCCCTACTAATTTCAACCTTTCTTTGACGAGGAATATATATTCTATATGATTTCTAATTTTCACGAGGAATATATATTCTATATGATTTCTAATTTTCACAATAACCTACAAACATACATTTCCTTCCTGTAGCTTCCAACTTGTTCCTTTTGTCCTTCGGTACATGAAAGTGCACATGGCATCCAAATATATGAAGATGGCTAATATCGGGCTTGAAACCTGTGAATATTTATTCGAGAGTCTTGTTTTCCAATGCTTAATAAGGCACCCTGGTTTGAACATTTACAACAACATGTGTAGCTTCTCCCCAAAGGATCTTAGGTACCTTTTGATCATGGAGCATGGCATGGGTAGATTTTAATATAGACCGATTATTCCTTTCTGCTAATCCATTTTGTTCAGATGTATATGGCACAATTGTTTCCTTCTTAATCCCTTATTTCTTGCAAAATGATATGAACTCGTTTGACATATATTCCCTTCCATTGTTAGACCTAAATATTTTGATTCTTTTCCCTATTTTATTTTTCGATCAAAGCTTTGAATTCCTTGAACATTTAAAATGCTTCATCATTATTCTTCAAGTAGTATATGCATGTATTTCTTGAGAAGTCATCAATGAAGGTGATGTAGTAGAGATGACCACCAATAGAATGTAGAGGCATCAAAAAACATACATCGTAATGAATGAGATAGAGGATATCATTTGTCTTGTTTTCATTAGAGGAGAATGGTCCCCTTGCTGCCTTTCTACTCGCACATCCTAGACATACTCCATCATGATGGGCTTGAAATTCAGGAATACCTGAGACCAATTTCTTCAATCTTGGAAGAGAATCATAATGTATATGGGCCAATATGTGGAGCCAAAACTCACTCAGGTGATTGGTATTATGAACCAATGCTAGAATTAGCCTTCCAATGATTCAATATATTCCTTCAAATCTTGATCCCAATGTGAATGCATCTCTCATAGGTGAACTAGCAGACCAAGTTAGAAATTTTCCGTTGATGAAGGAAACCCTCATTACTTTATCTTCCAATGCGGATATAGATACCATATTCTTCATTAATCTTGGTACATACATAACATCATGTAGCAAAACCGATTCCCCAGAATTCAAATGAAATTTTATGGATCCAAAACCTTTCATGGGATGAGTGGAGTTGTCTCCAAGAATAATATTTAGCTTAGTCTCCCTCTCTACTATATGAGAGAGGAATTCCTTATATCCAGAGAAGTGATGAGTGGCCCAATTTTCAACGAACCAAATATCCCACAGATTTGGTGAAGAAGAGATAGTAAGGGAAGAAATAATAATATATTCAGATTTTTTTACAACATTACTTTCATACCTGGAAACCATTGACTTCTTTTAAGGAGGATGATGTTCTTCACAGTCACTTGAGATATCTCTTCTTATTCTTTCATATCTTCAGTTATTTCTTAGATCATCCTTTCTTATTTGATTAATGTATTTGTTTTTGTTGCTTCTAGTGTTGTAACATGGTCCTTTTCTCTTCTTGGGACAACCTCATGCATAATGACCCTTCTTGTGACAATTATAGCATTCATCATGTGAAGATTCCTTCCTTCTGTTTGAGTGGCGAGGAGGATGTTTTATTGAGTTGGATGGACATCATTTTCCTTTATTCTTCCTTTTTTCATGAGAGATATATGCAACGGGATCTCCCTCTTCATGTTTTTTAATTCTTCATCTTGTTATCATCCTTGATTATTCTTGAGTAAGCTTTCCAACAATTTCATCAAATGACGGGAGTAAATTGTTGTTTCTTATTGTGGTAATTAGTGTTTCCCAAATAGGAGGGAGACCTATAAGAGTCACAACCACTAGTTCCCTATCACGCAAATTTTCCCCAACTCTTTTCAATTGATATCTAAGGGTATATATCCTCATAACGCGATATTGTACACCTTCTCCTTTGTTCATATTGGTTTCTTTGAGTTTATATTTCAAGGTGCTGATTTCATTCAAATTTTTGATTTCATACATGTCGACTATATTTTCATACATGTATTTATATTTCCTTAAATTCCCAACATATGCAAGTAATTTCTCTTGTAAACCATTAGCTATAATTTTGTTTTCTTTCGACTCGCCTTTCTTGTACCCGTTTTTAAGGGAAGAGGGAGAATTTTCAAGAGGCTCAGGCATTATTCCTTGAATTTATTCCAGCACATAATTATTATTAGCTATTATCTCCAACCTGACTTTCCATGCAACAAAGTTTGATGCATCACCCTACTTTTCATGCTCCTTGAAGGTAGAGGAAGACATCTTGACTTTGACTAGAAAATCTCCTTCAACTTTCCAAAGAATATGTATTCAATGCTTTTCTCCTTTTGGGCTTGTCCTTCACCTTAACTCCGATACCATGTTAATTTTTCAGATTGTTATATGTTGTTTCAATTACTTCAACCCAATTCAAATATTCATTAAGCAGTGCATCCAATTATTAACAATGTTTCCAATCATTAGTAGTAACTAAACATAGAACAATATAAGAAATGAAAAAGGAGACAATAGCACAACCATAAGTGACACCGATTGGTCAAAGACCATGGAAAAAACCCTCTATGGGGAAATTTTTTAAAAATATTATTCTTATTAGATCGACATAAAAAATTTCAGCATAGAGTACAATGATCCCAATACATAAACTTCCAACAAATATTTACAAAATACAAAAAATAAGTACACTTTCAGAATCATAGTGCAGCAAAGAGTAATTATCCAACCATTAGAAAACTATAGTCAACTATGGTCAAATATTAAACCCTAGCTCATAACCATGGTCGCACTCACCAAGATATACTGTGAGTGACAATAAGTGATTGTATGTAGGTGGTTGGTTGCTCATAGGAGAACTATCAGCGTGAAACTAAGGATAGACTGGCCCATATCTGCTTCAAAACCTTGGTTGCACCCTTAAAGGGGTTGTGTGTGTGACTCAGGCTTCCAAGTCACACTAAGGAACACTATGTACGTGCGTCTGGGGACAAAACCCTCCAGATCTACCTAAATGACCTAGTCGCTCCCTTCAAGCTACTGAGCATGCGACTTTGACCTCACAGTCACACTAGAGAATATTGTGTGCATGAAACTGGGGACGAAAATTCTCAGGGACATGTGTGCAACTGATAAATAGAAACCCTAGACATGTGCAAGCCTCAAAACTATAGTTGTGGACCCTTGCACGAACTTCCTTCGTCCGACCTGTGTGAACCAAGAAAATAGAAGAGAAGAAGAGATTGTTTGATGAGTGTGTCCAAACGAGCTTGAGGTCTCTTCTACTTATAGGTTTGCATTAGGTTCTAATTGATGTTGAGGCTGACCTGTCCAATTGTACATGTGCATAGGGCCGACCTAATCCAATATACATAAGTGGGTACATAAATTCAAAAACCAACTTCTTCTTGTCCAAATAAGGTGATATTTAGGTTGATGTTGGTCCTCTCAACAAGAGGAATTCAACATAATCATCATATCTATCATCTGAGCTATCCAAGGTAACAAAAATTGATTGAGAATGAGTAGAATTATATGACACGTGATCTTGAGTTAGCAACAATCATTCATGTGTTGAAGATGTGGAGGCACTATCTTCTTGGAAGGAGGTTTATACTGATAAGAAATCATAATGGATTGACGTATTTATTTGACCAAAAAAATTTGAATTGCAAGCAAGGTAGATGGTTGGACACAATCAATGAATTTGACTTTGAGATCAGGTAAATTAAAGGAAAAGAGAACATGGTTTTTGCCTCTCTTAGCAGGCAGATACAAGTGAGCCACATAGCAATTATGAGTTCTTATGGGATAGATTTGCAGGATCAGATCTTACAAGCAGGTCAATAGGATAACATGTAAGTGGAGCTCAGGCACAGGTTATAACAGAGTATAGGTACAAGCATAGGTACATGTACATGTGCAGGTACAGGTGCACAAGATGTGGACTATCAAGTTTATAACTCTTGTTGAAAATATTGATGATGCTTTGTTTCATAATATAATTCGCTATTACTCTTAATGTGTGCGTGAAGATTATGTGATCATTAATCAACCCGCACTCACAAAAGGGACCCCTCTCCAGATGCGAGGTCTTGTTCATAGTTTTGTTCTATTTTTAACATTATATTTTCTTTCAAGATTTTTTTTTCCATTATAATTTCATTTCTAATTATTCTTCATTTGGTTTCAGAGTACTCACAAACAAAAATCAATAAAAATATTTAAATTATTCAATGCATCATCTTGTCAGCACTTAATTGTTTCACAATTCAATTTGATTTCTTAGATGTTAATGAAATGCACTTCAGAGGCTACATACACACACTAGTAACCATTCTTAAGTTATAATTTTATCTTCTTCAAGTAGGAATTAGACTTTACTGTCATTTTTTTCCAAGCATTTAATAGATTTTCTTACTGCAAATTAGTTTAGGATTTTTTTCAGCAAGACAGAGCAGAATGTGTTAGATTCTACAAATGAATCATATTGTTTTACTTTAATTTTATCTTTAAGAATTTCCTTTTTTCAATTAGAATTAAGTTTTAATTTTTCAATTTAGACAAATCCTCCTTTTTTTAAAGTTCATTTCAATTAATAGGACTTAATATAACTTTGGATTGAAAGAACATGTACGTAATTATTCTCAAAATTGTGTATCTTTAAAATTAGTTTCATTATTTTTAGAATCACTTAATTAACAGAAGGAATGCTAGCATATATAGTGCACATATATTTCAAAAGTAAACGAATCCTAGTTGAAAATTAATGAAGTAAATTACAGACAATTAATTTACCAAACAGTTTGGCGCCATTGTCAGGGAAGTGTATATAGGATTCCATTATTAGATTGTTATTTTAGGAGCATTCTATTTTGATTTTTTTTTTTAAACATTTATGCATAGAAAAATAGATTCTAGGGGTAGATTTGTAAGTAGAGGTAGAAGTTAAATTCCAACATCACCACTCATTCCACCTAGAACTCGTAGTGCCACGCCATCCACTGAAATTTATAAATTATACAACATGCATGTATATCTTGAATTCACCGGATCTAATAATGTACTAAAGTTAAATACTGAATCACTTATACAAATCTTTTGCGGAATTAAAAAAGCACAATTCGCCAATCACATGAAGTAAAGAAGAATAAAATCAAACACAACACAGATAATTTCCCTGGGAAATCTTGCTGCTCAAAACCCCACTATCTTCTATTCTATATTCAACATGGATCATGAAACAATTACATACAAAACTCTTCTCACAAGAGCCCTCCAGTACTCAGCTAATTGTTTCACACTGCCATGCAAAAACTGACCAATACTTATCCAATTTACTACCTCCAGACAGCCTGACTTGCTTGCGCAATCCCTGATGAATGTAATACCTAAAAGATATTAATTATGGCCTTCCTTGACTGCGCAAGTATCATGGGCACTCCAATGGGTGTTTGGTTGTATGTCTCCAACCCAATAATCCTACAACTGATAGTAAACTTACCTTTCACCTAGATCTCAACTGGGTCTCCACCAGAACTCACATGCATGCAACTAATTATAGTAAATCCTCAGTTGCATGTGAGATCACTGATTTTGAATTAATTAATATTTAATTCACTTGATCTCTCACTAGCATATCTTCAGTGACAACTAGCACAACTAAGCTTAACTCACTTAACTAAGTTAAACTGATTACAACGTGCATTAACTAATGCACCACTGCAATTCGAACTCTGTTACAACTAGAATTACTCTACATGCCTCACCAACTAGCTCTAACTCGAAATCCACTAGCTAACTAAGTTTATCACTCTCTGTTAACTATTTCAAGTTATCATTGAGAATAAATTACATTTTATTGTCCATATTTATTAAGGGATACCTAAAATAGACATGCACCAAAAATAGCACTATGGGCCGCACCCTAGTGTAGGTTCTTGGCGTGGGTGTTGAAATTTTCTTGTTGAATCTCAACACTCCCTCTCAACAAGAAAGGGATCATCCTTCAACCCGATCCTGTCTCTATGGTATTCGAATTTTCTCCTGGTGAGCGCCTTTGTCAGAATATTTGAATCCTGATCTTCCGTGGGAATGCACTGAAGAAACATTTTCCTTCTCTACAAACAATATATGAGATGATGGTATTCGATATCTATATGATTGGACCTATCATGAAACATATGACTAATCGAGAGTTTAATGCAACTATGTTTATCATAATGAATCATTTTCGGATCCATCTGAGAACCAAACAAACCAACCAAGATCTTTTTCATCCAGATAGCCTCACATGAAAATTGACTTGCTACCATGTATTCCACTTCCACTGAACTAAGTGCCATAGATCATTGTTTCTTGATGTACCAGGAAAATGTTGTCAATCCTATGCTAAATATCCCTCTTGATGTGCTCTTTCTGTCTGATGGACTGCCCACCCAATCTGCATCCATGAAGCCTTGAAGCTTCACTCCCTCTGTCCATCTGTACCATAGACCATACTCTAATTTTCCCCTCGGGTATCTCAAGACATGCTTCCCCGCCTTCCAAAAGAGCTTGGTACGCTTATCCATAGCTTCACTCAGTTGGTTAACTACATAGAAAATGTCTAGTATGGTGTTCATTAGATACATCAATGAACCAACTAACTTCTTGTAGACAATGGCATCCACTACCTCTCCAGAAGTAGCATCCTCTTTCCTCCAATTTCTTGGAAGAGTAGTATCCATGGGTTTGCATCTCTCCATGTGAAACTTACCCAGTATCTCATTTCAATACTTTCCTTGAGACATAAAAAGCTAACCATCCCGTTGCCATATTTCAAATCCAAGGAAATAATGAAGGAGTCCCATGTCCTTCATTTCGATCTCCCTTGCAAGATCCCCTTGCATGAGTGTATTAGTTGCTCACCACCGGTCAAAATTAGATCATCAACATAAATAAAAATAATCAATATCTTACCCTGAAGCACAATTTGGTACAGGTTTGCATTTGCTTCACTTTTGTTGAAGCCCAGTTCGGTGAAATAGCTATCTATTCGAGTGTACCAAGCACAGGGTGCTTGCTTCAACCCATACAATTATTTTTTGAGTCGGCACACATGCGACTCACTGCTGAAGGTTTAGAAACCTTCATGCTGCTCTATGTACACCTCTTCCTCAATGATCCCATTGAGAAACACAGTTTTCACATCCATCAGATGAATGCGCCAACCCATTTGCGCTGAGAGTGCAAGGATGGATCTTATGGAAGAGTACCTTGCAACAAGTGCAAAAGTCTCATAATAATCTATCCCCTCAATCTATGAGAATCCTCGGGCCACAAATCTGGCCTTGTATTTTTTCACACTCCCATCAACAGCTTGCTTTACCGTGTAGATCCATCTCAATCCAACCACTGATTTGTCGATTTCCTTGCGACTATATCCCATGCACTATTATTCACAATGGAGTCATACTCCTCCACCATTGCATCAACCCAAGTTGGTTGCTTCACTGCTTCCTAAAAGGAAGATGGTTCAGTCACAATACTTTTTCTCATAAGAGCCATGTATCTAGTAAATCGATCAGGAGAGAGTCTCTGTCTGTGTGTGAAGTAGGGGCTCCTACATTCTCCACAGCATTAAGTCTCAATATATCAACTTTTGTGGTGTGCCTTCTGCCATTTCTGATGGATGGCTCTACATGAGTGTTTTCCTCCACTCTATGAACCTCCTCATGTGGTTGATCCACATCTTGAGACTCATCCTTGGGAACCAACAGTTCCTCCTCTGCATGCAAGTCTAGGTCCCTCTCAATGGACAACCACATGGCTTTCTCCTCATCAAATTTTATATCCCATCGCACAATAGTCATTCTGATATTTGGAAAATATACATGATAATTATGGGGTGTTTCAATGTACCCCACAAAAATCCTGATCTTAGTTTTCGGTTCCAGCTTCTTCCTGGCATCCTTGGTCACATGCACAGAAAAATACGAGCCAAAAATATTAAAGTGTGAAACATCATGTTTCTTACCAGTGAAAGCCTCTTCCGATGTACTCATGCCAAGTATCCTATGAGGACAAACATTCTGCACAAATACCACTTGCATGCTTCTACCCACATATGCATCGGTAGGCCTTGATCATGCAACATCCCTCTTGTTGAACCCATGATTTTTCTGTTCTTTGTCTCTGCGACCCATTATATTGTGGGTTATGAGGTGATATGAGTTCTCTTCAAATTCCTTCTTTGCTGCAGAAGTTCTTGAATTTTTTAGAGATGTATTCTCCACCATTATCGCTCCTAAGAGCCTTCACTTACTTCCTCGACTCTTTCTCCACCAATGCCTTAAACTCCAAGAACTTAAAGAATGTTTGATCTTTCTTCTACATGAAGAAGATCCAACACTTACAAGAAAAGTCATCAACAAATATTACATAGTACTTATGTTGTGTTGTCGAAGAAATAGAGAATGGTCCACACATGTTTGTGTGAGCTCTCTCAAGGATCCCCGACGCTCAGTTCTCCTTCTCATGAAAGATGGCCTTTACATATTTTCCCATAGTACATCCCTTTCATGTGTCTGACTGTGCAAGTGTACCCCTGGGAAGACCACTATAAATCTAATACATGATTTTCAAGGCTCCATGGTGAAGATGGCCCAATCTTTTGTTCCATAATTTTCCCTCATCTCGGCTCACCACTTGAGCTACCTTGCCCATAATTTCTGCACAACCATCTACCTCTAGCTTGTAGATATTCTTAACTTGAATCCCTATCCTCTTGGCTTGTCATGTTTTTTTTTTGTCGCAGGAAGGATTTTACTTCACTAAAAACAACATCATAACCTCCATCCTCCAATATTGCGAATAAGACTAAATTTTTCTTCAAACCCAGTACATGCATTACATATTTTAATTGAAAGGGTTTACCAGACTTCCTCTGGAAGGTAATGGTACCAATCCCAACAGCATTGTACCACCCATCATCACCCATTTTAATATGCATCTAGAGATCCTTCTCCTCCAAGTCACTGGAAAGTTCCTTGTCTCCCTTAATGTGAAAGGAAGCACCGCTATCCAAATACAACACAGATCCCGATGCACTTGATGCCATGCATACAATAAATGATAAGTCAATCTCAAATTATGAGGCAAGAGCCTCACTATCTGTAGATCCTCCAACCTTCTTGTTCTTCTTCTTTTGTGGACAATTAGTATCAAAATGCCCATGCTCGTGATAGTGAAAACACTTCACCTTGGACATGTCCTGCTTCTTTTCATTCTTAGACTCGGATTTGGAATGGAATTTAATCCCCTTCCCCTTATTCACCTTGGTAGCCAAAGCAAAATCCTCTTCATATTCATTCTTAGATGAAGATCCATCTCTAGTGTTCCGTATGAACTCCTCCTACACCAAATCCGACCACAGTCATTCCAAATATAGAAATTTTTCCATTCCATTGATAGATTCGTGATAATTGTGCCAACTCTTGGAAAGTCCTAGGAGAGCCAAGCTCACCAAATCATCATCAATGACTATTATACCAACTCTCCGCATTTCATCTCGACATTGGTCAAACTTTGTTAGATATTTTGGTATGGAGTTGCCCTTATCCATCTTGATCTTCCTAAGTTTATCTCTGAGCGCCAATTTCCTATGGTCGCTGCTTCTTTGGAATAGATCCATAAAAGCCTTCCACATTGAATATGGTGTGGATTTCCCATGGAGGCTTGAGACAATGTGGTCTCATACTCCCTCCAATAGGATCCTCGTAGCCTTTGCCACTTTCTTTTGCCATGCATCAATATTTGTAGCATTTTCCACAGCGGGTTTAGGAACATCAATGTCAATGAATTCTTTGAAACCATTTTCTTCAAGTACTGCCTCCATCCTGTCCTTCCAAGCAATATAGTTTGAGTTTCGCTCGAGTGCATACTCCAACCTCAAGCCATTGAAATCCATTTTGATCCTAAATCAGCTGTAGCACCAAGAAATTCTTTCTACAAATTCGAATTCTATCCAGTCACAAACTCAACTCCTGCTTCACTTCTACAATTTCCTGTGCTCTGATAACATGTAGAAATTATACAACATGCATGTATATCTTGGATTCACCTGATCTAACAATGTACTAAATTTAAATACTAAATAACTTCTACAAAATTTTTGCAGAATTAAAAAAACACAATCACCAATCACATGAAGTAAAGAAGAATAAAATCAAACACAACACAGATAATTTCCCAGGGAAATATTGCTACTCAAAACCCCACTATCTTCTATTGTATATTCAGCATGGATCATGAAACAATTACATACAAAAATATTGTCACAAGAGCCCTACAATACTCAGCTAATGGTCTCACACTATCATGCAAAAACTGACCAATACTTAGCCAATTTACTGCCTCCAGATAACCTGCCTTGCTTGCATAATCCCTGATGAATACAATCCCTAAAAGATAGGAATTATGACATTCCTTGAATACGAAAGTATCATGGGCACTCCAATGGGTGTTTGGTGGCATGTGTGCAACCCAATAATCCTACAACTGATAGTCAACTTCCCTTTCACCTAGATCTTAACTAGGTCTCCACGGAACTGACATGCATGAAACTAATAATAGTAAATCCTCAGTTGCATGTGAGATCACTGATTGTTAATTAATTAATAGTTAATTCACTTGAATTCTCACTAGTGTATCTTCATTTACAACTAGCACAACTGAGTTAAACTGATTACAACCTGCATTAACTAATGCACCACTGCACTTCGAAATCTGTTACAAATAGATTTATTCTGCACGCCTCACCAAATAAATCTAACTCGAAATCCACTAGCTAACTGATTTTATCACTCTTATTTAACTATTTCAAGTTATCATTAAGAATATATTACAATTTATTGTCCATCTTAATTAAGGGATAACTAAAATAGACATGCACCAAAAATAGCACTGTGGGCCCCACCCTAGTGTAGGTGCTTAATGCACTAGGAGTGGGTGCTGGAATTTTCTGGTTGAATCTCAACATGTTACCTTCCTTCCATCATTAGAAGGTAGACATAAAATTATGAGGTACAAAGATATGAAATCCAACCTAGATATTCACCAACTTCCTCTACTAAAGTTATGGTTGAAGTACCTATATCCCCAAAAAAAGGAGTAATATTTCTATCTTATATTAGAGAACAACTTTTAGGGAAAGAAATGGAAGTTCCTTGTTAAGAAGAAGAGGAAAATTATTCAAATATACCATTAGTAGATTAACCAGGAGAAGAGCTAGACATTCCAATCATAGAACCTTATATTAGCTCTGAGGAGTCTACAATGGAAATGGATGGAGAAGGAGAAGTAAATAAGGTAAATGGTGAACTTAGGATTGGAGGAGGAAGAGGCGTAGGAGGAAATAGAGGAGGAGGTGGAGGTAGAGGTAGTCGAGGTGGTAGAGGAAAACCAAAACCTTTTGGATTTCCAATATTTGACGAAGATTCCACAACCACAATGAAAAAAATCTCATCATCCGTCCTCCCTAATTTCCATTGTTTAAGACATGAGGACCATGAAACATTTCTTTTTGAGTTTGAAGTTTTTTGTAGATCTTATGATTGCCCGCTTGATCCCTAAAAATTGAAATTCTTTCTAGCTACTCTTAGATATGGAGCACTTAAATGGTTTATGGGATTAGGAGCACATTCAATTAGAACATGGGAAGGCATGAAAATTTTGTTCGTAGATAAATATAAGGATTATTTTATGCCCCATAACCTTAAGGATGAAGTCTTTAAAATGATGCAGAAAGAGGATGAAATTCTTGAAGACTTAGTTGAAATATTTTCCTATAACATTAAAAGTGCTAAGATGTATAATCTAGATGATGACACTCTGAAATCTATTTTGATAAAATATATTAAAGATGAATGTATTTACCTACTCAATTTAATGGCAAAAGGAGATGTTTCTCAGCTTTCATTTAGATAAATTTGTGAACGGTGTACACATATTTCAAGGAAAAGGATAGAACTGGGAAAAATCCATGAAATCTTGTTATGTCCATAATTAATATATCTGCAACTGGAACAATGAGTAGAGCTGAAATAGGTAATTTGCTTGACAATTTCAAAATACATATTCTTGGGAGTCTTAGTGAACAACGAGATACTCTTAAGATACAAAACAAGCAAAAATCCAATAATGTTTCATTATCTATATTTTGTCCTAGATGTAGGAAGAAGCATGCCTTGAGAGAATGCCCCCTTGATAGTGTATACATTTTTCATATGCATTGAAAATCATAATACGAAGGAATGTACTTTGATACATGGTCTTCAATCTATCTTTCAAGATGAAGCTAGAATAATCCAGGTTCAATCTCTTTGTTTTGTTGCTAAAAGACCATGGAAAAATCAACAACAAAATATGACTCAAGGTTTCAATACGCAAACATATGCAGAATCACATAATAATTGGATTGCACCCATGCCTTGGAAACCTTGGCCCCCACAATATCAAAATCCATCTTGGGTTCAGGGTTGGAAAAATCCTTATGGAAAATATATGCAATATCCTTAAGTTCAATAACCTTATCCTTCTTTTCCACCACAATATTATCCTCCTGTAACCCACTCAACCTCCTCAATTTCAAAATCCAAATCAACTGCTAGCCCAAACACTTCCTAATCGAAACAATAAAAATAAAAAAGCTATTTATAATGTTGAAGGAAAACATTTCAAGCTTGTATGATAACCCCATTAGGTCTAAATGATGTCCAACTTAGATCTGGTATGGTTTTGCAAAAAAAGTCACCAACAATTGTTATCCAAAAATCTAAAGAGGACGAGGCTCATGAAAAAGATGAAAATATTGATCAAGAAAGTATTCATCTAAGGGAATATGTTCATATACAATCAAAGGATGAACAAATAAAACAAGCTCCTAAAATTCCTCTAGTAGAACAACCTTCTATTAATTGTTTTATCAGACTATGATATGTTATATGAACTTAAAAATATTTGCATTAAAATTCCTTTACTTCAGGCTATAAAGGAAATGCCAATATTTTAAAAAACCATTAAGGAGATATGTATTAGAAAACCATGAAGAAAAATAAAATACATTAAAAAAGTTCAATTGGTAGGAAAATTTGTTGATAATATGATGGGGAGAACAATTTTCCAAAAATATCTAGATCTAGGTAATTCCATTGTAAAAATCGACATCAATGGTATTGAGATTACAAATACTCTAATAGATCTAGGAGTGGCCATTAATATCATGAGTAAACAAACAATAGAGAAACTTAAGCTTCCTAATCTTCAATACACTCCAACATTGTTACAATTAGAAGATATATATGTTATTAAACTATATGGGTTATTAGAAGATGTGTTTGTCTCTCTAGATTCTTGGGAATATCATGTAGATTTCATGATTTTAACTCCCAAGAATAATTTAGGAGGCCATCCATTGATCCTTGGTAGACCTTGGCTAGCTACAAATGATGCATTCATAAGTTGTAGATCAGGTGATATGTATATATCTGATGGAAATTCCACTAATAAATTCACATTGTTTCCTACTCCAAAAACAACTACTAAAGTAGAAAGTGAAATTTGGAGAGATAATGATGAAGAAGACTTTGATAATATGCAATAATTTTATACTATTTCAAAATTAGATGAAAAAGATTAGTTAATAAATTTAATGAATAATAATGACTCTTCTTATCACTTTTGGAAATATTAAAGTTTTCAAGAGCAATATAATATTGAATATCTATCGTCTCATCAATTTTCTTTACATTTTATGAAGAAGTTTGATGATTATCTAGTAGAATTTTTTTCCAGGAAAAACATTGAATATCAATAATAACTTGGAAGAATCTAAAAAGTGAAAATTAATAAAGATGCTACAAAAATATCCCTCTGCTTATGCATGGGAATATACTGATATTAAAGGAATTGATCCTAAAACTTGTATGCATCATATTTATATTCAAGAAAATGTCAAACCGGTTAGACAACCTCAGAGGAGAATGAATCGAGATTTGAGGGAAATTGTTAAAGAGGAATTACAAAAACTGTTGAATGTGAATTTCATTTATCCAATATTAGATAGTCGATGGGTGTCACCTCTAGTGATTGTTCCAAAGAATAATGATAAATGGATAGTATGTATTGATTATAGAGAATTAAACAAAGCCACTCTGAAAGATAATTTTCCACTAACTTTTATAGATCAAGTATTAGATACCTTGGAAGAAAAGAAGTATTTTTCATTTTTAATTGGTTTTAGTGGATATTGTAAAATCCAACTAGCACCAGAAGATCAAGACAAAACTACTTTTACATGTCCTTGGGGAACATATGCCTATAGAGTACTTCCATTTGGGTTATGTAATGCACCTGCCATATTTCAGAGAGAATTTTTAGGCATCTTTTCTAATCTAATTCATGATTGTCTAGAAGTATACATGGATGATTTTACTATGTATGTAGATAATTTAGAAGAAGCTATGAGAAATTCAGAAAAAGTTCCTATTAGATGTAAAGAAGAAAAACTTTCATTAATCCATGAGAAATTTTTTATGATGTTCAATGAAGGGATTTTTTTAGGTCACCATATTTCAGGTGATGGAATTAATGTGGACACATCTATGGTAGAAGTTATTTCTAAAATTTAAATTGTTGTTTGTCAAAAAGATGTTAGAAGTTTTCTTAGATTTACTCGATACTATAGGCGATTCATAAAAAAATTCACAAAAATATTCTCTCAACTTTTCAAACTTGTTACAAAAGATTGTGAATTTGCATGGAACTATGATTGTCAAAAAGAATTTGAAACATTGAAACAAATAACTATTGAAGCACCGATTTTAAGAGGGTCTAATTGGTACCTTCCTTTTCATATTTCTATCGATGCTTCAGATACAACTTTAGGAGCTGTGTTGGGACAAAAATATTTATCTCCTTATAATTATATCTATTATATGAGTAAGAAATTGACTCCAACAGAGTTAAATTATATTGTGACTGAAAAGGAGTTTTTAGTTTTTGTTCATGAAATTAATAAATTTCATCGCTATATCACTAGTTTTGAAACTTTTATTCATACATATCATTCTGCCATTAGATATTTAATTAAAAAAATAGTGACTAAGGAAGAATTACAATATGGTTGTTATTACTATAAGAATTCAACATTACTATTCTTGATAGACCGGGAAAAGAAAATAGAGTTGCTGATTTCCTTTCGAGAATGCAGAATAATAGTAATGATGTTCTTGTAAAAGATAATTTTCCTAATGAGCATATTTTTGTAGTATCTACTAAATTTCCTTGGTTTGCAGATACTGCCAATTATTTAGCTATAGGAAAATTTCCACCACAATTATCAGCTAGAGAAAAGCAAAAAGAGATCAAAACTAGTGCATCCTATTCTTGGATAGATGTAGAATTATACAAAACTGGACCTGATTTGATTATTTGAAGATGTGTTTGAGAAGACGAAGCACCAAAAATTCTAAAATATTTCCATGATGAGCCATGTGGAGGGAATTTTCCTGATAAAAGAACTGCATACAAAATCCTTCTTTTGGGGTATTATTGGCCATCTATTTTCAAACATGACAATGAATATGTCAAAAGATGTGATAGTTGTGAGATAATGAGAAAACCGGTACCAGCAGATGAAATTCCTCTACAACCATAGGTACTTGTGGAGCCTTTTGAAAAATGGGCTTTAGATTTTATGGGATCTATAAATCCTCCATCTAAACAGAAAAGGTACATACTTGTTTGCAAAAATTATGTCACAAAGTAGGTAGAAGTTAAACCTATTTTATTTGAAATTTAAAATGTTGTAGTTACATTTCCTTTTTAGGATATCTTTACTCATTTTGATGTTCCAAGATAGGATATATTTACTTGTTTTTAGGATATCTTTACTCGTTTTGGTGTAACATATCAAGGTACCCAATTCACATCCAAGTTGGTATAGAAGATCATGGAGAAGTTTAAAATCAAGCACCGAAAGTCTACTCCATATCATCCACAATCCAATGGAAAAGTGGAATCCAACAAAAAAGTTCTTTAAGCAATTATTGCCAAGACTGTTAATTTTCATAGAAAGGATTAGGCAGGAAAACTTCCAGAAGCACTATGAGCATATCGAACTACATAGAGGAATACAACTGGACATAGTCATGAGCTTTTCTATGGGAAAAAAGTTTTTTTCCAATAGAATTATAGGTGGAGACCTACAAAACAACAACTAAATTGGGTCTTGAACTATCAAAACCTCAAAAGCAAAGACTAGTGAAATTGAATGAGCAAGATGAAATCCGACAAGATGTTATTCAGAAGACTAGAATAATGCAACAACAAAGATCAAAATAGCATAATAATTTTATCAAAGCTAAAAATTTCAAACAAGGTGATTTGGCTCTTCATTTTGATTCCAGGTTCAAATATTTTCAAGGAAAGTTTCAAACTCATTGGGTTGGTCCTTATGAAATTGATACTATTTTTGATAATGCAGCAGTCAAAATCAAGACTGTTGATGGTTAAAAAATTTCTTTCCTTTTTAATGGTCATATATTGATATTATATCATAAACCACTAATAAGATTAGAATTTTTCAAGTATTTGCAAGAAAATTTTAAACTTAAGTTGATCAAGAAAGTAGATTATTCTCATCACTCTTCAACTTCATTGTAATTTATTTTCAATAATATAATAAATAAATAAATAAATAAAAAGTATAAACATGAAAATCAACTATGTTGGCATGTTTATAAAAAGAAATCTAAATTAAAAAAAAAGATGTCTTGGCAGTTTATATTTTAAAAAATCCCCTATTTCTTGTCCCTATTTCCTTTTATACTTCTTTTTCTTTTAATAAATTTCCAGGTGGTCAACTATATTCATGGGATTAGTATTTTCACTGATTATTCATAGCAACAAAAATAGAAATAAAAAAGTATTTTCCTTATCAGAAAAATAATGTCTGAAAGATGACAAGAAGAAAACAAAATTCCTATCATTTTGCAACCAGGTTCGGATTCTACAATAAAAATAACATCAAGGGAAACATGGAAATAAAGGTATATAAGAATTCTAAAAGTTATATTTCATATGAGAAATTAGATTTTAATTTATGGATGAATATATCAAAAGGTTAAGGACCTTGTGAATTTGTTATATATAACCGTTATACGATATCCCCTTATCATTTCATCGCTAGATACATCAAAGTCTGATCATGAATTGAACACATAACATCGGTCCTTTGAAATCATATATGGAAAATTTTTAAGGTACAATTTGGACACAACACGATTTACTCCATCGACGCCTTACCTTGCCATCATCTAAATCTATTCCATATCCATTCCGATCATTTCAAATTCTCATTTCGCTTACTCCTTCCAAAGCCCCCATTAACCCTGTCAAAAAGCACAATCAAGGCCGAGACTTATTCTCACCATGGGAATGATTGTTTGCTCCGAACCAAATGGAAAAAAAATTATTCAAGCTTATCTGAGGGTCAAAGACAAACTACAATAGGTGGTATGGCTCCAGTTTTTCAAGAAATTCAATGGGTTTGAAACAGAAATCACCAAAGCCTTCACCCGAGCATTTGATGGAGTGGAAGTAGAGATAGGATACATTAAACTCATCCTCACAGAATCCATTGTAGCAGAGGCAATGGGACTACCCAAAAATGGATCAATTTGGTTAAAAAATAGGAAGATAAAAGAAAATGATTGGGTTCATTTCCTTAAGGAACCATGTATGGATTTGTCTATTTTCATAAAGGGTATTTCAGTCATTGTGTTAAAAGGAAAATAGAGAAATATCTTGCTAGTTATTCAGAAATTTATAACATGTGAAGGTGTATTTGGGACATTTTTATTCTACCATTCTAGGTTTATGATGCATTTTGTAGATGGATTTGAAATTAATTTTCCTTACTTTCTACTTCAAAGTTTAAATAAAATGGAATTCAACATACAGAGATAGTCTAGGTCCATAGATAACTCTCTTTACCATCATGGACTAATTAAGATTCTTATAGAAGCACATTTGGAAGATAGAGGATATAGTTGGTAGAACTTCTTAGTAAGAAATCACGTTGTAGAAGCTTCAGATAAAGAACCAAATAGTAGCGTTAAAATAAGTTGAAGAAAGTCAAACCCTAACCCTCAAAAAAAGAAATAATGGAAGAAGAAATTCACGAGAGGAATGTGACTGAAACTCTATAGGATCCATTCGAAGATAATACTCCAGTGTCCCAATATCTTGAAAAGTTTAAACAAAAAAAGGATAGAAAGGACCTTAGAAGAAAGAAATCTATCTCAAGTCAGAAAGTACATGAGGAAAAGAAGAAAACATAGGATAATAGAATAAAAAGGCAAGACATTTGAGGTTTAGAAGTGAAATTAAGGAGAAGTAAAATAATTTCAAAATTGTCAAATAAAAAATCACCAAAAATGGCAAATCTTGAAGATGAAGGGTATAATACACCACCTCATACAACTAGTCCAACAAGAAAAACTCTAGAAATTGATCCAATTCAACAAGATATTTATGATTATGTGGAATCTTGTTACACGTCATTTTTTCACCATGACATTTGACTTTTCATATGGGTCTATCACCATCCATATCATGTTCCCTTAGAAGTAAAAAATACTCATGTTCCTAAATCATGTCTTGGAAATTAGATAAAAGCTATGTAAAACCCTTAAAAGTCTATTTGCACAGCTTTTCTATCCTTTCCCTGTGCATGCACTGATGTTCCTTCCATTAGTTGTGGCGATTCCCACACTTTTTTTCACTAAAACCTGTGCAACCCCCTGAAAGGAAAGTAAAAGAAAAAAATAACTTCTAGAAGCCTAGTTGGTCGAATATTCTCCCAACTGGAAGCTTCTAGAGTCGCGCCAGTTTGAGATTTATCCCTCTACTCTTGGAGCTTATCCATTGGCTCAAGGAACTCAAATCCTTTCATGAGAGGAATCCATGCCCCTCTTGATGGAACTGAAACTACCTCCATTTTCCTATAAATTGAGCTCAAGTTTCAGGTTGAAGGGTAGATACCAATATGATTAGAGACTGATATATATAGTTTCTAAGTTGAAGAGAGTTCATAGAGTGCATACTTTCTACACTAGTGAGTTGTTGTTGATACATCTAAGTTTATGCCTTTGTTTCCATAACTTCAAGCTGGTTATTCTAGAGAGGAAGGCTTATCATAATGAAGGAGAACGATTGTTTAGGACCCATGGAGAAATATATACAACATCAAGGCATCCGGTTGTAAGATTTCTCTTTTTATATAAGATAATACTTATGGATCTATTTTTCTCATTGTTTTGTTTCTATATTTATGGGAATAATGTCAATATTTAGACTCCTTGATCACTAAGTTGGATTAGTACTTTTTTATTGTTATATATTACAGATGCTTTGATTCATTGTATTTCCTTTGATTGCAAATTATACTCATTGGAGAACTGTTTTGGAGCGACTGGATAAAAGGGCTACATCAAACGTTTGGATTTCAAGGTAGGAGCATGTCCTCTCTGCTTTACTATTATAATGATCTTAAAATAAAATTAATCTAGAGAAAGAGGTATTCAAATGGATCTTTGTTTCTAGTTACTCGCTGGAGTACTAGGGAGATTGCTCTTGTTCGCAAGATGGATTAATTCTCGTAACAAATTGGCGACCATACTAGGGATCTTAGAGCTTATTTTTCTTTGTTTGTAGTCAGTTTGAAAACTTTAGTTTTCTGATTTTGAATTCTCTGAAAGTGGTTGGGTAGATAACCTAAAGAATCCCTGGAAAAAGAAATCTTGTTGTTTTTTTTTCCAAGTATTTCCTTGCTTGCGCGGTTTTCTTGTAATATCCCGATTCAGGGATTCAGCAATACATAAACTGTATTGTGGTCTTGAAATGATGAATAAGCTTAAAATACGTATGAGAAGCACATATACATAAATGAGAGCTACAACAACAATTTAGATTTCAGTTCATGATCAAGATAGTGGGGAAAATCAGCTATTTCAGCCCCAAAAACGTTATTCCAAATAGATAGCATAATATTAAGGGAGAATAATGGTTGGATACTTTATCTTATGCTATGTGGGACTTCCACCCAGAAAATATATTTTACTAAGTTAAATAGATCTCTTGGTCCCGGTGCAGCTCAAAAAGGCCAGCTCAAAAAGGCCCAAACCCCATGACTTAGCTAATGCAGACATTGTTGCAGATTGCACAACATATTTTTAGAAGGGTTTATGTAGAAAATAATGAAATAAGTATGATATAGATTTTACATTAACCACACAGCAAATAAATGGAATTTTAAACACTTATACAGTAGAGACAAGACTCCTAGCAAGATTTCCGGCAAAATGCATGAAATAAGCAATACTGCAGAAAATAACGTAGTTGCTGCAACTATGTATTAATATTGGCTGAAAAAATCATATAATGGTTGAATAATACAAAAATAGGGCCAAAGGCCTCTCTAATAAAACTCTCGAAGGGAAATAGGCATCTCCTCCTCAAGAAATAGCATAAAATCAAAGGATGCAACATTGTTGTTGCTGCCTCTGCATGAAGGATGTAGTTTTCTGAAGGAGATTGTGTTGTAGCTGAATATGAATGAATGGACCCAAGAAAAATACTGAAATGAAGCTCAGATCCTTCTCTCTTGATCCCTTAAGCAAGTTGATCTAAAGAGAGGATGGAATTCCTACACATGAATCCCTTGCACTAAGCAGTGCAGCAACTCCGGCTAAATAGGTGAAGTATGCAATTGTCTCCAGACCAAGAAAGCTGAATACATGAATGAATCCCCTTTGATGCTATTCCTTCCCTTTATCTTTGGTGAGCCTCCTCACCCTAGACCCCACACAAAGTTGAGGTGACTTCTTCATGGAGCTTCCTCTTTCAAAACTGTGCTGCCCTAGCTTGCTTCCCTCCTTTTTCGGCTGCGCTGTTCACTTGGTCAACTAATCCACCTCTGATGCCTCTTTCACACTAGGGATATTCAATCTAGTTTACATATGTGTGCCTTAGGCTGATCCTTGTTCACATTGAACCGGTTTTCTTAGGTGATCTCTTCCTTCTCAAGAATGCATGTTGACTTAGTCAAACTTGACTATGTCCTCATCTATTTTGCCCATGTTCACACTTGTAAGTGTAAAATTCAGCTCCTGAAGTGATCCCCTTCATTATTAAGGTGGAAATTATTCATATTTTTAGTATTCATGGGCTTCCTTACCCATTTATTTCTCTCCTAGGTGAAAGTAGCAAAATATAATGTTCCAAATTGCTTGTTGCAAAATTGGGAACATTACAGTCCTCCCCTCCCAAATGTTGCTTGTCCCCAAGAAATTGCAAGGATAAGACTGAATATTATCCTCTCCTCCCATGTAGCAACCTCATATGAAGCAATCCTCCAAGGATCAAGGTGTTGTATCATCAATATATCTCCAAGTTGCCTCTCCCGAGTGTGTAAGCTATCTAAATAGCTGACATTATGTATCTGTAGAACATCCATGGAAAAAACAATGGGCTATTTGAAGATCCTTTTGAAACATGGGGACTGATATAGATTGGGACTCATCATCCCCATTTGAATCCCTCCTCCCCAAGCTATCAACCAAAACGAATGAGTCACCCCCCAAAATGGTAACTCATGCAAATCATCCTCCACCTGAAGCTCCGGCAAAGTAGGTGGGTTGAAATTCTGATCATGGTAGACATAGTAGCCTACCCCATGCTGATTTCCTCTCCACTTAAGACAAGTGTAAATGATTTTTTGATCTTGGGCTGCCATCATGTTGCCCTCAAATGACAAGAAGGAAGCTAGACCTCCAAAGGTCCCTCTCCCAGCGCTGTGAATCAAGCTGGTCCGAACCATCTCATACATGATGGATAATAAATCATCATCATAAAGCCTCCCATCCATATCATGGCCCTCCTCATACAGAAATAAATGTTTTTCTTTAGAGGCCATGTATTTTCCCATGCTCCCCTTAGAGCATGTAATGCAGAAAGTTTGGGAATGCTCCTCCCCCAAGAACACATCCACTCCATGTGTTCCTCCTCCAATCATGCTCCTCATACAGGCAAGAATAATATGAGCACATAGGATAATTATCAACATCATAATGATAGAAATACTGAAGGTTCTATGTAGTGCTGGAAGGTACCAATAGTCTCCCAAGTGGTCACAGCGCAATATTCCCCAGTGCAGCTTCAGATAATGGTATGGAAAGTTGTCTCTTGACAAATGGCTTGCTGTATAAGTCACCACACCCACTAGTAGATAGTATATTACTGAATATGTCAACTGAGCACACAAGAAGTAACAAAACACTTGCCCCAAATCATATAATAGATGATTGTCTCCATCATAATAGCTGGCCAAAAATGGTCCATGGAGCCTAAAGAGAAATTTGTCCCTTTGTAGAGCAATGCACTGCAAGGACATGGTAAGAGTATACAAATATAGTGTTGAACAATCAATAAGTCCAACAATAGAGTTCTTACCATGAGATAGAAGCAATATGGTGACAATATCCATAGATGAATCCTCCATATTGATATGGCAAACCCATCTGAAGAGGAATGAGCCAACTCATGCTCCAAAGTGACAGCGCTGCTGGCCTATGCAAATAAGATCCTACCAACTCATAAGTCCATTCTCTGACATGCCTGATGTCAAAGACTCCTCTCATAATGTTTCCATCTCCTCCTATTGCAACATCATGCAAAATGTGAGAGCAAATTTTCCTTTGCTCTCTCTCAATCCTCCAAAACAACAGACGTTTTTGTTGCCCCGGTATACCTCCATCATCTAACTCATGTGGGGAAAACATAATGATCACATCATCATAATTTATCCACACTCCTTGCTGTCCCATGATGCAAGTACTCTGCCAAGTAGTCTCCTCCCACATACCCTTGGGGAAAGGATGTGTCTCATGATGGCCAAACTCTCTCAAGAGTAGCCAACGCAGTTTTGCCTCCTGCTGCCCGGTATCATAGATTTGCAAGTAGCTCTCCATATCCTTGCTCTTTATCCACATCCTTTCATCCACTGATGGATGCCTCCAATCATTCTCCATCTTGGTACTCCTCCAAAGGAGACTACCAACCTCCCATAGCAGATTTTTCTCCTTGCATTTCATGGGATACTGAAATGCAACTCCTTGGATATCTCTTAGAGAATATCTCATGTTTATGGCCATATTGAATCCATCAAGACCCAAAGGTGATAGAGGCAAAGCCCTCTCACTGCTATTGTTTGACAGCGCTGATAGCTTCTCCCATGGTATAGTTGTTGCCTCATACTCCATCTCAAGGTTCATGATTCCCTCCAAAGGATCACACTTCAACCTCAAGGGCTGAGTGCAACTCAACAAGGGTCCAAGAGACTCGATGGCTCATTTTTTTCTTGAACCAATCAAGTCTGCACAGTGCAGTGCAATATTGCTGCTCTTCCCCAGCAACAATGTTTGATCCTGAGCCATATAAAAACATATTTCCACAACTTTTAGAGATATTTTCTGCAATAAGTAAAGGTGGAAATCTTCCCATACCTTGGTGAGATGTGGGAACCTCTTGTAGAGCTGCAAAGGCTCCTCCATCCAATGTAATGCCTGTCCCAACTGTTGATGTAGAAGGCTGCTCTTCCAAGGCTATGACAGCGCTGATACTTGTCTCTTCCCATGGTGGTGTGGACCCTTTCTCCACTGATCTCTCTTCATCAAAAGTTCTGATCAGCTCTTGAGTGAACTCAGAAAAATAATTCACTCTTGTGTGGCTTAAATGATTGCACCACCAAGTATTGGCTTCACCCTCTAGGTGCAGCGCTGCAACTTCTGTTGCCTCCCTCTCTACCATTCGATGAAGTAGGAAGAATGCCTAAATATTTCTTGCCCAAGCTCTATCTATAGTTGACCCATCAAATGTAGACAATAGGAACCTATTGCCTTTGATCTCTCCTTTGTTGCAAGATCTTCTTTCTTCTCTCAGTTGAACAAACTGAGGAGAATCTAGGGTCTCTTTGGAAGCCCTAGGTTGACACTTGTATTCTGCCAAATACCCACTCAGGATTTCATGCTGTAAGTGGTATTCTTGCTCTTCACTTCCTCTATAAGAACAGGAAGTGCATGCATTGTCTTCTGCTTCTTGAAACCTTCTAGAGGTCTCACTGCAACTTTCTCCTCCTTGAAACCCTCTTGGAGTTTCAATGCGTTTCTCTTCTTCTTTCTTCTTAGATCTGAAAATGGATGAGAGTAAGCTCATCCTCTCCATAATTTTTATCTCTTATTTTCCTCTTTTCTTCTCTGATAGCTTGATCTCACAGGCTGTGCCAGAGATCATGCTCTAATACCACTGTAATATCACAATTCAGGGATTCAGCAATACATAAACTGTATTTCGGTCTTGCAATTATGAATAATCTTAAAATATGTATGAGAATCACATATAAATAAATGAGAGCTACAACAACAATTTATATTTCAGTTCATGATCAAGATAGTGGGGAAAATCAGCGATTTCAGCCCCAAAAACGTTATTCCCAATAGAAAACATAATATTAATGGAGAATAATGGTTGTATACTTTAGCTTATGCTATGTGGGACTCCCACCCAGAAAATAATCCGAAAAAAATCTGTTTTACTAAGTTAAACAGATCTCTCAGTCCCGGTGCAGCTCAAAAAGGCCCAAACCCCATGACTTAGCTAATGTAGACTTTGCTGCAGCTTGTAAAACGTCTTTTTCAGAGGTTTTATGCAGAAGATAATGAAATAAGTCTGATATAGATTTTACATTAACCACAAAGCAAAGAAATGAAAGTTTAAACGCTTATACAGTAGAGACAATACTCCCGGCAAGATTTCTGCAAAATGCATGAAATAAGCAATACAGTAGAAAATAACGCAGTTGCTACAACTCTATATCAATATTGGCTGAATAAATCATATAATGGCATAATAATACAGAAATAGGGCCAAAGGCCTCTCTAATAAAACTCCTGGAGGGAAATAGGCACCTCCTCCTCAAGAAATAGCATAAAATCAAAGGATGCAACACTGTTGTTGCTGCCTCTGCATGAAGGATGCAGTTTTCTGAAGGAGACTGTGTTGTATCTGAATATGAATGAATGGAACCAAGAAAAATACTGAAATTAAGCTCAGATCCTTCTCTCTTGATCCCTTAAGCAAGCTGATCTAAAGAGAGGATGGAATTTCTACACATGAATCCCTTGCACTAAGTAGTGCAACAACTCTGACTAAACAACTGAAGTATGCAATTGGTCTCTAGACCAAGAAAGCTGAATACATGAATGAATCCCCTTTGATTATATTCCTTCCCTTTATCTTTGGTGAGCCTCCTCACCCTGGACCCCACACAAAGTTGAGGTGACTTCTTCATGAAGCTTCCTCTTTCAAAACTGCGCTACCCTAGCTTGCTTCCCTCCTTTTGTGACTGCGTTGTTGACTTGGTCAACTAATCCACCTCTAATGCCTCTTTCACACTAGGGATCTTCAATCTAGTTTACATATGTGTGCCTTAGGCTGATCCTTGTTCACATTGAATTGGTTTACTTAGGTGATCTCTTCCTTCTCAAGAATGCATGTTGAATTAGTCAAAATTGACAATGTCCTCATCTATTTTTCCCATGTTCACACTTGAAGTGTAAAATTCAACTCCTGAAGTGATCCCCTTCCTTATTAAGGTGGAAATTATTCATATTTTTATTATTCATGGGATTCCTTACCCATTTATTCCTCTCCTAGGTGAAAGTAGCAAAATCTAATGTTCCAAATTGCTTGTTGCAAAATTGGAAACATTACATTTCTGTAGCAAACAGTGCGGAAACCTGGGAAACTTTTAGTTCAATCCAATTCACATGCGCACTGTATTCAACTGATAAGCTATGCATCCCATAGAAAATTTTGAAAAAAATAATTTTCTCTTTTTTAGAGCCAGATAACCTTATTCTTCAAGTTTGCCCTGATCCATCTTAGTTGTCAAATCTTGTGTGAGAACTTATTTTCAACAAATTTTGAGTTTTTTGTGATTTTTCATCCTATTTTCATTTTACAAGTTAAGGTTTTCCCTATTTTATTACTTTTTTATGTGGAATATACTTTAATTTGCCTCATCTTACTGGTTTTATGATTTTGTCTTCTTGAGCTATCAGGATTGTAGCCAACCTTACCTTTATGAATATTTGTTCCCTATTCATTTGCAAACCCGGAAGAGATTCTAGCTCACTGAAGCCTAATTCAACACCAATTACTCTTGGATGATTTCTTTTTTGTTGAGATGAGTGGAAACCTTCTTAGTCTGATCACAACTAAGAGAAATCATCTTCCACCATTCATAAGTATCCTAGTTAGAATTCAGAATTAGAATTTTGTTTTGATTTTGAAAACTATGCTTTTAGAGTTTTTAGAAATTGTTTTCTATTGAGAATTGTTTTTTTGTTATTGTAGTTTTTTATTTGATTTTTCACAGAATTTCATTCAAAAAGAGAAATTGATCATTCTTGAAAATTTAGTTCTTGATGAAATTGTCTTCTTTTTAAAAAAGATTTTGTTTATGGACAAGGAAGTTTGTATTTTGAAAATAGATAAATCTCTCAACTTTCTCCTAAATGGAGTTCATTGAAAAGAAAGAGTTGATTTCTCATATAGATGCATTTAGATTATTTTGCGTCGGGTCACAACATCATCAAAGTTTCAACTCCATATCATTTGTGTTAAATAACAGCCAAATCAATACAGTGCCTAATAAAATCAATTTAGATATTTTTACATTTTCTAGGACTCATTCCACGAACATAGATGAGGCTAGTGTTTTGGAATAGGTTGTAATAAAAATTCCAAAGCAGTTTAAATAAACAAGTAGAATCTTGCGGTAGGGAAATCCAATTGTTGCATTTGTACTTTGGGAAGCTCTTCTTAAAATAATCAAGCACGAGATCATGTCAAATCTAGTGAGGTAATCATACCTATATCATTGGAAAAGATAGAAGATGTGCACATAATATAAACGGTAAACCTCAGATTAGCCATTGTCGAGGAGCCTGGGGTCACTTATTGGAAAACCTTAGATTTACCATTTCAAGGAGCCTTCAAGGGAATTAAGCTTGATACTCTGCCCTTGCGTGTATATCAGATCGTAGATTATTCCCCCAAGTGCATTTCTCTCCGTTGGTGACCTTAGTGGCCATAATATTTAGGATTTTTCCCAAGGTGACGGTGGAGGGAAGGTCCCAATGTACCTGGAACAGACGTTGGCTAGAATCACTTGGACTTTCTGGAGGGTACTCTTCACTTCAAGATGGTATAAGTGGAGGGACTTACACCAGACTGTTTCATTAAGTAGGTTGTTGGGGTAACTATTCCAACCACCAATTTTTCCACATTAACTTCTGCGACGTTGGATTTCATCACCAACTAGTGTTTTTAGTGTGGAAATATATTGTTTGTGTGTGGTTTGTCTCCTATATTTTCTAGGCGTGTGTTCAAATTTCTTGTTTTCTTAGTGGCCTTAGGTCTATTTTTTTGAAACATTTTTGATTTCGTGTGTTAAATATTAACCGTGGCTGAATTATCGAACCACTCCCATAGAATACAAGGGAAACCCCCTGAGTATACAGCAAGTCAATTAGAAAATATTAAATCTGAAAGAGGTCAAAAATCAGAAACGGGGTCTACTGAATAAGAGGAAACATCTGTAATAATACATCCCAATTAAGAAATAAATAAATCTCAGACAGTAGGAAGAAACCAAGAACAACCAGAAATTTCAGAGTTAATCGTAGTTGAGTCTGCAACTGGTGAACTATCAGATACTCAACTTATTGAACCCGAAATATCTGAGCCTGAATCTGAATCTACTTCATCTAAGTCAACTTCACAGTTCATAGCCCGAACCCCTGGTCATTCTCGTTCACCTCGAGTGAAGATTCGCACTACTGAGAACCTTGCTCCTAGCCTGATTAGTATCGAAGAGATTACGGACATGGAAGAAGAGATCGCAATTACTTTGCGTCAAGAATATTTAGATCTAAGGTATAGTGAAACGATTTACCCTTACATTCCTTTTAAACTGGATCCTTGGTATCAACAATTTACTGACTTTCTACATAGTACTAGTCTCAATTATTCGCAATGTCACATTCCTTTTTACTCCATACCCAGATGTAGCTACATGTCTTCATCAAGCATGTCAGGTGATTCATCCATGTTTTCTTCATTGCCAGAAACGTTTTTGTATGGTGGTCCATCAGTTCCTACTGGATACTAGTCACTCTCTGGTACTTTCTCAGGAGCATCTCCCTCTTCTGAAAAAATTACACAACCAACTGGTCTTAATGAATCTAATACTGAAAACTTGACAATGGAACAAGTCTATGTGATGAGCGGAAATATTCCTTCAAATGACCCTCAAGGTAGCAATTTACCGCTTGGGGGGCAGTATACTCCTCAAGGAAAACCTATTCAAGGGAAGTACCCTATGCTAGTGACACAAACTATTCAAAGAAAACTACTCCCCCAAGGGCAACAGTTCTATCAACATCAACCGTCCTTTCAAGGAGTCCAACCCTTTACTGGAATTTATCCGGAAAATTATCAAACTTACATTCCAATACCTCAAACCAATTATGGTCAACCTTATGCACCACAACCTTTAATAGGAGCTCCTTATCCTGGTGTTAATACAGTGTAGAATCCATCGTTGAACCAAAAAAAATTTCAACCTACTGTACAAGTACCTTATAATCAACCTGGTCATCTAACTGGTCAACTTGGTTATACCCAAGTCCAGAAACCTGCCCAACCCACACTTCAAATTTCACCTCAAGTGTCTACACCTAGTAGTCAGCAAGCTGGTCTGAGTATGCCAAAAAAATCCTGTCCAATCTGCTATGAAAACTTATGTTCAACAACCAAGTATGCTTATCCCTGGAGTTTGCCAAGTCTCAGTTGCTACAACCCTTCAAACAATGGCATCAATTGTATCACAGAAAATCCCTCAAGTCATTGCTCATCAGTTTGGACCTATGGTTCAGTCTACTGTTCAAACCACTGCAGGACAACCTGGTGCAACTACAATTCCAACAAGCCAACCTTTTCTGGGTTAGTTTGTGAATCAACCTTTTCAAGGGCAGTTTCAATATGGACCAACAAGCCAAAATCTAGCCTACAAAGGTCAACCATACCCTGGTTATACATATCAAATACAAACTCAACCTTAGTTTGGTATTGTATCCATGGATACCCCGGAGGTATTCCAATCCCATGTGCATAGGCTATTCTAGGTTATCCTGGATAACCTCCTCCAGCTACTAGTATTTTTCCTCAAGGTTATCAATTTTCTCAACAATACCGTAACCATCGGTTACCATTTATTGCAACTTTAGACTCGCTAGATTTTTTGCACCTCATGAATGATCTGATTTATTATCTTCTGTTTTGGCTGGAAATGCCAAATAAGTTTCCCAGTGATATACCTAAGTTTCAAGGAAAATCAGGAGAAGACCCCTCAAACCATGTGATGAATTATCATATTTGGTGTGCATCCAACTCCTTAATCGATGATTCCATTCGATTGAGACTTTTTCAAAGAAAATTGATAGGCTTAGCTGAAAAGCAATATATTGAATTACCATGTGGCTCTTTCAATAATTTCAACGCATTAGAAATGAATTTCCTAACTCACTTCCAGTTGCCAGTCCATTATGAAAACGACAAAGTACTCTTAACTTCATTAAAATAGAATTCATCTACATACATTTCAGAGCCATACATGAATGGGGATGTAGACGATGTTTAGTGAAGTTTTTCATTCTGGATCAAATTTTGGCAGAATGGTTCATTAAATCACTACTTACAAAGATCACTGAAGACATAGCCAAGGGAGGTGTTGTTACAGAAGAACATGCCATAGCTCAAGCATAGTACTTAGACCTTGTATACACACATTCTGGTACTCTATATGAAAAAAATCCTGACTTACCATGCCCAGGTAAAATTACTGCAACTCCTTCTAGTTCTCATTCTGCAGATGGTGTAATTGGTACAATTAGTGCTATGAAGAGTAAGAAGAAGTCATCTAAACCTACTTCTCCCATAATAACTTTAGCAGATTCACCTAAAGGAGATTCTTCCCTTGAAACTTCTGTCGACATTCATGTTGTAGTTCATCCACGACTAAAGCTAAAATTGACAATAAGAAAAAAAGAGAGAATAAAAATAAACAAAATACATCTCCTAAAGAGAGAATAGAAAAAATTGAACCAGCTGATGAAAAGCGGAAACCTCGTTATCCTTGTCTTATTTGTGATGAGGATCACTATACCAAAGGGTGTCCCCATCAATCCGAGGTATCCAAATTTGTCAAAGGTTCACCCACACCTGCTATCTTGAAGTATATTTTTCCCTCTTAATATTGTAAAATGATCAGATCTTCTTCCAATTTATCGGCAAATATTTTAATGATGTCTCATGTCATGGTTGGGACACGATCTCAAGACTATGGATCTAAGAGTCCTGTAACTAGTAAAGAGACCGAATATTTTGGTCAAACACTACCCATACCTGCTTCATTTTCCTAACCGATTCAAATTGAGAAACCTAACCATGATTTAGTGATTAAATCATCTGCTAAAGGTGTAGTTCAAAAATCAGCTTTCAATCCACATGCGAGAGCTGCTTAGAATCACAACATTGTTGAAGATTTGGCGATATACCCTTTAGAAATATCAGATTTAGAAGTACTAAAAGCATGTCTAGCACAAAGGAAATTACTAGTATCAGCTATCGGAGCTATTGATCCTCATGACTCGAACAAAATGGTCTTTGATCTTGAAACTTTTGTACCTAGACTCCCTCATCAATGGCTTTTCAGAGTCCAGTATTAGTCAAATAAAGATGAGTTTTTCATACTCTAATTGATGAGGGGGAATATACGTGTATAATGTTGTTAAATTGTTAGAAAACCCTTGGTTCTCCATCACTTAACGAATCATCGACTATCCTTGAAGCCTTTGATGGAAGAGGTTTTCATCCATACTAAATACTCCAGGATCTTCCTATTGAAGTAGAAGGAAAAATCGTTAACCTAGAGGTGGAATTTGTTGATGTCCATCTTGATTACAACCTTCTTTTGGGTCGTAGTTGGTCTTACGCAATGAATTTTGTTGTTTCATCAATATTTCGAGTAATCATGTTTCCTCACAAAGGAAAGATTGTTAAAATCGATCAGTTGGCATACTTCTCTTCAGACCCTTCTTCTATAGATAGCATTCAACATGTTGGAAAATTGGTTATCCCATACGAAGATGTTGGGGTAGGATTAATGAAGGATTCCACTCTCATGGGAACTTTCGCTATACCCCCACCCAACGTACCACGAAAAATTTCCAATATCAATATGATATCATCTAACACAATACCATTTGATGAAAAATGGACTGTGCCTTCAGAAAAGGAATTGGAATCTTACAACGATGAGACACCTTTAAGTCCTTTTGAATCAGCATATGTAGTAGTACAATCTTATTTCGACACCCCATCAACTTTTCCTGATCAAATTAATGTTATCAGCGAAGAATCATCTTCTCTATCGAGCTCAACCTTGACTTCAATTTCATATCCCTTTCAACATGTATTTGTAACTGATGAAAGTATTCAGAAAATTTTTTCATCGGATGAATTACCATGGGATGATCTACATCATCGATATTCTTTTTTTCCTAAACTTGAAAAGTTTGAAAATTATTTTTCATCTATTTTTACAATTGATTATGTCAAGGAACCACATAATCCCACATCGATTACACATTCAGATTCTGAGACAAATTTGGGAAATATATCTACAATAGTTCCTATTGACATATCAATTAAACCTAGAATTATTGAAAACATTCATATAGGTGCTTCTTGTTCGATGGAAGAGATTAACATTTACAAAGCCCTATTTCAAGAATTCCGAGACATTTTTTCCTAGTCTTACGAAGAGATGCTAGGTATCGATCCTAAGATTGTAATTCATGAAATTAAGACATACCCGGATGATAAGCCTATAAGACAGAGATTACGTCCAATACATCTGCGGAAATTTGCAACAATCAAAACTAAAGTTGAGAAGCTATTATGAGCAAGATTTATTTATCCTATTCCTCTGACAGATTGGGTATATAGCATAGTTCCTGTTAGGAAGAAACAAGGGACTATCAGAGTATGTGTCGATTATTGGGACATTAACAAGGTGTGTCCAAAAAGACAACTTTCCTATGCCCTATCTCTATCAAATTGTTGATTTTTGTGCCGGAAACGAATTATTCTCATTTATGGATGGTTTTTCTGGCTATAATCAAATCAACATACTCCCTGCCGATCAACCTAAAACATCGTTTATATGTCCTTCGAGAACATTTGCATATTGCAAGCTACCTTTTGGACTAAAAAATTATGGTTAAACTTTTCAAAGAGCTATGTCTTACAATTTTCATGATATCAAACATATTGTACAACCTTATCTGGGTGACTTACTTGCTCATTCTTTACGCAGAAAAGATCATCCTATGCACCTACGAGCTATCTTCATGAGATGTAGGAATTACAAAATTCGTTTGAATCCACACAAATTTGTTTTTTGTGTACAATCAGGATGATTACTTGGGTTCATCATTTCAAAATATGGCATTTTTGTCGATCCATCGAAGGTTGAGGCTATCATCAACTTACCTCCTCCTTCCACTCTTCTCCAACTCCAGAGTCGAGGAAATGCCTACATTCGCGGCTTATGGAAAAACTGCATCTACATTCATATACAATGAAGTGATTGCTCGGTTCGGTGTCCCTCAAGATATTATTACGGACCATGGGAGCCATTTTCGAAATATTATGATGACCGAAATTTCTGATCAACTTGGCCTACACCATGATAATTATACCCCATATTACCCACAGGCTAATGGTTAAGTTGAGGCCATCGACAAGGTTTTAACCACCATGATTAAATGGATTGTTAGGACTTATAAATATAATTGGCATACCATGTTATTTTTGGCATTATGGGCATACCATACCTCTATAAAAACTGCTACAGGGTTCACTCCTTTTCAGCTTTTCTATGGTTTAGAAGTTTTCTTACCCATTGAATGTGAAATATCGTCACTCAAATTAGCCATTGAATTGTTACCAGCTACCTATGAAGAGGAGAAATGCTTTCTATACCTAGAAAAATTAGATGAGACTCAGCGCACCACTGCATTGGCTATCAAAGCTCAGAAGAAACATGTTAAAGCTCAGTATGAACAAAGTGTTAACCCGTGCATTCATTCGGAAGGTGACATAGTTTTAGTATATGATCAAGCTAACAACAAGCTAGGCATTGGTAAATTTGAACTGATGTGGCATGGTCCCTATATTTTCAAGTGTGTGCTTGCAAAAGGAGCCTATAAATTAATTGATTATGACGTGGTCTCTTTAGATAAACCTAGAAATGGTATTTATCTTAAGATATATTATTCATGACTTTTCATGTGAAGATATCACTTGTATAATAATTAAATTTTAGAACAATGTGCCTTAGATTAGACAAGTGTGCCTAGATTAGTTTTTATTGTTACTACTATCGCTGCTTATCTTGATTACTTTTGATATTGCAAATGTCGACATCCCTTCAACTTACATTAGTTTTTCTGATGGCGCCTATCGTAGTACATGAAAAATTTCTTCCGCGGCTTGGGTTATCTATTCACCCACCGATGGGCTAGTTTCTATTCATGGGATATGCCTTAGTCAAACAAAGAACAATATTGCAGAATATAGCGTAGTAATTGAGTTATTATCTGATGCCATTACATTTTATATTTGATGTTTGATCATTAGGTTAGATTCGCAACTCATTGTATTACATTTAATCATAGTTTATGCTATTATAAATCTAGTGTTGTTAAGATTGTTTTTGAAGGTTTTGACTCTTGGAACGACAATTTACTTATATCGAATATCAACACATTTCAATAAATTTAAACACATTGGCTGATGCATTAGCTAATCGAGTTTTAAATAAACATCTGTAACATTAACAAAGTAAATCAAAACAACATCCAATCCATGTTAAACAAGATACTCAGAGAATGAAAGTAGTAATATCATTTGGATAGATAATTTTGTATCCAAAAAATATTACATCATCTGTGATCATAGGTTCAAACACCTTATGATCTAAAAGATATTGATGCAAAAAAGAAAAATGTCGATCTACATTGAACATCAGCTATCCATGACGATGGTCATGATAACAAACTATATCATGTGCCACCTTGTGTGGAAATCTCCTGAGTGGACCTAGAACACCAATCACATGTCTCTGGAGCCTGAGAGGGATATCATCACTTCCTGTCTCAGGAATATCAATGGTAAGCCACTCAAGGTTATGCTCCATCTCTTCCAAGATCTCTGCTGCATCATCCTGTGGAGGTGCTATGGGTTGTGCCTCTCTCCTGTCAAAGCGACGAAGCACTGCTAGTTGTTTCAAACCGACATCTACATTTAAAATTTTTGTTAGTATTGGATGATAAAAAATAAAATAAAAATTAGATTAAAAACTTCAAAATGATTAACTAACCTGTCTCATCCCACTATGCCCCTAGTGGAAAGGATGTTTCAGGATCACTTATATAGTCCATTCTTGCATAAGAAAAATCTTCAATAGTGAAGATTTGGTTTCTGAGCCACATGAAATAAGCTAGAGTGAACCGAAACACTAAACCACCCTCGCCACCATGGCAAGCAGGGAAAATTTTAAGGATGGAAAATTATTTTGAAGTTTAAAAAATTGGCGAATATCACTGGTACCTAATATCAAAAATATAAAATTTGGATTGATGTATTTGTAAAATTACTGAAATTTATAATGATTTAATATATACTCTCTATATAATGTTGGAAATTTTTAACATAAAATAAATTTATATTGTAAAATTTGGGTGAATAATTTTTATAAAAAGAGGAAATTGGAGAATCTTTTTTTTGGAAAAATCATGGAAAATTAGCCCACCTGCGAATATTAGCCCCTAAAATTTTCCATGATGGCAAGCCATCAATGCTACCCATCGCACCATACCAGGTTCCTGAGGACTTCCAGGATCCACTAGAATTAGTTGAGGAGCGAGGAGTGGGATCCTCTCTAGAGCAAATGAGATAAGAATGGCACCGTATCCGAAGTTTTTCAACTTCCGTTTTTTTGCTCTAGTTAGTTGGCCTTTCATATTGGCCAATAATCCTTCACTCCAGTTGAAGAATGTCCCTCTAAAACACTCAACTACAGTTTGAATTTGTGCTTTTGTAGCCACATGAGGAGCTGAAATCCCACATAACTTGGTCCCTGTGAATGATATGAATTTAAGTTCTAGTCGCAAGACGGTTTTGATATCTATGTGATTGTCCTTTAACTCTGAATTATTTATACAATATTGAGTCTTGTAGCTAGCAGTGGGAAGACCTCCTTGTCTATTTCCAAATAAGGAAATGTTTCTCCCTTTCTGATTTAATCCGGTAAGGAAGTGTATGTCTTCTGTATCAATCTCAAGCCAGTGGTCACGAATTATGAAACATTGATCTTGCACGTTCCATGCATTCACAAGCCAATTCATCATCTCAACTTGTGCCTTCATGCCCTAAATTGACCATAACTTGTACAACCCACAGTTTTTTAATGCACGCATGGTTGCTTGATCTTCCATGGCTTCATTATCCATGAGCTCATGTTCTTTTTCCTGCCATTCCAACATTATTAAAAGGCCTACAAATCAACAAATTAAATAATTAAAATCAGTTGGAGGAACCTTGAACCATTTTTTATGAAGAAATATAAGTTTTTCAAAATCTCACGGTGCCTGCACAGGTTCTATGTGTAGACAGTGCATTTGTCTGCACGTGCTCCACAGAGAACCCGCAGAGTCCTGACAATTTTTCTTTTAAAAAATCGTCGGGTTGTGCGGTTTTCACACGGAGAAACTGCGCACCCCTGAAGGTGGATTTTGAAACATATTTTTCTCCTAAAAAGCTCCATGAAAGCTTAAAATAATAAATGAAACATATGAAAATGGAAAGGAGGATGATGTGGATTACCTGGTTCTGGCGGTTCATGAAATGAATGCTCGGTTCTTCTGATATCAACTCCGGAAGTTTTTGGTCAAAAGCTCTCTATGCAAGGTGAAAATGACTTATTTTAACTCCTTTTTATAGTTTTTAATGAATAAAATATATTATTTTATTTATTTTTTACTTTTTAAAGGTCAAATCTAAATATTTTTACTTTTTGAAAGAATATATTTATAATCGTTTTAGTTTTTGTGCAGGATACAAGATTTTGGTGAAAAGAGTTATTTTGACATCAAGTACACTTTTATCGCTTTTTCGGGTTCTGTAAAAATATGAAAAAGTGAAAACCTGGATTCCTATGTTAAGTCGTTTTCAGACCCTTGAAACATGAAAAGATCGCCAAGTACTTTACTATTTGAATTCGTTAAAGTAAATGAATAGTTGTCCGTTGAGTATAAGTTTACACCTTTTCTGGACTGAACTAGAATAATTACGAAAAAGGTATACGTTGAATAATCATGGTCAATAGAGTTCTCTCCTACATTATTTTATCCTTTTTCAGGCTTGAGAGACTAAAGTTATGAAAAAGAACAAACCATGGAGTTTACTTATGTTTTTCTTTTGACTCCCTAAAACTGAAAAACGTTGAGTTATTCTTATACTGGACTCATTAAAATTTAGCAGTACAGGACCTGTCGATCACAACAGGACCAAACCACTCCTTCTTAGGGTTTGATTTTAATACTAATATGGACTCATATGAAGGATGTTCTTACACAAATAAGCAAATGTTATCCTCCTCAAGCTTGAAAAAAAATAAAGAGGTACTCGCCAGTAATGGTGGGGGGAAAAGAGAGAAAAAGAATCTAGTTTTCATCCTTATTTTAGAAAGCAACATGTCAATCTTGAACGCGACACTTTATCACACTTGTACCTAGGTTGGGAAATCCTTTGTCTAATAGTTAATCGAACCACATTGAATTATTCAACTGGTTTCTAGGTATTAACTTTAGGTAAAATGCTGCCAAGCCATCTACAGTGTCGTTATGTGTTCAAGAGAAATTTCAATAAACCATTCATTGCAAACATTTTTCTCCTTTCATGTTGACCATCCCTGAGTTAGCCATTGCAAAAAATTTCTAAACTTTATATAATGGTTTCGTGTCGTAGGCTTTCCTGCGATGGATCACTTTCTATCGAATTCAACTCATTATCTAGAAAGTTGATCTATAATCCTATCAATACCTTAGGATCTGCATTCCCTAAAGGTAGGTTTCTCACCTTCGATGCTGGTTGGATCATTGACCTTCAATCGAATGATTCTATTAGTGTTCGAATGAAAATAATTCATTCACACCTCATGTATTGTACTGAAGTACTTTTAGAGCCATTGCCATTATTGGTGGTTTCTCTCACACTTGTTAATGGTTCACATCATCGACTGCTAATCAAGTGGTTTCTACCATGTTCTACTTCAACACAATCAATCACATGGATAGATTCGTACTAGTTTGAGAAGCGGAAATCAATACCCTGGACCTAGTTTCCACCATCTAGGCTACGATGAGTTTTATTATTCATGATGTAGTAGACTACTTATGATAGATGGATGCACCCATACTATGTCTACTTTTGATGTAATATTGAAACCATATCTATACCAAAACATTTAGTTAGATTTGATATAAGTATGGGAATTCCTACCTCAACAATGATATATATTTTCATTTAATGTTTTTAGAGGTTTTTGACTGACGTCTCCAATCCAATCCTCAGAATGATAAAGAGCTTCACTCTTCAGAAAAAATCTCAGACTTCACACTTTAGGGGGCAATCTGTTACACGTAATTTTTTCACCATGACATTTGATTGTTCATATGGGTCTATCACCATCCATATCATGTTCCATTAGAAGTAAAAAATACTCATGTTCCTGAATCAAGTCTTGGAAATTGGAGAAAAGCTTTGTAAAACCCTTAAAATTCTACCTGCACAGTTTTTCTAGCCTTTCCCTGCACATGCGTTGATTTTCCTTCCATTAGTTGCGACGACTCCCACACTTTTTGCCACTAAAACCTGCGCACCCCCATGAAAATCAAGTAAAATAAAAAACTAACTTCTAGAAGCCTAGTTGGTCAAATATTCTCCCAAATAGAAGCTTCTAGAGTCATGCCAGTTCGAGCTTTATCCCTATACTCATGGAGCTTATCCCTTGGCTCAAGGAACTCAAATCCCTTCATGAGAGGAATCCATCCCCCTCTTCATGGAACTGAAACTACCTCCATTTTCCTATAAAATGAGCTCAAGTTTCAGGTTGAAGGGTAGATACTAATATGATTAGAGACTGATCTATATAGTTTCTAAGATGAAGACAGTTCATAGAGTGCATACTTTCTATACTAGTGAGTTTTTGTTGACACATTGAAGATCACGCCTTTGTGTCTATAAATTCCTGCTGGTTATTCTATAGAGGAATTCTTATTAGACTGAAGGAGAACGATTGTTCATGACCACGAGAGAAACCTGTACAACATCAAGGCATCCTATTGTAAGATTTCTCTTTTTATTTAAGATAATACATATGGATCTATTTTTCTCATTTTTTTGTTTCTATATTTATGGGAATAATGTAAATACTTAGGCTCCTTGATCACTAAGTTGGATTAGTACTTTTTGGTTGTTATATATTGCATATTATTTGATTCTTTGTCTTGTTCTTGATTGTATATTCTACTCATTGGAGAACTGCTTTGGAGCGACGGGACAAAGGGCTACATCAAACATTTGGATTTCAAGGTAGGATCATGTCCTCTGTTCTTTACTATTGTAATGATCTTAAAATACAATTAATCTAGAGAAAGAGGTATTCAAATGGATCTTTGTTTCTAGTTATAGTTGAGTGCGGTACGATAACATACTTCGAAGGTTAATCCCTCGTAACAAATCTCTAGAGTAAAGGGCACAAGAAAAATCAAAATCTTCTCAATATAAAATGGGGGGAACTTCAACAACAAAACAAGCTTCAATAACAAAACAAGATATATATATATATATATATATATATATATATATATATATATATATATATATATATATATATATATATATATATATATATATATATATATATATATATATATATATATATATATATATATATATATATATATATATATATAAACTAGAAATTCCCTGATAGATAGCCGCACGGAAAAATAAGTACAAAAAGTTTAGAAGATTATGAATGTTGAGAACAAATTGTAAATAATTTTACACTTCTGTCACTGGTATAAAAAGAACAAGAAACTTAAAGTTCAAAAAACGTTTCTCAAAAACTGGATCAGAGGGTTACAAGGCAAAATTCTAATGAAGAAACCAAGGACCATTTTTAGAATTAAGAAGAATAAAAGAAGCACTGACCTGGATGTGTTTGCATAGGCTTCAAAGATCATTCACTAAAGGGGAGAAGAAAAAACATTTCTGAAATTTTTTGGTGCATGAGGACATGCAAAACCTTTGGTGTGGGAGAATGTTGAAGCTTGGAATTGTTCCTTTTTTACTTTACTTTTTGCCATCTGATTTTACATTTTTGTCACCATTTTACAATATTATCAACATATTCAAGGTCAAGATAAACTCTTGAAAGGTATTCATAATCGATAGTTATAATCTTTGTTTTTTAATTAATTATAACTTAAACACTCTTATAGTAACAAAGTTATTAACATTCTGCAAGTGATAATTGTTTCCATAACAAAATCCATTGTTAGATAGGTTGTAGCACTCCAATAAAGGGATGAATAATATCATATGGTAACCAATGGATACCATATGGATAACCACCTACTATCATCACTTGGAAAGCTACGCGGATTAAGAAATATCAAAGTAAAAGGAAAAGTCAACTCAAACTACGTGTAGCGATCAAGCAGAGGTAGCAGAGGAATAAAACAACATCAAGCGAGCGAGGCTAAATATTTGATTAGCATACTTTGTATATGTACATATGTATATGGATGTAAATACTGCCATGAGTTGTGTTATAAAGCTCCAATAATAAATATGGTGTCATGTCATGGTTGTCATGCTGTTATGATTTCATGTTGGTTTTCTTCTCAACAAGTTGATCATTATAAATACTGCAACGCACTAAGTTATAAAGATCCATGGGAAGTATGTTTTTATTTCAAAAATATTATTGGTTGTAGGTGTTAAATCTGAGGATGGTGTTCCCCCAAGGGGGAGGGTTTTGTAACAACCCTATTAAAATATACATGTAAAAGTTAATAAAGGAAAAATAATAACCATGGTCATGGGACATGTATTCCAAGTTGAATGTTGGGAAAACAATCTTAGTATGGGTGCTCATTTGGGTTTTTATGGCTATGGAAATTGGAAAAGGTAATGGAAAAGGCATTGGAAACACAAAGTGGAATTTATTTATGAAAATAATGTAAATTAGGAGAAAAGGAAGGTGAAAGGTTAGAGGTTTCATGTGAGGAGGAAAATGAAGGAAAATAATGGAAAATGATGAAAAATAGAGGCCTCATTGATAAAAAGGCTTCTCAGAACTAGTTCACACATTTTTGTTAGTTCAGTTTTGGGAGCTCTCAGTTTCTCTCTCACTCTCATACTCTTGGATACTTCAATTTTCCTGGAGAACTCTTGGAGGAGTGTGTCATACTTTGGATTTGGAGCAAGAAGGCAAAGGAAACACATGTAATCGCAAGAGGACATCAGGATCAACAACTACAACTCATTTTTCTTGTAGGTACTGAGTTGCATGCATGATTTCCTTATTAGTTTTGAGATGCATGGCATATGCACGTGGTTATTTGGTTATGATATGTCATTGGCATGGAGGATTGCCTAGATTGATAGTGGTTTTTCCTATCCTTGACATTTCCTAGATAGCCATGGTGTTGTGGGAGTCTTTTCCTTTTGTTTTCTAGTTGGTTCTCATGCTCCTTTGGCTATGGGTTGAGTTATTATTTCTTCGAGCCTTGGTTGTAAAAACACTCTAGATCCCTGTAAAAACTTGGGTTTAATTATTAGTCCTAGATCCTTGGTTGGAAAAATGATCTAGAGCCCTTGTGGGTTGAGTTATTAGTTATAGAGCCTTGGTTGGACAAACGGTTTGGAGCCCAACAACAATTATGGGTTGAGTTACTAGTCTTGGAGCATTGATTGGAACAAACTATCTAGAGACCTAAACAACTTAGGTAGGAACAAATCTAGTGATGGTTAGTGATGTCCGACCATGAGGTGGAATCACTAGTTAAGGGTTGAGGTGGTTGGCCTCTGGAAGCCCTGGTTCGTTTTTGTTGGATTTGTTTCATGAGATCCCACATTCATGCATGGAATATGGTACATAGGTGATTGGATGAAGAGATGTTTGGCTCAGCCAATCTATGTTCGGGTGGAACGTGGAAGTCCTAAACTTGGTTGGCCTTTGCATTCATTATTAAGATATTCTTCTACTTGGTATTTAATGGGTAAATATACTTGTTTACATGTGTTTACATGGTTGTTATATCCTTGATATTTTTGTTGGTTATATGCTGGTTATGAGTGATTTTTATTACAGTGACAATGTATGTCTCTAAGAATTTTTTGGTTAATCATTGAATGTACAATGAACTTATGGCCTGATAGATGGTAATCTAGTTATTGTGATGAGACATCCATTTTTCTTAGTGATTCTAAGATAAGTATGAGACCCCTATGCTCAGATTCATTGTTTAAACATGTAGAATGCAAATTTGTGACATGGTTGACGAAATTTCTGTCATGGATAGTGGGGGTCCAATCAATTCCTTATTCAAGTTTTTGCATTTGTATCATTGTTTCATTGTTGTTTTCCATTTCTGGAAGTTTCATGGATGTCTGGGCAGTGGCCTGAGTCCTATCCTTGAAAAAGTGGCACAAAATTAGGATTCGCTGGCACAAAAATACCCAGAAAAGTCCCCAGTCGCAGGCATGCTTTGTTGTGTGAGTGACTGGAGGGTCCTAGTCGCATGCATGCCCATGTCAAGAGAGCGATTAGGGATTTAATGCAGTAAAATGTTAGTTTTTTTCAGGGGTTGGTCACTTGGTTAATTTGGATGACTCATGGGGGTCCTGTTGCATGTGTAAAAGGTCAAGTTAGTTGTGATCCACTGGTTCCACTTCCTTAACTATCACATAGGGAGTTGAATCATATCATAGTAACCCTTCATCACATGTTTACCCCGGTTGGTCGATTGCTTGGGTAGACGTGGGAGGAGGGTGTTTTTTTCCTCATATTCAATGGGAATATTTTGTGGCCAAATAAATGGAGTCTTGAAAAGTGTATTCTCATTTCTTCATCTTGAAATGATGTCACTTCGATAATTTAAAAATGACTCCCACCAAATTGAATTAACAACGTCAAAGTACTGATATGTATCTCTAATAGGTTTTTTTAATTTGTTCCAAGAATTTAAAATAATATATATCTCTTATGCCTTTATGCATTATGGATTTCAACAATTGATTGTAATGACAACAGATTTGATGAAAATATTGGATGATCTAGAATGAACTTCAAAAATTCTAAACCTGATGACGACCTCCATTCTATAGTAGTTGAATACTTCTTGCCCCATATAAGTGTTTTCCCGTCATTTTTTTTATACAAAATTGATGTTGGAATATAATGTCAATAATATGTTCAATTCATTTCTCTTCACCATGTTATCCCAAAATAAACTTGCACATGTCAATAATTTCTTCCAACATGTGAAAATTAGGCTCAAGAATATATGGTTTATTAATACATTCAATTAATGATGAAAGCTTCCCAACATCGTTCCTCCTCAATATTATTGAAAAATAATTAAACATATAATAATTATGTTCATGGGTGTTCCCAAAAAGAATGAAACTAACATTTACCTTTTGAAAAATTCCCAATTCAACAAGTATGCTTAGATATCCAAATACAATTTGATTTTTGTTTTTACAAATAGTATTGTCTAATTACATATACAAACTTTAGGAAGATTACCAAACCAATTAGAAAACATATCATGAATTATTGTTATATTCATATTTTTATCATTAATAATATTTGGAGTTGTGAAATAAACCCTTGGACACATTTTCCCATTAAAGACCATACAACTGACCAAGTGAAATTGAATAAAATTGACATCCTATAAATTTTTTGGTATGTAGAAAAAATGTGGTAAAAGTGTTTTATTTTGGTCCATACTATCAATTATCAGACCCAAATATTTATTTGGATTATCATAACAATTATTTCAATTCTTGTACAAATTTTTCCTTTCACTTGTTTGCTGATTGTGATGCCCTTGAAGTGATTTGACAATGGAATATGCACATATCATTAAAAAAAAACTATTAATAAACACATTTTCATAGTTGATAACTATTAAATTTTAAGAAATAAAGTTGTGAATGCATACCTCTTTCTACCCCTTAACATTTTTCCCTTTTTTATTTAAGATAAGAACAAGTAATGAAAACCCCCATCCTTGACTTCTTAGGAATACAAAAATTATTGAGTTCTTTCTTCTATATCCTCATAAAATATGGCTATGTAATAAATTCATTCTCCTTTAGCACCTTCCGCATATTCTTTATATAAGTTGAAGATTTATTCTCTTGAGAAATTATATGGAATATGTATTGTGTCTCTATTTGGCATACACTCTCCTTTTTTTTGAAAATAAGTCTTGCATCATGACATTGCAATATTTGCTAATGGACCAATCACTAGTCTATGATGTACTTTTCAATAAAATGTGGAATTTGTGCTTTTGAAATCCTTAATTAAATTAAATTCGTCATCATCCTCATGAGCACCTTTGAAATTATAACTTAGAGATATTGCATTATCCTCATATGTGCCTCTAAAATTCTCATTTGGAGGACATTCTTCATCTTCCCCTTTGTCAATGGTGCTTTCATAATCCTTAGGATTTTGAATTTCTTGATTAAAATGATGAATATCATTACTTTAATTTTCATCAAACTTCTCACTAAATGAAAAATTTGACTCTCTATTCATAATGAAAGCATTCTTATTATATTCATCAATACAAATAGAGTTGTTGTATGAGCAAGAACTTGATGTTCTAGAAATAGAAACTTCACTATCACATGAATCCATGACCTTTCACAGAATATGTTGAATGATACCAATGCTATCTCTCCCAATGACAATTTATAATTTAGAAAATGAAAATTTCCGTCCAAAATTTCCATCCAAAAATTATTCCAAAACATTATAATAAAAAATTCTCTGAAAAATTTCAACCCTTCTTTCTATTTAAATTTTCCACACAAATTTTCCTTTAACACTTTCATTAAAAAGCTAAGTTATTTTAATTATTTGACATTAACTAGGTAATTGAGTTAATTTTCACAATTTATATTTTATTTTTTATCATTTAAAGAAATTTAATCTAAACCAATCTTAGCTATAAATTAATTTTCCTTAATTTTACTTTTAATCCCACACTAAAAAAAATTAAAGTAATCCACAATCTTTGTTATATATTCACTTTCATAATTTCTATTTCTCACATCACATAAAATATTACAAAGAAATTGTTAAAAACCTTGGAGCGATTTACAAAGGAGCTACAAAGTCATCGAGAAGACATTCAATGGGAGAATTTTGCATTTAAAGGTTAGTTTTCTTTCTCTTCTTACCATTTAAAACTGAATTTGGATAAAATATGTTGTTTCAATATATTTTGTTGAAAGATGTTTTTTTTTACTAAATATATATATGAATGAGGGGAAACCACAAAAAAGTACAAAATAAATTTTTTAGGGGAAAAAACAAAAAAAACCATATTGGTAGGGTTTTTAGGGAAAAAAATTAAGACTTTAAATAGAAAAAAACATGTTTTTTTAATTTTTATTTGTTAAATTCATTTTTTAGAAATTTTTTTTATTATTTTGAAGAAAAACCTTAAACTAAAAATGAAAACTTAAAAACAAAATTATATATATATATATATATATATATATATATATATATATATATATATATATATATATATATATATATAATTTTAACTCAACATTTAAAAAATCTAATTAAAAAAAAAAAAAAAAATTAGAGTACAAATTTAAAAGAAAAAAAATAAAAAATAAAAAATTTCGAATACAAGGAATAGTAAAACAATTAAAATTAACCAACTTAATTTAAAAAAATAAAAAAAATAAAAATATAATAAAAAAAGTTTAAAATAAACAATTTAAAAAAAATAAAAAATAAAAAGCAAATTTGGGCCACACAAGAAACCAAAGGGTCGTGGAACAATAGCGTAGGTTTTAACAGTGTACAGAAATTACCTGCAAACGAATTCTTAAAAAATAAAAAGAAAAAATGGCAAGAACATAAAACATAAAAAAATATACACAAATATTTTCCCTAGATCCAAAAACTGGGACAACCAGATTGATTTTTCATTATATTCCTTTCATTGTTACAATACATATTTATACATGTTGAGGCATTCATAAATCCCAATTGACTAATCCTCGATTAGAACATAATCGTAGTTCCTTTGACCAGATCTACAAAAAGTCATGGGAAAAAATCATCATGCCCAAAACAAGGTGCAAAACCCATGCACAAAACAATGGGTAGGTCCGCCCCCCCCCGCTGCGCGCGACGCAAAGTAGAGTGTGTGGGGATAGTCGTGGAAAGAATATAACACACACCCAAAAAATAGTTGTAGTGATCACAACGCTGCATTAGTCGTGGCATGGCCCTTTCGCGCCTGTTTGGTGGAGGGTCTATTCCTAGAATCGAAACTCCACTACATCGGGCACCAAAGGGTTGTGACACATCTAGTGCCACAACCAATTGGAGCTTGATGTGACCTATTATTTTTTCTATATTGTATTTTATTTTTTATTTATATTTTCATAAAAAAAATTGGCTGTTATAATTCCTTTTTCTTAACTTTATTTTTAAATTTTTTCTATAATAATTAACTTTTTAAAAATTTATAATGTAAAGATTTTTTTTAATCTAATAACAATATAATTTCCTATGATAATAAAATATAAACGTGTGTGTGTGTGTGTGTGTGACACCAAAGAAGGTATATGTCAATGCTTCTAGATCAAGGGAAACAATTACAACCTCCAAATTTGCAACTAGAACCTCTATAAATGCTAGTCAACAAAACCAAACTAATACCTAGATGATAAAAGTCAAGCATCTGACCCCTCGAAATCAATGAAGAATATTACAGAATGGAAAATGGCACCAGAGGAAAATAACATGGGTGTTTCATGGTATTATTAAGGATATACAAAGCAATAAATAGAGACACATATTTCTATATTGTGCTCAGTTTCGATATGGTGGATATTATGAGGTACTTGGAAAGGTATGAGATAGATGTTTGGTGTCATATACAGATATTGTTTATGTTCTTGTAAAACTGGCCAAGACACATGGTAAGGTTAGATATAAATTTAAAAAGAGAAATTATGACCTGATACAAGATTTTACAGAGATTTGTGAAAATGCAATGTAAAACATAATGAATAAAATTGTAAGTTTTCTTATTTATATTTATGTCTTACGCATTATTGTAAGTATCATTGTATTTTTTATAACTTATTTATCATTGAAATTTATATTTTTTTCAACAATATTTTCCTAATCCTCTTAATGTTGGAGGGAATTTATTATACAAATAAAAATATTATGGATGTGATCAACAATTTCCATACAAATAAAGAAGAAAAAGAAAGGAGAAAGAAACGAAAAATAATAGAACCTAAAACTACAAGAGTAGATACATGGGATCAGGAAAGGACTGAAATGCATCAATCTAGTAAGGCTAAATTTTTTACTTCTGAACATGTGGAATTCGAATATGAATAATATGTTGTCACTGGTGATAATGAGGTTAGAACCCTTTTTTAAAAGGAGAAGAGACATAAAAAAAAAAGAATTCCCATGGATGTTTCTACTCTAGTTGGTGACGAGAATATTTTTAATTTATAAGAAAAAATATTAAATGATATGAGGAAGAAATCAAATATTAGTTATTTTGAATAAAACATCGATGTTGGTGAACATCATGGTGAAAATCCTAAGCAAACAGGGAAATCATAATACTAGGAATTGATTTATAGGATGCTATTATTCACACAAAACAAAATTTAATTCGAAATCAATTGATAAAGAACATATTGATTTATGGTGGCCATACATTTTAGTTAAATGTCAGATAGATTTATAAACTAACATAAGGGTAATCTAAATAATGGATTAGAAATCCACACCACCTACATGTTCATAACTTGAAAAAGTTGTTTAGGTACAATCCATATGCAAATGTGGTTGACGATGTGGTTCTGGTTGATCCAATTGAATTTCCCAACAAACAGGAATTTGATATATCAAGAGATCTTGACTACAAGTATTATGTAATTGGGGGAAACCAATCTGTAGAGGCTAGAAGACAATTGATGCAATAATATCCCAATAACCCAGATTTTGAAATAATGAAATGTATAATTTATGTTGGTTTAATGGATACATAAGCAAATTTATTAGTGTGGGATCATAACACAGATAATGACTATAGGATTTCTATGAATTTCATCCAAAGGGTTAGATTTATTCATAATTAATTTGAATAAAGATGTGGTGGGGATAAGGAAAATGTTAGTCAAAAATATCAAAAGAAATGTTGTATAGAAATAGGGTGTCAAATTGATGAGGAAAATATTAATAAAAAAGGTCACAAAGCAAGTGATACATTCATTGGTATGGATAACATTTTCTAGTTAGGATTTAAAGCTAGTGAGATACGGGATTTGATTGATGAGATTTTCAACACGTGGGAGAATATTTGCATAAAAAAATCAGAAGGTTAAAAATTCTAAATCCTTAATATGTAGCAGCAGTAAGATAGGTCCTAAAAGAAAGAATCTTCTAGATGATGTGACTATCACATAACAGAGAAAAATGCAAGGCGTGAAGGATGATATACTTGTAAAATCAATATTATCTCGTGTGAAGCTAGGTGAATTATCATTGGAAGAAATGTGGTATGATTTCAAAAGAACATTTGATTAATTATTTTTATTTATTTTTGGATTATAGTTTTATTTTCAATTTAACATATTGTTGTTGGTAGTATTTATTATACATATTACTATAACATTTTTTACTTTATTTATTCATTCATAAGGTTTATATGAAAATAAAAGAAGAGGTGGATAAAATTTTGAATGAAGAGTGTTGGGATGATGTTATTCTTAGAAATATGTTGTCATTGATGGAAAAAAATGGAAAAATATGTCAAATATGGAAAATGTGGACATAGGTTTTCATGATCAAACACAAGAATAAGAATGAAGATCAACACTGGTAGAGAGTGGTGCAAATACATTTGAAGGAATTTCTAGTGCATCATATCATTTCAAGAGCACATGGAGCCAAGTAGTTGGATAACACTCAGAAATAAATTTCCAACAACATATTGAAGTTTTCAAATGGCCTCTTGGATCAAGCGTTATGATAAGTCAAAGATTACATATAAAGCAGTCATCAAGCATGGTTCCATGGCTCAAGGTTCCGCCTATTCCTTGTGTTTTGTAAGAAGTTCCTTTGACTCAAGAACCATGAAAATTTAAGTGCAAGTTCAGGACTTAGGTTTTTTCAGTCCAAGTCAGGAGGTCAGCAAGTCGGTAGGTTTCTGTTGAAATAAAAAGATATGACCCTCGACCCTGACCTACTGAGTCCTAGTTACTTTTCCCAATTCAATATATCGGGCAAGTCGAGAGGTCAACAAGTCCAGAGGTGATTGTTTAAACGATGGGAAAGTAGAAGGGAAGATTTGTCGCCATGTGTCCTCACTAAACCATAAGAAGAAATGTGTTGGGTTAAAGTGTTTAGGTGTTAATGATAAACAAGGGTTACATAATGGGTTGTTTTTCCTAGAATATCAATCAACATATAAGGGGGAGTGAAAAAACCACTAATGGTTTTTGAGAGTAGATAAAAAGGTTCCCAGGAGGATGTGTCCTGACAACAACAATGTAAAGGACTTTTACTAGCTCAGGGCAGAGCCCACCTAACATATTGACTCGATGTTAGCACCTAAAACAATTTCAAAGAGCGAGGAAAGGATAAGAATTGAGCTATCCGGTTAGGTAGCACAGTGTTAAAGAAATGTTCAGGACCCAATTTTTTGATAAAGGAAGGAAATTGCAAAACTAGGCCCCATGACCTTTTCTTTGTCCTTTTTTATAGTATACATGTGGCAACATTTGATTAGATAACAGATATGAAAAATATGAAAAGGTAGATGACTATGTCAGTAGTGACATGGCTCAATAAGGGGTAGACAAGTGGCATGCAGATTTAGGATTTTCAGGTACCCTAGTGGGCCTAATCTAAGTGACATGTGTCACCACTTAGATGGCACCACGTGGAACATATGATGTTAGCATGAAAAATTCTCCCTGACAGTACCCTAGAAGTATTTGAATCAGAACATAGTGGAATAGGAAGGTTGGCTAGGCATCGAAATGATGTAGCCATTGTCAGAGCCAACTCATCTTGGAACTGTAGCGATTGGGCACAGGTATAGTGGGAATACCCCACCAGTAAAACTCATCCCATTAATAAGATCCCATAAAATTTTAAATTTAAAGGAATGATTACGAGGAAGGTTGGGATACGAGCGACGAGTTAGCGATTGGTGGTACAACATAGAGAGAAAAAAATGAAAAAGTGTGGTCCAAACCCACCCATCCAACAACAACACAGCACCCCGCCAAAACTCATCCCATTAATAAGATCCCATAAAATTTTAAGGGAATAGTTAAGGAAAGGTTGGGATACAGGCGACAGGATGACAGTGGTGGTACAACATAGAGGAAAAAAATGAAAAGAGTATGGTCAAACCCACTGTAACAACTTAGCCTGCAAGGTAAATCCCGGAGGAATTTTAAGGGGAAAAAAGAAAATTGTCGATATGATGAAGCGCTAGGATATGTCGGCACTAAGAGGCACCAAAATAGTCACCAATGAGAATTGGGGCAGGAGGACACCACTAAAATCTCATCCTAGTCAATGAAGCCCAGAGGTTTTAAAAGGAAGCAAACAAAATAGCATTGGGATAAAGGCGCATAGGACAAGCACCAGAACAAGGTTTTATGTAGTAGTGACCAAATGCGCGCAGATATATTTATAAAGAAAATTATCCCTCGGAGGCTTAAAATCAGTTAAGCACCTAAAAGACAAAGGCAAAGTACATGGAATGAGGATTTATGGCAGAAAGGAGACAAGGATCCAACGCAAAAGGGGCTAAAGGATACTATTGGTGGGAAAAATAGTTTAAGTGTTATAATTGGAAGTTAAGCTAAACTTAAGAGACAATTAATTATAGTAAAGCCCTGTTAAACCCTATAAACTGCCATAATAACTAAAATTTACAGTTTAACATACTGTTTGAGCTCAGAATAGCAAGAAAGAGGGTTTTAACTTGAAATACACATTCAAAATATATATTGTGAATGGAAGGAAGAAAAAATTACTAGGATCATGCAAAGATAAAAGTCAAGATAACTAAAAAGAAAGGAGGCTAAAAATGTCAAGCCAAATTCGTCATAAGTAGAATCGACTGAGGAATTATGCAAGTTATTTACAAGAGTTTGGGTGTAATACTTGGTGGTGAAGTGAGGTGCTAGTGTGATGGTGTACTTCTCAATAATCGGAGATTTCTAAAGGTGTGTTGGAAAATTTTCTTTATTTTTTAAACAGAGTGGCATTCATGGTTCCAATTTGAAAATGGATGAAAGATGAATCATTGATTCCAAGCAAGTTGTAGCTTGCAAATAAAGAATTTTATCTCATTATAGTAATGGTTGGTAAATATTTTTGGTTGTAGCTCCATTCAATTGTAGCTGATAAATAAGGGAGTTGTAGCTTCCTATTGGTTGTAACTACAGAAATTTGTAACAACAAGTTGTAGCTTACCTTGTGAAGGAATTGAGGAACATTTTGGATAATTTTTTTGTTTCTTATGTTACTAATATTATTTCATGGCATTCTCATGTGAATGAATTATTTATGGTGTCATAATATCATCGATTAAGTTAAGGGAAGTTTTTAAATTATTAAAATTCCTACAATACTAATTCACCACCTATGCCCTCTTAGTATTGTCCTAATTTACAACAATTGGTATTAGACATAAGTTATTTAATATCAGTTTAATAGCTAGAATAAATATCAAGGACCATGGAAAACCAGGAAGGAGGATTTACCAATAGGGCACTTATGTTTAATGGAACAAGCTATGTGTTTTGGAAAGAAAGGGTGAAGACCTACATTCAATATCCTGGAGTTGATGTATGGGATGTTGTGGAAGAATAATATAAAAAACCTCCAGAATTGATTACCAAATATCAAAAGATGGATTTTACATGCAATGTTAAAGCCATGAATGTCCTACTTACTAGCTTACCTGAATCAAAACTTGTCAAGGTAATGGATTACACATATTCCAAAGCGATCTCGGATAGTTATGAAGGTGGAATCAAGGTAAATAAATCTAAAATTCAAGGCTTTATAATGTAATTCGAGTCTTTAAGGATGCATGATGATACAGATATTGAAAAATAGTTTTTAAGAGTTGATGAAGTTTTGAACACCATAAGAGGTCTTGATGAGAAGCTAGATGAAGTTGTGTCAGTTCAGAAGGTATTGAGATCTCTTCCTAAGAGATTTAATCCCAAGGTTTCATCCATTAAATAAATGATAAATATTAAAAATCTCACTCTAGATCAATTAATTGGCATCCTTACTGCCTATGAGATGATAATTTCTAATGGAAAGCCTACATCAAAAGAGTTAGCCTTCAAAGAAGATAAGAAGCCCAAATAATAGCATGATGATTCATTTTGTGAATCTAATGAAGACGAATCCAAGTTCATGATGAAGATCAAGAGGGGATCATGAAAGTATAAAGGTAAGCTACCTTTTAAGTGCTTTAACTGTGGTAAAGTTGGTCACTATGCTTAAAAATGTCCTGAAAAGAAGAAGAAATATTATGATCCAAGAGAAAAAATTAGGAAAGTGAAAAAAGATAGAGATAACTCCTATGAAAGTGAATCCAAAATTCCTCAAATGAGGACAAAGATGTTTAAAGCCAAAAATATTTCATGTTGATGGCCATAGAAAATATTCAAAATGAATCTATTAATTCTGATGATGAAGTGGTTGAATTGGACTAAGAAGGAGAACTAGTAAGTGCACTTGAAGAAATTGAAATACTGAGAAAGAAAAGTAAATATCAAAGGAGTGACTGATAAAAAAAGAAGATAAATCTATTGAACCATTTCTCCCACAAATTGAATAAGGTAAGAAGATTTATGAATACCTAAACCAACAGTTATGTGAGAAGAATCAATATTGTGGAAGGCTAGAAGAGGAAATTGTATGGTTGAAGAAAGAGTTAGAAAAGGAAAAAACACAACTGAGTTTCAATTCGTTAAGAAATTAGCTCCAGAAATAGAATAAAAGAGGTCAACGCCTTAGAAATAAGCCACTTCAAGGGGGAAACTGCCAATTCATTACATAAATGAAAAATTCTTGGATGATACAAATGAAAAAACCTCATTCTATATATATGAGTCCATGGGGTCACAATATAATCCTAGGCGACCTAACAATAATAATGTAAGGGCACAATAATAACAATATTGGAGTTACAGGGGTACAAGAATAACAATAAGGGGGCTACACTAACAACAATAAGGGATACACTAGTAATATAGGGACCTAACATGCCCCTCTCCTTCAAAAAAGTGTTGTCCTCAACGCTTTAGTAGATCTGGGTGTTTTTGTATAAAATTATCATCCTCCAATGTAGAATATTTAGTGGGTAAGTTCTTCCATTGGATGATATACTCTGAAATTGATCGATTTCGTAGTTGCCGAGTTATTGTTTCCATGACTACTTCAGGTTCCAATATGATTTTTCCTTCCTCATCAAGTTCTGGTAATATTATTTGAACTGGAAGTTTTTCACCTATAACCTTATTTAAGCATGAAACATGGAAACACTATAAGGAAAAGACCCTCTAGTGGATGTTTTTGAGGAAACCCACAGAAAAATACCAAATACATCCGTTTCTAGCGGAGGTTACTAGAAGGGGTTGGCGGGCGGAGGATTTTGCGGATGTTTTCCTCTCGGTGCACTTATCATTACACGTCGCCCTGGTACTCTGGAACTGAGAAAGCATCGGTGCGGACCAAAACATTGACACACCGCACACTGTGCACTCTGTATATTCCCACCCGGTGCGTCTTATTATTCTATAGCACCAGTGCATCATAGATCTTCTGCGTCGGTGCATTATAAAACACCACGTCAAAATCGAAACCACTCGGTGTAGTAGAAAGAAACTGCACCAGTGCACCATTATACATCGCGCCAAAACAAAAACCGAGCGTTTGTAAGAAACAGAACCAGTGCGCCTATAAACAACGTGCATCGGTAAAGGGTTAAATTAAAAAAAAAATATGGCAAAATAACCTGGATTTTTCAGTTTTCCAGTGTTCCTGAACTCTCAATTACCAGTGCGTGCCCTACCATAGAATGCACCGGTGCGCATGAAAAATTAGCACACTGGATAGGTTGCGCAATGTACACACACATATGAGGCCTCCTATTATTGTAACGCACTAGTGATTCACCACTCTTCTACGCCGGTGCATCATAAAACACCGCGCCAAAACATAAACGTGCTGGTGTGTTCTTATCCAAGAGCATCGGTACGCCTATAAACTGCACGCACCAGAATAGCATTACACAAAAAAAAAAAATTAAGGCCAAAAAACCTGTGCTTTACCACTATTCCGCACTGGTGCTTTACGGATATTCTGCCCTAGTGCATCATCAAAATTTCACGCCAAAACATAAACATCCCGGTGTGGTGTTAGGGAACCACCCCGGAGCATTATAAACAATGTGCCAAATTTGACATAGCCCGATGCGGTTGTAGGTAAGTGTACCGGTGCCCCTATAAAACCTTGCGTACTGGAACAGGGTTAAATAAAAAAAAAAATTTATGGCCAAAAAAATTCATTTTTCACTTTCCTTAGTGCTCCAGAGCTCTCAAGCACCGGTGCCATTTCCCCTTGCCTGAGCCGCCCTGACATCGATGCTCTTATTGCACCCATTTCACGCACTGTTGCTCTGCATTGGCCACCAATCTCCAGCTTGCATTTTGAAAAATGGTGGGCAAATTTTCTTTTGCAAATTTTACAGCCAATATGCCTCCTCAACAGTGAAATGTACAAGTATTTTTCTAGTTTTTCCATAACTAAGCCTTTTAGTGGATTAGAAAATGAAATAACCTTAAAAATAACCATTAAAAAAGAAAAAATATATATTTGTCGTGTGGTGCGCCGGAGCTATTCGGCTCGCACCGGATAGCGGTGCTGCCTATAAAATTTACAGGTTATCTGCATCGTTTTCAGGGTGGTACTGAAAGGCGCCTCGAATAATTTTAAAATAAAAAAATAAAATAAAAGGCGGTGCGCTCATTTATCCAGGTGCACTGTTGACCACGTGAATCAAAGTGTGGTGCATTGACAGAATTATCCGCCCCAGTGTATGTCAGCACACTGCATTCTAGATTCTGAGAGGGTCAATGATGCGGCTGGGTAAAATACCGCACCGTCGACTATGTAATTGTCATGAAGTCGGTGCGCTGACATGACTATACGAGTCAGGGTGTATATTTCAGTCAGCGCACTGCTATTCTGAACTTTGATAAAGTTAATGGTGCTTGAAAAATAGACAGTTGCATTGAGGCCAGTGCGTTGTATTTCATTAGGGGCACCGGGACCGGTGCGTGACTATTTTTATGGCACACCGACTTGTCTGTTTGTTTTTTTTTCAAAAAAAAATATATGTGTATATTCCTAAATACATGTCTGTTTTAATAAAAAAATATTATTTAATATGGCAATGATTCAGAGAGAAGAGGAGGAACAGCAGCAACAACAGGCTAAACAGTATGACATGATTCGCCAATGGGAGGCCCGAGAGAGGGAGAGAGATGCATACCCTCGCCCTATTACTGCAGATACCCAGGAGATCCTTAGGCAGGTAGGCCTCCTTAAGTTCTATGAGGAGGCTACTTCCCTAAAGGCCCATAGTGTGTTTTTGAGATATCTTATCCACAGGTGGAATGCCCACCGACAGGCTTTCCAGGTTGGTCCTAACCAGTGGTACACACCCACTGAGGAGGCTATTTATTTTATTACAGGACTATCAAGGAGAGGGGTGGATTTTCCCTCATTCCCAGAAGTGCCAGCTGGTTGTGTAGTAGGAAATCAGTTAGTTTACTCCCATAGATACATTGGAGCACATGTATTGTCTCCTTCAGAGTTTCAGGTACCTGGAGGCTAGTTACGTATAGGTGCTTTTGGTAGACAGGACGTGCAGTGCCTCTCCCTTATCATTTCGACCATTTCGCACAAAACCGGTGACAGGCAACGCATTAGTTTCTCGGTTTTATATTATGTTGATTCTTTAGTACAACAGCCATGACTTGTCAGGTGGTCTACCATTTTTTTGCAATAGTTTTGTACGACCTTAGATAGATGTCGTGCTCATGCACAAGGGAGGGTCAACTTCCCTTTTTCTTCAAAGTTGTTTTGTTTATTTTTTGAGAGGTTTCCAAAGATGAGACCTAGTTTTGTTCGACAGCCTTGTAGGTCGATGTTTGAGGCCCGAATGCACATGTGGGGGAAGATGATGCCCAAGAGGGGAGACACTTTGTTTCCAGCCAGGATATCACATGCTTCACTGGACTTACAAGCCAGTGTTGATGGGCTGCATCCCTTCATTATGGTCCCATGTCCTTATGCTAGCTTAGATTGGCGAGGGTTTCCCAACATCCTCTTCACAGCTGATGAGCCGCCAGATGATAGAGGTAATATTACTGTTTTATTTGTATTTATTCTAACATGTTCTTTAACTTATTTTTATTAAATTGTGTAATGAAATTGTCTAATTATTGTTGTGTACTTGTATATATTTTTCAAACATTGGCTCTTTTGATGGCGAGGAGATGCCGGGTCCACCACATGATCCAGTTGTGGATCCTGATGATGACAATCAGGATATGGTTTATGCCGAGGATGATCATGATGAGGATGAGGCCAGTGCAGCAGAGAGACATGCTCCTACTCATCATGGTGCACCGGTGCCGCCTTTTGCTAGGTGTGGTCAGCCTGAGACCAAATATAGTATGGAGTTGGCCAACCAACTCTGTGCATTGATTGATGATGCGGGCATCAAGCTCGTTCATTACAGAGACATACAGGCCGATGATAGGTTGTTACGGATGTGGAGAGGCATGCCACATGACATGTACGGCTTGATGCGGCATGCCATAGGAGCTACAACAGTTGTTACGTGACTGAGGAGGATTGTCTGTAGCTATAGGCATAGTCAAGCCACGACACATGATGGACAGTCCACGAGCAGCGACTCACAAGAATCTAATGATCGTTCACCTCGCGGCGTGCCTGATGAGCATGATGCTCCATTGGCAGCATCTGACAGTCATCATGGAGATGAGGCTGGACCATCGGCCATGTCCAGTCAGTAGCTTGCAGCTCCATCCATCAGTACTAGTCATGATCATGAGCAAGTTGGACCATCGACCACTGAGGCTGAACTATTGACTGAGCATGCCTACACTACTACTTCTCATATTGATGTTGTACTACCACCACCGGATGCATCCATTAGTACTAGTGATCATGATCATGAGCAGGCTCGACCATCAACTGTCGAGGCTGCACCCAGGCTTTACTGAGTAGGCATCGACTTGTAGTACTGCTATTGATGTTGTTATACTACCACCAGCGCCTGATCCATGACATTTATATTACAGTTGTATATTTTTAACATTATTCAGTTATATATATATATAGTCCATGTATTTTATGTTCATGTTGCAGTTGTACTTAATTTTCATGTTGGTGATCATCATGATGTGGTGCATATTGTTAGTTCATGTTAGATATGTTAATTTAATATTTAGCTTGCAGATAGATGTGTATATGTGATAGCATGAGTTATTTGACATATTGAGATGTATATTTGATGTTTATGTTGTGATGATCTTAATATATAATGTTAATTTTATGTTTGAATGTGTTTATTAGTCGAATATGATGTTTGTACGATGGTTATCATAATCGTAATGATGTTTATTAATTAATTTAATATTAAATGACCATGATATTTATTAAATATTATTTCATGATTGTAATTGTATGTAAAATTGTAAAATTGTATTCGTATTTGTACTTATTGTAATTTAAACTGTAATTGCATGTAAAATATTTATTAATGTAAAATTTTAATTGTAATTGTAATATTTGATTTATTCTTAAATGATTGTAATTGTATATATGAAAAATTGCAAAATTCTAATTCTAATTCTAATTGTATGTAAAATTCTAAAATTGTAATTCTATTTGTAATTGTAATTGTAAATATAATTCTATGTAAAATTGTAAATGTAATTGTATATAAAATTCTAAAATTGTATTTGTATTTGTAATTGTAAATTTAATTGAATTGCATGTAAAATATTTATAAAATTGTAATTGTAATTGTATGTAAAATTTTAAATGTAATTGTATGTAAAATTCTAAAATTGTAATTGTAATTTTAATTGAATTGTATGTAAAATATTTGTAAAATTGTAAATCTAATTGTATGTAAACTTCTAAAATTGTAATTGTATTTGTAACTGTAATTTTAATTGAATTGTATGTAAAATATTTGTAGAATTGTAATTGTAATTGTAAATGTAATTCTATGTAAAATTGTAAATGTAATTGTATGTAAAATTAAAATTGTAATTGTAATTCTTTAATGTAAAATTGTAATTGTAATCCTAATTCTAATTGTAATTGTACTTTTAATTGTAATTGTATGTAAAATATTTGTAAAATTTTAATTCTATTAATGTGTAAATTTTAATTGTATTAATGTGAAATGATTTTATTAAAATATTTAAATTTGTAAATTTGCAAATAATTGTAAAATAACAAATCTAGAATAATATGAATTTTTGTAACATAATAAAGTTTAGAAAATAATGAAAATAAATTCATGTACTTTATAATTATCATTATTTTATTATGATCTTACATGAAAAAAAAAAGAACTTTATACAGTCCTGTTTATCATCCTAACATGCATTAGTGCGTCGTATAAATAAGACGCACCAGTGCGTCACAACTCTTCCGCACTGGTAACGAATAAATGCAAATAAAAAAAACGCAACTCTATTTTCTTTAAGTGAAAAAAAGTGGCAATTTGAAAAATGGGTGGAAAAATATTTTCAAATATCTAATTTCATAAAATAATTCTTTAAATACTAAACACTTTTCATTATTTCACTATTTTTGCTAAAATTTTCAGCCAGATATTTGCAGGAGACAGACCTGGAGCAAGAGAGCAGGAGGACACTGTGGAGTAGCGAAATAAGTTCGAACAGAAGTATTCAGACAATCAGAAACCAAACTTCTAGTGATTCAAACCTTGTATCATAGAATTTGAAACCATCTCGTGATTAAATTTGATTATTTTTTTAACTTTTTTCTGTATTTTTTTACTTTTTTCCGTAGTTTTATCCATTTTTACCCTAAACCCTTCATTTTTTTATTTTTTCCCTTTCTTCTCCCTGTTTCTGTGATTTCAGAATTAGGTTTTTTCATTTTATATTGACGTACAACCCACGAGATGACTTGCATAGTCGGATCCCAATCCATTTGGCCATTACGTGAATTTTGAAAAAATGGATTTTTATTTATCAGTGCGCCCTGCATACTCTACCACACTGGTGCATTGTATTATATAGCGCACCACGAAAGTACTGTAGTAAAAAAAATGAAAACATTTTTTCTAAATCCATGTGAAAAATTTGAAATAGGGCATCGGTGCTCCATTTAACTAGGCAAGCACTGTATGGTGTATTACACCGTTTTTGCGGTGCATTTGTAATACCCCGCGCACCATTAGGACTATTACATTATTTTTTGCAGTGCGTTTACAATACCCAATGCACTGTATGGTGTATTATATTGTTTTGTGGTGCGTTGTTAATATTCCCACGCACCAGCGGCGGTGCAGACCTCGTGAAAGACGTGCCAGTGTCGTGAGATTTAATTTCTACCTGAAAAGTTGAGAATTTATTTATAAATATATTAATGAATGATATGGTACAGGTTTCAGATTGATAAAGAAATGTCTGGCAAGAGATCAAGTAACAAAAATACTGTTAACACATCAAGAAAAGAAAAAAAGACAAGTTATTTGTAAATTCTTTATAAAAAATATTATTTTTGAACTATATGTAAGTTTAACTAATATGTATTGTTTACTGTATATCATGCAGAGCCACAAAATGAGGAAGCTCGATATGATTATTTTTTATCTAGGACCAGAAGAGCGTAAAAGTTTAATGGAAAAATTGCAAAAGGATGAATTAGGTGAATGAAAAAATACTATCGATCCAATATGGGTTTCTTTTTTTAATTACCATTAATAATATACTTAAAATTATTAGATAACATGTGTCAAACAATCTACTAATTCACATCTGTTTAATGTTCTACAGGAACCAACAACTCAGAAAATGAATGTTTTTCTAAGAAAAGAAAAAAAATAGAACATGCAAATGAAAATCAATTTCTCTTTAGCTCATTTGGAGTGGTGTTGGAAGTTAACGAAAGGGAAAAAGCTTTTACAAAAGTTTGAGGGATCTAGTGGAATGAATGTATAGATGTTCTTTCCAACAACAGCAATGTGCTTTAAATGTAATATGTAATCATTGAATTTTTCGATCATTAGGTACAATAAATAAACAATTTAGCATTAAATATTAATTTTCAATAATTTTCTTGCAGAAAATAAAATAAAATGGAACCTATTCAACACATAAAATAGGACGACAAGGAAGAAAATGGTTGATCTCTAAGTTTGTGAATAATTCTTACTTTCTTATAACAACTTAACTAGATTTCATTTTTGTATTCTTTAAGTTATTTTACAAAAATCATCATTGAATGTATTCAAACAGGTGCTAACATACAAAGAAGAACCATCAGATGAATTGATTGAAATTGGGTTAAATATGGGTTGTGAGTATATGTTGGCATATCAGAATTTAATTGTGGAATTTGTAAGCATCTATCGATCTTGTTTTACTTAGCTCCGTCTATAATTAATAGAACAAAAACATCTTTTATATTAAATATATGGTTTTTTATGGGGTATAAAACTTGCAGGAAACAAAGTATGGAACTGTGCCAATAGATGAAATTTTGAAAGATGGCATGGTACATGGTTTTGAAAGAATGTGTATAGTTTATGAGTCAATTGTTGCTATGGTACGTCATTTTTCTTTTCGATTTGCATTGATGTATATTATTTAATATTGCAATTTTCATTATTCTCACCAATGTATATACACTCATTTCAATTTATTTTTATGTTTGTAGATGGAAGGAGAAGAAGAAGAAAACAATCAACGCCGTGAAAACAACATTCCTGAAAATAACCCAAGTCATGGAAGTAGCTCTAGCAATGACAGTAGTTCAAGCGAAGAATGATGATCACTATGTTTTGAAATCAAAGCAAGGTGTTTTATTTTTTGAAATATGTCTGTGAAATCAGACATTTTTTTTAATGTAATGGACATAGTGTCCCAATTGAAAGACAAAGGGATACGAATATTAACTGTCCCATTTTGTATGATAAAGATTGTCTTATTCATATATATTATATATATAATCATAAAATATTTTATAATTTATTCTATTGCATTCTCCATTGTCGTTCTCAAATGCACTAATAAAAATTTAATTCATATGAATATTTTTATAAGATATAGATGTGTCAACTTTTGATGAATAATGAATTTTAAAAAACCACAATAATTCTGATATGATATAACAAATTAATCCAAACAACACATTCAAATGCATTAACAAAAATGTAATTAATATGAATATTGTTATAATATGTGTCGAATTTTGATGAATAATGAATTTAAAACAATCACAATAATTGGACTATCACAGGTCGATGTTTCTAAAAAAAATAAAATGAAAACCGATGCGTGTCAGTAACTGTAAACCAGTGTGTTTATGTGTCTATGCGCACCGGTGCCTATACGCACTAGTGTCCATACGCATCGATGCGTTTATGATCTATGGGCACCACACAAATACCAATACCAGTTATAAATATCTGTGTGTTTGTGTGATACTGCGTACCGGGGTGTTTATGTATCTATAAGAACTGGTGCATTTGTACGATCCATGTGCACTGCACGAATACCATTACCAATTATAAATCTCGGTGCTTTTCTGTGATATGGTGCATCGGTGCATCATAAAGGTATACACACTGGTGCGTTGATACGACCTATGGGCACCGCTCAAATCCTAAGACCAATTAGAATGGCCATGTGCGTTGTATCACCAACACTACGCTCGGTGATATTTTATACCTTAATGGCCCGATGCATTCTCCTTACACCGCCCCGAGGCACCGTGTACATGTACACACTGGTGCGTTAAAGCCAGAGTAGCACACTGATGAAAAAACATCCGTAATAACCTCCAGCCGCCCAATTTTTTTTTTTAGTTGTGTTGAATTTCTGTTAAAAGCTCCGCCAAAACCTCCGTTCCTAGAAACGGATGTGGTAGCATATGTTTTTTGACAATTTTGGCCAATTTTATAACACTAAAAACCTCCTTTATAACCTCTGCTAGAGGGTCTTTTCCTTGTAGTGAAAACTAGATGCACTGCAACGAAGGAGGAAGCTCCAATTTTTATGCCATAGTACCAATATTTTGCAACACCTTGTAAGGACCATAGTAATTTGGTAATAATTTATTATCCTTATTAGCTTTCTTGAGGGACATTTGTTTGTATGGTTGTAGCCGTAAAAATACCCAGTCTCCTACATCAAACTTCTCTCATTGGGATGTTGATTTGCTGGTTGTGTCATTCGATTTTGTGCCAAATTTAGGTTATCCTTTAAGTGTTGGAGAACTTCTTGTTAATTCTTGACGTGATATTCCACTGCTTGAACCTTAGAATTTTCTCTTAAAGATGATGTGATGGACAGTGAATGATATCCATAAAGTGCCATAAATGGGGTCATTTTTTCCACAGTATGGAAGGAAGTGTTATACCACCATTTAGCGAGAGCTAACCACTTAACCCATTGAGTTTGTTTATTAGATACAAAACAACAAATATATCCTTCCAAACATTTATTCACTATCTCAGTTTTACCATCAGATTAAGGATGATAGTATGATCTATGAGCTAGTTGAGTACCCAGAAAAGAAAATAATTCCATCCAAAAATTTCCAATAAAAATGGGATCTCTGTCCCATACAATAATATTTTGGTTTCCATGTAGATTTTGAATTGTTTCCATAAATGTAGTAGCAATTATACTTGCTTTAAATGGATGAGATAATGCATAAAAGTGTGCATACTTGGTAATTCTATCAAATACCACCATAATGACACTATTTCCTTCAGACTTAGGTAAGCCTGTGACAAAATCCATCGAAATATCCCCCCAACATTGACTTGGAATTGATATAGGTTGTGGAAGACCCGAGGTCTTAATTGTCTCACTATTTATTTTGATAGAAAACCAAACATTCTGCCACAAACTTTTGAATATCAGATTTAAGGTCATCCCCAAAAAAAAAAATTCTTCACCCTGTGGTAAGATTTTAAAATCCTTGAGTGTCCTCCTAAAGGAGAAGTGTGCAATTCCAAAAGAATATTTTGTTTTAGTTGGGAATTCTTACAAAGATATAATTGATCTTTGTACCATAAGGAATCATTTTTCCAACTAAATGTATTAGATGCACTAGGATCTTGCTGCAACTTTTGAATGAGTGTCCAAACTTCTTAATCCTTCTTCCATTCATCCCTTGCTTCGGTTATCCAATCTGGTTGGATAATATAAATGGCACAAAGTAATGCTTCCACATCTTCATTCTTTCTTGAGAGTGCATCTGCAACAACATTTAGCTTCGATTTTTTGTAGATGATTTCAAAGTCATAACTCATCTCTTTGACCCATTTTTTCTTCTACTCTAAAGATATTCTTTGTTCCAAAAAGTTATTAAGACTATCATGAGCATTTTTTACCTTAAAGTGTCTTCCCATTAAGTAAGGTTTCCATTTCTTTAGTGCATGTAGTATTGCTAGCATTTCCTTCTCATAAATAGCTTTATATAAATAATTTCCTTTGATTGGACGACTTTCAAAAGAAATGGGTCTTTATTCTTGCATTAAAAAAACAATAATTCCATTTCACGAGGCATCACATTCCACAATAAAGGTTTTTGTGAAGCCTGGCATAGCTAAGACCGGTGCTAGGCACATTTCCTCTTTAAGATGTTCAAAGGCCTTAGTTGATTCAGGAGTCCATGAAAATTCATCTTTATTCAATAATGTTGTTAGAGTTGCTGCTATTCTCGCATAATTCTTCAAAATCCTGCGATAATACCCTGTTAACCCGAGAAATCCTCGCAACTGATTTATTGTTGTGGGGACTTTCCATTCCTTAATGGCTTTAATTTTTCTAGGGTCTACCTTAACACCCTCATGAGATACAATATGACCCAGATATTCCACCTCTTTTACTCCAAAGAAACATTTGGATGTTTTTGCATATAATTTTTTCTCCTCCAACAGTTTGAGCACCCTGTCAACATGTTGAACATGATCCTTCCAAGACCTGCTATAGATTAGTATATCATCAAAAAATTCTAGCACAAATTTTCTAAGGAAGGGTTTGAAAATGGAATTCATCAACCCTTGAAATGTAAAAGGTGCATTGGTAAGGCCAAAAGGCATGACAAAAAATTCATAATGACCCTCATGAGTTCGAAATGCTATTTTCAGAATATCTTCAGTCTTCATTCTAATTTGATGATATCCTGAATGAAGATCCAACTTGGTAAAATAAATTGCTCCATTTATTTCATCCAATAATTCATCAATCACAGGAATGGGACATTTATCTTTAATAGTGAGCTTATTGAGCTCCCTATAATCTAGACACATGTGCCATGATCCATCCTTCTTGTGCACCAATACTACTGGAGAAGAGAACGAACTTTGAATAGGTTGAATTACACCAGCCTCTAACATTTCTGCAATCATACGTTCAATTTCGCTCTTTTGGACATAAGGATATCTATAAGGCCTGATTTTTGGAGGAACACTTCCTGGAATTAAATGAATAGCATGGTCATGATCATAAATAGGTGGGAGTCCTTTGGGAGTTTGAAACACCTTGGAATGATTATCCAAGACTTTTTGCAGATCTGGGGAAATGAAAGGTTTTGATGTTGGAAATTCTAGTGAGAATAATTGTGCAATTACACCAGGTTTTTATTTATTTAGAAGATTTTTCATGACATTAGAGCTTATTATCTTTCCCGGCTTCCCTGCGATACCCCGTAATTCGACTTCCTTTCCTTCCGAAAAAAAAATTCAAGACAAGTTCTTGAAAATTAAAAGCTGCCATCCCCAAAGATTGTAACCATTGTACTCCTAGTACAACATCGGCACCTCCCATTGGAATAGAAAGCATTATAATATTCAATACATATTCCCCTGTGGTTAGCTTGATATTATGGCATTTTCCAGAGAAATTTATAGTCCCTCCATTTTCAACCATCACTTGACATTTTTGTGCTAGGTATAGGAAGTAATTCGATTCCTTGGCTACCTTACAATGAACAAAATTATGGGTACTACTAGGATCAATCAACACTATTACCTTTTTCTTCTTGATATGTCCTTCTATCTTGAGATTTTGAGTGGTAATTCCTGCCAATGCATTACATTGCAGAAATCTCTGAATTATCCACAGTATCGTAAAACAAAGGTCGACGTCTCGAATCCCAATGGGGATCCATCTTCAGGACAAAATGAGAATGAAGAGTGAAAGAAGGCCGCATAGGTTAAGGTTATAAATAGTTAAATAGAAACGAAAAATGACAAGACCCGATAAGAACTGGTTTTATTAATCTATTTAATATAAATTTTAATAAATTAATTTTAATATTAATATAAATTAATTTTAATTTTATAATACTTTTAATAATAGGTGATATTATGTACTATTAAAAGTATTATAAAATTAAAATGAATTTATTAAAATTTATATTAAATAGATTAATAAAATCAGTTCTTGTTGGCTCTTGTCATTTTTCATTTTTCTTTCACTATTTATAGCCTTAACCTGTGCGACCTTCTTTCACTCTTCATTCTCATCTTGTTCTAAAGATGGATCCCCATTGGGATTCGAAACGTTGACCATTTTTTTATGATACTGTGGATAATTCAGAGATTTCTGCAATTAATGACAACCACAGAAGCTTGAAAACCATAATGCATTACATGATATGGTCAAACTCATTTATTATTCTTCTAGGGTTGGTTCTTGGTGTATATCCTCTTCTTTTGAATTTTCTTGTTCATTTTCTTCCTCCTCTTCACAATATATGTAAAATAATTTCTTCTCGGCACACTTATGACCTTTAGTGTATTTGCTATCACAGCTATAGCAAAGCCCTTTTTCTCTTTTTTATTCCAATTGTTGTGGTGTAAACCTTGTAGGTTGTGGAAGTATAGGAGTAGCAACACTTCCATATTTATAGATGTGAGTGGTAGGCTTCCTTTTTGCCATAATTTTACATTCAAATTTTCTTGCCAACCTGAAAGCCTTCTCCAATGAATCAGGTTCCCAAACGCGAACTTCATGTTAGATGTTATCCTTTAAAGTCCCTATGAAGGCCTAAATATTGTGTTCCTTTGGAATATCAGTTACCCTTATATTCAATTTTTAGAAGTCCTCAATGTGCTCCACCATTGAACACTTTTGTTTTCGATTTATCCATTAGCTAAAGAAGGTGTTGCTCTTTGTATCCTCATAATGTGCTATCATTTCCTCCATGAAAATTGACCAAGTGACAATTTTTATACGAGAGCAAAGCCAATGATACCATACAAATGTATTTTTTTCTAGATGTAAAGTTGCAATGCATACATTTTGTGTGTTTTGCACATTATTGAGATCAAAATATTTCTCCATCTGTAGTATTCATGTTACGGGATCCTTGCCATCAAACTTACTCATATCCCTCTTTGGAATATGGTGGTTCTTCCATCCAACATTAGATTTTATGAAATCACGATTAACATTTATTTTTTTTCTCATCATAAGTTTCCTCTACTATCTTTTCACCATTAGGAAACATTTCTTGTATAAAATTTTCCAAACCTTCGATGTATAATTTTAGATCATTCTTCATGTTTTCCATGTTGTATTTCAATTTTTCATCGATCTTAGCTTCCATTTCATCCATCTTAGCTTCCATGCCAACTTCCATGCCATCCATATTAGCTTAAAAAACATCCATATTAGCTTCCATGCCTTTCTTCAAACCATCCATCTTAGTTTCCACGCCTTTCTTCAAAACTTCCATTTCATTTTTTGTTGCTCTCTGCGATAGTGAAATTTGGTGCACTTTCTCTTGTAATTTTGATATCTCATGTTACATTTCTTCGTCTTCATGATTCATAGTACAGCCTTATGAAGGCTTAATGGCTGTTGAATTCTTTCTAGGGATCATTTTAGAACCCAATACTGATATTTATTCTTCAATATGCCCTTGGAATAAATTCAAACTAATTTTTCAAACAAGACTTATGTAATTCGAAAAACAATACACACCTTTTTATTTCTTTTGAGGAGCTCGATATTGAAACTGAATTATATCTGTGATTTCGGATCTTCAATATTTAAAATTTGGCCTTGTAGTAGCCCTTTGAATATTCTTTCGAATGCCATAGATCTGACCTGATTTGGATTCTTCAAGACAAAGTTATGCCCAATCTCCCACAATGACCTAATTATGGATTGGTTCAGTAGAGCGAACTTGTATGGCATGCCATGTGTCACTGTTTCCTCCTTTGGCTCTGAAATTGATACACAGAAAACTACAGTCCGTGTTATCGTGGCCAATTTTTATAGAATTTCAATTCGGTGCTCAGAGAGAAAGTTATGACGACTTTCCCACGGTCACCTCTTTAAGATGAAATTCGGGAGCTTGAACAAACCCTAACTTCCACAGATCATATCTCTGAAAATATTGTGAACCAAGATCTGAAATTTGTATACGAAGTTCCTCACGATTTTGGCTCTAATCTGTAAATATTTCTACTTCTGAACCTTCGTAGAAAAAAATTTATAGCTCAAATTCCACGATGACCTGTTTAGGTGAAATTAGAGAGCCTGAAAAAACCCAACTTCCACAGGTCATATCTCCAAAAATAATGTGAACCAAGATCCGAAATTTTTACAAGGCGTTCCTCGGGATTTCGTCTTTTCTCTATAAATATTTCATCTTCTAAAACTTCATAGAAATAAATTTATAGTGAAAATTCCATGATGACCTGTTTGGAGTAGTGAAACCCTAGAATCCAAAGCTTTGATACCAAATGTTATGAAAACAACTCCAAAAATAGAAGAAAAGAGAGATCAACGCCTTATAAATAAGTCAATTCGAGGGGGAAACCTCCAATACATTACATAACTGAACAATTCTTGGATGATACAAATGAAAAAACCTCATTCTATATATAGGAGTCCATGGGGTCACAATATAATCCTAGCCGACCTAATAATAATAATGTAAGGGCACAATAATAACAATATTGGGGTTACAGGGGTACAACAATAACAATAAGGGGGCTACACTAACAACAATAAGGGAGTACACTAGTAATATAGGGACCTAACACAAGTAGAAATTTGAAAAAGGGACTAATATTTTAAATGAGATATTGGAAGCAGAGTGAGTCTCCAAAGATCAAATTGGTCTTGGATTTGAGGTTGATTATAATGCATTGGAAAAATTAAAAGGAAATAAAACAAATAATTTTGTATCAACAACAAAAAAAATATGCAACATAATAAAAAAAAGGAGGTATACATCCCAAAAACAAGTTAAATAATTATCAACAACAACAAAAAAAAAACATTGGTCAAGCAAAAAAAAATATGTAGAAGACAACCCAGCATAGAAGACAAACTTCCAGGTATGTTGATATTTTTCCAAGATATTGTTTTTCTTGCACTAATTATGGCCACAAAGCAACAAATTATAGAGTAAACCTATCCTATATGTAGCTCAAATGTATAGGAAGAAATTAGTAGAGGAAAATGAAACCGAGGTACACCAATTCTTTTTCTCTTTTGAACTATCTCATCCAACATTTTACATGTCAAAATTTCAGGCATGTAGCAGTTGATTTCAGACTTAAGGAGAAGAGGCTTGAACCAATTATTGAGAAAATTGAACAAAAGCCCAAGGTTTGGAAAGAAAATGAGAAAACACAGCAGTGTGATATTGGTTTGTATGCTCGAAATGAAGTGAGTTATTAGTATGTGGACAATGGTTGTTCCAGGAACATGTCAGGAGATATAAAAAAGTTCTTGACATGGAAATTAGTTGAAAAGGGTAATGTAACCTTTGGCAACAACAGACTTGGTAATATTGTTGGTAAAAGAGTTTTCAACCTGTATAATGGAAAAGGTAAAGTGAACAATGTCTTATATATTGATGGCATAAAGCATAACCTGCTTAGTCTTTCACAGATATGTGATCAAGGCTATGATGTGATTTTTAAAGCTAAAAAGTGTCAAATCAAGTCAATAGACATAGGTGAAATAGTGGCTAAATATGTGAGAAGAAAAAAAAAATGTACGTTATCAAGGAGAAAACAAATAGGTGTTTCCCATCAAATATTGATGAGAGTTGGTTGTGGCATAGGAGACATAAACATATGAACTTTGATCAGATAGTCAAATAGAGAAAGAATAATGTTCTCAAGGATTTAACCAGGCTTTCAAAACCGGAGAATTCGATTTGTAACTCTTGTCAGTTGGGAAAGAAAAATAGAGTACCATTCAAGTCAAAGGAGATCTCATCATCAAAGCCATTGCAACTAGTACACATGGACTTGTGTGGAACATCAAGAAACCAATCACCCATAAGTAAATTGTATTTCATGCTTATTATTGATGATTTCAATAGGATGTTGTGGGTTGTTTTTCTAAGAGAGAAATATGAAGCATTTGAAAAGTTTAAAGAGTTGAAAGCCATGACTGAAAATGAAACTGAATGAAAAATAAAGAGCATAATATTTGAGAATGGAGATGAATTCACTTCAAAGGAGTTTGATAAGTTTTGCAAGGAACATGGCATCAAAGGTATTTCACAATAAAAGAGACTCCAAAACAAAATAACGTTGTAGAAAGAGGAAACAAATTTTTACATAGCTAGTTAGAGATATGATGGATGAAAGGAAAGTGTAGCAGAGATTTTGTTCGGAAACCATTCATACAATAGTGTTGATATTAAACAAATTCCATTTCAGATCAAATGGTGACAAAAATCACTATGAGCTTTGGTATGGTAGACCCACAATTGTCAAGCATTCATATTTTTTGGCAATAACGTTACATCATGAGGAATGCTGAAAAGCTTGGTAAGTTTGAAGCAAGGGTTGATGAAGGAAATTTTATGGGATATTCTCAAAAGAACAAAGGATATAGATGGTATAACAATAATAATAAGAAGATTATTGATTGCATTCATGTCAAAGTGGATGAATATATTGAATCTAGAGGCAAACAACCAAAGAATATCAATGCAAATGAACCAGTTACAAATAATGAGGAGGACCATGATCCATTTTCAGAAGAAGACAATGAAGATGCCTCCAGTCCTCAAGCTAAGGATCCTTCAAGGTATGTGCAAAAATATCATCCAGCTAACCAAGTTGTATTTGAAAAAGAAGGAAGCAACTCAATGCCCATGCACACGCACATGTATCTTTGGTATCCATGGAGGAACAAAAGGATGTTACAAAATCCAATCAAGATTATAATTAGTTAAAATCTATACATAAATAATTGGAGCAAATAGAGAAAAATTAGACATGGGAACTTTTTCCTAAACCAATAAACAAGAATGTCATTGGCATGAAATGGTTCTTCAGGAGTAAGTTAAATGATTGTGGAGAAGTGGTAAGAACCAAGGCAAAGTTAATATGCAAAGTTTATGCTCAAATTGAATGTTTGTATTTTTAGGAAACTTTTTCTCCTCTTGCAAGACTAGAGGCAATAAATATGTTTTTGGAATTTTCCTATTTTAATAAATTCAAAATATATCAAATGGATGTCAAATATGCCTTTCTAAATGGAAAATTATAGGAAGAAGTTTACACAGAACAACCAGATGGTTTTCAAATGACACGGAATCCTGATTAATTTTGCAAGCTTAAGAAGGTCTTTTATGGTCTCAAGAAAGTTCCTAGGGCGGGTATTCCAAGCTAGACAACTATATGCTCAAGTGTGATTTCAAAAGAGGTGCAACTAAAAAAAACTTATATGTCAAAGAAAAGGATGGAAAACATATAATGATGGTTGTATATGGTGATGACATTAATTTTAACAGTTGTTAACACTAAAAATGTTAATGGTGTAATCGCCATTGTGTCATTGTTTTCAAATTTTTTCTAATGTCCTAGTCCATGTCCAAGTGCGATTCATTCCCAATAAAGGTACTTTTAAGTGAATAGGTGTCATTAGTGTTTTATTCATAAAATAAGTTAAAATCACTATTTTAACTTATGTTAGTGCTGAAGGTTAGTCGTCATTTGGTTAATAAAGCTGCAGTCACCTTGTCTGGAAAAATAGCTACATTTGTTATGTTTCATTGTCAAAACAATAATGTAATAAAGGGTAGCTATTTCTCAGAATTGAAATTTATATCATTCACATAGTGAAAAGAAGAGTTATTTCACTGAGATTTTGGTTATCTCAATTCAGAGGTAAAGACAATTGTTCATCAAGCATATAGGAGCAGCAGAGAAAGTTTTAAAGGCAAGGACTATTCATGTTTGAAGATCACTGAAGACCCCTATGCTACGAATATGATTATTCTTTTAATTAAGATTAATTATTATTCGACCCAAGGGGATTATTATTAATGAATGGTTAATTTACCTAGGCTTCTAACCTATATCTATTTGACCTAGGGCAAGCAGAAATCATAGTACGAGGAATCTGGCATTTAATGATAATGTGGAGTGTGAAGCTTATTGGGATGAATTGGTCCTTGTTTTTGAATTATTTCAAAACATGTCATTACTCCTTGACATAATTACAGACATAGAATTAGAGAAAAGAGCTTGGTGTTCACTCAACCTAAGTCCTTTACGGAGGCTACAGGTAAACAGAGACCATTCCTCCAGCAAGCAGTTTCAATTTTCAAAGCAGGAAAATCAAGGCTTCATGGACAGTATTACAACCAGATTTCAACAGTTGTGTTTGTGAGTAGTTTAGTTGTTGGAAAAATGGGTAAAGGAGGAAATGTCAATAGGTCAGAGCCAGCTAATACAAGATTCGTGGATGCTAGGGCTAAACCACAGTTCAAATCCACTGGCTGGTATAATTCCTACAAAAATTTTCTGGGGAGAATGTGGCTCTAGCTCAGGCTTTCATCGAGACTTTCAATGGTGAAAAGGTCAAGTTAGGCAATAAAACATTCAACATTTCTAAGGCTATCATATCTCGTGCTACCCAAACTTCTACAACTGGTGAACATTGGTTTAAAACCAAAATGCCCCCTGAAGAATTAAGTTCTTACCTTAAGCCCAAATATGCTAATGTTAACTGGAATCCAACTGCTCACATTTCTTATTTTAAGGCCGAGTGGCAGCATGTTATTACCTCAGTCCAAAAATACATCACATGCGAGGGGAGGTTTTATTATTTTCATCATTATCAGTTAAGATTCCTTGCTCACATCTCAAGAGATAAACCTCTGAACCTACCCTATTTTCTGTATAAATCTCTGCTCAAAATTTCCCTCAAGCTACAAAAAATTCCAAACTACTCCTTGCACAATTTGTATCACATAGGGCTGATTAAAATTTTAATTTTCTACCATCTCAAAAAGAATAAAATTACTTGGGATAGGTTTTTAAGAGAGGAAGGGTTTGGTAGCATAAATTCTAGAAGAAGGGTAGGGAGGCCAAAGAAAAAAGACATCTAGTGTTGCCCCTATTTCACAAATTTCACCATCTAACTCTGTACATTCATCAGTTTTCTGTCAAATTAACCCTACCTCTATCTCAGCCAAAAGGCTAACAAGAAGCTCAATTAGAAAGTCTGAAAATCCTATGCCTATACCAGAAGTATCACCAGTTAATGAATTTCATGTCAGTAGCTCATCTAGGGAACCCCAAACCCTAAGGTCTTTCATGGATGAATACAAGAAGAAACTACAACAGAAAAATGAAAAGTCTCCTAAGAAGCCTATGTCAAATAATAAAGAGTAAATAGCCTCCTCTTCATGGAGCCAGCCTAAGAAGAAGCTCTTCATGGTAGAAGAACCAGTGGAAGTCAACCCTGGTATGAAAAGTTCAATCCATGTTCCTGAGTCATATCATCAAGTACAACCAAGTAGTGGTACTTCTATCATAGAGTCCACTCTCTCACATGTTTTTATTTCTATTAAGAAATGAAAACATAAAATTTCAGAGCTTGTCATAGAAGAAGAGCCTACTTTGGCTAAATTAGTTTCTTCGATTTGTTCTTTGATCAAGGAGAGGAAGAAAAATGAGATACACTCCTATTCCTACTATGAAGAAAACAGTGACCTTGAGTACACAGAATCAGAAGATGAGTAGGCAAATTCTAGTAAATTCGTATATGGAGGTAAGAGGTCCAAATTCATCCCTAATCCCTATGTCAAGAGACCTCATACTAGACCCAAAAATAAACTAAGGCTGAACAACAAGTTGATTGCCAATCCTAAATTAAGAGATGAAATTATGAACATTGAAGGGAGCCCACAAGACAAAATTGAAAGGAAGAAAAAGTCTCAATCAAAGATTCAAGCACAGAGAAAGAGGTCTGATAAGAGGGTGACTAAAGAAGAGGCCATCAATATTTTTGCCTCTATTTTGGACCTCTGATAAATCAAGAACAAGGATGCTTTGGAGAAACTTTTTGGGTTAATGTTCCATGTTTTCCAGATATAGCTACCTTTTCTATGAAGGTAGCAATTATTTTGAAATATCAGCATGTGATGGAAAAGGGCTACTTTTTGGTTTGAATCATGATGGTGACATTAAATAGGTGAAGTGGAGGAGTTTTCCAGTTGCAAAGGATGCTGCCAGATGTCATGTATCAAGTCTTCTCGAAATACCATGGTTCTGTTTTTCACGTTTGAAGGAGACAGCCACATGTCACTCCCACTATTTTTACACTTTTTGATGAAGATCGGTTGCACCAGAACATGAGAGTGGTCTTCAAATAGGCTACCACCTCATACAACCATTTCAGAGTGACAACCTTCATGATGTTTATATTTTTTTTAATATAGCACTTTGTATTTAAGATTAGGGATAAGCCTCATCTCTTGCACGAGGTTGTAATGACTATTGAAACAAATTTACCTTTTTCTATGGAGATGACAGTATCATATTTTGTATATATATGCCAAAATGATATGAAGTAAAGGTTGGTGGTTTTATAATTTTGACTCATATGATCTGTAATATTTTTTTGTGAATGAAATGGAATGATACTATTGAGGACTTATTACCATTATTTGATGTGTGTATTGTCAACTTTAATTGTGTTTCCATATCTTCTTTCTTTCAGTTTCAGTTTGCAAACCATTATGATGTTATGTGTTCTTATCAGTCCCTTAAACGTATTATGTGTTTTCTCAATTTTTGTTAGTCTCACACAGTGAGAATTCCTGGTAAAATATATGTTATAACAATGGAAGAGCATCACTCATGATAGTTATTCTTCATGATATTTCAGTGAGAATCTTATAAGACTAGAAATAGCTTTCTCTTAATGAAATATTGTCAAACTACTACTTCTACTTTTGTTAATTTCTATCAAATGCAGTAGATTTCTATTTTGTAGAGCTATTGTTTCCTCTCTCATCTTATAGTTTCCTCTCCTCATAGGATACAAACTTGCACTCTGCTACCACATTAGATTCCAATACCCTCATTAGTAGAACTGTGGATTTGACTGAAATCTCTTTTTAGCGAATCAGAGTTTATACCATCTACCAACCCCATAAAACAAATCATTAAATTGCTTTAGAGTTTAGGATGTGTCTGGTCAAGCACTTGCTGCAGTCCATGTTCTCATTCTAGTGCCAACATCTTTCGGTGTGTCTGCCGGGAGCCAAAGGCTTTGTAATGAATTATTCTCCCAAGTATATTGTTATGAATTGATGATAACCAGTTCTTGATGGTGAACAAGAATTGGTGACCTGAAGAAGACTGCAAATTTTTTCACCTGACGACTCCACAAAGAGGAAGAGGGGTTTCAAGACCTCCTTCTACAAGGAGGAATCAGAGATCTCCAACTGTGACTCCAGTTCCTGACCCAGAGAATATCATTAAAGATTCAATGGGAAAACAAAATTTAGTTGAAGCCACATCTCAGTCAGTGAAGATGGTACACAAAAATCACATTCCAAAGAAAAAGGTACCTTCATCTACTTTAGAATCAAAAGAGGTTTTAGTTTCAAAATATTATTCTGAAAAATCTCAAGTTGAAGCTACTCCCCTAGAAAATATATTGGATGTTCTTAACCTAGGCTTAGTTGAAATTTTTTCTCATTCATCACCTAGTAAATCTGAAATAAGTATTGGTCTATTCAAAGAGGAAGAAACTGAATTTATAAGTGTTGATCAGAAATCAGAAGAGTTTGTGCTGAGTGAAGGGGAATCAGAATAACTATTGGCTATTACACCGTTTCTTGATAGGGATTTTTTTACTGAAGAATACTTTAAGAGTATTTTAAATTTCCTTCAGACTCATCCTAAATATCAGTCTCTTATCACCCCTCAGCAAGAGTATTTTCCTTTTTCTCCAAATCCAGCTATTGGGTCATCTTCTTCTCATCCATTTGAAGAGACTGTACCTGAAGGACTTACTTTTAACTTATCTTATTTCCTTACTCAGCAAAATAAAGTTGAATTAACTCCATCTCCTCAAGAGATAACTTTAGAATCTAATTCTTCTACAGAAGGAGAAGTTAACACATACTAAGTTCATCTTTTTGAAAACCCACTCTTTTCAGTTCTAAAGCCTAAAAAATTAGCTCAATATCTCCAATTTCCTATTGTCCTAAATCAGAATTAGAATTTATCAATTGTAATTCCTATTTCACAAACAGCTACATCAACTATAAGTCGACAAAATATGGCTCACCCTGTCCTTACAAGGATGCAACAGATAGTGGCTGCAAGATATGCACCACTTGTTCTCCCTCAACCCTTGCATCAACTTCCCCAAGGAGATTACTTGAAATATCTTCCAAAATACACTAGGGAGGGAGACGGAGTTTCTGCTGAGGAACATTTAGTAGCTTTCTATAGTTATGCTGACAATCAGAATATCGAACATGAAGATATCTGGTCAAGACTCTTTGTTCATAGCTTGGATGGTGAAGCTCATAAATGGTTTAGAAGTCTGCCTCCAAAATCAATAACAGGAATTGATGAATTTGAGGAGATATTTGTGAAGCATTGGGGTGATAGGAAAGACTATGTCTATTATCTTACCGAATTTGGAACTCTGAAGAAGAAGACAGATGAGACATTAGCTGATTTTACTAAGAGGTTTAATAATATTTATCAGAAAAATCCTAAAGAAATTAAACCTACTGAGACTACAACTATGCTAAATTTTTCAAATGCTTTAGATTATGAGTTTTCTTTATGGTTGAGGGCTAAAAAAGAACAAACATTGACAAGTATGCAAGAGGTTGCAATTGGAGTGCAGTCTAATCTCATGGATTTTAATAAATTAAAAATGGAGGAAGAAAAGGAAGAAAAAGACAAAAAGAAGATGAAAGAAGAAAAACCTTCTTCTTCTAAGGACTCTCTTACAGTAGAAGAAAAGATCAATCAAATGTCAAATTTGATCAAGGAACTTGCCTCTAAGATGACAAAATTAGAGGTAGAAAATAAACCAGCTGCTAGAGCCAATCAAAATTGAGCCAATAGAAATCAGGCTCCCTTCAGTAGGCCTTTTCAGCCTCAAAAAATCCTACAGCACCCAAGGAGAAGGTTGATGATCAAAATGTTCAGCCTCCTTTGAATAATTTTGCTGAAGAAGAACAACAAGGAAATGAAGAAGAAAATGAAGAAATAAACCTTGTGGGAGAAACTTCACAGTCAACATGTTTGACATTGCAAGAATATGAAGATCGATCAAGGATTTGTTTTTTTCCAGATGATGTGAATGTTCAAATTTATGTACAAAATGATAAAAAACAACAAGAAGTTCAAAATAGAAACTATCCTTTGAGGTCCAAAGGTCTTGTTCAGCAACCTCAGGAAAAATCAGATTCAGATAAACAAACTGCTAAAAAGAAGGCCAAGGTCAATGAGGTTCCTCCACCTCAAAATTATGCCCCAATTGTTAAAATTACTACAGAAAATAAGGAATTAGTTCCAATTTATTTCAATTTCAAATCTGAATTGAATAAAATCAAAATTCCAATCCCACTCCTAGAATTATTGAAAAATCTAGCATATAAAGAGTCCTTTAAAAGTCTGCTATAGCCTCCTCTCACTCCTGATTCAGTCAAATGTGAGGATGAGCATCCCACTATTTATCTAGGCTCTCATGTCTGAGACCAAAATGATGATAACTCACCGCCTTTCTACCTGTCACTCAAAATACATGAAAAAATTATGCATAATTGTTTGTTAGATTTTGGAGCTTCCCACAATCTCATGCCAAAGAAAGTGATGGATGAATGGGGATTAGAGATCACCAAGCAATAACATGACCTCTACACCTTTGAATCCAAAAAAGTCAAGTGTCTGGGAGTGATTAAGGACTTGGTTGTTTCCCTTACCCAGCTGCCCATGAAGAGCTTAGTAATGGACATCGTGGTTGCCAACATTCCTTCTAGATTTGGGATGTTACTTTCTAGATCTTGGTTTAAGAAATTGGGAGGTACTCTATAGATGGACATGTCATACGCCACCATTCCAATGTTTGGAGGGGAATTCAGAAGGCTATATAGGGAAACCCAAATGGCCTACATCATTAGTGATCAGCATAATCCTTCAAACCATCTCATATATGCTGAAGAAAAGGAATTGGGGTCATCAATTCTGCACCTTGCTACTGATGATAATGATTTCCAACCTAAAATAAGTGAAAAACAACACTTTCAAGGTGAAAATGAGCAGCATTTAGAAGGAGGACAGATCTGGAAATTGTACTTTTATGGAGCCTCATCAAGAGAAGGATCAGGAGCCGGTGTAGTCCTCATTTCTCCCACTCAGCAGAAGGTAACTATATCATATAATTAGTGTTGAAGAAAGTCCATAAACATACTTAATATTCGTATTTATGTTGTTAAATATATAATAATAATATTATTATTATAAAAAAATATACTAATAATATTATTGTATTTTAATTATAATTAATAATAATAATAATAATAAATGAAATAGATCTAATATTAAAATCATATTAATAAATATACAATAAAAAAAGATAATAATAATATTAAGAAATAACTAACATCATCATCATCATCATTATAATAATAATAATAATAATAATAATAATATTATTATTATAAACAATAATAATACTAATTAATTTATAGTAATTGTTGTTAATTTATTATTATCATACTCATTTTAATATTAACTATTATTATTACAAATTAATTAATATTAGTATTAATTAATATTATTATTTAATATCATTATAAAGTAATAAATATAAATAAATAAATAAATAATAATAATAATTATAATAATAATAATTATTATTATTATTATAAAAATATTATATTTCAATTATAATTAATTAGTAAATGAAATTGACATGAAATAGATTTAATATTAAAATCATATTAATTAATATATAATATTAAAAATTAACCAATATAATAAATTATTTTTATTATTATTAGAAATAATAATAGTGATCCATTTATATTAATTCAATTAATTAATCTAATTTATAAAAATTCAATTTAATAATAATATTAAAAAAATAATAGTAAAAAAACTATTACAATAAAATTATTATTATTATTATCATTTTAAAATAAAACATTTCTGACTTTATAAAATATTGTTGACAGTGGATAGCCATGGTTGGCCACGATTGACCATAGATAATCAGGGTTCATAATGATTGACCATGTTTGACTTTATAAAACATGTTTGACCATGCATAACAAAGGTTGACTATGAATGACCGTGGTTAACCATGTTTGACTTTATAAAACATGGTTAACCATTGTTGACCATGTGTGACCATGATTGACCATGATTATCATATTGAGATAATCTTTGTCATATTGTGACGTTGAACTAAGGTTCAGACAATGATTGGTTTCCATATTGAGACAATCTTTGCCACAATGCGACGTTTGACCATGGTTGACCACGATTAAGCATGGTTGACAACAATTGATTTTATAAAATATGGTTGACCATGGTTGAATAATATTAAACCCAAGGAACTAATATTATAAAGCTAAAGTGATGATGATGATGATGATGATGATGGTTAATGTCCACTGAGACCAATCTTTGGTCTATCGGACCTAAAGAAAAGAGTTATTTAATTTGATTTAAGATTTTATTCCTATGCTTAAAAAGCTTGGAGAGAAGCCTCCCGAGCTCACTATAATTTTGACATCTTAAAAGGCTAGGAAGGTCAATATTGATAATGGTTGACCATGGTTGATTTTCATATTCAGACAATCCTTCTCACAATGTGATGGTGGGCCATGGTTGACCATGATTGATTTTTAAAATCAAGAGAATCATTGTCAGAATGCGACATTCAACCATGGTTGATTCACATGTTGAGACAATATTTGTCACAATGCAACGTTGGACCACGGTTGGCCATGATTGAATTTATAAAATACGGTAGACAGTGGTTGACCATGATTGACCATGGTTGGTCATAGTTGACCATGATGGATATTATAAATTCAAGGGAACAACAAACCCTAGGGATCAATACTAAAATCCCAAGGGACTATAACACTAAAGGAAAATTATTAAACCCTAGGAATATGAACCTTTAGATTAATAAACTTAAGGGATAGTTATTATAAACCCAAGGGATAAAAATTATAAACCCAAGGTTTATAAAGCCTAAGATAAATATTATAAATACTAAAATAAACATGGTAGATGATTGTTGACCATGGTGATTTCCATATTCAAATGATCCTTGTCACAATGTGACGTTGGACCATGGTTGACAATGATTGATTTTATAAAACATGGTTGACCATGGTTGGACCATGATTGGAATGTATATTATAAACTCCATAGATTATAAACCGAAGTAGTTTATATTATAAATCTAAGGCACTAATAAACCCAAGGGATTAATACTAAAAATCAAAAGAAATAATATTGAACTCAAAGGAATGATATTGTGAATCCAAGGTATATAAATCCTAAGATAAATATTATAAACCCTAAAACAAACGTACTTAACCACGATTGATCATAATTTAGCATGGTTGATTTTCATATTATTATTATAATAATATTATAATAAAATAACAATTAATATATTAATATAATAATATTATTATTTTTAATATTAATTAAGTTATGAAATATTATTTAATTAAATATTTTTTTAATTATTTAATATTATTTAATTTAATATATTATTATTTCTATTGAATATATTTTGACGATAGGAGTATATATTGGAATTTTGGGTAAAACTACATGTGAGGAATTTTTAATTTTTATTTAAAAACAACTGTGATTGAATGTCATTGGAATATGCTAAGAAAATTCTTAGTCTTAGAGTTGGATGAGTGACTCTGATGAAAAGGAGTTCTAAACGTTGTGAAAAAGAATGTGAAAGCGTTGAAACAAAATATACACGTTGGAATTAAATTAAATTTCAGAAGTCGGTTTTCGCATGCCGGTGCGTTGCAATTAAGTTGCGATTAATTTTGGAAGGCGACTACCAAGCTTTGGAATGCCGACTGTCGTTGCATAAACAATAAAGATTAATAATAAATAATCCCGGGTCAAACTAGCCACGATAAAACTTGAACAAAAATGGGAAATTTCTTCGAGATAGTCAAAATTACTCAAATTCAAAGAAATGTACCAATATCTGAGTACTAATTGTCTGAGGTTAGTCCCAGGCAGGGCCGAAAGGAGGCCACCTGGCGATACTCTTGGGGAGGTATAGAGAGTTAAGCCTGACAAAAATATATAGTGTAAACAAAATATACATTGGGAGAATTGTGCAAAATAGAGCTTGTACAAACATGAAAGAAACCAAAAACGATGCATGGTAAACAAAAATAGAAATGGTCATACATGAATGACTTACTTAACGCAATTGAATCCCAAAAATGATATCTAATATAATGGACTACCTCTCATGGAAATGGTCATACATGAATGACTTACTTAACGCAATTGAATCCCAAAAATGATATCTAAAAATAGAAATATCAAATTATAAATAAATGAAAAATTATATTATTCAAAAAGCAAAAAATTAGTATTTATATTTAAATACTTGGTATAAAAATATTTATAATATATTTAATGATTTTTTCTTGTTAGAATTTGTAAATTGTATTTTTGCATTGTAAGTATCAATTATTATGGAGAACGTCTCTCGCAGAGAAGAGCTGGTTGAGGTGGAGAAGCATAGCTTCATATGGGGTGTTCTTTAAGGCAACCTGCTTCAACTTGAAAATCGCTTTCACATAATTTAAGTTGATGTCATTCTATTTTTATAATAATTATTCTTTCGTAGGATGAGAATTGGCATAAAAATTCAAATATTTAAACCCACATGCAATAATGGATTGATTCCCAGCATCCTCCCTCATTTACAAGGGAATCCCAATCTCGAGTTCAAATATCTTTATCTCACTCCTTCACTAGAAATTATAATTCTTGGGCCAACCTTTGTTAGCATGGTCGGGTCACTGTTCGATATGTCTGTGTGCTCGAGTCATTGCTGGATGTGTAACCTATTTTTTACTATATTAGTATTGTATTTTTAAGGCTCTATGTCAATACTGATTGCATTGTTGGTGTGACATTTATAATGTGTTAAAAAATAATCGTATATGTTATTTTTTTTTAAAGCAAATCTGTCTACCGATTTCCATGTAAACCTAGAAAGTTATGATTGAAAAAACTAAGAAATTGAACCATGTGCAATCATTTAAGAAGTTGTATGCACGATATTATTATTTGGCCATCACTGACTTGAGCCTCTTGCATCTTTGTCAATGTGATTTTGGGTGGTGATTGCAACTCATATATTTTTAATCTAGTTGATAATAATAATATTATTTTATATTATGCTTTTTTAATTATGTTTTTAAATATAACTAAATAATTAATATTAATTTTAAAATAGTTAATTTATATATCCTAGTGGTAAAGTCCTTGTTGAGGCTTTATGTTAATGCCAAGCTTACATGTTGAAAAGTAAGAACATCATAAGAATACTTGCTCCTTCCTTTTGTTAGTTTAGCTAGATTTATACAATGAAAAGGCTTGTCCTTGTTGCTCATAATATGGTAATATATAGGGTTGCATAACTATCTATGATATATTTAACATAATTTCACCTTTTTAGTTATTTTTAAAGAAAAATAATTGAACTTAACCAATTCAAGTCAAATCATTGTTAAGATCAATATTAATTTTAATTTTTAATATTCACTCTGTTTTGAATGCAGTTGCATCAGGGATGTTGATTTGTCGGCAGAACGACAACCCACCCCCTCGGCATCTCCGCTCCTCCCCATGGCATTCATGACCCAGACCTCCCATACCCTCACCACTCTCCCACCGTGTGATCGAGCCTACGACTCTATCCCTGACAGAGATTCGAATGACAGCCCCAACTGTAATATTAATTTCCCACATATGATCTCTAGCCCATGTGTCCCATTCTCCCGCCACATCTCTTGTCATGCTCTCCTCCCTCCAGCCTATATTAACTTCACCATCCCTTGTTATACTTCATTCCATTCTCTGGCTTCTATGACCTTGTGTCTAAATGCCTTGCTGGCCCACTCCTTTATGTATCTCCTCGTTCCCAGCCAGCTAGACCTCTCGATGCAGCCTACAGCTCTTGCCTGGACCCCTCCAATCTGCATTGCTCTTATGCCCCCCCGTAGAGCCAATCCCCCCCTCCCTGCCCATGTTGGGCATAGTTGTGGTGCCCGCTGGGCTAGCCCCTCTCGCCCCCCTATTACATGCGCAAAGACGACAGCCAAAAACACTGCGCTGGACTTTGCTGCAGCCACCAATCAGGAATTAAGGGCTCAGATAGAGAAAATTGAAGATAAAGCCCAGACAATCCACCAAATAGCCCTAATAGAAGCTGTAGACGACATCTTCAGCTGGATTCCAGACCCTAACCTCACCAGATCTAGGGAGAACCTTTACAGTGGTGCCATCGACCTCCACTAGTAGACCAAAACCATGTTGGCCATGGAGCTTCAGGAGCAGCAGGATTGCAACAACATTCTCGAACGAAAAATAGACTCCCTCACCGAAAAATTTGTAATGTATGTCGGCGAAGTGCACCATCCCCAGTTCATTAACAAAATCTCTCCACACTACGCTCTTCTCAAACGCAGGACTACAAATCTCCATCTTAATCCAGTGACCAAAGCTGAAGGCCATGATCCTTCTGGCCCCCGCTCTTTCTCGGTGCAGGTCAGCCCCGGTGGCGCTGGACCCTCCTCCAGTGGGAAGCAGCATTATGGCTCCAAAGATGGTAGCACTCCTGAATGTCCCATCAGTGTAGATGACTTCCTCACAGACAAAGCAACTCAGCCATGCTCCCTAGGCTTCTAGTTTTCCAGGTTTTGCGTCTACAATCTTCAAATGCTCAGTTTTTCTTCTTCAACGAGGCCAAAAGGCCTTTTTTCTCGACTTAATTATCTATGTTTTGATCACTGCTCACTCCCTTCTACTTCTCTCCCTATAACTCCTATTCCAGAGGGGGAAAACAATGTCCAAAGTAACAAATGTAATGACTGCAACAAGACAACAGTCTGTAATTTTGCCTATATTGGCACTGATGTAATTCCCTGTTTTATATGAATGTGAATAGCCCCATATTATTTACAAAAAAAAAAAAAAAACATTAATTTTAACATTAACATTAATTTTAATATTAATATTAAATTTTAATTTTAGCATTAACGTTAATTAATATTAATATTAATATGAACTAATAAAATAAATCAAACTTAAAATTAATATTAATATTAATATTAATAAAATTAAAGTTTAAGTTTAATATTATTATTAAAATTAATAAAATTAAAGTTTAAATATATAATTTAAAGTCTAAATATAAATATAAATATAAAAATTTTAAACATCTATTTTATTTCAAGAGAAAGAGATGTTCCTATTTTTAAGAATCGAGATACTATATGTAATGGTTGTGCACTTAAAAAATAGCGTAAGAATGAGTTTCCTATAAGAACATATGAAAGAAAGAGAAATATTATTGAATTAATGCATTCTTGTCTGTGTGGGTGAATAAATGAAATCACTTGGGTGAGCCTTTTATTTTCTTATCTTCATTTACGATAGAAAAATATATGTGTGGATTTATTTCACGAGAAAGAAAAATGGTCAACCATGTTTAATCTTTGTCACGTTTTAAAAATGATTGTCTTAATATGAAAATCAACCATGGTCCAACATCGCATTGTGACAAAGATTGTCTCAATATGAAAATAAATCATTGTCAACATCTATGGTCATTCATGGGCAATCATGGTCAATCAGGGTCAATATGAAAATCAACCATCCTCAATTATGATCAACCATGGTCCAACATCGTGTTGTGACAAATATTGTCTCAATATGAAAATAAATCATCATCAACATGTATGGTCATTCATGGGAAACTATGGTCAATCACGGTCAATATGAAAATCAACCATGCTCAATTATCATCAATCATTGTCAACCATGCTTGTTTTAGGGTTTATAATATTTATATTAGGGTTTATATACCTTGGATTTACAATATTAATCCCTTGGGTTCAATATTCTTCCCTTCGGTTTTAGTAGTAATCCCCTGGGTTTATTAGTGCCTTAGGTTTATAATATAAACCCCTTGGGTCTATAATATAAAACCCTTGCATTTATAATCCATGTAGTTTATAATATACATTCCAATCATGGTCCAACCATGGTCAACCATGCTTTATAAAATCAATCATGGTTAACTATGAAAATAAATTATGTTCACCCATGGTTCAACATCACATTGTGACAAGGATTGTACGAATATGGAAATCACCATGGTCAACAATTGTCAACCATGTTTATTTTAGTAGTTACAATATTTATCTTAGGGTTTATAATTCTTCGGTTTATAATTCGTATCCCTTGGGTTTATAATATCTATCCCTTGGGTTTATTGATCTAAGGGTTCATATTCCTAGGGTTTAATAATTTTCCTTTAGTTTTATAGTCCCTCGGATTTTTAGTATTGATCCCTAGGGTTTATTCTTCCCTTGGGTTTATAACATCCATCATGATCACTTATGGTCAACCATGGTCAATCATGATCAACCACTATCTACCATATTTTATAAATTCAATCATGGTCAATTGTAGTGCAACGTCGCACTGTGACAAATATTGTCTCAATATGAGAATCAACCATGGTCGAATGTCGCATTGTGACAAAAAATTGCTTTATTTTGAAAATCAATCACGGTTAACCATGGTCAAACATTGTCCAACGCCATATTGAGACAAGGATTATCTCAATATGAAAATCAACCATTGTCAACCATGTTTATTTTATTGTTTATAATATTTTATCTTAGTGTTTATACACTTTGGCTTTATAATATTAGTTCCTTGGCCCAACGTCACAATATTACAAAGATTGTCTGAATATGATAATCATGGTCAATCATGGCCACACATGGTCAAAAATGGTTAACCATGTTTTCTAGAGTCAAACATGGTCAATTGTTATCAAATTTGGTTATCCATGGTCAATCATGGTCAAACATGGTTATCCATTGTCAACCATATTTTATAAAGTCAAACATATTTTATTTTAAAATGATAATAATAATAATAATAATAATATCTATAATAATAATTTTGTTGTAACATTTTTTCTAATATTGCTTTTTATTCTATATTTAATATTATTAATTAATTAATATTATTATTAAATTGATTTTTTATAAATTAGATTAAATAAATGAATAAATTATTATATATTGAATTAAATCATTATTATTATGTTTAAATTATTATCAATATTATTGTTACTATTATTATTTGATTAAATTAATGAATATTATTTAGTTATTTAATAATTGTTGAATATTTTAATTAATTAATTAATTAAAAATTAATAATTTAAATAAAAATCATGTAAAAAATATATTAAAACAAATTTATAATTCTAATTAATAATAATAATTTCTATTATCATTTTAGTATTATTACTAAATAATCATTATTATTAAGAATATTGTTATTAATTAATATTACTACTATTATCAATTAATAATATTATTAAATAATTAATAATACATTCAATAGTAATAATAATATATAATAATTAATAATATGTTAAATTAAATAATATTCAATAATTAAAAAAATTATTTAATTAAATAATAATACATAATTCAATAATATTCCATAACTTAATTAATTATTATTATTATTATTCTATTAATATATTAATTTTTATTTTATTATAATATTATTATAATAATAATATGAAAATCAACCATGCTCAATTATGATCAATTGTGGTAAATCGTGTTTCTTTTAGGGGTTATAATAATTATCTTAGAGTTTATATACCTTGGATTTACAATATTAATCCCTTGGTTTCAATATTATTCTCTTCGGTTTTTAGTATTAATCCCTTGGGTTTATTAATGCCTTAGGTTTATAATATAAAACCCTTGGGTTTATAATACATGCGATTTAGAATATACATTCCAATCCTGGTCCAACCATGGCCAACCAAGGTCAACCATTTTTTATAAAATCAATCCTGGTCAACCATGAAAATCAATCATGGTCAACTATGGTCAACCAGGAAAATCAATCATGGTCAACCATGGTCCAATGTAACCTTGTGAAAACAATTATGTGAATATGGAAATCACCATGGTCAGCAACTGTCAACCATGTTTATTTTAATATTTATAATATTAATCTTAGGCTTTATAAACCTCATGTTTATAATTTTTATACCTTGGGTTTATAATATCTATCCCTTGGGTTTATTGATCTAAGGGTTCATATTCCTAGGGTTTAATAATTTTCCTTTAGTTTTATAGTCGCTTGGGTTTTTAGTATTGATCCCTAGGTTTTATTATTCCCTTGGGTTTATAATATCCATCATGGTAAACTATGGTCAACCATGGTCAATCATGGTCAACCACTGTTTACCATATTTTATAAATTAAATCATGGTCAACTATGGTCCAATGTCGCACTGTGACAAATATTGTCTCAATATGAGAATCAACCATGGTTAACCATGGTCAAATGTGACATTGTGGCAAATATTCTCTTGATTTTGAAAATCAATCATGGTCAACCATGGCCCAAAGTCACATTGTGACAAGGATTTCCTCAATATGAAAATCAATCATGGCCAAGCATGTTTATTTTCTTGTTTATAATATTTATCTTAGGGTTTATATACTTTTTATTTATAATATTAGTTCCTTGGGTTTAATATTACTCAACCATGGTCAACCATCCTTTATAAAATCAATTGTGTTCAACCATGCTTAATCATGGTCAACCATGGTCAAACGTCACATTGTGAAAAATATTGTCTCAATATGGAAATCAATCACTGTATGAACCTTGGTCCAACATCACAATATGACAAAGACTGTCTCAATACGATAAACATGGTCAATCATGGTCACACATGGTCAACAATGGTTAACCATGTTTTATAAAGTCAAGCATAGTCAACCATGTTTTATAAAGTCAAACATGATCAATCGTTATCAACCTTTCTTATCCATGGGAAATCGTGGTCAACCATGGTTATCCATCGATAGCGATATTTTATAAAGTCAAACATGTTTTATTTTAAAATGATAATAATAATAATATTTATAATAGTAATTTTGTAGTAATAGTATTTTTTAATAAATTTTTTTATTGTATATTTCATATTATTAATTAATTAATTAATTAATTGATATTAATATTAATTTGATTTTTTATAAATTATATTAATTAATTGAATTAATATAAATTAATCACTATTATTATTTCTAATAATAATAAAAATAATTTATTATATTAGTTATTTTTGTAATATTATTATTTATTATTATTATATATTTATTAATATGATTTTAATATTATGATTAATACTAGATCTATTTCTCCCCGATCGGGGTGTCATGTCAAATGGACAATTGGAAACGTTGAGGGAGGAGGCGGTAGGCTAGCTTCCATGTGCCATTGGCGCACATTAACGGTTCCTCACACGCTCAGGGCTATGGCGCTTTGGTTCCTGCACCATTTCTTTAGTGTCTAATTATCATTGAGGCTTGTGGGCTATGTGTGCACTATCTGTAGTCTTTGGGCGATGGTGAGAGCAAAGTGGGCGAGAGCACCCCATGTTTCAGGATCTGAAATCAAGCCATGGCTTGAGACACCTGCACAGGGTGAGAATTGGAATGGTGTGAAGGTGTGGAAGTGGCTCTAGTTTTGTGTTTTTCCATGGGATCCTGACACTTCTACCCCTGTTGTGAACGAAGTCGAGTTTGGTGAGGTACCTACCATTCTGGTGGCAGGTTGCGAGCCCAATTGGGTGTGTGTTTGTACAAACGACCGGTCCATTGTGGTGGTACAGGTCTTCGCACTCGCGGACAAGATCAGTGAGTAGTGTCTATTCACACTCGAGTGGCGTTCAGGGGTCTCGGTTTCCTAGTGCACATCTTCTCACTAGGTTCCTCACCAGGGAAAATTTTAGGGGCTAATATTTGCAGGTGGACTAATTTTCCATGTTTTTTCCAAAAAAAATATTCGCCCAAATTTATAGTATAAAATTATTTTACCCTAAAAATCGCCACAATTTTATATATACTAATATAAACTTATTAGAAAACTTAATATTTTTACAAAAATAACATCAAAAATTTCACAATTTACATATTGGGGACTATAAAGATTCGCCAAGGTTTCTAACCTTTAAGATAAACGTCCATCCTTAAAATTTTCCCTCTTCATCATGGTGACAGAGTGTGCACAATTTTAGCGACTAGGCCAAACTCTTGTTCTTGCAAACTGGTCAACGTTGCGGGTCTAGCAAGTGGTGTTGGTAATCATACTTTCAGTTCTAATTAGTTTGCAGTTTCCTATGTTTGTGAGGTGCATCATAGCCTCAACTTAGAGTGGGGCGGCGAGATAGGTTGTATGTCGTGACAGCGTGGTTGCGTGTGAAGAGGTGGTCTTGGGTGAGGTATGGGGGATATATAGTTGAATGGAGATCCTAGCTCTGAATCAGAGTCTACAGAAATTCAACACTTAGTGGTGGCGATGGCAGTCTCTCCACCTCATTCTTCGGGACAGGTGGAAGCCCCAGTCACCCTCGACATGATTACAGCTCAACTACAGCACATACAACTCAACTTGGACAACATGCAGGTTTATAGGTATGAGGAGAGAAATGGGCTTATTGACTACATCATTAATGATATTCAACATCTGAAGGATGAAACTCTCGATGCTGTGAAGAGACTTCAATGCCAACGTCAACTCTCCCATGACCACCTTCGAGCTCTAGAAATTCAAGTGAAACACCTTGTATATCACGTCCATAATCATGCAGGCCTCTTCACTGCACCTCTAGTATTTCCTCCCAATCTCACTCCATGATGTATTTCTCCGTTCTTCTTTTTTCCAATTTTGTGCTAGCAATAACCATAGACACTGGTTTTCTTGGCTCTCTTTTAAGCTTAATGTTTTGTAGGAATCTGGACCTTCTTTTTTGGAAGCCTATGATGCTCAATGGTAATGCAAACATGTCGTATCTTGATGTAATTTTCAAAACGTTAATATAATGACGCTTTTAATCGACAAAAAATAATAATAATAAATAAATTAAATCTATTTCATTTATGACTAATTCATTTATTATTATTATTATTATTTATAATTGAAATACAATAATATTGCATATTTTTTTATATTATTATTATTACTATATATTTAATAATATCAATATTTAGTATTTATTTATTTATTAATATTTATTACTTTACAATGATATTAAATAATAATATTAATTAATAATAACTAATTTTTAATATTAATAATTAATATTAGAATGATTATGATAATAATAATTTAATAATAATTAATATAAATTAATCACTATTATTATTTGTAATAATAATAATAACAATTTATTATATTACTTTTTTTGCTATTTTTGTAATATTATTATTGTTTTTTTTATTATATATTTATTAATATGATTTTAATATTTTGATTAGTATTTTATCTATTTCATTTATTATTATTTTTATTAATTATAATTGAAACACAATATTATTAGTATATTTTTTATAATAATAATATTATGACTATATATTTAACAATATAAATATCAATATTAAGTATGTTTATCCTTTTTCTTTAACCATGTTAACTAATGTAGTTGTGTGTGTGATTGAAATACGACGTTTATCAATCACATTTATTAATGTGGTTGTGCTAGTTCATCGATAGACACATATATTTGAAGTTTGGGTTCAACTACATGTGAGGAATTTTTAATTTTTATTTAAAACAACAACTATGATTAAATGTGGTTAGAATATGTGAAGAATATGCTTCGTCTTAGATCTAGATGAGGAACTGTAATCAAAATGAGTGCTAAACTTTGTGAAAAGGAGTGCGAAAGGTTGGAAAGAAGTAGAAACGTTGGAATTTAATTAAATTTCAGAAGTCGGCTGCCACATGTAGGGTGTGTTGGAATTAAGTTGCGATTAATTTTGGAAAGTCAACTGCCAAGCATTGGAACGTCGACTGCCAGGAATTGGAATGTCGACTATCGTTGGAAAGTCGAATCATAAACATTAATAATAAATAATCTTGGGTCGGACTAGCCAAGCTATAACTTGAACAGAAATGCCTGAACCCCAGTTAGGAGATATTTCTTCCCGATAGTTAAAATTACTCGAATTCATAGAAATGTAATGTACCCATATATGAGTACATGTCTGAGGTTAGTCCCCAGGCAGGGTCGAAAGGAGGCTACCTGGGGACAGTCCTGGGGAGGTAGACATTTATTCCAGTCTAGAGAGTTAATATTGACAAAAAATACATTGTAAACAAAATATACATTTGGAGAGCTCTGCAAAATAGAGTTCACACAGACAGGAAAACCCCAAACAATGCATGCTAAACACCCTGTGTAAGTAAGTAGAAGACTAAACTCTGTATTTAAAAGATAAACATTGTGAATTCAATGAGAAGGAAATTTAGTATTAAACCAAATTTATAACCATTAATAATAAATAAAATATTGTAAGGAAATCATGCCAAGTGCAACACACGAACCAGAGAATATAAACAATAGTCACAAAATGAATTCTGGAACTGCAAATTGAGTAAATTAAACTCTAAAAATTTACAAAAAGTTTAATAAGAAGAACACAAGACTTTTTTAAAAGTTCCGGTATAAGCCCAAATATAACCAGACCTAAGGACAAAGTATTACTCCTCAACAACATTCGAAAATTAGGTCTTGTAACTCAAAAAATTCCTAAGATGGGTGAACCAACCTGGAGAATGAAACATCAGTTCAGTTGGAAAAGTATTGCAATACCCTCGAGTGAAGAGAGGAAGAGGCACCCCCAAATCTCTGTTGGAATATTGAAAATTCCAGAACAATAAATGGAGAATAAAACTCCCCTCTTCAACATAGATTAAATATTAAAATTTCACTCACAGGAGACAAAGTTCAACACTGAAAAATTCTATTTCATTCACTATAAAAATCTATTACAATAAAAAAATTTCTTCCTCTAAAAGGGATTACAAAATGTTGGACTGTTACAAGACACAGTGCCAAGCAAAACTCTTCTTTGTCTCACACAGAAAATACTCTATTCACTCTAAAACACTCTGCTGTGTTTTTCACTTTCTTTCTTTCTTTCTTTCTTTCGCAATGATGTGCATTCACTTGTTCTTAAAAAAAATTACACTCTGTCTTTTCCTTTTTATACACACTACTGTGTAAATAAACTTTTAATAAAAAAAATTACACAGTAAATAAAAAGTACATTCACGGCCCCTTTTTTTTGTTTTGGCTTTCAGGCCTTTTAAAAATTTTGTACCTCAGCATTTTTAATATAAAAATAAAACTAAAATAAAAATACTTAAGACTAAACTAACCTATCAGGAGGGCCCACACTCTTATGCACATATGTTTTATTATTACATATGTTAAAACATATGTATGCTTAAAGCATAATGCAAACGTTCTAAAACATAATTCCGTTGCATATGTTTTTAAAACATAACAAAACATTAAAAAAACTTTTCGCCGGACTTCAACACAATCATTCAACCAAATCGAAATGATCTTTTTCGCATTCCAAGATGGCCCATTGACGTCACCCAATTTTGTGATGCGAATTTCAAATTAAATCCACCTTAATTTTTTTCGGGTCCGGTTTCTCCAACTGCGTGAACGAGCCAAGTGAAACCCGAACGAATCATGCAATGCCACGTGGTCCTTTTAAAAAAAAATTGGCGATAAATTTCTTAGCTTTGAATGTGGTTGTTGAGTTGCGTTAATGCTGGTTGTTGCTGCAGATAGGATGGAGCTCTTCCACCGCCTTCAACTTGCTATCAGCAATTACTTCGCCATTCTGCTGTCTCTTCATTCCCATCTCAATTAATTCTGCCGTCTGCTGAGCTATGTGGGCAGTTGGAATTAATTTCCAAAATTCCCCCTTAATTTCAACTGCTGGGTTTTCTTGCATACCTAGGCATTTCCTGAAATGTTCAAAGCTTTTCTGCACAAGTGGCTTTGTGAGGATATCTGCAAATTGATCCTCTGTTCTGCAATGTTGCAAAACTATCTCACCATTGTTGACCAATTCACGTATGAAGTGAAACTTGGTGTCAATGTGCTTTGTCCTTTTATGAAAAACTGAATTTTTAGACAATGCAATAGCTGAGCTATTGTCACAAAAAATCACTGTCCCTTTTGTCTGCTCTTGGCATAAACTTCTTAACATTCTCCTCATCCAAACCGCTTGACACGCTATTGCTGTAGCTGCCACATACTCTGCCTCTACTGTAGACAATGCCACAATTGGCTGTTTCTTAGAAGCCCATGAAATGGCTCCTGAACCCATGTGAAAAACATAACCGGAAGTGCTCTTCTGATCATCTACACTTCCAGCCCAATCACTGTCAGTGTATCCAACTAAATCTGAACATTCTAAAGCAGTATATAAAATACCAAACCTTTTAGTACCTTTAACATACCTCATAATTCTTTTTGTTGCCTGCCAATGTGCATCCTTTGGCTTTTCCATGAATCTAGAAATAAAACTAACAGCATGCATTATGTCGGGCCTAGTTGCAGTCAAATACATGAGGCTACCAACGATGCTCTTGTATAAGCTAGGATCAAAATCCTTGCTGCTATCCTCTCTGCTGAGTTTTAATCCCATCACTGTGGGAGTGATTGCTGCTTTGCTTTCCTGTATGTTAAATCTTTCAAGAACTTCATTAACATACTTTGCCTGTGAGATAAAAATCCCATTTTCATCTTGTTCTACTTCTATTCCTAAGAATTATTTCAACAAACCCATGTCAGTCATTTCAAATTCTTCCTTCATGACTGTTTTAAAATTTTCAATAAGGTAATCATCATTACCTGTGAAAATAACATCATCAACATATAAAACTACAATCAATATTTTACCATCTTTTTCTTTGATGTAGAGGGTGGGTTCTCCCTCACACTTTTCAAATCCATTTTCCAGTAGATATGAATCTATCCTACGGTACCACGCTCTTGGCGCTTGCTTCAGCCCATAAAGAGCTTTCTTCAACTTACATACTTTGTGCTCTTGGCCTTTCTTTTCATAGCCGAGAGTTTGTTCAATGTAAACCTCTTCCATTAACACTCCATTTAGGAATGTTGACTTCACGTCCATTTGGTAAACTTTCCACTTGTTTTGTGCTGCTATGGACAGCACTACTTTCACGATTTCCATTCTAGCAACCAGTGCGAAAGTTTCCTCATAATCTATCCCATGCTTCTACTTATAACCTTTGACAACAAGTCTGGCCTTGTGTCTCTCTATTTTTCCTTCAACATTACTCTTGGTTTTGTAGACCCATTTAACTCCAATGACATCTTTTCCTTTTGGGAGTTCAACCAAATCCCAAGTCTTGTTTCTCTCTATGGCATTAATTTCTTCATCCATAGCTTCTATCCATTTCTTATCCTTAATAGCTTCTTCGAAATGAACAATATCATCAACATGACAATATAAAGCAAACAAAGAATTGATACCTTCATTTGTTATATCTTGTTCATAAATATCTTTCAAACTTCTGAATTTCTTACCTCTTTCATTAGATGTACAAATGCTTGAGGAAGCACTTGAATTTCCTCCTTGTGGTGTGCTTGGAGAAGCACTGTCAATTCTCCTCAAGGGTGTGCCTTGCTGCTCTTGTGTTGGTGTTGTTGTTTGGGGATGTATTTCAGCCAACTCATCATCATTTTCATCATGAGATAAACAGTGTTTAACATTCACTATTTTCTCTATGCTTCCATCCCAAGCTTCCTCTTCAATAAACTGAACATCTCTGCTCACAATAAACTTCTTGGTTGATGGGTTATACAACCTATAAGCCTTGGATTCCTCACTGTATCCAATGAAAATACATTTCTCCCCCTTTTTTTCCAACTTCTTCCTTAGCTGATCCGGTATGTGTGCATAAGCCACACATCCGAATACCTTCATATGTGTGACACCTTGCTTTGTGCCACTCCATGCCTCTTCCGGCACTTTGTTCATCACTGCTTTTGTAGGGAATCTATTCAAAATGTACACTTCACAATGTACAGCTTCAGCCCAATAATCATTAGGCAAATGTTTTGCCTTTAACATACTCCTTGCCATGTCCATTATGGTTCTGTTCTTCCTTTTGGCTACTCCATTTTGCTGCGGAGTATATCTAGTTGTAAACTGCTTATGAATACCATTTTCTCTACAAAAACGTAGAAAATATTTAGAGATATACTCACCTCCTCTATCAGTCCTTAGGACTTTGATATGCAGCCCACTCTAGCTCTCAAAAAGTGCTTTGAAATTGCGAAATTTTTCAAACACTTCACTTTTGTTTTTTTTAAAGTAAACCCAAGTTTTTCTTGTAAAATCATCTATGAATGTTAACACATAGTGGCTGCTTGCAAGTGATGGAGTTTGCATCGGTCCACATACATCTAAGTGGACAATCTCTAAGGGTGATTTCGCCCTTATGCTTTTCCCGGAAGGAAAACTTTCTCTGTGTTGTTTCCCCAAGATACAACCTTCACAAAGGCTGTCCAGTTTCTCTATCAATGGTAAACCACTTACCATTCCTTTTATGTTCAACAAATTAAGACCTCCAAAGTTAAGATGTCCAAATCTCAAGTGCCATAACCAATTATCATCTTTTGGTTCGCTTTGGAAAGTCTCTTGTGCCACTGCTGCTTTCTCTTCACCATTCTTCAAATCTGCTCTCATTCTAAGAGGGAACATCCTATTCTTTGTCATCTTCACTTCAACAATACATTGTTTGCTGGGTGGTTTATCCATGATGGTACAAACATCATCATCAAAGAAAACATTGTACCCCTTATGGACAAGTTTTCCAATACTTAGGAGGTTACACTTCATTCCTGGAACATAATAAACATCTGCTATGGATTTCTTTGCACCTTTCCTTGTTAAAACATTTACAATCCATTTTCCCATAACAGAAACTTTGCTATCAGTTCCTAGTGTGACTTGTGACTTCACACTCTCATCTAACATAGAAAACATTGCTAAGTTTCCTGTCATATGGTTACTGCAACCGGAGTCTAGAAACCATAAATCCTCACTTTTTTCTTCAGCCATATTACAAGCTAAAAAAAAATTATTTTGGCTTATATTTTCCTTAGTGAAATTTTCACTAGTTCTACTTGCCATATCTTCCTGCTTATTTCTACATTCATTAGCATAATGACCATATTTTTTACAATGGTGACATTGGACATTGGACTTATCATACCTTTGTCCTTGAGCATTCTACTGACCACTCTGCTGGCTGCTGCCTTGGTCGTGGCTATGATTTTGACTGTTGCACCTTCCATGTGAATGTGAAGGGTTGTTCCTTCCACCTCTGTTTTGGCTTCTGCCTCTTCCTCTTTTTTTTCCTCTGCCTTACCCTCTTCCTCTTCCGAAAGACATCTGGGTCTTAAAGGCATGTTCCAGAGATGAGTTTTCAGTCCTACCCAATCTCTATTCATGATTCAACAGTGATGCATGTAGTTCATCCACTGAAAACTTTGTGAGATCCTTAATCTCCTCTATGGTGGTGACAATCACATCAAATCTTGAGGGTAAACTTCTCAAGAGTTTTTCCACAATCCTCTTATCTTTAAGATTATATCCATGAGATCTTATTTGTGTGACCATTCCAATCACATGAGTGAAGAATGAGTCAATAGTATCTGACTCTTTCATACAGAAAGTTTCAAAGTCTCTCCTCAGCAAATGAAGTTTTGTTGTCTTCACTTTTTCCATACCTTGATAGGCTGTCTTGAGAGTTTCCCATGATTCTCTTGATCTCTTGGCTGCTGCTATCCTCGGAAACACACTCTCATGCACTGCTTGATACAAAAAGAAAAGAGCTTTGGAGTCTTTCTTCTTATTTCTCTTCAGCATCTCTCTTTCTGCCTGAGTTAACATATTAAACTCATGTTCATCTGCTAGCTCTTCAAAGCCTTCCTCAACAAATTCCCATAAGTCTTGGGAGACAAACAATGCTCTCATAGTTATTGACCAGTAGTCATAATTTTTCCCATTAAACATTGGGAGATGGATATTTCCCATACCCATACCAGTGCTGGCTCCAGCCATTCTGCACTCTTAACTATGATTCAAAAACACTTGACTATGTGTTTAAAATTAACTGACTGTTCTGCAACAGTAACACAAAAACTGTATAGAGAAATACCTTTGGATTCTTTTTGGATGAGTCTTCACACTGCTGGAGAAGCTGCTGCAACAAAGAACTCCTTTCCTTCAGCTTCTTTGATCTTCAAAGAGCCTGGACTAGCTCTGATACCATGTTGGAATATTGAAAATTTCAGAACAATAAATGGAGAATAAAACTCCCCTCTTCAACATAGAGAAAATATTAAAATTTCACTCACAGGAGACAGAGTTCAACACTGAAAAATTCTATTTCATTCACTGTAAAAATATATTACAATAAAAAAAATTCTTCCTCTAAAAGGGATTACAAAATGCTGGACTGTTACAAGACACAGTGCCAAGCAAAACTCTTCTCTGTCTCACACAGAAAATACTCTGTTCACTCTAAAACACTCTGTTGTGTTTTTCACTTTCTTTCTTTCTTTATTTCTTTCGCACTGCTGTGCATTCACTTGTTCTTAAAAAAAATTACACTCTGTCTTTTCCTTTTTATACACGCTGCTGTTTAAATAAACTTTTAATAAAAAAATTACACAGTAAATAAAAGTTACATTCACGGCCCCTTTTTTTGTTTTGGCTTTCGGGCCTTTTAAAAATTTTGTACCTCAGCATTTTTAATATAAAAATAAAACTAAAATAAAAATACTTAAGACTAAACTAACCTATCGAGAGGGCCCACACTCTTATGCACATATGTTTTATTATTACATATGTTAAAACATATGTATGCTTAAAGCATAATGCAAACGTTTTAAAACATAATTCCATTGCATATGTTTTTAAAACATAACAAAACATTAAAAAAAAAAATCGCTGGACTTCAACAAAATCATTCAACCAAATCGAAATGATCTTTTCGCATTCCAAGATGGCCCATTTACGTCACCCAATTTTGTGATGTGAATTTCAAATTAAATCCACCTTAATTGTTTTCGGGTTCGGTTTCTCCAATTGCGTGAACGAGCCAAGTGAAACCCGAACGAATCATGCAATGCCACGTGGTCCTTTCAAAAAAAAACTGGCGATAAATTTCTTAGCTTTGAATGTGGTTGTTGAGTTGCGTTAATGTTGGTTGTTGCTGCAGATAGGATGGAGCTCTTCCACCGCCTTCAACTTGCTATCAGCAATTACTTCGTTGTTCTGCTGTCTCTTCATTCCCATCTCAATTAATTCTGCCGTCTGCTGAGCTATGTGGGCAGTTGGAATTAATTTCCAACAATCCCCTGGCAGAATAAAACATTATTACAATAGGGTTATAACCGTGGATAGCGAAGGAAGATAGGAAGCATAACCAGATCGACATAGGGATTGAATAATTAGATTGAGACAAAATATCTGGATCATTTCTGACCCTCTGTAATAATTTAAGTTTTGGACTTACTAGAGACGTGGACAAACATTTTATTCTCAGGAAAATGTTAAAATCTACGGACTTAGGTGGAATCTTGCCTTTGGGAGAGCCAACGGATGCCAAGCCCTCTAGTGGCAAACTGGAACAGGGATACTCTAGAACGCGAATAAACAACACATACAAAACCATGCGTTAGAATCATTCAACGGTGGACTATGGAGTAAATTACTAAAAATTGGTAGCATAAACAGTAAATAATTTACTAGTGACAAAAACCGCAATTATGTGAGCAAGAGATTCTATGTGCTCCAGAAACAAATTCACAAGTTGCAAAGCCAACAAACTGTTTCCAAAGGCGACAGACTGAACACCGAATGTGAGGTTGGGTGGGTAGGGTTCGTTACCTCATCGGACTCGGCTCACCCTTGACTGTCTGATTTGGGCAGATGGATCAAATGGTTCATGTACACCCAAGTCTCTTGTCTCAAAAACTCTCCAGATTCCATAATTAAGGAAGGGTAAATATATATTAATCTCAATTTCTGGCCAGAAGATTGAGGTCGAGAGACCCAAGGCCTGAAACATAATGCAATGTACACCTGGCATTGGATAGAAGTCTAGTTAAATAGTAATTATTGTTTAATATTAATAATATATTGTATATTATAATGATAATAAGAATAATTTATTAATGATGTGTTTTTAATGAATAATTGAATATTTTCATATAGCTTTTAAATTACTGTAAACTCATATCATTTGTGTAATAAAAATTATTTCTGAAATATAAATTTAATTTATTATCCTTTTAATAAAAATATCAAATTATAAATAAATGAAAATTTATATTATTCAAAAACAAAATTCAGTATTTATATTTAAATACTTGGTATAAAAATATTTATAATATCTTTAATATATTTTGCTTGTTAAGAAATCTAATATTTTTATTATGGAGAACATCTTGATGCTCCTTGCAGAGAAGAGCTGGTCGAGATGGAGAAGAATAGCTCCATATGGGGTGTTCATTAGGTTGATCTCATTCTATTTTGACAATAATTATTCTTCTATGGAATGAGCATTGGCATAAAATTTGAAATCTTCAAACCCGCATGCAATAATGGATTGGTTCCCAACATCCTCTCTCATTTACAAGGTAATCCCAATCTCAAGCGAGCAGGTTCTCTTTTATCAAGCGAGCGGGAGGCCATCTACATGTAGGCCTGATTTCATTAAAATTCAAAATGCAATCGAAGCATTCGGGCAACAGCACAATCATACTTAATCAGGCTTGCTACTCTCGATATTTTTGTCAATACAATTTTCCTCCTCAAGTGATCCAGCATTTCTTCATCTGTTCACTCCTTATAGTGTTTCTTGAGCTGGCATTTTTTCTATCCTCTTTTCTCACCTTTGGAGATGTATTTGGATGAATCTATCATCTCTGTACTTCTCTTTTTGATAATTTTTTATGGTTTTATAAGTATGGGAAGGATCTGTCCCAGTTATGTGGCTTCCCAATTAATCCTTTTTTGCTCAAATTTACTAATGAGCAATTTAAACTGGGCATTAGATTGTGGTTTTCTCGCTGAGGGTCTCTTACAGCTGAGATAATTGGAATATGTACTGTTTATATTTATAATATAAATCAGCGTTTTTTTTCTTTCTAAAAAAATAAATTAGAATTCTTGGGCCAACCTCTATTAGCATAGTCGGGTTATAGTTTTATATGTAGTTTGATATGTCTGTGCGCTCAAGTCATTGTTGGATGTGTAATCTATTGTTTACTCTGTTATTATTGAAATTTTAAGGCTCTCTGCCAATATTGATTGCATTGTTGGCATGGCATTTATAATGTGTTAAAAAATAATCATATGTTATTTATGTTTTTTTAAGGAAAATCATTGTACCGATTTCCATGTAAACCTAGACATCTATGATTAAAAAAATTGAGCAATTTAAATGTAAACCTAGACAACTATGATTAAAAAAATTGAGCAATTTAATCATGTGCATCGATTTATAGAATTTGTATGCATGATAATATTATTTGGCCATCGCCAACTTGCACCTCTTGCATATTTGTAAATGTGCGTTTGGGTTTGGGTGGTGATTGCAACTCAATTTTTTTTAATTTAGACGATAATAATAATATTATTTTGTTTTATGTTTTTTTTCTTAATTATTTTTTAAAATAACTGCGATATATATACGTATTATTATTTTTTACTGTTTATCCAAAGACATTCAACTTTCCAATAAGAGTCGACATTCCAACGCTTGGCAGTTGGCTTTCCAAAATTAATCGCAACTTAATTCCAACACACTGGACATGTGGTAGTTGGCTTCTGAAATTTAATTTAACTCCAATGTTTATGTTTTCTTTCCAACCTTTCTCACTCATTTTCATCACAGTCGCTCATCTAGCTCTAAGATGAAGCATATTCTTCGCACATTCCAACAAAATTCAATCACAATTGTTGTTTTAAATAAAAATTTAAAATTTTTCATATGTGGTTGCACACAAACTTCAAATATATTCGGCTATTAGCGAACTAGCACAACCACATTAATAAATGTGATTGATAAACACCAATAAACCACATTAGTTAATGTGGTTGAAGAATAATACCTAATATTAATATTTATATTGTTAAATATATAATAATATTGTTATTATTATAAAAAATTTACTAACAATATTGTATTTCAATTATAATTAACGATAATAATAATAAATGAAATAGGCATAAATGAAATAGATCTAATATCAATCATAATTTTAAAATCATATTAATAAATATAATAAAATAATAATAATAATATTACAAAAATAAATATTATTATTATTATTATTATTATTAGTGATTAATTTATATTAATTATTTATTATTTATTATTATCATTTTTAATATTAATTATTAGTATTAATATTAATTAACGAGAAAGCTAACCACTCGACGGAATGGTCTTTGGGTTTTGCGCTACCAGCAACCAACGAGTCCCTTCCGGCGAACGTGGGTCCCACGACCCCCTCCCCATCTCTGTCCCATGGCGTTACCATTTGAAGGTTTTTGTTTTATTTTTTAGTTTCTGTTTGAGGATTCAGCTATCGTTCCCGTTTCCGTTTCCGCTCACCTACACATGGGGGCAACCATGAATGAAAATATTTTCCCGCATTCCTTGAGCTGGATGAACAGGGACCTGCAAAGTAGTCGACGGGAAGACGTGAACCATAGTGCCATGAAATATGTTGCATTAAATCGATCCTCCCCTGTAAATTTCCTGTAATCAAATCCTCATGTCATCCCCTGTTACACACCAATTGGATTGATATCTATCGCTTGACAAAAAACCAAAGGAGTTACTCACTCAATGGAGACCATGTATGTTTTTTAAGTGAATATATGCTTTTATAAGTGAGAATGTCACTGTTTTTTTAAGTTGGAATTCATGAATAAAGAAATTTTTTCCTCCCCTGTTACTCACTTGATGGAATGAAAGCCCTCGCTCGACCACTAACGAAGGAGTTGTCGACGGAAAACCAGTCTGTTTTTTTTAGTGAATTTCTATTTTTTCACTGAATGTTTGTGTTTTTTTAAGTGAGAATCCCTAAATAACATTACGTTCTCAGACCCATTTAATTTTTTTATGACTAGAATACAATTTTGCAACCCAATTTATTCAGACCATTTTATAAGTGAGCACAGGTCAACCATCTGGACAACCATTGTACCAACTCACTAGTCAACCGTTGTGGAAACTAGCTAGTTAACCGTTGCAGAAATGGAATTAGGTAAAAAGGTAAAGAAAGTGAAATGGGAGTCAATAATTTCCTGGTGCAAAACCCTAAAGAAAATCTCATCTTCTCTGGGTTGGATTTAGATTGATCTCTTGTACAAGGAAAACACATGGGCTCGTTTGATCAGGTTGCAAAAATCCCTTCAACTAGAATTGGTGACTTTATTAGAGGAGAGGAAATGAACCCAAAAGCTCCATTTTCTTTCAACCGGATACAAAAAAAATGCCCAGGCTCAAGGCCTACTGCTTCCTTGCTATATGAAGTGTAAATTTTTTTAGATATCCTATGTATATATGTTGGTATTAATAGTGCTCCATCAGTTTTCATGGAATCATATGTAATGTGTTTTCAAACTTTTTTATGCAGTTTTTCTTGTTCATATGGCCCCCATGATAGAAGGGAACAATATGAAATGAGGCGAAGATACTCATTTGTGAAAAAGAGGGGATGCCAATGTCATTTCATTGTAAAAAGTATGGTTCAAATCCCTAAGATTGCGATAATAACATATAAAATGTATGAGAAAATAGATAGTCAAGGATGGCCTTTTCATGGTCAACGGGACACCTTGGGTCATGTTAGGGTGTTGCACGAACCAAATTTATCAAGAGACATGGTTTCCTATGTAGAGAGTTGTTTCTTCTTGGATGTGTCAGTTGACTCTATTTGCAAAATGCATGTTAAAAAATATATTGACGTGGATGTTGCAGCTCGAGATAGGGATTTCTTTTTTTGTAGGAAATATGTTGTTAACATATATAATCATCTAATGAAATTAAATTATCAGTTGCATAAGAAGGACGAAATGAGTGTGAACCGTTGGTATAGGAAACACCCAAATGATTTTTTGTTTTATCAAAATCCAAATGGTGGATATGTCCCTTTTATAGTTAGAATTCATACGAAGTGGATGTTGGAGACAAAGGTGAAGCTATCGAATAATAGCCTAATATCCATGGATTAGAAATTCAGCATGAATAAGTATGGGGTGAGTGTATTAAGAATGATTGTTCTAGTACAATAATTTGATTAATAATGTTTGATGATCTAAAGTTGACTTCATATGTATTTTTAATGTGATAGTATCAATTGTACACACTCGTGGTGTTTGACGAGCAACAAATTGGGGTGTCAGTTGCACGGATGGTGGCATCACGTAATACATCACATGACATTTCACTATTATTGGAGAATCTCATACATAGGTGTCACCAAGTTGATCATAATTGGAAATTTAATGCTTTCATGGTTGATGATGCATTGGCTGAAATAAATTCTTTAAGGTAACTTCAGTATTATTATTTTACAGTACAACTTGTATTTATTACAAAAATAACATGCTTGAAATGAATTGAATTTGGCAGGAGAATCACAAGGTGCAATATTATCTTCTGTGTTTGGAACATACGTCAAGCATGGCTAAAAAATGTGAATCGATTGGCCAGTAATCTAGAAATAGAAAAAGAAATGTTTAGTTATTTGGGTTTAATTATGAATTATTTTTTGAGTGTTGAAGTGAGCAATGCAATTAATGGTTTATTCAACAAATTTGCTAATGAGGAGAAGTTCCTAGACCATTTCCAAAAGAATTGGGTTGCTAGTGACAAGTTTTGTAAGTTGAAAAACTCTAAGTTACATATCTCTTTTTCGTTTTCATATGGATGAAATATATTCATTAACCCAAATTTTATGAAATTAGGGATGTGGGTCGAAGGTTGTCAGGACTTCTCCATGAAAATTAGGAGACAAAGAATGTTGTGGAGTCATACCATTGTTACCTAAAGGCAAACTTTCTATCAGATAGAAGAAATAAATGTTCTCGTAGGATGGATTGGTTGACATATGTTCTTCTAACAAATGTTGAACCCTATTATCGGTTTAAGGAAATTATAAAAAACGAAGGATTTTGAATAATTACAAGAAAGAGAAATATTTGGAATCATTAATGGAAAAAGAAAAATTGATTCCAGATAGTGATTGCAGGCCTCATGAGAAAATGTTTCATGCTTTTTGGGTGAGGAGTCAATCTAAATTTAATAAGAAATATCTTTTCACTTGTCATCGCACAAATTTCATAGCTTGTGGTTGCCCATGGTCTATTCGTGGCAACATATTAAAGCATTCCATAAAGGTGGGTTGGTTGTGTTTCGGTTCAATGGCTTCAAACCAATTACAAAATCATCAAAGCACAATTGATTCATACAATGACCCTCGTGAGATAAATATAGAGGAAATACCTGATCTTCCTGAAGATGCAAACACATCTACCATGGATAGCCACAATGTTGATGTAAATGTTGAACAAATTAAGATGGCCAAGGAGGAGTTATTTGGCTACTTAGACCTGGTTCAAAGCAATCCTCCTTCTACTTTGGCCAAGATTGAACAGTTGATTGCTTTGTTTAAAAAATTGTTGGATGACGCCAACAATATTCATATTATGGATTATGAATTCACGTGTGGATTGGGTGCTTTTGATTTATCTTTGAAGAGGAAGAAGGGTTTCCTAAGCCCCAAAAAGAGAAGAAAAAGAAGGAAAAAAAATGCAAGGTTGGAAATTGAATTGAATATCCTGGCAGATGTACCATTTCAATTTGAAAAACTCAACAAGTGAGGTTGCCCTCGCTCCAACAATGAATGCTTTTCCAGGTTTCTTGTGCATGATTTTTTTTTCAATTTGATTTTAATATTTACTCGTGTATTAGACATATTTGATGTATTATTTTTTTTTTTACTATGTCCATGTATGTTTGATAGGTGGTGAGGATATGTTTGGAGATTTGTCTAATTTGATGGATTTTTCATTTAAGGTGAATAAATAACTCCATGCATTTACACTCAGTCTATCAATACATTGATTTTTTTGCAAGTCATGGAAGATATATTTCAAGTGGTTTTGCACACTTGGATACTTGCATATATTGGTGTCTAAAAAATAATATGATATATAAATTTGAATAAAAACAATGGAAATGTAACAAAATTATTAGAGGAACTATAATGAAATTGTAACTAAACATGTAAAACACAATTTTGCCAGTTTTTTATAACTTCTCAATGCGACTGGTGAGCTAGTGTGTTAGCAACGGTGAGCCAGTGTGTCAGCAATGGTGAGATAGTGTGTCAACAACGGTGAGCAAGTGTGTCAGCAACGGTGAGCCAGTGTGTCAGCAATGGTGAGCCAGCGTGTCAGCAACGGTGAGCCAGTGCGTTCGCAATGGTGAGCCTGTGTGTCAGCAATAGTGGTCCAGTCTGTTAATCTAAATTTGTGGAGGAAGGGAGAATTTCATGAAGATTGCTGATACAATAATCACTTTGTCCTGCTTCACCTGGACGAAGATACCCTCTTGTTTGCATAATTACATTCCAACAATGAAACACTTTTTTTTCAGCACATATTTCTTTTTATATATTCTTGTTGGAAGCCATCTCATTGGATAGTGAAATATAAGACCTATCCAATTATTCCCACACTATCCCATGGAAATACTATACTAAGAAACCCTTTTTAAGGTTGTCTTTAAGTTTAGGTAGTTAAATGGATCTTTATTTCAGGATTGTTTTCCCGAGGTATCCCACCTTGCTTTACATCATGCCTATGCGGCAGTTTCTAATGATTGAATCTGGCCTCCGCAATATGCAATGGTCATCTCCCTATTCTTGGAGATAACCTCTGATACTTCTGGAAATTTGATGGAATTTTGGTGTTCTTCTATCACCTCCATAGGTTTGGGATGCTCTCCTCCAACCCACAGAAGGCTCTCAGAATTATGCATTAGGGGAATTTTGAGGTCTAAAATGGGCCTCCTAAGGAAATTATAAAATAATAGTGGAAAAAATCAAATAAGATTTGATGACATCGTCAAATTTTAGAGGGAAAAATGGAAAAACTACTTTTTAAACTCATATTTTCAACTTATCTCCCAAAGTTTTTACTCAAATTTTGAGCGGGAGTACTTGTTGGATGTGAAATTTAATTCTCCATCCAAGGAGTACCCATGTTGCATACTTTCGATTACAATCACGTTTTTTATGTATTTCTCATTTTTCGTGTAGTAGAGTTCATCGAAAGTATGCAACATGGGTACTCCTTGGATGAGGAATTAAATTTCGCATCCAACGAGTACTCCCACTTGAAATTTGAGGTAAAATTTTGGGAGATAAGTTGAAAATACGAGTTGAAAAAGTAGTTTTAGTATTATTTTATTATTTTTTTTATACTTTTACCCTTTTATTTAAAAAATGGTGAATCCTCCCCCATGGTTGACATCATCATCTTGAATCCTATTAGTTGTTATAAAGTTTATTTTTGTTGTACATTTTTCTTAGGAGGCCCATTTTAGACCTCAAAATTCCCCTAATGCAAATAAATTTTAAGATCATCCAACCAACTGGCCTAATTTCTCAAATACAATACAAAGGCTCTCAATTGGACATCCCCTGTAACATGGTTGGGATTCAATTTTGTATTATGAGGTACCAAAACATTATGTTGGTAAAGTTCACAGAGCAAGTCTCTATTTGGATTATTTCATGTCATATATTCCTCCTTGAAACCATCACTGCTTTCAACCTAAAGAGGGATATTCTCGATGATAGCATTCTTTTTACATATTGGGAATTTTTTTGTCAAGTACACGTTGTAATTGGTTGGAGGAGCCCTGAAACTAAGCACACCATTCATTATTTGTCTGAGTTCTTGATTATCATTCTCCAACTTGCTCACCCTCATTTCCATCTCATCCACTATTTTTTTATGTCCTTGTAAAACTTTGTTTTTACATTCTTCACATACCTTGCAAAGGTCACAAAATGAGTTTTTATGCACATTGTATGATATTAGGTGTCCCTGATATAGGAATTTACATAAATGTGATTTATCCTTTCGTTCTTCATCATCTGTTTGCACACTAATGTCTTTGGTCAGTTTAATATTTGGTTCCTCATCCTCTGTTAGTTTCATATCTAGTTTTTGTTCCTTTTTTTGTACACTTGTTTATTTTGTTAGTTTCATATGTGATTCATGTTCCTCTGTATTGAAAGCTGTGATTTTGGCATGGTCCTATGTTGCAGAACAATGTCATAATTCTGTTTTTTTCAAGGGGTATATCTTGTGGGACCTGTTGTGCTATACAACAACCCTCATTTATTTTTACTAAATGGGGATGATTTAAAAATAAATAGGAAATTTGTTTTCTTTAATTTTTAGCTTAATCCAAAAAAATTTAGGAAATAAAGTTTATTTTTCTTTCCACTTTCATTCCTTAGCGCATCTCAAATCACATAGCTTACAAGCTAAAACAACTTGAAACATACTAATTCATGTCGGTTGTGATATGTGCTAAAGCCTTTCCAAAGTTATATTAAACTCTTATTGCAAACACTTTAAACACTGTTATAAACGAAAATCACATCGTGCCTTGTAAAATGATCTAACTTTTAAGCACTTTGGTAAAAGTTGCGATTAAACGGACCCGACGAACCAATAAAGCAATAGACATAAAAATCCAAAGTTCGATAAAGTGTAACAGCTTGATTTCTTAAAGTGCATTTTGCATTTCGTAGAACATAGCTAAAAGAAATTTTATTGCCACATAGAAATTGTCATGTGCAATTTACGCAGATTGTGTTTCACAAGATTTATTGGTAACATAACAAATAGAAATAGTTATAAGTTGCGATATGCGATAAATGGTAGTCAATTTCTCAAGCATGTGAAATGATTCATTTCAAATCACACTGAATATACAATTGAATGTCTTAAGTTGATCGATCGAAATTTCACGTGAAGGTGTGTACGAGATTTTATTAAAATATTATGAGTGATTAATAACATTTAATAAGAGTAAGGTTTTGATAGATTCATATCTACTTCGAGCATATTTTAAATGATTGAATGTTGAATTTATTTTAATTCTATCTGCCTCTCTGTTCTCTATATTTTAATGTTTTCTCTATTCGCTTGAAATCAGGAAGCCACTTAACGGAACAATGAAAATATAGATGAGCAAGAAAGGAAAAGAGATTTCCCAAGCATCATCTACCGAAGGCTCGGATATTTCTTCCCTATTCTCAGATACAACCTGCAACAAGGATTGTGGAAGTTCTTCATAGGAGGCAATGTATTAGTTCTTCGAGGATGAAAAGCCAAAGGTAATAATCAAAATTTCTATAGCAAGCATGTCAGTTCCTTCAGACCTGACCTATTTCAACATTGCATGCTCATTCATCCATAAGGTAGAAATAAGGCCAAAGATTCTCCCCTATACAAATATGGTTAAGTGGGTAATTGACCACTTGAACGTAGAAGATAGAACATTCAAGGATTCAAAGGGAAATAATATCGGTTCATTTAGGGAAGAATATTTGAGGACAATGTACCACTTACCCGTCCCGCAACAGAACTATAACAAAGCTTTTCTTCAAAGCTTTAGAACAAAAAATCCAGACCAAGGCAATGGAAGGATGACCAAGGCAATCTTAAAGGAGATAAACTCGGTACATACCCAATAACAAAAATTCCTTCCCCTTATTGCTACATTGCCATTATGTTGTGTAGATTATTTTCAAAACCTGATACCACTATGTTTTTTGTAGATTAGGTCCCATTAATTGACACAATCATCAATTACTTAATTATGAATTCATAAAATATCCTATCTAATAATTTAGCCAGAAATATCATTGAGTACAGGAGTAAAATAAGTGTTTCATCTAGAGAAATACCTCCCTTTTACATGAGTGCCTATGTCATGGACACAATTTTCCTTCTTCTAGTTTTCCTACCATGGGATGGAAATGGATGACCCAAGACCCTACTCCAATTCACATTTACCATAGATCCCTTTGGGAATCATATTTTCATCTACATTTTTACAAAATTTTCCATAGATTCATCTTACCCATGCACCAAATTATATTCAATGAGAAAGCCCCTATTATTTCCAAAGAAGCTAGTGTTGTAAAATGTAACTAGGTCAGTCTTCATGATGAATAAGTAATTATGAAAATAAGAATAAAATAAAAATATGACGGAAACAACCTTCAACATCTTGGAATATATGTAAAGTAATATCTCATAAAAGGTGAAAGAAAATTAAAGTTATAAATTCGACCTAAATGTAAATATGTATGGTTAGCCTAAAAGCTATTCAATCTCCTATATATATATGTCTACACTACGGCTCATTTTGTTAACAGAAGTTGTGGACAGATATTGCAGACAAAGAATTATGGACAGGCATTGTGGAGAAGGCATTGCAGACATGGTATTGCGGATAGGGCATTGCGGACAGGCATTGCGATCAAGCATTGTAGTCAAGCAGTGGTCAAGTATTGTGGTCAAGGATTGCAGTCAAGTCTAAGGTTGTAAAGAAGATAACCGAATGTGGATAAGTCTAATATTGAAGAGCATAGGCATGAGAAAATTAAACACCGAATTGAATACGAATAATATAGCATATAAAGAGCAGATCTAAGATATAGTTTGTAGATTTATCTAAGGTTGTACAACGGCTAAAAGGGATGCGGATTCACCTAAAATGGAAGTAACTGAAGGTGTAAATTGAAGGTTTAGACTGAAGGTATAGATTTTGGATTGATGAATCTAGTTTGAGAAGAATACAGTGCGAATACTTACAAATTTACAATGCAAATATCGCAAGGGTTGTGATGAATTTTGAGGTGTAACGAAAGGAATATACCTTCCTATAATAAAGTATTACTTCTTCTTAAATCATTTTTGTCCTGCACATTTTGGTAATTGACTTGATGAAGGATTAATTAAGAAGAATACATAAGCAAAAAAGCTCACAAGTAATTATCAAGAAGAGAATTTATAACCCCTCCAAATTCTCAACATGGTATCAGGGCTATGGTGCTAAAAAAAAGGGCATCTAATCAAAGAGACACTCAAGAATCAATTTTCAAGAATGGCATTTAAGAAAGTTGAAGGGTGTCAAAGAAAAAAGCATCAGATTTTTTTATCACTGAGAATGTATGGTGCCATTCTCTACTGTAGATCTCAGTGCCAATTGGAGCTTAGAACCTGGGAAAAGTTTCGACACCACAGTTAAATATCCTCACTGTCTCAACACTATAATGCAGTGAAGTTTTCTTGGTATAGTTCGGATGGGTTAATACAGATCAAATTCCCTGAAATTTTCAGAGATCAATTACAGTCCTCAAAACATAGTTTAGAAATTTCATTCTCGGTGATACATTATCGGATCACTTACATACAGCTCAAACATCATCTCAGATTTGGTGCAATTGCAATAACTGAAGCTTTGAACAAAAGTCTCTATGTCTTGATGGTATCTCTATTATTTTAAGTGCATAAATAGTTCAGACAAAAGATACATCAAGATACAATTTGGTGATATAATGAAGACCACAGATGGGTGAAAATCCATTCACTCTCAGTGCTATTACAACTAAAGGTACTGTAATTATCTTAAAATATTATAAGACAAGTTTCCTCTCATTGAAACAATAAAGACTTCTTTGTCCCTAAAGAAGATCATCCAAAAAGAGAGAACTAATACATATTTTCTCAACCACCATTAAAGAAATCAAGTTCAAGACTCTTCACTTGTCAAGTAAGTATCTTTTATTCTATAACCAAATTTGGTAACATGACTTTGTTTTGCAGGGAGATCTATAAGCTGGTTAGGTTACCAATATTCCTTGCATAAGGAGGATAGTCACACTCCTCAAAGAAATTAAAGTCATGAAAAAACTCTCAAGGTCAAGATTTATCTAAATACATGAAAAGGGGATAGAAAGGCTCAAAGGATTCTTATGGAATCAGTCAAAGTCCTTACATCCCTCTGTCTATGAAGAATTTGAGACATTAAGATAATATATGATAAGATAAAAAAATGAAGGAATATCTTCATAAGATCTCAACTATGAGATCTGGAAAAGATGAAAAGATGGACAACATAACAAATAGATAAGAAAATTACCTCATTCAACTTGTGGTTTCTATGCTAGATGGAAAAAGAAAAATCTAGGGTAAAAATGTTGTGGGATAAAAGACACGAACATTTGTTGAGGAAATATGGAAAGACTTATGGACATTACAAGAAAGATGGTCTTAAAGGGACAATCCCAATAGGAGAAATAAAGGAAGACCATATCATCGAAAAGAATGGAGGAAGTTGAAGAAAAGAAGTTCAAGGAAAATAACGCAAACTTATGAATAATGAATTGATTTATATTGATATATGATAGGAAGAAATGTAGCATCCTGATCTAAGAATGGCAAGAACTCCTAGTGAATCAGCTCCAGGAAAAACATCTTTGACAAAATTTAAGAAAGTAGTCATTAAGGAGCAAGGGTCATCATAGAAACATACTTCTGGGATGTGATGACATATTGATGAAACACGCCAAGGGAATGAATCTATTCATTCCTAAAAATTTCTATAGCATGACTCAAGGGAAAAGGGTAAAGAGGTATGTATATATTTATATACTAACATTGGATGCTATGAAGTCATGTCATATGGTTGCAAGTAATGAACTTCTGTATTTAGAAGTATGATCTATGGAGGAGTATCTCTCAGTACTCAGACAGATGAAATCAACATAATATGTCCTCATGAAATATGAGGTGGTTGTATATGAACAAGAAACTAGAAAGTTTATAAGTCCCTAGAATATGCAGAGAGGAAGAGATCATGAAATGCAACCATGTCAAGATGTGACTAAGAGATCTCCTGGAAAGATATGTAGACTTTGATAGAAGTATGGTAAAGAAGAATACCTTTGGGAAAAATCATATCATTAGGAGATGTGTTAATCTGTATGAAGGAAGCCGATACCTACAAGAAGATATCATGGTGAAATATCATCACCAAGGTAACTTTCGTTCTAAAAGTTAATATTAATATGTTTATTTGGATGAATTTGTGCAGGGTTGCTAGTCATGAGAAAGGATGTATGATCCTTGGAAATGATTCGAATGAAAGCAACATGACACAACAATGGACCAAATAAAGGAAGTCTGATGAATCACTCTGATAGCTGACATGACTAAGGATGGAAGTGATGGATGATCTATGCCCTATGAAGCTAAAAGTTGGAGATTCCTCAATATTGAAATCCATGATGTCGAGAACAAGAATTCTTCATGAGTAGCTGGGTGTCTCACCATTTCTGCTGGAGGCCCCTGATTAAGAGGGAGCCTGATGGTAAGTTTCTTACTTGGAAGAAACTTGGTAATTCCTAAGGATGAGCTTAGGTACATTATTTTTATAAGAATGAGTACATTCCCTTGTGGAATAAGGTCCTCCTTGGGAGGGAGAGATAGACACATCATTCTAGTCTTGGGAATACAGAATGGAGGATCGGGTAATCATTTGGCATTCAATACTCTTTGAGAATGAGATAGAGAATTCAAGATAAGAGTAGTTGGGGACTGATATTCTTTGAGGGCTAGCTACCCAAGAGAAGAATAGTCTAGGATGTTCATAGTTTGGGAACACCCAGGTGGAGTATGTACCTTGGAGAGACAATGATGAAGGTGTCTATAAGTCATGTGTCTCGCCAGCATTGAAGCTCATTGTCTCGTTGAAGAGATGGGGTTGTTAGTCAAGGCCTTGCACTAGTACAAGGTTGGTTGAACTGATGCTATACAAATGTGATTACCAATCCAATTTTTCTTATGATATTCTTTGCTTTGAAAGTAATCATGTAACTATATGAATACCTCCCTAGTTAAGAGGGAGTGTCGTAAAATGTAACTAGGTCGGTCTTCATGATGACTAAGTAATTATGAAAAAAAGAAGACAATAAAAATATGACAGAAACAACCTTCAACATCTTGGAATATATGTAAAGTAATATCTCATAAAAGGTCAAAGAAATTTAAATTTATAAAGTCGACCTAAATGTAAATCTGTATGGTCGGCCTAAAAGCTGTTCAATCTCCTATACATATATGTCTACACTACAACTCATTTGGTGAACATGAATTTCGGACAGAGATTGTAGACATTAATGATATAACAATTTCCCAGATTTCGTTCTTTCAAAACAAATCATTTCAATAGATCTTCCATCATTTGATCATTTACTCTACCTTTAATAGGGATTTCCTTTCAAGATATGTCCATTCATAAAGTTATTCAGAAGTACGACAGATAGGTTGTTGCAGAATTCGAACAAACATGAATGACACCTATAGTCTCTGATACTATCTGCACTGTTGATGGATGAGCTACTAAATGGAAAATTATTTATACTAGACTTGAAGACAAAGAGCCAGAAGTAGTGGAAGTCATGGTGATTGTCGATGATGTAACACCTTCAAATTTACAATTCAAAGATATTGCATGCTCTTTCCTCCATAGGATAGCAGCAAGAGCTACTCTTCTTCCATATACCGACATGATTAGATGGGTGCTTGACAAATCAGTGATAAAAGACAAAGATTTAAGAACCTGCAAGGATGAGATTCTAGGTTCTTTTAGACCTAAAGATCTGAAAATCATGTATAAGCTGCTCGACCCGCAAGATACCTACAACATTCAGTTTGTTGCAAATTTTGTTGAGAATAAAGAAGACCCATTCAAGGCAATTCAAGGTTGGACGAAATTAGACAACAAGTTCAAATATGAGAAAAATGGTATGTATCCTATCGCGTCATTAGCAAACCCTTATAATTTTGCAGCAACAATGTTATGCAAATTATATGGTTTACCCAATAACACCAGGTTCTCCATAAATTGGCTTCCCCTAATTGACTCCTCTGTTAATTCCCTCATAATGAATTGGGCGACTATCCTCTCTGAGAATATAGTTAAGGCAATTAATGAATATCGCCAAACCATAACTTCTTCCCCCAAATCTGTTCCCCAATTTTTTATGAGTGCGTATATTTTTTATGCCATCTGTATTTCTACCAAATTTCTAGTTATGGGATGGAAATGGACCCCTGAAGACCCTACCCCAATACATTTGAGTTATAAAGAGATATGGGAACATAATTATGCACCACATTTTCATAGGTTTTGCTATGGAGTTGTATTACCGTTACACAAATTTATGTTTGACACAGTGAGCCCTAGGTTCACTGAGGAAGCCCTTGCAAACCTTCAGATGATGGGCAGATCTTTTTTGAAGAATCATTTTCATATATCAGAATTTTTGGAAGCTCTGCTCCCCTGCATATTCTTCCTTTATATGTTTCAGATAAGTTTATGGCAAGAGAAGTCGCTTACCAAACTATTGGTAATGGACTCACTAAATCTTTTAAAGACATTAAAAAGTCTTTATGGCCAAGTTTTCCAATTTCATGTGGTTCATTTACACTTAGTAATTTTAATCACACATTGCAAGAATGTCAAAATATTGAACTATTGAAGCTCCTTGTTTTACCCTCCAGGCAGTTCGACCCAAAAAAGATTGCTAACAAATTCACTTTGTCAGTCAAACTCAAACCTATTGTACACCGTGATGACAGATTTGAAGATATTTTACAATCTGCCGGGACTTTTGAACAAATCCTAAATTTTGTCAAATTGAACCTGAATCTAGAAGAAGTACAGAAATTCAATGAATTCAGAGAATAGAGACTCAGATATATTCCACAGGACGTTTTGATTACCAGTTATACGAGTAAAGAAATTCAAGAAATTAGAGCAGAACAATCAGATTCACAAAATCAAAGTGAATTAGATAAAATATGTACTTCATTCAGCAATGCATTTGTAAATACTCCAGAGGCATCATCATCACAGAAAAATATAGAATTCCAGACTCCACAGGAACAAATAGTTTCAACAAAGGAAATCATTGAAACTCCTGAGATAATCTCCCAAGACACAAAAATCATTCCTACAAATATGATTGATGAGATTATCCTCAAGGTGACTGATATTCCCACACTAGATGTGTTATACATCCCTATTCATAAAGTTGTAGTGAGAAAACAGAGGAAAAGAAGAAGTATTGAAACACCCCCGGGGAATGAAGTTATGGAAGTAGTATGGAAAGATAATCCATCAAATCCGATTGAAAATTTAACTCAGCTATCTCAATTCACTAGTGCATACACCACTGCGACAATTGATAAGGCAGCAGAAGTATCTATTTTGATCCAAGAAAAGGATGTCAAAATCATGGTGTTAGCCCCTTATAAATTTCTTGACAAGCAAGCAAGGGGCTAATCTATTTTATAAGCCTGCAAGGAATGCATTTCCCTTGAAAACACATCATCCCTGTAGTCTTTTCATGTTCCCTGCCTTGTGACTGTTTCCCTCTACTATTATTAGTAACTAAGCATTGCTGACAAAGAATCATGCTCCTAAAGGCTTTATTCTGCTCTTTATACCCTTGCAAAATGCTTCATTTTCACCCCTTTGTTCTTTTCCTCAAATTCCCCTTTCTTCCCCCTAATTTCCCCTGTCCATCTGAGAAATCCCCTCTAAAACATCCTTAATCCTTTTGTTTATGTCTAAATCCCCCTCATTCCCCTATCGTTTCCCTTGGCTGGCCTTAAAATTCTTTAAAAACGAGCCAAAACCATATTTTATGCATAGGTCCGGGCCTAGCCCCTTTCAGCCTAGCCCTCGTTCCTTCCCGCCATGTAGCCTTGGCGCCGGAACCACACGCGACCATAAAGGTGCTAGTCTCCTATGTATATCAGGAGCTTTCTCAGCCGTTGATCTACGCAGATTGGACGACGATCGCGGCCCACGCAACCTCCCATGTTCACAGTTCATTTCTCCGATCGCACCATCGCCGTCCATTTACCCGAAGATCTGACGGTCCGCGATCCTCCGCTCCTGTGGCCCCTGCCGCGCACTATACCAAAACCACCCAGTTTCTATCGCACCGCCATTGGGCGGTAGGCGGTATTTTCTCATCGGCCAGCGATTCCATACACCTCTCGACGCGTGGCTCCTGTACGATTTCAAAACCACTATCCCATCGCGCGTTATTGTTCGGTACAGGACGTAGAGCTATATCATCGTCAACCATCAGATCTGTCTTGGCCCATCCAATGGTCACCTTTCCATAGAGTTGCGCGGGTTTTAATCCACAATCAATGTACCCCTGGCCCACCGTTCATTTCCCCCCGCCGTGTTTCCCACCGTCGATCTCCTCTCAGAATCCGACGGTCCAGATTGTCTCTCCATTGTTGACTCTTCCATCGTTGCCCGGTCCCACCACGTCACCTCCACGTGTATCCACCATACCTCCGCCATCCCATTACATAAATTCATTCAAAGGTCGATTTTTATAAGGTTTTCACGTATAATGGTTCCGCATTCCGCCAACCTTGCGCCATCTCTATTCTCCACCATTCCACGGCATTTTCTGCCATTTCTCCGCAGTCCCACTATCATCCACATCATTCACCCCCATCCATGGATTTCATAACAGGTTTCGTGTTTTTGCAGGGCTATCAGAGGCGGAAAACCGCCATGGTTCACATGTACGACTTCAATGGCATGCTGCACAGACAGAATTAAATCTGGAAGCTGGTACTACAATAGAAATGCCCAGAAATGGTAGCGGCGTCATGAATATTACCCAAGGACAGTTTAATCTTCGCAAGAAATCTATCCGGCACCATTAAAGCCTAGATTTTGCAGATCAAGACATTTATGGAGCGGTGAATAAAAAACCAGCTAATGATCCAGGATCTCAGCGTTCTGTATTGAAGGATTGAGCTTTAATACAGTGGTTTAGAGGCAAAAGCACCAGATCAGTGATCCCGTGGAGCACGCAGAAATCAATGTATATCAGGAGTTTCTACAGCAGCAGAATTTTTTTCCTCCATAATGGACAAAGCGCCCATGCAGCATTCAATCTATGTCGTGTTCTGGAGAGATTCTCTACCCTGAGACAACCCCAGCACTATCAGAGCATTTATTTCATTAGTATGGCAGACTTATTTATCATTCCTTTATCTTTTTTTATACACCAGAAGTACTACATAGTACTACAGTCAGAGTACTTTAGAATCATATTAGAGCTATCTGAAGTCTGAAGTAGATCATTCGTTCACCCAAAGAACATCAGAGATTAATGCACAGGATTTAAACAGAATGGGCTTCGGCCCTCTTTCTTCTCAGAAGTTCTAATACTGCATTTAGTTCTTCACCTACCTCCTCTGCTCCTCCGGAACTATAAATTCATGAAGAAACTCATTGTAAGGGTTGTTGATCAGTTATCAGAGAACTGCAAGTAGTTTCCTTTGAGACATAGTCTTTGTGTAAAGCTATAAGATAGGTTGAAGAAGATGTTTTCAAACTGAGTATTCAGCCATTGGCATGTTGTACTTGACTGGTATTGCTATTTAATATGACAAGCACATTTCTTTGGATCCTAATCTGAAGCAGCGGTGATGTTTTCCTATATTTGTGTTTACATTCATTTCATTTCATTTCTACTAGCTTGCATCAGAATATTGGCATAGGATTTACCCTTGTTAGGTACCCTATGTTTCTTCTCTCCTTGCCATTGATGTTTCTCTTCTGAAAGTATTATCTAAGAATTGATTTCAGTTGGTTTAACCAGTGTAGTGGATGTTATTTCCTGCTCTCTAATGTATGAATTAAATGAATTCGGTTCTTAGATGTTTCTTGTTATTGATTTAGTTGGAAGATTTGGGAACACTGGGGATTAGAGTTAGCCCTGTCCACTAGGATCCTTGTACGACCAACTGGTCTTTAACTTTGTGCTCTGAATCTGTGTTATCTCCTCCTCTCCTACCTTTCCACATCACAAATCATCTTTAAGATCCTATGTTTTAGATGACTAGCCCAATTGAAAGCCTGCCTATTGATTAGCAAGCAAATCCTTTCCTGACTCCATTTCCCAATGGTTTTGAATATTTCCTGGAACATTTCACCTCTGTCGTATCCTTCTTTGCTCAGCTTTTCCTTACATTGAACCCTTCTTTCCTGATAGCCAGCAACCAAACAAAAAATCAAACAAAAAAACCCCGAGCCTTATAACTAGCCTAACATCTCAACATAGAGCTTCAAAGACATACACCTTTGACAATCATAGAGAGATCCCTCTCTGGACCTAGCAGGGCTAGATCCTGAGGTCTGAAAGTGGCTTGATGTTGTCTCATATTTTGGTCTTGCCAATCTTGCCAAAACATGGGAACCCCGACACATGGAACTATAACAACAGCTAGATGAAGAAATACAAATTTTAAATCAGAAAGTGGAACAAAAACTTCTCAGAGTACAACAAGAGATGGAAATGGTTAAGATAAGTCATGAAAATGACTTATCTAGTAAAAATTCACTAATTTAACAGTTGAGAGAAGATCTTAACAAATATGAAGGAATTCCTACTGTAGAGGAATTCATAAAATAAGCATCACTATTAAGTGACTTACTCTCAAAACAACAAAACCTATTTGTTGTACAAATGTCAAACATAATTCCACACCTAGGAATCAGTGAACAATTAACAAACACAGTCATTGATCAAAGATTTGAGTTCAATGAACTTAATACCAAAATCTCTAATTATATTGAATGGAAAGATTCTGAAGAAGGGAGAAAGTCATATCTCCCAAAGATCAAGGAAACTTTCAAAGATATCCTTTTTACAGGTTGGGATGCACGAATGAAACAAGCAGCATTGACCATAGCCAGAGCAGCAGGTATATCAAAGAATATGGTCAAAATGATTAACCATATATTACATACTTCTAGGCTCGTCAAAGAAGGAAATCTCAAATATGTTCCTGATATTAAATATTTATAACAAAGTTGGAAAGAAACTGGTCAACTCAGGGAAGAAGCACTTTTACAGCTAAAGAAAACTTATTGGGAGGCATACCGGCATCTACTAGTCAAACAACACAGTCAAATCATGACACTAAACTGTTTTCTGAACTCTATATAGAGAATACAACCACTTTTACTGGATGCTATATTTGCTGCACAAATGAAGACAGAGTTCAGTAAACCTCGACAAGTTCAACCGATGTCCAACATTTGTGAGTAGAAAAGCACAAATGGCAGTAACTTATCATCTGACATGATTATTAGTTTGTTTGTTTTTATATAATTTCAATAGCAAATATATACTAAAGATGAGAAAGGTTGTTTGAAACCACCTCATAAGATATTTTGTATAATATTTTTTGTAAGTAATTAGTATAGTATTTAAACCCTTCTCATGTATTTAGAGAAGGGTCCAGAATTTTATTGAGAACATTTGCAAAGAATGCTTAATTGCAAGTAAGTTTGAGGATGTCTTGATGAAATAATGGAACACAACTTTTTCAGTTATATATCATTTTGTTGATCATTATTGATGCACTTCTGTATTCTTTGACATACTTATTGATATAAGAGTTGAATGTGGCCTATTATCATTGATCAGATGAACAAGACAGTACACATCTGGTACTATTATCATGTATGCTAGTTTTGTTTTGAATATTAGTGATGAATCCAGATTTCATGAATTTTATATGAAATTGATTGTTTTTGTCTAAAATATCAGTTGCACTATTGTACAATATAAAGATAGTACTTGGTCTGTTTTATATATAATCATCAAATATATGCAATATGTTCCTCATTTCATTTTGATTAATTATTTTTTCAAAAGAATCATCTTACAAAGTAATAATTCTATTGAATCTATGATGATCTTAATCATCACAGATTGAATAGATGTCATTTTGGATAACATCAAATTAGTATTATCCCGGGTTAGATTAAATTAGTTTCAATTTCAAGTTTTGCATGTTAGAATAAATTTGTTTTAGTTTTTAGTAATTCTTCATGTAAATCCCTTGAGAGAAACCCAAAAATAAAACAAAAACCAAATTCTGGGAAACTGGACCCATTATATCCAGTCGGAGCCATTATTCCAAACGAAAAAGGAACTGTCTTAAGGTCCAGACCGGGTGGTTATCCCCTTTTTGTTGCCACAGAGTTTTGAGGCCTCAACATTTTTGGCGCTAGAAGGAGGGCCCGACTATGAATGGCACATAAATCTAAACCTCAAAATAGAAGCCCTCATAAGATTCGATCTCCCCAAAAGCATCCTACAACTTCCCAATCAAATTCTAAATCACCAACTCAAAAATAGGAAATTGTAGAAACTTCCCCCTCATCTCCTCAAATATTTTGTCAAACATCTGCTTCAGAATTCACTCCTGAGTCTCCCAAAGTTCAGTCTTTAATTCAAAAATTAGAAGGAATATCTATTTCTATTGAAAATCCTGTTAACCTAGAAACTTCCGAAGAAAGTGTTACTTCTCTATTTAGAGAAACTGGTATATTAACTAGATCAAAAAGCGAGAAACTCGGAATTCCACCTTTCGAATTTCCAATTGAACTAGTTCATAAAAAAGTTTCAGTATCCAGATCTAAGTCAGATACAAGTGAAGTTCATCAAATTTTCCTTCGGTTACTTCTTCATATCCTCTTACCCACTCTGTATCTTCTCAGTCTTCCATTTCCTCTACTCAAACAATTAGTGCTATTACAAGTAGTAATATTCCAATTGTAAGTTCTTCATTCATTCCCCCTACTTCTGGATCTACTTCGATATCTTCACAAACTTCTAATCCAATTATGGCCACTCAACCTTGGACGAATCCTGGTGTTGTATTGATAGAAAATCCAAATCCTCTTCCAGATCATCCAGAAAAACGGTTACCTAAATATAATCCTGATGATGGTCTTCCTGTTGAAGAACACATCAATAATTTTATGTTGGCCATGAATCTTAATGGAGTTTCTCATGAAGATATTTTAGTTAGATTGTTTCCCTATACTTTACAAGGATCTGCAGGATCCTGGTATTTTTCACTTCCAGCAGGATCTATCGCCAATTGGGAAACTTTCGAGCAAGTTTTCCTTGAAAATTTTGGAGATGATAGAACTGTTGCATCCCTGATCAATGCTCTTTCCAATCTTAAAACAAATTTAGGGGAAAGGATCAAATATTTCAACTCTAGATTTAACAAGTTATTAAACAAAATTCCAACTACATACAAACCTGTTGTTGATGTACAAATAGAATGGTATATTTCTTCTTTACCTTCTAATATAGCTCTTTTTGTAGATAGATATGGTAAAGCTACCCTTTTAGATAACATGAAAGAAGCTCTCGCTGTAGAAAAAATAATTTTAGCATTAGAAAAACGTTCAGAGATAGAAGACAGGAAATCCAAGAAAGTGACATTTAGTCAAGATTCTAAAAAAAAGTTCTCGAAATATCCATTTGATCTTGAAGGTCTTAAAAAATTATTAAAGACTATGCCAAATGATATGATTGAAATAAAGAAATAGGTTGCTGAAACTTTAGCCCCTAAGAAATCATTTCTTCCATTTAAGAAAAACCCTTCTTCAACATCTCAACCTCCAAATGTCATTTCAAATGCTGAATCTGATCAAGATACTGAAGATCCCTCGCCATCTGAACGAGAATCAGAGTTTGAGGAAGAAGTTGAACTAAATGGGTTATGGGATTCTATTCTTCCTTCAGAAGAAGAAAGAGAAGCTATTCCTGTATCTACAAGAAGTAAAACTTCTTCTGATTCAACTATATCAAATCAAAATCATAAAACTCTCCCCACCAAGGAGAAAACAACTATCAAAAAATCTAAAAAAATTTAGACAGATTTTATTCCACTAGATCCTAATACAAATTATAAAACTTTGATAGTTTCAGATACAGTGGAATATAATATAGTCAAAGATATGAAAAATATCAAAGCAAATATTTCATTACACGAAATGACTAAACTCAAACAACAGCAGAAAATTTTGCTTAGAGAACTTAAGGCAATCCCTGTAGATCCTATACAATCACTAGTTATAGCTCAAGCTTCAAAAGATATGGGAAAACCTCCATCATCTCCAAACCAAGTAAATTCCAATGATTTGGTCTTAATTGATGATAGATCTATTTCTCACACTCCTTCTTTACTTTTGACTTATGATATTTTTAACAAAAATTTTCATAATTGTCTTACTGATTCAAGAGCTTCTTCAAACATTATTCCAAGAACAGTATGTACAAAGTTAAACATCACTCCTCAAAAATCTGTTGTACATATAGTTCAATTGGATAGAACAAGAGTAGAAGTCATTGGAGAAATGTTGTCGGTATCCATTAGATTATCATCCAATCCAAAGGTACTACAAGTAATTGATATTTTGGTTACAGACATCCCTGAATTTTATGGTCTTATTCTAAGAAGAGATTGGTCTGAAAAGTTACATGGATATTTTTCTACTAATTGGTCACACATATGGCTACCATATAATGGAAAACCAAATCAAATTTGAATTGAACGTGGAAAATTTATGAAACATACAGTTACTGAACTAGAAGGAACAAATGAGCCTGTAGATTTCACTAATAACATTATAGGAAATTATTCAGCTGAATCATTTTTTATCATTCAATGATCAAGTTTCACCTTTTCCAATAAACACTACTATTTCTCAAATTGAAAACTTTTCTTAAACAGATGCTTCTGGATGTGTTAATCTCAGCGATCAGATTCCAAAACAGTATTTATTTTGGACTCTGTACTTTGATGGTTCAAAATCATAAGATGGTGTGGGAGCAGGTTGCATTTTAATCAATCCACACTAAGAGATAACAATGCTAGCTTGTAGACTTGGATTTCAATGCACTAATAATACTGCTGAATATGAAGCATTGATACAAGGCCTATATAAAGCTATTGGATTGAATGTTAAATATTTTCAAGTATATGGAGATTCTGAAATAACTGTTAGACAAGTCAGAAATACAATTCATTGTATTTCTGGACATTTAAAACATTATCAAACTTTAGCTTAGAATCTTACTTCTCATTTTACTGCATTTAATATCTCCATAGTTCCTATATTACAAAATGCAAGTGTTTATTTACTTACTAATGTAGCATCTAGACTTATACCATCTGAAGAATTTAGCCCAGACAGATTTTCAATTGAGTTAATTTTTAGGCCCTCCATTCCTGACAATATAACAAATTGGAGAGTATTTAACAATGATGCAGATATACTAGACTTTCTTACATCAGACAGAGCTTATGAAGGTCAAATTATAGATGAGCATGAACATGATTCACAGGTTGAAGATAAACAAAATTCAAATCCAATTCCTAAATCTATAGTCAAAATGGAAGATCTCTATGATTTGAAAGATAGGTTTAAGAAGACTACCAATTCAAAAACATAGAGTTCTACTCTAAAATTTGAATTGATTAATCTTGGAACATTAGAAAAACCTCAGAACATAAACTTAGGTCTTGTATTAGAACCTGAAGAAAGGATATCATTCATTAAGTTATTGAAAACGTATAAAGATATCTTTGCATGGGATTATTCAGATCTTAAAACATATGATACTTCCATAATTCCGCACACCATACCTATGACCCCAGATGATAAGCCCGCACAACAAAAACTTAGAGAAATCCACCCAAATTTAGAAAGTCAAATTAAATTTGAGTTAAATAAAATTCTCAAAGCCAAAGTCATTTTTCTTGTTAGGCATTCGAAATGGGCGTCAAACATGGTTCTAGTTAGAAAAAAGAATCGAAACATTAGGATTTGCATAGACTTTAGAAATTTGAATAAAGCTTGCCAAAAAGATAATTTTCCCTTGCCTACCATGGAACAAATATTGCAGTCGGTTGTAGGATCTGAATTGATGTCTTTCCTCGACGAATTTTCAGGATATAATCAGATTATGGTACATATGGATGATAGATTAAAGACAACATTCAGGACAAAGTGGGGAACATACGCATACCAAAAAATACCTTTTGGATTGATCAATGTTGGTGCTACATTTCAACATGCTATGGATATAAATTTCAGAGGACTAATCAATAGCTCAGTTGTTATATACTTAGATGGCATTATTGTTTACTCTAAGCATAGAAGAAATCATGTTAAACACCTAAAACACATTTTTGAAAGATGTATAAAATTTGGTATTTCCTTGAATCCAAAAAAATGTTATTTCGCCTTATGAGAAGGTAAATTACTAGGGTTCATTGTTTCCAAAAATGGAATCCACATTGACCCTGATAGAATTCAAGAAATTGAAAAAATCCCTTTACCACATAATAAAAAAATAATGCAATCATTTTTAGGACAAATTAATTTTGTAAAAAGATTTTTTCCCAATTTTTCCCAAATCATTTTACCCCTGCAATCAATGATCAAGAATAAATCAATTTTTAAATGGGGAAAAGAAGAGAGAAATTATTTTGAGTTGATTAAGAAAGCCATCATTGAAGCTCCCTCTTTAACAACTCCTGATTTTCTTAAGTCATTTATATTATACACATTTTCTTCCGACACATCATACGCAACAATTTTAACACAGTTAAATGATCAAAACATTGAAGCACCAATTGCGTTTTTTAGTTCTAACCTACAAGGTGTTGAGTTGAATTATTCAACTATGGAAAAACAAGCTTATACTGTATTTAAAGCTTTGAAACATTTTAGACCCTTTCTCCTAAAAAACCATATTAAAATAATAGTACCTTACTCAGCTGTAAGACATTATTAATCCAATGAGAAGTAGGAGAAAAGAGAGCAAATTGGGTTACCGCACTTCAAGAATATGATATAGAGATACACCCTGCTAAAATTTTTAAAGGAAAAGGTCTTTGCAGGATGTTAACTCGAGATTCTCATGCATCAACAGAATAAGATCAATCAAATGAAATGCAATTGTCTGAGGTAAGCCTAAACGATTCTCAGTCACAATATGTTGATCTAAAAAATTTCTTGAAAAATGGATATGCTCCATTATATCTCAATCACACAGCAAAGCGTGCTCTGAGACTTAAAGAAAATCAATATCAACTCATAGATGATGTGTTATTTAGAAAGAATTTTGATTTTGTATTATTAAGATGTTTAGAAAAAACTGAATCTGAAAAAGTAACACAGGAATTACATGATGGACCAGCTAGAGGTCATTTCGGAGGAGACACCACAACTCATAAAATACTACATGTTGGCTACTATTGGCCAACTCTATTTAAAAGATGAACATGAATATGCAAGAAAATTCAAAGTATGTCAAACTGTAGTAGGAAGAGAAAGAAAAGTAGCATTTCCATTACAACCAGTAAATATCCAACAACCATTTGAACAATGGGGGTTAGATATTATAGGTGAAATAACTCCAAAATATTCTAAACAGCTTAAGTATATTCTAACTGCAACAGATTATTTCACAAAATGGGTAGAAGCTATCCCATTAAAGGTGGTTAATATGTAAATTATTATAGATTTTATTGATCAGTTCATAATCACCAGGTTTTGTCTCCCATCAGCTTTGATATTTGATAATGAATCTTACTTTTTTGGAAATTCCATGATAGAATTCGCTTTGAAAAGAGGTTTTAAATTAAAATACTCAGCTAATTATTATCCACAAGGTAATGGATTAGCTGAATCTACAAATAAAAACCTCATCAGGATCATCAAAAGAACTGTAGAACAAAATCATAAAAATTGGCACAGAGCACTATTATTTGCTCTTTGGGCAGATAGAATCACCCAGAAAGCCTCAATAGGTACTTCTCCATTTATGTTAGTTTATGGGAAAGAAGCAGTTCTACCCACAAATGTAACAATACCATCACTGAATTTAGTGCAATTTATTGATGAAAATCCTTCATCTTCCCTTCAACTTAGACAAGATAAGATTCTTAAAATGGAAGAACAAAGAGAGAAAGCTAAAGCTATACATGCTCATCATCAACAAGTAGTGAAAACCTCATTTGACACATCATCCACTAGTTCAAATTTTTTTGAAATAGTAGATCTTGTTTTAAAATGGGATAAGGCACATGAGGAAAAAGGTAAGCATACCAAATTCCAAAGATTATGGCTTGGTCCATTTCAAATCATCGAAAAAATAAGCTTATCCACCTTTTTGCTGCAAGACTTATCAGGTAGAAAAGATTCCGTACCTGTAAATGGTCAAATTCTCAAAAAATATTTCTCTTAGAAAATCAAGCTTTTAAATTTTATTTTTTCTTTAGGAAAATAAAAGTTTAAAATAGTATCATCATTGGTTCATTCAAATTTTCAAATTTTCTGATAAATTATTTTGATCCTTCACTTCTATAAATAAGTAAAGAAAAAGATGACTATAATTATGAGAAATGAATAAACATTATTTTTTCCAGATAAATTGAAATTACTGAAGACATTTTATTTCCAAAAATTACTCTAGAAATCATAAAATATAGTTATCATGTATCAGTCAGAAAAGGAAATTTTTTAACTTAGCAAGGATTATCTACAAAAAGGCATCTACCAACTCTATAATTATCATCCATAACTCTTAAACGAGCTAATGATTCATCCCATCCGATAAAATTTCTTCTTTAAAAATATAAAAAAAAATAAAAAGAAATATATACAATGAACAAATTAAAAAGAAAATAAGTCTCATCACGAGCTTGTTTATCATGATCATAGAGAAATAATATAGACTGATATTACCGAGACTACATACTATAATAGGGTAATAGCTATATGATTATAAAAAATCAACTCACAAGCCAGCTTGTTCAGTCTAAATTGCTATCAGTGAATGACATTGTCATTATCAGGCCACCAAACCTGGACAATGATTTTGGAAATGTATCAAGAAAAATAAATTTAATGATATGTCATAATTATATTTTAAAATAAGAAATAAAATTCGGATGGGACCATGAATCATTATTGGTTAAAAGATAACCCTGTCGAGGCTATAAACGCCTGCTGGCAACAGTGGCTCTATCTGTGATAAATGAGTAAAAGTCTATGAGACCAATTTTAGAGAAAACCTACTTTATATTTTTTAAATCTAAGTAATGACTTATATAAATACCTATATATTATCACTGAAGGAGTTAATTTAGAAGAAATGAGATAGGTAAATAGATTATATTATGAAAAAATACTGTTTAATTCATGAATCATATTATTTTTATTCTTATATATTTTCCTCATTTTGAAAGTTTAGAAATGTCAAAATAAACCAATCAGAGATATATGGTTCTCCCAAGTGAATCGCCAATTGTTGTTCTATGCAACAAATCCCCCCATTTTTATTTTCAAAATAATTTAGACCTTTGATAAATAGAAATAGGGACCCTTTTTATAAAAGTATTTTTGTCTTTTGATAAAAAATCAAAATCCAAAAACAACACCGCTTTTAGTTTTAATAAAACATTCTCATCGAAAATCGCATTTTCGCACAAATATTTATTAATTAAAACAACAAAGCAGTGAAATCCGGATTTTGCGATCGTCGATTTGAAATTTCGCATGTGATATTAAAAATCGCATATCGCAAATTTACATTGTAAAACTTTAAGAAATTATTGCTAAAACTCCGATATTGCGATATTGCGATGTTGCGATATTGCGATTTTGCGATTTTGCGATATCGTGAAATCACATATCGCATAAACAAAAGGAAATACACATCATTAAGACAAGTTCAAAGGGTGCGATGTGATTGATTTGACAGGTTTGAATAAAGGTTTTTACGCAAAAATAAATCATGTCAGAAAATATTAATTATGTTTTATCATCCCAATGTAAACAGTTATGGATGCATCATGATTAATTAATGATATAGCAATTTCCCAGATTTCATTCTTTCAAAACAGATCAGTTCAATATAGCAAACCCTTATAATTTTGCAGCAGCAATGTTATGGAGATTATATGGTTTACCTAATAACACCAAGTTCTCCATAAATTGGCTTCCCCTAATTGACTCCTCTGTTAATTCCCTCATAATGAATTGGGCGAATATCCTCTGTGAGAATCTACTTAAGGCAATTAATGAATATCGCCAAACCATAACTTCTTCCCCCAAATCTGTTCCCCAATTTTTTATGAGTGCATATATTTTTTATGCCATATATTTTTCTACCAACTTTCCAGTTATGGGATGGAAATGGACCCCTGAAGACCCTACCCCAATACATTTGAGTCATAAAGAGATATGGGAACATAATTATGCACCACATTTTCATATGTTTTGCTATGGAGTTGTATTACCGTTACACCAATTTATGTTTAACACAGTGAGCCCTAGGTTCACCAAGGAAGCCCTTGCAGACCTTCAAATGATAGGTAGATGTTTTGTTGAAGAATCATTTTCATATATCAGAATTTTTGGAAGCTCCTCTCCCCCGCATATTATTCCTTTATATGTTTCAGATAAGTTGATGGCGAGAGAAGTCGCTTACCAAACTATTGGTAATGGACTCACTAAATCTTTGAAAGACAATAAAAAGTCTTTATGGCCAAGTTTTCCAATTTCATGTGGTTCATTTACACTCAGCAATTTTAATCACGCATTGAAAGAATGTCAGAAGATTGAGCTATTGAAGCTCCCCATTTTACCCTCTAGGCAGTTCGACCCAGAAAAGATTGCTAACAAGTTCACTTTGTCAGTCAAACTCAAACCTATTGTACACACTAATGACAGATTTGAAGATATTTTGCAATCTGCCAGGACTTTCGAAGAAATCCTAAATTTTGTCAAATTGAACCTGAATCCAGAAGTAGTATAGAAATTAAATGAATTGAGAGAATAGAGACTTAGATGGTTTCCATAGGATGTTTTGATTACCAGTTATACAATTAAAGCAATTCAAGAAATCAGAGGAGAACAATCAGATTCACAAAATCAAAGTGAATTAGATAAAATATGTACTTCATTCAGCAATGCGTTCACAAATACTCTAGAGACATCATAATCACAGAAAAATACAGAATTCCAGACTCCACAGGAACAAATATTTTCAACAAAAGAAATCATTAAAACTCCTGAGATAATCTCCCAAGACACAGAAATCATTCCTACAAATCCGACTGATGAGATCATCCTCAAGGTGACTGATATTCCCCCAATAGGTGTGTTCTACAACTCTCTTCATAAATATGTAGTGAGAAAACAGAGGAAAAGAAGAAGGATTGAAACACCCCTGAGAATGAAGTTATGGAAGTAATATGGAAAGATACTCCATCAAATCTGATTGAAAATTTAACTCGGCTATCTCAATTCGCTGGTGCATACACCACTACAACAATTGATAAGGTAGTAGAAGTATCTATTTTGATCCAAGAAAAGGATGTCAAAATCATGGAACTACAACAGAAGCTAGATGAAGAAAGAAAAGTTTTAAATCAGAAAGTGGAACAACAACTTCTCAGAGTACAACAAGAAATGTAAATGCTTAAGATAAGTCATGAAAATGACTTATCTAGCAAAAATTCACTAATTGAACAGTTGAGAGAAGATCTTACCAAATATGAAGGAATTCCTAATGTAGAGGAATTCATAAAAGAAGCATCGACATTAAGTGCCCTACTCTCAAAACAACAAAACTTGTTTGTTGTACAAATGTCAAACACAATTCCACACCTAGGAATCAGTGAACAATTAACAAACACAGTCATTGATCAAAGAATTGAGTTCAATGAACTTAATACCAAAATATCTAATTATATTGAATGGAAAGATTCAGAAGAAGGGAGAAAGTCAGATCTCCCAAAGATCAAGGAAACTTTCAAAGATATCCTTTTTACAGACTGGGATGCACGACTGAAACAAGCATAATTGACCATAGCCAGAGCAGCAGGTATATCAAAGAATATGGTCAAAATTATCAACCATATATTACACACTTCCGGGCTCATCAAAGAAGGAAATCTGAAATCTGTTCCTGATATTAAAGATTTAGAACAAAGTTAGGAAGAAACCGGTCAACTCAGGGAAGAAGCACTTTTACAGCTAACGAAAACTGATTGGGAGGCATACTGGCAGCTACTAGTCAAACCACACAGTCATATCATGACACTGAATTGTTTTCTAAACTCTATACAGAGAATATAGCTGATTTTACTGGATGCTATATTTGCTGCACAAATGAAGAAAGAGTTCGGTAAACCTCCACAAGTTCAACCGATGTCTGAAATTTGTGAGCAGAAAAGCACAACTGGCAATAACTTATCATCCAGCATGATTATTAGTTAGTTTGTTTTTATATAATTTCAATTTTTAGCAAATAGATACTAAAGATGAGGAAGGTTGTTTGAGACCACCTCATAAGATATTTTGTATAATCTTTTTTGTAAGTAATTAGTATAGTATTTAAACCCTTCTCATGTATTTAGAGAAGGGTCTAGAATTTTATTGAGAACATTTTCAAAGAATGCTTAATTGTAAGTAAGTTTGTGGATGTCTTGATGAAATAATGTAACACTGCCCTTTTAGTTATATATCATTTTGTTGATCACTGTTGATGCACTTTTGTATTCTTTGAAAGGCTTAATAATATAAGAGTTGAATGTGGCCTATTATCATTAATCAGATGAACAAGACGATACAAATCTGGTACTATTATCATGTATGCTAGTTTTGTTTTGAATATTAGTGATGAATCCAACTTTCATGAATTATATATGAAATTGATTGTTTTTGTCTGAAATATCAGTTGCACTATTGTACGATATAAAGATAGGAATTGGTATGTTTTATATATAATCATCAAATATATGCGATATGTTTCTCATTTTCTTTTGATTAATTATTTTTTCAAAAGAATCATCTTACAAAGTAATAACTCTATTAAATCTGTGATGATCTTAATCACCACAGATTGAATAGATATCATTTTAGATCACATCAAATTAGAATTATCCTGGGTTAGATTAAATTAGTTTCAATTTCAAGTTTTGCATGTTAGAATATTTTTTTTTAATTTTTTAGTAATTCTTCATGTAAATCCCTTGAGATAAACCCAACAGTCAAACAAAAACCCAATTCTAGGAAACTGGTCCCGTTATATCCAGTTAGAGCCACTATTCCAAATGGAAAATGAACTATCTTAAATTTAAGACCGGGTATTTATCCCCCTTGTTGTTGCCACATATTTCTGAGGCCTCAACAGTTCCTAAAACTCATGATCGAGAGATCATTCTGGATTATCCTATAGAGCAGATAGTGTTATAAGTTGAGGAAATCCCTTCACTGGATGTCTTCTAAAGTCCTAGTGATAAGGTTGTAGCAAAGAGAAGAAAAAGGAGAAGAATTGATGATACAGTCTCAAGTATTAAAAATGAATCTATAGAGGTTTTATGGAAGGATCCTCTAGCTGTTCCTACTGAAAATTTAATCAAACTATCACAATTTGCAGGGGCATATGCTACTGCCACTATTGATAACACTATTGAAGTTCAAATGTTGCTGAAGAAAAGAGAAGATAAAATACAAGATTTAGAGAGACTGTCAGAGCAAGAAAACTATAACTCTAGCGAGAAAATGGAATTGAAAATGTCCCAATTTCAAAAGGATTTTGAAAGTCTAAAATTGCAGCATCAGGTACAACTCACTAAGAATCAAATGCAACTAGAAGCAGCTATAAACATATTACAAAGCCAGCCACAACTAGAGAAATTCATAAAGGAAATGTTGGATGTAAATACTAATCTAAAGCAACAAGAAGAAGTATTTTTCCAACAAGCTTCTATCAATAGCTCTTATTGTGACTCAAGTGAAATATTGATCCAGCAAGTGGCTATCCAGAAACTTGAGTGTGAGAATATTGAGAATAAAATCAATGAACACATTTAATGGCTAGCATCAAACTCAGGCAAATAATTTGATCTGACCCAGATATATAAATTCCACAAGGAGATATTATTTAAGTATTGGAAGGCATATATAAAGAAATTAGAGAAAGCAGCAACGAAAGCATCAAGGTTGATGAAGGAAATTACTGAATTTGTATTTGAACAACTTTTGAAATTAGAACTTATCAGAGATTGCACATCAAAAGTGCTCTTAGAAATCAAGCAACTGGAAACACAGTGGAAACAAAAGGTGAAGATGCAGGAAGAAACGATTAAAAAGTAAATAAGTTTGATCAAGCAAATTATTGGGTGCAGTCAAACCTTATCATGATAATAAACACTATGGGTCTTCTTTCAAATTCCGAAAATATCACTTATTATCCCTTTCTAGTCATTGCAAGGGAATTTACGAGGTCTAAATGGGCCTCCTAAAAGTATAAAAAATAATAGTGGAAAAAATCTAATAAGATTTGATGACATCATCAAATAGAAGAGGAAAAATAGCGCCTTAAATCAAGGATTCATATTTTCAACTTATCTCCCAAAGTTTTACTGCCGCATAAATTTGGTGAAATTTTCGTTGGATGTGGAATTTAATTTACATCAAAAAGGGGTACCATATTTTTATCTCTTTTGAATAGATTACAAAGAAAAATGAGAAATACATAAAAAAGCATTGATTACAATCCGTTTTTTATGTATTTCTCATTTTTTGTGTAGAAAATTTATTGAAAATGCGCGTAGTACTCCTTGGATAGAATTAAATTCGCATCATAAATATAAAAATAAAATTTGAGTAAAAATTTTGGGAGATAAGTTTAAAATACGAGTTGAAAAAGTAGTTTTATTATTTTATTATTTTTAATATTTTTACTTTTTTACTCCAAAAATGGTGAATCATCCATTATGGATGACATCATCATCTTGAATCCTATTGGTTGTTATAAATTTTATTTTTGTTGTACATTTTTCTTATGAGGCCCATTTTAGACCTCAAAATTCCCCTAATGGTGGTATTCAAGGGACAGGTCAGATTGAGGATTTCATAGCCAACTCAACTCAAACCCATGTTAGATATTTTTCAACATCAGGATCAAATCCAAATGAAAGATCAGAATTCATAGTCATATCGTTACTTTATTTTCCTATATTGTTGTTAAAGTTTGTTTTACGAGGATGGTTGTTCGAAACCTCCTCTATTTTTATGTAATAATCTACTTTTTAACATATTTAGTTTATTATTTAAACCCCTCTCATGCATTTAAAGAAGGCTCCAGAAATTTTTCAAAAACATTTGCAAAGAATGAACTTTTGTAAGTTTGTGAATGCTTTGATGAACGAATGGAACACAATATGTTATATTTTGACATTTGAAGTTGTTTAACTGATGTTGCACTATTTTACTCTTTAAATTGCTTGAAAGTGAAGAGGAGCAGATAATGTACTATCAGTTTACATGAGTAGGACTGCATACATATGGTACTTCTATTCACTTGTATTAAGTTTTACTTTCTAGATTGACAATCATCTTTTTATTTCATTATATATTTGAAACATCATCATATATGAGTGTTAAATGCACTTTTGTACTAATATTTGTGTGTGATTTCTTATTGGTTATATAATCAAACATATGAATGCGATATGCCTTTCACAATTCTTCTAATCAAACTATTTTATTAGAGGAATCATATTTACATAATTTTCGTCTCTTTCATCTGTTAAATATTCGTCATTACTAATAGTTGACGGATATCTCTTTAGATTGCATGAAGGAAGAAACACCCTGGGAATATGGTAGAATTAGATAATGTTAGTTAGATGCATGTGATGTATTATAATAATTTTCTATTGCATGTTATATAATCAAAACAAACCCCAAATCATCCTTATTGGGAAACTGGTCCCACTATCCCTAGTCGGAGCCATCACACAAAACGGAAAAGGAGCTGCTTTAAGGTCCAGACCGGGTGGTTTTCCCCCATGTTGTGGCAATGGAATTCTGAGGCCTCTTCATTTTGGCACTAGAAGGAAGGCCTTGTGAATGGAAAGAAGGTCTGATCAATCTAAAATTCAATCTAAAAGTCTCTCTCCCTCTAGATCCCCTTCAACTTCTAGAAAATTAGCTATATCTACATCTTTAAAATCTGAAGTTGAAATTCCTTCTCCTAAGTCTCCTAGTGATACTCAACCCATACTGTCCCCTGATTTTTATCAAAATTCCCCTAAATTTTAGTCTTTGATAGAAAATTTATAGAGATTATCCATTCATGCTAAAAAGCTTGAGTCTTCTCAATCATCTGAGATTAGTATTTCGTCTTCTTTACAACCTAGAAGAATATTAACTTGATCATAAAGTCAAAAGACATGAATCCTTCCTTTCTAATTTCCCATCGATAGTTCTAGAAGGATAATAAAGAGGACTCAATCAGAGTCAATCTCCAGCGATATCTTATCCCATTCACCTCCATTACTTCCACTTACTTCCACCACTTCCATTCCAACAATTAGTGTTACTTTAACTAGTTCCAGTACTCAGACCAATATCCCTTCAACTAGTTCTAGCACTGAGCCTGCCTCTTCTTCAAGTCAAACTCAATCCATCACATCCACCCAAGGACCAATGGCAGGTCACCCATGGAACAATCCAGGGGCAATAAATATGCCCGCATCTCTTCATGCTCTTCCAAAATCACCTAAAATATGGTTATGTAAATTTAATCTTGATGATGACCTTCCGACAGAAGAACACATCCATAATTATATGCTAGCTATCAATTTAAAAGAGGTAGTTGAAGAGGATTGTGTTGTAAGATTATTTCCATACACTCTCACAAGATCTGCAGGATCCTGGTAGTTTTCACTGCATGCCCGCTCTATAACTAGCTGGAATATGTTCGAAGAATAATTTCTAGCTAAGTTTGGGGATGACAGGACCACTGAAACGCTCATCAATTATTTATCAAATCTAAAGGCTAAAACAAGGGAGAAAATAAAATATTTTAATTCAATATTTAATAAATTCCTTTATAAAAATCCTGCTACATCAGTTCCTAGTGCAGAAGTTTAAGTTGAGTGGTATATTTCATCTCTTCCATCCAATATAGCCATTTTTTTATAGACAGAAACTGCCTACACTTGTAGAAAACATGAAGGAATATTTATCTGTAGAGAAACGCATAACCGCTCTTGAGAAGCAGAATTCCCAAGAATATAGGAATTCAAAGAAAGTATCCTTCAAAGATGATTAAAAAAAGAAGCCATATAAAGACCCTTTTGATGTAGAAGGCATTCATAAAGTTTTAAAGACTATGACAAATGAGATGGCAGATATCAAGAAACAAGTCGTTGAAAGTTCTAGCTCAAAAAAGACTTTCAGACCCTTCAAGAAAAATTAGTCCTCTAATACTCAACCACCGAATATCATATCTAATGCTGAGTCTGATCAAGATATAGAGGAAGAGAAAAAATAGGAAGAAGAAAATGAATAAGAAGAAGAATTTGAATTAAATGGAATGTGGGATTTCATCCTACCAAATGAAGAACAATAAGAAGCTTTACCTGTGAGTACAAGGAGCAAAAATACTACTAAAGCAATGCAGCCAAATCAATAATAGAAGAATTCAATGCCTGCTAAAAATAAAACAATAAGTAAAATTCTACTTCTAAGGCTACACAAACAAGTTTTGTTACTTCATATACTCCACCTACATCAAAGACAATGGCAGTCTCAGACACTATTAAATATAATGTAGTTGAAGCTATGAAGAATACCAGTGCCAATATTTCAATTCATGGACTTACTAAATTAAAGAAGCAACATAAAATCTTACTTAGAGATTTGAACGTGGTTCCTGATTCAACCTTACCTACTCCAGTAGTAGTCCAAGTTGCTAATTAAATGGGTAAACCACCTTCTCCTTCAACTAAAATAGACGCTACAGATTTGATTATGATAGGTGATAGATCAATCTCTCATACTCCTCCATTTCTCTTAACCTGTGATATCTATAATAAAAATTTCCATAATTGTTTAATAGACTCAGGGGCTTCCTCTAATATAATGCCAAAATCAGTCTGTGCTAAGTTCAAAATATCTCCTCAGAGTTCTTTTTTTCATATAGTACAACTTGATAAAACTAGAGTAGAGGTTGTGGGAGAAATAAAGTATGTTTCTATCAAATTGTCATCAAATCCCAAGGTTGCTCAAATAATCAATATATTGGTGGCTGATATTCCTGAGTTTTACAGTTTAGTATTAAGCAGAGACTGGTATGAAAAGCTTCATGGATATTTTGCAACATATTAGTCACATATCTGGCTACCATACAATGGAAAGCCAAATCAAATCCAGGTAGACTGTGAAAAGTTCATGAAACATACAGTCCAGTAGCATTCAATAGCAATATTATTGGAAATTACTCGGCATAATCATAGTATTTAAACCCCTCTAATAATAAATAACTAAATACCTTCCTTCACACGTGAAAATTCTCTGGACAAGGAATGCAACATCCGACCAAGGTTGTGGTAATTAATTCCTCTCATATCCTATGCCACTCTTGATAAGTTTTTCACTTGCCTCAAGGAAATGCCACACAACATGAGGTTGGGGTTTTTGGGGCGCAAACCACTTTTCTCCCATCTGGGGTAACCATGTCACTTCCGCAATCGCTTCTTCTGTCGCATGCACCACTGTCCCTACTACCTTTGATCTACCCTCCCTATAATGCATGGGAAATTCTAGGACTGTGCCATTGTCATACCCCTGAAACTTGCGAATGTAATCTATCCAGTCGCCCTATTAAAATAATTGTTTAACGGGTGGAAATGTGTTTAGAAATTATTCGACACTTTCTCTTCATACTCTTACACCTCCCATATTTATTTAGAGTTCAAAATGGCTTTGGTTGTGTTAGATTTTTGCAACAGTTCGAATGTGGGACAATGGCACAATGGAAGAGTTGGGGTAATGGGTACAGTAATATAATGACCCATCATCTATGGTGGTGCCAGTATGAAAACACCTATTTCCGCAACAGTTGCCTCCTATTTGACACCGATAGTTTTCTCTTGTCGTGGTCAGGAGAGATTTCTATTACCATTGTACATAGTCAGATATTACTCAAGAGTTTCCACATAATAATTTAAGGTTTTATTATACCAAATCCTTAAATAACTTGCCTTAAATAGGAATTAGGGTCTATACCACCCCTTCCATGTACCACTCATCCTTGGGAAATAATTTTTTAGCATCGAGGATAGTCTGACCTGGGATAATGAAAAAAGGTTGGCTAACAAAGCCCCATTAGACATTATCCCTTTTAGCATCACCCACAGAGCAGGTGAAATATCAGTCGAGGCACCTATGTGGACTAAAAGAACCAAGATGCTAAAATGGTGAAGAAAATCAAAATTTCATCCACAACAACCATTAAACATATCAAAACATTAAACAACTTCAGAAAGGGGTGCTGCACTTTTAGAAATTGTGCGGACTTTCAAATTAATGTATTCGACACATTGAAAAGAAACTCAAGACATTAGTACTGCACACTACTAATAATCATAATCTAATATATTAAGCATCCATGACATAAACCATATAAATGGGGGAAAACAAACCTTTAACCATCTTCTATTAATATCAAATGAATTTGATCACAAAATAACATTGTTATTACATTACCTAGTTTAGCTAACCAACCTAATCAAAACAACATTACAACAATCACACTCACAAAATTAACCCCGGAATAATAAACCCAAAAATTACACAACCATAATCCTCTTAGATTCTATCTATTTATACATGATGGAGTGGTCCCAAGCCAAACTCATTACTATGGAAAATATTTAGCATGGGAATTTACCATTAGTAGGTATACTACAAATGCTACTCTTGACCCAATCAAAACAAGTCGAAAATATCTAATCAAACTTAATCAATTTTAATTTGACCGCCTTTAGCATTTCTCCTTTCCATGCACTATTTTCTTCTGTGACACTTGTGTGCACTGATACTTCTACAAAAATACCATGCACTCATACTTGGTGTCATTTTTTTTTCTTCACTTCTATGCACTAATAAAGTGTTGGTTACAGTTTATTAGTTATCCTTCGATGCATATTATAATTTTGCATGGTTGTCAAGTTAACTTCATTGATTTGCAAGTTGTTCATATTATTTTCACTGTTTGCAGGCTAAGATGTTTTTGCTATCATGGATGTCAAAATGTGCTTCCGTTTAAAATATTTGGCCTTATGGCTGTATATGTTGATAATGGATAAATTCACAACAATTGGATTGTTTGTTTGGATATTTATACATTTCTTCCCCTTAAATGAGGCTGGATCTATGGATTAAAAAAGTGCAAGATGTCACATTTGCATTTTACATTTAACCATGTATAAAGGGAAAATAATGATTGATATATAAGCTATCTTGGTTGTTTTGTAAACAAGGGTATCTCACATAATTTTTCATTGAAGAGGCTTCTTTAAGAATTAGAGCTATTTATACTTTTATTAGAGGCTTGTATAAATTATGCATGTGCTGCTCATGGATAATGAATGAATGAATGTTCCTATAAGTTGGAATTGTGAAGGTGTATTGAAGGCATTCTAAGATCTCGTTTTGTAACATCTTTTGGAATCCTCTATTTGCTGATAAAACTATTTATTTTGTTGTTCATTTTTGGGTTCTGTTTAAAGTGATATTAATTGAGAAAATATCATTTGTAAAAGGAAATATTAAGTATGTATGTTATATATATATTAAGCATCCATCACATAATCTAATGACATAACTAAACTGCAATAAAAATTAGACAATTGAATTGTAATAACAATGTAACTCCATTAATAGTATTACTGAAAAATACATTTTCTACATACATGTGTTGAGATATAAAAAAAAGCACCAAAAAATATATTGAGTCCATCTATAAAAAACACACCTCATATAAATAAATACATAAAAAATGATGGACATCATGCTGCTCCAATCTATCTCAAGAAATAGGAACACCATAATAGGGCTCCCCCCATAATAAACCCAAGACCAATGACAAGAACAATCCATTCATTAACATGCCATGTATATTAATGCCTATCAATGATAATTGTTGGAGCACATGTTGGCTCCACAAATTTGTCACATCCATGTCCATTGGATGCTGCTTCAATGAGTATGGAGTCAGTAACCCTTTGGACATCTGATTTGTATATAATATTGAAGCTTTGGAGCTGTGAAGCAATGGTTTTTGCCCATTGGCGAATGGGTTTTAAATTATGTCTTCGGACCTGGTAGGTAGCATTCATCTGATTTGTGATTAATTCAGAATTTGTGTAAGTGAAAATGTCACTTGCACCATAATTCTGCGTTGTTGTGAGCCCATCAATCAAAGAATGATAATATGCTTTGTTTTTTGTGCTAGTGTCAGGTATTTGTCTATTGTTTTGGTATACTTGGCTAAGTGCTTGATTATGAAGCACAAACCTTGTCCGTGGATGCCCTCGGTTTGGGTGACACCATATTTGGATGACCAAAACCCATTTTTGAACCATTTTCAAAACAAAAAAATAATTTAATGAAATATTGTTACATTGTTAAAATGCAGTAGCGGAAACTATGTTGCAGTAGAGACAATTCTGTTGCAGTAGAAAAAACTATGTTGCGGTAGCGAAAACTCTATTGTAGTAGCAGAAACTCTGTTGTAGTAGCGGAAACTCGTTATTGCAGTAGCAACAACTCGATGTTGCCACCACTGTAACAATGAATTTCTACCATTGTAACAGTTAATTATTTTCGCCACTATAACATTAAATTTCCACCACTATAACAATGAATTATTTTGGTTGTAATAGTGAATTATTGCCATCACTGTAACATTAAATTTCCGCCACTATAATAGTGAATTATTTCGGAAATAATTCACTGTTACAGTGGCGAAAATTCATTGTTAGCACTATTGAACAACGAGTTTCCTCTCTCTCTCTCTCTCTCTCTCTCTCTCCCTCTCTCTCCCTCTTTAAATTTACAATATATATGTAAAAGAAAAACATAGTAAATAACTAAAAAATTATGGTAGAAAAATAAGTTTTTTTATTAATGGGTAACTAGATAAATTTTCAATATAAAATATAGAATTTGAAAATATAAATAAAATATTAATTTTGAGATGAGTTATACTGGCATAAATATACTGTTATAGTGGCAGAAATTCACTATTTCCACTACTACAACAATGAGTTGTTGCTACTGCAATAGTTAGTTATGCTACTGCAACAGCAAGTTGTCGCCATTGTAAGAACAAGTTGCCGCTACTGCAAAAGCAAACAGATTTGGGGATGGAGGGGATGGAGTGGAAGAGGAAGAAAGGATTTTCCAAATAGATACAAAAAAAAAATTGTTTTCCTAATAACAGTGAGGTTCCAAATAAACGTGAGTGAGTTTACCTTTGCTATTATTCTAGAAAGAAACTCCAAAATAAAGCGAGGTAGCCTGGTATTATCCACACCTGGTATTTACTGGGACCTACGTATTCTGTAAATATCATGTTTCAATTCCTATGCAACTATTTCCCCTTTAAATCTCATTGTTAACCATTCGAGCTATTTTCCCTTTAAATCTCGTTGTTAAACATTCTAGCTATTTCTGATTTAAAGATCATTGTTAACCATTCGAGCTATTTCTCCTTTAAAGATCGTTTTTAACCATATGTTTCTCCAAGATCGATGTTAACCATTCGATGGAATGAGAGCCTTTCCTCACTCGACTAAATGAACACTGTATACACCTCGAACCATCCAAATTTCATAACTCGACCAAATGAAAGCAGACTCCCTTTCCTCACCACTCGACGGAATGAAAATATAAACCCTCGGTCGACAGAATGAGCTCCTCCAAATTCAAATGGGATAGAAGACTGGTTTCAGCGGTAAAACCAGTTGATGGATCACCCATTTTCTAACAGACCACGCATGGTAGATAGCAAGGCCATTTGACGGATATGCAATATTTAATCTCATTAATTTAAATTCCTCTTCATCCCATTCCAATTTGAAATTCGAAGGGCGACTTGTCACTTCGACTCTAGAGTGGCTACGTGAGTTAGCTGGACCGCTTGTGTCTGGTTGTGTACGTTGGCCTACAAATGGAGTGAGAGCATCGAAATGGAGAACTCACTGCCTGCAGGAGTTGGATGAGGTGTGAGTTAACGGACGTTAACGTTGGTTTCATTGATGTTTGAGATGGAGGGGACGAGCTCGCTAGAAGGCCTTCGCCGGCAACAAAGGGGCGTGAAACCCAAAGGGAATTTTGTCGAATGGTTAGCCCACTCCGCTAATTAATATCAAAATATTAATAAATAAATAAATAAATAATATTATTATTATAAAAAAGTACTAAAATAATTGTATTTAAGTTATAATTAATAATAATAATAATAATAAACGAAATAGACATAAATGAAATAGATCTATTATTAATCATAATATTAAAATTATATATATATATATATATATATATATATATATATATATATATATATAGATAGATAGATAGATAGATAGATAGATAGTACAAAAATAACTAATATAATTAATTATTTTTATTATTATTAGAAATATTAATAGTGATTAATTTATATTAATCCAATTAATTAGATATATAAAAAATAATTTAATAATAATATTAATTAATTAATGAATTAATAATATTAAATATACAATAATAAACAATAATAATAATAAAAACATTACAACAAAATTATTATTATAAATATTATTATTATTATCATTTTAAAATAAAACATGTTTGACTTTATAAAATATCGCTCACGATGGATAACCATGGTAGACCACGACCATCTTTGACTTTATAAAACATGGTTAAATAAATAATAATATTATTATTATAAAAGAAAATACTAATATTATGGTATTTCAATTATAATTAATAATAATAATAATAAAAGAAATAGACATAAATGAAATAGATCTATTATTAATCATAATATTAAAATCATATATATATATATATAAAACAAAAATAGCTAATATAATTAATTACTTTTATTATTATTGGAAATATTAATAGTGATTAATTTATATTAATTCAGTTAATTAATCTAATTTATAGAAAATAATTTAATAATAATATTAATTAATTAATAATATTAAATATACAATAAAAACAATATTAAAAAAAACTATTACAGCAAAATTATTATTATAAATATTATTATTGCGATCATTTTAAAATAAAACATGTTTGACTTTATAAAATATCGCTCACGATGGATAACCATGGTAGACCACGATTGACCATGGACAACCAACGTTGATAACGATTTACCATGTTTGACTTTATAAAACATGGTTAACCAAGCATAGCCAAGGTTGACCATGAATGAACTTGGTTGACCATGAATGACCGTGGTTGACCATATTTGACTTTATAAAACATGGTTAACCATTATTGACCATTTTTTACCATGATTGACAATGATTATCATATTGACACAATATTTCTCATACTTTGACGTTGGACCAAGGTCCAGACAATGATTGATTTCCACTCAATGCGACGTTTGACCATGGTTAACCAAGCATGGTTTACCACAATTGATTTTATAATAGATGGTTGACCATGGTTGAATAATATTAAACCCAAGGACATCTAGACAACATGATTCCATCATGGTTATGTTCGAAAAGCTGACGAAGGTAGCACACTTCATTCCAGTGAAGTCTACATACTCAACGAATGATGTAGCATAGCTCTTCATCAAGGATGTGGTCAGATTGAATGGTATTCCACAGAACATTTTTCCCGATAGGGATGCAAAGTTCACTTAAAATTTTTGGAAGGAGGGTTTTTTAGGTTTGGGCACATAATTGGCCTTCAATACAACTTATCATCCACATATGGATGGATAGATAGAGAAGGTTAATAGGATATTAAAAGATATGTTGAGGATGTATATGATGCATCAGAAGCGAAAGTGGGAAGAGTATATTCCACTGGTATAGTTTGCTTACAACAATGGGTATCAGGAATATTTGAGGATGATTCAGTTTCAGGCATTGTATGGAAAGAGTTGGAACACTCCCATTAGTTGGAGTGATCCAGTTAATGGGGTGTTGATTGGACTGAACATGTTTCCGCAAATGAAATAGGAAATGTAGGTAATAAAGAAGAATCTAAAGGAAACAAAGGATAGGAAGAAGAGATATGCAGATCATAACAGGTGGTTTGAGGAGTTTTAGGTTGGGTAATAGGTGTACTTTCACATCAAGCCCAAGAAGATCTCCTTGAAGATTAGATCATGTGCTAAGTTGGTGCCTCAGTTTTGTAGACCTTTCAAGATTCTTTATAGGATTGGGGCAGTAGCCTATTGAATTGTACTGCCTCTGACAATGAAATTCTATGATGTTTTCCATGTGTCATTTCTTAATAAGTACGTTAAAGATGTTGATCATTTTATTGAATGGGGTGTATATTAGGTGGATCCAGAAGAAGAATTCCAACCAGAATCACAGTTCATTTTGAAGAGAAATATGCTCATGCTATGGAATCGAGCAATCGAGCAGGTTAAAGTGCAATTGAAGCACTTTGGGCCCAATGAAGCTACATGGAAGATGGAAGATCAAATGCGGGATATGTATCATTCCTTATTTGTTGGTTGAGAAAATGTTTTTGCATGTTTTTTGGTATATGTTGGTGTGATGCTTTGGTATACATACATATGTATATGGATGTAAATACCGCCATGAGATATTTTATAAAGATCCAATGAGAAGTATGGGTGTCATGTCAATATGATGTTATATTTTTCATGTTGTCATGTTGGTTTGCTTCTCAGCAAGTTGATGATTGTAAATATTGCAATGAGCTAAGGGTTAAAACTTGAAGTTGGGTTACACTTTTGTGAGAATCGAGGGCATAAATTTTTTTTCGGCAATAGTTCAGCCAAAATTTTTATAAAGTTTGGCCAAACTATTAGATAGTTCTGCTAAACTTTATGAGAAAGTTCGGCCGAACTTGTTCCATCGTTTAGATTGACGACACACTGACGACATGGGAAAACAAAATTTTTTTCGGAGATGGGAAAACCGACAACAAAAGTTCGACCGAACGTTTAAAATAGTTCGGCCGAACTATTTCTTATAAATATATCGCCCGCGAATTATTTTATTTTCACGCGGATTTGTATTTTCTGCTCTGTTGCTTCGCGCGTATTTGTATCAGCTGCTCTGTTGCTTTGCGCGTATTTGTATCTACTTCTTTTCTACTTCGCATTTGTTGAATTGCTGCTTTAGCGCTGCTCTTTTTCTTCTTTGTTTCTGTTGAATTGCTGCTCTAGCACTACTCTATTTCTGCGCGTCTTTCTTTGGGTTCGTTGAATTGCTACGACGCTGTTGTTGCTCTGGTGCTTCGAACCACTAAGTAATAATTATGGTTTTCTGCAGTTTTGTTTGATTGTTATCGTAAATTATATTTTCTGATATAATTAATGTTTTTTTTTTTGTTGCTTATAGTTTATCGAATTGCTCTAGTGTTGCTGCTGCTCTAGTGCTACTTCTGCTCTGTTGTCGATCATCTGCGGTGACGTTAAGCAAACCACCAAGTAAACAGCTCATATCCTTCTATTGTTGGATGTTATAGGTGATTTTATCGCTCATAATATAAGTGATATCAGAATCCAAGATCACTGTATATAAATCACTACCAAATTTTACAAAAAAATTAAGTTTGTGGTTTGGTATTTAACAAGTGGTTACAGTTCTTACTTTTTTCAAGCAGAAAAACTCTTGAATATATTATGTCCAGTTCAAAATGAAAAATCTCCAGAAAAAACCTTATAACTAATACAAAAACTTGCAGCTCATTTCAAGCCTTTTTTCTACCTTTAACTAGAACAGTCCTAAAATTCTGCCCATAAAAACATAAGATACATAAAATTTCAAATACTCCAGTTCTTCCAGAAAAGAAAAAATAGTAGTATAATAAGACAAAATATCATCTTGGCCTCCCAAAATGTACTCTGCCAATATCCTTCCAGCGTTGAATCCATCACACCAAAACCTGAAGGGTGTCATTCACTGTGGTCGAAAACACCTGTGACCTACCAGAAAGTGTTGAAGTCGTCGCTGTGTGGTCCAAGACATCCATGTATAAATTGATGCTCCCTACAACAAGCTCATAATTTGCAAGAAAAACTCAGAAATATAACAGAACATATTCTTACCACCAAAGCCTGTAAGGAATCAATCTCTGTGGCTGAAGAACCTGTGACCTGTTAGAAAAGGAAATAGGATGGTATAAAGTGAAAGAACCTTTATGAAAAATGTATCATACCTTTAGCCTCTTCACCTGCTGGATCAATAAATTCATAAAACATCTGTCTAAAATTTACAATTTGGTTATGCAACAAGTGGTTACAGTTCTTAGGTTACAAGTTCTTAGATTATGCAACAAGTGGTTACAGCTCTTAGGCAGCAAGTGGTTACAGTTCTGTCCATAACTTGAAATTCATTTAAGTTTGCAGTTTGGTATGCAACAAGTGGTTACAGTTCTTAGGTTACAATATGTGTTAGAGACTTGTAGTGTGCAGTCAATGTCATGTGCCCAATTTATCAAATAGATTATATAGTATATATATTAGAAACTCGAAACTTGAAACTTGTAAATTTTAGTTATTTTAGAAGCTCAAAACTCGAAACTTGAAAGTTATAAATTTATATTGATCCCTTTTTTTCCTTTATATCATAGAACCGTTTTCATATTTACACAAATATTAGAACTGATTATTTATTAGACTACATATCTTCATATAGAACTTGCAAATAGTATGGTGGAAATGTGGATTTCATGACTCTTCATACTGTACAATGATTCATTCCATATTATTCATAGATAAAATGTCATTAAATACAAGATTTATCATAATGTACAATGATTCATTCCATATTCATATTTAGATTCATTCCATATTCATTTAAAAGAAGTAACTACTATGTATTCCACTTCTACTCTAGATAGAGAAAGTAATGACTCTTTCTTGCTTAACCATGCAACCAAAGACTCTTCTAAGTAGAATTATACATTGTCCAAGTAATGACTTTTTCTTGCTTAAACATGCAACCAAAGACTCTTCTAAGTATAATTATACATTGTCCACTTGTACTTTTCATGTCATCCACACAAGCCTAGTTGAATCTCTCTATGTGTTCAATGTAAATTTCTCGCCTTTTGGGTACTATAGTCCATTGTTTGTAGTCTCTTTCACTTGTATCTTAATATATGTCTATTGGTAATAGATGACTATATTATATTGAAATATTCCAACTAATGTAAATTACAAAATTATATCTAGTCTAAACCTTGTTATGTATATCAAGCTTCCTATCATATAGATGTAAAGGTTATGATCAACATCACCTCATTCCTCATCCATCATCTTATGAAATTGATTTGATAAAAACACATTAGCCAATAAAAAAACCATTGAAACCAAAAGTGATTTGATAGTTCTATAGGCAGAGTTTGTAAAGGGCTAGGTAGCCTTTGGATCTCATATTTTATGAAAGGTGACATATCCAGTAAATGCCCCTACAGTCAATCTTTGGAATAGATCTAAATAGAAGTTTTTCATTTTCATATCCATGGTCTCAAAAAATGAGAGAGAAAAAACCTTTTATATTCAACATGTAAAACACAAATTAGCCATAAAATTTTCCCATTGAAACCATAACTAATTAGTTGTTAGACTACATATCTTCATATAGAACTTGCAAATAGTGTGGTGGAAATGTGGATCTCATGACTCTTCATAATTTACAATGATTCATTCCATATTATTCATAGATAAAATGTCATTAAATACAAGATTTATCATCATGTACAATGATTCATTCCATATTCATTTTTATATTAATTCCATATTCATTTAAAAGAAGTAACTACTATGTATTCCACTTCTACTCTAGATATAGAAAGTAATGACTCTTTCTTGCTTAACCATGCAACCAAAGACTCTTCTAAGTATAATTATACATTGTCCAAGTAATGACTCTTTCTTGCTTAAACATGCAACCAAAGACTCTTCTAAGTAGAATTATACATTGCCCACTTGTACTTTTCATGTCATCCACACAAGCCTAGTTGAATCTCTCTATGTTGTCAATGTAAATTTCTCACCTTTTGGGTACTATATTCCATTGTTTGTATTCTCTTTCACTTGTATCCTAATATCTATTTGTTGGTAATAGATGACTATTATATTGAAATATTCCAACTAATATAAATTCCAAAATTATATCTAGTCTAAACCTTGTTATGTATATCAAGCTTCCTATCATATAGATGTAAAAGGTTATGATCAACATCACCTCATTCATCATCCATCATCTTATGAAATTTATTTGATAAAAAAACATTAGCCAATAAACAAACCATTGAAACCAAAAGTGATTTTATAGTTCTATAGGCAGAGTTTGTAAAGGGCCAAGTAGCCTTTGGATCTCATCTTTTATGAAAGGTGACATATCCAGTAAATGCCCCTACAGTCAATCTCTGGAATAGATCTAAATATAAGTTTTTCATTTTCATATCCATGGTATCAAACAATGAGATAGAAAAAACCTTTTATATTCAACATGTAAAACACAAATTATCCATAAAAGTTTCCCACTGAAACCAAAAGTGATTTGTTACAAAACATAGGTTTTAACCTAAGAGTAAATGCCCCTACAGCCAATCAATTTCTAGAAAATTTTTAAATATAGAAGTTTTTCATTTTCATATCAATGGTCTCAAACAATGAGAGAGAAAAAAACCTTTTATATTCAACATGTAAAACACAAATTAGCCATAAAAGTTTCCCATTGAAACCAAAAGTGATTTGATACAAAAAATAGTTTTTAACCTAAGAGTAAATGCCCCTACATTCAATCAATCTCTGGAATAATTTAAAATATTTAAGTTTTTCATTTTCATATCCATGGTCTCAAACAATGAGAGAGAAAAAAACCTTTTATATTCAACATGTAAAACACAAATTAGCCATAAAAGTTTCCCATTGAAACCAAAATTGATTTGACACAGAACATAGGTTTTAACCTAAGAGTAAATGCTCCTACAGTCAATCAATCTCTGGAAAATTTTTAAATATAGAAGTTTTTCATATTCATATCCATGGTCTCAAACAATGAGAGAAAAAACCTTTTATATTCAATCTATGTAAAACAAAAATTAGCCACATTTGGAATAGTTTTAAATATAGAAGATTTTCATTTTCATATCCATGGTCTCAAACAATGAGAGATAAAACATTTTATATTCAATGTATGTAAAACACAAATTAGCCACATCTCTAGAATAGATCTAAATAGAAGTTTTTCATTTTCATATCCATGGTCTCTAACAATGAGAGAGAGAAAAAAAAATTTATATTCAACATATAAAACACAAATTAGCCATAGAATTTTCCCATTGAAACCACAAGTGATTTGATAAATTGTATCAGGGTTTTAACCTAAGAGTAAATGCCCCTACATATAGAAGTTTTTCATTTTCATATCCATCGTCTCAAACAATGAGAGAAAAAACATTTTATATTCAATGTATGTAAAACATAAATTAGCCATATCTCTAGAATAGATCTAAATATAAGTTTTTCATTTTCATATCCATGGTCTCAAAAATTGAGAGAGAAAAAACCCTTTTATATTCAACATGTAAAACACAAATTAGCCATAAAAGTTTCCCATTGAAACCAAAAATGATCTGATACAAAATATAGGTTTTAAACTAAGAGTAAATGCCTCTACCATCAATCTCTGGAATAGTTTTAAGTATAAGTTTTTCATTTTCATGTAAAACACAAATTAGCCATAGAATTTTCCCATTGAAACCATAAGTTATTTGATACAAAACATAGGTTTTAACCTAAGAGTCAATGTATGTAAAACAAAAATTAGCCATAGCTCTAGAGAATCTAGATCTAAATATATGTTTTTCATTTTCATATCCATGGTCTCAAACAATGAGAGAGAAAAAACCTTTTATATTCAACATGTAAAACAAAAATTAGCCATAAAAGTTTCCCATTGAAACCAAAAGTGATTGGATACAAAACATATAGGTTTTAAAACCTAATCTAGTAAATTCCCCTACATTCAATCTTTAGAATAGATCTAATTAGAATTTTTTCATTTTCATATCCATGGAAGTTCTATAGGCAGAGTCTGTAAAGGGCCATCTAACCTCTGGATCTCATCTTTTATGAAAGGTGACATATCTAGTAAATTCCCCTATAATCGATCTCTGGAATAGATCTAAATGCCCTTACAGTCAACATGTATATAGTATTTAGAAACAAAAATTAATTTGATACAAATCATATTTTTTAACCAAGTATATAGTTTTTCATTTTCATATCCATGTTCTCAAACAGTGAGAGAGAAAAAATATATATATTCAACATCTAAAACACAAATTAGCCATAAAATTTTCCCATTGAAACCAAAATTGATTTGATACAAAACATATAGGTTTTAAAACCTAATCTAGTAAATGCCCCTACATTCAATCTTTAGAATATATCTAATTATAAGTTTTTCATTTTCATATCCATGGTAGTTCTATAGGCAGATTCTGTAAAGGGCCAGGTAGCCTTTGGATCTCATCTTTTATGAAAGGTGACATATCTAGTAAATGCCCCTACAGTCAATCTCTGGAATAGATCTAAATTCCCCTACAGTTAACATGTATATAGTATTTAGAAACAAAAAGTAATTTGATACAAAACATAGTTTTTAACCAAGTATATAGTTTTTCATTTCAATATCCATGTTCTCAAACAATGAGAGAGAAAGAACCATTTATATTCAACATGTAAAACACAAATTAGCCATAAAAGTTTCCCATTGAAACCAAAAGTGATTTGATACGAAACATATAGGTTTTAAAACATAATCTAGTAAATGCCCCTACATTCAATCTTTAGAATAGATCTAATCAGAAGTTTTTCATTTTCATATACATGGTAGTTCTATAGGCAGAGTCTGTAAAGGGCCAGGTAGCCTCTGGATCTCATCTTTTATGAAAGGTGATATATCTAGTTTTTAACAAAGTATATAGTTTTTCATTTTTATATCCATGGTCTCAAACAATGGGAGAGAAAAAACCTTTTATATTCAACATGTAAAACACAAATTAGCCATAAAAGTTTCCCATTGAAACCAAAAGTGATTTTATACAAAACATATATAGTTTTGAAAACCTAATCTAGTAAATGCCCCTACATTCAATCTTTAGAATAGATCTAATCAGAAGTTTTTCATTTTCATATCCATGGTAGCTCTATAGGCAGACTCTGTAAAGGGCCAGGTAGCCACTTGATCTCATCTTTTATGAAAGGTGACATATCTAGTAAATTCCCCTACAATCAATCTCTGGAATAGATCTAAATGCCCCTACAGTCAACATTTATATAGTATTTAGAAACAAAAAGTAATTTGATACAAAACATAGTTTTTAACCAAGGATATAGTTTTTCATTTTCATATCCATGTTCTCAAACAATGAGAGAGATAAAAAAAATTATATTCAACATGTAAAACACAGATTAGCCATAAAATTTTCACATTGAAACCAAAAGTGATTTGATACAAAACATATAGGTTTGAAAACCTAATCTAGTAAATGCCCCTACATTCAATCTTTAGAATAGATCTAATTAGAAGTTTTTCATTTTCATATCCATGGTAGTTCTATAGGCAGAGTCTGTAAAGGGACAGGTAGCCTCTGGATCTCATCTTTTAGGAAAGGTGACATATCTAGTAAATGCCCCTGCAGTCAATCTCTGGAATAGATCTAAATGCCCCTACAGTCAACATGTATATAATATTTAGAAAAAAAAAGTAATTTAATACAAAACATAGTTTTTAACCAAGTATATAGTTTTTCATTTTCATATCCATGTTCTCAAACAGTGAGAGAGAAAAAACCTTTTATATTCAACATGTAAAACAAAAATTAGCCATAAAATTTTCCCATTGAAACCAAAAGTGATTTGATTCAAAACATATATGTTTTAAAACCTAATCTAGTAAGTGCCCCTACATTCAGTCTTTAGAATAGATCTAATTAGAATTTTTTCATTTTCATATCCATGGTAGTTCTATAGGCAGAGTCTGTAAAGGGCCAGGTAGCCTTTGGATCTCATCTTTTATGAAAGGTGACATATCTAGTAAATGCCCCTATAGTCAATCTCTAGAATAGATCTAAATGCCCCTACAGTCAACATGTATATTTTATTTAGAAACAAAAAGTAATTTGATACAAAACATAGTTTTTAACCAAGTATATAGTTTTTCATTTTCATTTCCATGTTCTCAAAAAATAAGAGAGAAAAAACCTTTTATATTCAACATGTAAAACAAAAATTAGCCATAAAATTTTCTCATTGAAACCAAAAGTGATTTGATACAAAACATATAGGTTTTAAAACCTAATCTAGTAAATTCCCCTACATTCAATCTTTAGAATAGATCTAATTAGAAGTTTTTCATTTCCATATCCATGGCAGTTCTATATGTAGAGTCTGTAAAGGGTTGGGTAGCCTTTGGATCTCATTTGTTATGAAAGGTGACATATCTAGTAAATTCCCCTACAGTCAATCTCTGGAATAGATCTAAATGCTCCTACAGTCAACATGTATATAGTATTTAGAAACAAAAAGTAATTTGATACAAAACATAGTTTTTAACCAAGTATATAGTTTTTCATTTTTATATCCATGGTCTCAAACAATGAGAGAGAAAAAAGCTTTTATATTCAACATGTAAAACACAAATTAGCCATAAAAGTTTCCCATTGAAACCAAAAGTGATTTGATACAAAACATATACAGGTTTGAAAATCTAATCTAGTAAATTCCCGTACATTCAATCTTTAGAATAGATCTAATTAGAAGTTTTTCATTTTCATATCCATGGTAGTTCTATAGGTAGAGTCTGTAAAGGGCCAGGTAGCCTCTAGATCTCATCTTTTATGAAAGGTGACATATCTAGTAAATGCCCCTACAATCCATCTCTGAAATAGATCCAAATGCCCCTACAGTCAACATGTATATAATATTTAGAAACAAAAAGTAATTTGATACAAAACATAGTTTTTAACCAAGTATATAGTTTTTCATTTTCATATCCATGTTCTCAAACAATGAGAGAGAAAAAGCATTTTATATTCAACATGTAAAACAAAAATTAGCCATAAAAGTTTCCCATTGAAACTAAAAGTGATTTGATACAAAAAATATATAGGTTTTAAAACATAATCTAGTAAATGCCCCTACATTCAATCTTTAGAATAGATATAATTAGAAGTTTTTCATTTTCATATCCATGGTAGTTCTATAGGCAGAGTCTGTAAAGGGCTAGGTAGCCTCTGGATCTCATCTTTTATGAAAGGTGACATATCTAGTAAATGCCCCTATAGTCAATCTCTGTAATATATCTAAATGCCCCTACAGTTGTGTCTTACATAATTTTTTTACACTAAATTAAACAAATTAATTTTTTGAACTTTATCTTGAATTTAATTTAAATTGGTTATTTAAAAAATTAATTGTAAATGTCCACCGTAGATATATATATCATGGAGGATGAATGACGAAGATCAACAGAATCCCATATCTCTACGAGAGGGGAGGATCAGGGATCGGGATCGAGAGCTGTTCATGGTAAATTTAAACATAATCTTAAATCTCCATACATGTGTGTACATATGGAATTAATTTTTTATCAACTTTGTGAGTTAAATTAGTTGTTAATAAATTTCATTTTTTATTTTTTAGGAGCTAATAAGAAGAGAAGGGTCTCTACTCTAGCCATGCATGCCCATGTTTCACCCAGTTGTGGTATGGTTTTAACACAATTTAATCAATGAATATGTACACGTGTATTTATATGTATGCATGTATTTTTTAATTGATTATAAGTTTGTATTTTTTTATGAAGCTTATCCCTCCTTTCGAAAGGTTGGTGGTGGTTCAAATCCCCTTAGAGGGCCATCAATAAGTGGTAGTAGGTTGCGTGAAGGGGGTGATATTTATTCTCTTGGAGGCCAATCAATGGCTGGTGGTGCTAGTTCTCAACAGGGTTGTTCTAAGTCTCAACAGTTTCAGGGTGGAGAAGATGCTAACCAACCATGTCGAGGTTGCCATCAATTTCAATATTTTTTTCATTGAATTTATACAAATTTGTTTACATGTGTTTTTTCTAATATAAAATTTTTTATATATATTGATGCAGAGACTTAAAATGTTCCAAATATTGGTCAAAATAGATGCAGGGCAAAACGCTACATTCAAGAAGAAGGTTTTCTACCCACCACAACTTATCTAGCCGACATTTCTAATATACCATGGGAAAGAAACATGGCGCAATTCACCTTACAAAGGTGTCAACAACTTCATGAAAAATTGCGGAGAGATCTCGTGGCTTTGACTCTACCTGCTGAGAGTCGACAAAGCCTCGAAATAGTTACACATTCATTGGGAGAAATAGTAAATGTGTACAAAAATATTGGGCCAACGACTGATACATTTGTAGAAGTGATGAGAAAGAGAAAGGAAACAGTAATGGGTCCCGATAAATGGGAGGATGTAAAACAAAGAGTTACAAAAGCTATGGCGAATTTAATGTTTAATTTCAAGGAAGGGCCAAAAATAAAAATGTTGAAGGTGCAATATTTCAACTACCCAGATATAGCTCACTATTTGTATGATAGGCACCTTGTGGCCTATGGAAGGCTCCCATGGAACAACGAGGTTCGTGTTTATTTTTCACAATTTTTTTACGTAGAATTTTTTTTTAAAATGAAACCCAACTATAATGACCTTCCGTCAGAATTTTTTGGTCCAAGGAAAGATCGATTGTATAACCGTAAGGGTGCTAAGCGAGATGTGAAGTTGCCTCACCCTGAGCTGCCATTGGTGAGTCGACCTTTTCGGGTCGAAACTCTGCGGTCAGAGATGGATGCGACTTCTCAAATAAGTTGAGAAGCAAGGAATGTCATGATTGAAAATGTTTACAACAGATTGGATGGAGTCGATGTTTGTCTAAATCGATAAAGAGCACGTGAAAATTCACTTGCCAATTTTGTGTATTGTACAGATGAAGAGATTGACAACATGAATGTTGAAGATCTTCAAATATATTCAAAGAATTGTCGCAATGGTTTTCAAGACCTAATTCTTCATGAGGAAGAGGGCACGAGAATGGTATGTGTTAATGACCTTAGGGTTCAATTATTTTAACACATACATGTGTACAATTTGTAATAAATACATGTGTATGTACATGTATACATTTATTTGTATGTACATTAATCTAACAAAAATGTATCATTATATGTTAAAACACCATTTGCAGTTGTCACGCATGATGAATGATGAAAATGTTAATATCACGTTCGGGACCTCTGGTTCAAACAATGCAGATGGGTCTCACCATCAAGATATGTTGGCAAATGTTAGTGTTTTTTAAGTGATATTTTTAAAATAAATAATTGTGCACACATGTATATGTATGTATATATAATGATAAAATGTTTTAACAGATTCCGATTCCGTCCGATGTTTTTGGGATGGAGGTACCTTCTTCTTCCTTGGGAGATGTACCTTCTGCTTCCTTAGGAGATGTGCCACATCCACAACAAGTATGGAAGTTTTTTCACTTTTAAAATTTATGTTTAAGTTATATATATATATTCCACCTCAAAAAGTTCCATTAAAAATTGAGATATATATATATATATATCTATATCTTGAGTTATTTTAAATTTTTTGAATTTTAGGTTCTTGGAGATTTTCCTTTAGAGCCTCTCTTAGGAGATGTCCGAAATTCACCTGCAGAAGTATTCAATTTTTCACATTTAAATATATATCTATATATGTTTTTTTAATTTAGTTATAATTTATAAATTGTTGTTTATTTAAGTTTTATTATAAATTGAGATCTTGATCTTGAGTTATTTTATACTTTTAGAATTTAGAATTTTAGGTTTCTATAGAAGATTTCTTTAATCCACGGACTCTAGCAACAGAGATAGGAACATCCACACCATTTCAACCATTTGAACAAGTTGTCTAACTTTTTTTTTAATATTATTGAAAATAAGTTTATATATGTACACATGCATTTTCATCTGGAATATATATATATAACTGTACATGTATATTGTACAGTTTACCATTGTAGATGTTTCCATGGGGGGGGGGAACTTGTAGCACGTGAACAAATGGAGAGGGAACCTCCTAAGGTATTGCATGATTTTTTTTTTTTTTTTTTTTACATGAAGTTCTATATATATTTTCACTCATTTTTAAAACATCAAATTTTAATGTTTGTACATGTGCATTGTGTATAGGTTTCCCATGCTTCGCATGATAGTGTGCGGATTGAGACCTTGATAGGAAAGACACTACATCTATCTCTATTTGATGGACATGATTTGTAGATTTGATTTCAAGATTTAGATAGTTTTAAATTTATTTTTTATATATTATCTAGATGCACTGTCATATACATATATAACTTGATACTTGATACTTGATACTTGTGAGATCTACAATTTTTGGACATATTTGATTAAAGTGTTAATATAATTTGTTTTGTTCCAAAAAGTTAAGTTTTGGATGGTTTCAATCTACATTTGGCATGTGATATTTAATGTTAAATGTTTAATGTTTTTATTGGATAGTTGAACTATAATTGACATGGCATGTGAAGTAATGTTACATGATATATATCAAAAAGTTTTTAAAACTCAAGTTTTGGATGGCTTCAATCTACATTTGGCATGTGATATTTAATGTTAAATGTTTAATGTTTTTATTGGATAGTTAAGAACTACAATTGGCATGGCATGTGAACTAATACATGCATGTGAAGTAATGTTGCACGATCTATACTTTTGGATGGTTTCAATCTACATTTGGCATGCGATATAATGTTAAATGTCTTTATTGGATAGTTGAACTATAATTGGCATGGCATGTGAAGTAATGTTGCATGATATATAATCAGAAAGTTTTTAAAGCTTAAGTTTTGGATGGTTTCAATCTACATTTGGCACATGTGATATAATGTTAAATGTTTTTATTGGATAGTTTAACTACAATTGGATGGAATGTCAAGTAATGTTGTGATATAATCAAAAAGTTTTTAAAACTAAGTTTTGGATACCATTTTAATCTACATTTGGCATGTGATATAATGTTAAATGGTTAATGTTTTTATTGGATAGTTGAACTAAAATTGGCATGACATGTGAAGTAATTTGTTTTGATATAATCAAAACAAATTTAAAATTAAAGTCTTAGACATGGTTGAAGTACATTAATCATGTGAAGTAATGTTGTGATATAATCAAAAAGTTTTTAAAACTAAGTTTTGGATACCATTTTAATCTACATTTGGCATGTGATATAATGTTAAATGGTTAATGTTTTTATTGGATAGTTGAACTAAAATTGGCATGACATGTGAAGTAATTTGTTTTGATATAATCAAAACAAATTTAAAATTAAAGTCTTAGACATGGTTGAAGTACATTTGGTAAGTTTTTGAAAAAAAATTCACTCAAAAAATAGTATGTAGTATGTAAATTTTTCATTAATGCACATAGAACATATTCGACCATTGGACAGACAAATTTTGTACTATATTTTCAATCAGGAATAGAGATGTGGGTCAAATCCCACCAAAAGGAGAAGAAGTGCTCCGAGTCTCTTGTCTGAAAGGAATCTTCATACAAAATTATACTGCTGATAATTTATTTACATTGTGGATACTTTTTACCAAAAAATATCACAAGAAAACAACATGCATTGAGTTCATGTATATATCCAGTACATGCAATATTTTTCATCAATGCACATAGAAAAACTACTTTCAGTTAATTGCACTCTAGAACATATATATTGAGTACGTGAAACATATTTCATTAATGCACATGGTAAACCTACTTGAATAGTTAATTCCATTCGAGAACATATACATATATATCCAATATATGTATGCAACAGTTTTCATCAATGCATGTATAAAAAAACTACTTTCAGTTGATACTAGAGTGTGCATGTACCAAAACAATTTGTACATGTGCAAACACTTGCATAGATAACATAACAAGGCAGCTCAATTTTTAATTGAGTACTGGAAGTTCTAGAACATATACTCCAAAGAGAATAAATTGTTGGGCAATTCAACCAAAAATATTCCAATGGAATGCCATCTTCAATAATCCGTTCATGATCGGATTTTGACATTTTCCATTTCTTAATATTCGTTTTTTTCTTTGATTGAACCTCGACCAACTTTATGTGTGCTGCACACACCAAGTGACTATATTGACAACTTATGAAATCAGGTTCATAGTCTTCAAAGTAAACAAAATTCCCACTTTGATTAGTTTGTCTGAAAAAATAACCTTTCAGTATAATAGATTCTCTTTCATATGGAAATTCGTGATCATTATAGTTTTCTAATAATTTCATTTTTTGTTCAGTGCAACGCATCAAATAATACTTTACATTTTCATCGTTGTCCTTAGGTGCAATTACAACAAAAACATCTCCTGCACAATAAAACAAACTTGACAAAATTATACATATTCAAATTTATTTCTAGATCTTTATCATTAGAAAGCAATTCAAATGTTACCTTCTCTAACAAGATCAGAAACTCGATCACCATCGGATGATATTGTAGTCTCCTCTGATTGCATTTCTTCAAACATTGCAACATACATTTTTCCCTTTGTATTTAGCTTTGTATGTTTCCAATCTTTTACATACATTTTGTTTTCACAAACGTCATTGGATTTTGTGTTGTCTATGCAAACAGGACAAAAACAAGAATATTTTCTTTTATCCAATGCAAACACATTTCTAGACGACTTTGTTTTAATTGAATGCAATTTTCGAGTCCCTTTTATTGTTTCAACGTCATTTCCAATTGATCTATCTACGTCTTCGATCCCAATATGCCAAAAAAACCTTTATATGGAAAATTTAAAGAAGAATGTAAATATGATATCAAAATACAATCAAATATAATCATTGTGATAAATGTACACTGTTTAAAATTAGATATCCAATAAAAATTAAATTGAATGTACCTTCGCACTTCCCTTGATCGGTTAGTCTCATGGCTTAGAGCAACGATGCACCATTGAACAAATTCTTTCGCGTCCACAAGTCGGCTTGCAGAGGGGTTCATTTGATATCTTCCAAGTGCTCATTTTATGCATGCCCCTACACCGTCATGTTCTCCTTTTCCATGGCTAGTCTCAAAGAAATTCCAACAATGTTTAATGTAGGTTTTCTTATAAAGACAACATAACCAAAAGAATGATTGTGTAGATTTGAATTGTCCTGCACATTCATATGACCATATCCAATGTTCATTGAATGTTATTCCACAATTTTTCAAGGAATCATAAATTTTCCAAAACAATGTTGTACAAAATATGTATCATGTGTACGATCGTCACTGATATAAAAGTGATATTCTTTAATAATATGTCGATTTTCACTGGTGCTTTCTATATGATCGACGTTTTGTTCAGCATGTCTATATAGAATATGGACGAGCATGGAGACTTGGTCAGAATGATAGTATTCACTCTGAATTTCTTTTTGTGGAACAAATGTGTAGTTTTCTGCAAAATCAATCACTGACAAAATGGTCCCTGGTGGAAAAAATTCACGAGATTTTTTGAATTTCAAGTCTTTCCATCGAGCTCTATGGGAATGCTTGGTGTATTTGTAAATTTCTGCCTCAAACTTTCTCAAAAAGTCTATCACAAAAATTTCTTCTTCTCATAATTCAATTCTTTTAACACTATTTGCACCTTGAATCGATGTATGGATATATTCATATCTCTTCCATTTCACTTTCATGTTGGACAATGATTGATCATTTATATCAATACAATATTTGTTTTTAAATTTAGTCAAATTTCCACAATCATCGCATTTTTTACCACCAACACATTTCTTTTTGTAAAATAGTTCATCGCTTTCTCTTTCACATAGAATTTGAGATATGAAATCATGGATAGTGGAAGGAGGAGGTGAATCCTTCCAAAATGTTCTACCAAAATCAAGGAATGTGTCATAATATAACTCAAATTCCACATGATAACGGCAACAACAAGTGTCACGTACGGTGATAGGTTTTACATACCATGGTTTTTGTTGAACAAAAGCACTGAGTGAAACATGAATTTGACGATTCTCTTCTTTGAACTTGTTGAATAAATCTATCTGAGTGGTTTCCAAGAGATTTTTTTCATGTTCTTCGTACTGATTTCGTGTTATTCTTCTTCACATCACATGCCTTGCAGTTGGTGAAACACGCGAATTGTTCTTCCAATATTCATATATTATTTTTTTAACATTTTCTCCAAGTCTATCTTTATATGGTTGCCTACAAATAGCTCTCCAACAAGCAAGTTCATCATTTACATCTATTTGCAACCGAAATTTCCGATGTTTGTGCAAAGTTTTTCGCGAGGTTCCTAATGTTCGTGCCATAGATTTTACCAAGCGATTCTCTTTAGTACTTGATGAAACCACTGCCATATGTATTTCTCTACGTACAACTGAAACATTTTTCTATCTAGATCTTTTCATTGAATTTATAGCACTATTTATATTTTGTATCACATTTTCCTTCATTTTTTTATCTTTGGTTGATTTTCGAATACCCAATAAAGTCGTAGCTTCTTTTAATTTCCTTAATGATAGGAGACCTTTCAACATTTGGGCTTGAACTGTCACATTTTCCTTTATGAAATACTTCTCAAAAATGTGGTTAACACGATATCGTATATAATGGTCAGCTTTTTTATCTCCATATGTGTGAGTGTCAACATTTTCTAACATCTCGTCATCGACATTGATTTCATCTGTACATATTCAAATGAATAGTACATAATAAGTTTACATATTCAATAAATAACTAAATTAATAAATATATGTATAATTTCAATAATACGTGCATGTGTTCAACATATATATATATATATATATATATACCTTGTGATTCAATTTCTTCACTTGAATTTCTTTCATCATTTTCACCATCTTCAATCATTGGTTCAATATCTCTTTCACTTTCTCTTTAAAAATTTTGTATCTCATCATCAATGTTTTGAGGAATATCTCTCTCTGTTTACATTGCAAAATATTTTTCAAATTAGTTCATCAAATAAAAATTAAGCTTCACATTTTACACTAGGAAAATTTTAAATATATCAAAATCATAATATTTACATTTACATACATGTTTCAACTTCTAGTTGAGGTTCATTTTCCCCTTCAATATTTGAGATTGCTTCTATCTTTCTTTTGAGAGATTGTCTCGTCTCTTCTCTACGTTCTTCAGGGTCTCTTTTTCGATCATATTTTCTTGTACAATTTCTTTGATTTCCCATGATAATAGAGTATGAAGTTCAAAAAATTTCCTTCAAAAATTTAGAGAAAAACTCAATTAAAAAAAACATCACAAAAGATTTAATTATAAAAAAAAAAAAAAAACGCATTTTAAATTTTTTGCAAAAAATACATACTCCAATCTAAAACACTTACTTTAAAAAATTCAAGAAAAAAATGTCTTATAAAAATGAAAAGAAGTTCAAAATATTTCCTTCCAAGTCCTACAAAAAAATTTCATTTAAAAAGTTACACAAAAACTCATTTTAAAAAATCGTTATAAAAGATTTACTTCAACCCAAAAAAAAAAAATCCTTTCGAAATTAATCCCAAATCCATACTTTAAAAGAAAAATAATCCCAAAAAACTGTATCACATACCTCCAAGAAATTTCTTTTGAATGTACCTCCAAGAAAATTCTTTAAACCCAAAAAAAATCCTTGCAAAATCAGATCAAATGTACGAAAATAATGTGTCTCAAAGAAAAGTCCTTTGAATGTGTTTCCAAGAAAAGTCCTTAAACCCAAAACAATTCTTTGCAAAATCAGATCAAGACTTTTGTAAAATTAGACTAAAAGTGTGAAAATATGCAAAAATAATGAATGGTTTTGCGGCAATTTATATTGCCGCGAAATTCTTTTTTGGAGGGGCTCGATGATACTTTTCGGCCGACGAAAATTTAAATAAAAGTTCGGCCGAAATTTTAATAAATAGTTTGGTCAAACTACTTTGACGTGTGATTTCACATGCCGTTGGTGCAAAAAATAGTTCGAGCGAACATTTTTTAAGAGTTCGGCCGAACTAAAGCATCACCAGTTACGCAGAGCCAAGCCCTGAATACGTTTCTGCAACTTTGGACTGACTAAACTCCATGAAACATTCTGAATTAAGTGTCAGAACCAAGACAAGAATTTTCAGAATTGAATCTACTTTCAGGAAATATAACTTTCATGGAATTTCATAAATATTTACTAATTTTAATTAATTTTGTAATAAAACGGATGTAAACAATTTATGAAGGTCATTGTGATTCAGTGAAATAAAAATTATGTATCTTCCAAAATACATTGTAAAAAAAATTGAAAAAATTATTGTACATTACATTGGTCCGTTGTCTCTAATGGGTATCTTTTATATTTTTAGTTTATAACTTATATGTTAAGAAATTTCTTGCGTCGCGAAACATATTCAAAATATGCAGTTTTTCATATTGGACCAGTTCAAAAAATTCTAGTAATTATGATATGCATCCATTGGCTTTGTAAATATGATGAAACTAAAGTAGACTCTATCTAGATTGTTGTAACACATTTTGTTTCTCAAAAACACAAATTTTCAAAGAATAGAACATTGCGTATTAACATGACTTCCTATGAATCCATTGATTGTTAAAAAACACACACTCAAAGAAATGCTAAGTTGACATAATAAATGTGTATAAAAAAATTCCAAAAAATAAGTAATAGAAAGCTAACAAAATTTCTGACAATTTTTTTTTAATCGTAAAATGAAATTCTAAACAGAAAAATTGTTTTAGCTTGCAGAAAGTTGAAGAACTGAAAAAAATGAAAGTTTTTCCTCAAAAAAGGGCAAAAAGTGTAACCCAACTTCACATTTTCACCCCTAAGTTATAAAGCTCCATGGTAGTATGTTTTTCTTACTACAGTTCTTTTCGTTGTAGGTGTCATTGAACACTGAGAACGATGTTCTCTAAAGGGGGAGGGGGTTCTGTAACAGGCCTGATGAAAATTCCATGTAATAAAAGTTAATAAAGGAAAAATAATAACCAAGGTCATGGGACAAGTACATTCAAAGCTGAATTTTGGGCAAAAAATCTTATTGTGGGTGTTCACATGGTTTATTATGGCTATGGAAATTGGCAAAGGAAATGGCTAAAGATTTGGTAAGGAAAAGTGGCATTAATTGGCATTTTATTTATGAACATAATGGAAAATAGGAGAAAAGGGAGGTGAAAGGTAATAGGTTGCATGTGAGAAGGAAAATGAAGGAAAATAATTGAAAATGAAGCAAATAGAGGCCTCATTGATAAAGGGGCTTCTTAGGATCATTTGGTAACCTTTTTTCATTAATTTTTGGTTCTCTCATTCTATTCTCTCTCTCTCGCTCATACTCTTGGACATTGAGAGTTTATTGAAACACTCTTCAAGAGTGTGGAATACTTGGAGTGTTGGAGCAATAAGGAAAAGTAAGAGTAGGAAATCACAAGAGGACATAGGGATCAATGCCTACAATGGGTTTTACTTGAAGGTGTCGAGTTACATGTATGTTTTCCTCTCTAGTTTTGGCATCCATGTGGTTTCTTGGTCCTAATCTATAATTGGCATGGAGGAATGCTTGGATTGACATTGGATTTTCCTAGCCGTTCCATTTCCTGGATAACCATGGTGTTGTGGGTTCATTTCATTGTTTTTTTTTTTCTTCTTGGTTCTCATGTTCCTTTATCTATGGGTTGAGTTACTAGTTCCTATATCCTTGGTTCGAAAAATGTGTTGGAGCCCTGTAACAACTTGGGTTGAGATACTAGTCCTGAAGCCTTGGTTGGAAAAATGCTCTCGAGCCCTTGGTGGGTTGAGTTACTAGTCCTAGATCCTTGGTTGGACAAATGCTCTAGAGTGCAGAAGCAGTTGTGGGTTGAGTTACTAGTCCTAGAGCCTTAGTTGGAACAAATGTTCTAGAGTGCTTGACAACTTGGGTGGAGACCAATCTAGTGATGGTTAGTGATTTCTACCCATGAGGTGGAATAACTGGTTGAGGGTTGAGGTGGTTTGGCCTCTGGAAGCCTTGGTTTGATTTTGATGGATTTTTTTTTATGAGACCCCACGTTCATGCTTGGAAAATGGCACAGGGATGATAGGATGAAGAGTGATTTGGCTCAGCGATTTCTATGGTCAGGTGGAATGTGGAAGTCCTTGATGCATAAATTCTTCCTAAATCATATACTTGCACAAAACAGATGGCGTGTTCCCTTCTCATAAAATATTCAATCAAAATATTCATTAAAATAACATTTAATTTAGCCTAAATTATACATAAAGAAGAGAGAGACAACATAAAAAAATACTGGCATATAATAATAACAATAAAATTTAGATTCAAACCAATTGCCTGAATATTACATTTGTGGGTCTCTCGGCTCTCGGCCTTTTTCAAAAACTCTCACACCATTTCTCTCTATCTCCCTCTCTCCTATTCCATTCTCTATGTTCCCCTATCCTCACAAAAAGCTTCACATTTATACATAATTATGGATTAATTTCAATCCATGATTTCCTCCACAAGTATCTCAACCAAACTCTAAAATAGATTTATCTCTTTTTTGACTCAACTAAGTTCCAATTAAGGAATTTCTAATCCCTGAAATATCTATCCAACTCAATTCCACTCATATTCTCAATTAATTAAGAGAATATTTACAATAATCCACACACTCAGATTTTCCTCTCAATTTATTTAAAATGTGCATAATTTTATAAAATAATTAAAAAAACATCACCCCCTAAATCACACAAATAAATAATGAAAATTAGGCAGGATACTCCTGCATCAGACTTCTGTCTATGAGGTCTGTCACTTTTCCATAATAATGCGATAGCCACAAGTCTCAATGACTTGCTCCCTCTAGGATTCCAAACTGTGTTTCTTCGCTGGTCTTTTAAAGTGTCAACTCCATTTTGTAAATTTGCATAGAATTTCTAGAATAGTATTTTCAGAATACTATTGAATGTAACTCTTGCTTTTCCATACCTCATCATCTTTATTTTGAAAATTACAGACTCGTATAGAAGCACTGATACCCATTCTTTTGGTTTCCAAACTTTGAAATAATCTCGAACTGGCTATACATCAACATCGCTCGTTCTATCAACCGCATTCCATCGGCCTCTCCAACCATTTCTTCCACCATTTCCTTGGAGTAATTCCTCTTTGTTTGATGCTTCCGTCTCCAACTGTGTTGAACACACAACTTTCTGAAATGAATAATAATCAAGAACTTCTCCTTGATCACAACTATAGTCATTGATTTCTCCTATAGTAACAAATTTCTCATCCGGTGTTGTACCTGCATTCATCAAAAAACTATTAGTTTTAAAAATACAAGACCTTTCGGTCTCTTTTGATGCTTCAAGCACCAATCTCCCATCATAGACTTTCTGGATTTCAGTAGATCTTGTTTTGAATTGCTAGCTGCTTTCATATTTGTCTTGCTAGATCAATACTTTTGTTTCCTTTATGTCTCTAAATACATAACTTTCTTGTTGCTCCTGATCTTTCATCTCATCTCCAAATACTTTCTTCTCAATTTCTCTGATTTCAACATCATATTTATTAATTTTTCCTTCTCTACCTACAACCACATTATTATTTGAAGAGTTAAAACATTCACTTAACTCTATAAATGTTAGAAACATTTCATCCTTATCATGCACGGTAACTGCAATCTCTTCTTTATCAAGTTCTGCAAGTTTCATCTCCCCTTCAAGTTTCTTAAGCCATTGTTCCAAGAACTCTATTTCCATGTGAAAAATTTCCAGCATTTCATCACAACCTTCATTCTCAGTTTCATTCTTCTTCTGGCAAGCTTCCTGAGTTATCATGTTTTCTATATCATCACATTGCAAAATTCTGACATCAATTTCATTAAACAAATTCATTTGTTTACCTCCTTGGAATGTCACTATGCCATTTTCATTATGCCTCTGCTCCACAAAAGCTTCAACTGGCTATCCTATACCAAACAAGAACTCATCTATGAATTCTTTCTGCGGCAACAAATCATTACCTTCCTCCTCTGAAAGGCATTCTCCATCATACTTCACCTCAAGAATTTCATTCATCTCTATGACAGTTTCACCAGACTTTCCACCATCTTCTACACATCCTACAAACATACACAAACAATGAGTTTTAAAAATATAAGGCTTCATAGCCCCATCTTCTTCTCTTATCAACACATCTTCAAATTCTTCTGAACTATTCCAATAGTCCATGAGATCTTTCTCATTGATCTCTTCACCTAGAATTTCACCCTGTTCTGGGCCATAAATGGAAACTTCCATTTTCAACTAAGCCTCTCTAAGTTCTTCACATCTCAATTTCAAACTCATCATCTGCTCAAGCTCCCTCAGCTCCTCTGTCAACTGTATGTTTACCTGTTTTTCCCTCTTTTCGTGTAGCCTCTGCCACTTCACTTTCTTCCTCATGGTCCAACCATGTCTCTGGTATTTCGTATTTCTCTGCAACAATTCCATCAATAACTCAAGTTGAACTGTTATCTCAGCCTTCTCCCTCTCATATTCTTCATCAGTCAACTGCTTACATATGCCATCTGCCTTGGGATTTTCCTTCTTCTTTCTTCCATTGTGGTCTTTCTCAGAACCTTTGAAATGACTATCACCAGTCATCTTCTCCTCCTTTGTGAACTTCATCTGTTCACGTGTGGATTTCATTCAATCCACTTTTTAGCAAGCCTTCCTACTTGCCATCCAACAATGCAAGCTCTCTTCCTACGCTTGAACTCTTGCAGTTCTCTATCTTGGAATCATTTTTGGAAAATCTCTTACTCCTCTTTGCTACAAACAACAACTTCAGTAATGCTTGTGTTACAATGACCAACTCTTTGGGTGTCGAGCTCCCCCAATCTTGCACCCAATTATAGTCAAATGTTTGACTTGGCTTACGACATTTTGACTCCAAATTTGACATCAACTCTTCATTTTGGATGAAAAATGCACCCTCTTGTACAATAACTCAATGGTTTAACTTGACTCAAGTTATACAAATTTCTTCATTGACCTTAACATCTTATGTGACTTCAAATCTTGAACAAAAAGTTACAATAGTGGATATTTTGACTCTAATTCAAGTTAAAAAATATGCCAATGAAAATCCACCCTTAATACATTTTCATGATGTAAAATCTTCACTCTCTCTCATACTCCATTCTTATGAAAATATCATCAGTCTCCCATTATCAATTCACATGATACTGAAGCCTTTAAATCGAAATGCAATCCATTTTTCCCAAGATTTATTTTATGGTGAAAATAAATAAACCATTTAATTTTCAACATTTAAAATACCTCCTTGAATTGAATGATCATACCTTATGCTCCCTTCAAGGTTATTTAATAAACCTTCTCTTCGCAATTTCAATTCTCTGGATTTCACTCTTCTATGTCGTTCTTATCACTGTGAATATTTGTTTTCCCTTCATACCATAACCTCTTCAACACACTCATTATATTAGTGTAGACAGTTTTCCTGTACTTCCATGTAGCTCCTTCTTTACAGTGATGGTTCTCATGCAACACCGTCTCTCTTCAGTGCACAAAAACAATTCTCTCATAGGAAATTGCCAAAACTTTCTTTTAACATGGTGTCATCAACATATTTATCTCGTCGCAACTGTTACACAGTAATTTGTCACCGTCCCTACCATTCCCCGTCCCACACAATGGAGGACCCATTTTGTGACCTGTGAACATTGTCATGCCTTGAAAACATCATCAATGCATTCCTCCAAGCATGAGATTCAATTGCCCTGAAGACATCTCCTTGCAAAAAATCATGAAAACATCTCCTTTTGCATTGGCGCGGGCAGACAGTTCATTACTCACGCCAATGAGGAAAATCCTACAAAGAGGCCGCGCCAACTGGCGCTCTGTCCCAGAGCAGTAGTTGCGCCAGCCAATTTAAGGAGTGTTTTTAAAATAAAGATGGCAGAAGTTGTGTTTCAACAAACTCAGAAACCATTACCTATCTTGATTTGGGAGGTTTGGCTGCGGGAGTTCTATGGAAGGGAAGTGGTTTTGCCACCTCCCATGGAACCTTCCTTGTTGATAGGGCCAATCCCACAATAATAGGGATTCCAACTCCCTCCTTCCCCATCTATAAAAGCCTGCTCAATTCCATGGCAAGCTAGTCTTGAAGTGCCTAAGCTTTGAATCTCCAAATTCCCAAAGGCCTTTGTCTTGTGAAGCCCTCTTCCTTCCCTTAAGGCCGACTCAAGTAAGGAGACTATCGTCGAGAGACTCTGGAGAGGTTTTCCCTTTCCCTGGCGAGGTTTGCGAGACGTGAACGACTGGAGACCCATCCGAAGCAGACCACGATGTTAGAACATTGGTTGTAATCTCTTTTGATTGTTATTTAATGAATGATTACGATTATGGTTCCACTCTGTTTTCAATTATGTTAATATGAGCAGTATCCTTTCTGACTGATATTTAGTTGCGTATGCTAGATTTTATGCTTGTATCTATTTGTTTCTTGCATGTGCAGGTGTTCATCTGCAGAGATCGTGGAGGATCGTGATCTGCCGAGGCTGAGGAATGGGAACGCTTTCTTCTTCAGATCGTAGCATTGGATTCGAGGTAGGCCTCCATCTTTGGTCTTTTCATTCGCAACTAGGAACTTGTGTTGTAACATTTCGTGATTGAGCTTAGACCCACCTTGCTAGGCTCACCATTATCGCCCTCTTTGTCCGCGGAGGTTACCTCCTCAAAAATTTGAGCTCACTTGGGGACTCATGAAGATAGAATTTTGTTCACGGTCTCGTTTTCATTTTCTTTGTCTCGTTTTGATTACTTTATGATTTTCCTTGCATGATGGTATACAGGTTGCGTGTGGCTACCATTTTGCTTCTTGGTTTGCTTAGTATACATTGATCTGCTTCTAGAGTAGTTCTTTTTTGTTTTTAGTGAGAAACTCAGCCAAGAAACCGTGCTTTTTGGCTCGACGGTCACTCTGGTGGCACATGTTGCTTTTGTATAGCCCGCGCCAATTGCTTGCTGGCGCCAGTTACAGCCTTACAGTCGCGCCACTCCTGTAGGGTTTTTAAGTTTGCTCAGTTTTGAGCTCTCTAGGTCTGGTCAGTGTTTTTCTTCTTGATTTTCCGACTACCTGAGTGTGTTGGAGTCCTGTTTGACTAGGAATTTGCCTTCTTCCTTTGGTTGTTTTCTTTTATCCATCGATTTCATGTTTTAAGCCCTAGGGCATCTAGTGGCTTTGTGTATCGAGCCCTCCTTGGGAGTTGTGGTCTTTGGTTTGTCCGGTCGACTCTCTATTTGCTCCTCCACATTCTTTTAGTAGTTGTTCATTGTTTTGTTGCGATTTTTGGGTGAGTGCTCATTCCTTCATTCAAATTTCGTTTGGTCTTGCTTTGGGCCAAGATCACACGGTCCATTGGAGCCTTTGAGTCTTTTTCTTGGTTTTGAGAGACTTTGGTCGATTTGAGATCTGATTGTTTGTGTCATTGAGTGAAATTTGTTTGTTTTTATCTCTCAATATCGTTTCTCAAGTTGTTCCGTTTGTTTGTTTAGTGCATATAGCTATAAAACATTGAAAATTACAAAAAAAAATCTCTTGTGCTTTTAGTTGAATTAGTGCAAATTGAAATTTTTCGATTTTACTAGTAATTAGTGATTTGAATGAAAAGTTTTCAATTTCATTAGTTGCATTAGAGATATCATTGTCTGTCTTCCGATCATTTTGTTTGTGTAAAAACTCTCAACTCTCCTGTAGCTAGTTTTCATTGAACGAAATGGTCTACTGTGGCATGTAGCTTTGCATTTAGGAGTTTTTGAAACAACACATTCGATAGGGCCTGAAAACTAAAACATAATTGAAGATCAACTTTAAAATCTATTCAATTAACCTAAGGCAGCATTGAAATCTAACGAAACATATTTAGAGGTCTAGGCTAGAGATGTGTTCCGACGTCTTTAAACCTAGCAGCTGTCGTTCGCCGCTTGGCTTTATACAGCGCTAGCACGGACTTGTGCTCCCCATACTGTCGCATATATAAAGGGATACCCCTCTAGGTTTTCAATCCTTTATCCATAGAAAGCCGAGTCTGCCGCCCTATACCCGTGATACACCGAACACAACATTCGGGAGATTTCCTGCACGTACGGAAAGTTCTTGGTCGATTTTGTTTCATTGTGAAACCAAGGTGTATTAGGTTCACGGATATTTGGTACACCCTTTGTGCCTAGCTTTTCCTGAGCAGTCATTTGGTCTTTTCTGACTCCCTAAATTTGAAAAGATCGTCAAGCGCTTGTCCTTTCATGATTGTATCAAATATGAAAGAGATAGAGTCATCTTTCTATTGTTTCTCGACTCTTAAAACATGAAACGGTAGAGTTTCTTACTTTTCAATGTGGTAAAAATTAATCACCCACTATTACACGCCCATTTAAGTATTGCTTGTTGACCGTTTGATCGTGTGCCTTGACTCTTTTTCAGCCCGTGTGTGTGTTGGTTTTTTCTTCTCTTGTCGTTTGCCACAGTGGCAGAACCCTCAGTTTCGTCTACTGGTAGTCCTTACACGGACAATTCTTCAGAGGCTTCCCAATCCTCTGTCAAACCACAGCAGCCTGTTGTTTCCGAGTTTCCTGACGGGGGACCGGTTCTCACTGAGCAACCCTTTGGAGGACCAGTTGAGTTCAATCGGCCCTTTTCGGACCCTCTGTCTGAATTGAGATTAGGAGCTGATTTCCTTTCTCTTACCTCGGGTTCGCCTTTTGTTGCTGCTGTATTTCCTCCTAGTCCTCGTCGTCTTTTGCATGATTTAATGGCAGGATCAACCATGAGTGATTCTGGTGAGGAAATCCCAACGTCTGGTGAAGACTATCAGCTCTTCCCATGAAGATTATTTGAGGGAGACAACTCTGAGCTGGTTGCCATGTCAATAGCCAGTCCTTCTTTACCACAAGGATACAGATCTCTGGGTCAGATCATTTCCGCTACAGCCTCTATGGGAATATCATCTCCTGCTTCTAGGCTAGCTGCTACTACACCCGGGGTGTCTCCTCAGACGCCCGTCACTTCTGTTCCCGTCCGGCCCACTGTTTGTGTGGCCGCTTCTTCTCCTGTTGTCTCAGCATCTGCTACTAGGGCTAGGCCAACTCCTGAAGATGTCTATCTAGCCACTGCTATATCGGAAAACATCTCTCCGAAGGAGTATCGGTTGTCTTTGCAACAGTCGAACGCCGAGGTTGGACCGTCTTCCCAAGATCCCTACCGATCTTACTTTTCGCACTATGCACAGGATGGTACTCCCATGTATGTTTTCCCAGGTCAGTATGACGAGCACGGGGAGATTTTGCGTCTACCCGCTCTTGAGGCTTATCTCTATGCTCAAGGTTTACCGTATAACCAGGCTTATAACCCGCAAGGACAGCCTTTCCAAGGCCAACCTACGGGCCAACCTGGCTATCTTTATGATCCACAGGGGCAGCCCATTCAAGGCTATCCTGTCGGCCAACAAGGGCCATCGTACGGTCTGCAAGGACAGTATTATAGCCCTTCTGGTCAACCTATTCAGCCTTGTTGGGGCCCTTGTTTTTGTTTAAGTTTTGAACTCTTGGCCAAGACATTTTGAACTTTGACTCTTTTTGAGTTGCGGAATAAATACACATGGCAACCGCGACCGAGCCGCAACAACCAGGAGTTGCGAAGCTACCAAGGTGGTGCGGAAGCACTCGATAGCTGGAGATCGAGCAGAGATAAGTGCAGATGAAAGAAACACAACAGAAAATAGAAAGTAGAACACGCAGACATCAGAAGAGAAGCTGGGAAAAGCCAGAGTGAAGACACAGAGAAGCTGTCAGTCGCGAGGATCGGGTGAATAAATGACGATCACCCAGCTGAAAAGAAAGGATTTTTGAAGGTTGAATGGATACGAGAGAAGTCGCGAGGATCGAGACAGGGAAGGACGCGCAAAGCAGCTGCGGAAGAATCACGCTTGTTCTTCCTATGGTTTCTTACTTTCTATGTTCTTCCTTTCTGTCCTAAAGTCCATCTGTATCAGACTTGTGAGTTATCAGAGAGAAAGCTATGTAATCATGTGTTCGGCCAGAAGAATAATATAAGGGAAGATTGCTGTCTCAATAAGTTGTTCATGTTCTGTAATGTGTTTACACTGATTTAAAATTTTAAGTTGCGACTGTCTGAATACTTAGTAAGTGATCTTGCATGTGTAATTTAGTATATGTAATGGATGCACTTTCTTTCTTTGGTTGCGGGTTTATTCCTTACCAGTGATCTCATCCCCTTATGCATGTGGTCGCGGCACGCCTCGGGTGAGACGCACTGCTCTCCAAGAGCGGGGTGAAAATGCCGGCGTGTTCCTAGACTACACCGGACCCCTTGTTGGCCACAACCCTTGAACTTGGGTCTTGTCCACGAGACCTGACTTTTCGCCAACAAATGGTTCCGTTGTCGGGACCTGCATGTTCTGAGGGGATCTAGATCATGGTCCCGAGGATTTTTGAAGGAGCAATACGGCGATGGTGGGATGATCATCTTGACCATTTCATTACTCAGCAAGCGGAGCTGATCAAGAAAAAGGAGGCGGCGATCAGGGAGCTTGTTCTTTTCTCTGACTCAGCTAGTGATACGTACGAAATTTTCTGGGGAAGGTTCCCTACTGACCTTTACAATTGGTTGCGAAGGTTATGAGCGACGGTGCCCCAAGAAGGTTCGCGGAAGATAAACCGCAGGTGGGCGCACGAAGACCTGGTAGCACTGCATCGAGTAGACACTGAACTAACCCGCGCGGTGGATTTTTGGGTACGGACCACGTTGGAAGGATACGCGGTGGAGTTTGCTGCTGAGTGCTATCAGTCCTTCTCGAAAGCTGAGGCTGTCTTTCACTTGGGGCTAAGGGGGAAGCTAATGAAGGAGATCCCGCTGTGGATCAAAGCCCTGATGGTGGACGAAGGGTTGATTGAATTCCACAAAACGAGTATGGAAGCGTAAGCCATCCGTATTGGGGGAAGGATTGAGGGGACCGATGCTGTGTAGATAGTAAGAGTGGGGAGCGGGGGATGGACGTTGAGGCCGCATGCAAGTTGCGGGAGTCACGTGCGCATCGGCGGGCACAGATCGCTGATAGGTGGCGAAGAAGGGTAATGAGAGATTTGAAGAGAAGGGAGATCGAGAGGAAAAATCAGAAGGAGGCGCCTCAGAAGACAAGACCCATGGGTTTGGATACCCGGACAGGAGACGGGACGGCAGCGGACGTACAGTGGGTGCATGGGAGCCCAGCGATGCGAGAAAGAGAAGTAGCGACTAGCGAAGATAATGGAAAGATGCAGCCCGAAGAAAATTCCGATGATGAATGGCACGACGTGATGCAGCAGATGTTCCAGGATCAGACGACACCCACCCCCCTCGGGTAGCCCTACTTCCCACCTTCCGCATGGCCAGGATCCCGACCTTCCCCTGGTACTTTATCAACCTTTAAGAAATATTTTTATTCAGTTACAAGCATTAAGTCAATCATATAGTAGTTCAGCAGTGTCGGTAACGCCCAGTAGCAGCAGCGTTGCTAGTAGTAGTATTTTCCCTAGAGGGACCGTTACGCAACCAGGACCGGGAGGTTTTATCCTGGTTAATTCTCCGCAAGTACACATGGCTGGATCTTTCACCCGGTACCCAGAGTTCTCTAGCCGGGGCAATGACGACGTAGAACAACACTGGTATCTGTGCGAAGCCATCTGGAGGGCTCGACAGACGCTGGATGCAGGGAAGTTAATAGAGTTTCAAACCACGCTCAGAGAGAGAGCTCTGCGTTGGTTCATCAAGTGGTCCGAGGCGCACCCTAACCCGGTAATTGTGGACGTGAAGCGGGATTTTGTCCGCGAATTCAAGCTTCCCCAGACAGACCAGCAGGGCCTATCCGAGCTGTGGGAAATTAAACAGAAGGAAGGTGAGACCGCGTGGGAGTTGATGCGGCGATTCAAGGACGCGATCGGGAAACTGAGCTACCCGATCGATCCAAACCACCAGAGGGACTGGTTCATCAAGGCTCTGCTCCCCTTGACACGAACCCCTCTTACTCAGCAGAAGATTGATAATCTGTAGGACGCTTTGGAGAAAGCCATGAAGATTGAAGCCATGGCGGGCTACCCCCAGGAATATCGGGGGGTGGTGGCCCCGCAAGACCCTTATTTGGTAGGGTTGCAACACCAGATCGCCAGCTTGACCGAAAAGCTCAAGGAACTTCAGCCGGTGAGGCCAGCGCGACCGAATGTTTGGTGTACACATTGTCTGGTTGAGGGCCACGTCGCAACCGAATGTCCTCAGTTGCGCGGCGCAGGAGCAGGACCCTCGGTCGCAGCTATCCAGGGAGGTCCACCACCAGGGGGTGGTGCGGGGATGAACCCGCAGGGAGTCTACCCGCCACAACAGACCTTTGCGGCGTTCCAACCGCAACTGGGGTCCTCCACCACAGAGTACTGTGAGATTTGCCGGACGATGGGGCATCCACCTCGGATGTGCCCGATATTGCAGAAGTACTCCACGGTCCCGAATAATGTATACTGCGAATTCTGTGTGTCTACGACCCACAAAACTGAGCAGTGCAGGGCGCTTGATGCACTTGTGGATCGATTGGATCGTCCCTCGTACAGGGTGAACGAGGCTCCAGGGGGAAGAGGTGGCGGCATGCGGGGAGGCCGAATAGGCGGACGCGGTCCGGTCAAATGCTACAACTGTGACCAGGAGGGTCATGTGGCTCGAGAGTGTCCCCTTCCGCGACGACCCTGGTGTTCCCAGTGCCGGGTCAACGCCCATGCTACGGAAGACTGTCCGGAGCTCATCAAGAAGTGGGAAGAACGGGTGCGGCAGAGGGGAGCGAATCTGATAAACTCAGAACCGCGGGGGGCCGCAAACCCTGACATGCAGAACGTCGCGATAGTGACGCGGGGTGGAAAGAAGACTAGAGAGGATGCCCATGAGAAGGAGCCAGCACGAGTGGTTCGGCCGGCATCCCCAAAGAAGTTGATCCGGCCCGAAGTCCAGAAGAAGTATTTCCAGGAGGCGGTTGAGGCATTCGCCCAGTTGCGCAACGAGGGAAGGTTGGAGGAGCCCAGGCAGCCAGAATCCGGGGCGAAGAACGTCGCAGATACCGTGGTCGAGGATTGGCTCCGGCTATTCCTCAGGATTGTTGATAACGCTGTGCTGCGGCAGCAGCTCAAGCATGCTTTGGATGGAGCGCTGCAGGGGCGCGCAGAACCTAGAGATCTGGCGGACGCTAGCCCTCAATACGTCCCTCAATACGTGCAACGTGTCAAGCGGAACAAGCAACGAACAGGCAAAGAATTTCGGCTTAACACGCAGGTCGCAGGTTTCCAAATCAGCGACACCATGTTGGACTTGGGGTCCGACGTCAACATATTGCCACAAAAGACATGGGAGGCTCTTGGAAAGCCACGGCTCGCCTATTCCCCAATCCAACTCAGGATGGCGAACCAGTACTGCATTTTTCCAATCGGCCGACTCGAAGGAGTCGAGGTCGACGTTGCAGGGGTGAAGACCTACACCGATTTTGAGGTTATTGATATCATGGGCGATAAGGATCCCTATCCTGCTTTACTCGGCATTGATTGGGCTTTTGAGAATTACGCCATCATCGACCTCAAGAAGGAGCTGATGATCTTTGAGGATGGGGAGGTATGGGTCACCCAGCCTCTCGACCCGTATCAAGGGCTGTAATATACGGAAACAGTGGACAGTCGGGAGGATGCTCAGATGATGGACCATCTCTATCAGATGACTGCAGGGAAGCGGGACGATTATATTAACCCGACCGCAACTGGCTCTATCAGTTGGCGGAGTGTGCAGAGCTCGGAGCTCGGATCCGAGCTCGCGTGGGAAGACTGGCAGCAAGGGGGGTATGAGACCACCACGCGGAGATGTGCCTCCATTGCTCAAGTCCGGTGGGTAGGGACTGAGATCCGCGGATACCCCACATTATCAAACATGCAAGCAGTGAATACCTTTATTGCCAAGGTGGAAGACCGGGTCCCAGATGAAAGCCGGATACCATTTTTGGATGTGGCCTTGCAGTCAACGTCGGGACGATGGTGGAACAATCACCGCAACACTCTGTTGCGATGGGAGCGTGTGGCGGATGCTCTGCGGGCACGCTTCAAAGAGGATGAAGGGCCCTGCATTACGCTTAAACATCATGGAGCTTCCGACCCGCGACAGCATTTGCGGGCGTGCGAAGAACAATGGCGTAGCGCCTGGTACCCTGAGGAGTTGTGGGTCCACAGGTTTGTCCACTCCTTGGGTACAATTCCCCAGGCCTGGTACCTGGAGGAAGAGCGGAAACGGGGAACCCGCTTCTGGAAGGCAGTCGCGGAGAAGTTCTTCTGGAGCTTTTCGTTCGAAGGGGAGACGGCGCAGGAATCTCAGGCCCTACAAGCCGTCAAGGAGGTTCTGTTTTTCCGCCATCCTGAGGCCGATGAGGGCCCGGTGGCGCCACGCCCTGGGATCAGGCGCGAATTGGTTTTCCAACGGATTGACGGTGATCCGGAGGATGATAGTTTGGAGGACCTTAGGCATCTCTATTTCGACGAAAAGGAGGGCGAGCGGAGCATCCGCGACGAGCCGACGACAGAAGGAGTCCATTTGCAGCCCCTAAAGACAAAGAAGCTGAACATTGGAACGGACGAGAAACCCAAGCTCGCAACGGTGGGGGATTACTGGGACGAGGGGACAACTAAAGAAATTTTCAGCCTCCTCCGAGAATATGAAGATTTATTCCCATCATCGGTTGCGGACCTGAAGGGGATCAAGGGGGATTTGGGCGAGATGCGCATCACACTGAAACCGGGGGCCAGGCCGGTGAAGCACCGACCCTACCGGTTGAATCCACGTATCAAAGAGAAGGTCAAGATGGAGATTGAAAAAATGCTGGCTGCAGGTCTCATCTTTCCAGTAGAAGAAGCGAAATGGGTGAGTCCGATTGTCATCCAGAACAAGAAGGAAAAAGCGGAGATCCGGGTCTGTGTAGACTACCGGAGCTTGAATAATGCTTGTATCCACGACCCGTTTCCCACTCCCTTCAGCGATGAAGTTCTAGATCATGTCGCGGGAAACGAAGCTTATTCCTTCACTGACGGGTTTTCGGGCTACCATCAAGTGCGCATCGCTAAGGAAGACAAAGCAAAAACAACATTCACCACTGAGTGGGGATCATTCGCATACACGCAGTGCTAGTTTGAGTGCCCAGAGCCAACATACCGGCTATGTTTTCGGGATTGTCATTCTTTGCACTAGGAGTACATTCACAAGTTCAAGTCTATATGGTGACTAGGCCCCATTTACAACTGTGAAAAACACGCCTCCTGCTTCGCGATGTTATGTTGCAAATCAAATCTTTGCCAGTGCGAATTTCAACGAACTTGAAGAAATGTATTTTCTTGAGTACCATTAGAAAGCACACTCTTGGGCCGCGTGGTGTGCCAGCGAGAGTCTGCGTTGATCACCTTGGGGCCAGCAGTCATCGTCGCATAGGCCCCGAGAGTCATGAAAAGTTCACGGAACCTGCTCGGGCACACAGGATACTACAGGCGGTTTATCCGCAACTACGCCAAAATCACTGCCCCTCTGGAGAAACTGTTGCGGAAGTCAGAAGCATTTGAGTGGACGGCGGAGTGCAGGAGGGCGCTCGACACATTAAAGGAGAAGTTGGCGACGGCACCCATACTTGTTCATCCCGACTGGGATAAGCAGTTCCATGTGCACATTGATGCGTCCGGAATTGCACTTGGAGCTGTATTGGCGCAACCTGGGGAAACGATAGTTGACCACCCGGTATACTTCGCCAGCCGACGGTTATCGAATGCGAAGAATAATTACACCATGACCGAGCAGGAGGCGTTGGCGATGGTGTACTCTCTCCAGAAGTTCCGCCACTATCTTCTGGGCGGCAAATTTACATTTTTCACGGACCATTCTGCATTTAAATATCTGGTCAATAAGCCTGTGTTGGAAGGAAGAATCTGTCGATGGCTTCTACTTTTTCAGGAGTTTACGTTTGAGGTGATTGTCAAGCCTGGCAGGTTGAATGTTGGTCCCGATCACTTATCCAGGTTGGAGACGGGAGACAATGAAGGCCCGTTGGACGATCAGCTTCCGGATGCTGACCTCTTCCGAGTTGAAGCAGTACCAGATTACCTGGCTGACATTGCCACGTATCTGACCACGGGACAGTGCCTTGAGGATTACACCCCGCTTCAGAAACGCCACCTTGTTGTCCGGGCGGCCGACTACCAATTGATTGCGGGGCAGCTGTACAAATTGGGGTTGGATGAGGTGTTGCGCAGGTGCGTTCTTGACCATGAACGGGAAGCAGTGATGTGGGAATGTCACAGTGGTGTTGCGGGAGGACATGTGGGTGCAAAACCTACCGCAAGGAAGGTGCTTCAAGCTGGCCTGTGGTGGCCGACGGTACATGCAGACTGTAAAGCCTATGTGAAGCGTTGCGATGTTTGCCAGCGGACGGGAAGGCCTTCGCACCGGGACGAGCTCCCGCTACACCCAGTGCATGTGTTGCGGCCGTTTGAAAAGTGGGTTGTTGATTTCGTTGGCCCCATCGCACCAATCGCTCGCCATTCCAAAGCCTGGTACATCATCACCGCAACGGATTACCTCACCCGGTGGGCTGAGGCAGCAGCGGTACGCGACTGCTCGGCAGAGACCGCTGCTCGGTTCATCTTTGAACACATCATCAGCCGCTTTGGCTGCCCACGGAGCTTGACCAGCGATCAGGGTACGCATTTCATTAATGCCACGGTCAAGTCCCTACTGGACACATTTATGATTCAGCATCATAAAAGCAGCCCATACCACCCACAGGCCAATGGTACGGTGGAAGCCTTCAATAAGATTCTTGAAAAGGGCTTGACTAAAATTTGCAATGCTCAGCGGGACGATTGGGATGAGCGGCTACCAGCGACATTATGGGCTTACCGGACCATGGTAAAACGTTTGACCAACCAGATGCCATTCTAGCTGGTGTATGGCCGGGAAACTGTGATTCCCGCCGAGTTCACCGTACCCAGCCTTTTGATCGCAACGTCCCTTCAATTCTCAGAAGAGGCGTCACTTCGGGAACGCCTCCAGGAGCTACAAGAGCTGGATGAGGCTCGATTCCTCGCGGAATTCCACCAAAAGGTCCAGAAGGCCAGGCAGAAAGCGTGGCATGACCGCCACATCAAAACTAAGGCTTTCCAAGTTGGCGGCAAAGTTCTCTTGTATGACAGCCGGTTCCATAAGTTTCCAGGCAAGCTCCAGATGCACTGGTTGGGACCGTACTTGGTCATCGAAATCCGCGACTCAGGCACCGTTCGGTTGGCACAACTGGACGGTACAGTTCTTCCTGGGTGGGTGAATGGTGCACGCCTGAAACCCTACCAGGAGTAGGTACTTTCTCACTTTTCATTAATAACTCTCGCAACCGAGAGAACCCGTAGAGTAGCGTAGTTAAATAACTCTCCTGCAACCGGGATGAATGTAGGTAGTCTTTTCCAATTGTCGGTAATCAGTCAAATAACCAGTCAGTTGTGGGAATATTACCGCAACTGACTGTGGTCGGGGCGGGCCAGTCCAGCGTGTCGCAGCGCCAGTCCAGCATGTCGCCGCTCCAGTCCAGCATGTCGTGCACGTAGGATCCATCCTCGTGCCAGTGTCAGTCCAGGTCATTTTCGTCAGTCCTTTTTTCAGTCCGTAGGATCGTTCAGATTTGCTCATAAATTCCCATAATCGACAGTAATCGTACCGTAATCATTTGCCATCACCCGCAGTTCCCTCAGCCGTCGAGTTCGCCCTTCTCCCCATGACGCCGTCAGCAACTGTCAGATTACAGACAGGCCTGCGATTGATCGCACGATTATCGCAGGCAAGAAAGATAGCAAGAATTAATTGCCGTTATGGAGTCTCATCAACTCCGCGCGTGCCAGCAGATGGCCCAATTTGCATGAAGGCTATCAGCAAGAGGATGACGGACCAGTTCAATTTGGAAGTTGCAGCAACTCTGGAGCATTCGCAGTATCAGAGCACACAGCACCTCGAAAGAAGTTACAAAAGAATCGTCCAAGTCTATCAGCGGCGCGCCAAGATGCCGAGAGCTCTCCTCTCAGTCCCTGAACCAGCGTTAGATAGCAGAATTCACCGTGTAGAGTCGCTGGTCGGCAAGTATGACAATGCACCATGTATGGACACCAACTTGTCCGACCCGGCTGAGTTTCCTCACCTCCATTGGCAAATATACATGGAACACCATTACACGCCCGGGAGCAGCTCCAATAGTCGGATGCGTTCAGAATTCCGGGGCCTACAGCAGTCGACTTTGATGAATTTGAGGAGTCTTCCCGTCTTCGAAACTACAGGACCAGCTCTGCAATGTACCCGGTTCCTCCTCAGTCGGGTGCAGAATGGGTCCCTGTGGCTTAATGAAGAAATTCCAATACATGCCGCAGACATTAATCGGCTTACAGGGCTATCTCAAACTGGTGCAGATGTCTCCACTGCGGGCCAGACATCCTCCAAGCGCGCCTGAAAGTCGGCTGACGCGGACCTCTACACCAAGTATAGCACTCGCAGGGGTGGTAAAGGTGCCAAAATGGATTTGATAAACGTACCAGAAATCTGGTTCGCTTGCTACCTGATCGCTAGCAAGACCATGCGCCACTACACGAAGGGAGAGTGCACTCTGGACACAATTTCCATCGCAGAGCATTGCGTCTAGGGAGCCAGGTTGAATTGGAGCTCGTTTGTGTTGAAGGAACTCTTCGCGGCTTGCGAAGACAACTACAAGTGGACTACCAGTTTCATTTATGGGTACTTGATCTTAGCGTTCGCCATGTGGAAATGGCACCTTCCTCCTATCCGGACACCGGCGGAGATCACCGTGAGCCAGCCGCTCGCGATGAAATATTCCCCCTGGCAGGTGTCCACGGACCCCAGCAGCAAGCAGGTGCACGCAGAGGCGTTCCGGGCATGGTATGGGATGATGACCGATGTAGTCACTTACCAGCAACGGGTGCCCCGGCACCTGTTGGATGAATACAGTGAACAGGTGTGGTTTGGAGTCAGCCACAGCCACACTTTCATTCGGCCAACTTGCGTACCGCACCACACCTTTCATATGGCGCCCCTTCGCTTCCAGCTGAACGACAACGTTTTCCACAGGGAGGTCTCTGTGTGGCCGGGGGTTGTCCAGCACGTCCGCAACGGAATCATCCGCTACGATTTTGAGGGGATGAAGGCCGCACAGCAGCCTATCGCGACCGGCGCAGGGGGATCTTCACAAGTTGCGGCGGAGACAACACCAGATGCAGCTGGGACCGCACCGGACCTGCCTGAATCGCTGGTCCCCATCGTCGAGCATTTCAACGACCAGGTACGGCGACTCAATGTGGCAACCTAGGTTGTTTCAAGTGGTGCCCCTATATTTCCTTCTTTTGCTGAATTTCATATTAATCGGTCCCGTGGTCTCTCCAATACCGCCCCCCTCATTTCCCCCATTCCCACTAACCTGTTCACTTCTGCCACCCCCCTCATCACACCAATGGGTGAACCGGGCCCCGAACCCGATTCCTCCGCCCCACCTCCATCCAAAAGGGCCCGCACTACGGTCACAGATCCAGTGGTAGATCTTACGAAGGATGATCCACCAGCCACTCTGCCCACAACAGCTTTGATTCCGGAGGAACCGCTGATTGATCTGGCAGATTTCCTCAACCTTCGTCTCCCTCCCACCTCTTTCACTCCATCCACCGCCCCCTCCACCAGCCGACCACATGCCACCTCCCCCAATCCGTCCAATTCATCAGCCACTGTGTCAGATTCCTTGATCTGGGAACTTTTCGGCGGTGACCACGGGGGCGGAGGTCACCTCCAGTACTGCAGCCGCGGTACCACCGGTTGACCCCGTGGCCACATCCCGAGATCCTCTTCCCCCTATATCTGTCCAGCCAGCCACAGTTGGGGCTGATTCGGCCGCCCCTTCCACAGAGCAGACCACGCCGCAGGACCGGCCGGAGCATGATATGGCCACTTCGGTGCAGCAGCAGCCGCCGGTCCATCCTCCAGAGACTTTAGGCTGACTAGCGGCCATGGGCCAATCTTCGCAGGAACAGACACCAGAGCAGGGTGCACCCAGCACAACAAATGCAGAACAATTGAGTCCAGCACAGCTCTACCTGCTCATTCAGCGGGCGGCCCTCAAGGCCGAGCAGATTCACACAGAGCTACAGCGGCGGTGCACCGAGCAGCGGAATCAGATCACGGCGCTTACTGAACATCGCAATCAGCTGCTGCGGGAGAAGACCAATCTCCAGGAGCAGGTCAACATTGCTATCCAGGCGATCTCCAGCGTATGGCCCGCTGCACGGGCTCACCATGCTCCACTTCCCACCAGAATCGAGGAGGACACTATCGCACTACAGGCTCACCACCTCAGGGAAGTTTTCACTATTGTTTGCAGGGAGAACCAGGAGCTACAAGCGGCGTTAGCCGCACGGCCTACCCTTCCAGATCCACCCAGTGACCATTCAGGACAGGTAACTGCCAAACAGACGCAGGCAGTTAGTCTACAAGCAACTCTCCATTCCACTGCAGCCGCGGCTTCTGCCCTTCTACGCAGTTTGCAAGAGTGCTCACTTGCGTTAACTGTCAAGACGCAGCCCATTGCTGCCCAGCTGCAACAGATTGCCCGAGACATTCAGGTGACCACGGACCCTGCAAGGTTGGATCAGCTCTACGCCCAGTCGGACGAGCTGGAACTTCACATGCAGCAGACTGAGGCCGAATCAGCAGCGGCCAAGCACGTCATCCGGGAGATTCGTCCGCCCCTTCGCACCCATGCGGACGCTATGCACCAGCTGGATGCCAAGGCAGAGGCCCAGCTCGCCACCCTGTTCGGGGCTGCCGCGACGCCCATAGACGAAGCCGCCGCCAACCGAATCTCTGAAGACGCCGACTTGCTGATGCAGGAATGGCAGCAAGCGGTGGCGGCCTTCACAGAGCTTAGAGATTCAGCGCTCCGCCGGGTCCCGGAGTTGGGGCCCTTGTTTGAACCAGCAAGTGGCGGAACACAGCAGGAAAGGGCGGCGGAAGAAGGAACAGCAGAACAGGGCACGGAAGCCAGCGTGGGAATGGAAATAGAAACTGTTATTTGTGATTGACTCGCGGACGAGTCAAGGAATTGTGGTCGGGGCCTGTTGGGGCCCTTGTTTTTGTTTAAGTTTTGAACTCTTGGCCAAGACATTTTGAACTTTGACTCTTTTTGAGTTGCGGAATAAATACACATTGCAACCGCGACCGCGCCGCAACGACCAGGAGTTGCGGAGCTACCAAGGTGGCGCGGAAGCACTCGATAGTTGGAGATCGAGCAGAGATAAGTGCAGATGAAAGAAACACATCAGAAAACAGAAAGTAGAACACGCAGACATCAGAAGAGAAGCTGGGAAAAGCCAGAGTGAAGACACAGAGAAGCTGTCAGTCGCGAGGAGCGGGTGAATAAATAACGATCACCCGGCTGAAAAGAAAGGAGTTTTGAAGGTTGAATGGATACTAGAGAAGTCGCGAGGATCGAGACAGGGAAGGACGCGCAGAGCAGCTGCGGAAGAATCATGCTTGTTCTTCCTATGGTTTCTTACTTTCTATGTTCTTCCTTTCTGTCCTAAAGTCCATCTGTATCAGACTTGTGAGTTATCAGAGAGAAAGCTATGTAATCATGTGTTCAGCCAGAAGAATAATATAAGGGAAGATTGTTGTCTCAATAAGTTGTTCATGTGCTGTAATGTGTTTACACTGATTTAAAATTTTAAGTTGCGACTGTCTGAATACTTAGTAAGTGATCTTGCATGTGTAATTTGGTATATGTAATGGATGCACTTTCTTTCTTTGGTTGCGGGTTTGTTCCTTACCAGTGATCTCATCCCCTTATGCATGTGGTCACGGCACGCCTCGGGTGGGAGCAACCTTTGCTGCCTCAGAGAAGCAATTGAAAATCTGGCGTTTTCCTAAACTCACGGGACCTACGAGTACAACCCTTGAACTTCTTGTCCGCGAGACCTGACTTTTCGCCAACAAGCCTCAGTCGGGGTATCAACCAGGACCGGTCTATGGTCCTGGGGGGCAAATCCATCCTTCTTTACCGATGCAACCACAGTATCCTATTGTTTCTAACGTTGCATATCAGTCGGGACCATCCTATGGTTCTGCTTTAGGTCAGACCGGTTTCCAGCAAGCACCTGGTCCTGTTCCACCACCAGGCCAACCGGTTCATCCGGTACAACCTGGTGTCCCGCCTCCAGGCCAACCGGCCCATCCGGTACAACCTGGGGCTCACTTACAACCAGGTCAACCTGCACAATCGGCGCCGCCTGTCTATCCGGGTCAACCTGGTCATTCAGGTCAGCCCTCTCACCCGGGTCAACCTGTTCACTCAAGTCAGCCCTCTCAATCGGGTCAACCTGTTCATTCAAGGTACCCCGCTCATTCCATTAACCCTGCACAGCAGCCGGTTCATTCAATGCCGCACCCAAATCAACAGCTACGCCCTACTTATCAGGCTCCGCAGGGTTCCACTTTTCAGCAGCCTACTCATCCTCAGGGTGGTTATTATCCTCATGGTCAGTCTCAACCGAACTATAACCACCCCAGAGGCTCTCAGTATTATCCTCCTCCACCCGGTTTTACCCACACTCAGCAGCCAAATCCAAACGCTGCTTATACGGGGCCGACACATAATCAGGGTTTGTACCCTGGTTATCAAGCCTCACACTATGGTTACCAGCATCCAAATCAGTCTGGTTATACGACCTACGCCCCCTACGGTCAGAATCCTGCAGGACAGAACCCGTGGGGGCAAGGATATTCACAACCATCGTGGAGTATGGGTACCGGACCTCATCCTGGGCACGGCATGGCAGTTAATCCTCCATTGTCGTTCCTGGCTACCTTGGAGCTGCCGGATGTTTCAAAGTTGACCAATGATCCAATTTTACATAATCCGTATTGGCCTCCGGTTCCCACCAAGATACCAGGTGATTGCCCCAAGTTTGAGGGAAAAGCTGGAGAGGACCCCCAGGCGCATGTGATGACATATCATCTTTGGTGTTCGTCTAACTCTTGGGTCGACGATTCGATTCGCCTGTGCCTCTTCCAGCGTACTTTAACCGGAGCTGCTGCTAAGTGGTACATAGAGTTATCCCGTTGCATTTTCCAAGATTTCAACTCTTTATCCATGGCTTTCCTCACGCATTTTCAGTTACCGGTTCGGTATGAAGCCGAGACACACCTCCTGACTTCCCTGAAGCAGGATAAAGCCACTCACATCTCAGATCACATTCATGAGTGGTGGCACCGTCGTAGACTGATCAAGTTTCACATACCTGATCAGATACTGACTCACTGGTTCACCACCTCCTTTGTGAATAAAATCGCTCAGGATATTGCGATGGGAGCGTGTGTGACATAGGAACAAGCCATCGCGCGTTCCCAATACCTGGATCTTGTCTATTCTCAGTCCGGCACGCTTTATGACATCTTGACTGATGCTCCACGGCCCGGAACCACTAAGGCTCCGCCCACCCCTACGGTGGATGGTGTCATTGGTTCTGTCTCTCAGAATTCGAAGAAATCTTCGAATAGGAATCAGAAGGCTAATTCTTCCAACAATACCTCTGCTAATCCCACCTCATCCGATTCTGGTAAAACCGCGAAGGTGAATGCCATTCAGGCCAATCCTGTGGAAAAATCCTCCAAGGGGAAGAAGAAGGGCAAAGGAAAATCTAAATCTGATGCCCCGAAACCAGAATCTAAATCTCGTACTGAGGATGGATCCCAGCGTAAACCAAAGTACCCTTGCCTCATCTGTGAAGGGGATCATTATACTAAGGATTGTCCACGACGATCCGAGGTTATTCAACTTCTTAAAGGCCCAAAAGGGACTCCGGCCATGTTAAAAGAGCCATTTCCCTCTCAGCAGACCCAGATGGTCGAACAACCCTCACCATCTGCACCATTTGGGTCTCAGGTTTTCATGGTGAAGCGTGTTGCACCTATCTCTATCGCTACGTGGTCGAAGGATTACAATGAATCGCGGCAGGCACCCGGGAAGGCAGTTGTAGATGGGCTACCTCCCCCACCTGTCTCCGGTCCGTTGGAAATCGAGAAGCCTTCTCCTAAACCCGTTGTGAAGCCACCTCCCAAAGGTGTCCTTCGAAGATCTTCTTATAATCCAAATGCTCGTGCCGCTCAACATTACAGCATTGTTGAGGATTTGGCACAGGCGCCGTCTGCCATGTCTACGCTAGAAGTTCTTCAAAGTTGTCCTTCGCAATGGAAGGCTTTACTGTCTGTGATTGGGGGCATTGATCCCGCCGACTCGAGTCTTCTCACCTTCGATCTGGAGAATTTCACTCCCCGGCTTCCACATCAAATCGCTGTGGTCATTCAAGTCGGGATTAACGGTCTGAACATTCATAGGGCCGTCGTGGATGAGGGTGCATATACCTGCGTTATGTCCTCCGCTTGCTGGAAGGCCATCGGCTCTCCAGCCCTGTCATCATCTCCCAATGCCCTTGAGGCATTTGATGGTCGGGAATCTAAACCCCTGGGCGTTCTCGAGAGTCTAGCGATCACATTACAGGGAAAAACTGTCAACGTAGAAGTAGAAGTGGTTGACGCTAAACTCAACTACAATATACTTCTTGGCCGCAGCTAGACCCATGCCATGCTCTGTGTGTCGTCCACCATCTTTCGATTCATTAAGTTCCCTCACGAGGGAAAGATTCTCAGGTGGATCAGTTGTCATTTTCACCTCTAACTCTGAGAACAACGTGCCATACGTGGATCAAATTCTAAATCCCCCAGACAATGTAGGACCTGGTCTCTTCAAAGACCCAGTCCTCATGGGTATCTTTCCCGCACCGCCACTGCATACCGCTCAAGTCAACATGTTGTCCAGGTCCGATGACCCCTGACTCATTCCTACACCTGAGCAGGTATATGAGTTTGGAAAATCCATGCCTTTAACGCTAGTAGAGATCAAATACTGTGAGATTGTTGCTGCATCGGACCCTCCACCTCCTCAGCATGCTCCTTTGAGCATGGCTCTCGACGTCTACTCTCAATCCCCCTGGCTTGGTCAGGCTGATTCACCTGATCCTCTCAGAGAGACTTTTCCTTCCGATGAGGCTATCATTGAAACTATGTCTCTTGAGGAGCTGCCTTGGGGTGATGGACATCATCCCTCCTCGTTTATGCCTAGCCTGGGGGCAATGACGGATTGTTTGGAGCGTTATGCTACTCAGGTTCCTTCCCCTCCTCTTCAAACACCCATCTTGATGCACGAGGTTTTTTCAGAGGGTAACCTGAGTAACATTACTCAAAATGTTCCAATCAACATCTCCGTTAAACCGGGGATCGTTGAGAATATTCACGAGGGTGTGACTTGTTCTCCCGATGAGATTCAAGTCTATACTGAGCTTTTGAAATAATTAAGAGATGTTTTCGCATGGTCTTACAAGGAAATGCCGGGGATTGATCCCAATATCGTAGTGCACGAGATTCCAACCTATCCAGGTGCGAAACCCGTGCGCCAACGCTTACGCCCCATGCATCCTCGAAAAGCCGCCGCCATCAAGGTAGAAGTTGAAAAACTTCTGAACGCGGGTTTTATTTATCCCATCCCCCTCACAGAATGGGTGTCTAACAATGTCCCTGTCAATAAAAAGCAAGGTACGATTAGAGTCTGTGTGGATTATCGTGACATCAATCGCGCCTATCCAAAGAATAATTATCCCACTCCGTTTATAGACCAGATCATCGACGAATGTGCCGGGAGTGAGATCTATTCCTTAATGGACGGTTTCTCAGGATATAACCAAATCAATATTGCACCTGAGGATCAACACAAGACCACATTCATCTATCCGTGGGGTACTTTCACGTATAAAAAACTCTCGTTCGGCTTGAAGAACGCTGGAGCCACTTTTCAGCGTGCGATGTCCTACGCTTTTCATGACATTCGCCATATCGTTCAACCTTATCTGGACGACTTGCCAGCCCATTCGGGTAAGTGAGAGGACCATCCTGAGCATCTCCGCCAGATCTTTCTTCGTTGCAGGCGCTACAATATCAGGCTCAATCCTCATAAATGCGTCTTTTGCGTTGATTCTGGCCGTCTTTTAGGATTTATAGTCTCGAAAGACGGAATTCGCCTTGACCCTCTAAAGGTCGAGGCCATCGTAAATCTCCCATCACCCTCCTCCCTGTATCAGTTACAGGGTCTGCAAAGGAAAGCGAACTTTCTTCGGCGCTTTATCCCGAATTATGCCGAGGTGACCAAAGTATTCACTCGTTTGTTAAAGCAGAACATTCCCTTTCATTGGGACGAAATTTCTCAGGAATCCTTTGAGAAGCTGAAGACGTTGCTTGTCAATGCTCCGTTGCTTCATCCTCTGGACTACCACCGCGACTTCACTTTATATCTAGCCACCGCATTTAGCACCATAGCCATGGTCTTGGTGCATGATGACGATCACGGTGATGAACATGTTGTTTATTACCTGTCATGGAACCTTCTTGACCCGGAAACACGTTATGCTCATGTTGAGAAGTTGGCATTAGCAGCGGTACATGTTGTACAACGCTTTCACCATTACATCCTTTTGCGCACGATAACAGTGGTTTCAGACTGCAACCCTATGACGTATATTCTTTCTAGACAATTACTGGGGGGCAAGTACTCCAAATGGATTGTGATCCTGCAGGAGTTTGACTTAGAGTTCACTACGGCTAAGTCAACTAAATCACTTGTCTTCGCGGATTTGATATGTTCTCTCCCTACAGACTCTGCTCCCTCACACTCTGAAGACCATATACCGGACGAAACGCTTTTCCTCATTAGTACTCATGACCCTTGGTACAGTGACATAATATTGTATCTTCAGACCTCAACATTTCAGTCTGAGTTGGATAAAGCTGCCCGCCGTCGCATTTGGCACCAGTCCCAGCCCTACCTTATAGTAGGAGATACCTTATATCACGTTGGAGTAGATTCGGTGCTCCGGCGATGCCTAACCTTGGAAGAGGCTGAGAAGGTCCTAAATGACTGCCACAGTGGCACCTGTGGTGGACATATGTCCGGGTATGCAACTGCCCAGAAGATTCTGCGAGCAGGTTATTTCTGGCCTTCCATATTCAAAGACTGTATCACTGCAGTCCGTAAATGTCATGCATGCCAGATATTTCAGCGCAAGATACACACGCCACCTTTACCATTGCATCTCGTTATTACCGTCGGCCCTTTTGCAAAATGGGGCGTGGATTTTATGATGTGTAACCCTCACTCGGCCGGGGGGCATGCGTATATCATTGTCGCCGTCGACTACTTCACCAAGTGGGCCGAGGCGATGCCTACACTAGCTGCTGACAGGAAAACGGCTGCTTAATTTATATTCAACCACGTTATTGCACGATTCGGGGTTCCTCAAGCCATCATCACTGATCACGGTACTCATTTCCGAGATTATATGATGGCGGAGCTGACTTCAACGTTGGGCTTGCGTCACGACAGCTCGACACCATATTACCCTCAAGCGAATGGTCAGGTTCAAGCAGTGAACAAGGTTTTGGTCACTATGCTTCAGCGAACAGTTGGTATTCACAAATCCAATTGGCATCTCCAACTGTTCTCAGCTCTCTGGGCATACCGAACATCTGCAAAGAGTGCAACTGGGTTCACACCATTTCAATTGGTGTATGGCCTAGAAGCAACTCTTCCGGTTGAATGCGAGATTCCTTCGTTAAAATTAGTTGTGGAGCTTCTACCTAATACTTCTGCTGAGGAAGAATGTCTTCTGTATCTGGAACGGTTAGATGAAACCCGTCGTCTGGTTGCTTTAATTATCGAAGCACAAAAGAAGAGGGTAAAAACTCATCTTGATCAATCTGTTTCTCCTTGTTCCTTTAATGAAGGAGACCTCGTCCTCTTGTACGATCAAGCACATGACAAGCTTGGAGCTGGTAAGTTCCAACCTATGTGGCATGGGCCCTATATAGTAAAATGCGTTTTGAAAAACGGGGCCTACGAGCTTATAGATTATGAAGGAGTTCCGCTGGCACAACCCAGAAATGGGTTGTACCTCAAAAAAGTACTATGCCTGAAGTGATTTCTTGGTGTGGTGTGTGTACATAGGTATGTGATTTTCATTTGTGTGCATGTATTGTGTGGTGTTCTTTGTAAACATATTTCTGCTGATCGGGTCTTCCAGGTTGTGCAGATATCTGTTCATCCATTTGTTGGTTTCATGGATGGTGCCTCCCGCAGTACCAGGAATCTGTCTTCAGCAGCCTGGGTAATCTATGATCCTGCTGGAGAGTTGATTAACCTGCAAGGAGTGTTTCTAGGATGTACCACAAACAATATCGCGGAATATAGTGTTGTGTTAGAATTATTAACCGAAGCAGTAAACCTTGGTATCCGTGAATTTCTCGTGTATCTAGATTCGCAACTTGTGGTGTTACAACTGAACGGACACTATTCGGTAAGAAACCCATCCATCTTACATTTGTATCTGCGTATTCGATTACTAGAAAGAAATTTTGACTACATTACATATCATCATATACCTAGGCATTTGAATACATTAACAGATGCAGTAGCAAATTTGGTATTAGACAGACATTTGCGCAATTTGTAAATCATCATCACATGTAAAGAAATATCCATCCAGAAATAGATATGCACATATATATAGATATCGAAATGTTTACATAGAGTGTGTCACATAAAAGTCAAAATATACATAATCGTCTTAAGTACATCCGGAGACGATACGTCTCTCAAAAAATAGGAGTGGTATAAATCCTAAGAGCTAATCCGCATGGTGCTCATGATAGCATGTGACTGCACGCACTAAGCGTCTCAGGATTCGGTGGATACGACTCGGAACTCCCACCGTGTGGCGCTGGTATGCCATCGGTACGTCCGCCAGTCGAGCATAGTCTGGGATCCCTCGGACAATGCCCTCGAGATTCTAGATCAACTCCTCTCCTCCGGTACCCTCTCCCTGAGGATCAGGGGCGAGTTGAGTCCTCCGTGAGATTGGAGACATCCCGGCTGGTCTCTCAGGTCCCACATCTGCATACATATATAAAATGTGTTAGGAAGAATGTGTATTAACAAAAAAAAAAAAAAAACATAAAACATAAAATCAAAAATATGAGGTCTTACCCAACTCCTCATTCCAGTCATCTCCTTCTAGCAGTGGGAGATCTGGGTCTCCGGTGAAGTTAGTTCCTGCATAGGGCCAGTCTTCCACTACAATCAGCTGGCACCATAACCACCTAAAGAACTCCGGCCTCCAAGACATCTGTTGGCCGCCTCCAGCTCTGGGCATTAACGCTGCCCAGCGAGCCATTCTTGGCTCTCGTGGTATCGGATCTGCTACTGAGGCCCCTTGGCCCTGGAAGATTGGTAAGCGTTCCAGAATGAACGATACTAGGATGGAACCATAACCAAACTGTTTCAGTTTACCTTGTTTGCATTTTTTGAGCTGCCTTTTCATATTTGTTGTTACTTCTGTTGCCCAGTCAAACAGTAAGGGACTCATGCATTCTGAGGCCAGCAGGAGTTGGGCCTTTGTGGCCTCATGCGGTGCCTGCGACCCTGCAGCCCGCGTGATGGTATGTAGGACAACTCTCAATGCCAGATCATGGATAGTGTGGATATCCACCTTCTTGCTTCCTGATCCCATTTGTGCTCCTCGGCACACTCATGCCATCACTTCTTCCATCTTCTCCCCAGATGGTCTACGTCCAGTCAAGACAGGGATCGGACCTCTGCGGGACAATCCGGTGATAAAATAAACATCAGAAACCTCCAGATCTAATACCTGATCTCGTAACTTGAACACATGTTCATGTTCATCCCAGATACTGATCAAATACTGGAGGAGCTCGGGCTGAGCTCGTAGACAGGGTGTGAGGAAGAACTTTTTCAGCCCACAGTTTCTGAGTGCATTCATGCAAGCCTCACTTTGGATGGCCTATTCATCCTCTTCTCCATGCTCTCATTCTTTCCATTCAATCGCCATTTTGCTTGATTACCTGCATTCATATGGTCATAAACCCTTAGTTAGATCTCTGATAGGCCTCAAATTCCATGCAATTTGGTTTAAATATCGATTTTTTAGGCGAAATTTTAGGTTCGGCCGCTGGCGCGGCTGTTTTGTGAACAGTCGCGCCACGTGGCACGAGCCCTTTGTATAAAAGAGCCCATTGGCGTGGGTCCGTGCCCGATACCCGCGCCAATGAGCGCGGCCCTAAAATTTCAAAAGTGGCCCTAGAGAACTGATTTACAAAGGAAAACTATTAAAAAATGGATGAAAATGTAGAGAAAAGGAGCGCCTCTTACCTGTAGCAGACGAGAAACTGAATGGTCAACCGGATCTGTCGCAATCGCCGTCAGAAGTTTCTGCTCCAAATGGATCACTGTTGCTTTTTACCAAGGTAAATAGTAAATGTAATTTCATTTTTACCAATTTGGCATATTTATAACTTTTTGACATAAAATGAGTTGTAAAAATTCATTTTTATCGAATATTTTTATATATTATGTCGAAAATGGGTTTTACGCTTGCTTGGTATGTGCAGCAACAGGTTTTTGCGACTTTAACGATGGAAACGAGTTGTATTTTATAATTTTTCGGACTCGGTAAATACACGAAAAAGTCACTTTGGAGTCATCTTTCAGCTCTTTTCTGACTCTCTAAACATGAAAAGATTGCCGAGGCCCTTGTCGTTTCGATCTCGTTAAATTGGACACGAATCGACATTTACCCAGTATACGTTTACCCCTTTTTCGGGCTGGGATGGATTGATTACGAAAAAGGAATACCCTAGCCTATCGCGACTAGGAGGTTTTATCGGATATTTTTTTCTACCTTTTCGGATCTGAGGAACTATTTACGAAAAGGGACCTGTGGAGTTTACTTTTCTGTTGTCTTTTCAAACTCTCTAAACATGAAAAGACGCTGAGTTCTCCCTTTGTCAGACTCGTTAAACCCTGATGACATCGGATCCAGTCGAAATGACGTTCTTCGAGTTCCTCCTTCCTAGGACTTGTTAAATGCACTAGGATGGATTCGCCCGAAGGGCGGACTTATATTACAAGCATTTTCTATCCCCTTCAAGCTTGTTATCAAAAATAATTGGGGTACTCGCCAGAAATGGTGGGGGAAAAATGGAACCATCATCGTTGTCGTCGGCAGTATGTCACTCTTGAACATGGCACTTGTCTGCATTCGTGTCGGGTTGGGGACATCTCATCTCGTTTCTTCACTTTGCCTCCATGGGTTTGGATAATCCCTTTTGACCTATCCTCTACTCATTGTTTTGTCACCATGACCTCTGATCTGTTGATGTCAAATACTGCCAAGTTCACTGTCGTGCCGTTTATATGTTCAAGAGAAGTTGACCTCTGCAAATATCAACCTTCCTATGATTCTCATACGATCCTGATTCACAACAAAAACATCATGTTCCTCTGTCTCGTGTCGATGATGTGGGAAACATTATGGCCCACCTTCGATCAAGGTCACTTCTTGTCGACTTCAGCTCATTATCCAGGAAGTTGATCTAGAGACTCCTTTATGGTACCTTGGAGCCTGCATGCCTCAATGGCAGGTTCGTCGCATTCGACGTGAGGTTTTCATCATTGGCCTCCGATCGAGTGATTCTGCGGGTGTTCGACACCAACTCATTGATTCACACGCCGTAGATTGTACCTGTAGTACCTTGAGGGCCATTTTCATTATTGGTGGTTCCTCTCGCGTCTGTTAACAGCTTTCATCATTGGCTGGTAATCAGACGATGTTCCTGCATGTTCGACTTCAGCTCACATATTCGCATGCTCGAACTTGTACTTTGTTTGGGTCGAGATGGAGCGCAAGACCCTGGATTGTGTCTGTTGTAATCCAGGCTGTGATTGTGGATTATTATCATTATGTATATGACTCACTGATTGGATGGCTGCGACCATACCTGAGTCTATTTATTTGATCCTCGCTGGATGGCTGCGCCCATACCCTGGATCCGGATTATAGTGTACTTTGTTTCGGATGGCTGCGCCCATACCACATATACATCATGTACTTGAGATATCAGTTGTATTTTTCTGCGCAGGTTTTCCGACGGCGGGCCTTCAGTTGAACATGTTCTCGTAAAGCATTTCACCCCTCTCTCTCTCGGGCCTCATACTTTAGGGGGCATCTGTTACACAGTAATTTTTCACCGTCCCTACCATTCCCCGTCCCACACAATGGAGGACCCATTTTGTGACCTGTGAACATTGTCATGCCTTGAAAACATCATCAATGCATTCCTCTAAGCATGAGCTTCAATTTCCCTAAAGACATCTCCTTGCAAAAAATCATGAAAACATCTCCTTTTGCATTGGCGCGGGCAGACAGTTCATCACTCGCGCCAATGAGGAAAATCCTACAAAGAGGCCGTGCCAACTGGCGCTCTGTCCCAGAGCAGTAGTCACACCAACCAATTTAAGGAGTGTTTTTTAAATAAAGATGGCGGAAGTTGTGTTTCAACAAACTCAGAAACCATTGCCTATCTTGAGTTGGGAGGTTTGGCTGCGGGAGTTCTATGGAAGGGAAGTGGTTTTGCCACCTCCCATGGAACCTTCCTTGTTGATAGGACCAATCCCACAATAATAGGGATCCCAACTCCCTCCTTCCCCATCTATAAAAGCCTGCTCAATTCCATGGCAAGCTAGTCTTGAAGTGCCTAAGCTTTGAATCTCCAAATTCCCAAGAGCCTTTGTGCTATCAGAGCCCTCTTTCTTCCCTTAAGGCCGACTCAAGTAAGGAGACTATCATCGAGAGACTCAGGAGAAGTTTGCCCTTTCCCCGGTGAGCTTTGCGAGACGTGAACGACTGGAGACCCATCCGAAGGAGACCACAACGTCAGAACATTGGTTGTAATCTCTTTCGATTGTTATTTAATGAATGATTACGATTATGGTTCCACTCTGTTTTCGATTATGTTAATGTGATTAGTATCCTTTCTGACTGATATTTAGTTGCGTATGCTGGATTTTATGCTTGTATCTATTTGTTTCTTGCATGTGCAGGTGTCCATCCGCGGAGATCGTGGAGGATTGTGATATTCCAAGGCTGAGGAATGAGAACGCTCTCTTCTTCAGATCGTAGCATTGGATTCCAGGTAGGCCTCCATCTTTGGTCTTTTCATTCGTAACTAGGAACTTGCGTTGTAACATTTCGTGATTGTTGCTAGACCCCTGCTAGGCTAGTATGGATTGCCTCTGTCCGTAGAGGGGATTTACCTCCTCAATAGCAACAAACACAAACCACACTAGAGCCATATTTGCACATCAACTTCTAAGATGAATTCCAATTCCATTCCTTATACTTCGGATTGATCTCACTCTTTCATAAAATTTACAAAAAGATTAACTTCGCTAGTATGGCAGGGGAAATTTAATCATCCAATTTTTTAAGAACACCTTTAATCAATGAATATTGATTCATCCTATGAACATTTACCTGGATTTTCTTTGCGTTCTCCACACGACCAACACAACCCTCAACAATCACCACCAATCTTCACGTATTTCCAATACAATTTCTCATACCAGCAACGCTTAGCTAATTGTTTGGGGTATAAAACTATGAAAACAAAAGCTTCCACAAGCAAAGCAATGCTAGGTTTCTCGGAGTTGTGTTACTGCAAACGTAGTTACGAATTTGAAATTAAAACCATATTTGCGTTACTACTCATGCAGTTACCACATCATTACTCCACTATGATAGCATCATAACTCTAATGCAGTCTCGACAACAATCTTGCACGTCGATGCTGGTTGCAGTCCTTTGTTCTCGCTTTTCCTTCACTACATTATCTCCAACATTCTCCAATGCCTGCGTTCTACATTCTCTACCTTTGCACTCAGTCCACAGCGTTTGATTGACTCCTACACTACCTCTATTTGTGTTGCTCCTTCATTGATTGGATTCTTGTCAAATTCAAGTCATGGTACCATAAACGCTAAATTTTGATAATCCCATGTTAAAATTCCAACGAGCGAAGAGAATAATAATATTAAAAAACTTATCAGTGCTAGCTGGATCCTGAAAACATCACCTCCATAATGCTTCAGGTACATAAGATTTCGATGCAATTAAAGCTTTGCCAAAAATTCTATCGAGGAACTGAATCATCTGCACCCATATGTGCGCCATCCAGAAAAATGGATCAATGTAAATGATATCCTACATGGCTAGAACCGAACCCACGAGCAGAAAAAACCAAGGATACCCATCACACTAGCGATATAAACATCGATCTCCAACTTAATAATAATTCCACATGATCAAAGCAACGTCGGCCTTAAAGACAACCGGAAGAACAACCCACTGAATAGCACATTGTCCCGTGTGTGTATTTTTTAGGCTGAAAACCTCTCTAATAAACTTGAAGATCACCTCAAAGATCCATCCCGTGTATTTTTTGTTGCATTTCCCTTTGGATCTACCTAAATGCTTGAAGACATTCCCATGGCTGATCTATATAGCAATACTATAGTATTGCAATCCCAGATTTTGAAAGAGGGGAAATTCTCTCAACTATAATAAGCAATCAGAAATCTGAAACTACAAACGAAATGAAGGAGATAAAGAGAAAATGTCTCCACTGCCACAATAAATTGATCGGATATCCATTTCTGCCTCACTGTGCCAGTTGAGAGAATATTTTTTTCCCTTCCCACTTTTCGTTCTGCTGTAATTCATTCCAATCGGTCTTCGTTCAAGAACATTTTTCACCTCCTACATCATCAAAATATCTTTGGATCGATCCAATCCATAGTAGAGAGAGAGATCTCCTGCTTGTTTTCCCACGTGCTCAAGTGCCAAGACTCACCATGCTTTCGTTGATCTCTAACTCGCCACAGATGATCATGGAAAGAAAACACAGGGCGAGAGGCCTCACCACACATTTTTTGCAACACCGACTTACCACCAATATTAACAAGCCCACATAGATGACACGTACATCGGCAAGCTCTCTAGTTTCGAATCCATATTCTACAAATGCTGTTCCCACGAATCTTTAAAACAACACTTCACACAGATCAAATTTTTAATATAAGGTAGATCCACAAAGGATATCAGTGATATATCGACTCTCCAAATGCAACAAGTTGATGCACCAATCCACCACGCCTTACCAAAGTGTTACCACTACTTTCACGCAATCCAACATCTCTTACCAACTCCACACTTCACCAAATCCAAGTTCTCCACCCAACTTCCGCCTTTGCTCTGATACCAAAATGATGCTGAAATTTTGCCTAAATCATATACATGCACAAAACAGATAGCATGTTCCCTTCTCATAAAATATTCAATCAAAACCATCATTAAAATCACATTTAATTCAGCCTAAATTATACATAAAGAAGAGAGAGCCAACACAAACAAATACTGGTATATAATAATAACAAGAAAATTTAGATTCAAACCAATTGCTCGAATATTACATTTGTGGGCCTCTCGACTCTGGGCCTTTTTCAAAAAATCTCACACCATTTCTCTCTATCTCCCTCTCTCCTATTCCACACTAGTACATTTGGTCAAAATTCTGACACTTTAGTTCTAACACTTTTGATGTATTGTCGGAAATTTCCCCAATTTTTATCAATTTTTCAAATCCTACCCACAACCGTCGCTATACTAACGTTTAGGGACATCGTTGGTATTCCGACATTTAGGGAAGTCGTCGGAACACTGACGTGTAGGGACGAAACGTAGGAAATGCGACGTTTGTAAGACTTGCATTGATAGTGCGATGGTTTGGGGAATACGTCGCTATTTCGATGTTTTGAGCGATTTTCGGTAATGCGACGTAATTGGGCTTAACCATCGATATTATGATGATTAAAGGATAACCATCGGTATTGCGAAGATTAAAGGATAACCATCGGTGTTCTGACATGTTGATTAAACGTCATAAGAGAAATGAGGGTAAACATCGTAATTTCCCTTAGATTTTAACCAATTGTTTTAAGAAATGTTAACTGAGTTTCATAATCTTAATTTTTGATATTCGTTCCCTTGTGCCTTCGTTCGGTTGGGTGTGTCGTGTGAGGGCGCCCGCCCAAACGCATTCGGGTCGAGTTGGGTCATTTCATTTGAGGAAGGTCGTATCAAATATGCTAAGTTATGACTGCACGGGTGCCTTTTGCATGTTCATGTAGTCTGTTTTCCATTTTCTCCCTTGTGCCTTTGTTCGATTGGGCACGCCGTGTCAGGGCGTCCGTCCAAATGCATTTGGGTCAAGTCGTTTCATTTGAGGGTGCTCGCCAAGACGCGTTTGGGTCGGGTCGGGTCGTTTCGTTTGGGGGTGCCTGCCCAAACGTGTTCAGGTCGGGTTGTTTCGTTTTAGGGCACCTTCCAAGACACATTTGGGTCAGGTCGGGTCGTTTCATTTGGGGGTGCCTGCCCAAATGCGTTCGGGTAGGGTCAGGTCGTTTGGTTTGAGGGCGCCCGCCCAAACGCGTTCAGGTCGGGTCAGGTCGACTCTTTTTGTTTGAATGCGCCTACCCAAATGCGTTTGGGTTGGATCGAGTTGTTAGGGCACTTTCCCAAATTCGTTCGGGTCAGGTCGGGTCATTTCATTTGAGGGCGCCCACCCAAACGCATTATGGTTGGGTCAGGTCGTTTCGTTTGAGGGAGACCATATCAAATTTGCTAATTTGCGACCGCATGGGTGCCTTGTGCACATTCGTGCAACCTGTTTTCCATTTCCTCCCTTGGGCCTTTATTCGGTTGGGTGCACTATATGAGGGCGCCCGCCCAAATGCGTTCGTTTCGGGTCGGGTCATTTCGTTTGAGGGAAGAAATATCAAATTTGCTATGTTGTGACCGCACAGGTGCCTTTTTCACGTTCTTGCGGCCCATTTTCCGCTTTCTCCATTGTGCCTTTGTTCGGTCATGCGCTCTATGTCGCGTCGTGTGAGGGCACCTGCCCAAATGCGTTCAGGTCGAGTCATTTCATTTGAGGGCGACCCTATCAAATTTGCTAAGTTGTGACCACACAAGTGCCTTGTGCACGTTCGTGCGACATATTTTTCATTTTCTCCCTTATGCCTTCATTCAGTCAGGTGGGCCGTGTCATTTCGTTTGAGGGCGCCCGCCCAAACCCATTCAGGTCGGGTTATTTTGGTTGAGGGCACTTGCCCAAACGCATCCAGGTCGGGTCGTTTTGATTGAGGGCGCCCGCCCAAATGTGTTTGGGTCGGGTCATTTCGGTTGAGGGCGCCCGTATCAAATTTTCTAAGTTGTGACTGCACAGGTGCCTTGTGCACGTTCGTGCGGCCCGTTTTCCGGTTACTCCCTTGTGCCTTCATTTGTTCGTGCGCGCCATGTGAGGGTGCCTACCCAAACACGTTCGTGTCAGGTCGTTTCATTTGAGAGCGGTCGTATCAAATTTTCTAAGTTGTGACCGCACGAGTGCCTTGCGCACGTTCGTGCAGCCCATTTGTCGTTTTCTCCCTTGTGCCTTCTTTCGATCAGGTGTGCCATGTTGTTTTTCTTGAGGGCGCCCATCCAAATGGTAATTTCGGCTGAGGGCGCCCACCCAAACCCGTTCGGGTCAGGTCGTTTCAGTTGAGGGCGCCTGCCCAAATGCATTTGGATCGAGTCGTTTCGGTTGAGGGCACCTGTATCAAATTTACTAAGTTGTGACCACGTGGGTGCCCTGTGCATGTTAGTGTGGCCCATCTCTCGTTTTTTTCCTTGTGCCTTCCTTTGATCGGGCGCGTTGTGCCGCACCATGTGAAGTCACCTACCCAAAAGTGTTCAGGTCAAGTTGTTTCGGTTGAGGGTGGCCATATCAAATCTGCTAAGTTGTGACCGCACGGGTGCCCTGTGCATGTTCATGTGGCCCGTTTGCCGGTTGCTCCCTTGTTCCTTTGTTCAGTCGGGCATGTCATGTCGCGTCATGAACGCGCCCGCCCAAACGCATTCAGGTAGGGTCGTTTCGGTTGAGGCCGCTCATATCAAATTTGCTAAGTTGTGACCGCACGGGTGCCCTGTGCATGGCGTTCATGTGGCCCCTTTGTCAGTTGCTCCCTTGTGCCTAATTTGTTCAGTCAGGTGCACTGTGTGAGGGCACCCACCCTAATATGTTCGGGTTGAGGCGAAGCCGCAGTAAGGAAAAAAATTTTGGGTCGAGTTGGGTAAAAACGCGTTCAACATTCACCCGCAGGTGGAGTCGGATTCCTTCTACAAGGTTCATGCAGAAAAATGTTCAGGGCAGGGTCGAGTCAGGTTCCTTCCACATGACGTGTGTAGAGAAATGTTAAGGGCGGGTTTGTTCAGGTCGAGTCAGGTTCGTGCAACCCGTCCATGTTCAAGACGAGTGGAACAATTTTTTAAGGCATGAAGGTCGTTCATCAGGGTCGAGCCAGGTCGAACGTAACTCGAACGCATTCAGGAGATGCGTGTAGGTCGTGACCCCGGTGACCCATGTGCAAACTGTGACCCCAGTGACCTGCTTGCAGAAACGCGTTCAGGGTGCCGAGGGCATCTGTGTCCCGAGTGACCCAGTTGAACCAGAATTCGTGTAGACTTCATAAACATGTTCTAAAAGGAATTTTTGGGTTCCTTTGGATTTTTTGCACTGTTGGTGAGCTGTTAAGGCTAGACCAAGGTTATACAAGCACATTTGGAAAGAAGCATAAATGGTTTATGCAGGATTGGTTGTATAATTATTGTAGATTGTACATATTTATTGAAACATAATATCGAGCAGAATTTTTAATGGGAGTTGCCCCTCCCTAATCCCTTAAACACTAACTCATTATTCAGGTACCTTATAACCCCTAACTGTGCCTAAATCCCCTAACCCCTAGGCCCCCAATCCCTAATCCCTTAACTACTAACTCATTATTCGAACCCTAACCCCTAAATGCACCTAAATCCCCTAACCCTTAACCCCCAATCCATAAACCCTTAACCACTAACTAATTATCTCCCTAACCCCAATCCCCAATCCCTTAACCACTAAATCATTACTCCCCTAACCCCTAAACCCTAAACCTATAACCCCTACTCTCTTATTCATCGAAACCCTAAGCCCCTAATCCCTTATCCCTTAACCACTAACTCATTATTCCCCTGACCGTTATAATAGTCCTTAAAAACCATTGGGATTGGCCATTCAAAACGAGAGTAGGTCTAGTTGGGACCTACGATCGGGTGATTAATTCCCCCTTGTTGGCAAGGTGGAATTTTTTCCCTGTCAACAACCCTATAGTCCTTAATCCATCTAACATATACTTATAAAATGCTCTTTTTTTGTAAATGTGGCCCTTGACTATGCCATGAAAACCCTCCAAAAATTCTTAAATGATAGGAATTCCTATTCATGTGTGAAGCTAGTCATGGAATGTGACAAGTCATCCAAGATACATCCAAATATTTGATTTGTGCCTTGGGGAATGTGAAATAATGGGTCAAGGAGACACAAGGGTTGCATGGGTGGGTATAATTTAGAGGTGCAAGCATGGTTTACTGTGATCTATAATCCTAGCATTAGAGAATGAGAAGGGGGCTTCAGACCTAATTTCATATAAGGGACTAGGGGATGTAGAGGGAAGTTAGTGAGAGAAATCGATAAGGGAACCCCCAATAGTGGTGATAAGTCAGGGATTAGGAGTCCATTGATCACAAACCACAAGCCCTTAACCCATATCCATTGAATTTCATATCCCCTTAACCCCCAATCCATAATCCCTTAACCCCTGCACTCATAACTCATAACCCATAAACCCCTTGACTCATTAAATATTAAGAAAATAACCCCTAACCAAATATAATCCATGAACCTTGTAAGCCATAAATCCTTATCCTCTTAACCAGCTGTGACCCTTAACCCCTAATCCTTCACCCTTAAACACCTTAATTAACTTCTAATCCATTAAACACCTAAATACCATAAATCTTAAGTCCTTAACCACTAAATCCTCTGACCCTAAATCCCCTGGAACTTAACCCCTTACCCTTGAAGCCCTTAACTACTAAGTATCTGAGGCTAAAAATAACACCCCAAACCAACATATTGACCTCCTAGGAGAATCCTTCACCTCTAATTGAGCATATTGGAAATATTTGATTTTTAGATAACTAGGTATTGGTTATGAGGGTATCATGTGTTTGTGGGTAATGTCATTATTAACATTTATACCAAACATAGAAAAATTAGATAATTTTCCAAGCCTCGATTTGAATCACTCACAATATCCACACTTCATGTTCAGATGGATCTTGTAGTGCTTTCTCACACACGGAGTTGGAAATGAATAGATCACTCAAAAAGACAAGGCCTCTCTAGCAATTAAAGTTGTAACACAATTCATTAAGTGATTTACACCATCAATATTATAAATTACATCATTGTATGTTTGTGTCAAGTTGTTAGAAAGGTTATTTATAGACAATACATTCAATGTACTTGGACTTCATCTAATTTTTAGGGCCTCGACTATAATATGGATTTTGTATCAGGAACACTTAATGCAAATGAAAGGGGGCCTTTTTATTTAACCACATATGCACAAGAGCTTCAGATACTACCCTTCAGACCCCCCTTGGTTGATGTCGAAATTTGAATTTTCTCAATTTAATCAAGGGAAAATAAAATTAAGAAATTTCTTGTTGTGTTTTTCAACAGAAAAGCACAATGGTTTATCAGTAGCAGTAAGCACCATGGTTTATCAATCTAAGCAAGCACTTATATGTTCAATCACTCGTTTTTCACACTCAAGCTTTGTTATATATGCGAAAATAAAACTAATTAAGGAGGAGCCACTCTTTGGTGTAATTCCCCCCGTGTGATGTACTTCTCGCATAGGTTTACTTCTTGAGAATTCTCTTCAAATTTTGGACCGCATTCTCTCCTCATCTCTTGTATTTAATGTTGTTTGGGGTTGCCTCTAAATGTGACTGAGAGGGCACTATTACCCCTTCCTTGCATTTCATTACCCAACAAGTTACCCTTTTAGGGAATGAAACATAGATGACACTGCCATGCATTAATGGCTAAGTTGCTCAGACTCTAACCTATGTGCCTCTTCCTTGGGTTTTTAAGAGTCACTGAAATGTTTTATTGTGTGCATGTTGATAAATATAACATAAAAAAAATTAAGTAATTAATCAATTAACATTGTAGTCTAATTAGTAATTTTTAATTAAATTTACTAATTCATAATTAATCAATTGACATTAACTATTTTAAAGCATTATTCTTTAACCTAGCATTAATACCTGATTAAACCATTGATGCACAATGAATAGTAACACATGTCCATGCCTCAATATCATTATAGGAACATGAATGAACTTTTACTCGTAATAATTTTATTAGATTAACCACACCGAGTTTCCATGCAAGAAATCTAAAATTATGATGAGATGCTCAATTACACAAAAGTGTTTATAGAGATCATATTTAATGTAAGGGTGTTACATCGATCAGGTAGATCACCTGAGGAGGGGGATTTTCTAGACCCAAAATGGAAAACAACTGCTAAGAAAATGAGACTTGTCACACACTCCTCAAATCAAGAGTGTGGATAGGTGTGTTCGATGTAAGCACTAAACTAAACCTTTAACTTGTGGAAGCTTTATGAAGCGAAGGATACATATGCAAATAAGTATTGATTCAAAATTTCATTTGGTGAAATGTAAGTTACCTTGTGGAATTTGAGACCCCTAGCTTAGCCTAAATACCACCTTTTTTTAAAATTCCAACAATGCTTAGCCTAATTACTTTACCGCCCTTTTTCCAAAAATTCTTACCTAATCAATTTCATTATCTCAACGGTTTATGCATGTATGCCGAGAGTAGATCCCAGAAAGGAGAGTTTGATTTTTTGTTCAATTGGTCGATTCAAAGAAAATTAGTTTCTTTGGATGTTTGGCCCATGCTTTGTGATTCCTTCAACTACCCAGCCAAGGAGCGAATGAGTTCTGCCTACACTGGACAAAGTAGAGGGACAAATAGCAGGGGACCCATTGGTTTAAGGGTTTAACAGGGGACTCGTTGGTTCGACCACCAACCACTAAGCAAAGACAACTACTGTCCCGACCAGGAAATCAGGTGAAATCGGCCTCTGTCAACCCAAAAAATGGTAAGGATACACCAATTTATATCTTCAAAGCAATAGAAAATTTCATATCTTCTTCCACATAATATTTTCCTCATTTCTGTGTCTTTTTTCTTCCAAGAAAAAAAATGTGTTTTTGGCATCTATTATTTCAAGTAGAAATTAAAGAGTACGTTGATTATGCTTACGCATAAGAGCTCCTTTTAGACAATTTCCAAATTATCATCAGATTCTTAAAAACATATTTCTAATAAACGTTGAACATCAAAAGAAGATTTCCACCTATAGTGCTAACATTGCAGACAACCGAAAATAATATCTTAAAAATTCCTATAAAATACTTTTAAAACAATATTTCTGGGAAAGCTGAAACCAAAACCCTCCCTCTGATTCTCCATGTGTAATCCATTTGTTGATTGCAATGGGATCCTTTGAAAGATGATGTGCCAGAGAATTAAATTCTCTGTGAACATGCTGAACAGAAATTGAATGAAAAGCTTCCTGGAGCTCCTTAACTTAGTGCTGCCAGTGAGAGAGAACTAGACTATCCAATGTCACATATACTTTAAAACTCTACTTACCACTTTTGAGTCTCCAACAACCTGAAGATTCTGAACACCTTTAACCATAGAAAATTTTAATAGGGCCCAAAGGGCTACTTACCTTGCATGAATATTAGTACCACTACTAGTTCCAACCTTGAGTTAGAATTAATGATCTAACTGTAATGAAGGACAATACGAGCAACATAATCACCCAACATTTGACATTCACCATAGAAATAGCTCCAAGTAATATTAGGATTGAAAGAGGGAACATACCTAAGGTTGAACCTCGAAGGCCCTGCTTTATGCACTTAGTTACATTTTTTATCATCATCTTATTTTCGTAAGTCTTCTCATATTTGTTTGTAAGAACATATAAGATATTGGGAAAAATCTTGCCATCCTCTAGCAACATTATAATATATTTTCAAGTGATTAGCACAAGAAAATGTGCATTTATGACCAATCCAAACTAATTGGAGTCGGGATGAGTTGAAGTTGGTAACTTTTGTTCCTTTTCCAATTGAGGCAAGGGAAGGTTATTTTGGTTTCCATTATCAATGACCATATATGCTAATTTGTGCTTGATTTGACAATTCTATGTACAAAGAGCTTCCTTGTTGCTGGAAAGGCTATCGTTGGGCATTAGCATCAAGTGTGGATCAATGTAGCTTGGATTGTTGACATAAACCTCTAAGTCTCCAACCTCTCAATAATTCTTAGAAAGGAAGTGAAAATTGCATTTAGGGTTGAGTTCATTCTTATTCATTGTTGGTCAATTTCTTCACAAGGAAGAACAAATTTAGTATTGTGAAAGACGCTGAAATCCTTTGTTTTGTGGGTCAAGTTCAATTTTTCCAAGGGGTCGAGTTATCCACTCAAGAGGTCCATATTCACTTTTACACTCAGTTGATCGAATTTTGTAACAAAGGAAGTACAATAACCAGTCACAGGGGAGCTCAAACTTTGTCTTTGTCTTTTGGGCATGTTTTTGGAAGGCAGGATTGATATTTTTCTCATTTTCTAAAGTTGGTACCTCCTAAGCGCGAAATTTTGTTTAAGGATGAGTTGCTAGAAAAATTTCCTTGCTGGATGTAGCACTATTGTGGGTTGATTTAACCTCTTTTGGATGCTATCACAATATCTGTGTGTGGGTTATGGAGATGTCTTAATTACGTGTGTGCAGAGGGTGTCATTTAGGACAAAAAGGGAGCCATAAATTCTGTTGGTGTCATGATCAATGAAATCTCGTGAAAATGACAACTTCGATGTTAAGAATTTACCTTTCTTCATATTCAATAAGAAGGTCGTGGTTAGGTAGAGAAGTATTATGTTGTTTAAGAATACATAGCATACATGCATTAATATCCTAATATGAATAGTGATAGTAAGAGTTTCCTTTAGACAAAATTGAGAAGGGAAGTTCATGAAACATTTGCTCTCCAATCAAGAAAAAAAAATTGAATGAAGACCTAAGAAAGCCCAATTGTGTCCAATCAACTTCAAAATTCCCTGAATTTTGCCGGTTTGAATGATCTACAAGTCTAGGATGTGCTCTTGGTTGTTCCTATTAGCGCTAAATTTGAACCTTAGGCTGAAAAAAGCAAATTAGGGTAACACTTGAACCACGCTCAGCCTTGTAGCTAGCCCTACAAGGTCAGGAGTGGGCTCACCCCATGAAAAGGTATTCAACAAAGTACAATTATGAACTAATTTTAGGCTAGGTATAATGATGGGAAATGTTTTAATAAATGAATTTTTCAGGGATGTATGGAACAAATGGGACAGCTTGAAACTGGGGAATTAAATCAAGGATATAGGGTATTTCATGGGGCAAGGTAGGTAGGAAACTTTAGCAATTAATTTTAAATAATGATGATATGGTGAGACAGGTGAGGAGCTGAAAAGGGCATAAGAGATGGATCCTTTTGAAACAGAAGAAAAAACATAATATTGAATGATTTCCCAAGGCAGATCATTAAAAATGGATTCTACCTATCTATCTTGAAAGCATTCAACCAGAAATGTTTATGAAATGAATGGTACACATAACAATTTACATATGAACACAAAGGAGAGAACAATGCTAAACTTCATACCACATGGATCCCACAAATTAGAGCTGCATATCTTATTAATTCCCTGTCAAACTGTTACAATGGGAGCACAGAGCATCCTCCTTGATTTCCACACTATTCCCCTACTTACTGACTTGCTGATTGCTTTACAAATGATTCAAAATTACGTTAAATAGACCAGAATGGTGGGAAGTAGATCCACAGAAAAAGGGAGTTGTTTTACCAACTCAGAACTGAAATCTGAACATAGGAAAGAGAACCAACAATCTGCTCCTAAAAGGGAGGAACAACAATACATTTGACCACTTTAGCAGATTCACTGTTACACTGGACGAATGAAAAATAGGCAATCTGAAAGACAGATCCCCTTTAAATCGTTGCTGAAGAAGTCTCTGTTTCATATTTAGCTCTCGGCCCTTTAACTATTTTTTTTCTATTATTACTCTCTTGAAGAAAAATCCACTTTTGAAGAAAATGCCTTTGAAATGAATTAAAATTAAATTATGCCTTTAATGAAGTAAAGACCCCTTTTTGGATAAAAGGAGCGAAGGGAAAGGGATGTGGGCCCGAATCACAATCGCAATCGGAATATCAGAGGAGGTGTGACACACAAGGGAGCGATGGAAAAATTTCCGATGCAATCAGTGCATAAGGGCAATCGCAATCGGGGATCAGAGGAAAGGGGAAGGTGTATTTAGGGCGAGGCATAAAAACGCCGATGTGATTGGAATAGGTGAGAGGAAATCCGAGGGGTTTATAGGGGAATTCCCTTTAAAACAAATTAAAAAAATGATTTGCACTTTTACAAAGGGAAGAATGATTTTTTCACTGAAAGAGTGGAGGGCCTTTAAGGTGGGACCCGTGAGTGTAAATCGCAATCGGAATCGGAAGGGAGGGGAGGTGGATATATTTGGAACAAGGCACAAAAATTCTGATGCGATTTGGAATAAATGCAATAAGGGTAGAGGATAAGCCAAAGGGGAATTTCCTTTAAAAATACATAAAAAAACGGTTTGGAACTTTTACAAGGGAGAAAATAATTTTTTGCATTGAAAGGTGCGAAAGGCTTTTAAGGTGGGACTGGGGTGTAAATCACAATCGGAATCGGAAGAGAAGGGAGGTGTGTATTACACAATAGGATTTCGCCGATGCAATTGGGGATAAGCGATGGGGGGAAGTCCTTTTATAAAGCCAAAATGAATATAATATTGGACTTTACAAAGGAAAAGGCCCCTTTTATTTTAAATGGGCAGTAAAGGTTTAAGGTGGGACCCAAAGGTCAATCACAATCAGAAATCGGGAGGGGAGCAGGGCAAAGTGTAATGTGCAAAATGATTTCACCAATTTCGATTGAGCGATGGGCTGTGGGCTGTCCGATCGGATGGGCAGATCGACGGTGGAGGAGTAATCCGATGGAGTCAATCGGGACGGACCCAATCGCATCGGAGTTTTTGTGAACACAAGGGTCAATCAGAATGCACATGTTAAATGTTGCGATTGCGATTGGGAAAGGGATTGGATCGGTGGGGGATTTATAATGTAAAACTTTAAACTTTATTATAAAGTTTAAGGGGTAATGTGGGGAAGTGGTTTATTAAATCACATCGGGATTTTATGTGTTTAAAATATTTTAACGATGAGATTATACCATCGGATAAGGGAAAAAGGGGTTTTATAACAAAAAACATTAAACTTTAATAAAATAAATTTTAAGGGAAAAAATGGGAAAAGAGGTAGGGTTTAGGGTATAGGGGAGCTTTATTCACTTAGGCATAAATTTCAATCCTGGAGTCAGTTTTGAGAGTGTAATATACCGTTGGAAAGCTCTTTCTGGGATGTTTCTGATGGACATACTTAGAACACGATTTTGGACTAAAAATGCTATGGAAAACTTTTATGAAGGGCAGGGTGGTGACTTTGTGGAGAAAGCAACTTCTGAAGTGTGACTTATTACATATGATGACATAAAATTACATAAGAGATGATAATAAAAGCAAAGTAGCATGTTTTCACCTCAGAACATGGTTTTAAGGCGAAAATAAGATCAAGCTAAATAAAACATTTCTTTGATCTTCCTAGGTGCTGTGATTTTGAGTTTATTAGACCTCCTCATGACTTTGCTGATATTTATTGACACTTGACTCATTAATTTGACCATGGTGAGATCCTAGAACCTAATAAGACTCATCCTATGACCTACTACATGACTCATAGAGTGAAAGTGAATCATGAATAAAGACCATAGAGAGGAGAATCAGCAAGTTTCACATGAGGGAAAACTGATGAAAGACCACTACCATCAATGAATCTATGACCTAGTGGAATGGTGAAAATTTATGGTATGGGACTCCTAATATGCAAATGCAAAAGAGAAATTTTGATCACTGATGGCAGTATGACTAGATTGACAGTAACAGTTCCCTCAAACTGCCTTCACAAACAACAAGAAATAAATATAGATTTTAAATTTATCATTTTGTAATCAATCTTCACCCTTAAAGTTCAAGCATGCTCAAGTTTAAAATCAGAGTCCTAAAGTGTGAGTCATTTAAAATCAGAGTCCTAAATTGTGAGTCTACCTTACCACCTCAATGAAAATTATCGTACTTAAAGGCAAGTGTATATTCATCCTAACCCTGGATTTATTAAGTACCAAAAGGAATAAAAAATAACTTAGATGAAAATCTCTGAGTGCCTAAAAGATCCCAAGTTAAGATGAATATATGCTGGTGTATGTGTGCATGTTAATTAATGTTAGGTATTCTTTTCTTAAATTATCTTAAGTTACAATTTTTTTTTAATATTTTTATTTATGCATGGACATTACACAACTCTCTCATATCGAGCAGTAGAATTCACCTTGCATCCTCTTGGTGCAATGAGTAAACCTAAGATTTTAAAACATTGAACCTGATTTCAATGTTGTTATCACATCTGCAAATTCATTTCGTAGCTGTTAAGGTTAAACACAAAATATGGAGAAAAGAATGAGAATCTAGCCAAAGCACACATGCAAGCAATAGGTGTGCAACACTGCCACCAGAAGATGCTAATTTTCACAATAATTAATACTTGTAACCATATGGAGCTGCATTCAGTAAAGTTTGTATTTTAGGCATGGAACTTGAAACTGGAAATTTTGTTGCTCAATTAATTTATGGGAATTTTAGCAATTAGTGAGTAGAAAGGTAGGCAGGATGTTAAGCTATTCATAGAATCATAGCCATCGTAATTTTTTACTCATGCTAGCCTCACCCATGCCCATGGACCTTCATCTTTCTCAATCAAATAAGAAAATGTCACAATCATTATAAAAATGGTTCGATCTATGAACTCTCCCAACCCAATGGCATGAGCTAGTTAGAGTCTCTTCCCCACCTCATCCCCTAGATGTTTGCCCATGAACTTCCCCAACCCAATGGTATAAAATTAGGGATTAGAAGCCCACTCCACCAAAGGAAGGATATAGTTCGTTACTGGGACAACCTCTTGGAGGCCATGTTCTTACTACGTGTCATAGGATGTTCTTATTCCCCATTTTGAACCATTGTACCTAAAAGAAAATGATCCTGTAATAAAACCAAAACAAAGTGATCAATGGTATAAAATCAGGGATGTGAATCCCACTCCACTAGAGGAAGGATATAGTTCATTACTGGGACAACCTCTTGGAGGCCATGTTCTTACTATGTGTCATAGGATGTTCTTACTCCCCATTTTGAACCATTGTACCTGAAAGAAAATGATCCTATAATGAAACCAAAACAAAGTGATCTTGAACTAAAAAGTTCAAGGCCTTGAAGTTCTACATGGAAAAATAAGAGAAATGGTTGCATCTTGAATCTGTTGAATACACAAAAACCATAATCTACAAGGCATCCTATTTCTAATAATTACACCCCACCCAAAGCCCACAGATGCATACCAAAAATTAACCATTAGGATATTACATGTTTGATAAACATTAGGGAATTCATTGACTGTTTCCTTGGTACTTTGAATGAAAAGAATCTACCATCTACCAAGGGGTGGGATGCCATTCCACTTTCTAATGGCACCTAACCTCCAGCTTTCGTTGACTTCCATGACAACTTATGCTAATCAAATTCCCCCCTGCTAGGCCACAAGGGGTGAACATGTCACCTGGAGAAATCAAACCCTAGTGGGGGTAAAAACAACACCCCACATGAGCTTTCTAAATAGAGACTAGAGTCTAGATATATGGCACGTTTGGAAAATAAAAACTAGACAAATTAGTTTGTCAAATCCTTTCAGGCATACACTAATTAGCTTGAAGACACCTTCAACACTCTATTGAGGTATAGTAGATGATATTTTTGTCACTTGTGAACAACTTCATTCTTTAATTTACAATACAATTAGTGGACCTGATCTTATTAGATACAATGTTGGAACAACAATGACCAGATAAGTCACATTAACTCCACCCCTATGAAAATTCACCTGGATAAAACTGATTTTTCAACGTTGGAAAATGACAAGATATATATTCATTGTTCGATGTTGAAGACAGTACATATAAGAGATGTAGGCATACTGCAAAAATATTTCAAGCTGAGTACGATGCAATATGTCTATCATAATATAGGGTTTCCTCAACTATAAAGAGTGGGGAGGGATTCTGTCAAGCAGGATAAAGGTTCTCTGTTTATGCAATGTGATCTTTTCGATGCCAATGAAACAAGGCAGACACAAGAGCTAAGGAAAAAAGGCGATAGTCAATCTAAAGAACTGAAATAGATGCTATTAATCCGAAATAGCACGAAAAATGTAGGAAATGGACCATAAAAAACACTGGTGTGCCCATCCTAAATTTACCCCCATATCCTTTTTTTATTACTTTGTTAAATGATCTGAATATTCTAAAATTGGTTAAAGTAACTCCTAAAATTACAGTTACACACTAGTTACACTAGGATACACCACAATGGAAGTACAAAGTTGATTACAAGTTCTCCAGGTCTACTTTATAGCTTCAAGAGGTAAGGTCAAATTTTAAAAGCATAAAATTCTCTTTTTTCTATTCCCAATTTCAGTTCCCCAGCTTCAATTCCGGACTTATACTTCCTCCACCCTCTATGCCCCCAAGATGGTATTGAAGAGACCATTTCAAATATTCTATGATTATTTATGGTCTTCAAGTAGCAGGCAAGGTAGAATCACCAATCCAGTATCCTTTTCAATAGTGTGTGCTCCTAAACTGGCATGAAGTGTAGGTCCAATGGAAGACCCAATGTCACTCCCAATAGTGAAAGGAGTAAAGATCCTGTTGGACCTCATGCCTTCAGATGAGATTTGGAAGTAGATTATCCTTTTTGATGCTTCAATGATCCACACTGCCTAGAAAGTCCTCTTATTGCCTTGCTACTTAATTACTGGAATGCCATTGCAAAAACCCATGAGGATAGCTGGACCTTGGTGGTCCTAAACCTTTGCTTTAACCCAAAGAAGAGGGTCAAGGAATGGAAGGATGTTGAGATCACAAGAGAGAGGGAGATAATTTAATGGATAGACCAACAAGTCCTACAACCTACAATAAAAGAGTGTGTGTGTCAGAGAGAGAGAGAGAGAGTGAGTGTGTTATCACAAAAAGTGTCTTGGCACCGTGATAACACTTAGAGTGACAACCCATACTATGAGCATTATCGCGGTGCCTAGACACTTATGATAACCTTGCAAAAAAACCCTCTTCAGAAATCAAACAAAAAAAAAATCTGATAAATTATGGGTTGGCCGTGAGCCATTTTTTTTATTTTTTGTCCAAAATTTCTTTGAAAGACTAAATTTCTATTTTTTACAGGTTCAATCCTCTGTTGCATTGGGCATAAAGCTAGTTTCTTTCACTTGGAACAGGGGGTCTCTAAAGCTTGAAGTTTTTTACATAAGTTTCTAGGAATACAAGCCATGGAACTATAACTATTTCCCTTTTAAATTTAACTAGAACTTACCTTGGAGTCATGTCACTGGTTTGCAAAGGCAATTTTAAATTTTAATCTTTGGTTCCGCATCATTTTACAAGTTGTTGTTTTTAAACTCTTGTTCCTTGCTTTCCAGTGGACTGATATAAACTGATTGGTAATATTATGTAAGCTGCAAGTTCAGTTTGGAGGCCTAAAATAATTAAAATTTATCTCACATTATTCACAAGAATTTTGGCAAGAATTCTAACCATTGTCCTTAAATATCTGTGGATTGTCCTTGATTGATAGTGGGCTGCAACAATTGATATTCTTGATAGTTGCATATTTAAATTTGGTGCTCTCTTTCACTGATTACCTTCCTATTTTCTAGCATATACATTCGGCAGCTTGAAGAATGGCCATTAGTGTTTGATTTCTCATAGTTTAAGAAGGTATTTTCTTAGATCTGCATTGAATAGCTAGACCTACTGTAAGGTTGTTTCTTATATAGAACACTATTAACAATTTCATCAAATCTCGAGTTACTTATGCTTACATCCTTGGGTGTCTCACTACCTCCTAAGTATTACTTCATAAGTTGGAATGAAAATAATTTTGGTTATAAGTGTGCTTGGTTGAGGCAGCCTAACATAGCTTCCTATCTCATTGGTGATATTTCATAGTTTAGTTGCAAATAGTGTAACATTTCCTACATTGAATCATTTTGGCAGCTTGCATCTCATTAACATATCATTAATTTATGAGCAAAGTTACATCATGTGATATTTCTATAATGTAGAAGTGCCTTGATTTGTCATTCTTGCAAGTTATATTTTGTTCTCAGCCTTATATATTGTATTAACCTTTCTGGGAAACATTGTTGTTTCCATAACTAGTGATCTCTAATTTTTGCAAGTATAGTACTTTTGGGACATTATTATTAAGGCACTGGTCTCTAAAAAAAAACATTACCTCATTAAGTGTCTTTATAGTCTCATCACATCTATCTCATTACCCCTCTAATAATATCTCTTGCTAATTTTAATCTAAGTCATAGAAATAACAATTGCCTTGCCTTCAAATCTTCTATAACTTGTTGACACTCAACACGTTTTTCCCTTCATCATCCTTAGGGACTACCCCCCTTGACTTAGCTAGGAGAGAGTCTAAACAGAGTGAGTAGGAATCAGAGTGATAGCCCCTACTCTGAGCGGTATCGTGGTGCCTAGACACTTTGTGCGATAACAGAGTGTATGCCACTAAATAATCCCTTGACCAAGTGTAACACCCAGCTTGAAAAGAGAACCTAAAATATGGGTGCCTGTAAGTTAAACAAATCAATCACTAAATGAATCAATATGATGTTACAAATAACTCATGAGATGTGTATTTATAGTTTACAAACAACTTATAAGGTTTGGCGCCTTCACCATTAGACAATTATGGGCCCACAATTGCCTAGGCCAAACTTGGCCACCTAAAATAATATATAATAAAGTGACTAGGTCATATGTTAAACTATACAACTATGTCTTCCCATTGGTATTACTATGTCTTTTCATGGCCATGGATATGTCATAATATACATCAAGAAGAAAACTGATACTAATGGGAAGACATAGTAATCGTAAGATAGTCATATACTCCATCACAACTTAGGAGGGGTAGCATGAGTGACGTGCCTCCAAAGCCCAAGGTCTCTATTCCAACCCCAATGGTATGATTCTACATCATGTGAATGGATAAAATATTGACATACAACAATGTATCAAGTATCAACACTTAATTCTATTCTTGCCTCTCCAAAATGGTAACTATACATTTTTTTATCCACACTTAGAAGCTGAGAAATCTCAGCTCGAGATCCTAAATATTGGGGATAAAAAACATGAATGGAATCCCAATCAAAATCTGCACTAAGTGGCCACCATATTAGAGGATTTATAATCATTATAGAGCCCAGATGTACGTATGATTAAACATCCATGTAATGGATGTTTGTGGACACTTGGAGGAACATTAATCAAAACAAAACCCTTATCATGAAAATCTATTTAAGCTAATGTCTAGGAAACGTTTTCCTCCCTTGAAACATTTCAAGCCCTAAGAAGGCAAGTTGTTGAACCAATTTCTTAGCAGATCTTACATTTCCACTATCATTTCCTAGCTCATTCATAAATATATTTCTTTGAGAATCACAATGAGCAAGAACTAAATCATCCAAACATGCACTAAAAGCATCTAAGGATAAAAATTCAATCAAAAAAGTTCAACTAAATTCAAGCACTTCACTGTCGTTCTTGAACCTTTTCACTTAACAATTGCATTACAAATTTGAGTAAGAAAACTCAAAAATTGTGTTTTATCACCATTGAATAATATAATTTCACTATTTCTTATGAGAATCACATTCTCCTCACATTTCAAATCAAGAGGTAAGTCCATCTGAAGAAGTTTCCTAGCTGTCCAAAATGGCCCTCCATCATGCACTTTAGTGACAGTTGGTTCATGCAAGTTTCCATAAGTCCACATTGATAGATGATTTAGTGTAGTTTTATCCAAGATAGATTTGATATATTATGATGTAATCAAATTTTGGAGGCCCAGGTGTAACCATAGTTTTAAAAACACACAACCCAAGATCACCCTGAGCCAACTACTGACTGAAAAAGTTAATCGTCCCATAAGTAATGCGTCCACTCGTTATAAGGATCTGGAAAGGGCACTGAAGATAAGAAAGCGTTGTCTTCATATATAATTTATAGCCCTTGTCTGCCATTTGATCATGCAACTTCAAAGCCTCTAAGCTCTTGTTATCTTTTATTAGCCCATAAATTATGGTATTGTATGTAATTATGTCAGGCATGTATTCATTCTCATTCATTTCTTCGAGGAGAAGTAAATATTCATCTAATTTCCCTCCCTTGCAATATCCATTGACCAATGCATTATAGGTCACTACAGTTAGCTTTATTTCGCTCATTAAAGCTTCACTGAAAATCTCTTTAGCCTCATCTAATCTACCTACTTTGCAAAAATTGTCTACTAGCAAGGTTTAAGTATAAAAATTTGGCTTATAGCCCTTACTTTTAATTATACTCAACCACTCCAGGGCCTCTTTAATGCACAAAGTTTATGTATTATAAAGGTAAATTTAGAAACTATTTCATTTTTCATTTTGTTTTTTCATTTTAGATATTGTTTTCAAGTTTTCACATTTCTAATTTTATTTCAATGTGGCAGACTGATCGTGGCAGTACAGGAAAAACCCCAGGATGGGATGATCGTGGAAAGGGGCCAGCCGAAGAACATGTAAAGTGCCAACCTTGCTCTATCTTCAGGTATTTTATTTATTTACATAATTGAAATAATGTTAATTTTGTTCAAATATGAAGATGTTGTGCACCTGATGATTCCATCAACGAGGAAGAGTTTTCTTCATCCTCATGTCCATTGTTGTTGCTGCAAAAAAAGGCACGAAAAGCAAAGTTAGAACTTGAGCATTTGGTAGACGTTACAACTCAAACACCTGAATTAGGAATGAGGATAAGACAACTTATGACCTAGCTAGATACATATAAGGTAATAATAAAAATTAAAAAGGATAATTTTTTTGTTCTGCATGAGATCAATTGTGATAGTTTTATTTTTAATTTTTACATTAACTAAACTAACAAAAAATTTATTTTGTATGTAGCATTATCTGACACCTGCTACCCATGGTGTTGGTGGTAGTGGGACGCAAAGGCAAGATATTGTTGAGAAACCCTCTCATACACCTTCTACACCTTTAGGTGGCAGCCAAGAAATGCACCCTACCCAAGAAGACACCCAGCCAAGCGTTGAATTTGTTGGCAGTGATGAGGCTGGTATGGCCAACTATATTATTGTGTTTCCTGGAGCTACACGTGTCACCTCCACGGGGATCATTGATGGCATGTTTCTGGTGAACAATGAAGGTGTTCCTATATATCACGTACAACTCCTAGGTAAGTTTTAATATTTTAACTATTTCATGTACTCTATCTAAAACATATTTTATCATGATTTTTATTTTTAAATTAATGATAATATCATTTTTCTGTGTAGGAAACAACGAGTTCTACAGGTTTTTGGAGAGCAAGCCGTTGGTAAATTTTGGCCCAATCATATGCACAAGGTGGAATTCCTAGAATTAGAACCAAAAAAAAGAACTTCTAGATTATCTAGAAGCCCTTTTTGGGGTGGGCACATTTGATAGAATAACGGTCACTAGAGTAGTTGGAAAATATCTAAAATATACCAGGGACACCTATAGGAATAAATTTCAAATTACCTCTAGATACGAGCATCCTCTCACATTTCTAGAGAGGGAGTGGAGAGCACTCATTAATGACGGAAAAGAGAAACAGGCCAAGAAAGAAGGAAAGATGCTAACTAGACCCGCAAGGTAAATTACAACTTTAATTCAATAGATTTAATTTTCTCTATGTCTGAAATAAAAGTGTGCTACGTCATATCTAACTTCAAGCTTTTGATGATAGGTTGCCTGACACCTCGAAGGCAACCAAAGCTAGGATTGAAAAAAAAGGCCATCACAAGCTAGGCCAAGGCGGCTACTTGAAATTAGCCACAATAATTGTAAGTAGCTAAACATTTTATAATTAATTGTATTGCCTTCCAACATTTTTGTAATTCCATCAAATAACATTAAAGATACACAATCATATGTAATGTAGCGTAATGAATTTGGAATGGAAACCACAGAAGAAGACAGAGAGATCGCTTTCTGTTTCAGCTATCAAGCCGTAGTTGAATATCGCAGAAGCTTGGGACAGATCCCAAGATCTAGAATGTCTAATAAGGTAAAACATTAACCTTTCAATATGTTTTTTTTCATCCATAAATTTAATGTCTAACAACTTTGTTTAAATCATGGGAGCATCACTTTCAACGAGCCAAATAACCTAGTTGTAGAGCAGTGCGTTGAGAGTGAAATATTTCCAGAAGTACAGGGTCCTCACGTGCAACCTGATCATTACAGTGGGGACCAGGCCGACAATGCTACTATCAGTGAGGGCCATGACGGTAATTAATTTCCACTTATAATTTTTTCTAATTATACCTTGATGGTTGTGTCCTTATAACATTTTTTGTTTAAATGACAGAGAATGTTGTACTTGAGCATCCTACCACCAGAGAGGAACACAGGGCAATGGTTCCAACGGTGACAACTAGTGCACTAGGTAAATAATCTCATTGAATTTTTTTTATTAATATTACCGAACTAGTTCAATGATATTTAAAAACTGACAATTAAAATTTAATATTATCTTTTTTCGTAGGCGATGCCACGTCACTACATGAGACCAGACATCATGAGTATGCAACTAGGTCTTCTACGCGGGAAAATCACGAAACAAAATTAGAGGAGAATGATATTGATGATGTAGTTAGGAGCTTTAGAAGTAGGAATAAGAAAAATAAATTTTGATAATGTAAAATATTGTATTATTACAAGTCAAATGTTACCATACTTGGAACCTTTTTTGTGTTATATAAAAACTCATTTATCATACTATTTTTATGTCAAGCACTTTCAATGTTTTCTTGTGTACTTTTTGTTGCATTTATTTTTTATTATTTATTGAATACTTTTTTTTTCTACTCATGAAAGTAAAAAATGAAATATAGATTGGGTATTGGGGAATTGAGAGTGATGTGAGGGGGGGGAGGGGCCATAAGAGGTTCCACCTTCACGTGGTTGGCCTTGTTTAGTAGAGAATAATTTATTGGAGTGATTTAATCTTGGAGAAAACCTCCCTCGATCCAACGTAGAAACAAAAAAGTCATTGTTGACTTAGTTGCTACTCTTTCAGATCGTGGGAGGCTTGTTCCAAGTTTAGGCAGCTCCAATAAATTTTTCTTGAAATGAAGAGGAGCTTATTCAGGTATGTTTTGACATTGTCAACATATGTTCTAAAATTATCATAAGAATGCATCTTAGAGTAAAAAATACTACATCAATTACTTGTATTTACTGCATAGATAATTATGGATTTTGAATGACTTGGCAGCACAGGTACAAATCCTCTTGCATCATGAGAAATACAACTTGTCAACCAAGGTCATGTCTAGGATATTTTTGCTTGTGTGCTTGACCAGGTTCGTAGTGTCACATTTTTTAAGTTCCTTTACAGTTCATAATTCAATATGAAGCTTGTTCATGATTATTATCTGGTTTTTTGTATGTGTTTTTTCCTCTATTTGATTGTAAGTTTGAACATGCTTTTATAATTGAAACATTTTTTTTTAATACTATTTTTATACTTACTTGTTCTAGTTATGGTGATATAACCACCAATGTATCGTATCCATATTATCACATTCCCTTGTGTTATAGTTAGGTACAAAGGAACTCCAGGTGCAGGTTAGAAAGTTGGACCTAGATCTAACAAATTACATTGATTACTTGAGTTTTTTCTAGGGGTTACTCCATGTACGTAAAATGATTTCCAACCAGGATTCAAATCTCCCCACTTAGCCCAGTCTTGCAAGGTTGAAGGGTTCAACCAACATAAGTTTTATCGTACTAAGTGAACACAATGAGATCTCTAGTTTATGTCTGTGTGTGTAATCTTTGTCTGTGTATGTGTGTTGGTTCACACATAGACACAACGTTGAGCTGTCAAAGATGAATCTCAAAGGTGTTTTTAAAAATATAAGTACACATGGGCATTATTGAGCCAACAATGCCTGCATATTTCCTTCTCATGAACAAGTATCAATGTGGAAAATCCATGAAATATAATTATGTCAATTTTTTCACGTAATTATTCCACATTTTTCCCAAAAAACACATTGCCACATGCTCTTGTTTTCTCATTTTTATAAGCAAGGAAATGGGAGCATGTTATGTTATTGATGGCGAAGGTTGTTGTGTCTACTTATAGGTGCCCTCCCACTAGTACATTTGGTCAAAATTCCGACACTTTAGTTCCGACACTTTTGTCGTATTGTCAAAAATTTCCCCAATTTTTCTCAATTTTTTAGTTCTGACACTTGGGGTCTTTGAGCTAGACCAGATACTCTGAGCTCCTACTTTTCATCAATGTTGTAGAACCATTAAATCTGTGACATGGATCCCTTCCCATTAATCCTACCTATATAAATGTTAGGATAAGTGTGGAAGGGATAGCCAAAAGAATGGATAGGTTCTTAATGGAAAAGAAGTTGGAAGAAAGAGAAGAAAGAGTAAGGAGGCTTAGATCCTAGACAGCTCAAGATAAGTTCTAAGATCACATGCCCATTTTTCTAGAGATGTACTTTGATCCTATAAAAAATATATATCCTTTTAAATTCACCCATTCATGTTTGGAAGAAGGATATTTCATATTGTTGGTAAAGGAAATTTGATAGAAAAACCTGGTCTCAAACTGCTCATCAACAATGGTTATCTTGATTAGAAATATCATGGAGCTAAAGAAGGAAATTTTGTTCTCGGAGAGAAAAAGGAAAAAAAAACAACAAAAATATCTCACGGAAATATAATCTAAATATGAAAACCTTTCTCATATATTATCCTCATCTTTCTTAGTCGAAATAACCTAGAAATTGAGCTTTATGGAAGTTAGGAAAACTTAGATCCTAAATATGGAAGAAGAAACATGAAGACCAAAAAGCAGGGCTACTTGGATAAAAATGGGAGATGTTAAAAATAAATTTTTCCATATCTATTCAAATAATAGGAGGAACATAAATACCATATGGGAGCTTGAGGTAGAATATGGAAAATAGTCTCTTCCATGAAGGATTTAAAAATTGCAGCATCATCCTACTTTTCATCTCTCTTCAAAGATCTAGGGTCCTCAAACATTAGCTCATATCTGTAATTAATCAAACACTATCCATGCTTCTTCACTCAAGAGGAATTGAATATGATCGGTATCTCGGTCTCCCTAGAGGAAATCGAAGGAGTTATGGAAAATTTCTCTAAATAAAAAAGTTCAGGATCGGATAAATGGATAGTGGAACTATTCCTCAGTTTCTTTGATATCATAGGATCAATTTTCTGCATGATGTTAGAGGAATATGGAAGGTGAGGGAAAGTGTCGGTAGAAATCAATGATACCTACATAGCCTTGATTCCAAAATTCTCAAAGCCCAAGAAATTTTTGGACTTCAAGCCCATTTCCCTATGCAACCTAATATATAAAATAATCTCCAAGATAATCTCAAACAAGATCAAGAGGATGATAGAAGAAAAGCTCCCACTAAATCAGTTTGGTTTCCTTGATAATAGGTAGATTAATGATGCCATTTCCATTTCCTAAGAATCCATCCATTCTATTAACTCCAAAAAAATGAAAGCTCTTCTACTTAAAATGGGTCTTCATAAAGATTTGATAAATTCAACTGGACTTTCCTCATACTTTTTCTCCTTCAAATTGAGTTGAGCATGGAGGTTACAAAATGGAGCATGGGTTGTGTATCCTTAGCCAACTTCTCCATCCTTATCAATGGTTCTCCTTCCAAAACATTCATTGACTCTCGGGGTCTCAGGACGGGATTCCACTTGTCTCTATTGTTGTTTTCAATTGTGATGGAAAGTCTAATTTGCCTTCTACTGAAAGAAAAATAGGATGGAAATATAAAGGACATTAAAATTTCCAAAAAAAAATTCATTACTCATATTCTCTTTGTGGACAATGTACTTCTTCTGGGTTTAGTAATCATAGTTGAATGGCATGCATTCCACAAAATAATAAACCTCTTTTTCAATTCCACTAGAATGGATATCAATCTTAATAAATCCTCCTTTCATCAATCGATATTCAACCCAAACACACTTTTGGAGATTCATTATATCTTTCCATTTCAGATTTAGACCTCACTCGAAAATGGTATCATGTAGCTCAACTTATTTCTCAAACCAAACAACTATGATAAAGAGGACTAGAAGTGGATGATAAGAGAAGTGGAGCATAAAATTAATTTATGGTGTAACAATTGGATGTCACTTGGGGGAAAAATGATCCTATTCCTGTGGCCCCACAGTCCCATTTTGTAGGTGTTTTGACTCTTCCTTTAGCTGCAGAGTTTTTTTCTCTGGCTCTACAGGTCCTTCCTATAGCTTAATGGATTTTCCTGAAATATTGGTTCCCTTGATACGTAGCCTTCTTTGTTAGATATGTGGTTGTTTTCACTTGATTTTATTGGAGGTTATTTTCACTTATTATCTATTTTCTTTCTTATATTACTCCTTTTGACAACTGACTAATTCCTCAATAGTGATGGACATTGGAGAAGGAGGTTGAGGCTTCCCTTATCTGATCTTGTTACTCTTTATGGTCTTAAAGTATGTGAGGGCTTTCTTTTATTTCCTTCCTTGAGGTTTGGTTGGGGTACTTAAGCCTACTAGTGTAGAAACAATTTCCTCCTCTATGTTCCCCTCTATAGTGCTTTCTTTCTCCTCCATTGTCCTTTTCTTTGGTGGCCTGGATGATGTTCATGTGGCCTCTTGGATATTTTGTCCTATTTTTGTTACTCGAGATTGGCTAGCTCCTCTTTAGGAACTTCTGTCATTGTTTCTACCTCAGTTTGTGTCTTTGTATTTTCTTCTTCCTTCTCCACTTCTGATTTTCCTTTTGATTCTTCTTCTTCAATTTTAGCTTCCTCTTCTTTAGACTCCCCTTTTGTTGTTTCTCCTTCTAGTTCTAGTTGAGCTTAGGCTTGAATCTCTAAGAAGGCCTCTCTATCCATATCTATAAAATCAACCCAAGGAATAAGGTTTTGGATAAACTATAAGGCATCCATGACTATTAATTTTAATAGCCCATGGTGTGCTAGGTACTGGTCCTTTCCTCATTTTACCCTTAGGCTAATTTCCTTTATTTACTGAAGAAGGAAATGAGGGATGCTTATCCTTTCTTGCATAAGAAATTCCATTTATAATTTTAGTTTATAGAGAAACCTCAATTGGTATCCATACACAATACTAAGTCTCCCTTCACATGAGATATATTTTTAGGATACTTCATCCCAAGGATAATTCAAACTCTCCCTTCTTCATTTTTATCTACTATGGGTTCATATTCAAGAAATAATTTTTTATTTGTTTTAATGGCCTTAGTTCTTTCCTCTTTTCTCCATCCTTTGCCCATGGGAAGTGTGGAGACCCTACTGATAACTTCTTCATTTGAGTAAATGATGTGGCCTCTAACTATAGTGATGTAATCATGTCCCTTTGGTTGTTGGATTTTCAAGGCAAATTTTGGGTTAATTTCATATTCAATGCCCTTGTGTTTAAAAAAATAAAAAACCCGTGATGATTTGTAAAAATATTCTTGACATCAAGGTGCTAATGGAAAACTCTCTGTTTTTACACTTTGAAGAGGTGTTTTTTGCTTTCTTGTTCATATCTAAAGAAGATCAGGATTTAATATTTTTCTCAGTTCCTTATTTTATAGGATTTTAGGCACTACTGCACTGTATCTAAATCCTTGGTCTCTAAACTTCAATCAAATGGAGGAATTCTCCTTGTTTTGTTATGGGTTTGCATCCCATTTTTCTGTTCATATTTTGGGACAAGGCTATTCTGAAGGATATCGATGGTGACTTTGGGAAGTTACTTGAAGTGGCAGAACACAAGGGATGCCAATTTTTGTGCCTTGTATTTGTGTTGAAGTTGAGTTGGATAAAGGTCTCGTGGAGGCCATTCCTCTATAGCTGGATGAGAGGATCTTCCTCCAATAATTGTATTACTATCTTCCTCCAAGAATTGTATTACTATGTTGGAAACACTGAGAAGGGGTGAATCAGTATTTTTCTTGCAGTTAATTATAATTTTTCTTAGAATTTTCGCACAAGCATATGCTTCAGAATTAAACCCTTGATATCTTTTCATTGATATCTTTAACGTTCTGCTCCACATACACTAGTACCTTCTTATTTTTCTGAAGATGTAAACCCTTCTCTATCCATGACAACTGACAGTGATGGAGATACAAATACATTGAATTTAATGGGATCATAAGTTTGTGCTTTAGCAATATTCAAACTTTCAATTTCAATATTGTATTCTTCAGATAAAGGTTGTTGGAAATTATCAGAGCTTTTCTCAGAATTGTAGCACAAGCATAAGCTTCAGAAATCTACAAGGACACTATTTAGGCCACCACTATACAACAAATATTTCCTACAAGAGGGTTGTAGACATACCCTTCAGATCCATTGTCAAATGTCAAACTTGCACAAGGTATACGAGATCTTACTTCTGCAACATGATTTACCTCAGTTTGTAGACAAGATTCTCAAGGACAGGCTTCAATCACAATGCATATTCACCAATAGTTTCTCTGTCAGAAAAATTAGTTGCTCTATTGTAATACTCATTTATCTGCTATGTTATCAGTAAGACGAATAATTTGATCCATAATACATATTTTTCATACCCATCAAAAATTTCTACTTCTAGTATACGAGGATAGCATAATGGGTATTAAAATATTTAAAGATGGGTTAACCAGATAATTAGACAATGAATAATTATGGAAGATCCACTTATATCTGTATTTTTCCTGTTTATGGGACCTACCCAATATATGTATCTTGATCTGGAAAAAGTAAAGATAGGAACAGTAATGAAGAAAAACATGTTTGTCCCTGCATTTCATCAGTATATTTTTCAATTTAATAGATCAAATTTATTCTAATCCAATTTAATAAAGTACTGAAACATTGCGTTGTTCCATTCAATGCCATTATGAAAAACTGGACAAATAAGGTAAAATACTTGGCATTTGCAGGATTGTGATAGAATTGAAAATAATTTTACTAAAATTATCCTCATTGATGATTTTCCTTTGCTTTCTCGTGTAGCAATTTCTCTTGTAAAGAACACTGAGAAAACTTGTTCCAATTTAGAGGTACTGAGGCAAATTTATGGTAACTTGTCAATCCACAAAGTATGTTGACATAATTATTTCCATTCCTTATGCTTCTTCTATGATGTTTTCAGATGTCTCCAGCATATTCTCCATCATGTGATTGACTTGATGGCTAGGAATCTTTTATTCTTTCCATATTTTTCTTTGCTAGGAAAGTTTGTACATTTTTTTCAATATATTCTTGATCATGTGATTGACTTGATGGCTAGGAATATTTTTTTTTTCCTTATTTTTCATTTCTGGAAAATTTGAGCATTAAAGGCAAGAAGATTGATCTCTCTTATTTTTCTTATTCAAGGATACCTTCCTAAGCTAAATCTTCCCTTCTAAATTAGACTCTTCAACTATCTGACTACATGATTTTATTTGTGGTGTGGATGTGGCCTTTAAGGGGTGCTTTAGAATAATATTTTACTAAATTAGTGGACACTCTCCACTGGAAATTAATCTCAATGCTCAGGAGTCATGTTCCCCTCTAGGATCCAATCTATTTTTCACATTTTCAAATTTTTTTTTTCAAAATCAAAGTGTCTGACAATTTTGGGATCACTGTGTGTGTAATATAGAAAAAATTTTCTTAAAAATAAATGTGGCATAAATTTGTCTTGACCTTGGCATGGAGGAACATCAAGATGCAGGAAATCCAGTTCTAGAAGTTTAATGCAATGGTGTGACCTTCAAAATACCCAAGGATAGTAGATACCATAGATGATACCCCATTACGTTACTCACCATCAGTTGTGAAACCTCTCCATCATGAAGGTAACCAAATAAAGTCAAGCATTTTATTCTATGAAAGAGCCTCTTCAATTAGGATTAATGTTCAGAAATATAATATTCATTTCTTTAATGTCAACCTAGGTAAGACAAGGAATTGTCAAACTTTTAGTATATGATAAGGAACCTCTTCCATGTAAGTATTCTGGCATCCCCTTATTCTTGGGTCAGGAAATAGAATCCAAAGACAGAAAGTGTTATCTTCTGGTATGGCTTTAGGAAAAATTTCATCTGTAATACAGTCTATAAGGTGATCACAAAGGTGGTGGAAAATTCACTGAAAACTATTCTCGTAGTATCATCTAGAATCCCAAAGACCTTTTAAAGGAAAGCATACTTTGGATGGCATCACAATGATTCATAAATTTATGCACACATTGGTTTACAGGAAAAAGGAAGGCATGTTAATAAAACTAGATATGGCCAAATCTTAGGATAGGCTTAACTAAAACTTCTTAAATAGAGTTGTCCAAAAGTTTGGATTCTCAATGGATTGGAGGCATTAGGTGAAAGCGAGTTCCCCCTCGTCTAAATTTTTAATTTTCATCGATGGCTCTCCAACGAACTTCTTTGAATCTCACACAGGCCTTCTTCATGGAGACCCTTTATCTCTATCACTTTACTATAATGGAAAAATATTTGGGCAATAGCCTTGGATATGCTAAAAATGTGGGGCAATATCAAGGGCTAACAATGTCCTAACATTCTCTTCCCATCTCCCACCTGCAACTCATAGATGATACCCCATTATGTTACTCACCATTAGTTGGGAAACCTCTCCATCATGAAGGCAACCAAATAAATTCAAGTGTTTTATTCTATGAAAGAGCCTTTTCAGAGAGGATTAATGTTCAAAAATCTAAGATTCATTTCTTTAACGCCAACTTAGGTAAGGCAATGAATTGTCAAACTTTTGGTATATGATAAAGAACCTTTTCCATGTAAGTATTTTGGAATCCCCTTATTCTTGGGTTAGGAAAGAGCATTGTACAAAAACATAAAGAGGTAATCACAATGGAAAGGGTAATGGATCTATGTGGGAAGAAAACTAACTTTTAAAATAAGTCCTCCAAGCTCTAACAAATAATCCCTTCTCAATCCTGAAAGTTCATGTGGGTATCCTAGTCTCAGTCAATTAATTCTCTTTGGCAAGGCACATAAGTGGTCGAGAAAATTCCTTTTATTTATTAGAGAACTGTTTTCTTACCCATGTTTTAGGGTGGAGCTGGATTTAGATTGGCTAGTGGGGCCAACTTTGCTCTTGGAGGTTTGGAGAATTTTTCTGAGCACTCTAAAATGTGGAGCATTCTGAGAGAAATTATGGAGACTAAGTACAATATCACAACTCCAAACCTAATAAAAAGGCTATGCAATTTGGTATCTGAAAAAATTAAAATGTAGAGGTGGTCAAATGGAACTTATTTTGGAATATTAGAGATGGATCAAAGAATTTTTTTCTGAATGAAGCCTAGATAAGGAGTGCACTCCTTTCAGAGGTGGTTGGTTGGGCAGCTCTTCAAGAAGCATTCCAACAAGGTTTGGAAAGAAAACTTTGCAACAACAAGATATATCTAGGAGAAGGGGTACTACAACAAAGAATTTGGTAGGAAATCAAGGAAGTTGGCACTGAGATACATCCAAATTCATTAAATGAACTTGCAGGCCTACTAGATAGAGTTAGTATCACCCATGGAGGAGGAATTGATTCCTTGAAATGGAACAAATATGTTTAAGACACACACTCAGAAAAGAAGGATAAGAATCCATAATAAGATGAGGGAAAAAGGAAAGATAGTAAGGTTTTCTAACAAGATCTAAATCAAAGAAGGTTGAATGAAGACTAAATATTTTATTTACATGGTGGCTAGGGATAACATTTTCACTGGGGATCAGTGATGAAAAGATGTAGTCAAAGCCACTCTAGGTGTTTGTTTTTTAAAGAGGAGGAATGGGCTAACCATGTCCTTTTGAATTGTACCAATGCTTGGAGGTCTATGATGGAATTCTCCAGTGTTTAGATTTCTAGTTTGTAGCTAGGCATTTTCATAGGGGATCAATGATGAAAAGAGGGGCATTCAAGGCCACTCTAGGTGTGTGTTGTGTAAAGAGGAGGAATGACACAACCATGTGCTTTTGAATTGCCACAACACTTAGAGGTCTATGGTGGAATTATTTGGCTTTTAGATTTAGGATAGTCCTAGCAAGAATATTTTTTTTGAACCAGTGGCATGTATGTATCATTCCTTGAAAATGGAAGCATTGTCTTGCTTATGGAGGATATCACATTCAATGGTTTCTCGGAGAATCTCATATAATATAATTTTAGGGAGTATAAAACTCCCAACTCACGGGATTATTCAAAATACTATTTTCTTTGATAGCCACTATAGCAGTGTTATTCATTCAAAGAGAACCCTTTTTCCTTAGAAGTAGCCATTCTTGTTAGGTGGTGTGTGTAGAGAGTCCTTTATAAAAGGATAAATGGAAGTGTTACAACATATATTGCATGAGGTTTTATCTTGTTATTGCCATCATCTTGAGATCCTAAATATTGGGGATAAGAAACATGAATGGAATCCCCATCAAAATCTACACTAGGTGGCCACCATATTAGAGGGTTAATAATCATTGTAAAGCCCAGATGTACGTATGATTATAATCCATGCAAAGAATTTTTGTGGACACTTGGAGAGTGAAGAGTGAGTTTGCCGATTATAAATGCCAAAAATGTTTCTGTTTCTACACATTCAGATTATTGCAGCTTTAGCTATAATATGATTGTTTATTATTTGCTACTCTTGTGCATATTACTGTGTGTGTAATATAGACAGAATTTTCTTTAAAATAAATGTGGCATAAATTTGTCTTGACATTGGCATGCAGGAACATCAAGATGCAGACATCCAGTCCTAGAAGTCGAATGCAATGGTGTGACCTTCAAAATACCCAAGGATAGTAGAATCTCAAAAAATTTGAAAGCTGCTGAGGTGTGATATTTTCCATTATTGCAGTTAGTATGAGGTCTGAAAATTCACTGAATTTGTAGATAAGTGAATGTAGCATTGTTCTCAATTTTCGACCTTGAAATTTGCAGGATTCTTGCAATTTTGTGAGTCCAAAGTTCTGTTTCGGTGGTAATAACAAGTATTTCCAGAAATAGAAGTAGATTAAAGTTACAAATAATCCAAAGATGAAGGTCAGTTACATGTTCCAGTGATGGAGACATCGTTTATGTATCTTTGTTTTTTGACCAAGTATTGAAGCATATATTAACACGTAAGTACGATGGACAAATTTGATCGAATCCTTCTCAAGAATGGAAGAGACCTTCACATGCATCTAGTCTCTTCCCATCATTAGCAAATAAGTATGTGACTTTTGACAAAAAAAGCTGGGGTGAAACTTTGAAATTATCGAAGACTGCCAAGGTAACATACACTTCCGAGTAAATATGTTCAGTAATGAATATGCATACAAAAATTTCGGTTATAATACTTAGTTATCTGCTATGTTGTGGATTCATTTGGAGAAGATATTGATCAGCTAATTAGAAACAAGTATTCATGTGATATCATCCCAAACTACTAGGAGATATTTTTGAAGTATCTGAATTAGCATTCAGTGCAAACATACAATTTTTATTTAGACATGACTTCTTTAAGGCTATTAAAACTAGGTTCTTTGAATGAGCTATGATGCTTGCATATGACTCCTATAGTTTGATCAGGCTACCCATTAATTAGCCACATGGTCGCCTTAGAGGAAGCCAAGTTGGGCCATATGAGTTGTCCCTAAATCTGACAGTCAGTTAAGTGTCTTTTTTATTAGAATAATTCAGTTAGTTGTCTTTTTTATTAGAAGAACTCAATTAGTTAACTGTGTTTCCAAGGTGACACTTGTTTGGATTATGTAGAAGTATAACATGAACGATAGTCCTGGTTGTCTTGTTTATTAGAATAATTTAGTGATATTTAGCAATAGGATGCATTTAACAACAGTCTTCTCATTGTGTCTTTTCTTATTGAGTAAATGTTGAAGCATATATTGACAGACAGAAGTATGATGGGAAAATTTGACTTAATTGTTCTAAACAATAGCAGGAGTTTGCAGGTCTTCCTAGTTCCATTCCATTAATGGCTGGTTATGTGGCTTTTGACAAAGAAAGAAGGGGTGAAACTTCAAAGAAAACAAAGATTGGCAAGGTGATTACAGTTAAATTAATTCAATTGTATGTTATGGCATCGATTCATTTGGAAAAGATATCAGTTAGCTAATTACAAACTCCAAATAGTTATATAGTCATCACATAGTACATATTATGTGGGTTGTAACGAACAAATTTTGTATACTTGGAGGATCACAAGGACTAATGAGGGTGTTTATAAACATAATCAAGTGGTATTTTGAGTGATGTCTAAAACCCTTGCTACTTTTTTTTAGGGGTGATGGCATCTGGATGTTTTTATCAGTTCATTAATCACACTTTTTTTTAACTCCATCTTTTCTATATTCAGAATTTTGTCTATTTCCATCATGAAATCCGCTATTAAGAGTGTTTCAGTCTATCCTACAGTAATGCTATGCTCTGTTTAGGTGTGAAATAGATTGTCTCCACCCTTCCATCATAGACATCATGCTGTAGTCTCTTTTTGTTTTCCTTCAAAACTTAATTTCTTGAAAATCTCTCTTCTTGCGATCAAATGTCTTATTCTCATATTTTTCTTCTACTTGAACTTGAGTCTCTAGACAAGCCTCGAAAATATTTGATCACAAGCTCTCAGGGTCAAGGTCAGAGATAGCTCTGATACCATGTAGAAATTTGAGGGTGCACATGGAATATGCAAGATTCATAATTTTTTTTTTTATATATTAATTTGACCTTTATTAAAACTTATTAAACATTAACATAAACCATAAAACATTAGAGTGTCGATACTTCAACATCAGTGTGGTTTGAATTAGAATTCTATTCAATTGGCTAAGTACCATTTTTTTTTGGCATAAATTGCTAAGAATTGCCATCTGATGACAGTTTTCTCATACAGTTTCTCATTATGGTAACTGGGTGAGTACTACTCTTCTGCTGCTACTATAATTTTGGCAAAAGTGTTTGCTTGGGATGATTGATCAGAATGGCTGACTTCTAGATGACTACTTGTTTCACCTGTTTCTTTTAGTTTCACAGGACATCTTATGCCCCTACCTATCTCTTATGTCTAGAATGAAGTCTCAAAAACCACATTACAGTGTTCTGAATATGCGAGGGCTAATTCTAAGGTTGTTCTTGTAGTATTATTTCATTTGTGCCGCCCATATATTTTTTTTTGTTTTCTCAAATAATACTAGGTGATCCTAATATTAATCAGATCTCTCTGAAGGACATGGACTAGAGGGTTTCTAGGGTGTTGGCTATTTACTCAAATTTCTAGTGGCTAATATTTTTTACTGAAACTATCATACCAAGTCTTCATGAAATAGTGAATCATTTTACAACAACTCTGAACAATTCTCTTGCTCATTTAGTAAGTCTTTTGATACTATAACGTAATTACTGGTAAGTGGCTTATTTTTCCTTTTCCTACGGAATGCATTCCACCTTTTCCGGGGTAATTATTTATATTTCTTACTATTATTGTTGTCAAACTATTCAGAAAATTGTCAAAACTGATCACGACCTTTTTCGAAATGGAAAAAATTTTCTATGGGATGTTCATGAGTTGTCAAGATGGTAAAGCAAAGCACTTTCAGTGCTCATATCTGGGTTGAAAATTCTTACTACTTAGTAATATGGCCAATCAATTTGATTCTAAGATAAGAGGTTCTATAGATTAGGTTCCAAGTGGGCTCATCCTCAAGAGACATGTCTCTTCATAGGGACAAAAAACTATAAATATAAATCTATGCTCCTAATTTAAGCTCAGAAATTTCAGTGAAGAATATTTCAGGAGCTGAGAAAGGAGGATAAACACAGCAAGAAGGTTGAGGAAGACTTGAAGATTTTTTTTTTGGGCATATTTTCAAAAGGATACATTATAGTTCGTTTTTGCTGGACAATTCACTTTATAAATTACTGATAGGCCTGTAGACAACAACCTGAAGTGTAAACTTGTTCCCTTGGATTACAGAGTGGTGTTGGGTCATCTCTTCAGCTATCCTGCATCACCCTTGAACTTGTTTGGAGGAAAATTTTTGTAGCTATATTGCAAGCCTATGGAGGTAAAATTTTGAACCTGTGGGAGTATTCTTTGTAGGCTTGAGGATACCTACTTGTTAATCTAAAATAACAATCTCAAAATTGTTGATAGGGCTCGGTCATTTAACTAGAAAGTTTAGTTTTGAGGGCTCAGATAGCTGTCTGTGGGAAGACAAACCTTACCTCAGACTTCAAGGTTCGGTCAGTCACCTTTTGGAGGCACACTTCTCGACCTGTAGTAACACTTCCTTCCATATTTGTGGCAGAATATTCTCGTACCTATGAATTAAGTCTCAAAAAAAGTTAAATTAAACCTCAAATCTTTGGAAATGTGGTTAGAGAAGCTCATACTATAGCTGGTGAACACTGTTGTGGAGGAGGCCTAGTTCAGGTTCAGATATGTTCAGTCTTGTGGACAAGTATCTCCTTGTGGCCTATGAATTGTGTTATAATATTTGTTGTAAGGGTAGAACTAGTTGAATACTATGTTGAAGGCCATATTTTGACAAACATTTTTTTGTTTCTGTTTTAGGAGGCACAGAGATCAGATGAACCTCGAAGATCATCACTACCAGCAAATTCAAGTCGATATTCCGTCGAAATAGAATGTTCGGGAAATATCTGTTTTTTAAATAAATTTTTGCTGCCGTCGGTATTCAGACGACTGGTTTTTTAAGAAACTATTCTGTGGCGTCGTCCGACGGCTATTACTTCTAAAAAATAATTTGAAATGACGCTCTTGCAATGCTTGATTTATTTTAAAAATGTTTTAAGCGTCGCTCTAGCAACATTTGATTTTTTTTTTAAATGTTTTGAAACGTCGCTCTAGCGACACTTGATTTTTTTTAAATATTTTGAAACATCACTCTAGCGACACTTGATTTCCTTTAAAATTGTTTTGAAACATCTCTCTAGCGACACTTAATTCCCTTTAAAATTATTTTTTTACATCGGTCTTGCGACATTTACTATTTTATTATTAAAAAAATTTCCATTGGTATTCTGACATTCTAGCGACGTTTATGGTATCATCGGAATAGCGATGTTTATGGTATCGTTAGAATAGAGACGATTATGGTATCGTCAGAATATCAACATTTTTCTATCGTCGGAATAACGACGGTTATGGTATCGTCAGAATAGCGACATATTTCTACTTTCGGAATAGCGACAATCTGGTTAACGTCGGAATAGCGATGACCATCTGGAAACGTTAGAAATTGTGTCACTCTACCGAAATTTAGCTAAAGTGTCAGAATTGCAACTCTAAGGAAAACCACATTTTGCCTTGCCTCAAAGTGTCGCTCTTGGGACACCTATGTGTCGCAAGAGCGACATTTTGGCCGTCGGAAATTGGGCCAAATGTGCTAGTGCCATTCTTTGTGTCCCCTATCCTCACACAAAGCTTCAAATCTATACATAATTATAGATTAATTCCAATCCATGATTTCCTCCACAAGTATCTCAACCAAACTCTAAAATAGATTTATCCCTTTTTTGACTGAACTAAGTTCCAATTAAGGAATTTCTAATCCCTGAAATATCTATCCAACTCAATTCCACTCATATTCTCAATTAATTAAGAGAATATTTACAATAATCCTCACACTCAGATTTTTCTCTCAATTTATTTAAAATGTGCATAATTTTATAAAATAATTAAAAAAACATCACCCCCTAAATCACACAAATAAATAATGAAAATTAGGTAGGATGCTCCTGCATCAGTCCCTGACTTGGTTTAATTTTTATTATTGAAAGAAGAGGTATTTTCCTCTTGGATTGATGGGTAAATATGCTTGTTATTATGTGGCTTATATGGTTGTTCCATGCTTGTAATTTCTATTTTTTATATGTTGGTTATGAATATGTTCTATGTCAGTGATGTTGTATGGCCCTCATCATGTTTTGATTTTTAAATGAATGAGAAATATATCTATGAATAAGTAGATTATAATGCAATTAATGTGACAAGGAAACACTGCTTTTTAGCGATTTTGAGATAAGTATGAAACCCATATGCTCATATATGTTTTTTAAACCTATATATTATATATTTGTGACATGCTTGACAAAAAACCTCTCATGGTTAGTAGGGTTCCATTCAAATCCTTGTTCCAATGCTTGAATTTGCATCGTTATTCTGTTGGTATCTTTTAATTATGAGAGTATGATGGAGTTCTCAAAAGTGACCTGAGCCATGGCCCTGAAAAAGTGGCATAGAAATTGGGGTTGTGGGTTAAGAACTACTGGGATACCTATTAAGAGAGTTCAACGATTTTTGGGCATGTTTTCCATTTTTGGGATCGCTACAGGAAGAATATCATCAATCATATTAGCCTCCACAATATCCCATGGATGAAAGGAGATCGATGGAGGTAACATCAAACCAAGCTTTTAGTTTGGTAGCTAGCCCTACCAAAATAGAGAGGGCTCTCTCTATGAAAATCACAGCCAAGGATTTGACTGGTCGAGAATGGATTTAGGCTAGATAGCTTAGCTCTAGGGTTTGAAATATTTTAGGGTTTTTTTTTTTTTTTTTGTTCTGAATTAGGAGTGAAAATCAGGAAACTAGGTCAAAACATCAAAGGTTTCCATTGCAAGAAATATATAGGAGCACAGTAGGTATGATTTTGTGATAGCTTAGGGATTGGTATCTGTAGTGTAGGGTCGAATGAGCAAGAAGGTCATAATGAGCATGTATACCATGAATTATTAATCAAGAAGATAAAATGCACAAAATGATATTCCTAACAAAACATAGTTTATTTAAAATAATTTTGCTAAACATCTTAGGAAAATCACTAAAGATAGAACATACGGTAAGGAGACTAGTTTATCATTCATATAAATCTATAACATAGAGAAAACATTATCACAAACTCACAACACAATAATTCTTGTATAATAGTTGCAATTGTCCTTTGATTTCCTGTAAAAAGAGATGAAGTACAAGATGCAAGGCTTTCACCCTCTCATGTCCAACCATCAAAATGACTGAAAACCACATACATATAGACTAAAAATAACTTCGACTCTCTCAGGGGTCGAATACCTCAGTTTAGGAACAATTCACATGAATTTCTCAACAAAAATCTAATGACTAGGAGGTTAAACAAACTCTCCTCAAATAGACTTTGACTGACATGCTCGTCATCAATGAGGTCCAAAATTAACCAAAATCACTATAACAAGTCCATTAACCTTATATTACATTACACCAACTTGAAAGTATATGAATTACATCATAAAACTAATATTTAAATGAAGAAAAAGTCAAAATTTGCACTAACAGTAAAAAGCGCAGTGCCTCTCTGCATAACCACATCACCTCCAGAAAAAAGTGCAGTGCCAAACTTGTAAGGGAATTTTGAAGGCATTCCACTGCTTCAAATCCAGCTCTAAAGGATCAAATGGAAATATGAGGATGTCTAGTTGTCATTGGACACCTCAAGGAAGAAAAATGGACACTCCATGATAGAGAAAATTTCATTCTCCCACAACTACTCTCAAGAGCACAATGCTTAGTCCAGAAAGGTGGCAGAAAGTGTCTTTTTGACCTATTTTAAGGAATTTTATCCCAACCGGTTTGCTGACAAGGCACACAAAGTGGATAGCTGACATGTATAAGTGATTATATATCCATAAATGCAAATTGTTTGGTAATTTGAGGTCTGATAAAAATGCGCAGTGCCAACTCACTGTGCTTTTCGCTCAAACTGATACTTCCAATTTGGCCAAAAGTCACAAAAATGAAAAATTTTACAAAATTAGTTGAAAACTTACCCAAAATTTCTCCATGAATCTAGGTTATGGTTTTTTAAGCTATGAGGGAGGCTTCAACAAGAAAATCAGGCTTATCCTTCTCTTTTTTCCTCATTAGGGTTTGCTTGAGCTTCATCTTCAACTGCTTGATCCTGATTTGGGAGACCTAGTTCCTTGTATAATAAAACATAGCCATGTGTATTTGTAGTTTACTGTTCCTATTTACCCTCTTACGAAGCATTTCCAACTAGAAATTCACCCTATCCAACCAACCTACTTTGTATTTCTCAATTTCTCCCAAAATGATATAATCAACAATCATTTGAAATTTTGGTGGAGATGTTTCTTTTTGTTGCTCAAATGCTCTCTTGAGACCTCTTGTTTTTTGCATCCTTGTTATTAACTGCTCTTCTTGATCCTTTGAATCATAAACCTCAACAACTTCCTTACCTTTGGCATCATCCTTGCTCAAATATTCTTTAGGCTTGTTTAAGAGCAACTAATTTACCTTTAGCTGCATGTTCTCTTATTGCAAGAATGAAACCAAGAAATTTGTCTTTGAAAAATTATCCTTGAGCTCTATAATCTCAACCTCCTTCTCCATGATGTTCTGCTCCACTTTTTTTTTTCTCTCCGTGCATTTCCAAATCTGCGATATTAGTGTCAAGATGGAATTGTTCTTCATCCTATTTTCAGCCTTGCGAAGTTAGGGAGAGTGATAACAAAAGCATAACATAACTTTGGAGGAATTGTTTTGGTACTTTTAGGAGTCCAAAGCCACTTTGAAAGAACTGACAACTATCCCTATATTTCTAGTTTCCATGACATCTTTAATTTTTCAAAATGACCCACAGGAAGGCCTCCAAAAATCCTTTCTCCCAAGGTTACTCCAAAAGCGTAACAGAGGCTCCAAAAGGGTGGCAGAAACATGAAAAATGAGTAGTTTTTGAGCTTTTTATTCAAAATTACAGCTTGTCATGCCATAGGGGTTCCTGATTGGTGATTTACTCATCAAAATATATCCATCCATGTAATTAAATCATCATTTGGATGCCCCAAAATAAGAGTAACAAAAGTTTGTTACCTTTCTGCAATGAGGAAATTCCAGAATTTTAGAAAAATCACAAAAAATACAAAAATTCTCAAAATTGGTTCTATGGCACCTGTGAGTGATGTTCTAAATATCCAAGGAAGCTTCAGCCAAAAAGTCCAATCTATCATTCTCTTTAAGCTTCATTTGTGCTTCTTTAGCCTTTTTTCAATTGTTTTAGCCTTATTTGAGAAATTGTGTTCCTAGTGCGATAATGATTTTCCATGTGTCTTTACTGCTCATTGTCCCTCTTAGCCCTCTTCAAGAGCTTCACCAAATGCTCATTTACCCTTGATAAACAAATCTCTTTTTCTTCATTAATATCCGTGGAAATAAGCTCATCAAAGGTCAACACTTCAGGTGGATGAGTTGAGTGTTTTTCTAGCTCCAACGCCCTTTTGAGGCCTCTTGTTTTTGGCCTTCTTGATTGAGTTTCAGCCTCCATATCTTGCAAATTTTCCATATAAATAAACTCCTTGCCTTTACCTTTGACTGCCTCTAGGTCATGCTTGCACTTTATTTGTAGGAGTGCTTCACTTTCAATTAAAAATTTTCTTGTTGCAAAAGGGTAATTTGAGAATTAGCAATGGAAAACATCTTCTTCAATTTTTCTATTTCCTCGTCTTTCTCTTTGATGATATCTTCAGTTGATCTGACCTCAACTTGCTCTGCTATCTCAACCTCCAATGGCATTGATTCACTATGCCAATGAAAAAGAGACTACTTGTCTATCTCACTATGTTCCACAATGGTGTCAAGTGTAACAACATTCTTGGCAGACTTGGGCGGAAATACTTGTCTCTTCCCCTTCTCATAGGTGTGAGTAAACTAAAAAACCCTAGGAGCATATGAAGGCTGAGTGGGCATTCTAGAAGATCCAACCTCCATTGGTTGTGTTGATGATGTACTAGGAAATATAGAAGGGATAATGGTAGGCGTTGCTAACAATCTCTCCAAGAAATTTTCCCCAAGTCATCTTCATAGAGGACAGGTGATGCAACACAATGAACTTGATCATACCATGATGAAAAAGACTAGTGTGATGATATTTTCTTCTACTCTAAACCTTCTCAATCATCTTAATCAAAATTCTGTACAAATAATATGGCAAATCAAGTGTTTTGACAGAGGTGAAATTCATCAATAGCCTCATATGATACCTATACAACCTTGAAAATTTTCCTTCACATGTGAAGTAATTCATTATGAACATCATCAAATGAGCATACTTGTTAGAGGTAAGAGGCTTTTGTTTGCTCTAGACATTGTTGAAAGGGCCAAGCCTACATCAGGTGAACAAGAAACATCATCATATCATGAGGCACCATTGAAGGATGAAGAAAAATTCCATCTTGACACTCATATGCAGATTTGAAAATAGGATGGGAGAAAGGTAACCACAGACCAAGCTTTAGGTCAGGTATCTAGACCTACCAGGACTAGATAAGGCTCTCTCATTGTCACTTTTGCAGTAAAGTAATCACTGAGTATCTAATTATATTAGGCTATGTATATAAGATCAGTAAATATAATTTGTTTGATATTTTTAGTGCTGGATAGAAAAGTCAGTGAGTAGAATGTGTATAAGGTTTTTAGGTCTGAACTCCAAGGTGAATTTGTAGAGAATATGTGAGGCTAGATAGGTATTTTGAAATACTTTTAATAGGTCATTAATTATAGGATGAAGTAGAAGAGAGTTTGAATGATCATTGAGGTGAAGTCATTTAGTTTAGAAGCAAAAAAACATATCACTCTAAACCTTGTCTAAAACAGAGCATTAATAAACATGATTTATTCTCATAAAATTACAAGATAAACATATATGAAAGAGGAATAAATGGTATTAAGCATGAAATGATAAACATACATAAGACTAATAGATGCTCCAATGCATACCACAAGTATCTCAACACAATTCCTACAAGTTTGTCTCTAATTTCATTCAAAATTATTGATTACAAATGCTCCACTGCAATATGAGACTATCCAACCCAAAAGAAGACTAAAGAGAGTATAATTATATAAAATATGGACTATTCACTTCATGATGTCGAAATCCCATCCAAAATGGATTATAAATACACAAGATGAGTCATTTCCTAGATTATAGGGAGGTTAGAAATCATTCCCTGAATTTTAGCTAAGAGCTAGGAGTGTTTGTCCCTTACATTAATTACATATTACCTCATGATAGGAGGAAAAAACCAAATAAATAACTCTAATTCCAACTCATACGACAAAAAAACCTCGAATTTGTGACCATTTTTTAGCTTGACAAGTGTCCTGAGGAATCCAGTGTTGATTTGTGACATTTATGAAAAAAGGGTAACAAAAAATTACAGAAGCATAACATAACTTTGGAGGCACTTTTGAGGAACTTTAAGAGTCCAAATCAACTTCTAAAAAAAATTTCAACTAGCCCTATGTGTCTAGTTTCCATAAAATCTTGAATTTTTCAAAATAACCCAAGGTAAGGCCTCCAAAATATCATTCTCCCAAGATTACTCCAAAAGCATAATAGAGGCTCCAAAAAGGTGGCAGAAACATGAAAAATGAGTGGTTTTTGAGATTTTTCTCCAAAATTAAAGCTTTTCATGCCAAGGGCCCAAGGGGGTTGCTCATATGTGATGCACTCATCAAAATACATCCATCCATATAAATAAATCATCATTTGGATGCCTCTAAAGTAAGCGTAACAAAAGTTTATTACCTTTATGCAAGGTGGAATTTCCAAAATCATGTAAAAATCACAAAAACTACCAAAATTGTTCAAAAAATCTCAAAATTGGTTATGTAGCACCTGTGACTGAAGGGTTAAACAACCAAAGAAGCTTCAACCAACAAGTCCAAGCTATCCTTCTCTTTAAGCTTCATTTGTGCTTCTCAAAGAACCTCAAACATACAGTCCTCTCAAAACATCTTTTGGCCAAGAGTGAAGTTTTGATTTCATGCATTGTGAAGGGTTCTAACCTAATTTGGCACCCTCCCTTGAAGTTCTTCTTATCACTCTCCATGTTTTTTTCACTAAAAGGATGAAAACCCTAGTATGTTGATGGGATGGGTATATGTAGAGAAATATGGAAAAACAGAGTGTAGAAATAGTGTAGGTATAGAGGGTGAGATGGAGGGTTATAGAGCTAGGGAAAATTCTACGAAAAATTCAGTAGATAGGGTTGTGTGTTAGCTACATGTTGTGGGTGGAATGAAGTGAAATGGATGTGAGGAAGGTGGTGAAATGATGAAAACGTGGGAAATTTCCAATTTTAACTGTGAGAATTTTCTAGAATTTAGGGTTTTATGAAAATGACATGTTAGGGATGATATGAAATGAAAGTATGAGGTATGTGAGAGGTGTAGATTAGTTTTATGTACTATGGTTAGGGTTTATTTAGCTAGAGTAGGTTAGGGTTTGTCTTTCATTGACATGGAGAAGTGATGATATGGTGTAATGTGGAGTGAGCATGAAAATGAATTAAAAACTCAGTAACTTGACCAAAGGAAGGTATGATAAGGATAAATTACTATTTGTGAGGGGCCCAAAGAGTAATGGTGACATGCCTTGAGCTTGTTTGAAGAGATTTTAAACCAAAATCCTAATTCTGGACCCTTTCTGGAGGTGAAAACCAAGTTGTAGAAGCATAACAACACTTCCTAGAAGCATAACAACTAATTCCAGAAACGTAACAAAGGAATTGCCAAAAATCTGCAAAATTAGGGCTTAAATATAGATCAATATCTCTCTAAACATAACGTTTTTTTCAAAACTGAGAGAGGTTTTTTAATGTTTTTAGTGCTAGATAGAAAAGTGAGTGAGTAGACTGTGTGCAAGGTTTTTTAGGTCTGAATCCCAAGGTCAATTTGCGGGGAATATGTGAGGCTAGATAGGTAGTTTGAAATCATTTTTAATAGGTCATTTTGTATAGGATGAAGTAGAAGAGAATTTGAATGAGCACGAAGGTGAGTTCATTCAGTTTAGAAGCAAATAAAAATAACAATATAAACCTTGTCTAAAACAGAGCATGAATAAACATGATTTATGCTCATAAAATTACAAGATAAACATATATGAAGGAATAATACATGGTACTAAGCATGAAATGATAAACATCGATAAGAAGAACATATGCTCCAATGCATACCACAAGTGTCTCAACACAATTTATACAAATATGTCTCTGATTTCATTCCATATTCTTGATTACAAAAGCTCCACTGCAATATGAGACTATCCAACCCCACGAAAGACTAAAGAGAGTCCACTTATAGAAAATATTTACTATGACACCTCATCAGGTTGAAATCGCATCCAAAATGATTCATAAATACACAATATGAGTCATTTCCTAGATTCTAGAGAGGTTATAAACCATTCCCTAAATTTTAGCTATGAACTAGTAGTAATTGTCCCTTACATTAATTACATATTCCCTCATGATAGGAGGCAAAAAACAACTCAATAACTCTAATTCCAACTCATAGGAAAAAAAAACCTCGACATTGTGACAATTTCTGAGCTTGACAAGTGTCCCAAGGAATCCAATGTTGATTTGTGACATTTCAGACAGAAGGGTAACGAAAATTTGTAGAAGCATAGTTAAACTTTGGAGGCACTTTTGAGGTACATTTAGGATTAAAAATCCACTTCTTAAAGCACAGTCAACTATCCCTGTGTGTCTAGTTTCCAAAACATCTTGAATTTTTCAAAATGACCCATGGGAAGTCCTCCAAAAATTCATTCTCCCAAGTTTACTCCAAAAGGGTTCTCAATCTGTGATGTACTCATCAAAATTCATCCATCCATGTAAATAAATCATCATTTGGATGCACCCAAAATAAGAGTAACAAAAGTTTGTCACCCTTTTGCAATGAGGAATTTCCAGAATTTTGCAAAAATCACAAAACATTCCAAAATTGTTCAAAACTTCTCAAATTGGTTCTATGGTACCTGTGAATTATGGGATAAATATAGAAGGAAGCTTCAGCCAACATGTCCAATCTATCCTTCTATTTAAGCTTCATTTGTGCTTCTTTTACCCTTCTTTTCAATTGTTTTAACCTTATTTAAGAAATTTTGTTCCTAGTGTGATAACGGTTTGCCATGTGTCTTTGCAGCGTATTTTTCCTCTTGTCCCTCTTCAAGAGATTCTCCAAATGCTCATTGACCCTTGACAAACAAATCTCTATGTCTTCATTAATATCCTTGGAAATAAGCTCATCAAAGTTTCATTAAGGAAATTTTGAGGTCTAAAATGAGCCTCCTAAGGAATTTATAAAATAATAGTGGAAATAGTTAAATAATATTAGATTACAACATCAAATATTAGAGGGAAAAAAGAATAAAATAATAATAAAATAATCAAACTATTTTTTCAACTCGTATTTTCAACTTATCTCCCTAAGTCTTATATCCCTAAGTTTTAACTCAAATTTCGAGCATAAACTCTCATTGGATGCAAAATTTAATTTCTCATCCAAGGAGTACCCATGTTGCATACTTTCGATTGACCCTACTACACGTAAAAATAGAAATACATGAAAATCATGATTTCAATCACGTTTTTTCATGTATTTCTCCTTTTTCGTGTAGGAGGGTCTATAGAAAGTATGCAACATGGGTACTCCTTGAATGAGAAATTAAATTTTGCATCCAACGAGTACTCCTGCTCGAAATTTGAGTAAAAAATTAGGGAGATAAGTTGAAAATATCAGTTGAAAAAGTAGTTTTATTATTTTATTATTTTTTATTCTTTTAACTTTTTTACTCCAAAAATGGTGAATCATTCCCCACGATTGACATCATCATCTTGAATCCTATTGGTTCATATAAAGTTTATTTTGGTTGTGCATTTTTCTTAGGAGGCCCATTTTAGACCTCAAAATTCCCCTAATGAACTCTTCAGGTGGATGAGTTCACTGTTTTTCTAGATCCAGTGCCCTTTTGAGGCCTCTTGTTTTTGGCCTTCTTGATTGAGTTTCAGCCTCCATATCCTACATTTGGTCAACATCAATAACCTCATTGCCTTTACCTTTGACTGCCTCTAGGTCATGCTTGGGCTTGCTTTGTAGGAGTCGCTTTGTAATGTCCCCTAATAATTATAAAATAAATAAAATAATATAATTAAATAAATAAGTAAATAAATAATAAGTCAAGAATATAATAAAAATAATAAATAAAATAGTAAACAATAACTGGAGTTCTAAATAAAATAGTAAATAGCAAACTAGAGTCCTAAACAGTAAACAAATAAGTGAAGTTAAGAGTTAATTAACAAAAACTAAAAATGAATAAATTGAGAAACAGTTAAACTAAGAAACTATAAAAACAAGTATATTTAACAAAAAGTAAATAAAACTAAGAGAAACATTAAATTAAGTAAAGTTAAGAAAAAGTAAGTTAAACTAAGAGAAACACTAAATTAAGTAAAACTTAAGTTGTATGTTGACACAGTGAATGTGTGCATGTGGTCTCCTTTCCATTGTTTGGTCTATTTAATAGAAATTTAGAAAGATTCATGGATCATTCTTTCATCCATTCTCTGGAGAGATAAGTATTGTGAGGCAAAGGATACCCTGGCAGTAGTACGTTGATTCAGGGCTTGGGCATGGCCAGTTGTGGAAATATTACATACAGTTGAGCCTATGGTTGGGTGGAGAGTTGTCCCCAAATATTTGTTGCGATCACCAAGATTCAGATAGCGTCCAACTTTGGAGTCTCAAGTAAGGAATATCGATATTACAGATAAGTCATCTTGCTCATGTTTCTGAAAATTCTATGATGATTAGTTAAACAGTTACTGGAGTGATCATTAATTGTTTATTTGATATAATTAATTGCATGTTAAATGTGGGGTTGTTACATATGGTATTGGAGCGGGTTTCAACTTTAGGGACCTCTAGATAAAATTTAAAACATGATTTTGATTGTGATGATAAGCAAAGAGCTCGTGTTTTGTACTATAGTTATTATAAATTTAATATAATAAACTTTATTATTATTAAAGAAAAATTTAAGATTTTTTTTTTGTTTTATGTCATTATGTACATGTTGTTTTTAAATCTAGGGTTAGAGTTTTAAATTAAAAGAAATTTTATAAACCTTACATGCAACAACCTTTCTTTTAAATAATATATAAGCATGCACTTTTCACACACAAATATATATATATATTCTTCAAATATCTGATCTTGGTGAGAAAAACATCATCAAACCATTATAAAGAGAATGAAAAGTGAATTTTGTAAGCTGCCATATTGTCTTGGCATATTTAGCCGTTTTCTTTTTCCTTTTATTTTGGACCAGTAAAGCTTACAGTTCAAATTTTTTTGGATATCCAGTCATGGGCAGTTTTTTTTATTGATTTATTTGTAAATATTGTGGATTTTTTTATTTATATTGTTCATACATTTTCTTTTTCCCTTTGATTTTGGACCAGTAAAGCTTACGGTTCAAATTTTTTGGATATCCAGTCATGGCAGTTTTTATTGATTTCTTTGTAAATAGTATGGATTCTTTTAGTAATATTTTTAATTTTACTCGTTAGAGAAGATTAATCAACTACGTCATCACCTTTCTTCAAAAGGCTGGAACCGTTCTCGAGGTTTTATAACTCTTAACTACGCACAACATGATTTGAGCACATAAACTGCTCACAAGGTTTTAGCACATTTGGTTGGTGTAGCTCATGATGCTGCTGCAAAGCAATAATGACATCTTGCACATACGCCATGAGGCAAAACAATACCGCATTCGCCATTGAGGCAAAACAATACGCGCGAAGGGCAGAGGCCGGGATTTGACACTGCGACCTCTCCCTCATCACTGTGATCTTCACACCAACGGACCACTCACATGTGCCTTTAAACCTCTGATTCGAACCTCTGCTGATTACCTGAGGCGTTTACCTTATTCAAACCCTACAAATAGGGGAAATATTTCTGTGTCATGACTCATGAGGTTGTCGCCATGTCCCGTCCAAAAACCTACAGGTAAACTGTCTAACTGATATGTCGCGGCTGTGGCAGTTGACAGGTGAGGTCATGTATTGAGCTCATATGACAGGCGGGGTCAGGTTTTGAACACACGACCTCCAACCTCAAACCGTTGCATAATGGCCAGATGCAAGGAAATCAAAAAGCTAAAACAAGGTTACGAGCCGGTCTATACCAGCGTGTGGCTGATGAGAATCGAACCCAGGTTCGTATGACCACAGAGTTAAACAGGGCCAACTCAACTATAATGCGTTTTATAATCAGTATCCTGGTAGAATATTATAATGTGTTTTTCATCCTAGTCTAGACGGGAATCAAACTTGGATATCCTGGTGGACATGCCAACAGACCCATTTAGAGACCCTAGAAAACCCCTCGGCTTCGTGTTTCTTGCCTGCACCTAACCGCTAGAGCCTCATCCGGGACAGGACAACTCATCACAACCACCAGTAAAGTAAACACAAACTGAAACAAATTTTCCTGAAATATCTATTGCCGAGGATCGAACCAGGGTCACTCGCATCATCGCCTCTATCAGAAAATTGAGGACATTACTCTTTTAACTTTTCTGAAAAATTAAAAAAATTAAAAAAATAAAAATAAAAATAAAAATTGCTGCAAACATGGGGGTTGGCAACATCAAGCCCAATCAAAAAAAAAAAAAGAACCATCTTAACGATGGCAATATTTTGGGTTATTAGATATTTGTTTATGCCTTTACATATATATGAATGATATTATAAAATAATTTTAATATATATACTGTGAATATATTATTCCAATTTTATTTTTAATATGAATAATACAATTAATTTTATTTAGGGATATATAATAATAAGTTAATAATGTTTTGCAAACAAAATTATAACATTGTTATAAAATATAGGTATAAGTTTTATAAATTTTGTTGTGAAGAGAAATAATGTTTTTATTTGTAATTGTTACTGAAAAATTACAACTATAGAATTAGTTAGTTAAAAGGTTTTAGAAAAATTTCCTTATCTATTTAAATTGTGAGTTCAAATTAAACTTATAACATTGTGGTTATATGTTTATTATTTTGTATAAACGTAACATTGTAAACTAGATCATTACAGGGGAGATCATGACTCCTAAGTGTCGAAGACAAACTCAAGTCACCCCTGAGGATGAAACCCCACCTCCTGCCACTACAGAAATTGGAACCCCAGCCGAGCAAGCTATATTACGTTCCCTTGGGGAAATGACAAGCGTCTTTAAGGATTGGGCCACAAGCCAAGGTCAAGGTCAAAGAGATCATCCAAGTCAAGGAAGGGAGTTGGAACAAATACAGAGGCAAGACTTAAATTCTCAGTCTAATGCCGAAGCTAGACAACCAAACCTTGATATTATGAAAGAAGTTCAAAAATCTAGATTGCCAGAGTTGACAGGTCAAGATGGCAATTCAAAGGCAAAAGCATGGGTAGTCGATGTCAAGAGAGAACTTAGCTTTAAGGAATACACTTCAAGGGAAAAGGCTCAAATATCAATGAGTCTACTAAAAGGAGAAGCCTTATTATGGTGGGTAAATGAAGAAATGAAGATAAAAGTCACACCACTGCAAGTTACTTGGGAAATGTTTGAGAAGCCTTCAGAACCAGGTACCTATTGGAGGACTACAAACACCAACAAATGGGGGTTTTCCATGCAGTGCGATAGAATGGTAGATATATCGAAGACTATGAAGCTGAATTCTATAGGTTGGTCCATCATGTGGACTATATGGTAGATGACAAATGTCAAGTTGAAAGGTTCTTGCATATGCTCGAAACTCTGGTTCAATCAGAAGTTGCCATGTGGAAACCCACCACTATGGCAACAACCACTAGTCTAGCCAAAAAAGCCTTGAGGACGATAAATATGAAAAAGAAAATGGTGGTTGATGAAAATATAGAGAAGGAGCACCCCACGATGAGGGTAAATAGATCAAGGGGGAACCCATATGGATTCCAAGAAAGACGAAACAATGTTGCCTGGATTGCTAGTGAAACTTTTGGATTGCCTCCAAGAGGACGTAGGGTAAGCCCTATGTGGGAAGAAAAAATGGTGGAGGTAGAGGATTTGGTGACCAAGGATTGGGACCAAATGAGAATCGAGGGCAAGAAGAATGTTGGGAATGTGAAGGTCCGCATTATAAAAGTGATGGTCCAAGGTATCAAGTAGGGATCAAACAATAGGGACATAAAGCAAGAGGAGGAAGACCACATAACCCACATCGAATTCATGCCGCCATTAACTATCGCCAGGCCGAGAACCAATCCATAGTTGTGGAATCTACAGGTATGATAAAAATCATTCCTCTATATGTGTTAATTGATCCAGGTTCCATTGATATTTTTATTTCTCCTTCAGCGTTGCTTAGATGTGGATTGATAGCATATGAGAAGAATAACTTTAGAATGGTAAAAATGGCTGTTGACCATGTTAGCATTCTATTAGAAATTTGGATAGGCAACCTCGCCTAAACCCCTCAAGCTCCCTCGAGCCCCCTTGTTTTGTCCCAAAAGATCCCTTTTTCGCCTATCGTTGCCATTCGTTAATCTCAAAACTGCATAAAAAGGCCCAAAAAACCCGCATTTGATAATAAATATGGCTTGGCACCTTTCGGCCCTAGCCCCTCAGTATTTCTGTTCATATGGTCTGAGTGCTAGACCAAGCGCTAGCCCGGAGTGCGCCTATCACAAAGATATATCGGGCTCCTTCATAATCATCGATCTGTACAGATCTGACGGTGTTCGCAAGGCTTCTTCGCGCTCGTGGCCCACCCATTTATCGCTCCAATCATCTGTCAGCCATTCGATCAGATCGCAAATCAACGGTTCGCGATGCATCTGCTCTGGTGGTCCCCACGCCGTGCTCTGTGCAGAAACCACCCGGTTTCTATCGCACCGCCTTTGGGTAGTAGACGGTATTTTTATTTTCGCAGCAATTCCATATGACGCGTGACACGTGGAAGCGGCACTGTTTGAAAACCGCTAGCTCATCGCGCGTTATTGTTCGGAACAGGACGCCCAGCGATATCGCTATCAGCCATCCGATCTGAAGCTCTTCATCCAATGGCTATCGCGCTTTGAAGCTGCACAAGATTTAACGCAAGGAAATCGTACCCCTGGCCCACTGGCAATTATCCCTGACGCCATTTCAACTGTCGATCTCGTCTTGAGATCGGACGGTCTAGATCATCTGCATGCCCCACTGTTGACCTAGTCTTCCTCCACGTCACCCGTTCCACGTGTGTGTCGCATTTTTCCTCCGTCCCTTATATGCCCCGTTCATAAGTTAAATTTTGATGTTTTTTCATTCAAATTCTTCGCCCAGTCTGTTTACCATCGTCCCACTATATTTTTCGTCGCCACCTCGCATACCTCCACCATTCCATCATGCCATGTTGCTACACAGTCATCCCTACTGCATCGCCATCCCCATGCATTTGTTTTCCTGACATGTTTTCGAGTTTTGCAGGGTTGCAGCGACGGAAAATTGCTATTATTCCCAACCTCTATTACAAAAGCAGAGATCGCAGAAAGGACCATGTTTCAGAGGAAAAATTTATGGAGCAAGGCTTGGGAAGCTTTTACGACACGGCTTTCATTAAAGCAGTAGGAGTAAAATCTATCAAACCCTCTAGAGTCATTCGAATACAAAGATTGCACAGATCCAGACATAAATATCGCAGGCAAAGAGTATCAGTGGGAGGTAGAGAATTAAAGGCATGTAATTGAAGATTTTGGAGCCTGAGCCCACCTTTTGAAAGCAGAGTACCAGGTCGAAGATCCTGTAGATCACTCAAAATATTCATGCACAGAAAACAATACTCTCAAGGTTTTATTTCACCAGAGTTTTCCCTTCAGGAAAGGACGAAATGCCCATATGATTTCAATTTTATGCCGTGTTCCTGAAGAGACTTTGATCCAGTGCAATTACTTCAGAAAGTTGGCAGCAGAGTACCTACAGCACTACAGAGCCGTCAAGCAGTATGGGCGGGCACTTTTTCAACGTTTTGTTTTAACGAGACAATTAAATGTTCATCACCTACTCCCTTATGGAGCTTTCTTTCCCTCCTATAAAGCTCCCGAAGAACAAATGATTTAGGGTTCCAGATTTATTAGAAAATTGGTGTAGTAAGAGAATTTTGTATACATTTTGTTGAACTCTTGTATGAATGCTCAGAGCCCATAAGGTCTCAGTGAGGAGGAGTTCCATCTGTTAAAGAGGATTCTGGTCTTTGGTATTTCACAGTCTGTAACTCTCTCTTATGTGTTATATAATATATCATTTCAATTCATCCATGTTTCCTGTATCATGTTTTGGAATGCGAGTGGCTCACTAATTTTTGGTATGGATTTATCCTAGTTGATACCCATGCTTGGATTAGTCAAGCACTTTAAATATGGCTCATGCATGATATTTTGTTCCGCTATTCATCTAAACCGTATTTCTGCTATATTAGTTTCTTTGGGAGGGTGCTTTTAAAATGCTATTATCATGTATGGATTCTTAGATTGGTAAGCCCATGCATGGTGGTATTGTATATCTGGGTATCAGCTCAATGTTAACTAATATTTTCTCTACATTTCATTCACTACATACACCTTCTGATAACCTATTTCTGTGAAGTATTTCTGAATTGGCCCGCTTTGCAGTAAGCTGTCTCTGAATTGTCTGATGCTTTGTATTAGAGCTTTACATCTTGCCTCTGCAATATCTCTTATCTTATATCAAGTTTCTAAGAGTTTTGGTCCCCTTTAAAAATAATTTCCTTGTTTAACAAGAGATAGCATGAGAGCCTTTTGCTGATAACTCCCTATGTTATATTACATGCTCCTTGCTATATTAAGATGTCCTAGGCACTGGTCTATCACAACTCTAGGCTGTCTCTAGGAACGACAACATCTTTCTGGTGCTGTTGCCGGGGAACGGAGTTGAGAAATTTTAAAATCCCTGGGCCTAGACAAAATCTAATTCACTCCTCAAGTAGGTGAGTATGGAGAGTTGAGAGTTGTAGATCCCTCACCTTGGCTACTCCACGTTTATTCATTTGATAAATCTATTTGCAGTCCTGGCTCCTCGTAAGCCACACCTGAGGTCAGATACGTCTAAGCCAAAGACACCTTCAGTGTCTGACCCTGAAAAGATCATACATAAAAGAAATTGGAGGGAAAGAAAATCAATCCATTATGAGATTCCCGAATTCTCTCAAGAAGACTTTCCGTCCTCCTCCTCTCAAGATTCTCAATTGCAAATTACCGAACCCACTGTCGAAGATACTGATTACTATTCAGATAGTCCACCCCGAGGAGGTGTCCAATTTAAAGATAGTCTTCATCCTACTCCTAAGGTCGAAGAGGTCAAGGAAGTCACTGAAGTATCTACTGTTAACAGACCTTTGTTCCCCTCAACCCCTCAAACTGCAGTTGAGTATATTCCTATTATTATTCGTACTCCACTTCCACCTCCTCCTCCTCCTCTTACTCATCAAACTATTGCACTACCTCCACCCCCTCCAACGGCAAATGTTCCAGGCTTCTTGCTAAATAAATATGCTCCTCTGGCATTACCTCAAGTGTTGAATGATATGCCCCAAGATTATCTGAAGATCTTGCCCAGATTCAATGGGGAAAACGAGTGAATCTCAAAAACATCTTGAGACTTTCTGCTCTTTTGCAGAGAACTTTAATGTTGAACATTTAGATGTGGTCTTAAGGATTTTTGTCCAGTCTCTTGATGGTGAAGCTCGAAAATGGTTTAAGACTTTGGCAGGTCGTTCTGTTACCACTTGGGATAATATGGAAGACACGTTTCTCAGAAAATGGGGGGAGAAGAAAGATCATGGACAAAGTCTTACTGAGTTTAATACACTCAAGAAAAGATATAATGAAGGGGTGTCAGAATTTATCAAGAGATTTAATAAATTGTATTTGAACCTGCCTGTTGACATGAAACCTCATCAAAATGTTGTTAAATTTGTTTTTGTAGCAGCCTTTGATTTAGAATTTGGTTTCTCTCTTAGAGAAAGAAAGCTTGCCACCCTAGATGATGCTCAGACAGATGCTCTAGAGTTGGAGGAAAATTTTGCTTCCACTGGTAAATAAAACGGAAAAGCTGAATAGGATACTAGAAGAAGGGGCAAAGAGGAGGTATCTACCTCTAATCAGGACCAAGACTCAGACAGAATGGAAGAAATGAACAAAATGATCAAGAACATTTATAGTCAGCTAGGTAAACTTGATTTGGGGGCCAAGAATTCAAAATCCAAGAATTTGCAGAATGCTCCAAATAGGGGTTATAATCCCCAGTATAGGAAACCACCCCTTCAAATATTACAAAAAGAATGGAAGGAGCAACAAGATCAGGTACCACACCCATTGTACTTGGAGGGTCCAGTAGATAATCCCGCTGAAGATGCTGCCTATGAGCTAGAGGATGAAAATCTTGCATTTTCAAATAATGATGAGGTAGAATGCCCATTGCAAGATAGTGATGGAACCGAGTCCTCATTACAAGAAGAGGAAAAAGCTAGAGACACAGAAGATTCAGAAATTGATTACTATTGTAAACAATTTTCTGATTTCATGCAAGCACAATTCAATAGAAAATATGATCTCAGATCCTCTAGAAAGAGGACTCGTACTCAAGACCAAGAAGAAGAAGCACCACTTCAGAAGGATGCACCTGCTCAGAAGGAATCAACAGTGCAGAAAGTCACAAACAAGGGTAAGAGTCCTCTAAATAAACCTTTGCAGTCTAATGATCAAATTCCTTCTTCTTCAAAAGTAGTCACTACCCCTAATGCCAAATCTGTGTCAAAAGAAGCCAAACCCTCAGCTGAAAATAAAGATTCCAAAGAGGTTGTAATAGAAAAGTCCCCTTCTGCTTTTAGCCTGCAAAAGGAACTTGAGAAAGTCAAAATCCCAGTCCCCTTGATTGAACTGTTGAAACAACCAGCATACCAATCTCAAGTCACCTCTTTCATGCTCCCTCCAGAAGCAGCACTCATCCCAGATAGTCTCAACCTTCAAGAGGAAAGACCCATGGTTGTTTTTGGCCCGCATGTCGAGGAGATAGATCCCTCCACTCCTTCCTTCTATGTGTCTCTAGTAATTCATGACCTGCTATTACATAACTGTATGCTAGATTCTGGGGCTTCCCATAATCTTATGCCTCTGTCATTCATGGAACAACTAGGACTACAAATCACCCGTCCATACAAAGACCTCTATTCATTTGATTCCAAAAGAGTTAAATGCCTAGGGATGATTAAGGATTTGGTAGTCAATTTGGCCCAAATACCAGCAAAAAGTGTGGTAATGGACATCGTGGTGGCTAACATCCCAGCTCTCTTTGGCATGCTGCTATCAAGGTCCTGGGGAACAAAAATTGGCGGGTCAGTCAAGCTGGATCTAACATATGCCACTATACCAGTTTTCGGTGGTTAGGAGAGGAGGCTGTACAAAGAAACCCGATTTGTCAAGATGGTTACTAAGGCTGACAGCTCTATAAATTCACTAGTCTATAGTAAAGAAGGATATTTCTCATGTTTGATGCTAGAAGAAGATCAAGATTATGCTAATGAACCATCCTTCTACCAGATTCAGACTGGGCAGTCCTTAGAGAGCCACGATGCAGGAATCTAGACACTTCATTTTGATGGAGCAAATTCAAGAGAAGGTAATGGGGCTGGTGTAGAAACTCCCTTGAATAAATCACTTATTCAACCGAGATTATCCTGGTCACATACTATTTGAGCTTCATACATAACACATAATCTCTTCTACGCATTAATCATCACATGCGGAAATAAAAACAACAAGCGGTATTGAAAACATTCACATGTGCACATAGAAATTCAACACATATAACATAGTATGTATACCGGGGAAATCTTACAGCTGAAAACCCCCTACTGTCTGTATATTATAATGAAGAAGAATCATGTAACAATCTCGGTACAATACTCCTCACAAGTACTCAGTACTGTCTCCAAAAGTTACACACAAACTAGCTCAGTTTTGAACAAGTCACGGGTTCAAAACTCCTCCACTGTTTGCCTGCCTCTACTGCGCAATCCAAGATGAGAGAATGGATGGAATGAATTAGAATTCCCTTGGCTTTAACTGCGCAATCCTTATTGGCAATCTCCTCCAATGATTGTGCAAATCTCATGCACACTATAGTCACAACTGATAGTAGGCCCCACCCTTTCACCCACCTCTAACACTGGTCTCCACTGAACTGTCCATGCACTGCTGTTAACTGATGTGTTCTTTAGTTGAATAATGAGTTAATAATTAGTGAATTAATTAATAATTAATTCACACCACTCATCTCTAGTGTATTAGCCAGTTAAACTAAATACAACTAGTTCAACTAAGTTAAACCGAACACAACTCCATCAACTCCACCAAACTCTGCCACATGAGTTCTAACTGAAGTCAACCATGCAATAGCTCAACTAACCCTTAGGAAAAGCGTATTTCCTTCTGTCAGCTGCATGTGCCACATCCAAGCATCAAACTGAAGTGCTCCAAGAGGATAAGATAATGTTTATATTCTAAATATTATTAAGGGTTAATAATATTTGACTGTTCTATTTTTAGCTCGACAGTCTAAAAATAGAAACCGCCCAATGTCTAAAAATAGAGGTCCATCTATTTTTACCAACTCGAACAATCATCCATAAATAGCATCCTGCAACTCATAGACCATGATCCATATGTCTAAAAATAGACATAGTCTAAAAATAGACTTTGCGACAAAAATCACTTGTGTGGCCCCCACCTAGTTTTGGTGATCACTTTCCAACTAGGATCGGGAAAGATGTTTCAGGATGCCTTCTTCACTATTTCTTGTTGCCATCTTCAACACTCCCTCTCAAAAAGAAAGGACTGTATTTGCATGCGACATGCAACTCCATGCATTCGCCCTGCAACCTTCACAAGCGCCATGCAACTCCATGCATGCGACATGCAACTCCATGCATTCTCCATGCGCCCTTTGCATGCGCCATGCAAACTCATGCATGCACCATGAAACTCCATGCATGTGCCATGCACCCTTTGCATGCAACATCTCCGAAACTGAATAGGCTCCAAACAACTCAATCAGTCTGATGCATCTATCATCAAAGTCTTCGACTTCTGCTTGGCCAACTGCACATGTCATCAGGAACCACTGCACTGTTGAACTCTTGCACCCATGCACTACGCACTTCTTTGTCAACTACGATCACGCTCAGTCTGTCTAAAACCTTTGTCACTTTAGTCACCCTTTGCATCAATCCGTCTTGCTCTGCTTGCTGTGTAGGCACCTCGTGGCCGGGTTCAACTCATGAATCCACCATCTCAATGAATCCTGCCCAGAAATATTCTCTTGGGATTAATCATGCATGTCGCCCCACCTCTCACCTGGTGGTATAGCTGCATGCACTCCCTCTGCCCATCTGGCACGAAATTTCTCTGCATGAGTGGTTTCTCCCACTCCATGATCCTCATCTTGTGGTTGCTCCACATCCCGAGGTTCACTCTTACCTGCATGCAAAACTTGCTCCCTCTCAAGCATCAATTGCATGTCTTTCTTGCACTTCCCAACAGTAGGAAGCTCCATAGACATCCCATCTACTTCAAGTCTGTAGAGATTCTTTGCCCGAATCCCAACCTTCTTGACTTGTCCCGTTGCCTTGTGCCGAAGGAAAAATTTTCCTTCTCTAAAGACAACTTCATACCCTTTATCCTCTAACATTGCGACTGAGATTAAATTCTTTGTTAGACCTGGTACATGCAATACATCTTGTAAAAGAATGAGTTTACTTGACTCCCTCTGAAAGGTTATGGTACCAATGCCGGTCGCATTGTATCGTCCACCGTCGCCCAACTCAACATGCATCTGGAGACCTTTCTCCACCAAGTCACTGAAAAGATTTTCATCTCCCGTCATGTGAAAGGAAGCACCACTATCAAAATACCACCCTGATCCCAATGCACTAGACACCATGCATGCGATCAATGAGAAGTCCAGCTCAAATTGTGAGGCAAGAGCCTCACCGGCTGCAGCTCCAGCAGCCTGTTTGTTCTTCTTCTTCTGTGGACAATTCGTGGCGTAATGTCCATGCTCGTGACAGTGAAAACACTTCACTTTGGACATGTCACGCTTTTTACCATCCGCACCGGATTGAGAAGACTTCTCCTTGCCCTTCCCTTTCCTTGCTTTGGTAGCCAAAGTGCAGTCTTCTTCATCAGATTCCTTTGATGAAGATCTGTCCCTGGTACTCCACCTTATCTCCTCTTGCACAAGATCAGACCACAGTCTTTCCCATCCTGGAAATTTCTCCCGACCATTGACACTGTCCTGATATGCATGCCAACTTTTCGGAAGCCCGAGGAGAGCCGATCTCACCAGTTCCTCATCCTCCACACTAACTCCTACACTCCCAAGTTCATCCCTACAGTGGACAAACTTTGTCAAGTATACCGGAATAGTGTCATTCTTCTCCATCTTTATTTTCCTGAGTTTATCCTTGAGTGCCAGCTGCCTCTGGTCACTCTTTCTCTAAAAAAATTTTGTCAAAGCTTTCCACATCAAGAATGGAGAAGCTTTACCATGCAGGTTGGATACAATGTGATCCTTCACGCCCTCCAACAGAATCCTTCGACACCTTGTTGTCTTCTTTTGCCAAGCCTCAACCAAGGCTGCATCGCTAGGCTTTGGAACTTCAGCATCTATGAACTCCTTCAGCCCATTGTCATCGAGCACCGCCTCCATCCTATCTCTCCATGAAATATAATTCAAGCTGCCTTCAAGAGCATACTCCAATCGCAATCCTTGATAAGACATTTTGACTTCGACACCAAGAAAAAACTGCTGCAAATTCGAATTCCAACAGCTCAAAACTCAACCGCTTCTAATCTAATGTGAGAACAAGGTATTTCTAGCACAGAGATCGAATGTAGGGGCATTTACTGGATATATCACCTTTCAGAGAAAGGATGGATCCAGAGGCTACCTGGCCCGCTTACAGACTCTGTCTACTGAAATAAATTGTAATCACTGTAATAGATTCGATGATCAATTCTACTCTGATACCATGTAGAAATTCCCTTGAATAAATCACTTATTCAACCGAGATTATCTTGGTCACATACTATTTGAGCTTCATACATAACACATAATATCTTCTACGCATTAATCATCACATGCGGAAATAAAAGCAACAAGTGGTATTGAAAACATTCACATGCGCACATAGAAATTCAACACATATAACACAGTATGTATACCGGGGAAAGCTTACAGCTGAAAAACCCCCTACTGTCTGTATATTATAATGAAGAAGAATCATGTAACAATCTCAGTACAATACTCCTCACAAGTACTCAGTACTGTCTCCAAAAGTTACACACAAACTAGCTCAGTTTTGAACAAGTCACGGGTTCAAAACTCCTCCACTGTTTGCCTGCCTCTACTGCGCAATCCAAGATGAGAGAATGGATGGAATGAATTAGAATTCCCTTGGCTTTAACTGCGCAATCCTCATTGGCAATCTCCTCCAATAATTGTGCAAATCTAATGCACACTATAGTCACAACTGATAGTAGGCCCCACCCTTTCACCCACCTCTAACACTGGTCTCCACTGAACTGTCCATGCACTGCTGTTAACTGATGTGTTCTTTAGTTGAATAATGAGTTAATAATTAGTGAATTAATTAATAATTAATTCACACCACTCATCACTATTGTATTTATCAGTTAGACTAAATACAACTAGTTCAACTAAGTTAAACTGAACACAACTCCACCAACTGTCTCATCAACTCCACCAAACTCTGCCACATGAGTTCTAACTGAAGTCAACCATGCAATAGCTCAACTAACCCTTAGGAAAAGCGTATTTCCTTCTGTCAGCTGTATGTGCCACATCCAAGCATCAAACTGAAGTGCTCCAAGAGGATAAGATAATGTTTATAGTCTAAATATTATTAAGGGTTAATAATATTTGACTGTTCTATTTTTAGCCCGGCAGTCTAAAAATAAAAACCGCCCAATGTCTAAAAATAGAGGTCCATCTATTTTTACCAACTCGACCAATCATCCATAAATAGCATCCTGCAACTCATAGACCATGATCCATATGTATAAAAATAGACATAGTCTAAAAATAGACTTTGCGCCAAAAATCACATGTGTGGTCCCCACCTGATTTGGGTGATCACTTTCCAACTAGGATCGGGGAAAAGATGTTTAGGAGAGCCTCCTTCATCATTTCTTGTTGCCATTTTCAACACTCCTCTCAAAAAGAAAGGCTTGTCTTTGCATGCGACATGCAACTCGCATGCATTTCCCTGTAACCTTCATAAGCGCCATGCAAGTCCATGCATGCGGCATGCGACTCAGCCACCATTCGCCATGCACACTTTTCATGCGCCATGCAAACTCATGCATGCACCATGCAACTCCATGCATGCGCCATGCACCCTTTGCATGCAACATCTCTAAAACAGAAAGGCTCCAAACAACTCAATCAATCTGATGCATCTATCATCAAAGTCTTCGACTTCTGCTGGTACCAACTACACATGTCATCAGGAACCACTACGCTGTTGAACTCTTGCACCCATGCACTCTGCACTTGCTGTCAACTCTGATCCGCACTCCAGTATCTGACACTGTCACTTTGATCTGCCTGCATCAATCCAACTGATCTGCTACTGCTGCGCTGTGGGCACCTCGTAGCCAGGTTCAACTCATGAGATCCACACCATCTCATGAATCCTGCCCAGAAATCTCCTCTTTGGATTAATCATGCATGTCACCCCACCTCTCACCTGGTGGTATAGCTGCATGCACTCCCTCTACCCATCTGGCACGAAATTTCTCTGCATGAGTGGTTTCTTCCACTCCATGATCCTCTTGTGGCTATTCCACATCCCGAGGTTCACTATCACCTGCATGAAAAACTTGCTCCCTCTCAAGCATCAGTTGCATGTCTTTCTCTTGCTTCCCAATAGTAGGAAGCTACACCCACAACATCCCATATGCTAAGAATTACCTTCGAATTCTTTGCCCGAATCCCAACCTTCTTGACTTGTCCCGTTGCCTTGTGCCGAAGGAAAACTTTCCCTTCTCTAAAGACAACTTCATACCCTTTATCCTCTAACATTGTGACTGAGATCAAATTCTTTGTTAAACCTGGTACATGAAATACATCTTGTAAAAGAATGAGTTTACTTGACTCCCTCTGAAAGGTTATGGTACCAATGCTGGTCACATTGTATTGTCCACCATCGCCCAACTCAACATGCATCTGGAGACCTTTCTCCACCAAGTCACTGAAAATATTTGCATCTCCCGTCATGTGAAATGAAGCGCCACTATCAAAATACCACCCTGATCCCAATGCACTATGCGATCAATGAGAAGTCCAGCTCAAATTGCGAGGCAAGAGCCTCACCAGCTGCAGCTCCATCAGCCTACTTGTTCTTCTTCTTCTGTGGACAATTCGTGGCGTAATGCCAATGCTCGTGATAGTGAAAACACTTCACTTTGGACATGTCACGCTTTTTACCATCTGCACCGGATTGAGAAGCCTTCTCCTTGCCCTTCCCTTTCCTTGCTTTGGCAACCAAAGCGCAATCTTCTTCATCATATGCCTTTGATGAAGATTCGTCCCTGGTACTCCACCTTATCTCCTCTTGCACAAGATCAGACCACAGTCTTTCCCATCCTGGAAATTTCTCCCTACCATTGACACTGTCCTGATATGCATGCCAACTTTTCGGAAGCCTGAGGAGAGCCAAGCTCACCAGTTCCTCATCCTCCACACTAACTCCTACACTCCCAAGTTCATCCCTGCAGTGGACAAACTTTGTCAAGTATACCGGAATAGTGTCATTCTTCTCCATCTTTATTTTCCTGAGTTTATCCTTGAGCGCCAACTTCCTTTTGATCCTCTTTCTGCAGGAAAAAGTCACATGAAAGCTTTCCACATCAAGAATGGAGGAAAAACTTTACCATGCGGTGGATACTATGTGATCCTTCACGCCCTCCAACAGAATCCTTCGACACCTTGTTGTCTTCTTTTGCCAAGCCTCAACTTGAGCAGCATTAGTAGGCTTTGGGACTTCAGCATCTATGAACTCCTTCAGCCCGTTGTCATCTAACACCGCCTCCATATTGTCTCTCCATGCAATATAATTCGAGCTGCCTTCAAGAGCATACTCCAATCGCAATCCTTGATAAGACTTTTTGACTTCAACACCAAGAAAACACTGCTGCAAATTCGAATTCCACCAGCTCAAAACTCAACCGCTTCTGATCTAATGTGAGAACAAAGTATTTCTAGCACAGAGATCAACTGTAGGGGCATTTACTGGATATATCACCTTTCAAAGAAATGATGGATCCAGAGGCTACCTGGCAGCTTACGGACTACGTACGGAAATAAATTGTAATCTTTGTAATAGATGGATGAAATCAATTCTGCTACGTTACCATGTAGAAATTCCCTTGAATAAATCAACATTAGCCCGATATTATACGGTCACATACTATTTGAGCTTCATACCTGTATAATATACTTACGCATTAATAGCAGTAATACATGCGGAAATAAAAACAAGCGGTATTGAAAACCTTCACATGCGCACATAGAAATTCAACACATATAACACAGTATGTATACCAGGGAAAGCTTACAGCTGAAAACCCCCTACTATCTGTATATTATAATGAATAAGAATCATGTAACAATCTTAGTACAATACTCCTCACAAGTACTCAGTACTGTCTCCAAAATCTACACACAAACTAGCTCAGTTTTGAACAAGTCACGGGTTCAAAACTCCTCCACTGTTTGCCTGCCTCTACTGCGCAATCCAAGATGAGAGAATGGATGGAATGAATTCGAATTCCCTTGGCTTTAACTACGCAATCCTCATTGGCAATCTCCTCCAATGATTGTGCAAATATCATGCACACTATAGTCACAAATGATAGTAGACTCCACCCTTTCACCCACCTCTAACACTGGTCTCTACTGAACTGTCCATGCACTGTTGTTAATTGATGTGTTCTTTAGTTGAATAATGAGTTAATAATTAGTGAATTAATTAATAATTAATTCACACCACTCATCACTAGTGTATTTTTCAGTTAGACTAAATACAACTAGTTCAACTAAGTTAAACCGAACACAACTCCACCAACTGTCTCATCAACTCCACCAAACTCTGCCACATGAGTTCTAACTAAATTCAACCATGCAATAGCTCAACTAACCCTTAGGAAAAGCGTATTTCCTTCTGTCAGCTGCATGTGCCACATCCAAGCATCAAACTGAAGTGCTCCAAGAGGATAAGATAATGTTTATAGTATAAATATTATTAAGGGTTAATAATATTTGACTGTTCTATTTTTAGCTCGACAGTCTAAAAATAGAAACCGCCCAATGTCTAAAAATAGAGGTCCATCTATTTTTACCAACTCGACCAATCATGCATAAATAGCATCCTGCAACTCATAGACCATGATCCATAGTCTAAAAATAGACTTTTCGACAAAAATCACATGTGTGGTCCCCACCTAGTTTAGGTGATCACTTTCCAACTAGGATCAGGAAAGATGTTTCAGGAGGCCTCCTTCACTGTTTCTTGTTGCCATTTTCAACAGCTGGAGTGCTATTGATCTCTCCTGCAGGAAAATGGATCCCACTGTCTTTCAAACTAGAATATGAAGCCACTAAATATGAAGCTCTCCTATTAGGATTGCAAACAGCCATGAACATGAATATACAAAATTTAAAAGTTATGGGAGATTCAGAACTGGTGGTTAGACAAGTCAGGAATCAGTGTCAGACCAAACATCCTAGGCTAAGGGCTTATAGGAATGAAGTTTGGGAGATGGTAGAAAATTTCTTCTTGGCATTTAATATCCAGTTCATGCCACGAGAACGGAATAGGATGGTTGATTCCCTTGTTGTGGCTGCTAGTACATTTCGACCACCTCAGAACCCTCTTTTAAGATATGCAGTTGAGGTGCGTTATTGACCATCAATCCCAGATAACATTAAGCACTGGTAGGTATTTGAGGACGAAGAATAGATGAAGAGATTCCTGGAAACAATGGGAGAATTCTCTAATATGGAGATTGGTGCTGATGAAGAAGAGGCTGCCCAATGGAAACCACCTACAGCCACTTTGAGACCTCAAGTGAGCACACAATTAAATCAACCACCACTTTTGGGTCACTATCCACAATTGTATCAAGAGAGGGAAGAAGATTTGAATTTTTCCTATAAAAGACCACCATGAGAAGAAAAATTTAGAACACATTGTTATGCTGGCAAAATTTCCCATGAGAAAACTAGTGGTGTGTTGTCCAAATAACAAAGGAGTGAATGGATTCATTTGTTGGCCATCCAACATCTCAATCCCAAAGAAGAAGTGTATCAATTGTTTGTTATCCGATCACTCATTTGAGGAGAAGAGAGAGGCCTGCAAACAGCTTAAGGGGAGAGCCCTCATTTCTTTGAGTATTAGAGCTCCATATCTCTAAGGAATCACTGCTAGTGTTTTAGCATTCTACTTCTTTTTCACCACCAGTGGCTAATAAAAGGGGATTCGTTCTCTGTTGGTATTATTAGTTTGTTACTTGATATTGAGCTTGTGTTATATTTTTATTTGTTGTTTCTTATTTTCTCCTCTTTTTCTAGTATGCTATGTTTTATAACTAGTCTTTCTACATGTTATGATGCTTCACTAACCATCTAACAACCCATTTTTTCCTTGCGACATTTCTTGCAGGCTAGAAATCACTCCTACCAAGCACCAGTGTTTTTCGTACACTCGTCTACCAAACACACCAACACACTAGGGTTTGTGGGAAAATAGGGAAAATTAGGGATAGGAGTGATGGCAAGTGATTAGGAAGGCATATGAAAGGTGGGGGAAGGTATTAGAGCTTTAAACTTCGGTTTTTTTCATCAATTTGTCATTGAGATTATGATACCAAGAAAATACAACCGAAACCATAGAAGAGGGAATTACTCTTTCCAAGCATGAAACAATGTCAAAAGAGGTAGTTTTGGGGACCCATTTACTTGTATTTGATACACTGGAACTTGTGGTTGATGAAGAATTCCTCTGAGTTGATGATTTGACTCCCTTAAAGAAAGTAAAACACCTCTGGAAAAAGCGCAACAAAAGCGCAACGAATGTGCATCAAAATCACATCACAACAAATGATGAGGCACTTTGGTGGAAAGGAATGGTTTCTCTGAGGGTGAAAATGGTCTTCCTTGGTGCAGTGATACCTTTGGAAGTTGGAATGAGAAAATAAGAAGCTCCCTTGGTCTTTTGTAGCTTTAGAAAACAATTTTCTTCTTTGGTGGTTAAGTGTCCCCACCAAGTCATTTCACTTTTTGATTTAGAGCTATAACTTTTAGAACCTTTTGAAACATATTAAATAATTATAGAAATGGAATTACACTTTTGAAACCTTTATTAAACATTTTACACTATTACTACTCCTTCAATGCTGAATTTAATGGTGAAATGACCGATTTTTATGATTGTCACCCTCAGACCTAATAATGACACTACATGCAATGAACTGAATGATGACCATCATGATGTGACTGAGATGGTGATGAATACATTTCAATGATGACTCATCAAATTGAATGGTGGCAAGACCAAAACATGGACTGGAAGGAGTGGTAACATACCTAGACACACTAGCGAGTGACCAAATTTTTATTTGAGAACCTATTGAAACCATAAAAGTTTGTAGTAGGACCCTATTAGAAACCTTGTAAGAGCGTACTTGATCACTGGTGACTGGAAATACTAGAAGACAATAACAAATCACACTCTACTAGAGGGAATAGAGTATATGATCACACTTTCTCTATTTATTTCGCCTTCTTCTTTAACTTTTTTTCACAACATAGTGTTACACAACATTTTGTCACCATCCCTGCAATCCTTGACCCCGCATATTGGAGGGTCTTTCCCATGACCTGTGAGTAGTGTCATACTTTGAAAATACCTTCTTTGCATCCTTCTGCATAAGGACATGATTTCTCCTATTGAACATTTCCTCAGAAAGCAGTCAAAAACCTATGTTTTGGCATTGGCGCAGGTAGCCAGTTCACCCCTCATGCCAATGGGGAATATTTGCACTAGAGCCCGCACTAGCTGGTGCTCTGTCTCTTTTTTGTGCCCACGCTAGCCTTTTTTGGAATGTTTCTTAAAAAATTGGAGGCGGAAGTTTCCTTTAACCACCTCAGGAATGACTCATTGCAAGTGGTTAAACTCGATAAGCCATGGATCTCTTCCTTTAGGAAATGGTTGATGGAACATTCTTGGAGGATAGGAATCCCCCCATGATTATAGGAATCCTAACCTCTCCTTCTCCCTTTACAAAATCTAGCTAAACATATAGCCAAGAAGCTGAACTTGGAGAAGAGATATTATAGATGAGTAATCGCTATAGAGAAGGTCGAACCAAGGAGGATCCTGTAGAGAGAGCCCCGTCTGAATTCCCGACGAGCTTTGTGAGACGTGATCCACTGTAACCCTACTGGAGGAGATTGCAATGTCGAAGCCTGGTTGTACTCTTCCTTCTTTAAATTAATATACTCGACTATGATATTGATTCCATCTCTGTGTTATGTTTATTTAACGCATTTGATTTAGTCTTCTTTGACTGAATGATAGTTAGGAATGAGAAATAGTATGTCGTGTATCATCTTCGTTTCTTGTGTATGTGCAGGTATCTGGGAGTGAGAATGAGCGGATCGTGATCTGTCGAATCAGGAGTGAGAGGCAACCATTCTTCCGAACGACACAACAACACAGGACCTATGGTAAATGATCTACCAAGTCTTTTTCCATTCTTAACTATGAATTGATGTCATATCGTGTCTCGTTTGTGGCGACCCACTTCAGGGCTAGTGGGATTGCCTCTATCCACAGAGGGGATTTACCTCACCAGCAAATTGGCAACTTTGCTAGGGATCAATGCGAGTTTTTATTTCATCTATTAGATATTCCTCTTGGTATTTTCTTTCTTATCTTGCCTTTTCTGGTTTTTTTGCTGAGTCTTAGGCCCCTGTTCAGCCCCAGAGGATCAGATTTGACCTCTGTTTTTCCAAATTTTCATCTTTTCAAGGTTGGCTTGATTGGCGCGGTTTCTAGCCAAACAGTTTCACCCACTGGCACATGTTGCCAGTTCATCACCCGCGCCATCCCCTGTCTGGTGCAGATTACAGCCAGACAGTCACACCAATTCCTGTAGGTGCTAGGGTTTTTCCTATTTTGGAGTTTTTGGTCCATCCTGGTGTCTCTGGGTGTTTTCTTGACTTGATTTGAATGCTTTGGGTTTGTTTGTGACTGCGACCAGCCTTCTTCCTTCGGTTGTTTGTCCATTTCTTTCAGCATCATGGCTTTAGGGATTTATAGTGCTTTGATATGCTGAGCCTCTTGTAGGATTTTGGGTCTCTTGGTTTGCGGTCACCTTTGTTATTTTCATGATTGCATTCGGCTCCTTGGATCTATTTTGAGCAGTTTTTTTTGGTGAAATGAGTCTTGAGTGAGTCTTGTCTCTTTCATTTATTTTTTCCTCCTATCACTCCAAGAATAGCTCAAATTTCTTGTATGGGTCCGTTTCGACATCTTTCTTCGATTTGAGATATTGTGACATTGGTTTGAGTCTTTGTTTTGTTTGCTTGTGAGTTGATTGAATTGTTTTGCTTCGACTCTTGCATTGGCATTCTCGAACTAGTGTGAAGATTCGTTTTTCATGTTATTTAGTGCATTGTTTGCTCTATTACATTGAAATATATATATATATATATATATATATATATATATATATATATATATATATATATATATATATATATATATATATATATTGTGCTTGCATTCTTGTTTGCATCGTATAATTGGAAATTTTTTTGCCTAACTAGCATTGGGCATTCTAGGAAATATTTCTCGTTCTCATTAGTTTGCATCAGGTTCTGTAGTGAATGCTTCTGTGTGTTCTCATTATTTGCTATCGCTTGAAATTCCTAACCTTCTCGTAGATATCTCTTGATTGAACGAAATGGTATTTTATGGTATGTAGCTTGCATTCAGGGATTTGTGAGATCCAACATTCGGTAGGACCTTGGAATTGAAACATAAATACAAGATCAACTTACAATTTATTCAATTAACCTAAGGAAACATTTAAACTTAACGAAACATTTAGTGGTCTAAGTTAGAGACGTGTTTCGGCATCTTTAAGCCTAGCAGCTATCGCTCGCCATCTGGCTTCAGACAACGCTAGTACGGACTTGTGCTCCCCGTACCGTCGAGTATATAAAGGGAGACCCCTATAGGTTGCAATCCTTTTATCCGTAGGAAGCCTAGTCTGCCACCTTGTAACCATGATAGACTGAACACAACATTCAGGGAGACTACCTACACGTACGTCAAGTCCTTGGTTGATTATTCTTTCATTTTATAACCAAGGTGTATATGGTAGTTCACAAGAACCTGGTACACCCTTTTACCTAGACTACCTGAGCAGTCATTTTCGATCTTTACTGACTCCATAAACTTGAAAATATCATCGAGCACTTTTCCTTTCACGCTCGCTTAAAACTGAAAGAGACTAGAGTCATCTTTGGCTGTTTCTTGACTCTTAAAACATGAAACAACAAATTTTTGGTTTCAATGTGGTAAAATAAACTACCTATGATTACACGCCCATTAAATATTGTTTGCTTGGCCTATATTTTTTTACCTTGGTTTTGATCCAAGAGTCTTCATTTTCGATCTTTTTCCCTATTCTGTTGTGCTACAGTCACAGTGGCGGAACCATTAGTTTTGTCTACTGGCAGTCCTTTTTCGGACAATTCATCTGAAACCTCTCAGATCTCTGGCTCTGCCGAGCTTCAACAACATGTCATCCCATCAATGTACCCCTTTGGAGAACCAGTTGAGTTTCATTGGCCTCTTTCAAATGCTTGGTTTGGATTTGGGGTTGGGGAAATTTTTTTCCCTCTTACATCGGGATCACCATTTTTGGCTACTATCATACCTCTTAGCCCTTGTACTCTCTTGCAAGATCTTACGGTGGATTCAGACATGGATTCTTTTGGTCCTAATGGTAGTGAGGATATTCCAGTTTCTGATGAACAATACCAAATCTTCCCGGAAGACAACCAACTAGACCCTGCTCAATCTTCACCATCGGTGTTGCTTCCAACCAGATATAGGTCTTTGGGTTAGATTATGGCCGGTATTGCCTCCATGGCAACATCAACTCCGTCAAGGGGTTCGGTTCTTCCATCCTTAGGTATGTCGCCGACGACACCTGTCTCGTCGTTGATGCCTTTTGTCACGTTTTTTCCCACTAGGCCCACTGTCTGTGTGGCTGCTTTAGCACCAGTTGTCACTGCTCAGTCGTCAGGAGTTTCAACTTTGGTAGAGACCTCGATTTCCATGGAAATCCTTGACGACGTTTCTTTTGAGGAGTATCGGTTGGCTGTTCAGCAGCAGAGCTCCCAGACTTATCAGTCCCCTCAGAATCCTTATAGGTCTTATTTTTCTCACTATTCCTCTAACCAATAAGGACAACCCTTTCAGGGAAAACCTTCGGTTCAACAGGGGTATGCTCATGACCCACAAGGACAACCCTTTCAGGGACAACCTTCGGTGCAGCAAGGGTATGCGTACGACCCACAAGGGAAACCCTTATAGGGACAACCTTTGATCCAGAAAGGATTGTTTTATGGCCCACAAGGGCAACCTTACAATCCTCAAGGTCAACCTTTACAAGCCCAGCCTATGATCCAACCAGGGCAACCTCAAAGACCAGCTGGGCAACCGATATATCAATCCGGACCTTCATACGGTCCTGGGGGGCAAATTCCTCTATCTCAACCTATGGTGCAACCTCAATAGCCATATCTTCCGATTGGTCCAAATTTTGCATAGCCATGACCATCTTATGGTCCTGCTCCAGGTCAACCTGTTTACCAGGTGCAACCTAGCTCACCACAGCCATCAGGCCAACCCGCTCCCTCGGGGCAACCTGGTGGCCCGCAGCCATCAGGCCAATCCGTTCCACCGGGGCAACCTGGTGGCCCTCATCAGTCAGGTCAACCTGCTCAGCCAGGAAAACATGCACAGCTATTTACCCTGCTCACCCACCACTCTACTCTATGCTGCAGCCAAATCAACCACTGTGCTCGACGTATCCAACTCAGCAGGGCCCCACTTATCAGCAGCCTGTTCGACCCCAAGGCGGTTATTTTCCTCAAGCTCAATATCGACCAATTTACAATCCGTCTCAAGGTCCTACTTATCACCCTCAACCTCCAGGCTATATTTATACTCCGCATCAAAATCCTTATGCTGCTCAATCGAGACCCTCGTATACTCAAAATCAGTATCCCAGTTTTCGACCTCCGTATCCTGGTCCTCAGCCGCCATATCAATCGAATTATCCAGCTTATACCCCTTATGGTCAGAATCCTTTGGGACAAAACCAATGGGGGCAGAGTTATGCTCAACTAGGATGGAGTATGCATATGGGTCCTTATCGAGGACCTGCTATGCTGTTTAATCCTCAATTACCTTTTCTCACTACGTTGGAGTTATCGGATGTGTCCAAATTGAAAAATGATCCCATTCTTCATAATCCCTTTTGGCCTCCGGCTCCAACGAAGGTTCCTGGTGATTGTCCCAAGTTTGAGGGCAAGTCTGGAGAAGACCCCCAAGCTCACGTCATGACATACCATTTATGGTGTTCTTCCATTTCTTGGGTGGACGACTCTGTTAAAATCCGTCTCTTCCAGTGCACTTTTACCAGTGTTTCTACTAAGTGGTATATCGAACTACCTCATGGCATCTTTCAAGATTTCAATACTATTGCTATGGCGTTCCTTACTCATTTCCAGTTTTCGGCTCGTTATGAAGCCAGGACGCATCTCCTCACATCCTTGAAACAGGACCGAGCTACCCATATCTCTGGCCACATTCATGAAATACCTCTTTTGTCAATCAGATTGTGAAAGACATCGCCATGGGGGCATGTGTAATCGAGGAACAAGCCATTACTCGTGCCCAGTACCTTGATTTAGTGTACTCTCAGTCGGGCATTTTGTATGAAATCTTGACTGAAGCTCCACGTCCTGGGACCTCTAAAGCATCGGCTACCCCATCAGTCAATGGCGTTATTGGTTCTGTATCTCAAACTTCACTCAAGTCTTCCAATGAGAATCAGAAATCAAATTCTTCCAATAATTCTGCTCCACAGTCTACCCCAGATTCTGGTAAAACCTCGGAGGTCAACGCCGTTCAGGCCAATCCTGTGGACAAGACTTCCAAGGGGAAAAATAAGGGAAAAGGCCAGGCCAAATCTAATGCCCCAAAACTAGAATTGTCTAAACCTCGTGCTGATGATCGTTCATAGCGAAAGCCGAAGTATCCCTGTCTGATTTGTGATGAGGACCACTACACTAAGGATTGTCCTAGACGATCCGAGGTTAGTCAACTACTCAAAGGCGCTAAGGGAACTCTAGCGGTCCTTAAAGAACCTTTCCCATCTCAGCAGACCCAGATGGTCAAGAAACCTCTGCCATCTACATCATTTGGCTCTCAATTTTTCATGATGAACGGTTCTACACCCGTTTCCATCGCTACTCGGTCAAAGGATTATGTCGGATTACACTAGGCAGCCGGGAAAGAGGTCGTTGATGGTCCTTCTCCACCACCTGCCTCTGGTCCTCTTGAAATTGAAAGGCCTAGTGATGAACTCGTTATATGGCCACCTTCCAAAGGTGTTCTCCAAAAATATTCTTATAATCCTAACACCCATGCTGCTCAACATTACAACATTGTTCAGGATCTAGCATAGGCGCCTTCCGTGATGTCTGTGTTAGAAGTGCTCCAGAGTTTTCCGTCTCAATGGAAAGCATTATTATCTATGATTGGTGGGATTGACCCTACTGATTCTAGCCTTCTCTCTTTTGATTTAGAGAATTTCATCCTCCGACTTCCGCACTAGATTGCACTTGTTATGCAAGTCGGTATCAACAGTCTCAACATCCACAGGGCCGTAGTGGATGAAGGTGCATCTACTTGCATCATGTCATCTTCTTGCTGAAAGGCTATTGGCTCTCCAACCCTCAATTCGTCACCCAATGCCCTTGAGGCATTCGATGGAAGGGAATCAATACCCTTGGATGTTCTCGCTAGCTTGCCAATCACATTGCAAGGAAAGACAGTCAACATTGAAGTAGAAGTCATTGATGCCAAACTCAACTGCAATCTTCTACTCGGTCGCAGTTGGATTCACGTTATGTTGTGCATTCTGTCCACCCTCTTTCGACTTCTGAAGTTTCCACATGAGGGAAAAATCATTACTGTCGATTAGTTGTCATTCTTTACCTCGTCTTCTAATAACAACGTACCATACGTGGATAAGATTCCCAATCCCCCTGACTATATATAGCGCCGGGTTTTTTCAAAGATCCTGCTCTCATGGGTATTTTTCCCCTTCCACCACCGAATACCGTTCAATTCAATATGGTCTCTTGGTTAGATGACCCTTGGATCGTCCCTTCACTTGAATAGGTTGATTCGTTTGGATATTCGATGCCACTTAGTCCAATCGAGATCAATTATTGTGAGCTTACAGCCACATCTGATTCTCCCCCTCCTGAAGCTGCTCCTTTGAGCATGTCTCTCGACGTGTATTCTCAATCCCCTTGGCTCGGCGATGCGGATTCACCCGATCCTTTGAAATAAGTGTTTCCATTTGACGAGGCTATCATGGAAACCATGTCTCTCGAAGATCTACCGTGGGGCGATGGGCATCATCATTCCTCGTTTATGCCTTGCCTCAGGGCAATGTCTACCTGTCTAGAGCGTTTTGCGTCCCAAGTTCCTTCTCTGCCACTTCAAACGCCTATTTTTACACATGAAGTCTTTGCGGAAGGTAACTTGGGTAAAATTACTTAAACGATGCCTATCGACAGTTTCATCAAACCAGGGATTGTCAAGAACATCCATGTGGGAGTCACTTGCTCTTTCAAGGAAGTCCAAGTGTACACTAGTCTCTTTCACAAATTCCGTGATGTTTTCGCCTGGTCTTATGAAGAGATGCCTGGAATCAACCCCAGTATTGTGGTGCATGATATTCCCACCTACATAGGTGCGAAGCCTGTTCGGCAACGTCTTCATCCCGTGCATCCTCGGAAAGCTGCCACTATCAAAGCTGAAGTTGAAAAACTTCTTAGAGTGGGTTTCATTTGTTCGATTCCCTTGACTGAATGGGTTTCTAATATTGTTCCCGTGGATAAGAAGCAGGGTGCCATTCGTGTTTGTGTTGATTATCGCGATATCAATCGGGCCTGTCCTAAGGATAACTATCCCACCCCGTTTATCGATCAGATCATTGACAATTGCATGAGGAGTGAAATATTCTCCCTTATGGACGGTTTTTCTGGTTATAACCAGATTAACATGCTCCCATCGGATCAACATAAGACCTATTTTATCTATCCATGGGGAGCATTTGCATATAAGAAACTCCCTTTCGGCTTGAAGAATTCTAGGGCTACGTTCCAGCGCGTGATGTCCTACGCTTTTCATGATATTCGGCATATTGTACAGCCATACCTGGATGACCTTACGGCTCATTTAGCTGCGTGGAAAGACCACTCGAAACATCTCCATCAAATCTTTCTTCATTGTAGACGCTACAACATTAGGCTCAACCCACATAAATGTGTATTCTGCGTCAACTCCGGTAGACTCGTAGGGTTTATCATATCTAAATATGGAATTCGCCTTGACCTTCTTAAGGTTGAGGCTATTGTTAATATCCCCTCCCTGTCCTCGTTACATTAGCTCTAGAGTCTCCAAGGGAAATCCAATTTCCTTCGTCGTTTCATCTTGAACAACGCCAAAGTAGCCAAAGGATTTACACGACTTTTAAAATAGGACGTCCCTTTCTATTGGGATGAGATTGCTCAGCAGTATTTTGATAGACTGAAGATGTTTCTTGTCAATGCTCCTCTATTGCGTCCTCCAAATTACCATCATGATTTCACCCTCTACCTAGTTGCCTCCTTCAGTACGATCGCCATGGTATTAGTTCAAGATGATGATGATGGTAACGAACAAGTCATTTATTACTTGTCTCGGAACCTTCTCGACCCTGAAACATGCTACGGACATGTCGATAAGTTAGTGTTGGCTGCGGTCCAGGCCATCCAACTTTTTCGTCATTACATTCTTTTACACACGGTGACCGTGATTTCTGATTGTAACCCCATGACTTACATTTTATCTCGGAAGTTGTTGGGGGGAAAATACTCGAAGTGGATCATTATCCTCCAAGATTTTTATTTGGAGTTCACTACTGCCAAATCAAAGAAATCACTTGTTTTCCTTGATTTAATTTGTTCTCTCCCGGCCGACTCTGCTCCTTCTTCCTCCGAAGATCATATTACGGACAAAACTCTCTTCCTGATCAACACCCTCGATCCGTGGTATGGTGATATCATCGTGTACCTCCAAACGTATACTTTCAGGTCTAACTTAAGGAAAGATGCCCGATGCCACATTCGGCATCAATCACAACCTTATCGTATTGTTGGAGATACCCTTTATTGTGTCGGAGTCGATTCTGTACTCTGCCGATGTCTGACCCTCGAGGAAGTGGAGAAAGTTTTAAATGACTGCGACAATGACGGTGGTCACATGTTTGGTTACGCCACTGCACAAAATATCCTTCGTGCTGGCTATTTCTAGCCATCTATTTTTAAAGATTGCATTGTTGCAGTACGTAAATGCCATGCGTGCCAGATTTATAAACGCAAGATGCGTGCGCCGCCTGTTCCGTTACACCCTGTCATTATCGTTGGTCCTTTTGCCAAATGGGGCATAGATGTTATGATGTGTAACCCTCGTTTGGCTGGGGGGCATGCCAATATTATCTTTCCCTTCGATTATTTTACGAAATGGGCCGAAGCAATGCCTACACTGGCTGCGGATGGTAAGACAGCGGCACGGTTCATATTCAATCACATTATTGCTCGATTTGGTGTCCCTCAAGCCATTGTCACCAACCATGGTTCTCATTTTTTGGATTATATGATGGCAGAGCTGACGTCTAAGTTGGGTCTGCATCACGACAGCTCAACGCCTTACTATCCTCAAGCTAATGGCCAAGTTGAAGCTGTAAACAAGGTCTTTGTTACAATGCTACAACGAAAAATTAGGATCCATAAATCAAACTGACATCTCATGTTGTTTTCAACTCTATGGGCTTATCAAACATTGATCAAGAATGCAACCGGATTTACCCCATTCAAGTTGGTATATGGTTTGGAAGCTACGCTTTCAATTGAATGTGAAATCCCTTCACTGAAATTAGCTGAGGAATTGCTTCCTGATACTTCGCCTGAAGAAGAACATCTCCTCTATTTAGAGAGATTGGATGAAACTTGTCACTTAGTTTCCTTGGTCATTGAAGCACAGAAGGAGTCAAAGCCCATTTTGACCAAACTGTTTCTCCTCATTCTTTCATTGAAGGTGATATCGTTCTCCTATACAACCAAGCTCATGATAAGCTGGGGGCAGGAAAATTCCAACCCATGTGGCATGGGCCCTACATCGTCAAACGTGTGTTACAAAATGGGGCTTATGAGCTTATTGACTATGAAGGTTGTCCTTTATGGCAGTCCAGAAATGGGTTGTATCTGAAAAAATATTATGCTTGAATCATTCACGCGTGATATGTCTACATAGGTGATTCTTTTCATTTTTTGTGCATGCTTTGGTTTGATGTGCTTTGTGAACTTTGTTTTGCTTATTTGGTCTTGTTTGCTATGCAGATGTCTATTTCCCCTTATGTCGGTTTCGCGGATGGTGCTTCCCGCAGTACCAGGAACTTGTCTTTGGCAACCTAGGTAATTTATGATCCTGTTGGTGAGTTGATTAACTTACAAGGTATTTTTCTGGGGAAAACTACAAACAATGTCACTGAATATAGTGTAGTTTTGGAACTATTAACCGAGGTAGTGAACCTCGGCATACGCGCATTGCTTGTGAAGTTGGATTCACAACTTGTTGTTCTTCAACTGAACGACCATTATTCGGTTCGAGACCCATGAATTTTGAGATTGTATTTGTGTATTCATTTACTTGAAAGAAATTTTTATTTCATTACATATCAACATATACCAAGGCAAATGAATACATTAACAGATGCAATAGCTAACATTGTGCTAGATAGACATATGCATAATTTATAAAAAACATCATCATATGTACATAGACCCATGTGGAAAATATATATATATATATATATATATATATATATATATATATATATATCATTTGTTTGCAACGTGTGCATCATAAAACCCACAAAAATAATATATGTTTGTTTCAGTTACATCGTGAGACAACATTTCTCTCAAAATATGTGGAAATAAAGCCTAAGTGCCTAATCAATGTGGTGCTCATGATAGCATGTCACCGCCCGTACCAACTGCCTTAGAAATCAGTGGATACGACTCGTCACTCCTATAGTATGCCTCTAATAGGCCTGAGGCACGTCATCTAAGCGAGCATAGTCTGGGGCCCCACGGGCGATCCCCTCCAGGTTCTACACTAGTTTCTCCTCGCCACCCTCACCATGAGGATCGAAATTGCAAGGAATCTGCCTCACTACCAGCGACATGCCTGCAGGACGCTCTAGGAAAACATCTACATACATATAAGGATAACTGTCAGAACATGCATATATATCAAAAAATTATAAACTCATGAAAATAAAAAATGAGTCTTACCAGGTTCTTTGTCCCAATCCTCTCCCTTCGGGAATGGGAGGTCTGGGTCTCTGGTGAAGTCTGTGCCGGTGTAGGGCCAATCCTCCATGACAATCAATTGTCGTCGGAGCCAATAAAAAAAAATCTAGCCTCCAAGACATCTTTTTTCCACCCCCTAATCTAGGCATTAGTGCTGCCCATCGGGCCATCCGTGGCTCGGTAAGTGGTGGCTCCGAGACTATAACCTCCTGACGCTAAAATATGGGTAGTCATTCCAAGAAGAATGATACTAGGATCGACCCATACCCAAACTGCTTGAGGTTGGTCTTCTTGCACTTAGTGAGTTGTCGTTTGATGTTGACAGTCATAGCCTTGGCCTAGTTAAATAGAGTTGGGTTCATGCACTCTGAAGCAAGAAGAATTTGTGCCTTCATGGCCTCATGTGGTGCCTATGATCCCGCAACCTGCGTGATAGTGTGCAGCACCACCCTCAGTGCCAAATCAAGGACAGTTTGGATATCCACTTTGCCACTCCTTGATCCTTTTCGTGCCCCACGACACACCATGTCAATGACCATTTCCATGCTTTCTCTGGAATGTCGGGTACCGGTTAAGATAGGGACTGCACCCCTACGTGACAACCCAATGATGAAATAAACATCGGAAAATTTGAGTTCAAGCTCTTGATCATGAAGTATGAAAATTTCTTAATCTTCATCCCAAATGCTAAATAGATACTGAAGCAATTCGGGCTGAGCCCGGAGACATAGTTTCATAAAGAACTTCTTGAGCCCACAATTCCTAAGGGCATTCATGCAATGTTCATTTCCCATTTCTTGTTCATCCTATTCACTATGTTCTCTCTCCTTCCACTCGATTACCATCTTTTTGTGCTTTGTACCTGCATGAATTGATCATAGCAACATTAGAAGCCCCCCTTGGGTGTTAAAATTTGCAATCTATTGGTTTCATTTTCTTACATTTAAAGTGGATTTTGGGTTGCGCGGTTGGCGTGACTATTTGGATAATGGTCATGCTAACTGCCATGACCCCTGTGTAAAAATAGGTCGGTTGGTGCGGGTCCATGCTCGAAACCCGCGCTAACCACGATGCCCTAGAATTTGTAGTTCCTCCCCTAAGGGATCCCAAATGACAAATAAATGCAGTAAAATATAGCTTAAAAGATGGAAAATAGAGTCAGCTCTTACCTGGAATAGATGGAATCCGGATTGGTCCACTGGATTGTTCACAATCGTCGCCTGAAGATCGCAAAGGAAATGGGTCACTGTTGCTCTGCAAAGAGGTAAACGTGAAAAGTAAATATTTTTTACCATTTATGGTCTTTTATAACTTTTCCAAATCCTAAAATAGGTTTTAAAAAATATTTTCATATTATTTTTGAGGAATATGTTTTACACACGTCTTTTTGTGCAATGACAGGTTTTCACGTGGTTATGACGAAGAACCGAGTTGTATTTTATACTTTTTTGGACTCAGTAAAAACACAAAAAGTCACTACTGGAGTCACCATTCAACTCTTTTCTGACTCTCTAAAATTGAAAATATCACCGAATCGCTTGTCGTTTTGAACTCGTTAATTTGGCTACGAAACAATATCTACCCAGTATACGTTTACCCCTTTTTCGAGCTGGGATAGATTATTTACGAAAAAGGAATACCTTAGCCGATCGCGACTAAGAGGTTCTCTTAGACATATTTTTCTACCTTTTCGGATCTGTGAGACTATTTATGAGAAGGGACTACTGAAGTTTTATTTTCCGCCTTCTTTTCAAACTCTCTAAATATGAAAAGATTCCGAGTTCTTCCTTGGTCAGACTCGTTAAAAACTAATGACATCGGACTCTGTCATCATGATGTCACTCGAGTTCCTCCTTCCTAGGGCTCGTAAAATGTACTAGGTTGGATTTTTCCGAAGGAAAAAATTACATCGCAAGCACATGCTATCCCCTTCAAGCTTGTTTTAAAAAATAATTGGGGTACTCACCAGAAATGGTGGGGGAAAATGGAACCAAGATTGTAGTCGTGTTGGCAGTATGTCACGCTTGAACATGGCACTTATCTTCATTCGTGTCGGGTTGGGGACATCTCATCTCGTTATTCATTTGCCTCCATGGGTTTGGGTAATCTCTTTTGACTGCTCATCTGCTCTTTGCCACGTCACCATGGCCTCAGATCCCTTGATGTCTAATACTGCCAAATCCAGTGTCATGCCACCAATATGTTCAAGAGAAGTTTTCCTCTACATTTTTCAACCTCCCTTTGATTCTCTGTTGGTCTTGATTCACAAACATCATATTCCTTTGTCTTGTGTCGATGATGTGGGAAACATTATAGCCCACCTTCGATCAAGGTCCCTTCCTATCGACTCTAGCTCATTATCCAGGAAGTTGATCCAGAGACTCCCTTCAGGTACCTTGGAGCCTGCATGCCTCAATGGTAGGTTCTTTGCACTCGATGTAAGGTCCACATCATTGGCCTTCAATCGATTTACTCTACGGGTGTTCGACGTCAGATCACTGTTCACATGCTGTGGATTGTACATTTTGTACCTTGAAAGCCATTGTCATTATTGGTGGTTTATCTCGCATCTGTTAACAGATTTCATTATTGGCTAGTAATCAGACGATGTTCTTGCATGTTCAACTTCAACTCACATATTCACATGCTCGAATTTGTACTATGTTTGGGTCGAGATGGAGCGCAAGACCCTGGGTTTTGTCTGATGAAATCCAGGTTGCGGGTTCTTTGTGGATTATTATGACTTATTGTATAACTCTTTTGATTGGATGGCTGTGACCATACCTGAGTATATTTATTGATCCATATTGCTGGATGGTTGTGTCCATACCTCGGATCTCATTATTTATATACTCTCTTAAGGATGGTTGTGCCCATGCCACATGTCATGTATCAAATGTACCAGTTGTATTCGTACTTTCAGGTTTTCCGACAGCAGTGTTTTGGTCGAAAAAATTATCATAAAGCATTTCACCCCTCCCTCTCTCTCGGATCTCATGCTTTAGGGGTCATCTGTTACATAGAATTTTGTCACCATCCCTGCAATCCCTCACCCCGCATATTGGAGGGTCTTTCCTGTGACCTGTGAGAAATGTTATACTCTGCAAATATCTTCTTTCCATCCTTCTGCATAAGGACATGATTTCTGTTGTTGAACATTTCCTCAGAAAGCACTCAAAAACCTATGTTTTGGCATTGGCGCGGGTAGCCAGTTCACCCCTCATGCTGGCGCTCTGTCTCTTTGTTGTGCCTTTGCTAGCCTTTTTTGGAATGTTTCTTAATAAATTGGAGGTGGAAGTTTCCTTTAACCACCTCAGGAATGACTCATTGCAAGTGGTTAAACTCGATAAGCCAAGAATCTCTTCCTTTAGGGAATGGTTAGTGGAACATTCTTGGAGGATAGGACTCCCCCCATGATTATAGGAATCCTAACCTCTCCTTCTCCCTCTATATAAACAAGCCTTCTCCCTTTACAAAAGCTAGCTGAACATATAGCCAAGAAGATGAACTTGGAGAAGAGATATTATAGCTAATTAATCGCTATAGAGAAGGTCGAAAAAAGGAGGATCCTGTAGAGAGAGCCTCGTCTGAATTCCCGACAAGATTTGTGAGACGTGCTCCACTGGAACCCTGCTGGAGGAGGTTGCAACGTCGAAGCCTGGTTGTACTCTTCCTTCTTTAAATTAATATACTCGACTATGATATTGATTCCATATATGTGTTATGTTTATTTAACACATTTGATTTAGTCTTCTTCGACTGACTGATAGTTAGGAATGCGAAATAGTATGTTGTGTATCGTCTTCATTTCTTGTGTATGTGCAGGTATCCGAGCGTGAGAATGAGTGGATCGTGATCTGTCGAATCAGGAGCGAGAGGCAACCATTCTTCTGGACGACACAATGCAGGACCTACGATAAGTGATCTACCAAGTCTTTGTCCATTCTTAGATAGGAATTGATGTCATAGCATGTCTCGTTTGTGGCTAGATCCACTCTAGGGCTAGTGAGATCACCTCTTTCCACAAAAGGGATTTACCTCACCAACACATAGACTCTTTCTCTATTGAATTCCTGTTTATTTAACCTTTGTTCATGACAGAGGCTTTCTATATTGCATATCCTACTTCCTCAACCTCTGTTTCAAGTACATTATTGAAACTTTACTCAAACTCAAACCCTTCAAATGTGCTATATTAGATGGTACATGTGGACTTCCATTTGATGAAATGGTCAATATCCCATTGCAAACAAATCCTATCTTCCACATGAAATTTATTAGAACAAAGAAGCTTAGGATCCATGTTTCTTCAACATAGTTTATAAAAAATAATACATCGGATTTTTTTGAGGAATTAAAATCATGGAAAACCTTATTTGTGAATGATAACAAACATGTAGAAGAAAATTGGGCATTCATAGTTGATGATGCAGTATTACTTATAACAACTACATGTGGATGGGTACATCTGCAATCTAAAGAAGCATAGAGGAAGAATAAGGAAAACTCATTATTTCCATAGAACAAAGCACTCAAGAAAAAATAGAGTTGAGCATGTGGAGGTCTATAATATTTCCCTCAGGTGAGGAATAGTGAACTATTGATTCCCCATTGGGATGAAGAGTGGATATGGTTTTCTCTGGATTCCATTTACAACTGAGGTGGAGGTTTATTTCCTTGGACTCTTGGTAAGGATATTTCTAAGGCATTCCTTTATTTATATCTTGGATCTTGCAATGGGTTTTATATTCCCAAGGTTGGGTGGAACCATTGTGCATGTTCTAATTTAAGGGTGGAGGAATTAGCCTCTAGACTTCCTTATTTGCATAAGGGTGGAGTGTTGAAGTCTCTAGAGTCCCTTGTGTTTAATTTAGGGTAGAGGTAGTAGATTGAAGGTTCACTATAGTATAATTAGCTAGTGGGTGGAGGTGATTGGTCCTCTGGAGCCTTATTTCAGTTGGAATTATTGATTTCATCCCTTGAGTGAAAGTTTGAAACTATGGAATTTGGCTTAGGGGTGATTGGGATGAAACAAAGACCATAGTGTAGCCTAATATATGGTTGGGTGGAGAGTTGTAGTCCCAGATTTAGTTTCCCAATCCACTTGAGATAAGTATATCTCTTGCTTAACTTGTATAATGAATTTAACGTATGTTCTATCTGAGTCAAAATTGTGTTAGTAACATATGATGCATAATGGGTAATGTTGAAGGAATCATAAATTGTAATTACAATATATATATATATATATATATATATATATATATATATATATATATATACGTGTGTGTGTGTGCGCGCGCCCGCGTAAACTACATATTGGCAGAGATCATTTGGAATTAAAGGTATGATCGATGAATAATATAAATAGTGTAGTTATTCGTAATTATGGAACTATCAGAGTCCTTAAATGCTTGCATATTCTTCGATTTATGCAAGTACTTGATCTCTCGAATATGGAAAAAATCATAGTGTTGTTAAAGTTCCCCTTGGATTGTGATGTATGATTATGACAAATTAGACTCATGAAAGGATGTATAATAGTCTTGAGGGGTTTATTTCAACAAAAAAAATTGAATCTGATAACATTGCTACAATCTTGGTTATTAGGAAACTATATTTTATTCCCTCTTTCCAATGTTTGTAAGGAGGCTTTTCGACCATATCAATTTTGTAGTTTTTTTTGCAAATAAGTGAACACACTTCAATACGTAAGAGTGTAGTAGTAGGTCAGATAATTATAGCCATAGATATCTGACCATTTTCCTTCTTCATGTAGACCACTAGATGAAGGTAATTCCTAGTGGAAAATCTAAATTACTAAATAAGCAAATTATATCAGTATCTTGAAATTTCCATTTTGGTTGCTAGCTATTATAAAATATCTACTAGGAGTGAAATTTCATACATAATGGACAAAGAAAACCTTGGATCCATTTCAAAACTAGAAATTATTGAAAGAAGTAGACTCAGAGAGTGTAGGCTGAGGTACTTGGGACAAGGGTTGACGATTGATAGTAGAAACCTATTTTCTACTACTACGATGGTGTACAACGTAGAAAGTATTCTTATAGGTTAGGAATATGCTACATAAAGGTAAAATATGTGATTGAGAACAAGTTCTAGACTCTTGATATTTTAACTAACAAATTATCAAAGGGACTACAATTAATTTATCTATTTAGAAAAATTAATTTAATGAAAGAATGGTATCAATTGATATTTGATAAAGGAATGACCAAAAATACAACCCAAATACCTAAGGGCTTGTAAAATTTCAAGATGCTATGTTCTGGAAATGACATTGTTCTCTAATGGCATCATTTTGAGATATGTCATGTTTTGTTGGTTATGTGTTATATTCTTTCCACAACTAGGTCCATGCACTATTAAGTGGTGTCGAGAGTAACATGGGGTAATAAGGGGAAGAAACCCCCCCCCCCCCCCCCTTTCCGGGGGGTTTGTAGACCCAATAATGGTTTGGTGGACCCAAGGGTGGTGGGCGACTCACCTATGGTTTTTTTGATTTTTTGTGCATGGTTTTGGGCATGATGGTTTTTCCCATGGTATTTTGTAAATCCAGTCAAGGGAACTACAATTATGTTATAATATAGGTTTAATATATTGGGGTTTATGAATTATTATGCGTGTATATAATGGGTTCAAACATTGAAAGGAATATAATGAAAAATAAATGTGGCTTTCCCAATTTTTAGTTTTAGGAGAAAATATTTGTGTATATTTGTATGTTCTCACCATTGTATTTTTTTTCTATTTTTAAGAATTGATTTGATGGTAATTTTTGTACATTGTTATAACCTACATCTAGCATCATAATTGTTTCAACTTCAAGGGGACACCTTTACGGCTGATGGGTCTATTTCTTGGGCCCATGGTAGACCCTGTTATAGTGGGAGATCTGCAGGATCGATTCTTGTTGTGAGAGGAGATGGAGAACAATGGAAAGATAGAGATTGAGAAATTAAATGGATTTTTTTTTTAGTTGTGGAAGCTAAATATGGAGGATTTTTTGGTGGAAATATATTAGTGGATTGTTGTAGATCCATGTTTGGCACTAACAGGAATGCCTACATAGGACTAGGAAAAGTTATATCGGAAGCAAAAGAGCACAATACGATTTTGCCTCTGAGATTCAGTATTGTTGAATTTATTAGGAGAATATATGGAAAATGATTTATGGTACAAGTTAGGGACTTTGTATCAATCTAATTCGTTGGTGAACAAAATATTCCTATGGAAAAAGTTGTATAACATGAGGATGAAGGATGGTGAATCAGTTACAGAGCATCTAAATTCCTTCAATACTATGGTAGTTTAGCTTTTATCTATTGATATTAAAATTTTAGATGAAGATAAGTGCATCAGTTTATTGTGTTCTCTACCAGACCCATGGGATAGTCTAGTTGTTGTTATAGGTAGAAATGAAACTACCTTGAAGTTTGATTAAATAGATTTACCCTTGTTGTCAGAGGATATGAGACGTAAATATATGGAGAGATAGAATTGATATGCCTTTTCTATAATATTACAGTCCCATAACAGAAATAGAAATAATTCCTCAAGTGGGAGATCTAAATCTCTAGGAAAATATGTAAAGGTATGTTGGAAATGTAGAAAAGGGCACTACGAAAAGGACAGTATGCCTAAAACTCTTGAATAAGGAAAGGGATATTATAATGCTCCTTTTATAGAGGCGAAATCCACCTCATATGAAGTTGGGGATGTGTACTTGTATTCTTCTTCAAGTACACACATAGATCATGAGGCATGCTTGATTGAATCAAGTGCATCCTTTCACATGACTCCCCCTAGAGAGTGGTTCTGTGAGTATGAGAAATAGGATGGTGGTGATGTCTTCCTAGGTGATGAAAGGAATACTATAATGATAAGACACAAAATATTCAAGTTTAAGTTTGATGGTGGAAGGATTAAAATACCTCCTAGTGTTCTTCACATTTATTCATTGGCCAAAAATCTATTTTTTTTAAGAAATATGGATGATCCAGGTGTAAAAACAATGTTTGAGAATGACACCTACAAGGTGATTTAGAATCACTAGTATTGATGATGGGAGCTCAGATAAGAACTCTCTACAAGTTATTGGGAAGTATTGTTATTAATGAGTGCAATGATTTTGTGGTTCTTGAAAGTGGAGTAGAAAATATCATACTTTCTAGTGAAAAGACTATGTTGTGGCATCAAATACTGGGACACATTAGAGAAAAATACTTTTGAATACTACATGGTAATGGTATGATAGAAGATATGTATAATTTCTCTTTTTATTTCGATTTCTATGAGAATTATGTATATAGGAAGCAAAATCGGGTGAGTTTTTTCTATGGTTCTAAGAGGGAAAAATGGATATTAGAGGTTGTGCACAATGATGTGTTTGGACCTATGTTGGTTCCATAATTGGGTAAATATGTGTACTATTTCATGTTTATAGATGTATTCTCGAGGAATACATGGATATATTTCCTTGAGAAGAAATATAAAGTCTTTGAAAAGTTTAAACAACTTAAGGCTCTGGTGGAAAACCAGACATAGAAGAATATTAAGATGTTGAGGACAAATAATGGTGGAGAATTTAGAAAGAAGTAATTTGAAGGTTTTTGTAAGAAGTGTGGTATCACTCGACAGAAGACTACTCCACACAAACCTCAAAAAAATAGATTTTCAGAAGGAATGAATAGTATGTTTATGAAAAAGGAAAGAAGTATGCTTAGTGGCACTGAATTAGGGAAGGAATTTTGGGAAGAGGTAGTGAACACTGCATGTTACTTATTTAACAGATCACCTTCATCAACATTGGAGGACAAGAATCGACATGAAGAAATTAAAATCTATCACATCTCAGGGTATTTGGTTGTGACGAATATGTACATGCTCCAAAGGAGAAAAAAAAAAAATTGGATAGTAAATCTAAAAGGCGCATCTTTATTGGGTATAAATATGGTTTAAAATGTTACAAGCTATGGAACATAGAAACAAGGAATTTTATGTACAGTTGATATGTGTTGTTTAGAGAAGTAAAATATGTTATTAAAACTAAAATCCTACCAAATTAAAAGGAACTAGAGAAGATATATTTTTAATTAAAGGAGGAAGAATCAGAATCTACAGAAGAACAAGAATCAGAAGAACCACACACTCCAATTATAAGGAGATCATTTCAAGAGAAAAGACAACCAGAGAGGTATAGTCCATCTACTTTCTATTCAATTTTTTTTATCTATTACTGATGATGATACTAGAATTGTGAGGGAGGGAGTGAAGTCAAAGGATGGAAAACTCTAGAAAAAGGACATGGTTGAAAAAATGGCAGCTTTGGACAAAAATGGGGCTTGGGATCTAGCGGAGTTGTCGACTATGTTATTTTTTGTAGCATCAAATAGGTGTTATAGTTTTGATTTGTGCCAAAAAGGATAAGAACATGAGATATTCAAAACCCATAAAAATTTTCATAAGATAAGCTTACGAAACAACTTAATTAAGTTAATTAACCATCATTTAAATTTTTCCTAAGTCTAACTTAGGAAAATTGGTTAATTAATAATAATTAATTAAGGAAAGGTGAGAAAGTTTAGAGAGGGGGAGCAAGTTCCTTGGAAAAATGAGCTATCCAGTGTAGTGATTTAGCAGGAAGAAGAGCTCGAGCTAGAGAAATAGTGATTCAGGGAAAAAAATAAAAAATATATACAATTATTCGAATTTTGGAGAGTGAGCAAAAGGGAGGCTTAAATATTCTGCAGGAAATTCATCCAAGTCGAGTGAGTGTGCCATAAACCCCAGTGCAAGTGTCAGAAGAAGATCATTTTATCTGTAGGAGACTAGGATGGCACTCGAAAGGAAAAAAAACTAATTTCCAATGATAGAGGGGGCTTAGATGACCAAGTTGGAAGTAGTTCTAGAGGTTGTACGAATTTCCCAGGTTAGAAGTGTGAGCATCCAGTCATGCAATCTAAGCAGGCCAAAAGGAGGCTGAACTATTTTTGGAGGAGGGAAAAATTTTCTCCTAAATATTTTGAAGAGATTTTACTGGAGGATTGGGCAAGTTCCAATGAGGATAGGATCATATAGATTTTTCCTCATGTATCATCACCTTGGGACACTAAGTATTATAGTGACCAAACTCACCACACATGAAGCATTTGATGATACATGAGGAAACATGTGTGTGGGCCACTAAAAACCATTGCGTCAGCCTCTGTGTTGCCTTTCCATAGGCTCTATTCACACTCCCTATTTTTATACTCTGATTCTATCGTTATTCCTAACTCAACCTTTGGATATGACTCGCTAGGACTCTTGGAACCTCTTCCGGCCACTGGCACCTGAATCGACCACCTCTCCAGCTAAATCAAACTACTCTTTGAATCCTTTAATGAAGGACCTGCATAGCCTCACTAAGAAATAATTTGGCATCCTTTCTATTGGATCTCTAGCATTGGAAATCTGGTGTTTCTCCCTCAATCACTGAGGTTATGGATTGAACTCTCTCCTGTTGAATCTGTGCAACTAGATAGCTCGATCTTCCCAAGGAACTCACTCTCCCTCTCATTTGATGTGTCTATCTCCATCCCCATGGATTTTATCTTATAATATCTCATTATCTCACTAATGACCATGATTAGATCTCCATCAATGGCTAAGATCATCTCAAACTCAATCTGTGCGAGTTTCTAGATATTTCTCTCCTTTCCTTAATTAATTACTATTAATTGACTAGTTTTTCTAAGTTAAACTTAGGAAAAACTTAACTTATGGTTAATTAATTTAATTAAGGTGTTTCGAAAGAATATCTCGTGAAACATTTTATGGGTGTTGAATATCTCATATTCTTATCCTTTCTACCACAAATCAAGGCTAGAACACATGTCTTATGCTACAAAAACTAACAATCCCTCTTACCGAGGAAAGTGTTTTGTCTTCTCCAGTAACACCTTCCCTCATGCTGCTAATGTCTGACATCTATAAAAACATGTCATTATATATCAAACTACTATGCATATTAAGATTCATATGCTAACCATGTAGATGAACTATATTACATATGCGCTACTGCTAACACTACATTGTGCCAATTTGCACTGTTTCCAACATTACCTGCATTGCATTTGCCTCATGTTGTTTTTGTTATTGCAACTACTGCAAATGAGAAATAATGTATTGTATACATGTAATGGATTTTCTATTGTCTCCTAATTCTTTGACTACAAATAGCATTTGCATTTTCTATTGAGTAATTGTTTATGCCCTGACTGGTTTTGTGCCCCTCAATTAACTCATTGTAACTAGTCTTTACAATTTTCCCTAAATATCTAACTATGCTTACAGAAATTGATCCTCCTACTCATGAAAAATATGGGCCCCTATATCCATCTGGAAATTTAAAGAAATTTCACAGGCTATAAGGAAACCCATTGGTAGAAAACAATTGTTTAAGAAGAAGATGAATGCAAAAGGAAAGGTGGAGAATTACAAAGCTTAGTTGCTAGCAAAAGGTTATTTCCAGGTGTCACGAGTTGATTTTGGTGATATTTTTTCTCCTGTTTCCAATTTATCTTCTATTGGATTACTTTTATATTTTGTTTTTTCTTTTTATTTCTAGGTAAAACAGATAGATGTGAAGACAAAATTTATTCATGGGGCTCTGGAAAAAGAGATCTACATGAAGCAACCAGAAGTATTTGTAGTGAAGAGTAAGAAAGAACTAGTATGAAGGTTAAAAAAGTATTTTTATGTGTTAAAGCAGTCACCAAGGATGTGGTATAAAAAATTTGATACATATATACTGGGACTTGGCTTCACAAGGGGAAACATGGATCACTATGTATATTTTAAACTAACTAGTGACCGTGTTATTTTTTGGTTTTGTATGTGGATGATATGTTGTTGATTGGAAATGAAAAATAAATTATCTAGGATTTGAAGACCCAATTGTCATTTAAATTCAACATTAAGGATCTTGGTGTTGCAAAACATATTTTTGACTTGGAAATTAAACGATATTGGGAAAAGAGGAAGCTCAGGTTAAACCAGTGGAAGTATGTTGAGACAATATTGTAGAGGTTTAATATGCAGGATAGTAAACCGATGAAGGTTACTATCCTATAGGTGAAAATTTATTTGTTGAACAGTGTCCCAAGACACATGAAGAGGAATATTACATGTCCCATGTTCCATATGCAAGTGTAGTTGGTATGTTTATGTATGAAATGATATATACTAGACCAGACATTGCACGTGTAGTGGGAGTATTGAGAATATTTATGTAAAAACCAAGGAAGGAGAATTGGACAGTAGTGAAGCAGATTTTCATGTATCTGCATGGCACTAGTGATTATGGTGTTTTCTACCAAGGAAGACTAGGATTGGACAGAGTGTTGGACATACGTGCCTTTGTTGATGTAGACCAGACTGGAGATCTGGATCAAAGAAGATCTACAAGTGGGTATGTGTTTAACCTATTTGGAAAAGTATTCAGTTAGATGAGCAAAATAAATTTTGTAGTGTGAGTTTTGACTATAGATGTTGAATACATGGAAGCCACTCATGAAAGCAAGGAAGTATTTTGGTTGCATAGATTTTTTTCAAGTATGGGGTTGGTACAACGAGATATAAGGATAGACAGTGATAACCAAAGTGAAATTTTATTAGAAAATAACCCTTCTTATCATTCAAATACAAAGCATATTGATGTTTAGTATCACTTTGTGAGGGATATGGTTAAAGAAAAAAATGTGTTGTTGGTAAAGGTGGACACTCTGAAGAACGTTGCAGATGCATTGACAAAGTATGTGAGAACTTAGAATTTTTCTTCGTGTAGAGAAATAATGGGTGTTTCAACCCTGGCGAAATGACTGTGCACTCTTATGACCCCTTATGTGGAAATAAAACAACAAGTGCTAGAATGTTTTTATGTGTTAAATTCCTTCCATGACTAGCTCCATGCATTGTTACATTGCGCTAGGCGGAGTAGGGGGGTCATAGGGGGGGAGGAAGCCTCCCTTACTAGGGTGTTTGTGGACTCAATAATGGTTGGGTAGACCCAAGAATGGTGGGTAGACTCACCCATGGTCTTTTTCTGCATGGTTTTGGGAATGATGGTTTTTCCCATGGTATTTTGTAGATCCAATTAAGGGATCAATTACGGTTATGTTCTAATCTAGGTTTAATAGATTGGGTTTTATGAATGATTCAACATGTATATAATGTATTGTAACATTAAAAGGAATATAATGAAAAATAAATATGGTTCTCTTGGTTTTGGGTTTTAGGAGAAAATATTTGTGTATAATTTTATGTTCTCAGCATTGTATATTTTTTCTGTTTTTAAGATTTCGTTTACAGGTAGTTTATGTACATGGTTAGAAATTACATGTTCTTATTTCATATGCCTAGTATGAAAAACAAGGGCATCCAAGAAGGCATAATGATGGATATCAGGTGCAATGCCATAATCCATTACCATGCACTCAAAGCATTTTCAACTCTTGTCTATTAGCCTTGCATGAAAGTAGGTAGTCAAAACACTGGGGAAGGTGATATGATTTGCCTCTATGCATTTTTATTACATTTGGAAGAAAGAAAGGTGCAAGAAAATTATTTCCTTATCTATGAATTCCAAATCCCAAAACCAATGCATTCCTTGAAACATTTTGAGTTGACATCTTGTCAAACACTTATTGAGCATGCCTATATTCCTACATTTAGCATACATTTCTACGTGCCCCATTCCTACAAAATATTTAGAGTGAAATCCACTTTTATAACATAATTGTAGATTTTCTTACCATATTCTATAGCCAATAAAGCATAAAAATAATCATGGTGATTGTGTCAAGTCTCACGCCCTGTACTTGCATTTCCTTAAATAATTTCATGATTCATGCATATGACCATTATGGGAGTAACCATCAATGGATACATTCCATGAAACAACATTTTAGTGAGGCATTCTTTCAAAAATAAATTGGGCAATGTTAACATTACCACATTTGGAATATGTATTTTAAGACCAATGGCCACAAGAATATCCATTTTGAGTTCACATAACCATGGATCTTGACTTGTAGGCAGCTTTGTGGCCATCATAAAAATTCATTATGAAATTTTGTTCCTATTAAAATTGTGGCCATCATAAATTTCATAAACTAAAAATTGTGATTGTGACAATCGAATAAAACCTTTCCAATGGATATGAAAGTGTTCACATTTTCTTTCCCATAGTTTTGGGAATACTATTAATCAGCATTAGAAAATAAACTGAGATTAGGACATGTATTTTGAACACGATGAAAAAAATATTCTCTAGTATCTAAAATTGTCAGTGAATGATTTATTATGAGTATATATTCATGATTAATGCTCAAGAGAAATACAATAAATTCAATTCCTATACAAGTGCCTAGGTTATTTTAGTGTATATTGTTTTTAGTTCAATGACATTTGATTTAGACAAAATTTTGGAGCGTTTCATTACCAGATAAGATGAATTTTGAAATTACGAGTCAAAACAAGGCTACCGGTTATATTTACTTTGATCCCCATGATCAAGGCAATGATAGATGGTGAGCTAAATTTTCCATCATAATGAATCGCCTTGCACATTTTTAAAGTGGACTCGAATTCTATCTTTTTGAGATCTTGGAAAATATTTTACATTGGGATTGTTTATTATAAAGGAAATTAGCATTATATTCCTAGGCCCTAATTGTCTCCTACTTATTTTTAAGATTTATAGGGCACAAGGTAAAAATAATTTCCTTCAACATTATAACTGCTTCCAATGATCAATTAATATTAATTTCACATAAAATTAATTCAAAATCATTAAGCAGTTATACAAAAGAAATATCAATAATGAAACATGAAAGAGTACTAGTAGAAAATAAACATGAAAACATGAGACAACAAACATAGAAATTAGGCCTAAGGTCAGGGGAAGACCCATAAATCCTTCCCTCTATGTGTGTGTGTGTGGGGGGGGGGGAGAGAGAGAGAGAGAGATTCATCAATACATCATAAACAACATCAAGATAATAGTCAAACCAATAACTAATAACAAGATGAGATCCCAAATCCTCCTTCAAAAGTTTGACCCTCCCTTTTGTTAGGCATGTGTTGACATTGATGGAAAATATCAAGTATATGAAGGTAAATGTAGAGATGGTTGCAAGAAGAATGAATATTAGCTAAAATTTGTGGTAAAGGTAGAGATGGAGAAGGTCAGTGGTGTTTAAGCCATTTTTATTCATCAAATCAACTAAAGAGAACTTAGGACCCACTCTTATGAGTAGAGATATGAAAGAGTTTTCCACTGGTATATGGAAGTTCAAAAAATACTTCTTGGATCACAATTTATTTCCATTCAAAGTTAGGTACCCCCAAAATTCAAATTGCAGAGTTAAAGTTGGAAGAATGGTCTAGTTAGTGATCAAATTGGTGCAACTTTGGCGCCGTTTCTAAATGTGGAAGAGCTTATTTGTAGAGCCACTAAATCAAAGAGTAAATCTAGCATGGGTAGAAAACGATATGTTAGAAAGAGTTTTAATTGGCTAGCAGTGGACCCAGACTACACAACTCATCCCAATAAAATTTCCCCAGAAGGACGAAAGGTGCGCACAAAGGTGATCACCCCTGATGACATAATCCTTTGAGGAGTCAGTAACGATTGTAGAAATTTGATTGGTGGAGTTTAACTATGGTAGGTCCCCATAAGATAGCTCACCCTGAGAGGCCATCCCTAAAGGAGCCACACACAACAAGAATTTTGAAGGATTGGGATGACATAGGGCTAGGAGACGTGGCACAAGGAGAATAAGCACTATAGTAAAAAGGCTTGGAACCTTTAAAAAATTTAACGAAGGAAATGGTTGAAAAACCGTATTCCTAGAAACCATCTTACCTACATACTCTTCAAAAATTAAATGGTGATGTGTGGCAACATTTTATTAGCCTTTCATGATGTTGGCACACGAGACACATGGATTTTGTTTTCAACATTTTTAGGTAGTCAAGTGAGCCAAATCTGAGTGACATGTGTCGCCACTCATAAGGAACCATGTGGCAAGGTTGACGCAAACATGATGTCATGTGGACATGTCACCCTAGAAGAGAGTCGTTGGAAGCTTTAAATGGATCACAAGTGAAGGCACCATGATGCAGAAGAAATAACACTTCATTTCATTAATATCAAAGAACTAAAATATGCTTACATACAAAATAGAAATAAACTAGCTCGGGCGATGGTAGATTATGTTTGAGAAAAGATGTGGAAACTACATGGCTTTTAACTCTGTTACAATGAGGCTCAAGGGCCTTTTTATGATTGAACAACAAGGGAAAACCCTAAACAACCAAAAACCTAACCCCAGAAGATGGAGCACCAAGAGTCTGTGGGCCCCGTTGGGGTAAATTGGGAAGCCAACTTCACCTCTTTAGAAATATATCTCTCAGTACTAAAATATTTGCAACAAGCGCTTAATTATGGCTATGGGTTTGTTGCAAACCTCAAAAAAACGCCATTTAGGGGGTCAAAATTGATCCAAAAGTTCAAGACCCGAAAAAAATGCTAAAAAAATTAAATATTGATATACAAAAGGAAACTGATGAAACCAACTGTAGATGTATGTGGAATAGGTAGGTGGACACCAATATCCACCTAGATTAGTCTTCCCTCCTTAGGAATCAATGGTCCCCATTGCGTGTAGAGCCTCCATGAGGTGAGGAAATTTCTGTTGAACTTGGTCCTTAGTGAACCACTTTCCCTGGTGAAGCATTTGGCCTTCTTTGATAAATCGATATAGCTAGATCTCCTTTTGGAAAGTGTTATTGATTTTCATTTCCATGATCCAATCAGTTTTTCAATTTTCCATGTGTTGGATGGTGTTGTCATTGATGTCAATCCATGGAGTTGACTGGGTTTGACTTTGACCAAATAATATGACAATTACTAAGAAGCATTCATTATCCATTCAACATCAATGACTAGTGTTTTTTATCAAATTCAAACCTATTCAAATCCATGGGTTGACATCAATGACAACACCATCCAACAATCTTCCCCTTTTTCATTGATGGCAACACACACACTCCTCCTACGAGTAAAACTCTCCTTGACTTCATGCTTTACCTCCTTCTCGAGATTTAAATCTCCTTCTTAGGTTTTCTCTCCCTCTTTGACATCAATGGCAAAGGGTTACTCACCCTGAGAATTTTCTTGCTTCATGTGGACTTATTATTTTCATGTGATCCCCCTGACGAGAAGCCTTCTTGTAATAATCTGTCAATGGTGATCCTTGTGGACTTGTAACCTACATGTGCTCCCGTTGACAGGAAACCTTCCTCTAGATATATCTGAAGACATGTAAGCCTTTAACTGTTTTTCTCCCCCTGAACATGTTATGGATTTGACACATTTTTCCCGAAGCTACAATTCCATCCATGTTGTTTTTCTTTCAATGGTATACATGTGCCACATACTACTATATAAAATCCCCCTCTTCAAAATTCAAGGATTCGACGAGTTGAATTGTTCAAAATAGTGTATCGTTTAACAAACCATCTTGACTTGAGTCATTATTTGAAGCAACTACCGATCCTCAATACCTATTACGAACCCTCAGAGAATAACAACTAAAAAATTCTTGTCTTTCTACACATTTTGTTGATCCTTTACCTGTTCTTCATGTATTTTTACATGTATCGTCTTCTAAACCTTCTTATTCTCATCATCAAAATTCATGATTGGTTCCATTTTGTTCCTGCAATGACGATCTTTGTGTCCATGATTATGAAATTTGTAATGTTCCTTATCAGGATTGTACCTTCATTCTTGAGCTATGTCTCCATAGTTATTTTTATCAATCCCCCCCCCCCCCCCCGCTTCCCAAGGCTGTGAATGGAGCTAAAGAAAGGTAACCACATATCAGGCTTTAGTTCAGGTAGCTAGCCCTACCAGGACCAAAGAGGGCTCTCTCATTGTCACTTTTTCATTCAAAGTAATGACTGAGTATCTAATTATCTTAGTCTAGGTATGTAAGCTCAGCAAATAGTATTTTTTTTTAATGTTTTAAGTGTTGGATAGAAAGGTCACTAAGAAGGCTAGGTGTAGGGTTTTTAGGCCTGAATTTCAAGGTCAATTTGTAGATAATGTGTGAGTCTATATACATATTTTGAAATAATTTTTAATTTCTCATTTATTATAGGATAAGTGAGAGAGATTCTGAATGAGAACTGAGGTGAATTCATTCATTTAGAAGTGAATAGACATATCATGTAAACCTTTCCTAAAATAGATCATGAAAAGACATGATTTATACTTATAAAATTACAACATAAACAAATGGAAAGATGTATTTGAAAGAGGAAAAGATATCATTTAGCATGAGTATATAAAGATACATAATAATAAGAAATTCTCCAATGCATACGGCAAGATTCTCAATAGAAGTTCTACAAATTTGTCCCTGATTTCATTCCAAAATGCTAATTACAATATCTCCACTGCAAAATAAGACTATCCAACACAAAAAAAGACTAAATAGAGTCTACTTATATAAAATATGGACTATTACACCTCATCAGGTGGAAATCCCATCCAAAATGGATCGTAAGTACACAATATGAGCCATTTCCTAGATTATAGGGAGGTTAGAAATCATTCCCTTAATTTTAGCAATGAGCTAGGAGTGTTTTTCCCTTATATTATGGACTATTACACCTCATCAGGTGGAAATCCCATCCAAAATGGATCGTAAGTACACAATATGAGTCATTTCCTAGATTCTAGGGAGGTTAGAAATCATTCCCTTAATTTTAGCAATGAGCTAGGAGTGTTTTTCCCTTACATTAATTACATATTCCCTCATGATAGGAGGAAAAAACCAACTCAATAACTCTTATGAAAACTCATAGGACATCAAAACCTAGAATTTGCGACAATTTCTGAGCTTGAAAAGTGTCCTGAGGAATCCAATGATGATTTGTGACATTTCTGACAGAATGGTAACCAAAATTTGTAGAAGCCTAACAAAAATTTGAAGGCAATTTTGAGGCACATTTAGGAGCCAAATCCACTTCTGAAAGAACGGTCAACTAGCCCTATGTGTCTAATTTCTATGACATCTTGAATTTTGCAAAATGACCCACGGGAAGGCCTTCAAAAACCCATTCTCCCAAGGTTACTCCAAAAGCGTAAAAGAGGCTCCAAAAAGGTGGCAAAAACATGAAAAATGAGTGGTTTTTGAGAATTTCCTCCGAAATTACAGGTTTTCATGCCATAGGGGTTTCTTATTAGTGATTTAATCATCCAAATACATCCATAAATGTAATGAAATCATCATTTAGATGGCCTCAAAATAAGCATAACAAAATTTTGTTACCCTTCTGCAATGAGGAATTTCCAGAATTATGCAAAAATCACAAAAAATACCAAAATTGATAAAAAATTCTCAAATTGGTTTTGTAGCACCTATGAGTGACGGGCTAAATAACCAAAGAATTTTCAACAAAAATTTCCAAGCTATATTTCTCTTTTATCTTCATTTGTGCTTATTTTAGCCTTTTATTCAATTGTTTCATCCTTATTTGAGAAATTGTATTCCTGGTGTGATACTGATTTTCCATGTGTCTTTGCAATTTATTATCCATCTTAGCCCTCTTCAAGAGCTTCTCCAAATGCTCATTTAATCTTGACAGCCAAATCTCTCTGTCTTCATTAATCTCCATGGAAATAAGCTCATCAAAGGTCAACTCTTCAGGTGGATGAGTTGATTGTCTTTCTCACTCCAATGCCCTTTTGAGGCCTCTTATTTTTGGTCTTCTTGTTTGTGTTTCAACCTCCATGTACTAAATTTTATTAAAAACAATAACCTCCTTACCTTTACCTTTGTTTTCCTCTATGTATTACTTGGGCTTTCATTCTAGGAGTCGATTCACTTTCAATTGAAAATTTTCTTGCTGAAGGAAAGTGATTTGACATTTGGCAATGGAGAAGATCTTTTCAATTCTACTATTTCATTATCTTTCTCTTTGATGATCTCTTCTACTGATATGACCTCCACCTGCTATGCTACCTCAACCTCCAATGGTGTTGATTCACTATGCTTATGCAAAAGAGGCTACTCCTCTATCTCACATTGTCCCACAATGGTGTCAAGTGTAAGAATACTCTTGGCAGACTTGGGCACAGATACTTGTCTCTTCCCATTCTCATATGTTTGAGTAAATTAAAAAACCATAGGAGCATGTGAAAGCTGAGTTGGCATGATAGAATATCCAACCTCCATTGGCTATGCTGATGATGTACTAGGTAAGATAGAAGGGTTAATGGTAGGCGTTGTTGACAATATCTCCAAAAATTTTTCCCAAGTCATTTTGATGGAGGATAGGTGATGCAATACAATGAGATTGATTAGGCCATGATGAAAAATACTAGTGTGCTGATCTTGTCTTATTTTCTAAACCTTCTCAGTCATTTTAATCAAACTCCTATACAAATAATATGGTAAATCAAGTGTTTTGACGTAGGTGAAATGCATCAAAAGCCTGATATGATACCTATGCAATCTGGAGAATATTCCTTCATGTGTGAAATAATTCATTATGAACATCATCAAAGACACATACTTTTTTCTGAGGTGTCTAAAAGGAAATAGGTATTATGGATCCTCTCTAGCATGAGGCTTAAGAAATTGTTTGTAGTTTTTAATGTTTATTTCCATGCCTTTGAAGCACTATTGTCAATGAGAAGGGACACCTGTTGCTGAAGAAATTAGGTCTCATGATATGCTTATCTCCATACCTGCAATAGTGACCTTTCCCATGTTGTAGCTTGTTGCAAATAGGCTTTTCAATTGAAGATGATATCCCTCTTCCATGAGCCTTTCACAAAATCTCAAACATTGAGCTCTCTCAAAGCATCTTTTGGCCAATGGTGAGGCATTAATTTCATGCATTGTGAAGGGATCTAGCCTGAGGTGGTTCCCTCCCTTGAATATATTCTTGTCTCTTTAAATTTTATTTTTCACTGGAATGATGAAAACCCTAGAGTGTTAATGAGATGGGTGAATGAATGGAAATCTGGAAAAACAAAGTGTAGGAAAGTGTTAGTTTAGAGGATGAGAGGAGGGATCATGAAGCTGAAAGAGATTATAGAAACATTTGGGTGTGTTGAATTGTGTGTTAGCTTCCATTGGGTGTGTTGAATTGTGTGTTAGCTTCCAGTTGTGGGTGGAATGAGGGAAAATGAGTGTGAGGAAGGTGTCAAGATGATGAAAACATAGGAAATTACCAATGTTGACTGTGAGAATAGTTAGTGTAGAATTGATGTAGGTTAAGAAGGTGAAACGATGGCCATGGAGCTGAGAAAAAATTCTGAGAAAAATTCAGTGCATAAAGTAGCATCTTAGCTCCATACTAAAAGTGGAATGAAAAAAAATGGATGAGTGTAGGGTGGCTAAATCTAGCAAACACAAGAAATTCACAAAATGTTCACTGTGAAAAAGCTAGAATTTAGGGTTTGCTTGAATTTTACATGTTAAGGGTAGTGTAGATTATAGTAATGTGGGGATAAGGTGTATGAAATGTATGGGTTAGGTTTTAGTTGCTAGGGTTAGTGTTTAGGTAGGTGGGGTAGGTTAGGGTTTGTCAAGTTAAAAAAAAATTATATACATTGACAAGTGATAATATGAAGAAAACATAATGAGAATGAAAATGTTTAAACACCCAATACATTTGACCAGAAGATGACATGAGAGTGATGAATTACCTTGTATGAGGGTTACACAAGGCAATGGAGAAAATATTGAAGTGATTTGGAGGTTTCCCAAGCCAAAAATCGAAAACTGCTTCTTCTCCAAAAGCATAACAGTCACCTACAGAAGCATAACAACATAGGGAAGAAAGGATAAAAACTGTGGGTAAAAGCGTAACAACTGTGTTGCATAGCACCTGTGCAGTGCATAAAATCGTAACAGGGGTTTTGTAGCACCCTCAAAAAGCGTAAAAACTATGCTGAAAAATGTAACAACGTAGTCTAGAAGCATAACAAGAGTTGTTTGAACAGTAGTTAATGGATTTTTAAGTGAGTTTGAGCCTTGGATTTTGGAGTTGGAACACCTTGGAGGGAAATTGAGGTAGAGAGGTACTCACACACACATCAAAGGGTAACAATGAGTGGAAAAGATTTCAGTTTTTTCCTTTTTATAAGCTTGAGATGCAATTTCACCTTTTTACTTCTTTGACATTTGAAATGACTTTTTGAACTTTTTTCATTTGGAAATGAACCTTTTCAAACAAGACATGCTTTCTTTGATATTTGGAGATAACCCTTTTATTTTTGAATGATATAACTTAGTCGGAAATGACCTATTTAAATATTTGACACTTGAAATTGCTTTTTGGTTCTTTTAATGAGGCAACAAGACATAATTTCTTCTTTTAACGAGACAGTGAGGTAGCATTTTCTTCCTTTGATTTTTTTGACACTTGATCATTTGAAACGAGATAGATGGTCTTTATTTCATTTCATAAACATGCTAGCTCCTTCTTTAGGGTTTTATGAGTGGAATGAAGGGAATTTTCCTTGTTTTAGGTGAGAATTTGAACATTTTTCAAAGGAAGATATGACCCTAGACGGTGACCAATGTGAAGTGGAGTGACATAACTCTAGACCTTTTAAATGATGATGATGGAGATGACCTTGATAATGATGGTGGAAATGAATGAAATGAAGGAGAAACATGCTTGACCTAGAATTATTTACTGACCAAAATTATTCTGAAAACTTGTTTGAAAAAGTAAAAACTTTTGACCTATGACTTTAGGAAAACAACTGAAAGAGTTATTTTTTATCACTGACATACCTGAGCTAACAATTATGATACTTGAAACATTCAATGTTGTCCATAGGTGATTCCATATGATATATGCAATCGTGAGCTTATGACCATAGTTATGGCATTTGAAACATTCAATGTTTTGCCCATATGGAACATATTCTCTGCTGACAAAATCATCATGGAACCTGTCTAGTGATGTTGCAAACTTGCTTCTGTGATTTTGTAGATAATGATTGTACCTATCAAAAACTTCAAAATCCCTAACCATATGTCCATATTTAGCACATAAAAATAAATAACCATTAAATAAATGTGCATAGATGAATAATTCATTTAGATGTGATGGTCCTTGATAGTTATACATGTCAACAAATTTACAATCCCTGACCATATGTCCATAGTTAGCACATGAAGAAAAATAACCCTTAAATAAACCAACATACCTAGAATATTTATCATTCTTATTTGGAGGCGGTGTTGTAGTATGTTGTTGTCCTTTTTTCTTGACTACTTTGGTATTGATTTTTGGAATTACAACATTTTTATTTTGCTTTTCATTCTGATCAACTTCCTTCTTAGGATCATCTTATGAAGATGTGGATAATGTACCTTGATCAACTCGAGCTTCACAACTTTAATTGCCTTTATTTTTTCTTCTTCATATGTCTTACCTTGTAAGTGTTATTTTTGTGATCCCTTGAGTTTGTTGATATCATCAAGTGTTGCATAAATTTCTTCTTTTTTTTGAAAATTATCTTCTTGAGACCATCTTTTTAAGGTCTTCGTTCTTTTTTCGGCCTCATCAACCTGTAGCTTGAGAGGAGAGATCTTCTCTACTTCTCTGTTGAGAACCTGTATATATTCCTTCTGCTTCTTGATATTAATCCCAAGCTTGATCAGTTCAGCTTAAGAGGTTTCCAATTTCTTTTGCTTTTGGTCAACTACAGATATGTATCTTTGTTCAAATTCCTTTCTTTCAATTTATGCATCTGTTGTTTGATATTGCTAGTCTCTAAAAAGGTTGTGTCAGGTTCATGTTGCTTTTGTTGGACTTCTCTCTTGAAGTCTTGTTTCTATGTATTCTTGCTTCTTCCAAGTTAGATCTAAGACTAATAATCACCTTCATAGACACTTCATTTTCCTTGATGAGTTCTTTTTCGGCCTTCAATTCTGCTTCCAAAAGTATTGTCCTTTCCTTTCGACTTTTGAGTTCCTTTATCACTTTGATCACTTCATTTTAAAACTCTGTCCTAGTCATTTCTTAAATTTCTTCATCATGATCAGAAGAATCTAAATTTTCAATAACATCTTGACCTAATTTCTTTGTTGAATAGAGATTATGAATATTTTCCCAGAGAGATTTAGCTGTTGAACATTGACCAACTTTTGTTTTCACAGAATTTGGAAAAACATTGAAAATTATTTTCATGGACCTTGAATTGTACCTTTTATATTTGTAGTTAGATGTGTCCCCAGAAACAATTGATTCCCATACTTCACATGACTACAAATGTACTTCCATCTTGGATTCCCACATCCAGTATTTATCTGCATCAAAATCAGTGATTGGTACACAATACTTGCTTTCCTCATATTTTGTTGCATTTGTACCTTCCATCGAAATACTTGCAACTTGCTTCTTTGGATTTCCCATCTCTATGCTCTAAAAACGTCCTTCCAGCAGTTAAGTTGTTACCGAAGGAAAAAATCTCTGATGCCAATTGTTGGAAATACTAAGAGTGTTGGGGGGGGGGGGGGGGTGAATCATTAGTTCTTAGTAATTAGCACTTGTTAATCATTTTTAGAGCATTAGTTATTATTCAATTATTATCAATGTTATTCTTCAATAATTATAAATAATAATCAACAGTAAACAATACCATACAATATTACACAGTGATTTTTCGCCATGCTCACTTCCCGTCCCTGATCTTGAAGTGCCCCGTGACACACCCTATGCAATGTTTCCACTATGAATAAATATGTAAATACATCCCCTGAAAAATCAAAGAAAACTTCTTTGGAAGATTATTGAAGGAACTTGGTAAAAACCCTTATTTTCTGGTTAGTGCATTTCCTAGTTTCATGCTCACACAGATGTCATATTGACAATTTTGGTTTAGCGCTGCAAGCACCTTTATTTATTGGAAAACCGCGATGATCCATTTTGTAGTGTTTCCTAAAATGGAGAAGAAGATTCAGCCTCTAGAAGCTCTAGCATGGCGAGTTGGTTGTTAAACAGTGGTAATAGAGTCGAGCTCTAGGATTTTAGATATTTGATCTCATCCATGGGGTTTATCCCTTAGAAATTGGACCTTCCTCCTCCTTTCATGGGCTCCCAATCTCTTCTCCCTTCCTATAAATTGGTCCCCATCCTTCCACTACTTGTTGGTCATTGTTGGGCTGGTCTGAACTTTCATTCCCTTTACATTCTTGCACTGTGATAATGCCTAAGTTTTTGAGGAGAAGGAATGCTTTAGAGCTTCGGTGAAGGGCTCATATTTTCACCAAAGGGAGGCCTTCGAAATCAAGGTCTAGGTTGTAAGCTCTCTCTTTTATATTAATTAATAAAACATCTAATGCTTCCTTTCTATATTTGTCTAATATTTTATGAAAATATTTTGGTATTCCTTGATCTGCTACATAGATAGTTTTTAATGATTATTATGTATTGGATTACATTTGTTGTTGCCTCTTGATCATCCAGAGGTATTCGTGTGCCACCAGTAGCAAGGAGCGAGCCTAAAAGGATCGTGGATCAAGGTCATCATCAACAGGTTCGAACATAGCATTATGAAAAACTACCTCTATCTCCTTTCTTGCCACATTTTGAATATTAGCTAAGAAATATTTGCATTAGAAAGTATCTCAAGTTGCTAGACCCACTCTAGAGCTAGAGAGATCATCTTTGTCTGTAGAGGGTGTTGTCGTTCCTAGAGACAGCCTAGAGTTGTGATAGACCAGTGCCTAGGACATCTTAATATAGCAAGGAGCATGTAATATAACATAGGGAGTTATCAGCAAAAGGCTCTCATGCTATCTCTTGTTAAACAAGGAAATTATTTTTAAAGGGGACCAAAACTCTCAGAAACTTGATATAAGATAAGAGATATTGCAGAGGCAAGATGTAAAGCTCTAATACAAAGCATTAGACAATTCAGAGACAACTTACTGCAAAGCGGGACAATTCAGAAATACTTCACAGAAATAGGTTATCAGAAGGTGTATGTAGTGAATGAAATGTAGAGAAAATATTAGTTAACATTGAGCTGATACCCAGATATACAATACCACCATGCATGGGCTTACCAATATAAGAATCCATACATGATAATAGCATTTTAAAAGCACCCTCACAAAGAAACTAATATAGCAGAAATACGGTTTAGATGAATAGCGAAACAGAATATCATGCATGAGCCATATTTAAAGCGCTTGACTAATCCAAGCATGGGTATCAACTAGGATAAATCCATACCAAAAATAAGTGAGCCACTCGCATTCCAAAACATGATACAAGAAAGATGGATGAAATGAAATGATATATTATATAACACATAAGAGAGAGTTATAGACTGTGAAATACCAAAGACCAGAATCCTCTTTAACAGATGGAACTCCTCGTCACTGAGACCCTATGGGCTCTGAGAATTCATACAAGAGTTCAACAAAATGTATACAAAATTCTCTTACTACACCAATTTTCTGATAAATCTGGAACTCTAAATCATTTGTTCTTCGGGAGCTTTATACGAGGGAAAGAAAGCTCCATAAGGGAGTAGGTGATGAACATTTAATTGTCTCATTAAAACAAAATTGTGAAAAAGTGCCTGCCCATACTGCTTGACGGCTCTGTAGTGTTGTAGGTACTCTGCTGCCGGCTTTCTGAAGTAATTGCACTGGATCAAAGTCTCTTCAGGAACACGGCATAAAATTGAAATCATATGGGCATTCCATCCTTTCCTGAAGGGAAAACTCTGCTGAAATAAAACCTTGAGAGTATTGTTTTTTGTGCATGAATCTTTTGAGTGATCTATAGGATCTTCAACCTGGTACTCTGCTTTCAAAAGGTGGGCTCAGGCTCCAAAATCTTCAATTACATGCCTTTAATTCTCTACCTCCCACTGATACTCTTTTCCTGGGATATTTATGTCTGGATCTGTGCAATCTTTGTATTCAAATGACTCTGGAGGGTTTGATAGATTTTACCCCTACTGCTTTAATGAAAGTCGTGTCGTAAAAGCTTCCCAAGCCTTGCTCCATAAATTTTTCCTCTGAAACATGGTCCTTTCTGCGATCTCTGCTTCTATAATAGAGGCTGGGAATAATAGCAATTTTCCGTCGCTGCAACCCTGCAAAACTAGAAAACATGTCAGGAAAACAAATGCATGGGGATGGCGATGCAGTAGGGATGACTGTGTAGCAACATGGCATGATGGAATGGTGGAGGTATGCGAGGTGGCGAAGAAAAATACAGTGGGACGATGGTAAACAGACTGGGCGAAGAATTTGAACAAAAAAACATCAAAATTTAACTTATGAACGGGGTATATAAGGGGCGGAGGAAAAATGCGACAGACACATGGAATGGGTGACGTGGAGGAAGACCGGGTCAACAGTGGGGCATGCAGATGATCTAGACCATCCGATCTCAAGACGATATCGACAGTTGAAACGGTGTTGGGGACAATTGCCAGTGGGCCAGGGGTACGATTTCCTTGCGTTAAATCCCGTGCAGGTTTAGAGGGTGATAGCCATTGGATGAAGAGCTTCAGATCGGACGGCTGACAGCGATATCACTGGGCGTCCTGTTCTGAACAATAACGCGCGATGAGCTAGCAGTTTTCAAACAGTGCCACTGCCATGCGTCGTGCGTCGTATGGAATTGCTGTGAAAATAAAAATACCGGCTGCTACCCAAAGGCGGTGCGATAGAAACCGGGTGGTTTCTGCATAGAGCACGACGTGGGGACCACTAGAGAAAATGCATCACGAACTGTTGATTTTCGATCTGATCGGACGGCTAACAGATGATTGGAGCGGTAAACGGGCGGGCCACGGACACGAAGAAGCCTTGCGAACACCGTCAGATCTGTACAGATCGATGGTTATGAAGGAGCCCGATATATCTCTGTGATAGGCGCCCTCCGGGATAGCGCTTGGTCTAGCGCTCAGACCGTATGAAGATAAAGACTGAGGGGCTAGGGCTGAAAGGTGCCAGGTCGTATTTATTATCAAATGCGGATTTTTGGGGCCTTTTATGCATTTTTGAGATTAACAAATGGCAACGATAGGCGAAAAAGGGATCTTTTGGGACAAAACGAGGGGGCTTGAGGGAGCTTGAGGGGTTTAGGCGAGGTTGCCTATCCAAATTTCTAATAGAATGCTAACATGGTCAACAGAGGGTATTTATCTTGACAACAGAATTGGAAACTCCACTAGGGAGCATAGCCTCTTAGCCTTCCTTTCCTAGACTGATCTCTGACCAATTTGACTGATCATTGAAATCTAAGATTGTTTAGGTCTCTGTTAGTTTGCATAGGGTTTGATAGTCATTTCACTGTGTGAAGTATAGTTTTCATGTGAAACTATTTTTTATTTTTCCTTGTGTTTAGCATACAACACCTTTTTAATTTTCACAGCAGCGCTGCCAACGCTGTTCTATATAGCACAACCGCGTTTATTTGTCTTTCAACACCTTTCTTCTGATCACAGAAGCGTTGATCTCAAAACTAGGAATATTTGATATTTCCCCTTTTTTTTCCGATGTGTCCTGGTCCTTGAAGAATGTATGCTGAGTCTCAATGACCTCCTGCTTGTGTGTTTAAATTGTTTTTCTTTTTTGAACAAGCGTTTTCGTTTCTTTGAATTTCTTGTGGAGTTGGAGGATTTTCAACTATTTCAAACACCTTTTGCCACATTTATTCTGACTTGGTTGGAAGTAGTTTTTCATATGCACTGATCATCACTTCATTCTAATTTTATCTTCGATTTAGTGTCAAACATAAGATAAAAAATTGTTTGATTTACGAGTTTAGAAGAGTGTGTCTTTTTCCAAATTCAAAAGAAAACTAAAAGTGATTTTCATTTTATTTCTTTGATTTGGCTTGTCTTTATCGTTTTGAAAAAGGAGTGAAAAGTATTTCATTCATGTATTTTTAAGGCAATTTTTATTTCTTTTTGATTGAAAGAAGCGTGAAAAGTGTGTTTTTGCATTTCTTCATTCGTTTCGTTCATTTTACTTTTGATTGCATTTCAAAGTAAAAAGTAAAAAAAAAATGTTTCATTTTATGCATCTTAGTGGAAAAGATAAATGTCTTCATTTTTCCAATAAGTTGCATTTTGGGGAAATAAAATTCGATTTGAAAGAATTGCATTTAATAATTTTGAACTAGTTTGGGGGGGAATCATTGTTTCCTGCATTGATTGCACTTTTTTTTGCATCTCTTCCATAAATTGTTTAGACTTCATTTAAATGGAAATATTTTCTTTTTTCATTAAGCCTGCATTATAGGATTTAGGTGACATCGATTAAACTTAACTCAAGATCAACATTAAAATTTATGCAATTTATCTTAAGGAACATTTCGAACTAACGAGAACATTTAGAGGTCTAGGCTAGAGACTTTTTTTGATGTCATAAAACATGGGAGTTGTCGCTAGCGGTCTGCGTTACAGCCTGGGGGTGATATCTTGTCCCATGCATGGAAGTATATTAATGTACGCTAAGTATATTTTTTGGTTCTCTCATCGAACGTTCACACATTAGAGAACAATACTAGGGACTGGACTCCCACATACTGTCACATATATTTTGGGAGACACCATTAGGTTGCAATCCTACCATAGGTAATTGAGTCGGCTACTTAGTAAATGTGATACACCAAACACACCATTCAGGGAGATCGATTGTAGTACGTTAAGTCCTTGGTCATTTTTTCTATAATTTATCACCAAGGTGTATACTACAGTTCATGAATACTTGGTAAACCTTTATGCCTAGTACACCCTTTTTGATTTATTTTTCGTTTATTTTTAAAAGTAACTACCAACAAAAAATCTTACCTGTGCAGTTCCCCGGCCTCATCATTGCTTGGTAAATTGTGGATTTTAATATTTTTCGCCTCCTCCTTCCTTTATCTTGTCTTGAAAGGTCATCGTCGCTAAATCGTTGGATTCACCTCATCCCTCCTCTGAAGGATATCAAGAACCTCCTCTTGATGTCCCCCAATTTCCAGTTGGACCCCTTGAAGGTCAAGGCATTGAAATCGAGATTTTATATGTGTACGACCCATTTAATCTCAACCATCACCTGACGATTATCCTTGGATGACATTGGAAGACTCTGAGTCGGAAAGCCCTAAACCATTTCCACAATATACGGTCTTTCTTGAGAATTCGTTCTTTGATCTGATTATGGTCTTGCATAAACATACTTATAGTCCTTTTGATCAACCCGACATTCCCATTCCTGCTTCTCCAGTAGCGTCTCACTCTACTTTCCATCAACTATTTCTCGACGAAATGGCAACCAACGCTGATGATTTCCCATTCGTGAGTGCTCCCCAGAATAATCTACAGGAAACCACTGGTACCTACATTCCGGAGGTCATTTCATTTGTGTTTCCCTTTTAATTTGGCCCCACAGTTCAATATTGAGGCAGTGGAACCGAAATACCCTTTAGTCAAGTTTCATCTCCACTTCCGCAAGGGTATACCTCTTTTGGAAGCCTTGTTTCAGGAGCTTCCAGTGCCACATCTTTATTTCTGATCCCATTTGGTCAATGGGTATCCCCTCGTCTTCCAGCCCGTTTATCTCGAATGTGGCTGCCACGTATCAACCTGTTGTTTGAACTAAGGTCACTATTGATTAGATGATTGTTTTGATAGGATCCTCTATCCCCTTATTTCCATCTACAATTACTACGGTTCCACCATTGAGTGGAAAATTTATGGTTTTTTCCATGCCTTAGGGGTAGTCTAATCCTCTTTATGTACCTCCCCTCTCGAGTGGAGGGCTACTGAACTCTGGATGCGTTCCGGGGGTGGGAAAACTTAATGATAGTCTAAGTGGAACATTATTTTCACAACTGATGAACACTGTCATAGGAACCATTCATTTGGGTGGTCAACCTATTTTAGTGACATTGGTCTATCAACAACCCCACATTTATTATTCTCAGGTTCAGTAGCCTCTCCAACAACCGAATGTACCATATTCGTATGTTCAACAACCCAACATCCCTCATCATAATGTTTAACACTTGAATGTATAGTATCAGTATGTTCCTTGACCAAATGCCTCTCAGAAGTACCTCCAACAACCCCAGCTTCCCACAGGTGTTGTTGCGACTAACCCTCAGTTTGGTCCTTACACCCAAAATGGTATGAATCTCCCTCTAGGTCAATTTGGTCCTCACCCCAATCAGCCCAGTGCTCAATATCAGTAGATTCCTCAATACCAGTAGGCCTAATTGGGACCTCAGGCTAGACCCTATGTTCAGCAAAGACCATAGGCTAGACCCCATGTTCAGCAGGGACCACAAGCTAGATCTCAAGTTAAGCAAGGACCTCACCCTACACCCTATATCCAACAAGGTCCACAACCCCAAATCCAACAAGGCTCTTATCAACAGCCCCAAAAATGTCCCTATATTCAGTAGTTACTGCAACAAGGTTCTTATCAGCAATGGGGGTAGTATGCATATCCAGGAAAAAATCTGCCTTATTGGGTGCAGAGTCTGTATCAACTAGGTTGGAACCCCCGACCTTTTTTCTCCTCATCATCCACCCCTGCAATTTTGGCTATGCTAAAATTTCCAAATGTGTCAAAGATTGAAAATGACCCCATCCAACATAAGTTGCATTGGCTGCAATTTTCGACCAAAATCCCGAGATATTGTCCTAAATTTGAAGGAAAGTTTGGGGAATACCCCCAAACCCATGTTATCATGTACCACTTGTGGTTCTCTTCTAAATCTTGGGATGAAGATTCAATTTGTCTTCGTCTTTTCTGACATACTCTAACCGGTACTATGGCCAAGTGGTATAATAAGTGCCCTCAATGTGTTTTCGTTGATTTTAACTCTTTAGATATGGATTTCCTTACTCAATTCTAGTTACCTTTATGGTATGAAATCAACACCCACATACTCACCTCATTGAAGAAGTAAAATACTACTCACATTTAGGATCACATTCACGAATGGTGGTGTCGCCTTCACCTCATAAAATTTGAGATCTACGATTAATTGTTGACTGAATGGTTTACAAAATCATTCCTTCCAAGGATTGTTAAAGATCTTGCGATCGATGGATGTGTAATGGAAGAGGAAGTAATTCCCATAGCTCAATACCTTGATTTGGTTTATTCCAAATATGGAACTTTATACGAGCTCCTTCCTGATCTGTCAAAACATTCAACTGATCTGACATCATCTCAGTCTCTTTCTATGCCTCCGGTTGATGGAGTTATTGGGGTGGTGGCACATGATGATATTAGTGCACCGAAAGCTTCCTCAAAGTCTAATTTCACTATTGCCGCTACACCCTCCACTCCTTCTTGTAATTAGAAGAATCCTAGTGAAACCTCTGAGGTCAATGATTTCCAATCTACCATAGTAGACAAATCCTTGAAAGGTAAGAAAAAGGGTAAAGGAAAATCCGAATCCGACAACCTTAAACAGGATTCGAAAAAATCATCTGATGAAGATTCTTAAATGTGCAAGCCTAAATATCCCTGTTTAATATCTGATGATTCTCATTACACAAATAATTTTACTTAGCGTGCCAAATTTTCCTGTCTTCTAAAGGGCGCCCCCAGAATCATGGATGTCTTGAAAGAGCCTTTCCCTTCTCAGCAGACGCAAATCGTATATCAACCCCAACCGTCTGGAAAATCTCAAGTTTTAATGGCTGGAACAGAACCTATATCTATTAGCACAAGATAGAAATACTAACCCAATCCATCCAAAGCTCCTATGCAATGGTAAGTCACATATAACCTTTCCTCTTCCACACCTCGTAGTTCTGGTTCTCTCCAGATCGAAAGACCTAGTAGTGAGTACATCATCTAACCACCTCCAAAAGGTGTTCTTTGGAAATCCTCTTATAATATGAATGTGATAGCTACACAACACTACAATATTGTAGATGATCTAGCTCAAGCGCCTTCGGCGATCTTGGCTTTGGAAATCCTTCAGTCGTGTCAATCACAACATAAGGCACTACTATCCATTGTTGGAGGGATTGATCCCGTAGATTCCAATCTTATTAATTTCGATCTTGAGAACTTTGTTCCTCACCTCCCATATCAGTTATCTTTTCTAATTTAATTTACCATGATGGGGAAAACCATTCATAGTATTGTTTTTTATGAAGGCTCTTCAACCTGCATCATGTCTATCGCTTGTTGGAAAGCCATATACTCTCCTCCATTTAGCCAATCCCTGAACACTTTCGAATATTTCAACGGTAGAGGTTCTCGGCCATATGGTATTCTAAATATTTTCCCATCCTATTGGAGGGAAATATGTGAATTTAGAAGTTGAAGTGGTAGATGCCAACTTGAATTATAACCTCCTTCTTGGACACAGTTGGACTCATGCTTGGTTTACGTGGTCTCCACCCTTTTCCGTGTCCTCTGCTTTCCTCATCAAGGAAATATTGTCATTTTTGATCATTTAGCTTTATTTTCCTTTGATTATTCAACATGAAACATTCCATATGCTGGGTATACCAATACCCCCTATGAGAACATTGGTCTGGGCCTATTCAAAGACTCATCTCTTATGGGAATTTTTCCACTCCTGCCTTCGAATGTTGCCACTATCAATATGATATCATCTGGTCACGATCCATGGATTGTTCCTAGTCCTAGCCAACTTGAAAGATTTGGTGATGTTGTGCCTTTGAGTCCTTCTAAACAAATGTATCAGATTATTCTTATGGCTTCTTAGGTTACATCTGAGACCAACGGTTGATTGGTTTCTTCTGTAGACACTTATGTGCAGTCTCCCTAGTTTGGTTCTTGGGAATCTGATGATCCCTTGAATGAGACTTTCCCCACTGATGAAAGTATCGTAGAGGTAATTTCTCTTGACGAAACCTGATGGGATGATGGAAATCATCATTCCTTGTTTCTCCTAACTCTAGGTGACATCTCCGCCCATCTAGAATCCCATGATTTGTCTGTACCGACTGGCCCATTTTAGAATCCCATCCTGATTCGTGAAGTGTTTTTTGAAGGGAACATGGGAAATATTACTCCAACCATTCTGATCAACATCTCTTTTAAACCATGGATTGTCGAGAATGTTCACATTTGTGCATATTTTTCTCCTAACTAGATTAGATCTACATCGAGCTTTTCCAGGAATTTTGCAATGTGTTCTCGTGGTCATACAAAGAAATGCTCGACATTGATCCAATTATTTTCGTGCACAAAATCCATACCTATCTAGACTCAAAGTGCATTCGCCAACGTCTTTTTCTTGTGCACCTAAGAAAGGTTGCTACCACAAAGGGTTAAGTTGAAAAACTTCTCAAAGCCAGTTTTATTTATCCCATACCATTAATGGATTAGGTCTCCAATGTTGTTCTCATTACTAAGAAACAAGGGACCATCTCGGTTTGCGTTGATTACCATGATATCAATTGAGCATGTCCTAAGTATAATTACCCCAGTCCATTTATCGACAAAATCATTTACAAGTGCGTTAGGAGTGAGATTTTTCCTTTATGGATGGTTTTTCTGGCTATAAAAACATTGCTCCAGTTGATCAAGACAAAACCACGCTTATCTATCCATGGGGAACCTTTTCCTAAAAAAATCTCCATTTTGGCTTAAAGAATTTCGAGGCCACCTTCCAGTGAGCTATGTCATATGCTTTTCATGACATCAAGCACATATTTCAGCCTAACCTCAACAACCTTCCTGCTCACTCCGTGAAATGAAGAGATCACCCGGAACACCTTAGAGCAATATTTCTTCGTTGTCGACACTATAATATCAGATTGAACTCCCATAAGTGTGTCTTTTGCATCAACTAATGTAGACTCTTTTATTTCATGCTGTCCAAATAAGGCATCCACATCGATCCTATTAAAGTAGAGGCAATCATCAATTTTCCTCCTCCCTCTTCTATTCATCAACTGCAAAGCTTGCCGGGGAAAGCCAATTTCCTCCGTCGCTTCATATTGAATTATGTTGAGCTTTCCAAAGATTTTACTCTATTATTGAAAAAGGGAATCCCATTCATTTGGTACGAAATTTCCCAAAGCTCTTTCGATGCTTTGAAACAAGCCCTCATCGGTGCTCCTCTATTGCATCCTCCCAATTATAAATGTGATTACTTCTTGTATTTTGACATCGCAGACAACACTATCAGTATGGTGTTGGTTCAGGATGATAACGATGGTCAAGATCATGTAGTGTACTAATTGAAATACAATCTCTTTGATGCTGAGACTCACTATGCTCATGTAGAGAAACTTGCGCTGGCTACTGTCCATGTTGTTCAGGATTTTCATCATTACATTCTCCTGCGTAAAAATTTAGTGATATCTGATTGTAACCCCCTGAATTACATTCTCATGAACATGTTTCTTGGGGGAAAGTACTTGAAATTGATTTTCATCCTTCAAGATTTCGACTTAGAATTTACTGTTTCTAATTCTATGAAATCCCTTGTCTTTGCTGATTTTATTTACGATATTCACACTATGGTTGATCACATTCCTTTTGAAGAGTCGATTACAGATGAATCAATATTTCTCATCACTACTTTTGATCCATGGTATGGAGATATCATCATTTATCTCCAAACCCAAAATTTTCGGCTAGAGCTATCACACTATGAGCGATGGCGTATTCATTAGTAGTCCCAACCCTACCATATTATTGGAGACACTTTATATCGCACTAGTGTTGAATCTGTCCTTAGTCAATGTTTGACTCTGGAGGAAGCTGATAAAGTTCTCAATGACTGCCACTCCAGGGCTTGTGGTGGTCACATGTCTGGTTATAATACTGCGCAAAAAATCCTTCGCATGGGAAATTTTTGGTTGTCTACCTATAAAGATTGCATTGTTGTAGTCCAAAGATTCCATGACTTCCAAATCTACTCTCAGAAAGAGCGCACCCCACCCTCACCCTTGCACCCAATTATGACCGTTGAACCATTTAAAAAATGGGGCATAGATTTTATGACCTGTAACCCTCGCTTGGTCGAGGGGCATGGTTATATTATCAGTTTCGTCGATTATTTTACTAAATGGGCCGAAGTGATTCCTACATATGATAATAAAGGTCTAACTATGAAGCAATTCCTATTTAATCATGTCATAGCTTGGTTTGGTGTCCCGAAAGTGATTTTCATTGATCATGGATCTCATTTTCAAAATCATATGATGATAGAGTTGGCTACTCAGTTGGGGCTACATCACGATAGCTCGAGTCCTTATTATCCATAGGACAATGGCCAAGTTGAAGCTGTTAAAAATTTTTTGGTGGCCATGCTTCATCGAACCTATTAGTGTGAATTCTAATCACAAGCATATGAACAAAAGCTCACTTTAGTAGTGCATAACAAACAACCCTAACATCAAAGATGGCTGCCAATTTCCTTAGAGCTACAGTTAGTTGACCAAGATAAATGCTACAAAATCCAGATCTATGCAGTTAAAGACATTAAACAAAAAAAAAACAAGAGTTTCTCCATGCATCCAAATAGGCAAGAAAAGAATATTTTTAAGGAATTTTATATTTATGACACCTGGGAAGGGAACATAGAAAGATGTTACCAGTCCCAATCAATGGGATGGGTTCTTGTATGTCCTCAGTGCTTCAAATCTAAGATATCTCTCTCTTGATGGTGTAAAAAACCCAGATAAAAATGGAACTCAAAGGGAGCTCACAAGCAAAAAGGTAGAAAATTATGACAATGATGGAGGATCAAAGTCAGACCAAAAGTATAGATCCAGAGAAATATTTATGCAACAAAAGGTAGTGAATGAATGGAAAAACCCTTCTATTTATAACAAAATATTGAGTTAGTCTAGATATTGGTTCATAATTAAAATATTATCAACCAAATCTAGATCCAACTTTTATGGAATATTTTATTATTTTTGTTGGAGGGAAAAAGAATTTGAATTTAGTAAAATCCCGTTATTTGTAAATAATAAATAAATAAATGATTTATTTATTATTTTAAGAATTTGGTTGAGTAATAATTAAATAAATAGTGATTTATTCAATTATTTATAAATGATTTAGTCAAATTCAACAAGGAATATTATTTAGATAATGTTTTAAATAACTATTCCTAGAAAATAATAAGATAAATAGTGATTTATCTAATTAATTTTCCTGTTTTGGGTTAAATATGACTAGGAACATTAATTAAACTGTGGTTTAATTAATTATCCCTTGAGGAAAACCAAACAAATAGGGATTTATTGAATATTTCCTCATGGGGTTTCCTGTTTAGACCATAAACAACTTAATAAATTATGGATTACTAAGTTATTTTTCATAGTGAGAGCAATTTTGCTAGGATAAAATTGGTCTCACATGGTGTACTTTGGTCCATTTGATGGTAACAGGTTAGATGACAAAAAAATGGTGTAATAGTTGCCCGCCAGCATGCAAGCGTTAGGAGCTAATCATATGAACGAAGTACATTGTAAGAACTCAATCACTAGACACCAAAGGGGGAGTTAGAGAGAGAGAAAGATAAGGTAGAATAAAGCACGAGAGGACAAGACCCTGAGGAGGTGAGACTTACAAGTGTGACAAGTTTATTTTATGAGTGAGTACATGTTCTACATGAGGGGGGGGGAGGCATACCTATGCTCGTCGAGATAACAAAGTAAAAAGAATAATGCATCCAGTAAACAAGGCACTGAACTATATAGTACATGATGGCATACACATGGGCCAGATAAAAACATGATAATGGATCCCACATACATACTGTGCCTGGGACAACAACTAGGAATTATACAATAATATCTAAGTACATGAGACATAAGTACAACCAAAGAGGCCCTATAAAATAGGAAATGGATCTATAAAATATGAATGATACATGCAAACTAAAGAGGCACTGCAAGCGACTAAGGCCAAAAACATCAAATCTATGGAGATGCATCAAAGGCTGTAGTAGAGAGGTCATCCGGGAATGTGGGGGGCTACCTGAAGGGCCACACCCTCATGAGGTCTGTAACATCTCACACATACCCGAGAATCACTGATACAATTGTTTGCATCACTGAACCATCGAGTATATGGATCTCAATCATGCCATGAGGATTTGGAGCTAGGAAAAAATCAAGTCAAAGGGCAATAAAGAGTCCCTTTGACTAATATGAGGCACTGAACAAGGGTGGAAGCTCGAACCAAGGTATACTGCTCTCTAGAACTCTCTTCTAGAATGAATAAGCTGATGTCGAAAGAAGGAGGTATGCCATAGGTGAGGCAATACAGGATCCTCAACTAAGGCATGAGGGAAAATAGTAGAGCGACTGATAGACTGACACCATTGATGATGGTGGAATGGGGGGTACATAGTAGCGCGTTGACGACATCCCTTGTTAGAGCATAAAGGACATGGATGAGGTGGTAGCTACTAACTCGACACCGGAGGGGATAGTGGACAGTATGACTGGAGGCCAAATGTGCGACACGAGAGAGGAACAAAGAAGTGAAGGGTGGAGGACTATAGCGGGGCAAAAAGAAAATTAGGATAGAAACCATGGATGCGATTATGACTCAACTCAGATGCTCTAACAAGGGAGACTCGATGATGCTTCCACATAGAACAGGCCCAGTGGGGTCCATGAAAACATGAGTACAAGATGGTTACTGATGACCAAAATTGACACGATCATGGAAAATTATGAAGGAAAAGTGGTGCCCCAAGTACAGGTGTTGAAAGTGAAGAAATTCAATTTTCAGGAGTGGTGAAGTGACCCTTCTTGGAAAAAATGTGTTTAGGTGAAGTATCAAATCACAAAAAACTAAAGGATACCCATTTAAGAGCTTAGTGAGAGATTTCCAACGATACTGACGGTTTTTTCACAGATGGTGAAAGAAAAATATGGGGTTTCTCTTTTAATAAGGCATGTTACCTCCAATTTAATTCATTTGCAAGTGTAGTTGTGTTGAATTTAGAGAGGAGAAAAATTCCCTAAATGTTGCAGCGATCATAGCGGACAAACCGACCGTTGGAATCGATATTTTTTAGTTGTAGGTATGAGGCCTAACCATACTCTTTCAATTCAGGGGTTTAAAGTTTTATATTAGGAACCTAGAGCCCAGGAAAAACCCAGGTCACACTTTTTGTGGTCTGTTCTGCGTCCTGGGTAGCAAGTACTGGGCAGAAAACTACGACTTGTTCCAGAAATGACCTGAAAAGTGCGACCTAATAGAGAAAGGAGTTTCAGTGCTGTGTTTGGATGAGAGATGGGATTTTTATGGTTGAGGAGCATAGGTGCCCCCAAGCATGTTATGGTCATGCCAAATGTATTTATAAAAGGGTAGTCTAAACACATTTTTATGATGTGGTTCACCATTTGTTTATGTTATGGTTATCTCATGTGGGAAGAATGGATAGATGCAGTTTGAGAAAGGGAATGGAGTATTACCAATATCTTTTGGTACTCATCTATGAAGCAAATGGACTATATTTCAGGGTTCACATACATGGTGTCACTATCTCAAAGAGTACATTTGGAGATAATGAACTAATGCTCCCATTAGGGGAATTTTGAGGTCTAAAATGGGCCTCCTAAGAAAAATGTACAACAAAAATAAACTTTATAACAACCAATAGGATTCAAGATGATGATGTCAACCATGGGGGATGATTCATCATTTTTTAAATAAAAGGGTAAAAATATAAAAAAATAATAAAATAATAAAACTACTTTTTCAACTCGTATTTTCAACTTATCTCCCAAAATATTTACTCAAATTTCGAGCAAGAGTACTCGTTGGATGCGAAATTTAATTCCTCATCCAAGGAGTACCCATAGCGAAATTTAATTCCTCATCCAAGGAGTACCCATGTTGCATACTTTCGATGAACTCTACTACACGAAAAATGAGAAATACATAAAAAACGTGATTGTAATCACGTTTTTTTATGTATTTCTCATTTTTCGTGTAGTGTAGGACCCATCGAAAGTATGTAACATGGGTACTCCTTGGATGGGGAATTAAATTTCGCATCCAACCGCACTCCCGCTCGAAATTTGAGTAAAAACTTTGGGAGATAAGTTGAAAATATGAGTTGAAAAAGTAGTTTTTCCATTTTTCCCTCTAAAATTTGATGATGTCATCAAATCTTATTTGATTTTTTCCACTATTATTTTATAATTTCCTTAGGAGGCCCATTTTAGACCTCAAAATTCCCCTAATGCCTAGAAAACAGACAAGTTGGTCAACAAAAATGTCTAGGGATTGGGTTTCTAATGTAAGAGTAAGGAATGATGAGGGGGATCATCCCTAGAGTGATTTGAAGTGATATGGGACTCTAGAGGTTCTTCTAAATGGGGAAGAATTATGGTACTAGAGTCGATACGAGAAGATGAAATATGAAGGTTGTGGAGAATTTCTTCTCCTGGACTCTCAAATATGGGTGCCCCCTTAGCAAAACATTGGGTGTCAATGTAATGACCACAAGGTGTATGTGGTTTGAATGCATGGTTTTGATGTAAGGGGGGATGGATAAATTCAGGGGTGGTAAATACTTCCATAATGTCGTCATCGCAATAGAATATTGGGTGACTGGTGGAAGAAAAACCACCTGACGCAACTAAGCTACCTGAATCATCATCGTGAGAATAAAGGTTCACATGTGCATCGTCACGGAGGGTGACTGAAGAACAAGTAGATGGATGATCCACTGATTTTGAGCCCAAGGTGATCACTGAAGTGAGGTTAGGCAAAACATAAGGGGAAGTCCCAGGGGGGTCTTCCACCGTGGATCTCCTAGATGATGACAGGTAGTGGAAAGTGGCTAAGGACTCCATCATCTGGACATCGGGAGGGGGAATGTCAATGGGAGTGGATGTGTCCTTTGGTTGTTTTGAAGCATACTACGCGAGGATGGGAGAGTCACACTTGTTCTGTTCAATCTCGTACTCCCGAACTACCTCCAAAGAGGCGAAGTAATGCTTGAGGTGAGGAAAAAGGTGGGTATAATGGCCATGGAGATCACAAAAAGCACATGGGTGGTTGGTGTGAACAAAATTGGGGTTATTGGCTGCATTCGAGGAAGAAACATAGGCTTCAGGGAACTTAGAATTAGGAAACGCGACATTAACCATGGGCTTGATATGAGGAAATTCAGGACAATGATGGGTGGCATGATCGAAAAAAGCACACAAAGCACACGGGGGGTACGCTTTGGAGGCTGAAGAGGAGCAGATTTTGTCTAGGAGGCCTTGCCCTTAGGTGCCTTCTTGCGAGCTTTTCCCCCTGTGCCTGAAGCTTTTGCAACAGTAGTAGGTTCCTGTTGAGGTGGCTAAGGCATAGAAGCAAAGGGAGGGGTCATGGCGACTGATTAGACTAGGGTCAAAGTAGTATAAGGGTTTGGCTGACCAGGCAGGATACACGCTGGGGGTTCGATGTACTAGAATGGGATCCCAAGGGTCATGTTAGGGAGAGAGAAGGTGGCCATGACATGTACCGAAAATACTCCAGAAGGGTGAGCAAGAAACAGTATATGACCAGAGCGGTAATGGCTAGGCGGGACAACTCTGAGCTGGTTAAGGCCAACAGCAACCATACCAGGAGGGTAGATAGGCTCATGAATACCAACTACAGATGAGGGGCCTAGAGGAGGGGGTCCTGAAGGCTGAGTCGAGGTGCTAGGAGAAGGTTGTGGCAGGTAGGGCTGCTAGCTAGTCGAACTACTCTGTTTGAGGTCGAACTAAGACAATTGCATCATGCAAACATTTGACGAGCTGGGATCAGAGATAGGAGGAGAAATACCAAGGAATGAACCAAGAAAAGAGGAGTCTTTGTATACTATGGGTGAAACACTAGTCCGAGGTTCAACTATATGTTTATTGGCCACCGAAGAGATGATGGACTCAGGGGAGGTCTGAGATTTCGGTTCATAATATGTTAACTGGTAGATGGTGACAATATTTCCATTATGAGGAAATCACATATTACGATGAACCACAGATGGGATATAAGACATCAAATAAGTGTAGTTATGACCTAATATAATGTTGTAGTCTAAGGGGGCATCAATGACTTCGACATCAACAAAAATAGTCTTGCCCGTAAGAGTAATGGGACAATTTTGGAACATGTCAAGGGGCTGGGAAGAGTGGTCATCCCACGCTCGGAGGGTGATAGTGGAAGGGGCCAACTCAAGAGATCCGAGTTGCTTCCAAACCCAAGAAAACATCACACAGGTGGATGCCCCCTCGTCAATGATACAACGGGACACGTTGGCATTCCGAAACTTGACAGGGATTTGGAAAGTGACGAAAGTAGGAAGGGGAGGATGTTCTAGCCAGTCAACATTGAAGAAAATAAAACGATCATATGAAGGATCCACAACACCCATGGTATTTATTAGAGCCTTTCTTTGTGAAGGGCACGACTGGAGGAGTTCCAACATTGATATGGCAGCAGGGGATTGCACCAAGTCATCTATTATACTATACGAATGGGAAAATTTACCAGAAGAAGCATTTCAATGTAATGGTTCCTTGGGGATCTTGGTATGAACCTTTGCTTTAGGATGAGGAATTTGTAAAGGACCATTGGGTGTTGAAAGAGGCTCCGTGGGACCTGAAGAAGGGGGCTCGGGTGCAGACGTAGCGGGGGGATTGTTGTACTGACCGGACTAAGTCTAAAGGTTGAGGTCAGCAATATTAGGGTGATTAGAGTTCAACACGAGGATCTGGTAATCAGAGGTACCAAATGGAGGAGGTTGAGTGGCCACCTGACCTTCAGGGAGTTGGGTAGCCACGAATCCTTTCTGGGGGAAAATATTGGTAAACACAGTTGGCTGGATAGGTGTAGCATTGGGAGGAACTGAAGGGGAGGCTTGATATCCCTAGGATGCTGCTTGAGATTCCCACATCTGACACATCAGAGGTAAAAGAGGGAAATTGTGAGTATAGTGACCATAGACACCACAACAAGAACAAGTTTTATTCATGCAAACATGCTTGTATTGCTTGGGATGAGTGCCCTATTGCTGGTTAGCAATGTTAGGTGCATTCCCTTGTGGATTTTTTCTTGGATTACCTGGGGTAGATTGGTTTTGGTTGCCTTTCCTCTATTTTTTGGAAGTAGGAGGATTAGTCGCGCCCAGCTGTGCATACACCTAACCCTGGGTGGTGGTGGCTGCTGTTGCGGGTGTTGAGAAGGCAAGGGAGGGTGAAGTGCTAACGCTGGAGGATTTGGAGCACCAGGATGTGGATATGGGTAATAAGCAGGTTGGGTAACATTGTGTTAAACAGGTTGGGAAAAAGCAGGAGGCATGTCGTATCCTAGATACATGAAACCAAGGAGGGGGGGGGGGGTGGTGAATGTTGGAGGAGTTGGCCCCTCCGTGAGGGAAAGCATAACCCATGGGAGGATGAGTGTAAGGATGAGAAAGGGCTCCAACGATACCGTCGACAGCATGGGATGCCCCTGGTGCATTGGCACCATCGTGTCTAGGGATATCACATAAGATGGTATAAACATAACTAGAGTGTGCATAGGTCAGGTCATATTTCAATGAAATTTGGAGAGCGACTTCTTCAGTCTGAGGGAAATGAGATGCGACATATTTTCCAATAGCAGAAAAAAGGGATCTAAGAAACTAGTCCATGTAGATATAGTATTCGAATGTAGGGGCTCGACATAGGCTCTTTCTTCTCTATCGTTACTGGACATGATCGGATAGGCGGGTCATAGACGATTGACTGAAAGAGGTCAAGAGTTTGGTACCAGTGTCATAAAAAAGGGGAAGCTGGAAGTAAGACAGAAAAGCCCAGGCAAGAGTCACGAAAGTAGTATGAGAGGCAGATGCCTAGTCGACACACCACTTAGAAGCTTCTCCAGTAACCGTACGCTGGAACAACTGAAGACGGTCGGAGTCATCAGTGATGGAGTTAGATGAACACCACATGTGGAAGGAATGAAAATGGTTTGTAGGATCCTCTCTCGCAAGACCTTCAAAATTGGGGATGTCTGAAGGGAGCTTGGTTGGAAAAGCAGGCCAAATAGGATCATGGTGTATGGAGTCATTCATCAACTGGTTAAAATTAGGAATACTGAGGCCTGCCATATAAGGGAGAAAGGGAGCAGCCGAGATAGTTCCTGTTGCGGTCCCACTAGTAGTATTCCCAGCATTAGGGCCGGGGATACCACCATAGTTAGGTCTTGAACCAGACATGGTGAAGGTGACAGGAGGAGAAATAGGGATAGAACCAGAAGGGGAACCCGATGAACCAGAAGCAGAATCAGAATGGGGACTTAGAGGAGGACTAACTCAAACCCTACATGGAGGAGTAAGTCTTCCTAATGAAAACTGAGGATGAAGGCCAAGAAGTCTCTAAGATAAATGCCTTGGGGGTGCAATGACAGAAAAAAGACATGGATCACAGAAGGAAGAGAGACCAAAAAGGGTAATGAGGTGCACGATCAAATGATTACAATGTCGAAACAAGGGCGGAGGAGAAGGATCAATAGATTACAATGTTATAGTCTTGGTCTGGTGGTGTAAACCAAGCACTCTTCACTTAGGGTGTGCTTGTATGTGATAAGTGTATTAATTTGAATTAAGCCCAGATGTGTGTAGAGGAAAAAGAAAATAAAAAAATATGTTTTTATAACTGTAAATAAATCTAAATATAACAGTGAAGTAAAATGAATATGACAAAAAATATATAGCTAAAGATGCATCAATTTAAACCCAAGGAGGAGGGCTTCCCAACAACTAGTCTATGGGTGGGTAGAATCTCGTACAAACACACAATATGGCCAATGGATCTAAATTCAAGAGGGATAGGGATCTAAAGGTCAGATATGCTAGAACTTGGTGTAGATAACAACAAAAAATTAGAGAGAAAAATGCTGCAAAAAGGGTGGCAAAAGGCTACAACCTGGACGGAAATGAAGGGGACCCTAAAGGAGGACCAAAAAAAATTAAAAGACGTATTCTAGATGGATTAATAACAAATATGAAAAGGATCTAAAATGAAAGGTTCATATTTGAAAAATGGCTTAACACACTGAAATCTCGAATGACCTGCTTCAGCTAAACTCCTCATAAAAGGGTGGAAGCATACTGAAGCCCTAGGGGGCTTGGTTCCTACTTCGATGAGTAAAATAGAGAAATTATAGGTCCAATATGGGTGGAGAGGGAGGTAATACAACCCTAAACAGTAGCCCAGACAAACCCAGAAAAATCACAGAAAAATTCCCGCAAAAGGTTTAGGTCACAGCTTCTGACCCATTTTTAGCAGAGGTCACAGTTTTCTGGCTATTTTATGTGCCTTGAAGGTTGAGACCACAGGTTTTGGCCCAAAAAGTGCAGCCTTCACTTCCGACACTCTTGGGAGCAAGTTTCAAAAAAAAAGTGTTGTCTCAGCTGCGACTGATACCTGTCACCTACGCAATAGGCCCAGAAACACACGGAAGTTAGAATTTTTACTGATTTAGGGTTTTAAAGGTTAAAAACAACATCAAGAAAATAAAAAGAAGAAGCTGAAGAAAAACCCTAGGGGTTGAAACAGCTGGTCATGTAGGAATCTGAAAAACAACAGTGGTCATAATTATAAACCCTTTAGAGTCACCAGTTGTTAGTGTGAATTCTAATCGCAAGTGTACAAAAAAAGCTCACTTTATTTGTGCATAAAAAACAACCCTAGCATCAAATATGGCTACCAATTTCCTTAGATTTGTAGTTAGTTGACCAAGATAAATGCTAAAAAATACATATCTATGAAGTTAAATACATTAAATAGCAAATAAAATCAAGAGTTTCTCCATGCATCCAATAGACAAGACAAGAATATTTTTAAAGAATTTTGTATTTATGACACCTAGGAAGGGAACATAGAAAGATGTTACCAGTCCCCCTCAATGGGATGGGTTCTTGTATGTCCTCAGCACTTCAGATCTAATATCTCTCTCTCTTGATGGTGTAGAAAACCCAGACAAAAATGGAACTCAACGGGAGCTCACAAGCAAGAAGGTAGAAAAATATGACAATGATGGAGGATCAATGTTAGACCAAAAGTATAGATCCAGAGCGATCTTTAGGTAACAAAAGGTAGTGAATGAATGGAAAAACCCTTCTATTTATAACAAAATATTGAGTTAGTCTAAATATTGGATCATAATTAAAATATTATCAACCAAATATAGATCCAACTTTTATGGAATATTTTATTATTTTTGTTCGAGGGAAAAATAATTTGAATTTGGTCAAATCCATTTATTTGTAAATAATAAATAAATAAATGATTTATTTCTTATTTTAAGAATGTGGTTGAGTAATAATTAAATAAATAGTGATTTATTCAATTATTTATAAATGATTTAGTCAAATTCAACAAGGAATATTATTTAAATAATGTTCTAAATAATTATTCCTAGAAAATAATAAGATAAATAGTGATTTATCTAAATAATTTTCCTGTTTTGGGTTAAATATGACTAGGAACATTAATTAAACTATGGTTTAATTAATTATCCCTTGAGGAAAACCAAAAAAGTAGGAATTTATTCAATATTTCCTCATGGGGTTTCCTGTTTAGACCATAAACAACTTAATAAATTCTGGATTGCTAAGTTATTTTTCATAGTGAAATTTTTTTTACAAGGGTAAACTTAGTCTTACATGGTGTACTTTGGTCCATCTAATAGTAACAAGTTAGATGACCAAAACTTGGTGTAATATAACCATTGGGAAACAAAAAAGAGATTGGCATCTCATTCTCTTCTTAGCTCTGTGGGCTTACCCAAATTCCACTAAGAGGAACATTTTGTTTACCTTGAGCATCTTGATGAGACCCAAAGACTTGCTACTTTAGTCATTGAAGCACAAAAAAGATGAGTTAAGGCTCAATATGAAAAATCTGTCAACCCTTGTATTTTATATGAAGGTGACTTGGTCATGCTTTACAACCAAACCCACGATAAATTGGGAGTCGATAAAATTGAGCCAATGTGGCACAGGCCCTATATCATTCAATGAGTACTAGAAAGAGGAGCCTATGAGCTGGAAAATTATGAAGGCAACCAATTGGCTGAGCCCCGAAATTGGCTTTATCTCAATAAGTATTACGCTTGATCATGAGTGTGATTTTTGGAACAAGGTCCCCTAACTGCATTTTGATATATATTTTAGCTGCATTTTTGGTATATTTTTGTAGTAATTAGTCTAGCGAAGGGGCTTTGGGGCGGGTCAAAGCCCCAATGTTTTGTAAATGGGTCAAAGGGTAGACCTAGAGTCCGCAAGCCACGGTTTGTGGACCATAGGATAGAGAAGGCTATGATGATATAAATAGATGGATATATTGAGTCTAAAGGGAGAGAAGTAAGATTTATTCTACGTACAAATTGTTGAGATCTGTTTTGGGTAGTTTTGGGTAAGGACTCCTGCTAGCTGTGTGCGAGGATACCCTCGGTCCTTCTGCGTGCAGACCCCGCAGGCTGTGTGTGCGGGCTGTGATTTGGGTTTGTAATTGGGTTTTCAAATATTAATGAATGCATAATCTATTGGAGTACCTTTATGCTATCTAAAAAAAAAAGAAAAAAAGAAAAAATTATATCATCGTAGCCATCACTATCCTATGGTCCGCAAACCATGGTTTACAGACTCTAAGTCTACCATTTGACCAATTTACAAAACATTAGGGCTTTGAACCACCCCAAATACCCATCTATAGACTAATTACTACAAAAATATACCAAAAATGCAGCTAAAATATATATCAAAACGCAGCTACGGGACCTTTTTCTAATAATGATGCTTTGTACATTAGTGTGCTTTGATTATATTTTTGGTGTTATTGTTTGCTTTGTAGACATGTTTCCTCTAATCACCTTGTGTTCCACTTGGTTTGCAAATTTCATCCAATATTTATGTCGGTTTTGCTGATGGCACTTATCGTAGCACACGAAGCTTGTCTTCCGCAGCATGGGCACTTTTTTCCCCTGATGGCGAGTTGATTAATTTACAAGGTATATGTTTGGGTCAAACAACTAATAATATTTCCAAATATGTTGTGGTTATCGAGCTATTATTGGACGCAATTGATCTTGCGATTAGAGATTTGGTTGTTAAATTAGATGCACAACTCATTGTGTTACAGTTAAATGGCCATTATTCTGTGCGAAATCCTTAAAATTTGCGTATGTATTTGTGTGTTCCATTATTGGAAAGGCATTTTGGTTTTATTACATATCAACATATTCCAAGACGTTTAAAAACATTAACAGATAAATTATTAAATGAGGAATTAGATAGACATCTGCGCAACATGTAAAAACCAATAAAAAATTATGATACACAAGTAGCTGGAGAAAGATTCATGTGTGTTTGTATATATATATATATATATATATATATATATATATATATATATATATTCGATCAAGTGTGTTACATCCAAATTCCAAAAAATATGCGTTCTATCACTGTGACAAAAATGGCTCTCTGAGCACACATGAGTACAAAAATGTAGACAGAGGGCTGCTATCCGCCCACATGGTGCTCGTGATAGAAGGTGACCACTCGGATCACTCGCCATAGTAAGCGGCACAGTCTACCTTGAGCACCGACCATATGCCTATGAAAGTGAAGAGGGATATCATCAAAGGTAGCATACTCTTGGATGCCTTTCATGAGGCCTACCAAGTTCTACTAAAGGGTTTTCTCCCTCCTCGTAGGGAACATCCTCCACCGAGAGAGATACCCTATTCATGATCGGTGACATTCGTGGTGGTATCTGAGGACCCATATCTGTAAAAACATCATAAGTTTACATCTCAAAATACATGAAAAAAACATTCAAAAAGTAAAAAAATGTTAAAAAAACTTTTTACGTGCATTAGTCCACTGTGTGCCTAGAGGAATAGTTAGATCTGTATATTGTCTAAAGTCAATTCCTGCGTATGCATACTCTTCAACCACAATGAATTGATGAAGAAACCAACTGAAAAATGTTGTAGGGAAATGCATCTACTAGCCCCCACCCTTGCGGGGCATGATCTCACACCACCTCATCAGCCTTGGGTCTCTTGGGGCTAGATCATGGATCTCCAACCACGGATACTGAAACAAAGGTACTATCTCCAAAAAAAAGGTAACCAAGATGGACGCGTACCCAAACTATTTCAATCGGCATGTTTTGCACTTGGTCAATTGGCTCTTCGTGTTAGCCAATAACCCCTTGCACCAGTTGAACATAGTAGGGGCCAGACATTCCACTGCGTACTGCAATTGGGATTTTGTTGCCTCATGCAACGCCTGGGCTCAAGTCACTAGATCCATGCATTGTATGATTATGTGCAAGAGAAAAAATCTGATAGACGATATCTCTATCTTCCCACTCTCAATATTTCTAGCCCCATGATAATGTCTTTGAATAAGAATACTAGTACTCTCGCCTCTTATGCGGGCTCTTTAGAGTTTGATCCTCTCCCCCCTTCGGGATAAGCCTGTAATGAAATATATGTCCATGACATATAATTCTAGTTCCAGGTATCCAATTATGAATATTTTGAGATCTACATCCCACAGTCCAATCAAATACTGAAGCAGCTCCAGTTGAACTCTCAACCCTGATGTTTGAAAGAACTTGAGAAATCCACAATTGTGAAATTGATTTACATAATTGTGTTCTTGGAGTGCTTGGTGGTATTCCACCTCGTGGCCTTTCTCTTTCCATTCAATGACCATTTCTGGTGAAATAACATGCAAAACATGTTCAAATGAAATTTTAGGAGCTTTCATCGGAGTAGTTTTTGAAATCATCCATTGGAAATGGGTGGATTTCTCATTTCAAAGTCTTCCCCATGGCTAGTGCAACTCACGAATTAATTTAGTGATGGCTAAGAACTGCCCTAACAGGCTAAGAGTGACTAGCGCAGGTTCGATAGCTCGAAGCCGTGCTAGCCGCGAGAAATTTTGATGTTTGAAATCCTCCCTCATCTATAAATTTCTAAAGCTAAAAAACCTAAAGAATGGCATTAAAATGAAGAGGAGAATTTAATCTCTTACCTGTAGCTAATGGATTGTTGGATGGTGTCCTGGATCGGCTGCACCACTGGTCTGAAGTTCGAAGGGAAAATGGGTAAAATGCACTTCTCCAATTTACTCAAAATAGAAAGGTGAAAATGAATTTAATTTTTTTCTATTTATACATTTTTGTAAATATTTTCACCATTATTTTATTATTTTTCCTCTATATCAGTGATATTTTCTGTTTTTGTGCAGTAACAAGATCTCTACATTGTTGGTGATTATTTCTGATTCAAACGGGTTTTATTTTATCTCTTTTTTAGAATCGGTAAAAAATAAACAAAAAAGGAACCCCCTGAAGTCAAATTTTCAGCTCTTTTTTTACTCTCGAAAAATGAAAATATTGTTGAGTATTTTTCATTTCGAACTTGTTAAAGTAAATGAATTGGCATAGTATCAACATATGTTTACCCCTTTTTCGGGTTGAGATTCACTATTTACGAAAAAATAATACCCTGGTCGAACATGGTCAAGAGGTTCTCTCGGGTATTGTTTTCTACCTTTTAATATTCGAGAGACAATTTACAAAATGGGACATGATGGAGTTCTCTTTTCATTCCTTTTCAAACTCCTTAAACATGAAAATTTACTGAGTTACCTTCTCATTGGAGTCGTTAAAGATTAGATGGCAGAAAACTTGTCACCATGACGAGACCAAGTTCCTCCTTCCTAGTGCTCGTTAAAATTACTAGGATATAATCATTCGAAAAATGAAATTATACGCTCAACATATGTTATCCTCTTCACACTGTCTATCAAAAATAAAGAGGTACTCATTATCAATAACAGGGGAAAAATTGAAAGTGAACATCCTATGTGTATTTTGGGCATCTTGTCGCTCTTGAACATGAAACTCATCTGCAGTTTGTGTCGGGTTGGGGATATACTTCATTCATCATTTTTCCTCCATGGGTTTTGGAAACCCATTTTCCTCCTATCCAATCACCATTTTTTGTCACCATGACCTCTAATCCCATTTGATTCAAATGCAGCCACACTCTGGAGTCGTGTCACCAATATGTTCAAGAGAAGTCTTTTTTGTCAAACATATTTTTCTTATTTGACCTCCTTCGTTACAATCCTGAATCACTCTTATAATCTTGAGATATATGTTTTTTCGTGTCGATGACATGGGAATCATTATGGCCCTCATTCAATGAATCGCGTCTTGTTGGCTTCAGCTCATTATCCAGGAAGGTGATTTAGAAACTTATTTTCACTACCTCGAAGCTTGCATGGCTCAATGGAACGTTCTTCGTGTTGAACGACAGGTTCGCATCATTGGCCTTAGATCGAATGATTCTGCTAGTGTTCTACTCAAACACATTCATTCAAACTTGTATATTGTGGTGTTGTAATTTGAGGGCCGTCATTATTATTGGTGGATTCTCTCGTGCATGTTAACGATTTTCATTATTGACTCGTAATCAGGTGGTTTCTACCATGTTCAACACCATAAAATATATTTTCATGGCTAGATTCATATATTAGGTTGATTGAGATCGCGGTGAAGATCATGGAACACATCTGATTCTAATCTAAGCTGTGGGGAGTTATTGAGTATTCATTATTGTATACATGATCCTATCTATACAGATGGTTGGGTCCATATTGCAGATCCATTTCTATGATCTCTTTATATGGATGGATGTGACCATGTCATGGTTTCATGTGTTATTTGATACCTAGTGCAGAAATATGTGGTTAGGCATATTCATAACAGAGACGTCGTATATTGTATTATGTTTGATTTGGTAGGTTTCCTGGATGTGATCTGAGTTCTTTTCCTTATTTAATAAATCATTTCAGCCATCACTCCCCATTATGCCTTCATGCTTTAGGGGACATATATTACACAGTAATTTGTCACCATGCTCACTTCCCGTCCTTATCCTGAAGTGCCTTGTGACAGAACCTGTAAAATGTTTCCACTATGAATACATATGTAAAGATATCCCCTAAAGGCTCAAAGAAAACTGCCTTGGAATATTACTGAAGGAACTTGGTCAAAACCCTAGTTCTAGGTCAATTCATTTCCTAGTTTCATGCTCGCACTGACATTAGATTGAAAGTTCTAGCTTAGCGCTACCAATGCCCTTATTTTTTGGAAAACCACGTTGATCCCTTTCTGGAAGTGTTTCCTCAAATGGATGAGAAGCTTCGACCTTTATAAATTCTAGGGCGACGAGTTTGTTGTTAAATGGTGGTGATAGAGTCGAGCTCTCTAATTTTAGAGCTTTGATCTCATCTATTGGATTTTATCCCTTAGAAAGTGGACATTCCTCCTCCTTTCATGGGCTCCCAACCTCTTCTCCCTTCCTATAAATTAGTCCCCATCACTTCACTATTGGTTGGTAATTGTTGGGCTGGTCTGAACTCTTGTTCCCTTTACATTCTTGCACTATGATAATGCCTAAGTTGTTTGGGAGAATGACTACTTTATAGCTTCAGTGAAGGAATCATATTTTCACCAAAGGGAGGCCTCCGACATCAAGGCCTGGGTTGTAATCTCTCTCTTTTATATTCATTAATAAAACATATGGTGTTTTCTTTCTATATTTGGATAATTTTTTATGCAACTATTCTGGTATGCCTTGATCTGCTTGATAGCTATTTTTTAGTGATTATTATGTATTAGATTACATTTTTTGTTCCCTCTTGATCATCTGCAAGTATTCATGTGCCACTAGTATCAAGGTGCGATCCTAAAAGGATCATGGATCAAGGTCATCATCAACAGGTTGGAACATAGCATCAGGAAAATGTACCTCTATCTCCTTTCTTGTCGCATTTTGAATATTATCTAAGAAAGCTTTTCATTAGAAAGTATCTCAACTTTCTAGACCCACTCTTGGGCTAGATAGATCGCCTCGATCCACGGAGGGGATTTATCTTGACAACGTACAACAATGTAGAGATACAATAGTAGACACAGAGAGTTTTAGGTGGAAACCCCCCTCCGGGTCAAAACCACCGAATGCTTCTCTAGTAATTGTCCTCTTATCACTTTAAAATAAATATTAGTTAAATCAAGATTTAAGATACAATTGAGGGATGCGTCAACCCCCTAATTCACAGGCCACAACCTGTAGGACACTACTAAACCTTAATATCCTTTTGCAACTGGAAGTATGCCACAACACCTTGTAGATCAGGCCACAACCTGATGATTTCCCCAACACTCTATTTACTAGCTGCTATCAGAAAGGATGCTTTGTTTCCCTGTCAGTTTACCAAACAAAATTTTATTGCATCATGTGAAAATTTATACATGATTACAGTGATAGAGCATTGATGAATATTCATTTTTGAAGTGAAATTTTGCGGTAGTTGAAAGTTATATAGTGATTTGTAGTGAAAATGATATATGGTGTGAAGTGACAATGATATATGGTGTGTAGTGAGAGTGATACAATGATAAATTGATGTGCAGATTTGTGCAGTGATCAATTTGTGGGAACAATGACCAGTGGCTATGAGGATTCAATATTTATTCTACATCTTCCTTATAACTATTCTACATTGATTCAGAGTACAGGGGGTCAAGTTTGAAAATTGTGAAATGTGATCTAAAAACTCATCTAGGTGATCAGAGTCACCTTCAGGTTGTGGCCTGAGAACACTTCAGGTTGGCAAGATGGTTCTAAGTACATTTGTGGCATTCATTCAATTCTAGCTAATAAACTGACAAGGTAGAAAAGCATCCTTTCTGACAGCATCTGGTAAACAGAGTTTTAGGGCACTCATCAGGTCGTGGCTCAATCTACAGGGCGTTGTGGCATCCTTCTAGTTTCAGCAAGATACTAGGGTTTAGTAGTGTCCTACAAGTTCTGGCCCGTGAATTAGGAGGTTGAAAGGCCATGAAGTATGGTAATCGGTTTTTTATAGGGACACATCTACCGATGAAGATAAAATGTACAATTCAAAGGCCATGAATATAATTTTGAATTTTTTCCAAATTATGTGAAAACAAAAGTTGGTCAATGTTCAATAGCTAAAGCTCTCTGGGAAAAGCTTCATAAATTCTATTCAAAAAAGAAATAAGGTCAAGATGTTATTGAGAATTCATATTCTTCTAATCATGATGAAGAAATTGAAGAAACGACTCGGGGAAAGTTTCAAAATGAAGTGATCAAAGCGATAAAGGAACTCAAAAGTCAGAAGAAAAGGACAAGCCTTTTAGAAGTAGAATTGAAGGAAACAAAAGAACTCATCAAGGAAAATGAAGAGTCTAAGAATATTATTAGTAGTCTTAGAGCTCAAATGGAAGAATTCAAGAATATAGAGACATAAGACTTCAAGAGATAAGTCCAACAAATGCAACAAGAAATTAACACAACCTTTGCAGAGACTACCAAGATCAAACAATAGATGCATGAAGCAGAACTTGGAAGAAATGAATCTCATAAAAGATACATATCCATAGTTGACCAGAATAAAAAGGAATTGGGAACCTCTTCAGCTGAACTAATCAGGCTTGGGATTGAGATCGAGAAGCCGAAGGAATAGATACAAGTTCTCAACGGAGAAGTATAGAATATCATTCTTCTCAAGCTACAGGTTGATGAGGCAGAAAAAATAAGGGAGATGCTAAAAACATGGTCTCAAGAATATATTTCTCAAAATCAATAAGAACTTGATGCAGCACTCGATGAGATCAAAAAAATCAAGGGATCTCAAAAAGACATCTTACAAGTTAAGACAAATGAATAAGAAAAAATGAAGGCAATTAAAGTTGGTAAAGCTCCAGTTGATGAAGGTACAAGATCCACTCCTCATAGGATGATCCTAAGAAGGAAGTTGATCATAATGAAAATCCAAAGAAGAATGTTGAAATTCTAAAAACCAAGACCAAAGAATTCAAGAACAAATTAAAACAATAGACTAAAACATCGCATCCAAAGAAGAATGATAATCTCCCAGGTTTGTTCGTTTATTTAATGGTTATTGTTTTTCATGTGCTAACTATGGACATATGGCCAAGCATTGTAAAGTTGTTGACATGTATAACTATCAATAATAATCACATCTGAATGAATCATTCAGGTACACACATTTATTTAATGGTTATTGATTTTAATTGTAAATATGGACATATGGTTAGGGATTGTGAATTTTTTTATAGGTACAATCATTATTCATAAAATCCTAGAAGTTCGCAACATCAAGAGACAAGTTACATGATTATTTTGTCGGCACATAATATATGCCAAATGGGCCAAATATTGGATGTTTCAAATTCCATAAATATGGCCTTAAATATCATGATTACAAATATTAGATGGAATTACCTATGGACAACATTGAATGCTTCAAGTGTCATAACTATGGACACATAGCTCAAGAATGGAGGTACAATCCTGATAAGGAATGTTACAAATGTCATAACCATGGACACATAAATCTTAATTGTAGGAAAAAAATGGAATCAATCATGAATATTGATGACAAGAACAATAATTTTTGGAAGAAGAGACAGGTACAAATCTAGGAAGAACATGTAAAGGATCATCAAGAAGTGCAAAAAGGCAAGAATGTATCAGAAGTTATGCTCTCAGGGTTCGTAAGTAATGAGGAATATGTATTTTCTTCAGATAATGACACAAGCAAATATGGTTCGTTGAAAGATACACTATTTTGAACAACCCTGCTCGTCGAATCCTTGAATTTTTAAGAGGGGGATTTTATACAACAGTATGTGGCACAAGTCTACCATTGACAGAAAAATAGCACGAAGAGAATGGAAGCTTCAAGACAAACATGTCAAATCCATAACAGGCTAAAGGATTACATGTCTTAAGATATTTCCAGAGGAATTTTTCTTGTCAAGGGGAGAAAATGCAGGTTACAGTTTCATAAGGATCGCCATTGACAAATTATTACAAGAAGGATTCTCGTGAGGGTGAGCATAGTCAGATAACAAGCCCACATGAAGCAAGAAAATTCTTAGAAGGATTAACCATTTGTCATTGATGTCAAAGGAGGAGAAAAAACTTGAGAATGATATTGAAATATTGAGGAGGTAAAGCATGAAGTCAAGGAGAGTTGTACTCGCAAGAGGAGTACGTGTGTTGGAATCAATGACAAAGGGGGAGATTGTTGGATGGTGTTGTCATTAATTTCAACCCATGGAATTGATTGGGTTTGACTTTGACAAAAAAAACTAGTAATTGATGTCAAATGGATAACGAAAATTTCTCAGTAATTTTCAGACTACATCTAGATAGTAGCTACATTGTTGGATGGTTGAAAACCTAAGTCCTAGTGTTTCAGTTCTTTGGACTGAGGATGTACCACGAATTTTTCAAATTTTTTTTAAGGGTTAAATCATTAAGTTTGGATTTGATATCCATGTCATTGTATTCTCCTCGAAGAGATATTTTAGGTGGTATGTGGTACGCCACGTGGTCCCTCTTGGTTAGAGAGATGATTTAGTTTGAAGGTAAAAACCCCAGTTGGTGGGATAAAACCCTAAAATAAGGTGACTTGGCACATTTCCATTAGTTGTAGGCACCTAAAATTAATATTAAGGGTTTCTTCCCATAATTTTTGGATATACTATCCTAATGAAGGACTTCAAGCCACTATGCACCCATGTAACTCCTATATCTTGTTAAAAACTCTAATCCATTTAGGTAGTGCATATTCCTTAGGGAATAAGAAAAAAAAAGGATAATTTATCAATTAGAATTAAAAATTAATAATGTGTTAAAATCCTAAATTTCTCCTTCAATGTTAAATATGGAAGCCCCTCTGAAATATATAAAAATAAAGCTCATATATCCTCCAAAACAAGTCATCGTGGCATTTTCGCTATAACTCTGTTTCTACAAAGCTTCAGAAGTTGGAAAAAAAAATCCATTTGAGCCAGAATCCCAATGAACCTCCTGACTGAATTTCATATCTTGGTTCGCTATATTATTTGAGATATGATCTAAGGAATTTAGGTTTTTTGCAGGCTCCTGAATTCCATGTCAAACAGGTGACCTTGGTAAAATCATCATAACTTTATCTCTGAGCATTGGATTCAAATTTCGTAAAAAGTGAAATAAATAGGATGGAATTTAGTTTGTTGGGTATTGTTTTCAGGGCCAAAGGTCAATAAAGTGACATCTGGAACTTCGTACAAGTTTAATTTACTGAACCATTCTATAATCAGGTCACCGTGGGATATTGGGCATAAATATTTCTTGAAGAATCCAACCTTGATAAGAACTGTGGGGTTTGAAAGAGGACTCAGAAGGATACCATAGGACAAAATTTTAGACCTTGGATATCCGAAATTACATAGATACAACAGATTCAATATCGAGCTCCTAGAAGGCAATGACAAGGTATGTTATTTCTCCATTCTTGCTAGGTGTTGGGTCTAGTTTATTTCAAGGGTATGTCGCATAATTTAAGGGTTGATTTAGTGACGGTTTGAGGGACTTTACAGAAAAATTTAGTTCCCTAAACAATCACTTATATGAAAGTAGTGAATAAGTGTATGATTTAGTGCTATGATGATTGAAGTATAGAAAATACATTGAGTGTGATCTAAAACATTTTGGAGTGATAGTGAGGTAGTGACATTAATCTTGATTGTGTCTTACAGTGATCTAAATAATATATAATTTGGACTATGATATAGTGTTGGCACAATAACCTATGACATGTCAAAGACCTATGACTCAATATTATGTGCAATGATGTCACTTAGCATAACAATGACAATTTGATCTTAACCTGACACTTAGACCTAGACATAACAAGTATGTTGACACCTTGATTTTGACTTTCAGAATGAAATTGACAATGGTGAATTGGATTATGAAATTATATGACATTGTAATAGAATTATATTGAATCAGTATTGGTGGGATATATGACATCTTCTATATAGAACTATGTCTTTGATAAGGAAATACCCTTGGTGACTACAATTCTTGACTTGACAATGATATAAAATATCATAATATGGATTGACATTGATGGATGAAGACATATTCCTTAACTTAACTTGATGGATGAAGACAATACTCACCTTAACTTTGACATAATAAGAATGACTTTGACACACTAATTCATTACATGTATAATGACATTTTTCCCTAAGTTTGACTTAGTATGAGGAGATCAAATAGTCATACCACACATGTTGACCTTTGACTTTGACTAGACTTGACATTGATATATTGAATTTAACTAGTAGAACCTTGAGTTGACAATGTTTATGATAACCTAGGATAACTTGATTGTGACCTTGCAAGGTAGCAATTGGTGAAGGAAACATCCTCCAGTTATACAACCTACTGGATAAGGATGGATTTGAGGGTTTGACCAGTCAAACAATGTGCTTACATATATGTCGGTAGATCTCTTGGGACAAAGATTGAGAGCATTGATTGAAGGGCATCGCGATGACCTGAGACACCTTGGGTTACACCATCATTTGATACAAGTGATAGATAGTTGTTGCATTGTGTGTAGCCTGATACGATGATGACAATGACACAACATTGATGACTATTCATTCATGAGAAGTGTGATGATATTTTTTTATGGATATTCATTTGTGAAGTGAAATTTTATGGTAGCCGGTAGTTATAGAGTGATTTGAAGTCACAACGATATACAATGTGTAGTGACAGAGATAGAGTGATAGCTTGATGTGCAACTTTGTGCAGTGATCATTTTGTGGGAATAGTGATCAATGGTTACCATGATTCAATATTTATTCTACATATTCCTTAAAACTATTCTACATTGATTCATAGTATAGGGGGCCCAGTGTGAAGATTATGAAATGTTATCTACCAAATCTTCTAGGTGATCAGAGTCACCTTCAAGTTGTGGCCTCAGAACACTTCACGGCGACAGGGTGGTGCTAGGGAAAGTTGTGGAATCCATTTATTTATGGCTAATAAAATGACAAGGAAGAAAAGCATTCTTTCTAGAAGCAACTGGTAAATAGAGTGTTGGGTAACTCATCAGGTTGTGGCCTGATCTATAGGGTGTTGTGGCATCCTTCTGGTTGCAGAAGGATATTAGGGTTTAGTAGCGTCCAATAGTTTATCGCCTGTAAATTAGGGGGTTGACGCATCCCTCAGTTGTAGCTTAAATATTGATGTAACTAATATTTATTTTAAAGAGAGAATAACACAATTACTAGAGAAGCGTTTGGTGGTTTTGAGTAAAGGAGATTTTCCACCTAAAAATATGTGTCTAGTGTTTTATCTTTCTGCACTAATGTATGGTGTTGTTTACTGTTGATTATTGTTTATAATTATTAAATCAGAACATTGATAATAATTGAATAATAACTAATTCTCTGAAAAGGATTAAAAAGTGCTAATTTCTAAGAAATATTGATTCACCTGCCCTCTCAGTATTTCCAACACCATGAAGTCCGGTTTTAACTCTGTTGTGAGTTGTTCTAAAATTTCGAATGTGTCCAATAATGGTGGAAAATATGGATGAAGGTGGTCCACATTGAAAACTGGGTGTAGGCCAGGGAATGGTGGAGTGCTCAGCTCTAAGGAATTGTCCTCTACAACCTTGGTGATGGTGTACAACCCATATCAGAGTGGGTGAAACTTGCGGTGGGGCCTAGCGAGGCGCTCCTTTTGCAAATGTATCCAAACTTTGTCGCCCACTTGGAATTTTTGTGGCACACAATGTTGATCATGTTGTTTCTTGTTCTTAGCATTGGATATGTCTAATATGTCATGGAAATTTATTTTGATGGGTCCTGACACAGGTTCAGATTTATTGCGCAACCAACAAACCCTCCAACTACTGGCCCTTTTAGCAATGACCTACTTGTGCAGATCAAAGTCTCACCCGAAGCAGTATGGGGGGGTGTTGGAACCAGGTTTCCACACCCTAAGGAATGATTTGATGTGGTGGCCCTAAACAGACTTATAAAAAAAATTATCATAGATAATATGCAAATGCACGCAAAAATAGAACAATATACTAACAGATCAACTTCGTCACATATTATTCTAGCATGCAATATATATGTCTTCGCGCATAGTAAACAGATACACTTAAGTAGATCTATTCATCAATCATGTATGTTATCACTGGAAAATCGTACAAGATAAGGTGACATTATTTAATGTCAAGTAGGAGGATTTACATGGATGAGAGACATTATAGAATCTAAAAGTGTTTAAAAAATCTCTAAGGTCTGAGGAAACATCAAATTTAAACTAATCAAATATGCTTTTGCCCACAAAATCCTTCGATAAGCACGCCCTTGTGTGCCTTTTGACCTAAAAAGTGTGCAATCCTGGGAGTGGCGGAAGTCACTTTCCAGGAACACAAAAGCACACTCCAGGACATTGATTCCACACTTCAAGCTACCTAAGGACAGCCACCAAAGCCTTCTTAGGACATCAAGGGATCACACTATGGAATAAATGTGGCACAAAATGGAATCAACCCCCTCTCTTGGGTCACCATCCACAATGTACCAAGAGAGGGAAGGAGGATTTTAATTCTCTTACAAAAGGCCACCAAGAGATGAGTAACTTGAGAGCACATTATTATGCTACCCAAAATTTCCCCAAGCAATATCAGTAGTGTGTGATTCGGAGAAGAGATAGAGGGGACTCAGTTGTTGGCCATCCAACAACTCTAGTCCACCACATTAGAGAGAGGGAGAATTTGTGCCAATGTAGCTTGGAATTAAAGACATCCTTGCATCGGGACTTAGAACCCCAAGTTCTAAGGGCTCCTTGGCAAGTGGGTTAAAGTTTCATCCTCATTTCCTACCATCACTCAATAAGAGGGGACGTAAGCACCACCATTTGGAATATTGAAGTTGTTTAACTCTATTTAGAGTTTTTTTTTTTAATTTTTTTAGTTTTAGTTTAATTTTTATGTTTGAGTATGCAAGCTATTTCTCTATCTAGTAGGTTTATGTCCTAGCATGTTCCACTAACTTGCTTGACTCCATATATTTTCTGCCTGTGACCAATAACTTAAGAGGGAATACCACACCCCTTAATTTGGTATGATTTCGTACATGCATGCACCAAACACACTAACACAGGATTGGAAAATCCACTAATGCTTATTTCCAAGTTTATGTGGCAGTTCCTGTTTGCAGATACCTCCATCTTTGCTATGGAGTTGGGCTGGAATTGCCCCGTTTCTCTCCTTCAGTCCCTAGTTCATCAAAAGTGACAGACTGAAGCAAAACAACTCCAAAAAATTACATTTGTAGGAATTTCCATGCATTTCCCATAGACAGGCGTGCGTTTAGAGCTGACTCGCGCAGAGACATCGTGCCTGTTTCAGCCTTTTGCGCGCAAAAAACATAATGAGAAATTTCTCTAGTATTTCCATCTTTTCCTACTTGTAAAAGTGCCTGGTAACCAATAATACATATGCCAGCATTGATTGAGGTGCCCCATAGCTTGCTAAATCTTACTCTTAGCTGCTTTTGGTAGGCTTGGTGTTAGTTTTATTTCAAGTTGATTTTTGCAAAGTTCACACATAGTTTAAGTAGGGGGGAAATTAACTTGCATTCCAAAAAAAAATTATGTTTTGCAAATTTAGGTACCAAAACACCTAGATAATTAGCCAAAGTAAGTGGCCCAAGTCCATGCATGCTTAGCTAGTTCTTTTTTCTAGTGTAAAAGTCATTAGTTTATTTCAATTTCTGCACTAGGATTTCGGGACCAGGATCGAATTGTCGATAGAAGAGAAAGTAATCTCTGGTGCCTTTGCACCCTTTGGTGATCCTAGGAAAGCATATGAACGCTCTCTATTCACAACTCACCATCTCCCTATAGTTGGTCACATAGATTAATTAGGAAAAATTGAAAGTGGCCCATATCCGCGCATGTTTTTCTTTTGATCAAGGAACAATAGAACATAGTTTAATGGGGGATTTTGAAAAGGATCATTGCATATATACACATTAAAACTATGTTCTTGTTCAATTTTTTCTCACACACATCCACACACTAAGAAAAGAAAAGACACCTAAAATTAACTTAACAAAAATCACTAAATTCTCCCCACAAGGGCCACAAAAGAATTTATAGTCTAAGCTAAGATCAAGGGGGTAGGCATCCAATAAGCCGCCTTGATCATTCTTCATCTTGAAACACAGAAGTTAAATTTTTAGGGAGCCTTAAAATCCACCTATCAACCCACGGAAAATATAACCTGAGCACGATAGAGACCCAATTCAGAGGGGGTTATGCTTAGGCGCAGTGACGGAAGGTATCAGTTGGGGCTACTTGACCCAGTTGATACTTGGAAATGTTAGCTGAATTACCAAGAAGCCCAAGGCTCGAACACTCACATGGGATGGTGGTACTTAGTGGCCAAAATTAGGGCATCCTTTCCCTATAGGTGATGGTGCAGGCAAGCACTAGATCCTCTACCCTTACCTTGTTGGATTTTCTTCGGCTGACTGGGGGCATCGCCAGCTCTTTTGGAACATTGTGCCATCACTCGCAAGATATATTCTCAAGGCCCACTTACATTTAAGTGTGTGAGGATGATTAGGTCTTCTAGGATTTTAGTATCATACACAAACAAACAAAAACCATATTTTTTAATTGACTAATCACATAGGACTAATTTAAGGGGAAAATTTACTTCATTTTCGCTTTGTTTTATGTATGTGATCAAAATTTTTCTTTGATTATAATATATATCCTCTCAAATATTTCCAAATCCAGACCTAGTCGATGCCAAAATGGAACCAACGGGACCTCGTTGATATAGACATCTTTTGGACCTCCCCCCATTACCGAGAGGGGTTCCAAGTCTTTTGCCATTTAGGCGTCAAAGATGGAACACTGCCACCATTACTGGTTCGTCCTTTATTGGGGTATCCTTAGTTGGGAACCTTGGTTAGTCTCCCAATGCCACACCACATACCACTCCTTCCACAAACCCTAGAGGGCAGAGGAGTGCTACCCATTTGGGAAGCCAGTCGAATACACTATAGGGTATGTCACAAAGAAACCCTCTTCCTAACTAGAACGTTGTGTTTTCATAAGTTGCAATGGCTACAACCTCGCAGTAACCTTTTCTAGCTTCGTTGAATCTACCAGATTTAACCAAGTTGACGAACGACCCCATTGTTGACAACCCCATATGGCCTCCCATGCCCATGAAGCTCCCTTCGTACATACCAAATTTCGAAGGAAAGCAAGCAGAAGACCTAGGAAATCATGTTATGAATTTCCACCTGTGGTACTTGTCGAACAAAATCGTCGATGATACTATTCGACTGAGAGTGTTTCAACACACTTTGACAGTAGTAGGAGCGAAATGGATGTGGAGCAACCCTCTTCTACACATGGAACCTTTAGCGCCCTCGCCACTGTGTTCCTGACCTATTTTCAATTACCCATCCACCATGATTTCGGAATGGAGTTACTAACACACTTTAGGCAAACCCCCACTGGCCATATCTCGGACCATCTCCATGAATGGCGGTGGCATCGTAGTTTGTGTAAAGCGAAACTTGACGATTGAGTATTTTTAGACCTATTCCTGAAAACTCTCATTGTAGATATTTCGAAGGATGTGGCACAACAAAAGCCCATATTAGAAGAGGACGCCATCAGTAAGGCCCAATAGCTCGTGATGATCTATACGCAGTCAAGGTATATTTACAATATCCTGCCAAACACCTTGCACCTACAAAATTACAAAGGCTTTCTAGGTGCGTCGAAATTAGCAGATGTTTTAATTGGGTCGTTGACCCAAAGTTAGCCAAGAAGCAGCATTCAAAACCTCAGTTACACATATGATTCTACCCAAAATGTACCACAACCCAGCTACCAAAGTAATCACATGCCTCTGCAAAATTTGACCACTAGGGCATCATCGTATCATCATCAACATGGAGTACCCTATTCTCCAGCTCAGGGGACCCATTACACAGATAGAAATGTTGACGGAAGATCTCCCCCTCAAAATCCATTCACAAACTGGGGACTGCATTATTCTTAGTCCCCAGCACAAGACCTGCCTATGCAGAATAACAAATAGTTGAACTTTGTGCATCCTTTCCAAAACCAACTGCACCAACCATATAACCAGGAGAACTATCCTCCTAACATGGTTAAGAAAAAGGAAAAAAAAAGCCTAAAGGAAATCCTAGACAAGGGGGCAACCGCCAGCAGTGCCCTCAGCAATCTCAGGCTAGAGGCAACTATAACCAAAATCAAAACCAGGAGCCAAGAAATGCCAAACAACAACAAAAAAACGCCACCTCTTTGAACAAACCACTGTTGTTTGATTTGTGGTGAGTACAAACATTACACTCACCACTGTCCCACCTTCCCTGAGCTGAAAAAGTTGCAGAGTAATCGTGGACAAGTGCGATTATCCTAGCAGTAAGCAGTCATGTAGGAGCCCTTCCCCCATCATGGGACAACTAGCACGCAACAAAAAACTATCGACGAATTCAGAAAGAACAGCCACAAAATCTACATGACTAGCAAGGAAATGTTTTTTCAAAAACGGAATCGAATTACGACACACCACCAGACACCAATGTGTCAGGGGCTAGTACCAGTGCACCAACTGCACCTTTGACCATATTGAAGATGCCTATTGAACCTTTGCCGAAGATGGATAAGGGACCAACTAGGTGAGCAGGAAACTATTCCAAATCAGCCCATAATTATAGCATTGTGGATATTCTAGCTCAATCTCCCTCTGCTATGTTAGCTTTGGAAGTATTACAGTCATTCCCAAAGCAATGAAAAGCCTTTATTTCTGTGTTAGGCGCTATCGACCCTGCTGATACATGCCTAATGGATTTTGATTTAGACAAAGCAACCCCTAGGCTTCCTTCGATGGTTGCCTTTCAGATACCAATATCGGTCCAAAATATTGCCATTCACCAATGTATCATCGACGAGGGTGCATCAACATGCATCATTTCAAATAAAATTTGGCAGAAGTTAGGGTCTCCCGATCTAAAGCCATCAAACATCACGCTTAGAGCATATGACAGTCACCCTTCAACCCTCGTTGGCCTCTACCAAAATGTCCTGGTTTGCTTAGCCGGAAAGATAGTCCTTATAGACATTGAAGTCTTGGATGCCCACTTGGACTATAATATAATCCTTGGTTGGATTTATATGTACGCCATGTTAGCTATAGCCTCCTCCATCTTCTAAATTATGATGTTCCCCCATGAGGATCGCATCGTTACTATCAACCAATTAACACATAGTGAAAAGCGGACCCTAACAAGCACCGATGTCATTCTACCCTATGTAGATACATCCACAGACATGCTTTCATGGTACCAAGAATATGGCCCCAGCCAGTTCAAACCATCGTCCATCCTAGGATCATTCCTAGGAGATCCCCCTATTTTATCTTAGTCGTCACCTGATGTCACAGGGGCTCCGGTGTGCATGATGTCCACATCAAGCACCGAAGCTAGTCTAGACATGGACACAAGCAGTAATGACACCAAGTCCTCGGACATGGTAGCCTCTCTAGCCTACGCTGCTTCCCAAACCCCTTTCCTCTACCCCATAATTGGTTTCATATCCTAGTAGGTTTTTGCAACAGTGGTGTTACCAAACATATCATTTGCAATACCAATTTTCTATCTCATTCCCCTACCAACATAGTAGCCACACATTTCACTGCCATAGGGTTAAAGCCCCTTAGTCCCAAGGAGGCCCCACCCATTTAGGAAAGAGTCGAAAACATCCCTGCAAAGTAAATTCCCATTTCAAAACCAATGATTACGGCTAAGAAAACTGAGAGAAGAGGAAAGAAGCTAGAAACTCCCGCCATAGAATGAGAATCACAAGTTTGCACCATATGCAATGTAACAGGACACCCTACCCATATATTCCCAGAGATGGATGAATTAAAATTGCTCCTTGACTCTGTGGCAGACATGACGACACCACGTTCCCATAAAAATGAATCTACCACCAAAGGTAAAGGCAAAGCATTTCATACCAATCATGCATGCGCTATCTGCAGCAATTATGGGCACTAAACCCATAATTTCCCAGAAATCTCACGATATAGAGATACCTTGCATGCCATCGAGGGACCCTATCAAGAGGATCCCTCCACCCAGTCATCTGGAGATGAACATTGTATCATCCTGTACCTATAGGAGGAACAATGGTCACCTGAAAGGCTCCCCGCCAGGCCCCCTCCCCCAATCAAGAGTTGCATACTATGTGATGAGCTTGATCATTTCATCATTGATTTCCTAGCTTTGGAAATGTTCCAGCGATGGTATCTAGTTCACATAGTATATCGCGACAACATGGACATCCAATATTCATTTCAGATTTGTGGTGACAACAACCCAGTGCGTCGTTGTCACTACATGCCTAGATTCCACGCATCACTAGCCTATATGCGATCAACCATAGTCTACCTCTCCCAAGAAGATGACACGGAGTCGGAAACCATGAATAGGTCGACAACCCAAGAAGATGTGACGAGTCGATCCATCCTATTCTTTTTAGCTGAAAAATGACCAATCAGGGAACCCCTAGTTAGCCCCAACCACTCTCTGCAGAAAACACCAACATATGCGTTATGTAAAATGCCCAATCACGTGGTTTCCACTTGGCTTGATTTAGCATCGTTACGATGTTGGTACCCTACCAAACCACAAACTAAGCATGACGGGACCCCCCTATCTAGGCTAGTTTTACCAGTATGTCAAGGACATCAGTGTTCATAGTGTTGTACCTATATCTCGCGATTTTGTCCCCTAATTTATATGATTCATATAATAGAGAAGAAACATGACGATCTCCTCAAAAAATATAGAAAGTACATCACCCCCAGACTAGCAACCCCACACCCACATCGGCATAATGGGAAAACTGGGATGGCACACCAACCAAGCATGACCCAGGCCAAACCAATGATAAAATGTGGACTATGCGACCTGAATGACCACTGGGTCAATCAGTTCAAAGAACTGAAGCCTCTTGCATGTAGTTTTTGTACAGTCTCTTCTCCGCCACAGAGACTCCTCTCTAACAAAGAGAAGAGTATGCGTACCTATTTCTAGATTTGTTCACACTTAAATCATATGATTAAATGTTAGCATCTCCCCAAGCTCAGAGTGGAAAGAGCAGCATTATGTATACACTCCCCCAAAGAGCTAGACGCACCTAAGCCAACGACACAGAAATGGAAGCAAAATACCTCCTCTTCTACAACAGATTATTTCCAAGCTTCCACATCTAGGATGAAGAGTAGTGTTGGTTCCCACACAATCTACTCCATTGGAACAGTGGGACCATGCACCATCTGCACTAGCCAGAACAATGAACCAGAGGCATGCCCATCAATGGAAACATTCAGGCACCTATGCACCAAGCACAATCTCCATCAACAAGAAATTGATTACACTAACAGGGAACCCAACTTGGCAGTTACGCAAACTCCCATCACAGATATTCTTCCCCCACCAAATGCTGATGACACGATACACCACATACGATTTGTATCATCATATATTGGGAATAGGATTACAGTCGCCCCCATGTCCTAGGACTCCCACCTTATTCCTATCACAAAAAGTCAGGGTTCCTTGTGCTTTTGCATTGATTTCCACGAGATCCCAAATTTGCATGTTGCCCTCAAATGCCTCGATGATACCCAACCTCTAGAACAACTCCTAGTACAACTAGAGCTCATCCACGAAAGCCAACAACAGTCACTGCAACACAACGAGGCCCATAAGAAAAGGGTAAAAGCATCATTCGACCGCCGCATCAACCCTCACTCATTCACCGAGGGAGAACTAGTCCTCCACTATGATGTCACAAAAGAATCCCTAGGGCTAGGAAAGTTCGAAACCTTATGGAAAGGACCCTATATCAGAAAAAATTGCCTCCACTATGGGGCATACATCTTGATGGAACTGGACAGGGCATGCCTCAACAACCCTATCAACGGCCTTTACCTCAAGAAGTTCTACCCATAAGGGCCAAGAAGGCCCTACCCTAGAGTTGACGTACACAAACCCAACCACTTTGAATTTTTGACCAAAATACTTATTACAAAATTCGCTTGAGTGCTGCAATGGATTACCAACCGAAACCTTACTTAGGATTTGTTGATGGAGCATCAAGATGGTCTCAAAGTGTAGCAGCAGAAACCTAGGTTATCTGTCACCCTGAATGATCACCACTCTAAAAAAACGGTGTGTGTATTGGTTCAGTAACAAACAATTAGGAAAATATGATGCTGTCATCGGACTTATGTGCAACGCCCTCCATTAGAGCATACACCATATGCATGTCTACCACGATTCTGAGTTAGTAGTGTCACAGTTAAACCAAACATTTGAGATAAGAGATTCACATCTATTTAGAAAATATTTGTGTGAAAAAAGATTAAGTAGAAAATTTGACTACATTATATTTACACATGTACCAAGGAGTCAAAACCAAAAAAATGATGGCATAGCAAACAATATTCTAAACTATAATGCATCTCGAAGAAACCATCATACATAAAAAAAAAACATAGAAACCCATCAGCATAACACAATCCATAAGCAGAAAAAGGGAGCATAACATGTAGAGCCACAAAAAATATCTCTCATATATATATATATCATAATGTATGTGTCTGAGTACAAAAATAGTGTCTCTGACCCATCGGTCACCCCAACAAGATACAGAAAAATTCGTCAAAAATTGGGGAAGCATACTCATAACGAGTGATTTCCCTGTGTACAAAAACACTCTAGGGTGTTGCTCCCATAGGTGGGACACTTCGACCCACTTCCTCTCATAGTACCACTACTGGAGCCACCATCAAAACTAAGACCGCCATCCGATATAAAACAGGCCAATAGTCCCTCTCCCGGGCCATCAACATCTCCATCTAGACCTCCTCGAGATCATCCAAAAAGACTTGAGAAGGCATCCCCTGGGTCAAGTGGTCCACTTGATCCTAGGCGTCCTCCAAAACTGACACCCATGTGGTCAACTCAGCAATGTGAGCCTCCGCTGCATTAGCACATGCCGCCTCTGCATCGACACGAGCTCGCCCCTCCCCTGAAGGGCCAGCTCCTCCACCAGGTCCATATTATGGGAATTTTGAGGTCTAAAATGGACCCCCTAAGAAAAATATACAAATAAAATAAACTTTATAAGAACCAATAGGATTCAAGATGATGATGTCAACCATGGGGGATGATTCACCATTTTTGGAGTAAAAAAGTAAAAAGATTAAAAAATAATAAAATAATAAAACTACTTTTCTAACTCGTATTTTCAACTTATCTCCCTAAGGGATTACTCAAATTTCAAGTGGGAATAATCATTGGATGAAAAATTTAATTCCTCGTCCAAGGAGTACCCATGTTGCATACTTTTGATGGACCCTGCTACACAAAGAATGAAAAATACATAAAAACACATGATTGCAATCACAATTTTTATGTATCCTCATTTTTCCTGTAGAAAAGTCCATTAAAAGTATGCAACATGGGTACTCCTTGGATGAGGAATTAAATTTGCATCCAACAATTATTTCCACTCTAAATTGGAGTAAAACCTTAGGGATATAAGTTCAAAATACAAGTTGAAAAAGTAGTTTTTTCTTTTTTCCTTCTAAAATTTAATGATGTAATCAAATATTATTTTATTATTTCCACTATTATTTTATAATTTCCTTAGGAGGCCCATTTTAGACCTCCAAATTCCCTTAATGCCACCTTGAGGCTGTGCAAGATCTCCTACCAACCCCCCACGACCTCCCCGAGGTCTCCTAAGAGGACTGTGGCCAACCAATAAAGCCATGGGGCGACCAACCTCACCAACATATGCAAGAGTAACCAAAACTATGTCGGTGTCACCATAAAAACACATAAAAACATATATACTTAAATAAATTCAGAAAAGATAAAAACATACTTGCTGGCCCCCAAATGTAGTCAAGAGGGAGACCCATCTCTGGATCCCCCCAAAAGTCCATCCCTGCATATGGGAATGACAGAAAAATTTGGGGTTGGCCTCAAACTAGCCCTCTGTCATGGCATTCCAGTAACACCCCACCATACCCCCACCTCCTCGTGCCATCACAGGAGCCCACCTCCTCATGCGAGGCTTCCATGTCCCCCCAGTAGGCACCGCCACCACCAGTCTCAACAACACCATCCTCCCATACATGATGTTGCATAGAGTAATGGCATACGCAAACAGCTTTGATCCATCGCAGATCTTGTAAATTTGTGCCACCATCCCATCATAGAAAAAGCAAGAAAAATAAAAAAAGTTCCCAACCCTCAGCCAGCGCAAGACTCCAACCTGTGAGCCCAATGCTCGATGTTGAGCCGACAACTCTGCAAGTCGCACGATAGCCACCAAAGCACACTGCTTGGCCAAGTTTTTCATCGAGGCAATGGCTATGCACCCCTCCGTAAGGGGTGCCCTGCCACAATGATGTGCCCAGAACCTCTCAAAATCCACCCTCCCAGAATTGACTAGATACTGCAACGCCTCACCCTGAGGCAGTAGCCCGGTCACAAAGTATATATCCGTCTCAGGATGGATAGCAAGGTCAGTCCCACGTAGCAGAAACACATTGCGCCACTTGTTCCAATTCTTGATCAAGTAATGCAACAGTTGGTCCTGTGACCGAAGAAGATCGTTCTCCACAAACTTTAGGAGTCCCCATTGCACCAGCTGTTGGCATGCTTGACCATCGACGGCTAATGTAGTATGGAGCTCAGGCCAATCCTGATCCCTTTGCAACATCCTGTCATCCAAACAGGAACCCATCAGCAGCATAAAAACATAAAAAAATAGGAAAAATATCAAAAAAATTGGATAAAAAGCTGCCTCGGCCTTTTGCGCGCCTGTTCCTCAGACATGCGCATTGAAGGCACACCTATATTTCTCACAGGCATGCAAAAGGCCCTCCAAAAGAGGGGAAAAGTGCGCCTAAGGCGGACAATACCCTAAAAATCGCACACAGAAGGCACGTTATTACCCTGATCGCCTGCACAATCTAGGGTAAAAATGGCTTAGAAACTGAACAAACCAATTTTGTACATACCCCGACACCCTCAAACTGAAAAAATTAAAGTGCATGACGTCATGGAGGTTACCTGGGCATGATATCGCTAATCCCTAGTGCTCAGGCTGACCGCACTGGAAATAACTGCTCCGTAGAAGCCTCTGACCTCTCAAAACATTAGGGGAATTTTGAGGTCTAAAATGGGCCTCCTAAGGAAATTATAAAATAATAGTGGAAAGAATCAAATAAGATTTGATGACATCATCAAATTTTAGAGGGAAAAATTAAAAAACTACTTTTTCAACTCATATTTTCAACTTATCTCCCAAAGTTTTTACTCAAATTTTGAGCGGGAGCACTCGTTGGATGCAAAATGTAATTCATCATCCAAGGAGTACCCATGTTGCATACTTTCGATGGGTTCTACTACACGAAAAATAAGAAATACATGAAAAACGTGATTGTAATCACATTTTTTTATGTATTTCTCATTTTTCATGTAGCAAGGTTCATCGAAAGTATGAAACATGGGTACTCCTTGGATGAGGAATTAAATTTTGCATCCAATGAGTACTCCCACTCGAAATTTGAGTAAAAATTTTGGGAGATAAGTTGAAAATACGAGTTGAAAAAGTAGTTTTATTATTTTATTATTTTTTAATATTTTTACCCTTTTATTTAAAAAATGGTAAATCATCCCCCATGGTTGACATCATCATCTTGAATCCTATCAAGCTGTTATAAAGTTATTTTTGTTGTACATTTTTCTCTTAGGAGGCCCATTTTAGACCTCAAAATTCCCTTAATGACTCAACAAGCACAAATGAATTGAATTAGGGCCATATTCACCTATATATCGCCCTTTTCAAAAACTTTGGAGGACCATAATGAGAGCTCAGAAGGTTCGTTCTCTGAACCGAAAGCAACACTGTGATCAACACTCCATAACGAACAGAGGAGATGCCACACATTCGCACTTTTGGGGAAAAAAAATCAGCATCGGCAAGTATGCCCTCTCTCATCTTCTTTTTAAAAAAAAACTCATGTCTTTCAATAATATTTGATAAAGAAGATGCTTTCACTTGAGGTAGTTATTTTTGCAGGAAAGCTCACAAACCATCCACAACTCCATCCATTGAAAGTTCCAAGAGCAAGTATCATTCTACCCCCAACATGATAGAGTCCCAGAAAACTTTGCATATCCTGGCATCATTTTTCCATCAGAAATTAACCATAGGTTCCACACATCCAACTGTGTTTATCATCACCTCACCCTACACATGATAAGCATCCTCATTGGTCGGTAGAGACTCCCCTCCATGGCACTCGTCACCCAAGTAGACCATATATCACAAAACAAGATGCCATGGCCATATCACTATAGTCCAGGAAGCACCTCGTGCCCATTCATTCACCATGCATAAGGTCAAGTTTTACCATATGAAATAAAACCCCCTTTCCTGGACAACCAGGTTGTATAAGAAGATCAAAAGCACACTACCGTGCCTCTCATTTGGCCCACCATACCTCCATAAGCATAATCTCATATGTGATACTTTTTCGTTTGCTTCATCAACCTCACACATGAGACCAACCAATGGAGCCCCCACCCTAAGCAAAACACCTTCCTCACATCATCAGTGAGTGATCGGTTTCATTTTTTTGGGCACCCCTCTTTGTGTTTTGTACAAACCAAACCTCGTTATTTTATTCTTTTGGTAAGTGTACAAAGACCGCAAATAGTGCACTATGTCCCCCACCCACTCATTCATTTTTTCTCCCGTGGCAGAATTCCTTGAACACCCTCGGTCGGAGTATACCACCCTCACGCAAAAGCCACCATGACACTAAGAACCAGTTTATACCCACCCTTGAAGTCCTACTGACTCCAGGGATTTCCCCACTAGAAATAGTTATGATTGCTGCCAAGATGCCTTTTTATACTCCGACTTTGGGCCACTGAATACCCATCACTAGTTTTCAGTCACCCCCTGCCACCATGCCTATGTTAAACCCATCACATCCAAAATCCTGATCCTCCATATCAGTGACCCCCCTCATTCGGTTGAGGCTTCCTTTTTTTCGACTTCAACACCTATTTTCCAAAAAGGAAGCGATACCTTGGATCGCCCCTCTCCAAAAAAGGGGCATCCTCGGGTGGCACTATGGGAGACATCATTGCCCATAAATGTCATCGATCCTCCTAACATTCGATTACAGCACAAGCTTTCATGTCAAGATGGTATCGTACCTGACACCCATTGCACTTTGATCAAATTCGTCGAAGACTCGTGCCTTCATAAGCATCTCTTTTAGAAATGCTTACATGGGAAGGTCCCAACCAACACTTATGCATACAATGTGCAGTTACATGCCATAACAAGTTTACGCATATGGGTACCACATTCCACCTATTTCCAAAGAAAAAAAGCCCCTAAGGGCATCAGTAGTCGTCGTCATCAACCAACAAGATCACTACCATATTAGTGACACAGACATAACATGTATCTTTCAAATAGATTTGTTTAACTAGCCAAAGCATTACGAGCATGGGACATGCCCGCCTTGTAGAAAATTTGTATATATTGTATTATATTTTCTTACAGGGGTCCCACACAACATGGTCGTTCTTTGAATCGGTGCAGGGTGTCTCCAATTCCGAGCTACATGCAAGTCTCTCTCTCTCTACGCATAGTTCTCAGAAAAGAAACTATAATGTATTTCGACTATACAGTTCTTCCTAGACCTCACACATTAGGGGGCAATTGTTATCACTGGAAAATCGTACAAACAATGGTGACATTATTTAATGTCAGGCAGAAGGATTTACAGGGTTGAGAGACATTAGAGAATCTGAAAGTATTTTAAAAATCTCCAAGTTCTAAGGAAAAATCAAATTTGAACTAGTCAAACATGCTTTTGTGCACAAAATCCTTCGATAAGTGCGCCCTTGCGCGAATTTTGACCCAAAAGTGCATCCCCCCCACATCCACCCAAGCCTCCCTTATGACATCAAGGGAGCACACAATGGAATCACCCTCCTCTCTTGGGTCACAATCCACAATGTACCAAGAGAGGGAAGGAGGATTTTGAATTCTCCTATAAAAGGTCACCAAGAGATGAGGAACTTGAGAGCACATTGTTATGCTGGCCAGAATTGCCCCAAGAAATACCAGCAGTGTGTGATCCGGAGCATAGATAGAGGGGACTCAGTTGTTGGCCATCCAACAACTCCAGTCCACCATAGTAGAGAGAGAGGGAGACTTTGCCCCAAGTCAACTCGGAAGTAAAGACATCCTTGCATCGGGACTTAAAACCCCAAGTTCTAAGGGCCCCTTGGCAAGTGGGTTAAAGTTTCATCCTCATTTCCTACCAGCACTCAATAAGAGGGGACGTAACCGCTGTCGTTTGGATTATTGAAGTTGTTTGACTCTATTTAGAGCTTTTGTGTTATTTGTTTTAGTTTTAGTTTGATTTTTTTGTTTGAATATGCATGTTATTTCTCTATCTAGTATTTTTATGTTCTAGCATGTTCCACTAATTTGCTTGACTCCATATATTTTCTGCTTGTGACCAACAACTTAAGAGGGAATACCACACCCCTTAAGTTGGTGTGATTTCGTACATACATGCACCAAACACACTAACACAACGTAATTTAATAATCAACTGATACAAATGCATAAACTATGTTATTTATTCTCACAAATGAAATTTAACCATAATAGAAGTAAAGGAAAAATCACAGATTAGATTCTGATCTCAAGAAAATAAAAAATACATATTCACAGTTAATAAGATAAAAAACACATCAATTGCACAATAGATTCATTTCGCAAAAACAATATTCTGCATTAATAGATCCAACAGTTCTAGTACATTCAAACTTCCCATACAATTTACCCTTCCGCACACACAGCCAGTGAATTTTGTCGACAGCCAGGACTAAGGTCTCTGCGTACACACCTAGTAGGGGCGTTCTCTACCCAAAACCTAGACTTAGATCAAATCCTTAAAAAACGTTCATCATCAAAACATATGATATGATATCTTTACATGAATTGATCTATCTATATTTATACTAATCTTAGCACACAGATACCACTAGCACATTTGCCCCAAATTCCGATGGCCATTTCGTTGCTCTTGTGACATATAGGTGACCCAAGAGCGACATTTTTCTACGAGCCAAAACATGGTTTCTCTTCACGTTGGGCTTTCGACGCTTGACTTAAACGTCGGTATAGCGACGATAGTTCCGACGTTTTTTTTTTTATTTTCATCGCACTTCTAACGTTCAATGACTCGTCTCATTTCCGACAGTCCTAAGCATCGCTAGTTCGACGCGCTAACCAAGTGTCGGAATACCGACGTGAGGAGAAACCATGATTTTGCACACTGGAAAATGTCGCTCTTGATTTCGTCACTAGTCTGACGCCTTGGAACGTCGCTAGAACGATGGTTTTATATGGTTGGAAGACCGACGAAAATTTTAAAACGTCAGTAGAAGGTCAGAATATCGGCGGAAATAATTTTTAATAATAAAATAGTATATGTCGTAACACTGACAAAAATAAATTTGAAAAAAACTAGGTGTCTCTATAGCGATGGAAAGAAAGTTAAAAAAAATACTAAGTGTCGCTATAGCAATGAGACAAAACGTGGGATTATCGATGAAAAGTAAGTTAAAAAAAACTAAGTGTCGCTATAGCGATGGATAGAGACGTCGGAGTACCTGCAAAAAGTAATTTAAAAAAATACTTAGTGTCACTATAGCAATGGATAGACATGTCGGATTACCGATGGAAATAAAGTTAAAAAAAATACTAAGTGTCGTTATAGCGATGGGTCAAAACGTCGGATTACCGACAGAAAATTTTTTTTTTTTTAAAAACCTAGCTGTTGGAATACCGACGACAACAAAAAAATATTTAAAAAAAATTATTTCCGCCAAATTGATTATTTATTTCCACCACGGTAATTGACTATATTGTTAATACCACAACACCTATAATTGGTTCTTTCATTGAGCCCAGGTAATATAACTTCAGGCACAATGAAAGAACCCCACATGCCACTAAATAACACTCTCCACACAGATACTGAGATGTATAATATTGCACATTATGCAAGAAATTTCCTCAACTGGTGCAACAAATAGTATGTAATGGTACAAAACTAGCATCTACCTCAGTTACAATTCACAAGTTTGAAAAAAACCCATTCTACAGAAAAATTCTATCCAAGGAGGAAATATAAAAACATGTACTCAAACTTCCATGCTAACAAATAAATCCTAAAATTAGAACACAGAGAAATGTACTCGAATTCACTAACTATGTAGAAGATGAAAGGGAATACCTTATTGTCACCCCATACATAACCTGAAAACTGCAAGATGTTATTTTTCAAATGAAAAGCCTACATACACAAAATCCAATGTACGTCATTAGAAAATAACCATATTCCCATAACTAGTAAATATAGAGATCAAAATGAAAGACATAAGGAAAATTTCAATGAAATTACCCACAAGGAAGAATGAAAATTCATTGGTTTTAAAAATCCCATGTAAACACACTAAGCTAGTTCACAATGCATGTTGCCAAATAAATGGCTTAATGAAACTAAAAACCTTTCAAACACTTAAGTAGCCACAATAGACACATGGGTGAACCCATCACTTTCTTTCAACCCTAAAAAAGTCCATACATTACAAAAAATCACTGTTAATATCCAGTAATGTTTTCATATTGCATGACAGTAAGATCTCTATTTGGATGAGACAATTTCTCCATACCTACAACTTGATTTGTACATTTTAATTTTTTACTCCATTATTGACATGGACATGCATGGCAAGTTTAGAGATTTCCAACAAAATGTAGAATCCCCTTCCAAATGATCATCACTTACAGACATTTTTATATTTTTGGCTATTTTTTGAAATTTTGCATGCATGGCACTCACAATCAGATTGATATTTTCGTCTATGGATGCCAAGAGATTGCACCAAAAATGAAAAATTCTTAAAAAATATCTCCCAACAATGATGGCATATATGTCTTCTTGAATACCCACAAAAATCTCTATTATGTGACTGAAACCTTAAGGTAGGCTGTCTCCCACAACATGCTTGCCTCTGACCTCTCTGAAATGTCTTACAAGCTCCTGCCATAACCGTCCTGTGCATGCAACAACTATTTGAAGGAGTCCCTACATGCAATCTGTTGAATGTGTAATTGTTGCATGAATTCATGCAAGAAGGAGAAGCAATAGCCTCATTGCCTGGGCACGGCCTAATAGGCAATATTATGGCTTTTGAAGGCGAGCATAAAGAAGTGTTGTAAAATTTTCCACCTAGAGTGAATTATTTATCACACCTCCTACATATATATCCTGGCTGCAAACTTTATGCACAAAAAATTATTTAAAAAAAAATATTTCCCGATATACATTTAGGATGTACATTTAGATGCCATACTAAGATCCCCTGTTCTAACTTGCATTCCACATACTACATAAGAGATATCATGAAATGCCAGTTCACATTCATGGTCTACCTGTAATTAGTGCAACAATAAAAAATACATGGAAAAAGCGAAAATTGAATTTAGCCACCATTTTTTGAGGGAATTCTGAAGTTCTAAAGAAAGTAGATTGAAATAACAAAGAAAATAAGGAAAAAAAGAGCCTGAATCGATTGGTAAAGGGGGGATGATGAAAAAATAAGGAACATTGGGCTTCATGAATACATAAGGAAGAAGACCATCTTGATCATCAGAGATTACAGATTTTTATGAAAGGGACTAGAAAAGATAACAAAGATGAAAGCAAAGAATATATTGAGCAATGAATTACAGGGAGAAACTGTATTCTTGACGCTTACTAAACTATGAAAATAATTATTTTGCATCCAACTATGAAAATAATTTAGTTAAAAGTGACCCCCAGTTCTATTGGACTAACTACAGAGGGGATATCAGGCCAAAAAATCTAGTCCCGAATCAAAAATATACTCCAAGCCACAAAAGTTGGAATGAGCTCACTGGCATCAAGCATTTCACATGCAACCAAGCACCTCATAGAAGTTTGCAGAGAATTGTTTGTGAAATATTTCCATTTCCAATCTTGCTAGGTCTCTTCCACCTAAATGGCACATATAAAAAACAGATGAGGTTGGGTACAAGACCCAGGTGTTAGGTGATTTTGGTGGAAGAGTTACTCCTCAGACCTAACACCTGAATCGAAGGAAATATGTGTTATATGGTTTAGTCATAGATCTCAATGTGTGTTTATGAAAACAAAATCAATAATAAAATTCCATTTTCTTATGAATAAGGCAACAAGGTCTACCTATTCAACTTTTTCTCATTTGCAATCACAATAATCTAGCTAGGCAATATTTTCTATATTTGACGATTCTATTTTTCCATAGATATTTTTAATATTAAGATACATAGAAACTTAACAAAGTAATGAGAAAATTACACTTCAAGTAAGTTTGTTTCATCCCCGCAATGATATCGGTTTTGGTACTGATTAGCTTGGTAAGAAAATTCATCAAACAGGTGGCAAGTGTAACCATCAATTGGGTCTAGCAGAAGCAGTTGTGGGATGGAGTGTTATCCTACCCATCCAGGCTCTATTTCTGTTTCTATTTTTTTAAGTGACAAATTGAGCCTATAAAGAGTACTATTGTAATGTCCTTGACCTGGCGTTCTGCTCTGAAATTTCTGGGGTTTACCCTGGGTACCATCTTCAAAATGATGGGAAATTCCCGGAGGCTTTCCCTCAAATATCTTAACCATAGAACAAAACAAAACAAAAAGTGTAACTATTCATGATGAATATTTCAAAACAAGAAAAGGATGCCTAGATATTATGTATTGATAGTGTTAGCACCTGAATTGGACCCCAGGTTGCAAAAGGCAAATCAGGGTAATAACTAAACCACGCTCAGCCTTGTAGCTAGCCCTACAAGGACAGGAGAGGGCTCTCTACGTGAAAGAATATTCAATGGAACACAATAAATGGACTGAGATTAGGCTAGATAAAATGATGGAAAAAAGGTTTGATAAAATAAATGAATGAATGAATTTCAGGGATGTGTGGGATAAAAGGGACAGTTTGAAACCGGGAATTAAATCAGGACATAGGGTATTTCATGGGGCAACATAGGCAGGAAATTAGAAATTAAAATTTAATTAGGATGGGATGGAAAGACTGGTGCGGAGCTTAAAAGGGCACAATAAATGGATCCTTTTCAGACAGAAGAAAAATATAGAGTATGAATGATTTCCCAAGGCAGAGCATATAAAATGGATTCTACCTTTCTATCTTGAAAGAATTCAAAAGGAAATGTTTATGGATGAATGGAATACATAAAAATTCACATATGAAACAAAGAAGAAAAACAAATGCTAACTCTCATACCACATGGATCCCATAAATCAGAGTTGCATCTCTTATTAATTCCTGTCAAACTGTACAATGTAGCGTAGAGATGTTCTTCCACACTATTCCCCTACTTTCAGACTCAGACTCCTACTGCTTTACAAATGATTTACAATTACATTAAATAGGCTGAAGTGTGGAAACATAGATCCACAAGAGAAGGGAGCTGTTTTAACAGTTGAAGAACTGAAATACAATCATAGTAAAGAAATACAACAATCTGCCCCTAAAAATAAGGGACATGATTGCATTTGACCACTTGGAGATTTTGCTGTTAGGATGTATAAAAGAAAATAGGTAAACTGATGAACAAATTTCCTATTTTGTTGTTTGCTGTAACAATATTTGTTTTAAATGAGCTCTCAGCCCTTTGACTATTCACTTTCCATTTGCTGTTTGAATAAAACCAACTTTTTTTAATAAACTTTCGTTGAAATAACATAGAACGAAATAATGCTTTCGTGAAGGGAAAAATGTATTTTGAATGGGAAAAGGGAAGGGAAATGGGTGGTACCTGCATATAAATCACAATTGCAAAGTCGTGGAGGTGGGACATGATACCATTATAAATAGCGTGCCATCGCAATCGACGATCAGGAATGGAGAATGTTATTTGAAACAAAACTTCCGATGCGATTAGGGTAAGGTTCGATGGGGCAATATAAAATGGTGCGGAGGAATTAAATGGTGGGACTGGTGGTTACAATCGCAATCGGGGATCGGAATCGGGAGATGGACGGAGTGATACATATAAAACAACATTTCCGATGCGATTGGGGAGAACCCTTTGTATATAATCAAATTAACCAAGATTTAGGTTAACAAAGGAAAAACCCTTTTATATATGAACGGGTGGATGTATTATGGTGGGCCTGGGGGTTTACGAATCGCAATCGGAGATTGGAATCGGGAGTAGGGTGGAGTGGTACATATAAAACCTCCGATGTGATTGAGAAAGGGGGAATGGGGATAACCTTTGTAAAAACGAAAATAATACAAATTTCGAGTTTATAAAGGGGAAAGCCCTTTATATTATAAATGGGCGGAAGGTTTAAGTGGTGGGACCGACAGGTCAATCGCAATCGCAATATCGGAGGGGAGCGGGGGTAATCGCATTGGGAGAACAGAATTTGCGATGCGATCAGGGGAGCGGGCGCAATCGGGAGTGCGATGGGAATGTTGTGATCAATCGGAGGGGAAACACGATCGGAGGATTGAAGCAATAGGAGGGAGGATGCAATTGGAGGATCTTGTGATCAGAGGAGGGGCGCAAAACTTGCAATGTGATCAACTGCATCGGAGATTTTTGCGATTGGATTGATCGGAGCATTCAAATAAATGTTGTGATTGGAAAAGGTTTGCAATTGTGATTGTAATGTGGGTTATATATAATATAAAACTTTATAATAAAGTTTTATTATAAAGTTCCAACGTATGGTGGGGAAGTGGTTGGAAACGGCAGGGAATATATATGTATAAAATTTATATTAAAGTTTCGAGGTAATGGAAAGGGGAAGTGGTTTATAATTCAATCGCATATGTGCTAAATGATTTATAATGCGATGTTGTAAATTGGAAAGGGGGAAAAGGGGTTTTTAAAGGGATATAAAACTTTAATAATACAAAGTTTAAAGGGAAAAATGGAAAATAGGGGGTATATGAGGATATAGGGACTTTTACTTCACTTAAGCATAAATTTCAATCCAGAAGTCAGTTTTGAGAGTGTAGTATACCATTGGAAAGCTCTTTCTAGGCTCCTTCTGATGGATCTACTTAGGAGATGATTTGGCACTGAACATGCTATGAAAAACTTCTCTAAAGGTAGGGAAATCACTTTGTGGAGATAACAGCTTTTGAATTGTGACTTATTACATATGATGATATAAAATTACATAATGGATGATAATAATAAAGACAAAATATCATGTTTTCACCTCAAAACATGGTTTTGAGGCGAAAATTACATCAAACTAAATAAAATGTCTCTCTGATTCTTCCTGGTGTTGTGAATTTGAGCTTATTGGCTTCCTCATGACCTTGTTGATATTATTGACATTTGACTCATTAATTTGACCATGGTGTGACCCTAGAAACTAATGAGACCCATCCTATGACCTACTGATATGATTTTAAGAATGATAGTGACTAATGACTAAAGACCATAGAAAGGAAAATTAGCAATTACCTTATGAGGGACAACTGATAAATATTACTACCATTAATGAATCCATGAACTAACAGAATGGTGAAATTTATTCGATATGAGACACCTAATATGCAAATGCAAAAAGAGCAGTTTTGATCACTGATGGCAGTATGACTAGACTGACACTAACATTGGCTCCAATGGGGATGGTAGCTCCTTGGAGGTGCCAAGAACACCGTAGACCAAGTAGCCTTATCCATTGGGCATGGAGTCAAAAATGTTGAAAACTGATACAAATGCAAACTGACCCTGACTCTAGACTAAGACTGAAAACTGAAATAAAACCAAACCATACACATATCATCCAAGTTTTATAGCCTTCACCTCGGGCCCCAAACTTGAATGACTGTGCATTTTGAACTTTTCTTTTTGAAAAATAAAATGGTATATACAATGATGATGAGATAGATTCTAATCCATGTCTTCAACAATGGTAGTGCTTCAATAGCCTACCATTTACTGCTCCTCCAGGACAATCTTGGCCATCCATTTCTGAAAGCAAGAAGGCATTCTGACCCCTGTATGTTGTAATTCTGTATGGTCCTTTCCAAAGGTTGTCAAATTTACCATGATTCCCTTTGTCTTCATTTCTTGCATCCCATTTCAACACTACATCATCCAACTGAAACTTTTCTACTTTAGTCTTCCTGTCATAGATCTTTTTAATCTTGTCTTGCAACTAGCTCGCTTTCTGTGACACTTCTTCTCTTGTTTGTTGAAGGTGTATCATCTGGTTGATCCTTCGTTGGTTTTCATCATCTTCTCTGCCAAATTCTTCTAATAATCTCATAACTGGAACTGTAAGAGAAGTAGGAAATATAGCATCAGTACCATAAACCAGCTCAAAAGGTGACATACCTATTGATTTTTTACTGCTAACTATGTCTGCCCATAGTGCGTTGATAAGCTTCCGGTGCCAATTTATTTTGTTTTCCTCCAACATTTTATTAATTATGTTCATCAGTGATTTGTTCAATGACTCCGCCAAGCCGTTGCCTTGTGGACAATACACTGTTGAATGGCCCAGCATGATGTTTTATTTATCACAGAAATTCATCGTTTTCTTTGATCTAAACGCAACTGCATTATCTATCACAATTTTACATGGGCAACCAAAACGGGATAAAATATTTTATTCCAGGAATTGAATAATTACTATGTCAGTTGCTTGCTTGGCAGGGATGGCCTCAATCCATTTCTTAAAGTAATCTGTCCCAGTCAATATCCATCGATGCTGTGCTGAGGATGCGGGATGTATTTCTCCTATAAAATCGAGCCCCCACTGCTGAAAGGGTGCGTTCACTGAAACAGGTTTCAAAGGAAGTGGAAGCAATTTCTTCTTCCCTTGGAAAATTTGACATTCATGACAATTCATCACTGTTTTATATAAATTAGAAAATAATGTGGGCCAATAATACCCAGCTCTCAATACCTTTTTCGCTGTAGTTTTCCAAAACAGGTGACCACCTCAGTCACCTTTATGGAAATCGTGCATTACCTTCTGAGCTTCTTCTTCAACCAGAAAATTTAGCAAAACGCCTCCTGGATCCTTCCAAAACAAAGCATTGTTCAAAATGCAATATTTTGCAGATTTAAGCTTCAAAGATCTACCTTTACCCTTAGACATGCCTGGAGGAGGTGACAGATGCTGAAGAACATACACAATGTCTGAATACCAATGGGATTGCAGAAAAATATCTGAAATAGGAACCATCAAACCTTCATCTTCCTCTTCTGACATTGCTGAAATGAGGCTTATATCTAAAGCACGGAGATTTGATTGAGCCATCAATTTCGCCAAACGTTGGCCTTTGATCAACTTCGTAGGCTTGATCTCTAGATTGTACTCCAACATAGCTACTATCCATTTGCCTCTTCGACCTTCTGGATCAGTTTGCATGAGCACATGCTTGACTGCTGCATTAGGGACATATGTTGTAGTGTGTGAATGTAGAATATAGACCCTAAAATATTTAAATGCCTTGACAAGAGCCAATGCCTGCTTTTCAATAATATTATATCTTAAAGCAGCATCTCTAATAGTCCTACTGAAAAAGGCAATTGGCTTTTCTACTTCATCTCTCTTTTGCATTAAAACAACAGCCATAGTATGCTTAGATGCAAACAAAAATATAATAAAATCTTGAGTATAGTCAAGAATGATCAGAACTGGGGCATTAGACAAAGCAAACTTTACCAGATTGAATGACTTGATAGCTTCCTCACTCCACTTGACCGTGCTGTCTTTCTTCAACATATTGGTCATTTCTCTCAAATGCTCAGCCAGATTAGGTATAAATCTGCACAAAAAATTCATCTTACCATTAAAGGCCTGAATCTCTTTCTTTTTCCGTGGAAGATCTATGAGCTGAATTGCCTCCACTCTAGATGGATCTATGCGGATGCCATATTTAGAGATGATATGCTCGAGAAATTTTCCCTCATCCATGGCAAAAAGGCTCTTTTTGGGATTGAGATAAATCCCAAACTTTCTACAACGCTGAAAAACCACTCTTAGATGGTGCAAATGCTCATCATCTAAACCTGAAAACACTGTCAAATCATCCAAATAAACAACAAGAAAAACGTCTTTTTCATTTGCAAAATCAATGTCCATTGCACGCTGGAAGGTGGCTCCAACATTCTTCAGTCCAAAGGGCATCTTGGCATACTGGAAGGTTCCCCAGGGTGTTGTGAAGGTAGTTTTATCTTGGTCCTTCTCATGCACCAAGATCTGGTTATACCCTGAGTAGCCATCAAGTAGTGACATCCTAGATGCTCCAACTACTCTCTGTAGAATATGGTCCATTTTCGGAATTGGGTAATTATATTTTAAGGATGCCTTATTCAAGTTAGAAAAGTCAATACACAGTCTGATTTCTCCAGTCTTTTTACGCACTGGGACCAAATTCGAAATCCAATCCGAAAATCTAATAGGAACTATGATTCCTGCTTTGTATAACTTGTTTACCTCCTTTTCAATTGATGGCAGCAGCTTTGGATTGATTCTTCTCAGCTTTTTTCTGAAAGGCTTCTGATCTGGCTTGATAGGAATTGTATGTTGAATTATGTTCTTATCATACACTTTCAAATCTGAATAATTCCATGCAAATACATTAGAAAATTCAGAAAGAAATTTAAAATACTTCTCCTTTACCTCAGGGGATAATGCCTTTGATAATTTGACAAACTTGGGCTGATCAACTTTTCCAATATTCACATCTTCAACTCCTTTCTCTGTGGGAACCAAGCTTGGTTTCTTTGCGACATCATCCTGATCAAAAAGCTCCTCTAGAGGTATGAGACCTCTAGGAATTAAATTATATTTTAACTGCAATATGTCCATCTGGTTTTCTTCCAACTTCTGATCATCAATCTCATACTCACCCTCTATGGGAGTATCTTTGAATTTTCCATCACCCTGCAAAAATGAATTAATCTCATTATCATCCCAAAACACTTGCCAATACCTTAAGTTGTCTAGAACAACAGGCCTATGTTTGACATAGATTTAAAACTTATTGCTAGAGTTCATCGGAATCTTCAAATTACTTGCAGTAGTAGCAAGAGAATCAACAATAATGTTTTGCATCCTGGGTACTGCTGTCAAAGTATACTCTGGGAATGTTTTCAAAATGTCCAAGACTGCATTTCTGTATGCCCTCAATCTTGGATGTTTGGCTTGGTATTCTCCCTTTACCTGTTTGATTATCAATTCGGAGTCATCATACACAGAAATCCTTTTTTCATTCAAATTCTTCAAAATTTTGAGGCCTGCAATCAAAGCCTCATATTCTGCTTCATTGTTAGAGCAATCAAAAGCTAGCTTATAGGCACAAACTCTAACGTTACTCGGAACCTTCTCAGGTTGAAAAACAGGGCTCCTAATCCATATTCCAATGCCAGCTCCATCCTTACCAACAGCTCCATCAAAATCCATACTCCACAGGCCTTCTTCTTCTTCTTGAAGATGCTGGAAATTTGTTTCTTTCTCTTCTTTACGTTGGCTGATTTCTGGCTGTTCATTGTCCCTTTGCTACTGGCAGGCAGGAGGTTCATAAGTGTTTGTTGCTTTGTCCTTTTCCTGTTTGAGGACCTCTCTGAAATTCTCTGAAATCTCAGGTATTTCATCCACTTGTAACAATTGAACATTCTCATCATTTAAACCACCATCAGAATACAAGACAAAAGACTCTAAGTCTGTATGGACAGCATTTATGGGATGATTTACAGGCTTGTATTTGCTGGTAATCATATATTTCATTTTATTTTCCCTATATAACTTCCTCAACTGGCCAAATACAGGGATAGTGGCATAAGAGAAGTCAGGCTGCATAGTTCCTTTGAGTTTTTCACCCCAAGACCTAGATAGAAGCATTCCAAACCTTGGTGGGACATCCGCAACAACTACATCCATCAAGACATTCTTTGCTGGAATCTGATATAAAGACACTAAAAAATCTTTAATTAAACCAATACAGTGGACCCTACTTGAGTCGAAGGAATACAAGTCATGATATTTACGAGTGATGTGAAGGCCTAGCTTCTCCATGACAGCTTTGGGCATCAAATTATGTGAGGCACCGGAGTCCAGCATAGCATTATGCAGGATAAAATCATGTACTCTAAGACTCAAGTAAAAAGGAGGGACTTCATTTTCTTCAGATTCTTCTGTGGCTGGAATGAAAATAAGTTCAGGGTATTTGTCTTCTACATTGACCATATCGTAGACGAAATCTATTTGCAAGACTTTGGACACCTGAGTTTTATACACACTATTCTTCACCAACTCTGTGAGGGGCATAGACACTTTTAATTTAGAGATTTCATTTTCTAGATTAAAGGAGGGAGGTTTTTCTACCTCTTTGATGGGTGGGTCTTTCTTCTCTGTTGGCTCCTTTACTATGTTCTACTAGTTCTTCTCATTGGCTGTGTTAGCAACTGCAGGTGCTTTGCTAGAGGAAGGATCAGCCGGCTCCTTAGCTTTCTTCTATGCATCGCTTTTCATTTGGAGTTCATTTCTCTTTTGAATGGGGCTGACTGTAACCTCTCTATTTCTTAAAGAGTACTGCCTTTTCTGAGCCGATAGATCGTTCATATATCCTCTCTGGTAGTCATCGAACTCTTCTTCCAGTACTGTATCATTGGCTAAAATGAAATTTTGGTCTTTTTGAATGTATGGAGTCACCACTGTGTATTCTTTTTCTTCTGTAAGGAAAATGGGCACACCATCAGTCGTGAAAAAGTTATTAGCCTCAATCATAGGGTCATCATCGTCTGAATCTGTCCCTTGCACGTAGTTCTGCTGCAAAGGAGTTTTAATTTGTTGCTGTGGTGGTGCAATTTGGTCCTGCATTCTCTGCTCTCTCTGTTTAATTCTGAATTGTGGCTGCTGCCCTCTGAAATTGGGATTTCTTATTTGAGGCTTAGGTGTATCTGCGATGGTTAACCTATCAACCATTTTTTCCACTGTTGTGATCAAAATGTCCATTTTACTGTCTGAAGTAGAGGCCTCCTCTTTTATTGTGACTCTTTTCTCAGCTCTGGCTCATGCTCTTTTAGCCAGCATATTAGATTCAACGTTTACTGCTATCTTCTGCATGTCTTCAAGTGAAGATGGATCTCTTTCACGCAGCTGATATGCCATGTCGGCATCAAATCCATCGAGAAATTTTAACAATTCCAGTCCCACAGGAGGCTTCAAATTAGCTGGAATAGCATTATATACAACATTGAATTTCAAACAATAATCCTGCACGGTTTCACCCACATTTCTTTTAATGTTCTCATATTCAGACAGAATTTGAAGTGGGTTCTTTTTTACCTCCCACCAGTCCAGGAACTGAGTGTGAACCTCCTGAAAAGTGCGAATTGTGCCTGGCGGTAGGGCTCTAAACCACTTTCTGACTTCGCCTCCGAAACTTTGAACAAACAGCCTCATCATTACATTCTCTGCTTCTACCTCATGCAAATCAAAAAAGTCATTCATTTTATCAACATGTTGTTGAGTCGTGATGCTTTGAGTGGCATCAAAGATTTGAATTTTACTCTGATAGTCGGCTAGCATATCATCGAGGACCTGGGGTAAAACCAGGGGTGCATACCTGGCAGCCATAACTCTGGGTGGATTTACGACATGACTTATAGGATTTGAGGACGGTGTTAATGGAGGAGATGATAATTGGGAATTGACTGATGGGAATGCTGTTGAATTGGGAGGGGGAAATGTTGTTCCTGATGATCCTGAAGGCTCAGGGATATTATTTACAGTGATAGACTAAGGATAATTCAAAATTTAATCATCAATGGAAGCATTTTCTCTTTGGACTTCAATATCTACAAGGAAATCAGGATCTAAAACTGTATCATCAATGTCATTTTCAGACTTATTCCTAAATAAAGAAAGCTCAAAATTCTCATCAAAGAAAATATCTTCTACAAAAAACCATTCACTGAGCCAAGTATAGGGTCTAAAGATGGGTCTGGGGTTATTGATCCTTCTTGTATTCTGACAATTCTTGGTATAAGATTTGGATTTTCAAACACAGGAGGAGGATTTAGATCTCGATTAGCCCTGGTGTATCTTCTTGAAGCCAGTGTGGTCAAATTTCTATTCTACAAAAATCTTATTTTGCAGCCTAGAAAAATTTGAACATCATCTTTCAAAGTCTAGGATTATTTGATGTACTGGGGCAAATCTTGCAAGTCAGATGTTATGTTTATAAAACTAGACCAGAGATTGACTGAAGCAACATTTATCTACTTATGCACTTGCAAATCAATGTGCATTTCGAAGGCTACCTGGCATAACTTCAGGCTCTGTTTGTAGTTTATAAAACAAATAACACTAACAAACAAAAAATCTTGAACTTTTCCCTAGTGGAGTTGCCAGAGATGTTAGCACCTGAATTGGACCCCAGGCTACAAAAGGCAAATCAGGGTAACAACTAAACCACGCTCAGCCTTGTAGCTATCCCTACAAGAACAAGAGAGGACTCTCTCCGTGAAAGAATATTCAATGGAACACAATAAATGGACTGAGATTAGGATAGATAAAATGATGGGAAAAAGGTTTAATAAAATAAATGAATGAATGAATTTCAGGGATGTGTGGGATAAAAGGGACAGTTTGAAACCGGGAAGTAAATCAGGACACAAGGTATTTCATGGGGCAAGATAGGCAGGAAAATTAGCAATTAAAATTTAATGAGGATGGGATGGAAAGACTGGTGCGGAGCTAAAAAGGGCACAATAAATGGATCATTTTCAGACAGAAGAAAAATACAGAGTATGAACGATTTCCCAAGGCAGAGCATATAAAATGGATTCTACCTTTCTATCTTGAAAGCATTCAAAAGGAAATGTTTATGGATGAATGGAATACATAACAATTCACATATGAAACAAAGAAGAAAAACAAATGCTAACTCTCATACCACATGGATCCCATAAATCAGAGCTGCACCTCTTATTAATTCCTGTCAAACTGTACAATGTAGCGCAGAGATGTTCTTCCACACTATTCCCCTACTTTCAGACTCAGACTCCTACTGCTTTACAAATGATTTACAATTACATTAAATAGGCTGAAGTGTGGGAACATAGATCCACAAGAGAAGGGAGCTATTTTAACAGATGAAGAGCTGAAATACAATCATAGTAAAGAAATACAACAATCTGCCCCTGAAAATAAGGGATATCATTGCATTTGACCACTTGGAGATTTTGCTGTTAGGCTGTATAAAAGAAAATAGGTAAACTGATGAACAGGTTTCCTAATTTGCTTCTTGCTGTAACAATCTTTGTTTTAAATAAGCTCTCAGCCATTTGAATGTTCACTTTCCATTTGCTGTTTGAATAAAACCAACTTTTTTTAATAAACTACCTTTGAAATAACATAGAACGAAATAATGCTTTCATGAAGGGAAAAATTTATTTTAAATGGGAAAAGGGAAGGGAAATGGGTGATACGCGCATATAAATTGCAATCGCAAAGTTGTGGAGGTGGGACAGGATACCATTATAAATAGCGTGCCATCGCAATCGATGATCAGGAATGGAGAATGTTATTTGTAACAAAAATTTCGATGCGATTAGGGTAAGGTCCGATGGGGCAATATACAATGGCACGGAGGAATTAAATGGTGGGACTGGGGGTTACAATCGCAATCGGGGATCAGAATCGGGAGATGGACGGAGTGATACATATAAAACAACATTTCCGATGTGATTGGGGAGAACCCTTTGTATATAATCAAATTAACCAAGATTCAGGTTAACAAAGGAAAAACCCTTTTATATATGAACGGACGGATGTATTATGGTGGGCCCAGGGGTTTACGAATCGCAATCGGAGATCAGAATCGGGAGTAGGGCAGAGTGGTACATATAAAACCTCTGATGCGATTGAGAAAGGGGGAATGGCGATAACCTTTGTTAAAATTAAAATAATAAAAATTTCGAGTTTACAAAGGGGAAAGACCTTTATAATGTAAATGGGCAGAAGGTTTAAGTGGTGGGACCGACAGGTCAATCGCAATCGCAATATCGGAGGGGAGCTGGGGTAATCACATTGGGAGAACAGAATTTGCGATACAATCGGGGGAGCGGGCGCGATCAGGAGTGCGATGGGAATGTTGCGATCAATCAGAGGGGAAACGCGATCAGAGGATCAGAGCAATCGGAGGGAGGACGCGATCGGAGGATCTTGCGATCAGAGGAGGGCGCAAAACTTGCGGTGCGATCAATCACATCAGAGATGTTTTCGATTGGATTGATTGGAGCATTCAAATAAATGTTGCGATTGGAAAAGGTTTGCGATTGCGATTGTAATGCGGGTTATACATAATATAAAACTTTATAATAAAGTTTTATTACAAAGTTCCAACGTATGGTGGGGAAGTGGTTGGAAACAGTGGGGAATATATATGTATAAACTTTATATTAAAGTTTAGGGGTAATGGAAAGGGGAAGTGGTTTATAATTCAATCGAATATATGTTAAATTATTTATAATGCGATGTTGTAAATCGGAAAGGGGGAAAAGGGGTTTTTAAAGGGATATAAAACTTTAATAATACAAAGTTTAAAGGGAAAATTGGAAAATAGGGGGTATATGAGGATATAGGGACTTTTACTTCACTTAAGCATAAATTTCAATCCAGAAGTCAGTTTTGAGAGTGTAGTATACCGTTGGAAAGCTCTTTCCGGGCTCCTTCTGATGGATCTACTTGGGAGATGATTTGGTGCTGAACATGCTGCGAAAAACTTCTCTGAAGGCAGGGACATCACTTTGTGGAGATAACAACTTTTGAATTGTGACTTATTACATATGATGATATAAAATTACATAATGGATGATAATAATAAAGAAAAAATATCATGTTTTCACCTCAAAACATGGCTTTGAGGTGAAAATTACATAAAACTGAATAAAATGTCTCTCTGATTCTTCCTGGTGCTGTGACTTTGAGATTATTGGCTTCCTCATGACCTTGCTGATATTATTGACATTTGACTCATTAATTTGACCATGGTGAGACCCTAGAAACTAATGAGACCCATCCTATGACCTACTGATATTATTTTAAGAATGATAGTGACTAATGACTAAAGACCATAGAAAGGAAAATCAGCAAGTACCTTATGAGGGACAACTAATAAATATTACTACCATCAATGAATCCATGACCTAACGGAATGGTGAAATTTATCCGGTATGAGACACCTAATATGCAAATGCAAAAAGAGCAGTTTTGATCACTGATGGCAATATGACTAGACTGACACTAACAGATAGGAGGAAAACAGTTACTGAGATAAGAAAAAGTGCCCAAGATTCAAAACCTTAGAAGAATCACATCAATTCTAGATATAGTTGTGTAATAATTTACAGACACTAAAAGTAAAAAAAAAAAATTGTAATTAGATTATACATGAAGCCAAATCAACCAAACCATTGCCACCTCATGGAGAACAAGAAAATAAAACAAAATTTATAACACAGATGAATTCAAAATAACATGAGAATAACTCCTAAATATAGTGTGAATCACAGAATTTGAAAACATAAATTATGAAATATAATCCTACCTATTGAAATTTATCTCCATGAATACTTGTTGCAGGAAACCCATTTGACGATAGCCAATATTCCAATGTATCAGCTCCCCTTTTCATCTCCACAAAGACTAAGGTCAAAGATTGTTGCAGTGCTTATATACAGTACTTCAGCTATAATTACACTAGCATGTAACAATTATTATGTGTAGGGAATTTAAATTTAAAATAAGTATTGCTTTAGACTAAACTTCTCCCACAAAAAAAAATAAAAAATAAAAAATCAAACTTCAATAATTATAAAATTCAAGCTCTGACTTTCAGCAAGGTAGATGTAATCATGTAAGTGAAGCTCTTTATTACTGTAATTGCTACAATTTTCACCGCACTCACCTTTACATGAGTACCTTTAGCTTTTTGAGCATGAATAAGATCCATTAAATGGCTAGGTTTATCAGCATCAGGAACAAACTCTACTCTTTGTACAATCAGATCTGTGCTAGAAACAACCCTTCCAATCGCCAGAAATATGTAATTTGAAAGAAAATCCACATCCAACCTCTGCAGGAAAATAGATTGTGATTTTCAGAAATTCCCAAATGAATCCAATAATATTTTTTATCACATATGAAGATAAATAAAATAGATGATTCAACCATAGGGTTGATGAAGGGGGATCTGACAAAGTGCAAACAGGTTGAGTTGGAATACCAAGGCATACTCTATAATATCTCAATATCTATCAGAGAAAATGGTGGATTACCATATGTCGAAATAGTATATACTATATATGCATGACAAATCAAAACACCAGTTTAATTGATTTCATCAAACCACTAGATAATAATTCTCAACATTACCTATATCTCCTTTGGAAAAGTAGCACTGAAGAGCTTGGTCTGCCTTCTGCCTGGTGGAGGCATATCTGTTTCTTGGAAAATTTTACGAATTTGGGGTTCAAAACCCATGTCAAGCATGTGATCAGCCTCGTCTAAGGCCAAATACTGTATCATAGATAATGACAGCCTGCCCCTTTCAAGGAGTTCCCAAGTTGATAATGATGTGTGAGTGCCAAGGAAACTCCTAAAGTGACAAAATAAAACGAAATACAAGTGAAAAATAAAAGTCATGGCTAAGAAATGGTACATCCTAGAAGGAGAGAGGCAATACTCAACACTAAAAGTAAAGAATACAGGAGTGATTGAGAGCACATCAAAGGATGCTCATAGACCTAGAAATCTTAATGCTGCAAAGTTCCAACAATAAGGTAGTATGCGGGATATAGAGGTATGAAACAAATTACCAGTCCATCATCTACATATTATAATAAAAGACACGAATGTAAGTCATCATATGCCTTGCATGAATTGAAAAGCGTGAAAACCTCCTTCCATTGATGGCAACATTACAGGTTATTTAGCCAAAAATAAGCTCCTCGTTTAGAAAGGTAGTTCAGTCTGCACAACTTCTCTAATTATATAAAAGCATTTGATAGATAGTGCATTACTATAGAGGGAGCATCTGAAGCTATTATATATTTTTAATGCATGACTCTCAGCATCAGTTAATGTTAATGCATTCCATATCTTAAAGCAGGGATCCATGTCTGTAGAAAAATATGAGCATACATTTATATTTCTTGTGAAATATATGGACTATATCAAAGATGAAAATTTTAAAGTCAGTCACTTTAAGAGTGGTTTGCATGCAGCTGTTATAGATTATCTGTGTGTATTAGTTTGTTAGGGCTTTGAGGAAAGGACCATAGTTTCTTAGTCCATAGTTCTGTAGGATTGAAAGTAAAAATTTCAATTATTAAGTGTCCCATCCTGTTAATGGAGCTATACGTTTTTCAACAACTCATTTTATTACTTTAGACCAGTAAAATTAATAATTAACTCTTATCTTCATCTTAGACATCAATACTTAGCACTTGTATACTTAGCACTAGTCTACAAAAATCAATGTGTACTTGTATCAACCGAACCACATGCCCTCAAGAGGATCACTTCATATTTCTCAATTGTTGCATCTATTTGGGGTAGCAAGCAACAATCAAAGATCTATCATTCTTCAAATTCCTCCCTAAATAGAAGCACTAAAGAGCAACACCTCATACTTCTAGATTGTCCCACCTAACTGGGGAAAGAAGTGACAAGGAAAGATTTATGATCTTTCAAATTCTAGATGGATGTAAACACTTTGTAATGCAGTGAAAAGAAAAAATTTTAATTATTTGAATTCTAGATGGATGCAATCACTTTGTAATGCCAAGTTGAGAACCTTCCTCTACTTGTAATATCCTCTATCAAGGGTAACCTTCACTGAATATTACAACTGAAATATTTTTATGCATATTCATTGTTGAACATATTTACTCGGAAGTATATGTTACCTTTGCAGTCTTCGATAATTTTGAAGTTTCACCCCTGTTTTTTTTCAAAAGTGTCATACTTATCTGCTAATGATGGGAAGGGACTAGCTGCATGTGAAGGTCCCTTCCATTGTTGAGAAGGATTCGATCAAAATTTTCCATCGTACTTACGTGTTAATATATGCTTCAATACTTTCTCAAAGAAAAAATATACATAAACGATGTATCCATCACTAGAACATGTAACTGACCTTCATCTTTTGATTATATATAACTTTAATATGCTTCAATTTATAGAAATATTTGTTATTACCACCAAAAAAGAACTCTGGAATCAAAAAATTGCAAGAATCCTGCAGCTTTCAAGGTCGAAAATTGAGAACAATGCTACATTCACTTATCTACAAATTCAGTGAATTTTCAGATCTCATACTAACTGCAATAATGGAAAATATCACGCCTCGGCAGCTTTCAAAATTTTTGATACTCTACTATCCTTGGGTATTTTGAAGGTCACACCATTGCATTCAACTTCTAGGACTGGATTGCCTGCATCTTGATGTTCCTGCATGCCAAGGTCAAGACAAATTTATGCCACATTTATTTTTAAGAAAATTCCATCTATATTACACACACAATAATATGCACAAGAGTAGCAAAGAATAAACAATCATATTGTAGCTAAAGCTGTAATAATCTAAATATGTAGAAACAGAAACATTTTTGGAATTTATAATAGGCAAAATCATGCCAATAATTACTCGTGATATTTTATAAGCATCTTCAAGAATATTCATCATTAGTTTTATGGGGTAAAAATAGACATTTTTCAACTATTATAAAGTATATTTTATTGCCGAAATAAATTTCTGGGTTTTAACCCTAGGGTAAATCAATCGTTTTCCATTGCAATTAGTTTCCAGATCGTTGATTACAGAGAGGTAGATAACATTAAGGGGATCTTGGATAGAAAATGAAGGGATCAACACCCTAAATCTGTTATTAGAGGTATCAAGCCAAAGCTTTATTTTGAGTAATAATAAATAATTAAAGATGAGAGAGAAGCGTAATCGGCCATATTCTTAAATCGGCCTCACACGTACAACCTATTTCGGCCCTATTTTCTTCTTAATCATCACTAGCCTAAATTGAGATTGATCCTCTTCATTTCTTTGTTCCTTGTTCCCCTAAGATTGATTAGGAGAAAAATGAGCATCCTGCTAGCAATTCCTAAAAAAATGCTCAAATATGTGGCAAATATTACACTTTAAAGGTAGTTGATAATAATACAATTCTTGGAGGAAGATCCTCTCATCTAGCTATAGAATAATGGCCTCCACGAGACCTTTATCCAACTCGACTTCAACACAAAAATTGGCATCCCTTTTGTTCTGCCACTTCAAGTAACTTCCCAAAGTCACCATTGATACCCTTTAGAATAGCCTTGTCCCAAAATATTAAAAAAAATGGGATGCAAACCCATAACAAAACGAGGAGAATTCCTCCATTGGATTTAAGTTTAGAGAAAAAGGATTTAGATACAGTGCAACAGTGCCTGGAATCCTGTAAAATAAGGACCTAAACAAAAGATTAAATCCTAATATTCTTCAGATATGAACAAGAAAGCAAAATACACCTCTTCAAATTTAAAAAACAAAGAGTTGTCCCTACATATTTAGATCCAAACAATCTGAGATCCATATATCTACTTCAATCAGGCGATGACATAACCCATTGAATTTACATATCAATGCTCATCTTGTGAGGATGGACACTTTCCATCAAGTTTATGAGGTCTAGATCAACAGAGATGGGATCATTACCTTCTTCACAAATTGGCTTGTTGGGGGCAGATTCATAGGCATCAATAAGGTGGCTAACAATTTTTCAAGAAATGTATTTGGATGATCAAAAGCAAGGTTGGACAAATTATTAGACACACTCTAGACATCCATTAAAAACATATTCTCTATTCGTCAAATACTAATGGTGCCAATTTTAGACTAGAGTATTAGCCCAAAAAGGATCCCCTCCTTTCCAAAACATCAAAACATTCATTGATTTTTTCCATAGGTGTAATAGTCAAGATAGGGATAAGATGGTAGAATTTTATATGGATAGTTTAATAATGCTTGCTATGAATGTGTGGGACCCCAACTCTCAGCTAGGTGATGTGAAGTTTATTTCTTTAGCCTCCTGGATGACCCGTGAAGAGACCATGGTAGAATAAATCAAAAGAATCATGGAAAAAGAGATTAATAACCTTTTCGGATCATGGAATAACTACAAGGCCCTCACATTATCAATATTAACCAAATGATTATAGTAGAATATCGACCAATGACAATTGTCTACAAAAAAAAATAGGAGTAGGAAAAACTTAATTTTGAAGATACCTTTAGATTGTTGGGATATGAGAGCCTGAAAGCATGCCAAAGAAGGTGGCATACCTTGCCACACAGTCTGCGAATAAAGGAATATCATTCACTAAAGAGGTTGAAGAGTGTTTTGAATAGAAGAAATATTAACGAAAGAAATATTAACGAGCCAAAAAAGATGTAAATCATTCTAAAATATCTCTTGTTTGATTTAATATTCCAGCACAAGGCCAAGAGTAGTAATTTCAAAGAATCATTTATGCCAAAGAAATTATTTACCAGTTAGGTTGAGCCTATAAGTTAAATCATAGTGATGTGATGTACCTTTCTCTATTGATATAGATCATAGTGCTAAAGAAGACTTTGCAAATCCAATAGATGGTTATGGAAAGGATATTGGACTGAATAATGTTGAATAAATGAAATCCTTCTATAGTTCGATGTGGCATTGCTCCATGGTAATAACTGATACTCAACAAAGTATCAGACATCAGTAATATGTCACTTGGTATTACTTGATGGTTGTGATATTCAATTTTGCTTGATGAGTGCTAGATACCTTTTCATATGTCAAAGAACTTATTTTATCACCTCAAGTTTGATCTACCTATAATGGCACCCTTCTCAGCGATAACATAAGGATCCAAGATTTATGCATGCATGAATAAGACTAGTCCTTATACTTATTTTTCAACCCAATGAAAAGGACCACAACATTGTTTTATTAGATGTGTTATATAGGTTTGAAACCCGTTGGTTTCATTTACAAGACTGGAAGGCTATGCTTGAAATTCCTCCAAGGGAGTCAACACAAGAGGATTTGAAAGAGGGAAATGAAACCTACAACTATCATTTCATACTGCTACCTCTAAACAAGTCCTATTTTTTTCCTCAAAGGGAGGCCTCTATACGTTGCTATACCTGCATTCATTTAATACATGGTGCATGTGGGAAGGGTCATCAAGTGTATACCCATCTTAATCTCATATCCGAGTGTACACATAATTGACATTCCTATTATGATCTACCATCCATGAAGCTTTCCTTGTGAAATAAACATCAAAAGCACCATGGAAATACCAAGTCACAAAGGAATTAACATTTCCAAGAATATTACCATATCAAGAATGGAATGTCTTTGTACTAGTTCTTAGCTTGGTTACACACTCAAGTGATGGAAATATCTCATATAAAGACCAACTATATATGATAATCACACAAATTATAAAAATTAGTCTTATGCTACCATTATAGTGTAAAAGACTCAATGACTCAACTATATTTTGCAAAATTTTAAAAGAAAAATGCACAACTAATTTCAGTTGGTTAACACAAATACCAAAGCTGGATAAGTCCACTAGTTTGGTGGTCAATGGGAAATAAGTTAGTGATGGTAATAGTGTTGAGCCACTAGATTTGAAGTTTAGCGATGGCCATTTCCTTGTTACTGTAGCAATATATAATTCACAGTAATTAAAACATGGCTCCATTTCCTTGCTACTGTAGCAAGACACATTGCCTAATAATTAAAGCAAAACCCCATTTCTTTGCTGTTGTAGCAAGGCAAATTGCCCAATCATTAAAACACGACTCCATTTTCTTTCTGTTGTAGCAAGACAAACTTCCCAACAATAAAACATGACTAAAAGAAGCACCAATCCAAATAAAGGGAAACTCCAAAAATAAGCACCAATCCAAATTAATTAAGGTCCTCTTCTGGGCATACGAATGATCCCTGTCAAGAATTCTAAACTTGTCAAAATTCTGAAGCATAGATATTTCTATCTTTGTGATAGAATACATCTCTTCTTCAAATATATGTCCTTGTGACACTGGTACTGTACTCTTCTTACAAAGTTAAAATCCTGTGGTGACCGAGTACATGTGGTAGTCACCATTATCATATATATTTGGTCACTGTCATGAAGTTCGAAAGATCCAAGGGAAACAGACATGAAGCAATATAGTCATCAATCAAATGTTGAAGCTAGAAAGAAACAGTGACATGCTTATAGTTATCAGTTTTTCATAAGGACCTGTGAAGCTATAATGACATCAATCCAAGGTCGGTGGCAATCATATACTTGAAAGAATCAGAAGAAAATACAGTGTCACCACATGCAAAACATTGATAAGCCATTCCAAATAAGGGATAGTGATTTTTCAGCTGTCCACATTTAACATAGATACATTGATAAGAAAGCCAAATAAGTGGAATATGGTCATTTATAAGAAAAACAAATAAAGTGGCACCCATCTATACCTTAAATTGATAAGAAATTTCCTTCAATTTCTCCTTTGTTGGATGTACACCTGTGGGATTGTGAGCACAAGGAACCATTGGGAGAATTATGTACACAAAGAACAAATGACAAGAAGTGAAAAACCTAGTGAAGAATAAATTGGCATGCTACTCTCTTCGTCCAAATGTTTGTCATTTGTGATGAATGGAATAGGTGAACAGAAGGAGGGAAAAAAAAATACTATTCTAGTTTGAATAATGTGAAGGCTTATACAGTGAATAATGTGAAGGACTAGTTTGAGGGAAGATATCTCAAATATGCCTATTCCAGAATTTCATATTGGAAGCCTTAAAGTCCTTATCTCTAGTGACTACGTTAATCCCTATTCAAAGGTTCAAGGTTGAGTTTGATCTATTTCAGAAGTTAACAAATGGAAGAAGAAGTCCTACAGAGTATGACATCTCTAAGAGGACTTCAAATATCTAAAGAAATTGGCTCCAGACCTGTTGATTTGAGAAGAAGAAACTTTTGAAGCTAATAGCTTGAAACATTGTAGTGGCATCTAAATTCATATTCAAAACAAGCTACAGTTAGTCACCTTGAGAATCTCTTGTAATATTTCAAAAATTTAGCCTTAAGCTAAATGGAATATTATAGTTTGTTTTATCACTAGGTAGGTGAATAAATGGGTGGGAAGGCCCATAAGTCTCCTTAGCAACAATAAAATCACTTCAAGTGTGAAAGGAGAACTTTTTCAGCAGCTAAATAAAGCACCTCCAAGTGTGAACAGGGTTGGATGATGTTGATTCAGTCAACTTTGACCAAGTCAACAGCGCTGTTATGGAGGAGTGGAGATTAATTGAGAAATAACGCAGTTTTGGAGGGAGACTAATTTGATGAAGGAAATGACCTAATTGAGTGGGGCCAAGGGCAAGTGAGCTCATAATCTATATAAGGAAGAGGATGGCAGTCATATGAGCACATGTTTTGCATTATTATTTTGATATTGGTCTGCTTAGACTTTTGCTTCCTCTTGTTGTTTAGTAGGGTTGCAGTGTTGTTTAGCACCGAGTGTTCCCAAGTGGGAATCCCACCTCTTTCCTTGAGAGGCCTCTTGGAAGAGTATTGTATTCATTTCCACATTCAAGTTTTCATGCCAAGCTACTACTTTCTTCATCAGCGCAGTTTCTGTAGGTTATTGTGCTATGTTGCAGGGTGCAGTAGTGGAGGGGTTAACATCCCACTTTCTGAGCTAGTTTCTCATAGGAGGAAGGTTTATTTCTCTTGGGAGATATATTTGGAGAGTTCATGAGCATATTTCAGATATTTGGCATCATGCCATATATTTCCCATCATTTCTTGCATTGTTCCAGTTGGGAATTGCATTATTTTGGAGGGTAGCTTCAGTGGAAGATCTTGTGGTTCCTTTGCAGTGTTTTCTTATGATTGAGGGGTTCATCCTTTCATGGGAGGAGACCTTTGAGGGGATATACATTATATCAACACCTTATACACTCTTTTTCTTCAGTTTGCAGTGAATCTTCAACCATTGGGATTTAAATCCCATCTTGTATAGGGTGTATTTCTGAAAACCCTTCCCGGGTTCTTTGTAGGAGTTTGTATTGAGCCTAGATCTTTATTGGGAATATATTTTGAGGAATATAACAGCCCTACATATTTTTTACATTCTTTTTCTATAGCAGTGTGTTTATGACTACGCTGTAGTAGTCTTTCGACATTTTGTATTGTAGTAGCAGTTCAGTTTTAGGAGTGACTGCTTATGGGAGGCTTGTTCCCTCATTGTATATGATTCATGCCTCACTATTTTGTATTAATTTTCTGATATAATACATGATGATATGTATCCATATTGGTCTCCAATATTAATGAGTTGATTTACACTGCTATTTCCAGTTTTGTGTTCATCTATTATTGCATTCCCCATTTGGGAATATTACAGTGGTATCAAAGCATAATCTTGGCTCAACCTGTGCATTCAGCTAATATTTCACCATGAGGAGAAGCTATTCACCAGAAGAGGATATGTACAGAAAAAAAAAGAAAAAAAGACTCCATTATTTGGAGGAAGAGAGCAGGAGGAGCTCTCAAAGCTTCTCTTTCAAACTATGCAGAATATCAAGGGAGATCTCAAGAGGATGAGAAGAGAGAGAGAATATCCAAAGGGGTTTGGATCTAAAACCAACTCTATATTTTCACATGATGAGTGTGAGGATGCAGCTACACACCATGATTCACAACGCAGTCATATGCCAAAATCTGCTATGAGGGAGAGGGAAGAAGAAGAAATTCCTAGGAGGGAAGCTCTTAGTGATTATCTACAAGAATATGAATCTCAAACTGATAATTTTAGATATCATATCACTTTCCAAGAGTTTTTCACGATCAAGGTGGAGAGGAGCAAGCAGCATGACATGAGTAGATTTTTCGTATCTACTTTTGATGGATCAACAACATGTTCAGTTAGAGCTTGGGTGGAGGAGCTACACATCTATTTACAGAAGCACTGAGTTTCTAAAGATGAAGCCATCAAAGTTTCAGCACCGCATTTTGAAGGTAAGGCCTATGCCTGGTGGATATTTGAGTCTTTTTCATTAAGAAATGCAAATATTTCTTCATATGCAAAGTTCACTAAGATATTAGTGCAAAGGTTTGATGGAAAACATTCTAAAACATCATTGGTGGAACCAAACAAACCAAAACCAAAAAAACATTTGCATATGATGGAGGAACTTATAAAATCAAATCCACTTCAGAAAACTGTTGAAGAGGCTCACATCTTGCATACTAATTTGCTAGTGGCAAGAACTCTATTCCATGTTCTTGAACAAGAGGGCATGAAGATCCCTTTTCCAAAACAGGATCCTCTATTAAAAAGGTGGCTCCCATGCATATTGAAGAAGAAGAGAAGGATGGGGGAAACAACGCTGTCATATATAGAGCACATCTAGTACCTCATGTAGAGGTAGATAGATCACTTGCTGCAATAAAAGGGATTCTTGTATCACTGCAAGGAATTCCCCAGGATCTCATATGTGGAGATCAAGGCACAATCAATGAAAATCATGATTGTGAAACATTGCAGATGGAAGGAGAAGGTAGGGAGGAGGGTTAGCATCATATGATGAGGAGCACACACCCCTATCTATTTCAGAGAGTTAATGGAAAGAAGAGGAAAACTGATTTTTGCTATGAGGGCAGGGACAAAGTTGTCCATCCATATGTGTAGTCTACTCTTCACATTTATGTCTCATTACATGGAGGAATTCCATCACGGAGACCACCAAATCAAGAGATGATGAGGAATTCTTCACATTGGATAGCACCACTCTTAGATCCCGGAGGGGTGGATACTTTGGAGGGGTCTATTACAGTGCAGAGATTTTGGGGTAGACTCAAGGAGGAGGGAGACATTCTCCCATTTTTAGCATCACCCACTCTCACTACATATTATGTGTTGAAAGTTGCTGCAGTGATGGAGGATGGCACCTTCATGGTGCAAGAGAGCTGCTCCATGGATTTGGAGAAACAGAGGGTACTTCCTTTAAGGAAGGAATCCTCCATAAATTGGAGTAGATGGAGGCCACTCATGCTTACATTGGCCAAGATCAGGAGATTATTTTTGGATGGGAGCTTCTCATGGGAGGCCAACTTCCAAAGGTCACCAATTCTATTTTAGCATGAGAAGTTGCATGATGGGCATGGAAGCAAATTGGAGGATGAATTTGGCATTAGGGATGTCAAAGGAGAAGACAACAACATGTGGGGAGTTTCACATTTCAGATCGTCATCGTTGTCCCTTAGGAGGATTGATCCATATTGGAGGTCTCAACTCTTGGTAGAGTACTCCAAGGATCTTGGTGCTTGCATGGTTCTTGATGACCCAAAGGGAGATGATAGATACATGGTGGTTGGAGAGGTCATATATTCTTGTGGCCGAGTCTTCTTGACTAGAGTTTCTGAGCTCAAGAGGAAGCTACTACATGCAACACATGTGGACTTTCTTTCCATGCACTTTGATGCATTTCATTCTTTGATGGAGGAGTTCACTTGGGAGGGCATCCAGTATGATATATTTCAGCATATAGAGAGATGCACAGCTTGGATGGTGATAGAGAGGATGTCACAGCCACTTCCCCACTCATTGGGGGTGAGGGAGAATTTTCAGTTGAGCCATTTCAGCTCAAGGACCAAATTACATGGTAGAGAAGGTACAAATTTGCATTATGATTTGTACTTCTTTACTTTTTATGAGAAACATGTTGTATTAAGGAGGGTCATTCCTTCTTATAATTTATATTATGATTTACTTGAGGCCAAATGCAACATTGATATTGGCTATCCTTTTGGTGGTTTGTGGGGGAAGCCACATGATTCTTTGTGTGCACCATTGGCATCACATTTTACCTTCATGATCCTATATTATAGAATGATTGTGGCAAAAAAAAGTTGCTGGAAGGGAAATTTTTATTATTTTATTTGAGGTAGGAAGGGGATGCATTGTGTTGGTTCCAAGTGTGGAACAATGATCCACTTTCCGGTTGTCATAGGGCAACTTGTTTTCATTGGTTTTTGCTTCCATATATTGCTGATGTTCTTATGTTAATGGGAAGCTTTGTTTGGAGAGTAGGACAAGAGTTGAAGGTTCCAATTGGGAGTATGATTCTCCCTACTATACATGTTGCATGTTTCAAGAGAAATAATGGGAAAACCGTGATTTCCATACTACATCTCTTTTATTCATGTGGGAGGAGCCATTTGGAGAACTTGAGTTATTGGAGGAGGCACTTCATGGCTGATTTGTTTGGTGGGGTAACTTGGGACATTATTGGAGGCCATGTCATTTCAGCCCAAGATCAGAAACAACCCCATACTTACCATAAATGGAGAGAGAAACAAATTGGATGGGAAAATCTAAACTCTCCATGAAGCCCCAACACATTGCATAAATCAGGGGTTGATGATATCTTTGATGAGCTACCTAGAATGGCTCATTTCATTTGGATGATAGCATGGGCATGGGAGAATCTCATTGGGATTATCTTCCCTATGTTTATCATCACTCCTACCTTGAGGAGGCCATTGGAAAACAAGAAGTTTTCCACTTACACCTTCCACTTTCTCATGATGTACACCATTTGGTTTTGCATACTTAGGAGGAACCATTAGAGGACAAAATTATTGCAGATTATGTTGAGCTATGGTGGGAACTATTGATGAGGAGGCCACAAGAAGAGGAACGGAGGAATTTTGGTCCACCTTTATAGTTTCTTGAGGACAAGCAACATCTTGGAGGAGAGGACTGTAATATTCCAAAAAATTAGCCTAAAGCTAAATGGAATATTATAGTTTGTTTTATCACTAGGTAGGTGAATAAATGGGTGGGAGGCCCATAAGTCTCATTAGCAGCAATAAAAACACTTCAAGTGCGAAAGGAGACATTTTTCAGCAGCTAAATAAAGCACCTCCAAGTGTGAACAGGGTTGGATGATGTTCATTCAGTCAACTTTGACCAAGTCAACAACGCTGTTATGGAGGAGTGGAGATTAATTGAGAAATAACAGAGTTTGGGAGGGAGACTGATTTGATGAAGTAAATGACCTAATTGAGTGGGGCCAAGGGCAAGTGAGTTCATAATCTATATAAGGAAGACGATGGAAGCCATATGAGCACATGTTTTGCATTATTATTTTGATATTGGTCTGCTTAGACTTTTGCTTCCTCTTGTTGTTTAGCACGGGGTGTTCCCGAGCAGGAATACCACCTCTTTCCTTCAGAGGCCTCTTGGAAGAGTATTGTATTCATTTCCACATTTATGTTTTCATGCCAAGCTACAACTTTCTTCATCAACACAGTTTCTGCAGGTTATTGTGCTGTGTTGCAGGTTGCAGCAGTGGAGGGGTTAACATCCCACTTTCTGAGCTAGTTTCTTATAGGAGGAAGGTTTCCTTCTCTTAGGAGATGTTTTTGGAGAATTATTGAGCATATTTCAGATCTTTTGCATGAGGCAATATATTTCCCATCATTTCCAGCACTGTTCCAGTTGGGAATTGCATTATTTTGGAGGGCAGCTTCAGTGGAAGATCTTGTGGTTACTTTGCAGTGTTCTATTTTGATTGAGGGGTTCATCCTTTCATGGGAGGAGAAATTTGAGGGGATCTACATCACATTAGTTATATTTCATCCTTATACACTCTTGTTCTTCAGTTTTCAGTGAATATTTAACCATTGGGTTTTAGATCCCATCTTGTATAGGGTGTATTTCTGAAAACCCTTCCCGGGTTCTTTGTAAGAGTTTGTATTGAGCCTAGATTTGTATTGGGCATATCGTTTGAGGCATATAACAGCCCTAAATATTTTGTACATTCTTTTTCTATAGCAGTGTGTTTATAACTGCGCTGTAGCAGTCTTCCGACATTTGGTATTGTACCAACAATTTAGTTTTAGGGGTGATTTCTTATGGGAGGCTTGTTCCCTCATTGTATATGATTCATCCCTCATTATTTTGTATTAATTTTCTGATATAATACATGATGATATGTCTCCATATTGATCTCCAATTTTAATGAGTTGATTTACACTGTTATTTACAGTTTTGTGTTCATCTATTGTTGCATTCCCCATTTGGGAATATTACATCTCTCTTGAATCATTCTACACTTGAAGCATTCTTGGGAACCTCACTCCTTCATCATATCAAGAAGAAGAGATCAGGATTAATTTTTTGGGTTGTAATTCCTCTCATTCAAGAAGAATATAGGGTATCCACCAAAGATTTATGTCCATTAAAAAATACACCGTGTTTAATGTTAAATTTAGACTAATACTTGACATCATGCCCAAGCATGAATAAATCGTGGCAACACCTTGACATCATGCCCAACTGGGATAGCCTATTTTCATTTATTATCATTTTGTATAAATGATTCTAACAACGTAATGCATAACAATATCACATGATGGCTATATAATTAGGGAGCTACAAGTATTTCATATTGTCTTAGGTTTCTTTTGGATTTGTAGCTACAATTAATATAACTGAAAAAGTTTAGGTTCTATTAGTATTGAGAGATAGGCCAAATACTAGATTCCAAATTTCTCGAAATCAATTCCTCGACATGCGCTCTACATCACCTTCCACTTCCTCTCCATGTCAGTGCCACATTAGTGTAATGTTTTCACCATGTCATCACCACATCACCAACGAGCCATGTCATGATGATACACCATCTACCACATAGGTGTGCCACATTATTCTACTTCAGTGCCACAACATCATGAATCAAATAATAATGACATGTTATCTTCCATGTAGGTGTTACACATACCAATGAATATATTACTGTTCTTCACTGCAAATTGAGATTGTGATCTTCAACTAGTCTACAAATAGAGATTTTCACACATCTTCTCTGACATTTTCAGTGACCGATCTCTGAGGTTTTTTGGTGACAAGGCAGAAGTAGTAGGCCTTGACCCATATAAGGGCACCTACAGGTAGCCACAACAACCTTCGCCATCAATAGCATAACATGCTCCCATTTCCTTGCTTAGAAAAATGAGAAAAGAAGAGCACATGGCAATGTGTTTTTGTGGAAAAATGTCAAAGAGTTACGTGAAAAAGTAGACATAATTATATTTCATGGATTTTCCACATTGAGACTTTTTCATGAGAAGGAAATATGCAGGCATTGTTGGCTCAATAATACCCATGTGCACTTATATTTTGAAAAACACCTTTGAGATTCATCTTTGATAGCTCAACGTTGTGTCTGTGTGTGAGCCAACACACATACACACACAGAGATTACACACATAGACATAAATGTAATTATTATAAATATTGATCTAATTCAAATAGAAAATATGCAACACTATGGACCTATAACCAATACCAACTTTTTAACATTATAAACTGTATCCTAACTAAAAAAAAATAAGAATTATTTTGTTTCGTGTAGTGAATTATTGACATTAAAATGAATTGGTAGAGCGACTTTAGATACCTTGTGTAGAATAAATAGTTAGTGATGATAGATTGATGTTTGTAGGAAGTTTCCAGGCCAATTTTCCATCATAAATCCATCCTTATTTTTGGGGTTTGTCCCCTAGCCTTCATTTTCAGCCCCCCTAGTTGGAAATGACAAGTGTCCTATCCATCATTCTATTGGTCGGTGAATTATCCCCTTCTAGTATGATGAGTGCGAGGAGATAATATAAGACACAATAAAATAATTTTATTAGTGTCTAAGTGACCACAAAACTAGGCCAAACTAGCTAAAATTGAGATTGTGATCTTCAAGAAAATTTATCATCATCTGAATGAGGATGAGATTATTTGTAGATCTCATTGTGTTCACTTAGTATGATAAACCTTGTGTTGGGGGAACCCTTCAACCATGCAAGATTGGGCTGAGTGGGGAGATTTGAATCCTGGGTGGAAATCATTTTACATACATGGAGCAACCCCTAGAGAAAGCTCAAGGAATTAATGTAATTTTTTAGATCTGGGTCTAAATTTCTAACCTGCAATTGGACCTACAAATGAAAGTTGGAAACTTGACACATATTATAACACCACCATACCAAGTAAATTTGCTGCAATTTTAAGCATTTTTAAATAAACTTGTATTTAATCTATATTTTTTTTCCATATGAGATATAAGATTTCAACTCCAAATAATTGGAATTTTTTTTGGAAATAAATGACCCAAGGGAGTTTATGACCTAACAGAATAGACTTCCAGAAAATGGTGGTAGGGAGAAATTGGCTGCAAATACTCTAGGTCCACTCCTAGGCTAATATATCAGATATACAATTACCAGAACATGGGCGCTCATTCTGCTACAAAAGGGGTCATTGGGATGGGGAACCCACATATATTAAATTTATGTTGTTGGCCAAGAGGAATGTGAGGTAATTGGAACTGGTTGGAGTTCCTTTGTACCTAAATACAACCCAAGGGAATGCGATAAGATGGATACAATACAATGGTGGTTATATCACCGTAACTAGAACAAGTAAGTATAAAAATAGTATAAAAAAAAAGTTTCAATGTTTAAAAGCATGTTCAAACTTACAATCAAATAGAGGAAAAAACACATACAAAAAATCAGATAATAATCATGAACAAGCTTCATATTGAATTATGAACTGTAAAGGAACTTAAAAAATGTGACACTACGAACCTGGTCAAGCACACAAGCAAAATGATCCTGGACATGACCCTGGTTGACAAGTTGTATTTCTCATGATGCAAGAGGATTTGTACATGCGCAGCCAAGGCATTCAAAATCCATAATTATCTATACAATAAATACAAGTAATTGATGTAGTATTTTTTACTCTAAGATGCATTCTTTGATAATGTTAGAACATATGTTGACAATGTCAAAACATACCTGAATAAGCTCCTCTTCATTTCAAGAACAATTTATTGAAGTTGCCTGAACTTGGAACAAGCCTCCCACGATCTGAAAGAGTAGCAACTAAGTCAACAATGAATTTTTTGTTGCTACGTTGGATTGAGGGAGGTTTGCTCCAAGATTAAATCACTCCAATAAATTATTCTCTACTAAACAGGGCCAACCACGTGAAGGTAGAATCTCTTATGGCCCCTCCCCCCCTCGCATCACTCTAAATTCCCCAATACCCAATCTATATTTCAATTTTTACTTTCATGAGCAGAAAAAATAAATAAATAAATAAATAAATAAAATAAAAATAAAAATAAAAGTAAAAATAAATAAATAAATAAATAAATAAAAATAAAAAATAAAAAATAAAAAAGCAATGCAACAAAAAGTACACAAGAAAACATTGAAAGTGCTTGACATAAAAATAGTATGATAAATGAGTTTTTATATAATGCAAAAAAGGTTCCAAGTATGGTAACATTTGTCTTATAATAATACAATATTTTACAATATCAAATTTTCTTTTTCTTATTCCTAATTCTAAAGCTCCTAACTACATCATCAACATCATTGTGCTCTACTTCTGTTTCGTGCCTTTCCTACATAGCTGACCTAGTTGCGTACTCACGATGTCTGGTCTCATGCAATGACGGGGCATTGCCTACAAAAATAGATAATATTAAATTTTAATTGTCAGTTTTTAAATATCATTGAACTAGTTCAATAATATTAATAAAAAAAATTGCAATGAGATTATTTACCTAGTGCACCAGTTGTCACCGTTGGAACCTTTGCCCTGTGTTCCTCTCTGGTGGTAGGATGCTCAACTACAAAATTCTCTGCCATTTAAACAAAAAACATTATAAGGACACAACTATCAAGGTATAATTAGAAAAAAATATAAGTGGAAATTAATTACCATCATGGCCCTCACTGATAGTAGCATTGACAACCTCGTCCCCACTACAATGATCAGGTTGCACGTGAAGACCATGTACTTCTGGAAATATTTCACTCTCAACGCACTGCTCTACAACTGGGTTATTTGGCTCGTTGAAACTGTTGCTCCTCTGATTTAAATAAAGTTGTTAGACATTAAATTTATGGACGAAAAAAAACATATTGAAAGGTTAACGTTTTACCTTATCAAGCATTCTTGAGCTTGGGACCTGTCCCAAGCTTCTACGACGTTCAACTATGGCTTGATAGCTGGAATGGAAAGCGATCTCTCTGTCTTCCTATATGGTTTCCGTTACAAATTCATCACCCTACATTACATATGAGTGTGTATTTTTAATGTTATTTGATGAGATTACAAAAATGTTGGAAGGTGATACAATTAATTATAAGATATTTAGCTACTCACAATTCTTGTGGCTAATTTCAAGTAGCTTCCCTAGCCTAGCTTGTGATGGCCTTTTTTTCAAACCTAGCTTTGGTTGCCTTCGAGGTGTCAGGAAACCTATCATCAAAATATTGAAGTCAGATATGATGTAGCACACTTTTATTTTATACATAGAGAAAATTAAAGCCATTGAATTAAATTTGTAATTTACCTTGCGGGTCCAGTTAGCATTTTTTCTTCTTTCTTGGCCTTTTTTTATTTTTCTTCATCAATGAGTGCTCTCCACTCCCTCTCTAGAACTATGAGAGGATGCTTGTATCTAGAGTTTATTTGCAAGTGCGTCCTATAGGTGTCCCTGGTATATTTAAGATATTTTCCAACTACCCGAGCGACCATTATTCTATCAAATGTGCCCACCCCAAAAAGGCCTTCTAGATAATCTAGAAGTTATTTTCTCAGGTTGGAATTCTGGGAATTCCACCTTGTGCATATGGTCGATCCAAAAACTACCAACGCCTTGCTCTCCAAAAACCTGTAGAAATCATTGTTTCCTACACAGAAAAAAAGTGTTATCATTAATTTTAAAATAATCATAATAAAATATGTTTTAGATAGAGTACATGAAATAGTTAAAATATTGAAAATTATCTGGGAGTTGTACTTGATTTATAGGAACACCTTCATCGTTCACCAAAAATGTGCCTGGAATGGTCCCCGTGGAGGTGACATGTGTAGCTCCAAGAAATGCAATAATATAGTTGGCCATACCAGCCTCATCACTTCCAACATGTTCAGCAATTGGTTGTGTGTCTTCTTGGGCAGGGTGTGTTTCTTAGCTGCCACCTAAAGGCATAGAAGGTGTACGAGAGGGTTCCTCGGTAATCTCTTGCCTTTGTGTCCCACTATCACCAACACTGAGGGTAGCAGGTGTCAGAAAATGGTATGTACAAAAGAAATTTTCTGTTAGTTTAGCTAATGTACCAATTAAAAATCAAACTATCACAATTGATCTCATGCAGAACAAAAAAAAATCCTTTTGATTTTTTATTATTATCTTATATGTTTCTAGCTGGGTCATAAGTTGTCTTATCCTTTTTCCTAATTTAGGTGTTTGAGGCACAACGTCTAGAAAACAATGAAGTTCCATGGTTGCTTTTCGCAACTTTTTTTGCAGCAACAACAATGGACATGGGGATGAAGAAAACTCTTCCTCATTGAGGGAATCATTAGGCACACCATGGCCAAGGGTCTGCATATTTGAATAAAATTAACATTATTTCAGCTATGTAAATAACTAAAATACCTGAAGATAGAGCAAGGCTGGCACTTTACATGTTCTTCGGCTGGCCCCTTTTCACGATCATCCTGTCCTGGGGTTGTTCTTGTACTGCCATGATCAGTCTGCCCCATTGCAATAAAATTAGAAATGTGAAAACTTGAAAAAAATATCTAACTTGAAAACACAAAATGAAAACTGAAATAATTTCTAAATTTACCTTTCTAATACATAAACTTTGTGCATTAAAGAGGCCCTGAAGTGGTTGAATATAATTAAAAGTAAGGGTTGCAAGCCAAATTTTTATACTTACACCTTGCTAGTAGACAATTTTTGCAATGTAGGTAGATTAGATGAGGCTAAAGAGATTTTCAGTGAAGCTTTAATGAGTGGAATAAAGCTAACTGTAGTGACCTATAATGCATTGGTAAATGGATATTGCAAGGGAGGGAAATTGGATGAAGATTTCTTTCTTATCTGTGGTGCCCTTGCCAGATCCTTATAATGAGTGGTCGCATTACTTGTGGGACGATTAACTTTCCCAGTCAGTAGTCAGCTCAAGGTGATCTTGGGTTGTGTGTTTTTAAAACTATGGCTACACCTAGGCCTCAAAAATTTGATTACATCATAATATATCAAATCTATGTTGGATAAAACTACACTGAATCAGCTATCAGTGTGGACTTATGGAAACTTGCATGAACCAGCAGTCACTAAAGTGCATGATGGAGGGCCATTTTGGACAGCTAGGTAACTTCTTCAGATGGACTTACCTCTTGATTTGAACTGTGAGGAGAATGGGGGATTCTCCTAAGAAATAGTGAAATTATATTATTCAATGGTGATAAAACACAATTGTTGATTTTTCTTACTCAAATTTGTAATGCAATTGTTAAGTGCAAAGGTTCAGGAGTGGCAGTGAAGTGCTTGAATTCAGTTGAACTTTTTTTGATTGAATTTTTATCCTTAGATGCTTTTAGTGCATGTTTGGATGATTTTGTTCTTGCTAGTTGTTATTCTCAAAGAAATATATTTATGAATGAGCTAGGAAATGATAGTGGAAATGCAAGATCTGCTAAGAAAGTGGTTCAATAGCTTGCCTTCTTAGGGCTTCAAATGTTTCAAGGGAGGAAAACTTTTCCTAGAGATTAGCTTAAATAGATTTTCATGATAAGGATTTTGTTTTGATTAATGGTCCTCCAAGTGTCCACAAACATTCATTACATGGATTATAATCATACGTACATCTGGGCTCTTCAATGATTATTAACCCTCTAATATGGTGGCCACTTGGTGCAGATTTTGATGGGGATTCCATTCATGTTTTTTATCCCCAATATTTAGGATCTCAAGCTGAGCCTTCTCAGCTTCTAAGTGTGGATCAACAAATGCTTATTTCCCATTTTGGAGAGGCAATAATATCACTAAGTTTTGATACTTGATACATTGTTGTATGCCAATCTTTTATCCATTCACATGATGTAGAATCATACCATCGGGGTTGGAACAAAGACCTTGGGCTTTGGAGGAATGTCACTCATGCTACCCCTCCTAAGTTGTGATGGATTATATCACTATCTTACGATTACTACGTCTTCCCATTGGTATTAGTTGTCTTCTTGATGTATATTATGACATATCCACATTGCATTTGCTCATGACTATGATCATTTTCATGACATGGACCCGCTGTGTACTTTTTTCATGGCCATGGTATTGCATATTATTACATGGATCCATAGTGTATTATGTTCGCAGCCATGCTTTGTTTCTCTTCTAAGCATCGGTATGCCTATCTATTTGTTGACAATCGATTGCAAATTCTCACTAATTCCTTAACCTTTAGCTCTTTCCTTGGAATTCCTCATAACTTATGTTTATTAGAATGTGTTTTGACCATTGGTTCATATTCTTACCTCACACATTAGGGGGTGTTGTTACAACTCTATTTTCCACCCTTGAATCTCACTAAGGACCCATTGCATAGACCAATATTGAATGAGTTGAGGAAATCAACACTAAATGAATCAGTTCTCTTGCACTAGGAGATTTTGAACTTATTAGACTCAAGTTCCTTAAGTTTGAGAGATCTACAACCATCCTCTAGCCTCCTCCATGAATCTATTTAAGGAAGGTCTATCAAGGAAGAAAGGAGGAAGAATCATTTGCAAACATGTGTTGTTCATTTTAAAAGAGACTATTCAACCTTCAGATATCAGACATCTCAAGTTGTGTGAGGGCCAAGGAAGTGTTAGATGAGGGACTAGGGACATGTATTTTCCTCTTCTTATGAATATATATATGTTTGGTTTCCCCTTATTCACATGTATTAGTTGTTATGTATAAGTGATTGTTATATCTCATCTTCCTTGAGTAGATCAGGTTACATCCTGATTTTTGTCCTTTTCATAGTCAGCTACTTCTCTTATTTTCACTGTTCATCCATTTGCTGAGAATGCATGTTGGGCATTCCCAACCAATCACTACCATCCATTTGAGATATATTAGAACTCAAAGGCATCTAATAGACGTGCATCTAACCCTACAAGCCATGTAATTTAGAAAGAATACAAAAGAATGGATGGCACTGAAAGCTTAAACAAAGAAACTTCTACTAGCAGCCATCTACATTACCCATTTTGGATCAACAATGGAAAAATAACATGAGCAATATAAAGCCATGAGATGAAGGCCACGTAATTTTTTATTCAAATTTTTATAGGTTCATTTTAGGCCTCTCTTAAACATTTCTAGAGCATTGAGATTCTATCAAATTTGCATCACAAATCAATCTAATCTACTTCTCAAACTCTTGTGCTACTTGGACCATATATCTCCTCCAATAGCTAGAGGTTTCCCCTCACAAGCATACTCTCTCCATTTTTTTGGTTTTCATCTCTCATTGGATAAATTATCTTAGGTCCATCACTACTTTTTCCTTATTTTATCCTCAACCACACCTAAAGTGTGATTACCAACTGAAAAGTGGTTAACAACACAATAACTGCAAGGAGAGGACCTCATAATGCACACTTCATCTTCCATACCAAATAATATTGTTTACTTCATTTGTATGGTTGATTAAGTAGTGGAGGCCTTTAAATTTTTTGAAAATAGCTCCCAAGTTGTTCTCCAAGGAAGATCTAGCACTTTAGAGTGTTGCAAGAGACTCAATACTTCTTGTCTCTTCACACAATTGCTTTACATCTTATGAAAGCCATCTAAGACCCCAAAATGAGAACTTAATCTACATTCATCTTTAATAAATTCGTACAATATGGTAATTCACACTTCCACAAACAAGTCACCTTCCAAATCTTGCTTTGGATATTTACTACCTTCACCTTTGGATGTGGTTTATGAGCACCCTAATAGAGAGAAAAATACAAGAGTTGGAAAAACTTGGATGGAAAAATATGATGACCAGGAGAAAACCCTATAGCCAAGAAACACTATTTTCCTTGCACAACAACCTATCCTTAATAAGAAAATGAGTGTTGTGTTATGCGAAAGTAGATGAAAGCTAAAAATCCAAGCATTGAGAAAAGGATTTGGTAGGACAACTAATTAATGGGAGATAATTCTCCAAGAACGGGAAATAGTCCACCAAAAGAAAAAATTTATATCCTTTTCTGATTAGCCTACGCTCAATAAGGAATCATGCTCAACAAGGTTTCTCATAACCAAAATACATAACCACTAAGCAAGAGCTTTGAAACCTCCATCGAACAAAGGAATAAAAAGAAAACCAAGTCAAGTTTTGTACGATATGTCCTCCCCTTATCATGAACATTAGACGCCATGTGGAAAATGACACCAAGCAAGGAGTTACACCAATGGAGTACAAGTTTCTTAGATATTTAGGTGGATTCTTTGGCATGAATGAAGAAATGCCAAAGAAGCTATATAGAGAGAGAAGAGATTAACGAGAGGTTCAAATTCATGGGGGGGGATTGATAAGGGGCTCAAATTCATGAGGGGACACAACTTCCATAACCAAGAAAATATCACCAAATAAATAGACACAAAATAGAGGAAGTAAGGGGTTCATTGTATAAGTTTGAAGTCCAAACCATAGTACTTTGAAGTTCTGTGGTGATTTAATCCTCTATAATTGTATCATTATGTGACCAATTAAGGAACAAGTTTTGTATCAATTTAACATCATTCTTGCAAGTTTTTCCAGGGTTGAATTTTGAGTCTCTTGGTGTGTTTTAATCCTATTGCAATTGTGCCATTAATTTATCCTTATTTATTACATAATTTTTTGCTGAAATGAAGAACAAAGTTTATCATAAATTAAGATCTACTAAGATGATCGAACCATTAGAATATCCAAAGTGGATGCTGATCAATCTTGAATTTCTTTAGGAGATGATACATGGGAATATTATTGATCTGTGACTTATCTCATTATACAAAAGAATATTAATTTGTAGTTATGGAAAATATTACTAGTGTATATCAATCTTAAACCCCAAATCAATTAAGTGTTCAGATGGATCAAAAATCTTAGAGTGTGTTCCATAGTTTTGAAGTTAAGATGCATCTACAATAACTTTTTATTTTATGAAACTAACATTTACAACCAATGTATCATAAATAAAAAACACTACATAATGGGAATCTCCCCCACCAAACTTTTAGAAACTTCATGTTTCTTGGCATAATTACAACACTGATGAAAAATGGAAAAGAGGCCTATGAAGATTGGAAGAGGTAAACCTTGTTTAACTTTGTGCAATCCATAGGTATTTTGATATACACCATAAATGGCATGTTGAATGCCCTTATATCTTCTAGCCAATAGAATATCACAACAATCTTGTAGAAACATGCACAACCAACTATGTAAATAAAGGGCACTATGGTTATCTTGATCGTGCAATCACAAACTTTGTAGGCTACCCATTTTCCTTGATTCAAACAAGGTGCATAGGGTAGTGGATGGCAATTTGGGGCAAGAATTATTGTTGAAATAGGTCCTATAAGTTGAAATTTTTATTTCACCATTGTCAATAATGAAACATCCCAAGGGAATATTAATTTGATGGCTGTCACGAAATAATGCCTCACTATTTATGCACGAGTAGTCATTGATCAAGTTTAAAATGACAATTATTAACCAATTTTTTGGTCTTGATTCATCTCTTCCTTCATTGTCACAATGAGTTCAACCTTTTGTGCCTTTCTATATTTATACATTCTCCACTTGAACGCAAGAATTAATAAATTTTTACATTTCAGTAAAAAGTAGAGGTGTGAACCAAAAAAATTGCTCACAACATGTTATTGGCATAGGTGTTGAGTCTCATTTTCTAGTATATTACCAACAGAAACAAATTTTTTCCTGTGTGGAGAAATAACCAGCATAGATAAGAATTAAAAGAGTTCCTCTTGATGCAAATAAAAGATGCAAACAGACTAAACAAGGAAGCATTGTATGGAACTACAAGGCAAGATACAACCATCTCTGAGGCATTGGAAATACCAACATATCTACATTACTCTGGATAATTTAATGTGTGAAGCTTAAGAGTTTTGAGGTCTTTACACCAGTTTTTTTTCCATTCTTGCAATGGATGTCCCATTTGCCAGGCTTGAGGGTATAAGAAGCACCAGAATATGGAAGCCTAACATCCATGTGACAGAGTTAACTCAAATATTTTGTCAAACACTTTGGTGACAGACTAAAAAAAACCTCAAATTCAGAGTTATAAGGCATATCTGAAGTAGATGCATGTATCTTGTTTTCCTTATTTTTTTGGGGTAAAAAAGAATAGCTTTATTCTTCGTATATGAGCTTGTAACTAACATGATATGAAAATAAGTGAACACTACTACATGTGTAGCAATTAATTCAAGAGTTTATTCAAACATTTTGCATGCAACAAAACTATATCAAATAAACGGTAGTAGAAAATGAAGGAATTATACATCAACCCATAAAAAATAAAATAGACATGAAGCACAGGAGTTTTGAAGCCAAACTGAACAATTTTGAAGCATGAAGAAACCAAATTACCATTTTTCCACTTAGATTTTCAATGTGGCCCTAGAAAATTAATGTTTCCTTTGACGTGACCCTATCAGTTTAATGTCTCCTTTGATGCAACCCTAGAAAATAAATGTCTCAACACTTGAATGGGTGGGGTTTATGTTGACAAAGAGCTGTGTTCATTTAATTTGGAGCTCCCTCAAGTGTTTTAGATGGCAGAGGATTCAATTTCATCCCCACGTAGAGTTCAACGGTGTTTTTAGGTTATGCACACAGCATTTTCCTGTACATAGAAACAATCCTTTTTCAATTAGTTGAACTGAAATAATGGTCGTTATTTGGTTCCTGTTGTTGATCAACGGTTGTCATTGATGTCAACCCAAGCAGCACGAGGGACTAACCCAACATTGAATGAGAATTTTGACCTACCAAATTAATACATTCTGGGTCAATAATACTTTTGATGGTTTCTACTTGTCGAGATGTTTCCGTTGATATATGGCATGCCATGTAATTCTTCACGGTTTGAGAGATATTCATGTTTGAAGTTTGTACCCGAGTTAGTGGGTTAAAACCCCATGGGGTTGGGGCATGGGTCATTGAAAATTCATAATTAATATTTTTTATGCTCCTAAAATCCCTCCCAAGTTCACTTTTTGAAGCCCCTTTCATCTTAAGCATTCATAGATATTGTGATCTTCATTTCCTCCTTAGGCAAGGAATTCGGCCATCTGGAACAACTCATCGTGGCATTGTCACTCTAAATTTTTTTATACGAAGGCTCAAAAGCTGAAATTTTTATGAGGAAAATTCAAAATCCTAAGGAAGCTGCAGTACAAATTTCAGATCAAGTTGCGCAATATTTTTGGAGATAAGATCTGTGGAAGTAAGGGTTTTTGCAGGCTCCTAAAATTCATCTCAAAGAAGTGACCTTGGTAAATTCGTCATAAATCTCTCTCTGAGTATCAGATTGGAATGTCGTAAAAAGTGATAGATATTTCAAAGTCTGCACTTTTCACTCTATCAATTTTAGAAACAAATGAAGAAACAGTGACACGTGTCACGTCGTACAAGTGCGCTCTGCTGAAACAGTCCATAATTACGGCATTGTGAAATATTGGGTATAAATCTCTCTTCAAGAACCCAAATTGGGTCAAACCTGTGGCATTGGAAAGATGACTCAAGGGACTACTACAAGACCGAAAATCAGATATTGAGGATCTCAAATGATAGAGATACACCAGATTCAATATCGAGCTCCTAGAAGGCAAGAAAAAGCTAGATCATGTGTTGTCAAGGGTTGCAAAGGACCAAAATTTCTACGGCAGAAAAGCAAAGAAAGGTATAGAAGAGGGTAGCATGACAAGAGCAGTAACCAAGGTGCATAACAGCAGCAAGAATTTCATCATATGAAGTCTTCAAGTGGGCAACACTGCATACAATCATTGTACTTAGTCATTGTAAATACATTATTGTACAAATTGTACTAGTTTCTATCTGCCAAGGGTTGAAGAGGCAGTTTTGGGAGGTCTAGGATCATCATTAGGTGGTTGTGTCAAAGTTGGGGTTATGGTCTAGTATATCTTCTTCTTCTACATCATTCTATATCATTGTAAAGTGAACCATTTTCCCTGGTACGGGAGTCCATTGTTCTTTTATTCTTCTATAGAGTGGTAGGGTGGTGCTAGGGTGAGTTGTAGCTCATTGGGTGTTGGGGCATCCGTTCAGTGACTACTAAAGAATCTCAGGCATTGGAGCATCCATCCATTGGGAGCTGGAGAAGAATGCTTTTCTAGATTCTAGGAAGTTGGAGCTTTATTTTCAATTGGAGTTGAAAAGAATTATTAGAAAAGAATTAAGTGGTTTTTGTCCCGGAGTGGGTTTCCACCTTAAAAACTGTGTGCATTTGTGTTCCTCTTGTTTTCTGCTATAATTGTAAAAACATTGATAATAATTGAAGATTAAATAATGCTCTAATTGAAAGAAATAGTGATTCATCCCCCCTCTCAGTATTTCCAACAATTGGTTTCAAAGCTTGGTTCCTTCAATAGCAGTTTAACAGCTGGAAGGAGGTCATGGAGCATACCAAGAATGGTGTACCTCTATTCAATGAAAATAATTATGCACTTTGGAAAGGAATAATGGAGGTTTATCTCTTGGCGCAAGGTTACGAAGTATGGGACACTGTTCAAAATGGATTTACATCAACCGCGGATGAACAAGGTAAGAAGAATTTGGTAAATGATGCAAAAGCAAAGAATATTATTATCAGTGGACTTATTGAATTTTCTTATCATAAGGTGTTGGGTTGTAAAACCACCAAAAATGTATGGGGCAAGCTTGAGAATATATATGCAGGTGACTCAAATGTCAAAGAAGCAAAGCTTCAAATCTATAGAGCAAAATTTGAGCAACTCAGAATGAAAGAAGATTGCAACATTGATGCATACTTTCAATACATTGATGAAATAACCAATACTCTGGAAGGATTGGGAGAGCCAGTTGATGAGAAGACTATTATACGGAAGATTCTTAGAACGTTACTAGGGAGATTCAACCCAAAGGTATCGGTCTTAGAATATAGTGCAAATCTGGACAAACTCAGCAAAGAGGAATTACATGGAGTTCTCATAGCATATGAAATGAGACTTGATGAAGAAGAGGGTACTTCACATCTAGAAACTGCATTCATTGCATCTAAGAAAACCAATAAGGATAAACAACCTTCAATTGAAAATACATGCACTTGCAAGTGTGAAGAAAAGGGAGATGATGAAGAAGGTCTTTCAGATGAAGAATATGCTTACTTCACGAGAAAACTACAAATTGGTAAGGGACAATTCAAAGGTAAAATTCCATTGATATGTTTCAGCTGTAATGAGGTTGGGAATTTTGCAGCAAAATGTCCAAGAAAAAGTAATGGAAACTGAGAAAGAGAGAAAGGCTTTCAAAAATTCAACAAGCAAGGATCCAAAAGGATCTTTCTCTCTAAAGAAGATAGCTCATCATCCGATGAAGACAATGATAGTGAAGAAGCCAATGAGAGAGTATTGTTTATGGCCAAGCACAATAAACCCAAGCACAATAAGCAAGAGGTATCAAACATCGAACAAGAAGGCTGGACCATAGACGAATTTTATGAGGAAGAAATCAATCTTATAAAAGATCTCAAGGTGGAGAAGATCCGTTCCAAAAATCTTGAAGAAAAAGTTCAAGGTCTCAAAATTGAAGTTGAAGAACACAAATGCATTGAAGAGTCACTTCAAAATAATTTGGAAGAAAGAAACCAAGAAAGGGAAGAATTAGAAGCTGAAGTAGTCTTGTTGCGTGAGGAAGTGAAGAAAGGAAAAACTATCCAAAACTATGCCAACATCTCAAGGGCATTGGAAGAACTCATCAACAATCAACGATCTTACAATGACAAAACTAGCATTGGTTACAAATAATAAGAAGCAGGACCTTCTACAAAAAAATACAATGAACCTATGAGATCTGACATGCATGTAGACTTCATTAGAAAAGATTCGCAAGAACAGCCTTGGAAGACAATTCCACGATGAAAATTCCATCTAGGTACCAACATATTTTTTATGGCTACTGTTATTTATGTGGAAAATTTGGTCATAAAGCTGTAGAATGTCGCACGTACCCTAGGAATGAATACAATTCCAGGAGATATGTTAAATATGAACCTCCTAGGGCTCAGCGCAACATCAATAGATTTGAACATTTAAGAAATAATATTGAATGTTACAAATGTCGAAACTTTGGACACATAGCCAAAGATTGTAGACTTGAAAATCCTCCAGAAGAATCTTCAAAGCCACAGAATGAACGAACATGAAAGAATAAGAAGAATGATAATTGGCTCTCACTCTCAAGGCTCAAAAGAACAAAGATGTGTGGTATGTTGATAGCGGTTGCTCAACGCATATGACTGGAGATAGAAATAAATTTGTATCTCTGAAAGAGAAGAAGGATGGAATTGTGTCCTTTGGAAATGATGGATCTTCAAATGTTATAGGATCAGGTACTGTCACTCTCGGAAGCAAATATTCTCTAGCCAATAATGTTCTACTGGTTGAAAACATGAATCACAATCTGCTCAGTGTTGGACAAATGTGTGATCAAGGACACACAATACTATTCAACTCCAAAAAATGTGAAATCACAAAAGGCGTGTATGGTGAAATTGTGGCTACAACAAGTTGAGCTCCAAACGACATATATGTTCTAGATGAAGCAACTAAAGCATGTCTAATAGCTAAAGAGGATGATACAATAATTGGTAGTAATGATGATCGACTAAGTAAGAATTTTGCTACAAAGGTGCAAAGTGATTTCGAGATGTCTTTACTTGGTTGCAAATTGAACATAGACGACTCATCTAAGGATGTGGATCAAAGGTTGTACAGATCTATGATTAGTAGTCTTCTATATGTAACATCCTCCCGACCAGATGTTATGCAAGCAGTTGGACAAGTAGCAAGATTCCAAGCAGCACCAAAAGAATCACATATTAAATATTCGCCAGCATTGGAATATCTTCACCAGAAGCTTGGGATTCTCCCAAGTTCTCATTATATTTTCCTTTTTTAGAATATAACGAGGGAGTGGAAGTGTGTGCAGGTCTGCAAGATGGTTGTGTGTCAGTGCGAATGGAAGTGTATACAGGTTTTCAGGATGGTTGTGTTTCAGGGGGAGTTACCCTTTTCCATTGATGTCAAAGGGGGAGAGAATGTTGTAGGAAGAGGTGTCATGATCGCAGGGTCAACCCAAGCAGCACCAGGGGCTAATCCAATATTGAAGGGGAATTTTGACCTACCAAATTAATATATTCTAGGTCAATAATGCTTTTGATGGTTTCTACTTGTCGAGATGTTTCCGTTGATATATGGCACACCATGTAATTCTTCACGGTTTGAGAGATATTCATGTTTGAAGTTTGTACCCGAGTTAGTGGGCTAAAACCCCATGGGGTTGGGGCATGGGTCATTGAAAAGTCACAATTAATATTTTTCATGCTCCTAAAATCCCTCCCATGTTCACTTGTTGAAGCCCCTCTCATCTTCAGCAGTCATATATATTGTGATCTTCATTTCCTTCTTAGGCAAGGGATTCGGCCATTTGGAACAGGTCATCGTTGCATTTTCGCTCTAACGTTTTTTATATGAAGTCTCAGAAACTGAAATGTTTATGAGGCGAAGCTGAAATCTTGAGGAAGCTGCAATAAAAATTTCAGATCAAGTTGCACAATATTTTTGGAGATATGATCTGTGGAAGTAAGGGTTTTTGCAGGCTCCTGAAATTCATCTCAAAGAAGTGACCTTGGTAAATTCGTCATAACTCTCCCTCTGAGTATTGGATTGGAATGTCGTAAAAAGTTATGAATAGTGCACTGTCTGTAATTTTCACTCTATCAATTTCAAAAACAAATGAGGAAACAGTGACACGTGGCACGCCGTACAAGTGCACTCTGCTGAAATAGTCCATAATTAGGGCATTGTGAGAGATTGGGTATAACTCTCTCTTCAAGAATCCAAATTGGGTCAGACCTGTGGCATTGGAAATATGACTCAGAGGACTACTACAAGACTAAAAATCGTATATTGAGGATCTAAAATGATAGAGATACACCAGATTCAATATCGAGCTCCTAGAAGGCAAGAAAAAGCTAGATCGTGTGTTGTCAAGGGTTGCAAAGGACCAGACTTTCTATGGAAGAAAAGAAAAGCAAGGTGCAGAAGAGGGTAGCATGACAAGAGCAGAAACCAAGGTGCATAACAGCAGGAAGAAGTTCATCATATGAAGTCTTCAAGTGGGCAACACTTCATACAATCATTGTAAAGGTATCATTGTACTTAGTCATTGTAAATACATTATTGTACAAATTGTACTAGTGTCTATCTGCCAAGGATTGAAGAGGCAATTTTGGGAGGTCTAGGATCATCATTAGGTGGTTGTGTCAAAGTTGGGTTTATGGTCTAATATATCTTCTTCTTCTACATCATTCTATATCATTGTAAAGTGGACCATTTTCGCTGGTACGGGAGTCCATTCTTCTTTTATTCTTCTATAGGGTGGTAGGGGGGTGTTAGGGTGAGTTGTAGCTCATTGGGTTTTGGGGCATCTGTTCAGTGACTACTGAAGAATCTCGGGCGTTGGAGCATCCATCCAATGGGAGCTGGAGAAGAATGCTTTTCTAGATTCTAGGAAGTTGGAGCTTTATTTTCAATTGGAGTTGAAAAGAATTATTAGAAAAGCATTAGGTGGTTTTTGTCCCGGAGTGGGTTTCCACTTTAAAAACTGTGTGCATTTGTGTTCCTCTTGTTTGCTGCTATCATTGTACAAAAACTGATAATAATTGAAGATTAAATAATGCTCTAATTGAAAGAAATACTGATTCACCCCCCCCCCCCCCTCTCAGTATTTCCAACACCTGCTCTGTCAATATTGATTTAAAAAAAGTTGTCGCTATTACTAATATTGAATAAGATTCAAAAGAGAGTCTCAAGTCTGTCAATGACTCTGTGGGAGATGGGTGCAGATAGATGGTCTGGCTACGGGGAAGGAGAGTAGAGCGGCGTCTAATACAAATTGCAGATAGATGGTCTGGCTGCGGGGGAAGGAGAATAGAGCGGGAAAGAAACGAAATAAGCCTTAGTAAAACCGAAGGTTGTGAAATGTAGTGAAGCCGACCTTTTCACCACACAAAAATTTCATATTATACCTCAAAAATTTCAATGTTATACCTTATGCCAATGTAAACTCATGATGTAATGTCACATTTCTTTCCACCATGTCACACTTTTATTAAATTTTGTCACAAGATTCAAGCCCATGGTTATACCATAATGCCATTAAATATGTACTATCACACTCTCTCGACATCAACAAGTATCACCTTACCCTATAACTGTACAATATATCATTTTGTCATGTAGTAAAAAATTTACTATTTACCATATAGTTATGTAATTATAAATATTTTTCCTTATTTCCATTTTTTTTGTTGTACCAATAACATATGATACTAATTTGTGAGATAACCAAGCATTATTATCCCTTTCCAATTTTTTTGTGTGCCAAAGCATAGTAGATCTATATCACAAGTTTCATGTTCAAAATTTATTCATATTTCGAACTTGAAACTATGTAAAAACATCCAAACAATCTTTACATCATGATAACAATATTTCAAGTATGCTTATTTGAAAATAAAAAAGGTTTATGTGTCAAATAATAATGTAAACTATAAAAATGAATTCAATTATTCATAATACTTCAAATAATTGGATCTCACCTACTTTAGCTTAAGAAAAGTACAAGGATATCAAACTTTGCAACCTTTAACACAAGTGAGCTATATATGGGTCAATAGGTTAGCTAGAGTTTTTACTCTATTTCAAGCATATCATGAATATCCCCCATCATTGGCACAATATTACTCTTGGTCAAGGATGGAAAAGAAATCAACCGTGTTCATTTCTAGAGAAAATATTTCCAATCTCCTTGATTTTTATTGGAGTCACCATTCAAAAATTGTTCCCACTCTCTTGTCTTTTCTTCTAGTTGGAATTGATTGGTTTTATTAATAGAGGTCTATATTCAATAAGGTGACCACCACCCTTATAAATTAAACAAATATATAATAAAACTAACATTGTAAAGGAAGCTAACATATAGGTTGTCATAAATATTTCTCATAATGTCATCAAGAGATGCGTGTTATACAATTTCTATGAGGAACAAAGTGGTCAATCCCATAAGATAAATGGGTTATTTATTGCACTCTTTGATGCACTGGTGAATGTATGGAAGGCATCAATAACAATGCCTTATGAAGATGTGGTCCAAATGCACTCTTGGTAAGAACATCAAGGGATGGTGGTGCTCTCTATCATTTGTAGCAAATATTAGTTATTAGTGTAGTAGAAAATATTATAGGGAATGGGTTAAAGATATGAACTGATTCATTAACTATATTTAATTTTCTCACTGTGGAACAAATAATTATATAAATGGTCAAAAGCATAAGGGAATTCCACCTATCTCGTTAAATAAATTTTAGAACCTTCTTAAGTTAAAAACCATTCAGTTGACCTTTTTGCAAAAAAAACAACCATAGTGTTTTGATACATCCATAGGCTATCATATATAATTAATGACAATTATTTTCAATCCAAAAATGTAAATGAAAAAAAAAATGTAGTTAGGAAATGAATAGCCATGCAACTTAATCCATGGGGTCCTAAGGTCTCTATGGCCTAGGATTTGGGACAAACTTTAGTGGGATATGATACATGACCAAATACCATAACATTCCCTAACATTTTTGTTTTTTCTACTATCAACATGAATATCAACTTGATATCTTGAATATCAACATGACTATTGTAGGGGGGATTTCATTACCTTGTGTATTGCCTTTGGTATACTATTCCATGGGTCCTTGGGAGGAACTATTTTTTAAACTCCTCGGTCAATCTCTCCTTGTGTAATTTATAGAATGATAGATACATATGAATGGATGGTCATTTAATTAAACCCATGCATCCTTGTGATAAGCGTGAAAAGCCACAAACTCAAGCTCATATAATCTCCACTAAATTATAAACATAAAATGCAAAGAAGTAGGAGGACAGCTAGGAATAAAAACATGAAATCATGTGATTACATTATGGCTAAACGTTATCATGTCATTCTAACAACACAAGATATACTAGGGAAGATTCTTAAACCTCATATAAAATAAATGCATAGTCTTAGAATGAAGCCAGAATTTCATCCATAAAACAATAGAAATTCTAGCATGATTTTGCAAAAATCTGGTGGAATTTATTGAAAATCTAGGTTATAGTTGTCAATATTCAAGATTTTGGGTGCCCCAAGGGTCCTTGATGGTGTTGAATCAATTTTCGTCATCAAAAGAACAATTTAAACACTACAATAGTGGGATTTTTTGAAGAATTTATTGTCATATTATAGCAATAAAATGGTCATCCAGACAAAATTATGGCCTCATTGGACAATTCCTAAAATCAATGCACTTTTATTCTAACATAAAGCTAATTGTTCCATTAGGTTTCACCATACTTAACATTGGGCATTCCCAATGATGAGATTCCATGTGTGTTAAGACTTACATTATGTGAAGGAAATGATAAAATTCCATGTGTCTTAAGACTTACATTATGTGAAGGATACGATTGCTAGAAATATTTACAAGGAAGGGGTTAAAAAATTTTCCAATTTGAAAAATCTTAAACAAATGAAAAATAAAATATAATTTCTTTATAAGGCTATTCAAATAGTGAATAATAGGATATTAAATGAGCGCAAAAGCATTGAGGATGTCATTACAATTGAAGGTTTTGTTAATGATCACGTCATCTTGTTGTAAAGGTAAGGACCTCTTCCAAATCCTATTACCTTAGAAGTCGATTGCCAAGAGTACAAGAAATACCCATTTCACATTATGTGATCGACCTATGAAAAGTCATATTATAGTCCAAGAAAATCACAAGTCTTCCTTGGCTAGAGCAAGGAAATGCAGGTGGGGGTTGAGTGGACAAGTTTATTAATGAGTATAGAGGAGGTGTTGAGTGCCTGAGAAGTGAGGAAGAATAATTTTGGAGACTATCTCGAGCACACGCGAGTGAAAATTGAGAAAATTCATGAGTGTATTTTCTGTTGGTAATTTTTGATAATTAGAACTTCGTGAGGTAGTGAATTTTTTTTCCCAAATGGTGTTGAATCTGTTGAGATTGGAAGGAATTAATAGTGAATTACAATGGAATATATTAACTAATTTTTGACTGAAGACCCTTTCGAGAAAAATATAATAAATGTTAATGGCCCCATTCACGGGTCACCCTTGGATTATAAAGATAATAGTGCACGGTAATATCATTTCATAAGTCAAAATTTTCTAACAATTTTAGCAATTTTGGCATTGCAATAATTTGAAAACAATGATGAAATTTACGATAATGAAAATAAAGATGAATGAGCTTCTCTTGGTTTCAAGAATAATTTATTCTCTACTGAACAGGGCCAACCACGTGAAGGTGGAAGCTCATATGGCCCCTCCCATCCCCCTCACATCACTCTGATTTTTCCAATACCCAATATGAAATAGAATACAAACAAACCAAAAATTAATTAAGGTCATAAACAAAATTTTCATGTGTTTGTATAAATACATAATTTTAGTTTAGCCTGTACAATAGTATGGCCATTATTTATTGGTTTGAAATAATAAAAAACATGCAATAAACCCACATAAATTGGTAAATTATTTAAAGACAATAATTCATACATATTAAAAAATAAAGTTACAACATACCAGCTCATACTCAAACAAAACATCTGTATCAATATTCTTCTTATGTTTCTTCTTGATCTTCATCCAACTGATCGAAATTTATAACAAAATCTGATTCAGAAATAGTTTTGAAATGATCGACCATGTCATCATCATCATAAATTATGTCATTTTCAATAATATCCTCATCGACATCATCATCAATAATTGTTGCCAAGTCTCCTATGCTTGGTTCATCTTCTATATCTTCTTCGTCTATCAATGAATCTTCATGTTCATCTACCACTGCATCATCTTCTTCCTCTACAGTATACTCTATTGACCTTCCTCTTGGATCATATCTAATAGAAAATGACCATTCTTTCTCACCTGGAACCTCTGAGTAAAATAATTGTTCACATTGGCTTGGAAAAACATAGCGATCTTTTCCTGCTTCAAACTACGATGTTTTAACCATTGGAAATCCATTTTCATGTTGAATAAGAGTTCTATCATCATCACGTACATTCATTCGTAGCCTATACCATTTGACGTCGAAAAAAACTAATTTTAAGGAATTAAAGTCACACTCAACTATATCATCTAAAAACCCATAATATCTATTTTCAGATTCTCGAGGATGTCTGTCACTCCTGGAAGAAACATTAGTGACCTGGAATACTGCAGCTGTCCCACTATCAAAAGTTTTCCTGTTATCATCCAACTGTTTAATGCGAAATTTACAACCATTGCACCACATAGCCTAGTGGTGTTTCAACTGCAATATGCCAAACATGAAAAATATGCATTCTCAATTAATAATTAATCATATCATTTACATAGTTTTAAAATTATCTGAAAAATCAAACTTGTTGTCACATTATAAATATAATATAAAATAAGTAATGAATAAAATAGGTGAATTGATTGCTTACCTTTCTATCTTTCAAACCATATGCTAAATCAATTTCCCTATCCGTAACGTTTTCATATCCACTACGATACACTTCTATAACCAATTCAGATAGTAGTTGCAATGATAACCTATCGTTGTTACATGCTTTACATCTTTCAATCCATTCACTCATCCACTCAAGATTGTTTGCAATATATAAAATTAGTGCCTCATAATCTTGAGCACCTGAATAAAAAAACAATAATTCACCAATATTAAATATAACTTATAACCATGGTAAATTATATTAATTAATAAACGATGAAAGAATAAGACTTAAATGAATATGATCATTTACATGATGTAAAAAAATGAAACATTATATGTATTATACATGATAAATCTTTTACCTCTCACTTTCTTCATTCTACCTTTTCCCAACAGGTGCTCCACTTCAAATTTTTTGATGGAGTTCACATCCCAAATGAAATCCACCGCATTCATAGCTGGCATAGCTAATATAGGAAGATAATGACTAATATACACCATGGATTCGTATACCACATATGCCTCCACCATAGAACCCTCAGGTCGTGCTCTTTGTCTAACCAAAGCCTTCAAGGATTTCAGGTGCCTCTCCACCATCCACGTTGTGTTGAGATTCAACAAGATGATGAGCTTAGTGAAAAGAGTCGCCTTCACTAAGTGGGCCCGCAAGCTATTTTTGGCGCAAGTCTATTTTTAGACATGATGATCATATTTCAGAAGTTGTAGGATGCTATTTGTGGATGGTTGATCAAGTTGGAAAAATAGATGAAATTCTATTTTTAGAATATTGGGTGAAGTCTATTTATAGATCGCTAATCTAAAAATAGATGCATGTCGATTATTATTAGCTCTTAATAATAATAAGACACTAAACATAAAATTATTCTCTTGCAACACTTTGTTTCAGTGCATAGATGTGGTAGATCAGTGGACTGAGGGAATTACACAATTCCCAAGGGTTTACTGGAGTTCATGCATGGAGGATTCAGTTAGAACTCAAGTGGCAGAGTTATGACAGAGTTGGAAGAGTAGTTATGGAGTTGTATTCAGTTTAACTTAGTTAGACTCAGTTGAGCTAGTTGTATCTAGTCTAACTGAATGATACACTAGTGAGAGTGGAGTGAATTAATTAGTTAATTAATTAAAAAATAATAACTCATTAATCATCTGTACAATACAACAGTTAACTATAGTGCATGGCAGTTCCAGTGGAGACCCAGTGGAGAGATAGGTGAAAGGGCAAGATGGATTATCTGTTGTGACTATAGTGATGCATTGATTGCATCACACACACATTGGAGTTGCCAATGAGGATTGCGTAGTCAAGGAAAGATTAATTCGAATTCATTCAGAGCTATTCTTTAGTAGGGATTGTGCCGTGGAGGCAGGTTAGTAGGGGGAAAAGATCGGTGCATGGATTTGAAAGATTTTTCCTGATTAGTGTATGAAAATTGTACTATATTGAGAGCTTGATAAGCTTTGTATGAGGATTGTCATATGATTCCATGATACATAATATATGATATTTGGGGTTTTTAGCTTCAGGATTTCCCGTTAAATAAATATTTTATGTGCAATTGTTTTTATTTATGTTTCACTTGTGTGTGCAATTAATTTTCCGCAAAATATTAACAGTGGAATGATTCTTTATTTTGCTAGTTAAATATTGTGATATCAGGGGAATATAGGACATATGCATGCTTAATGTATATAATTTCTACATGGTATCAAAGCATTGTTAATTGAAGATTGCAATTGTGAAGTGAGTTTGTGCTAGTGGACAATTCGAATTTGCTACAGAAGATTCTTGGTGCAGAAGTTGAGTATACATTGAAATGGCCTTCAATGCGTTGCGATTGGAGTATGCCCTTGATGGGAGCTTGAATTACATAGCCTGGAAGGACATGATGGGGGCGGTGCTAGAGGATAATGGGCTGAAGGAGTTCATCGATAGTGATGTTCCTAAGCCGGGGTCTGGCGATGCTGCATTACTTGATGCATGGCAAAAGAAGACAGAAAAGACGAGAATAATTCTGTTGGAAGGTGTGAAGGACCATATTATGTCCAGCCTTCATAGGAAATCCACTCCATTCTTAATGTGGAAGGCTTTGACAAACTTTTTCCAAAGCAGAAGTGACCAGAGGAAGTTGGCGCTTAAAGACAAGCTCAGAAAAATAAAAATGGAGAAGGGCGACAGTATTCCAAAATACCTCACGAAGTTTGTACACTACAAGGATGAACTGGGAAGTGTGGGGTTACTTGGTGAGCTTGGCTCTACTTGGGCTTCCGAAGAGTTGGCATAGCTATGAAGACTCTGTCAATGGACAGGAGAAACTATCGGGATGGGAGTGATTTTGGTCAGATCTTGTGCAGGCGGAGATAAGGCGGGGTACTAGGGATGGATCTTAATTGAAGAATGAAGATGAAGAGAATTTTTCTTTGGTTTCCAAAGCAAGGAAAGGGAAAGGGAAGAAATTTCCTTCAAAATCTGAAGCTAAAGGCAAGAAGCAGGATTTATCCAAAGTGAAGTGTTTTCATTGTCATGAACATGGGAATTTCACCACTAGCTGTCCACAGAAGAAGAACAACAAGAAGGCTGCTGGAGAGGCCTTAGCGTCGAAATTTGAACTTGATTTCTATTTGATCGCATGCTTGGTTTCAAGATGTATGGGATCAGTGTGGTATCTTAATAGTGGTGCGTCTTTCCATATGACGAGAGACAAGGAGTTGTTTAGTGACTTGGAAGATAAGGACCTACAGATGCATATAGAGATGGGTGACGATGGTCGGCACAGTGCGACTGGAATTCAGACCATTACCTTTGATAGGGAGTCCAATAATCCATTCTTGTTGAAGAATGTTATGCATGTTCCATGTCTGAAGAAGAACTTGGTCTCGGTCGCAATGCTGGAAGACAAAGGTTATGATGTTGTTTTCAGTGAGGGAAAAGCCTTCCTTCAACATAAAACAACGGGTCAAACAAAGAAGATAGGGGTTCGAAATAAGAATCTCTACAAGCTGGAGGTAGATGGCTGTGCTGCAATGGTGGGCAAAGCAGAAGAAGTGGCGAGCCGAGATGAGGGCGAATTTTGGCACAGGAGATTTGGCCATCTTCACCATGGTGCTTTGAATATTTTGCAGCATATTTCTACTAGACTTCCCAAGGGTACTCTTGCGCAGTCAGATTAGTGCAAGGGATGTACTGTGGGTAAGTTTGTGAAGGCCACCTTTCATGAGAAGAAGAACTGTGCTTCGGTGATCCTGGAGAGAATTCACACAAACGTGTGTGGACCTTTCTCGGTTGCTTCAACAACAAAACACCGATATTATGTTATATTTTTTGATGAATATTCTCATAGATGCTCGATCTTCTTCATGTAGAAGAAGAGTGAAACGTTCTCAAAGTTCTATGAGTTCAAGGCATTGGTGGAGAAGGAGTCAAGGAAGCAAGTGAAATCTCTACAGAGCAATAATGGTGGTGAATACATCTCGGGCGAATTCAAAGACTTCTGTAGCAAAGAAGGAATTTGAAGAGAACTCATAACGCCTCATAACCCACAACAGAATGGGGTCACTGAGAGGAAGAATAGAATGATCGTGGGTGTTGCACGAGCGATGTTGCATGACCAGGGCCTACCAATGCACTTGTGGGCGGAAGCATGCAACACTACAGTTTATGTGCAAAACCGTTGTCCTCATAGAGTACTTGGCATGAGTACACATGAAGAAGATTTTACTGGTAAGAAGCTTGATATTTCTCATTTGAATATTTTTGGCTCATCTGTTTACATTCATGTGACAAAGGATGCCAGGAAGAAGCTGGAGCTGACTAAATAAGTTGGGATATTTGTGGGGTACAGAGAAACACCCCATAATTATCGTGTGCATTTTCCAGATAGTTGGATGACTGTTGTGCGACAGGATATAAAATTCAATGAGGTGAAAGCCATGAAGTTGTCACTTGAGAGGGAGCTACACTTGCATGCAGAGGAGGAACTTCTTGTTCCCAAAGATGAGCTTCTAGATGTGGATCAGCCACAGGAGGAGATTCATGGAGTGCAGGAGTCCACTCATGCAGAAACAAACATTAAACAAGGAGGAAAGCGTACCACAGAAGCTGAGAGACTAAAGCTTGATGCAGCACATAATGTAGGAGTCCCTACATCACAGCATAGATAGAGACAGTCACCTGACTGATTTACTGGATACATGGATCTTATGAGCAAGTGTATCATGACAGAGCCATCTTCTTTTGAAGAAGCAGTGTAGGAGCCCACATGGGTAGATGCCATGGTGGAGGAGTATGACTCCATTGTCAGAAATAGTGCTTGGGAGATTTTTCCAAGGCCAGTGGGAAAATCAGTTATAGGATCAAGATTGATCTACAAGGTAAAGCAAGATGCTAATGGGAGCGTTGAGAAGTATAAGGCAAGATTTGTTGCCCGGGGCTTCTCACATATCGAGGGGATTGACTATGAAGAAACCTTTTCACATGTCGCATGGTATTCTTCCATACGGACCATCCTTGCTCTCTCAACGCAGATGGGTTGGCACATTCATCAAATGGATGTGAAGATTGCATTCCTTAATGGGATCATTGAGGAAGAGGTGTACATTGAGCAGCCTGAATGATTTGAGGTCTTCAACAGTGAGTCGCATGTGTGCAGGCTCAAAAGAGTGTTGTATGGGCTGAAACAAGCACCACGTGCTTGGTACACTCGGATCAATAGCTATTTCACTGGACTTGGCTTCATCAAGAGTGAGGCAGATGCAAACCTGTACCAGATTGTGGTGGAGGGTAAGATTTTAATCATTGTTATTTATGTTGATGATTTAATACTAACGGGTGATGAGCAGTTGATACACTCGTGCAAGGCAGATCTTGCAAAGGAGTTTGAGATGAAAGATTTGGGCCTCCTTCATTATTTCCTTGGATTGGAAATATGGCAACGGGAAGGTGAACTATTTGTGTCTCAAGGCAAGTATGCCCGGGAGATACTGGAGGAGTTTCACATGCAAGGCTGCAAGCCTATCGAAACTCCTTTTCCAAAAAATTGGAAGAAAGAGGATGCTACATTGGCAGAGGTAGTGGATGCCACTGTTTATCGATAGTTGGTGGGTTCTCTCATGTATTTAGTCAATACAAGACCGAACATATGATATGCAGTTAACCAGCTTTCACAAGCGATGGTTAAGCCTACCAAGCTCTTTTGGAAGGTAGGAAAGCATGTTCTGAGATATCTCAGGGTCACATATGAGTATGGTTTATGGTACAGATAGACAGATGAGGTGAAGTTGCATGGCTTCACAGATGCAGATTGGGCAGGAAGGCCAACAGACAGAAAGAGAAGATCGGGAGGGATTTTTAGTATTGGATCTACGACAGTTTCTTGGTACAGTAGGAAACAAAGATACGTGGCACTCAGTTCAACGGAAGCATAATACATGGCAACAATTCAAGCTGCATGTGAGGCTATCTAGATGAGGAAGATCCTGGTCAGTTTATTTGGCTCACATTTAGATCCCGCAGTGATACATTGTGATAATCAGATTTGCATTAAACTCTCAGTTAATCCTTTGTTTCATGATATATCTAAACATATTGATATCTGGTATCATCATATCAGAGTTTGTGTGCAACAGAAGATCATGTTGCTTCAGTACATTCCTACGGAGGATCAGGATGCAGATATTCTAACGAAGGCGCTCACTAGGAGAAAATTCAAATACCATAGAGGTAGGATCGGGGTGAATGATAATCCCTATCTTGTTGAGAGGGAGTGTTGAGATTCAAAAATATGATGAGCTTAGTGAAAAGAGTCGCCTTCACTAAGTGGGCCTGCAGGCTATTTTTGGCGCAAGTCTATTTTTAGACATGATGATCATATTTCAGAAGTTGCAGGATGCTATTTGTGGATGGTTGATCAAGTTGGAAAAATAGATGAAATTCTATTTTTATAATATTGGGCGAAGTATATTTATAGATTGCTGATCTAAAAATAGATGCATGTCGATTATTATTAGCTCTTAATAATAATCAGACACTAAACAACAACTTATTCTCTTGGAGCACTTTTTTCCATTGCACAGATGTGGTAGATCAGTGGAATTAGGGAATTATGAAATTCCCAAGGGTTTACTGGAGTTCATGCAAGGAGGATTCAGTTATAACTCAAGTGGCAGAGTTATGACACAGTTGGAAGAGTATTTATGGAGTTGTATTCAGTTTAACTCCGTTAGACTCAATTGAGCTAGTTGTATCTAGTCGAACTGAATGATACACTAGTGAGAGCGGAGTGAATTAATTTTTTAATTAATTCAAAAATAATAACTCATTAATCAACTGAAAAATACAATAGTTAACTATAGTGCATGGCAGTTCCAGTGGAGACCCATTGGAGAGATGGGTGAAAGGGAAAGATGGACTATCTGTTGTGACCATAGTGATGCATTGATTGCATCACACACATTGGAGTTTCTAATGAGGATTGTGCAGTCAAGGCAAGATTAATTTGAATTCATTCAGAGCTATTCTTCAGCGGGGATTACGTAGTGGAGGCAGGCTAGTAGGGGGCAGAGATTGGTGCATGGATTTGCAAGATTGTTCCTGATTAGTGTATGACGATTGTACTGTACTGAGAGCTTGATAAGATTTGTATGAGGATTTTCATATGATTCCATGATACATAATATATGATAGTTGGGGTTTTTAGCTTCAGGCTTTCTCGTTAAACAACTGTGTTATGTGCGATTGTTTTTATTTATGCTTCACATGTGTGTGCAATTAATTTTCTGCAAAATATTAACAGTGGAATGATTCTGTATTTTGCAAGAAGTTAAATATTGGGAGATCAGGGGAATCTAGGACATATGCATGCTTAATGTATATAATTTCTACACATTGACCTTGTGTGTACTGGTCCACACATTTCAATCTCCTCAACTTGGTGTATCAAGTAGTGTTCTTGTGCATTGAAAAATGTTGGAGGTAGATACATTTGCATTTCACACGTTAGCCGAGGAATTTCTCTCTTCCAATACTTTATTTCATCTTGATGGATTTCTTTCAAGGAAAACCATCTGCAAATCATTACGCAAGGTTATTTCAATGAAACATAATACATATTTCATTACAAGTAAATTAACACATCATGTCATTAAGTACAAAATAAATTGTAGCGATATTTTGTGTATAAATCAAAACTGCTTACCTCATGTATTTACTAAGACCATATATAACTTGTTTGACATCGTTGTCAAAGTCATTTGGGAGAGATACAGGTAGAGCACACTATAAAAATAAAAAATGAATTGTTATTGGTTTCCAAAGTAAATAGAAAAAAAGGAAAATTTAAAAGATGTATTCAAGCAATAACATACAAAAATCTATACCAAAATAATTACCTTAACAAAGGTATGCCAATCATGTGTTTTCACCCCACTGAAGTCACCTTTATTCATTAAGATATTATTTATGTTTGAAGCAAAACCTGTTGGAAATTTAATTCTTCTAACGACCTCTTTTCATCATTGCTTTGTTGTTCTATTAATAACCATGGAATATTATTATAATTTTGACCTCCATTGTTATTTGATCTGTCGATCACACTTTTCATTGCATGATTCGATTTCTCAATGTCAGCACAAATATTGTCAATTTTATCTCTATCATGTGCACCATCTATGATTCGCCATAATGTTTCTGTCACATTCTTCCCGATATGCATCGTATCAAACAAATGAGCTATTTTTAGGTCCTCGTAGTAGGGCAACCTCGCGAATTGATAAGGATAACATTTCATTCCAGGTGGAAGTACAATATTAGTACCTTCATGATGACGACCTTGATATCAAAGAATAAAATAAATCAGAACAAAAATTATCAAATACAATAAAATAAATTGATTAGTTAAAACAAAAATTCCAAACATTACATAAAAAATTAATATATATATACATATATAGACAAATTACGTACCAACTACTTGACGATTATTAATTATGTTATATTCCAACTTCCACAACCGAGGTGTCATTCTTCGTGGTTTTAATCCAGTTTCTTCTTTACCATTTAAAATATGTTTTTCAGTAGTACGATACTTATGGTTCCTAGAGAGGAAGTGCCTAAAATCATCAAACACCATCTTTCCTAAGTCTGGAGAATGACAATAATTCATCTTAGGGCCACAAACTAGACATGCAAATCTACCCTTTGTTTGAAGACCTGTAATAGATGGATCAATAACAATTATACTATGAGATCATTTTTAAAACATGAAATATGGTATATCTAATTTAGATAATATATATTATATTAAAGTGCAACAAAATATTACATACCAAAAAAACGTGTTAGTCCTAGGGCATCATGAATTGTCCATACAAGCATTCCATGACATTGAAATCTCTTCTGCTTGATTGGTTTAGTGATGTCATACATAGTGATGCCATGCCATAACTTTATTAGCTCATCGATAAGAGGCTCAATATATACATTCATATCTTTGACCTGGTACTTACCTAATTGTTCAAAATTATGATACATAATTACTACCATGATATATGTATATATAAGTAAGTAAATAAATAAAATATATTATGAAAACAATGAGAGAAATGAAAATGTTACATTCAAAAAAATAATGTATCAAATACCTGGAATAATCATAGTCAACATTATGTGCTCCCTCTTTATTGACATCCAAGGAGGAATGTTATTGTTGATAATGAAAATAGGCCACACTGAGTAAGTAGATCTAAGCTCTCTGAATAGATTAACACCATCAGTTGCCAATGAAAGCCTAACATTACGAGGTTCATTTTTAAAATCTACATATTTTTCCGCGATTTCCCTAAATGCAGAACCATCTACAGGCATTCGAAGAACACCATCTCCACTTCTATTCTTTGAATGGTAATCCATAAACTGTGCTATGCTCTTACACCTGAACATTCACTACAAACATGGAATTATGGGAATATGACGAAGAACCTTTTGAGGAACCTTTTTTGTTAGTTGATCTGTTCGATATCTACTGGTACCACATTTCGGACATTCTGTTTTCGACGCATGTTCTCCGTAGTATATAATATCATCTTTAGGACATGCATCTATAGTGTTATATTCCATTCCAAAGTCATTCATAATAGAACATAGATCTTGATATGTTCGAGGGAAAGTATTTTACGATGGTAACAAAAATTCACCCAACAATATACAACATAAACAAAAACTAGTTAATGTAAATATTATTAATCATATATAAGCATTGAATTATTATTTTACACATTTATTACAACTTAAAAAAGGGAAAATAATCAACATTTACATATATGTGATCATATATACATATTTCATACCTTAGGATCTGTGTCATACATCTGTTCGACAAATTATTCATAACATTTAAGTTCACCAACAACAATGTAGCAGAGATAAGAGTTGCATTTGAGTGCTCAAAAATTCGTTCATTTGACGTTTCAATCAGAGGTACATCATAAATACCATCACTATCTCCACCATCATCATATGACTCACCATACAAGTCTTGGAGCATTTGATTTGTCCCATCATTAATGTGATCTGTCTCATTATTCTCATCATCTACCTCCATGGGATGATTAAAATCATCTTCATCATTCGCTTCATGTTCGTTGTAATATTCCTGCTTAGCCCAAGCTAAGAGGAATATTTAGTTTTGTTTCATTTTCTATTGATTGAATAAATGAGCAAAGGAGGACATGTAAAACTCCTGAAAATAATGAATAAATCAATTCCCATGTGAACAAGGACAAATCTGGGCCATGTAAAATAAACACTTACATGTGTGAATGGGTTTGAACTATGATATTGGGTCATCCTTGACCAAATCCATAGTGCAATATAGATGCATTGAACCTCCTTGAGGCACAACGTAGTTCTAGATGGAGGCTCTACATGTGAAAGGAGCTAAATTGATGAAGTGGTTTAGGGTTTGACAAGACTCCTATCTTATAAAAGGAAGAGGAGAGCAGCATGAGAGGGTTGTTGATGATAACAATTTTCTACATATATTGTCTGGTTATACATATTCATTCTCTAGCTGTTTAGTTGAGAATAATGTTGTTTAGCATTGGGTGTTCCTGAGCGGGAATCCCACCTCCTTCCTAGAGAAACTCTTGGAGGAGCCTTGTTGTCTGATCCAATATCTGGCATTTGGCCAAGCTTCATATTTCACCTACAACACTGATCCTATTTAGGATTTGGTTGTCGTTGTGAGCTGTAGCAAGTGGAGGATAGATCTCTTCAGATCTATGCATCTCTAGCACCCCTTTTCACTAGGAAAGTATTCTATCCCTTTGACAAGAGTGTTCTATACCTTGGGAGCTTCAGATCCAGATCTTGGCATCAGGCCAAAGCATACTCAGAGTCTACAGCGCAGTCCCTTTTGTAGTACTGCGTTATTTTCAAGAGCAGAGTTGCAGGGAGTTTTGGCAACATCTTGGAGGAGAGATCTCTAGTGATTGGATCCTTCCTTTCATTGTAGTGATTCATGGATTGGCCATCCAATCCATGTTTCTTTCAGATCTAATCTACTATACATCATATACTTCAGAATTTTCTGAATATTACTACAGATCTGTAACTTAGATCTCAGATCTACTCTTGTACTTTCATGTTTTGCTGAAATCCCCAAGGGGAGTGTATAAAGGAGCCTTTCTTGTATACAGATCTAAAATAGATCTATCATTTTGTATACAAATATTCTCTAGATCTGAGTTGTAACATACTACTACTTCAGCCAATGAAAATAACATTTTCAATCTTATTCAGACATTTCTTGTGGTTGTAGCACCTCATTTTGAGGGTTTCTTCTTGTATAACCTCCTCCTTTCTGTTATACATTGTATAATCTCTATTGTAAATATTATTTACTATTTTATAAGCTATATTTGAGCTACCATATTGATATCTTGCAAATAATTTTCTAAACTGCATTATTTCTCCAGTAGTGTTGTTTTGTATTGCTGCAGTCCCTTCTTTGGGCATTTTCTAGCTGCACTAGGTGTGGGGAGACCTGTTTAATCCACCTAGGAGGATTTTTTTTTAATCCCTCTTGGATTCAGGTATTGTATTGTCATATCTAAGGGATCCAAGAGCTAGTTTTCAATCATGTAGCATACATTCTTGAAAAATGCATTTTTCAGGCATGCCTTGCCAGCAGTCCCGATTTTGTGATATTACAGTGGTATCAGAGCTTATTTATTGGCTAATCTTGTGAGTCTCAAGATAGAGATCAAGATGATGAAAAGAATGAGATTTCTCTCATCAGTTTTTAGATCCAAAAAGGACCTCTCCAAGGAGGTTAAGGAGATAGAATAAGGAGGAGAGGAAGGACCATGCACTTCCTACTCTCACAAAGAAGAAGATAAGAAGCATGGAGGACACTGGGATCATCAGATCCTGAGTGAGTACCTTGTGTTGGAAATGTTGTCATTGATGGCAAAGAAAGTAGCAAAGCAGGAGCATCTGAACAACACCAAGGCAAACAAAGAAGCAAGGAGCAGCATTAAACAAGAAGTAGAGAGGAAGCAAGGAAGATAAGGAACTAAGGCAGCAGACAACGCAGAGACAGTGAATAGAAGTAGAATGCATAATTGAAGACAAAGTGACATTGTGTTGTGTCGAAGTCGGAAGGCAGCAACCGGTGTAAAGAATGTATAAAGACTCAAATGAAATTGTGAACAAAGCGTCAAACTTAGCAATAGAACTGTAATAAAAGGCAAAACCTTAAAGCGCAACTTAATTATAATAATACATTGAAAAGGCGATGGAACCCTGCGTGGAAGAGCGGAACCATGAAAAAGTGAACAGTGAAGGCGGTTTACGGTTTTCATTGCACCACCTATACGGAGTGAGCGGTTTTTGAGGAGTTGGGAGCGATTCCATAAATCACTCGACACGTGGCAAGGAGACCCACGGTAAACTGCTTGTCACTGTGCGCCATCGCGCGTTATAGTTCGACCCAGGATGCCCAGCGATATCGTTGAGCGTCGTTGATCTGGGAAGGGGTCATTTGACGGTCATCATTTGTTGAAGGTGCGCGAATTTTAACACAAGTACGGCGGGCCATCGCACGTTAACGTTCGGCATCAGAGGTCAAGCGATATGCATATACGTCGTTGATTTGGAAGCTTGCTAATCTAACGGTGATCGGACGTTGGACTTGCGCGAAATTTACTTATGGTACCGTGCGCATATTTGATTGGCTATTGACTATATTTGTGGGCCCGGGGTCAAAGGTTTATCATATTGGTTGAAAGCGTTAAAATGCGAAAGGTTAATCTTAATCCTAAAGTTAAGTTCAAAATTATTAAATTAATTATTTAATTACCAAGATCAATGGAACAGTGTGAGTTATGGAGACCCCATTGGATTATTTTTTTTTTTGACCCCGTCCACGAATACCATTAGCAACTGAATGGTTTTGACCCAAGGTTTTAATAAAGGTGAAAACTATATAAGGTGATGAGAATCATGAAGAATGGTGTGCATGTGAAAGGGTTGGTAATAAACAAATCTCTTTTAGAGATATCTATATGAAAAACTCTGATATATCTGAATCTACGGTGCACCTGTGAATATGATGATTGATCAAGATCTCTAGATCAGATGATGATTAATTCCTGGTTTAATTGACTGATGAAATCATGAAGAACGTATGCATGAGTAAGGGTTATGAATGAATACTTCACTCTGAAGTATATCTGTATGGAATGGGTAACAGATTGCTGAGAGATCTGAATTAAGGATGCACCTCTGAAGAAAATAAATAAATCTGGTGGCCTGCGAGGTATGTTGTATGGAAGTAAACGAAACGTGGTCCGCAGTATATCTGAGGGTCGAAGTCTTCAGTGAGGGGGTTGTAGCTCCCTTCCAGTGGTAGCTGGTAAATGAGAGCTAGGGGTTGTAGCTCCCTTCCAGTAGTGGCTGGAGAACGAGAAAAGGTTTTAGCCTTTCTGCAGGTGGGTGCCTGCGTGCTAGCATAAGTCTACACCAGCATAAATTGTAAAAAGTTTTTTTTATAATAAAAATTGAAGACTGAGACAACAACAGCGGTGGTTTTCTCTCGAATCGGGTTTCCACCTTAAATACTGGAGTTCATATGTGTTACTTATGTTTGATGGTTTGTTCTGTTATTTATGTTTATGATTACTAAACATGTTATGAATGAATTATGCAATAAGATTTCTGGACATAAAAGTTGGATTCAGTAATGTAACATATGGTTTTAAGGGAAGGAAAAGTAAAATTTTCAATCAGCTCTAAATACTGATTCACCCCCCTCTCAGTATTTTTCCCAACAATTGGTATCAGAGCAGGTCCTTCTGAAAAAGCTTAGCCGCTAGGAGGAAGATCAAGCAAGATGAGCAATCAAGATGTAACAACATCTATCAGGCCTCCGCTCTTTAACGGAAACAATTTAATCTTCTGGAAAACAAGGATGAGATCATATCTTCAGTCTCTGGGAGCAGAAGTATGGGCAATTGTTGAAAAAGGATATCAATATCCAGCTGCAGTACCAACAGATCTGACGGAAAGAAAGAATTATGAAACAAATGCAAAGGCGGTCAATGCTCTATTGGGAAGTCTAACTGAATCAGAATTTGTCAAAGTCATGCAGCTGAATACTGCAAAGGCAATATGGGACAAAATCATTCTGAGTTATGAAGGTGATGCAAAGGTAAAAAGTGCTAAACTCCAAACTCTCAGAATTCAATATGAGAATCTAAAAATGGATAATGAGGAGAGAATTGCCAATTTCTTCTTACGTCTTGAGGATATTGTAAATCGTATGAGAAATCTAGGAGAAACAATAACCGATTCTACTTTGGTTGAGAAAGTCTTAAGATCACTAACGACAAAATTTGAGTCAAAATTTTTTGCTCTTGAAAAAAAGCAGGATCTTCAAAATCTTACTGTGGTGCAACTTCATGGCATACTAACTTCATATGAAATGAGAAGAGGAGGACCATCTGAAGTCAAAGAAGCAGTCTTTAGAACTTCTACAAAAGGGAAGGAAGTAAAAAAACCTAAAGGATTAGGATATATCTCAGAAGAAGATGAGATAAACTTTGTAAAGAAACTTCAACTTGGCACAGGACGGTTCAGAGGTAAGATTCCTTTCAAAAAATTTTATTGTGGAAGAGTTGGTCATTATGCTGCTAAGTGTCCTCATAAAGAAACACATAAAAAGGGGAAGGAAGTAGTAAGAAGGAATAAGAATCATTATAGCACTAGAAAAAGTTACTATACTCATGAAGACAGTGATGGGTTATCTGATAGTGAGGAAGAATGTGAACAAGATCTTAGACTTCTCATGGCATTTGAAAAAGAATCTAGAGAAGAAAATGATACTTTTTTGGATGATTTAGAAGACAAAGATTTTCTTGATGAAAACAATCAACTCAAAATTGGCCTAGAAGAGAGTAAAATAATCATAGAAACTCTGAAAAATCACCTTGAAGAAAAGGAGAAACACAATGAGAAATTAGAGTGTGAAGTAGTAAGTCTAAGAAAAGAACTTGAGAAAGTAAAGACTCTGAATCTTAGATTTGCTAAAGGATTTGAAACCTTAGATGAGATTATCAAGGTACAACGTTCTCCCCTTATAAAGACAGGTCTTGGATATATCGGAGAATCTTCTCAGGCTTTAGCACCAAATTATCTAAAAGCAGCTACTGCTCGTATACAACATGCTGCCACTCATCAAGGGAATAAAGAATCTTTGCAGGTAAAGCATGATCATCTCAATTCAAAGAACACTAACAGGAATATCTTTCAAAGAAACACCAATCAACAGGTAAATTCAAGAAGGAGATCTTATGATCGTAGAAATTTCTACTTCAATGGACAATGTTTCTCATGTCACAATTTTGGTCATAAAGTTGTTCAATGTGTAGCATATAAAACCATCATGACAAGAGAAGAAAGAAAGAAAAGGATTGATATTGAACCAAAGAATAATACCTATAACAACTTTTCTCCTCTTCAAAATGAAGTTGAATGTGCTTATTGCAATAACTTTGGCCATGAAGAATCTGAATGCAGAAGAAAAGTTCAGTCAAAAGAAAAATTTCCCTCAAGCTCCAAAGTATGGAAAAAGAAGGAATTACAGGTTGAAAATTGTGGCATAGCGTTATTTGCAGAAGATGAAGAAAACCAATGGTACATTGATAGTGGATGCTCAAGACACATGACAGATGACAAAAACAAACTTCTTGCATATAGTGCTCTAGAAAAGGAAAAGAATGTTACATTTGGAAATGATACTCCTGCCGTCATTAAGGGAAAAGGGTCTGTTTTTCTAAAAGAAAAGGTGAAAGCTAATGAAGTCATGTATGTGGATGGATTAAAGCATAACTTATTAAGTGTAAGTCAAATGTGTGATCAAGGAACTGAAGTTGTCTTTAGTTCAAAAGAATGTGTGGTACGTGATCTTGATACAGGTAAAACAATTATAAAAGGAAAAAGAACTCTAAGCAACCTGTATGTATTAAAGAACTACAAAGAACAGTGTTACTTGAGTAAATCTTCAGAAAACTAGCTATGGCATAGAAGGTTAGGGCATCTGAGCTTCTCAAATCAACAAATCAAGTAGACTTAAAGCTGTTCGTGATCTTCCCAATATTACTCTACCTGAAAATATCATATGCAAATCTTGCCAATTCGGTAAGCAAACTAGAGTACAATTTAATGCCAAGGAAGGATCATCAGGTAAGCCTCTTGAACTCATTCATACTGACATATGTGGACCTATGAGGAAAAATTCACCACGTGGTGAAGAATACTATATCTTATTCATTGATGATTTCTCTAGAATGTGTTGGATTGGGTTGATTAAACACAAAGATGAAGCATTTGAGAAATTTTAGATCTTCAAAGCACTGGTTGAAAATGAATTAGATCTAAAAATCAAGTGTCTTAGATCTGATCAAGGAGGAGAATATACATCCAATGAATTCCTTGAATTTTGTGAACAACATGGCATAAAAAGACAGTTTTCTGTAGCTGGCACTCCACAACAGAATGGCGTATTAGAAAGAATGAACATAAAAGTTCAACAAATGGCTAGAGCTATGCTTGATGATTCCAGAACACCTGACACTTTTTGGGGAGAAGCATCACATACAACAGTAAATATTCTTAACAAGGCACATGTTCGTGTAAATAGTGATAAAACTCCATATGAACTCTAGGATGGTAATTCTCCCACTGTAAAGCATTTTAGAATTTTTGGAAGCAAATGTTTTATCAAAAATAATGATGAAAAACTTGGCAAGTTTGAACCCAGAGTAGATGAAGGAATATTTTTAAGGTACCCCTCTAGGAGTAGGGCATATAAATGTTACAATAAAAGACTTCGGAAGATTGTTGAATGTATATATGTTGTTATTGATGAGTCTCCAGTAGCTCCAAAAGAAGAAAAACAAACAACAAATGAAGATGATGATGATGACATATATCCTTCTACATCAAATAGTAATGATATAAATAGTGAACCCAGTGAAGAACCTAAAGATGATGTGTCTGAAAAGGATCCATCCAGATACGTCCAAAAGAATCATCCAGAATCTCAAATTTTGGGAGAAAAGGGATCAGGTGTACAAACAAGAAGGACTCTTGTGGGATCTTCTAGCAATCTGGCATTTCTGTTCACTATTGAACCTCACAATGTCAGTCAAGCTAGCAAAGATGAATGTTGGATTCAAGCCATGAATGAAGAGCTTGATCAAATTGAAAAGAATCACACTTGGGAATTAGTACCAAGACCTCATGACAAAAATGTCATTGGAACCAAATGGATATTCAAAAACAAAGCTAAATGAGAATGGGGATGTTATAAGAAATAAAGCTAGACTTGTTTGCAAGGGGTATGCTCAACAAGAAGGTATAGACTTTGAAGAAACCTTTGCTCCTGTAGCCAGACTTGAAGCCATAAGAATGTTTCTTGCTTTTTCAAGCTTCCAACAAATCAAAGTTTATTAGATGGATGTTAAATCTGCTTTTCTCAATGGTGATCTAGAAGAAAAAGTTTATATAGAACAACCAGAAGGATTCATCTTAGGAAATGATGAAAAACTTGTTTGTAGACTTAAAAAGGCTCTATATGGTCTCAAACAAGCTCCAAGGGCATGGTACTATCGTCTTGATAAATATCTTCATCAACAAGGATTTTCAAAAGGGTCTGCTAATAGCAACTTATACACAAAAACTGAAAATGACAAACTATTGATTGTGGTTGTATATGTTGATGATATCATTTTTGGAAGTAATGAAGAGTCTATGAGTCAGAAATTTTCTTTTGATATGCAGCAAGAGTTTGAAATGTCTTTGCTTGGGGAACTAACTTTCTTTCTTGGCTTGCAAGTGCAACAAGCAATAGATGGCATATTCTTATCACAAGAAAAATACCTCAAGCAAATCCCGAAGAAGTATGGCATGGAATATTGCAAACCTGTAAGTACACCAATGATAACTGGATGTAATCTCAATTCTAATGATGATTCCCCTACAGTGAATCAACCAGAATACAGATCTATGATAGGAAGTCTACTTTATCTCACTGGGACAAGACCAGACATCATGCATGCAGTTGGGATTGTTGGATAATTCCAAGCTAATCCAAAAGAGTCTCATCTTCAGGCTATGAAAATAATATTCAAATATCTACAAGGAACTCAAGACTTTGGACTATGGTATCCAAAGAATGCTGATCTTACTCTTCATGCATACACTGATGCAGATTGGGCTGGAAGTATTGATGATCGGAAAATAACTAGTGGTGGTGCATTCTATATGGGGCCTCGGTTAGTATCTTGGTTTAGTAAGAAGAAAATCTCTATTGCCTTATCCACAGCAGAAGCAGAATATGTGGCTGCCGCATCATGTTGCACTCAACTTCTTTGGATGATGCAAAACCTACAAGACTTTCAAATCAAATGTTCACCTCCTATCTCCATTATGTGTGATAATACAAGTGCCATCAGTATCTCAAAGAATACTGTTATGAATTCCAAGACCAAGCACATTCCCATCAAATATCACTTCCTACGTGAACAAGTGCTTGAACAAAAAATGAAAATGGAGTATGTTTCCTCCAAAGAACAAGTTGCTGATATATTTACCAAACCTCTACCCAGGGAAGCATTCGAATATCTCAGACAAAAACTAGGAGTAGTCTCTGCTATGCAGAGGATTAGGTCTACTTAAATACAGAAGATTAAATTGGTTGTGAGGTGCTGTTAGGCATCTTTGAATGCACAGGCTCAGGGGGAGCATTGGTCATATGAAAAGATGAATTGTTGGTCATATTATGTTTGAAGATGCAGCATGATCTCAGGGGGAGCATGGATTTGTCGGTTCAAAGAATCTTGATCAAAATATTTGCCATTTATGTCAAAGGGGGAGGAAAAGCAACAAAGGGCTTCTATAAGACCATCAGAGGAAGAGTATTGCCATCAATGCCAAAGGGGGAGATTGTTGGAAATGTTGTCATTGATGGCAAAGAAAGTAGTAAAGCAGGAGCATCTGAATAGCACCAAGGCAAACAGAGAAGCAAGGAGCAACATTAAACAAGAAGCAGAGAGGAAGCAAGGCAGATAAGGAAGTAAGGTAGCAGACAACGCAGAGACAGTGAATCGAAGTAGAATGCATAATTGAAGACAGAGTGACATTGTGTTGTGTCGAGGTCGGAAGGTAGCAACCGGTGTAAAGAATGTATAAATACTCAAACGAAATTGTCAACAAAACATCAAACTTAGAAATATAATTGTAATAAAAGGCAAAACCTTAAAGCGCAACTTAATTATAATAATACATTGAAAAGGCGACGGAACCCTGCATGGAAGAGCGGAACCATGACCAAGTGAACAGTGAAGGCAGTTTACGGTGTTCATCGCACCACCTATACGGAGTGAGCGGTATTTGAGAAGTTGGGAGAAATTCCATAAATCACTCGACACGTGGTAAGGAGACCCATGGAAAACCGCTTATAACTGTGTGTCATCGCGCGTTATAGTTCGACCCAGGATGCCCAGCGATATCGTTGAGTGTCGTTGATCTGGGAAGGGGTCATCGGACGGTCATCATTTGTTGAAGGTGCGCGAAGTTTAACACAGGTACGCCGGGCCATCGCACGTTAACGTTTGGCATCGGAGGTCGAGCGATATGCATATACGCAGTTGATCTGGAAGCTTGCTAATCTAACGATGATCGGACGCTGGACTTGCGTGAAATTTACTTATGGTACCGTGTGCATATTTGATTGGCTATTGACTATATTTGTGGGCCCGGGGTCAAAGGTTTATCATATTGGTTGAAAGCGTTAAAATGCGAAAGGTTAATCTTAATCCTAAAGTTAAGTTCAAAATTATTAAATTAATTATTTAATTACCAAGATCAATGGAATAGTGTGAGTTATGGAGACCCCGTTGGATTATATTTTTTTTTGACCTCCTCCACGAATACCATTAGCAACTGAATGGTTTTGACCCAAGGTTTTAATAAAGGTGAAAAATATATAAGGTGATGAGAATCATGAAGAACGGTGTGCATGTGAAAGGGTTGGTAATAAACGAATCTCTTTTAGAGATATCTGTATGAAAAACTCTGAAATATCTGAATCTACGGTGCACCTGTGAATATGATGATTGATCAAGATCTCTAGATCAGATGATGATTAATTCCTGGTTTAATTGACTGACGAAATCATGAATAACGTATGCATGAGTAAGGGTTATGAATGAATACTTCACTCTGAAGTATATCTGTATGGAATGGGTAATAGATTGCTGAGAGATCTGAATTAAGGATGCACCTCTAAAGAAAATAAATAAATCTGATGTCCTGTGAGGTATGTTGTATGGAAGTGAATGAAATGTGGTCCGCAGTAGATCTGAGGGTCGAAGTCTTCAGTGAGGGGGTTGTAGCTCCCTTCCAGTGGTAGATGGTAAACGAGAGCTGGGGGTTGTAGCTCCCTTCCAGTAGTGGCTGGAGAACGAGAAAAGGTTGTAGCCTTTCTGCAGGTGGGTGCCTACGTGCTGGCATAAATCCCCACCAGCATAAATTGTAAAAAGTTTTATTTATAATAAAAATTGAAGACTGAGACTACAGCAGCGGTGGTTTTCTCTCAAATCGGGTTTCCACCTTAAATACTGGAGTTCATATGTGTTACTTATGTTTGATGGTTTGTTTTGTTATTTCTGTTTATGCTCACTAAACATCTGATGAATGAATGATGCAATAAGATTTCTGGACATACAAGTTGGATTCAGTAATGTAACATATGGTTTTAAGGGAAGGAAAAGTAAATTTTTCAGTCAGCTCTAAATAATGATTCCCCCCCCTCTCAGTATTTTTCCCAACACCTTGTTGAGTAAAAGTCTCAACCTAGAGCCTTCAAGGAGACTCTAGCCTTCCCACAGTTCATTTAATTGGAGGAAGGGAGGAGACCCTGCAACAAGGGAGAAATCAAGGGCAATAGGTTTCTATTGTCCACTTTTGATGGGACATCTGCAGCCAAAGCTTGGGCAAGAAGACTCAGTGAATTCTTCCCACTACATCCAGTGGTAGAGAGAGAAGTAGTGGATATTGCAGAATTGTGCTTGAAGGTTGAAGCAAGCAATTGGTGGTTCAACAATGTGAGACATGAAAAAGTTTCTTCTTTTGCAGATTTCACTCAAAGGGTAATTAAGAGATTTGATGAAGAGAGATCAGGGGAAGAGAAGTCCTCACCATCTCTTGAGGAGACTTGTATCAACACTTCACAACCTTGGAGGAGTAGCCTTCAACATCAGTAGTTGAGGGAGCCAACGTGGTAGAAAGAGGAACTCTTGCAGCCATACAAGATGTTCCCAATGCCCATCAAGGTATGATTGCATTTCCACCTTCTATTATTGTAGCAAATATTTTAGAGGGTTGTGGAAGCCTGTTGTTGCATGACCCAGAATCATCACTTACCACTAATCTAGAGTAGTAGAGTTGCACTGTGCTGTCAAAGAGAAGCAGTGAAGAAAGGAGGACCCATTCTTCATGGGAGAAATTAGATGTCAACTTCATTCTGGAAGCAATGAAGACAAGGGGTAGACATCTTGAGATAAGAAACATTTTCTCCTCTCTAGATGACATTTTCTTAATCAACATGCCACAACTCAAAGAGAGAATTCTAATTGCAGCATATCTAAGACCCCACTGGTTTTGGAAGACCATGCATGAGGAGGAGGTCTCATCAAGAGATCCCATGGAAGGTGCACTTCAACATTCCATGAAGTGCAAAGTTCTTCAAAGATTTGAGGAGGTTGGTGTCCTACAATGGGAGGATACCAAGTGTTTGCATAATGAGGTCCATGATCTACTGGTGGATGAATGGATGTGGATGGTGAGCAAGAAGCTGGAAATCTACTTACAGATCTATGATACTGGGTAGCAGGAGGCATGGTTTCATTGGCTACTCTTGAAAGAGTTTGGTCATCATCCTCTTTCTAAGGGTATGTGGGGGGAATATATGTGGCAAGATGCTTGCATCATTGGGTGGCAAGGAGTGTGGACACATTGTGTTGATATGAAATTATTCATATCAATCACCATGTTTTCACCACATGATTTATATGATGGGGGTATGGGGAGGCAGCAAAATCTTTTGTTGCTTTGGATGTTCTTGGGAGAGCAAGAGAATATTTTCTCTCACACTTTGCATGATGTTGCATAAATAGGAGATGGAACTATCATGGTGAAAAGGGGCTACTCCTTAGCCTTGGATGACCTGGAAGTACTTCCACTCTGGAAGGAGCTTCCTATTTGTAGCAACATTATGGAAGATGTATTTGACAATGAACATGTCAAATAATGGAGCTATGAATTGGCAGGAGCCTATTTGCATAGACCAACAGCACTATCACTCTGGACCATGAACTTATGGATGGAGTGTCCCCAGGATCATTCGACTCTCGGTGCACTTGATGGAAAATGAGGAGGTGAGAAATATGGAGTAATGGATGGAAACATCTATTGCTGTGTTGTGTTCCTCTTAGCTTGGATTTCCAAGTACATGAGGAAGGATCCTCATGCAGCACATGATTCATTTCTCTTCATGAGAGTATGTCATATCATTATGGAGAGTTTTTTCATGGATCATATCATGATATTACTTATAGTGCATGGTAAGGATCTTGTTGTTGCATTGGTGAGTTGCATACTCCGACCATTTCTATGCAGTGCATTGCTCCACAACAGGGCAAGCTTTTCATAGAGCTCCATGATCAACAATGGGCTAGAATGTATGATGGAGACAACCATCTCTTATATGGCCATGGGAAAGTGTTGTATTACCACATGTATGTTCATTTTTTGTATATAGCCATCTACTATACATTATTAAATGGAATAACTTACATAGACCACCATGTATCCAACAACCACTTGCCTTGTAATTTTCTGAAGCTGTAGTTGGAAAAACTGTGCTATAACTTCATGGGAGACTATTGGTACCTTCCTACACCATATGAATCCTTCAGTATTTCCTTCTTCTTGATGCTAATCATGGTTCCAATTGCTGATGTTGATATTTCTTTTATGGGGAGCATGATTAGAGAGGAAACACATTGGTTAGATGTGTTCTTTTGGGAAGAGGATTCCCACATTTTCTGCATTGCATGTTCTAATGGGAACATGAGAGGAGATATGGCCACCACAGCCAAACACTTGTTTCTTTATAAGGTGGGCCATGAGTTTGATGAGATTCCATATGGTGATGATTTCCAATCCATCACATATGGAATGATTTGGGCCAGCTTGATTCACATTGTTGGGGAGGAGATCTTTAGAGATCTAGTCTTAATATTTTCTCTTGAAGGCAACATTAGTGTAGCCCAGGCTCAGCAAACACTCCACATTTATCTTAAGTGGAGAGGACGAAAGCGTGGGGTAGGCTATCTTGTCTACCATGGTCATATTTTCAGCCCACCTACACTGTAGGAGCTATTAGTGGAGGAAAATTTTCTGGAGTTGCCATGTTGGGAGGTGACTCATTTTGTATGGATGATTGCTTGTGGAAAGATGTTTTCCCAATACATTTTAGTTCTATCCTTGTAGTTGCTTGAGGACAAGGAACATTTGGGAGGGGAGGACTGCAATATTCCTACTTAGCCCAAGCTAAGAGGAATATTCTATTTTGTTTCATTTTCAGTTGATTGAATAAATGAGAAAAGAAGGACATGTAAAACTCCTGAAAATAATGAATAAATCAATGCCCATGTGAACAAGGACAAATCTAGGCCATGTAAAATAAACACTTGCAGGTGTGAATGGGTTTTAACTATGAGATTGGGTCAACCTTGACCAAATCCACAGCGTAGTCTAGATGCATTGAAACTCCATGAGGCATAACGCAGTTCTAGATGGAGGTTCTACATGTGAAAGGAGCTAAATTGATGAAGTGGTTTAGGGTTTGACAAGACTCCTATATTATAAAAGGAAGAGGAAAGCAGCATGAGAGGGTTGTTGATGATAATAATTTTCTACATATATTTTCTGGTTAGACATATATCATTCTCTGGATGTTTGGCTGGGAATAATGTTGTTTAGCATTGGGTGTTCTTGAGCATGAATCCCACCTCCTTCCTAGAGCAGCTCTTGGAGGAGCCTTGTTGTCTTGTCCACTATCTGGAATTTTTCCAAGCTTCATCTTGAACCTATAGTACTGATCTTGTTTAGGATTGGTTTTTCCTTGTGAGCTGCAACAAGTGGAGGATAGATCTCTTCAGATCTATGCATCTCTAGCACCCCTTTTCACTAGGAAAGTCTTCTATCCATTTGACAAGAGTGTTCTAGACCTTCGGAGCTTCAGATCCAGATCTTGGAATTAGGCCAAATCATACTTAGAGTCTACAATGCAGTCCCTTTTGCAATACTGCATTATTTGCAAGAGCAGAGTTGCAGGGAGTTTTGGCAACATCTTGGAGGAGAGATCTCTAGTGATTGGATCCTTCCTTTCACTATGGTGATCCATGGATTGGCCATCCAATCCATGTTTGTTTCAGATCTGATCTGATGTACATCATATACTTCAGAATTTTCTGAATATTACTATAGATCTGTAACTTAGATCTCAGATCTACTCTTGTACTTTCATGTTTTGCTGAAATCCCCAAGGGGAGTGTATAAAGGAGCCTTTCTTGCATACAGATCTGAAATAGATCTATAATTTTGTATACATATTTTCTCTAGATCTGATTTGTAACAAACTGCTGCTTCAGCCAATTAAAATAATGTTGTCAATCTTATTCAGGAATTTCTTGTGGTTGTAGCACCTCATTTTGAGGGTTTCTTCTTATATAACCTCCTCCTTTCTGTTATACATTGTATAATATCTGTTGTAAATCTGATTTACTATTTTATAAGCTATATTTAAGCTACCATATTGATCTCCTATAAATATTGGGCTGAACTGCATTATTTCTCCAGCAGTGTTGTTTTGTATTGCTGCAGTCCCTTCTTTGGGCATTTTCTAGCGGCACTAGGTGTGGGGAGACCTGTTTAACCCACCTAGGAGGATTTTTTTTTGAATCCCTCTTGGATTTAGGTCTTAAATTGTCATATATAAGGGATCCAAGTGCTGGTTTCCAATCCTGTAGCATACATTCCTCAAAAATGTGTTTTTCAGGCATGCCTTGCTAGTAGTCCCGATTTTGGGGCATTACATTCTTCACCTTGTACAACATCATTTCCAATACTAATATTTTTTGAAATATTCTGTTGTACTGGTGCAAAATCATCTAATCTACTAATATTTAGCTGTGGAAGCTGGTTCTGCAAAAATTTTGGGGGCAACTATGCCTTTATGAAAATTACAAACAATCATTAAACATTAGTGCGTATATAACAAATATTAAAATAATATAAAATTTTACGATATAATCAAAATGAAGATAGATAATTAATTACCACAGGACGATATTCATTCGATACACCATCAATGTGCCCATATTTCCTACAATGCATTCTTGATGTTGTTATTAAAACTCTAACATTATTTCTCATACAACATTTTTTGCAAGGGCAATAAACTTTACCATCACCCCTTTCACCCTCTTCAAATTTTTTCCATGTCTAATGTTTTCTTCCATTGTTGCAAATTATCCTATAAAGAGAAAAAATAATTATATTTATCAATTATCTCTCTCAATGGTGTAGAAAACCCAAGAAGTGTTGAACTCAATGGGAGCTCAATAAGAAAAAATAAAATAAAAGTGATCAAAGTTCGACCATGATAAAAGGATCAAAGGTAAATAATGAATGGAAAACCCTGATCTTATTTATAACAAAATATTGAGTTATCCTTGATAATGGTGCATAGTAAGATATTATTAACCAAGATCTAGATCTAATAGCTTGGAATATTTTATGGCTAAACTAGTCGTTAGGATAATGACTAGTTTTATTTATTTATTTAATTAATTGTGATAATATATATATATATATATATTAACAAAATTACTACACTAATATATGAAATAATATATTAAATCTGTAACAAGCCTCATATCATCACCATTCTGACATTTTGTAAATGGTCTTTTCATATCGTGGCTATTCCGACGATCTCAATAGCCTATGCTGTGCTTCTAACATTTTCTTTCCATGTTGTTATTTCAAAGTTTTGTGAATGGTCTTTGTGAACGTGTCAAGGCACCCTAGGAAACGCATTCAGGTGGGTCAGGTCATGTGAGGGAACCGAGGGAAACGAGTTCGGGCGGGTCAGGTCAGGTCGGGTCGTGTCGTGTGAGGGCATCCAAGGAAACCCTTGAATCTGTCATATTCTGATTTATGTTGTAATAAATTGCCATCTTTGATACGGCCTCCCTCACATGATCTAAACCAAACATGTTTCCTATCGAGCCCTCACACAGCACGACCCGACCCGCCCAAACAAAGGCATGACAGAGATCAAAACGGAAAACAGATCACACAAACGTGTAGTACAAGGCACACAGTCGATCACAACTTTTCATTTTTTATACGACCACCCTCACGCGACCTGACCCACCCTAACGCATTTCCATATGTTCCCTCAAACAACCAGATGTGACCCGACCTACCTGAACGCATTTCCCCAGGTGCCCCCACACAACCTGACCCGACCCTCCCTGACCCGCGGAAAATGCGTTTCCTTGTGTTCCCTCACACGACCCTATTGGAAATACTGAGAGGGGTGGGTGAATTAGTATTCATTTCAATTAGAGCATTAGTTAATCTTCAATTATTATCAGTGTTTGTACAATGATAGCAGCAAACAAAAGGAACACAAATGCACACAGTTTTTAATGTGGAAACCCACTCTGGGACAAAAACCACCTAATTCTTTTCTAACAATTTTTTAATATTCAAATCCAATTGAAAATAAAGCTCTAACTTCCTAGAATCTAGAAAATCATTCTTCTCCATTTCCCACTGGATGGACACTCCAGCACCCAAGATTCTTCAGTAATCAACTGAACGGATGCCCCAACACCCATTGAGCTACAACTCACCCTAGCACCACCCTACCACCCTTTAGAAGAATAAAAGAAGAATGGACTCCTGTACTAGGGAAAATGGTCCACTTTACAATGATATAGAATGATGTAGAAGAAGAAGATATACTATACCATAACCCCAGCTTTGACACAACCACCTAATGATGATCCTAGACCTCCCAACACTGCCTCTTCAACTCTTGGTAGATAGACACTAGTACAATTTTTACAATAATGTATTTACAATGAATTAGTACAATGATACCTTTACAATGATTGTATGCAGTGTTGCCCACTTGAAGACTTCATATGATGAACTTCTTGCTGTTGTTATGCACCTTGGTTTTTTCTCTTGTCATGCTACCCTCTACTACACCTTGCTTTTCTTTGCTTCCCTAGAAAGTCTGGTCCCTTTGCAACCCTTGACAACACATGATCTAGCTTTTTCTTGCCTTCTAGGAGCTTGATATTGAATCTGGTGTATCTATGTTATTTCAAATCCCCAATATCTGATTTTTGGTCTTGTATTAGTCCTCTGAGTTTTTTTTACAATGCCACAGGTCTGACCCAATTTTGATTCTTCAAGGGAGAGTTATACCCAATCCCTCACAATGCCCTAATTATGGACTGTTTCAGCAGAGGTAACTTGTACGGCGTGCCACATGTCACTGTTTCTACATTTGGCTCTAAAATTGATAAAGAGAAAACTAAAGTCTGTGAACTATCTACCACTTTTCATGAAATTCAATCTGATACTCAGAGAGAGAGAGAGAGTTATGACGATTTTCCCAAGGTCACTTTTTTGAGATGAATTTCAGGAGCCTGCAAAAACACTCACTTCCACAGATCATATCTCCACAAATATTGCACACCTCGATCCAAAATTTTCATAGTAGCTTTCTCAGAATTTCAGCTTCACCTCATAAAAATTTCAGCTTCTGATCCTTCATAGAAAAAAATTTAGAGTGAAAATTCCACGATGACCTGTTTCAGATGGCGAAATCCCTCGCATTAGGAGGATATGAGGATCACAATTTATATAAATCCTTAGGTTGAGAGGGGCTTCAACAAGTGAATGTGGGAGGGATTTTAGGAGATCAAAAAATATTAATTATGACTTTTCAATGACCCATGCCACAACCCTATGGGGTTTTAGCCCACTAACTGGGGTATAAACTTCAAACATGAATATCTCTCAAACCGTGAAGAATTACGTGGCATGCCATATATCAACGGAAACATCTCGACAAGAAAAAACCATCAAAAACATTATTGACCTAGAATATATTCATTTGGTAGGTCAAAATTCCCATGAAATACTGTGTTATCCCATGGTGCTGCTTGGGTTGATATCAATGACAACCGGTGATCAACAATATTCCCCCTTTGGCATTGATGGAAACACAAGTACTCCCCCTGCTATCATGACACCTCTTCCTACAACATTCTTTCCCCCTTTGACATCAATGGCAAAGGGTAACTCCCCCTAAAGCACAACCATCCTATGGACCTGTACACACTTCCACTTCCCCTGACACACAACCGTCCTGCAGACCTGTAATCTAATTCTACTCCCCCTTTATATTCTGAAAAAGGAAAATCTAATGAGAACTTGGGAGAATCCCAAGCTTCTGGTGAAGATATTCCAATGCTGGCGAATATTTAATATGTGATTCTTTTGGTGCTGTTTGGAATCTTGCTAATTGTCCAACTGCTTGCATAACATCTGGTCGGGAGGCTGTTACATATAGAAGACTACCAATCATAGATCTATAAAACCTTTGATTCACATCGTTAGATGAGTCGTCTATGCTCAATTTGCAACCTGTTACCATTGGAGTAAGGATGGGTTTGAAATCTTCCATTTTAAATTTCTTGAGAATTTCCTTGATGTAATTGGCTTGACATATAAATATTCATTTCTCTTGCTGAGATATTTGAAGCCCTAAGAAGTATGTCAGCTCACCAAGTAAAGACATATCGAAATCAATTTTCACCTTTGTAGCAAACTTCTTACTTAGTCGATCATCATTTCTACCAATTATTGTATCATCCTCTTTAGCTATTAGACATGCTTTAGTTGCTTCATCCAAAAAATATATGTCATTTGGAGCTCAACTTGTTGTAGCCACCATTTCACCATACACGCCTTTCCTAATTTCACATTTTGTGGAGTTGAATAGTATTGTGTGTCCTTGATCACACATTTGTCCAACACTGAGCAGATTGTGATTCATGTTTTCAACCAATAGAACATTCTTGGCTAGAGCATCTTTGCTTCCGAGAGTGACAGTACTTGACCCTATAACATTTGAAGATCCATCATTTCCAAAGGACATGGTTCCATCCTTCTTCTCTTTCAGAGATACAAATTTATTTCTATCTCCAGTCATATGCGTTGAGCAACTACTATCAACATACCACACATTTTTGTTGTTTTGAGCCTTGAAAACGAGAGCACAATTATCATTCTTCTTCTTCTTCCATGTTCTTTAATTTTGTGGCTTTGAAGATTCTTCTGGAGGATTTTCAAGTCTGCTGTCTTTGGCTATGTGTCCAAATTTTTGACATTTGTAACATTCAATATTATTTCTTAAATGTTCAAATCTATTGATGCTTCGCTAAGCCCCGGGAGGTTCATATTTGACATATCTCCTAGAATTGTATTTTTTCCTAGGTTACATGTGACATTCTACAGCTTTATGACCAAATTTTCCACATGAATAACAGTAGCCATAAAAAATATGTTGGTACCTGGATGGAAATTTTCGTCAAGGAATTGTCTTCCAAGGCTGTTCTTGTGAATCTTGTCTAGTGAAGTCTACATGCATGTCAGATCTCATAGGTTCATTGTATTTTGTTGTAGAAGGTCCTGCTTCTTCTTCTTTGTAACTAATGCCATTTTTTTCGTTGTAAGATTGTTGATTGTTGATGAGTTCTTCCAATTCCCTTGAGTTGTTGGCATAGTTTTGGATAGTTTTTCCTTTCTTCACTTCCTCACGCAGCGAGACTACTTCGGCTTCTAATTCTTCCCTTTCTTGGTTGCTTTCTTCCAACTTATTTTGAAGTGACTCTTCAATGCATTTGTGTTATTCAACTTAAATTTTGAGACCTTGAACCTGTTCTTCAAGAGTATTGGAACAGATCTTCTCTGCCTTGAGATGTTTTATAAGCTTGATTGCTTCCTTATAAAATTCTTCTATGCTCATTCCTTCTTCTTCATTGTTTGATACCTCTTGTTTATTGTGCTTGGGTTTATTTTGCTTGGCCATAAAAAATACGCTCTCATTGGCTTCTTCTTCATTGTCATTGTCTTCATCAGATGATGAGCTATCTTATTTAGAGAGAAAGTTCCTTTTGGATCCTTGCTTGTTGAATTTCTTAAAGCCTTTCTTTCCTTTTGAGTTGCCATCACTTCTATTTGGACATTTTGTTGCAAAATGGCCAACCTCATTACAGCTGAAACATATCAATGGAAGTTTACCTTTGGATTTTCCCTTACCAATTTTTAGTTTTCTCGTGAAGTAAGCATATTCTTCATCTAAAATACATTCTTCATATTTTCCCTTTTCTTCACACTTGCAGGTGCATGTATTTTCAATTGAAGGTTGTTTATCCTTATTGGTTTTCTTAGATGAAACGAACGCAGTTTCTAGATGCGAAGTGCCCTCTTCTTCATCAAGTCTCATTTCATATGCTATGTGAACTCCACGTAATTCCTCTTTGTTGAGTTTGTCCATATTTGCATTGTATTCTAAGACCGATACCTTTGGGTTGAATCTCCCTGGTAACGTTCTAAGAATCTTTTGTATAATAGTATTCTCATAAACTGGCTCTCCCAATCCTTCCAAAGTATTGGTTATTTCATAAACGTATTGGAAGTATGTAGCAATGTTGCAATATTATTTCATTCTGAGTTGCTCAAATTTTTCTCTATAGATTTGAAGCTTTGCTTCTTTGACATTTGAGTCACCTGCATATATATTCTCAAGCTTGTACCATACAATTTTGGTGGTTTTACAACCCAACACCTTATGATAAGCAGATTCAATAAGTCCACTGATAAGAATATTATTTTCTTTTGCATCATTTACCAAATTCTTCTTACATTGTTCATATGTGGTTGATGTAAATCCATTTTGAACAATGTCCCATAATTCGTAACCTTGTGCCAAGAGATATACCTCCATTCTTACTTTCCAGAGTGCATAATTATTTTCATTGAAAAGAGGTACACCATACTTGGTATGCTCCATGACCTCCTTCCAGCTGTTAAACTGCTATTGAAGGAACCAAGCTCTGATACCAATTGTTGTAAATAATGGGGGGGTGAATCAATATTCCTTTCAAATAGAGCATTAGTTAATCTTCAATTATTATCAGTGTTTGTAAAATGATAGCAGCAAACAAAAGGAACACAAATGCACACAGTTTTTAAGGTGGAAACCCACTCCGGGACAAAAACTACCTAATTCTTTTCTAATAATTCTTTAATATTCTACTCCAATTGAAAATAAAGCTCTAACTTCCTAGAATCTAGAAAAGAATTCTTCTCCAGCTCCCACTGGATGGATGCTCCAACGTTTGAGTTTCTTCTATAGTCAACTAAATGGATGCCCCAACACCCAATGAGCTACAACTCACCCTAGCACCACCCTACCACCCTTTAGAAGAATAAAAGAAGAATGGACTCCCGTACCAGGGAAAATGGTCCACTTTACAATGATATAGAATGATGCAGAAGAAGAAGATATACTAGACCATAATCCCAACTTTGACACAACCACCTAATGATGATCCTAGACCTCCCAACACTGCCTCTTCAACTCTTGGTAGATAGACACCAGTACAATTTTTACAATAATGTATTTACAATGACTTAGTACAATGATACCTTTACAATGATTGTATGCAATGATGCCCACTTGAAGACTTCATATGATGAACTTCTTGCTGCTATTATGCACCTTTGTTGCTTCTCTTGTCATGCTACCCTTTGCTGCACCTTTATTTGCTTTTTTGCCCTAGAAAGTCTGGTCCTTTGCAACCCTTGGAAACACATGATCTAGCTTTTTCTTGCCTTCTAGGAGCTCGATATTGAATCTAGTGTATCTCTGTTATTTCAGATCTAAAATATCTTATTTTTGGTCCTGTAGTAGTCCTTTAATTCTTTTTTCCAATGCCACAGGTCTAACCCAATTTTGATTCTTCAAGAGAGAGTTATACCCAATCCCTCACAATGCCCTAATTATGGACTTTTTCAGCAGAGGTAATTTGTATGGTGTGCCACGTGTCACTGTTTATACATTTGGCTCTCAAATTATTAGATCGAAAACTAACATTTGTGCACTATCTGCCACTTTTTACAAAATTCCAATCTGATACTCAGAGAGAGAGTTATGATGATTTTCCCAAGGTCACTTCTTTGAGATGAATTTCAGGAGCCTGCAAAAACACTGACTTCCACAGATCATATCTCCGAAAATTTGCATACATTGATCTGAAATTTTCACAGCAGCTTTCTCAAGATTTTAGCTTCGCCTCATCAAAATTTCAACTTTTGAACCTTTGTAGAAAAAAAGTTAGAGCGACAATTCCATGATGACCTGTTTCAGATGGCGAAATCCCTTGCATGAGGAGGATATGAGGATCACAATTTATATAAATGCTTAGGTTGAGATGGGCTTCAATGAGTGAACATGGGAGGGATTTTAGAAGCTTAAAAAATATTAATTATGACTTTTCAATGACCCATGCCACAACCCTATGGGGTTTTAGCCCACTAATTGGGGTATAAACTTCAAACATGAATATCTCTCAAACCATGAGGAATTACAGGGCGTGCCATATATCAACGGAAACATCTTGAAAATTAGAAACCATAAAAAGCATTATTGACCCAGAATATATTCATTTTGTAGGCCAAAATTCCCATGAAATATTGTCTCAGCCCTTGGTGCTGCTTGGGTTGACATTAATAACAACCACTAATCAACAAACCCGACCTAAACCGACCCGGCCTGATCGAATGCATTTCCTTGGGCGCCCTCACATGACCTGACCCGACCCGACCCAACTGAACACGTTTCATCGGGCACCCTCACACGACATGACCCGAGCAAACCCACCCAAATGCATTTTCTTGAGCGGCCTCACATGACTCAACCCGACCCAACCCGACCCACTCGAACACGTTTCTTTGGGTGCCCTCACACAACATGACCTGACCCAACCCATCTGAACGTGTTTCCTTGTGCGGCCTCACATGACATGACCCGATTGAACCCTACTAGACCCGCCCATACATGTTTCCTTGGGCGCCCTCACATGACCCAACACGACCCAACTCAAACACGTTCCTTGGGAACCGTCACACGACCCGACTCGACCCGACCTCACACGATCCGACCTGATCCAACCCGACCTCACATGACCCCACCCGACCCGACCTGACCCGACCCGACCTCACACGACCCCACCCGACCTGACTGGACCCGCCCAAACAAATACCATTGGGATTTGAAGCTTGTAAAAAGGCTAAAGGGATGACATGCATGAACATAGGAGAGGGTAATAGAAATTTCAAGCAGAAGGCTAGAGAGGTAGAGATATTGAAGGTAGAGAATGGCTATAAGGCCAAGTCATTAAGGTCAAGAGGCCTTCACTAAGAAGCTGAGTCACAAAATTTACGACACATATTGCAACCCGCACTGAATGATATGCTCTGGCTAAAAGCGATGTTGATCTCAAATAAATTTGCATGGTCATGGTAATTAAAGCACATGAAATTATTGGAATGCATAATATTGCTGAGAATGAGGGAGATCACATTACCATTATTCGGGCACACTATGCATGATTTAAGGGCGTTTCACTCTACTTGGAGTTGTGATGTATATTGTGCTACATGTCAATGCTCTTGTTGCACAAGGTTTCCATGGTGACTACTTCCTCGGTGAAGTGATTAGGGGTGTTTTGACAATGAATGAGATCCATCATATTACCATTATGATACAAAGTCTTCACCATCAACGATGACGTGGTTATGTGCAAGGTTATACTAGCTGCGTGGTACAAAAATTAAGTAATGTTGAAGGAAAAATGTCATGTTGAAGTGAATTTCCAAGGTGACGCACACGTTAGTCACTACTATGTGAGTTACATTCATGAATCGCAACTGTTGAAAGTGTGATCTGTCACCATGTCAAAGCAAGTGGGGAGGGCCCACATTGGGCTACGATTTGTGGTGTAATCACAATACAAATATTGTAATGAAAAAATGGTAAATATTCTTCAATACACATCAAATTATATTTTGAAAATGTTATAATAAAACTTCTAATTTATTCATTCATTAAATTTAAGATAAATTTTTTTATATTCATTTTTAAGATTAAACATGTTATAAGTTCAAGGGAAATTAATAACAATTAAATATAACAAATATATTATTAATTTTGTTAGCTTGACCTAGCCAACATAGTAATAGCTAACATAATAATTGTCAATTAAATCACCCTAGTAAAAAAATAACAAATATATTATTATAATCCTATAAAAATTAATAAAATAAAAATAAAATAAAATAAACAACATTACAAAATAAACCTAGCTGCCTCTGCATAATCTCAATCTCCCTACCTATTAATGATCCAAAGGAAAAAGACAAATAAAATGTCAAACACTCAATAAATCCGCATTTCCATTACATGAAGCATTTGGAGTCGTCGTCCATGGAAACCAGAACATCTCTTTAATGTACTTACTTCAAAATATTAAAAAAAAAAAAAAAAATCATTAACACCACTTATAATATTGGGAAAATATCTAAATAAAAATATAATGGTTTATTATAAAATATTTTCATTTAAAAAACTATCAACATTTCACAGTTAAAAATAATAATAATAAATTAATTAAATTTTATTTCATCACATAATTTAAACTCTCTATTTAAAATATAAAACTAGTCTATATGATACTTTAAGGTATGTTGTTGTTGTTTTTTATTTAAAACTTGTATAGGACATGATTGCAACTACATGTAATTGAACGAATATCGAAAATGAAGACTGCAAAACTGGGTTAACATTTCTTAAAAAAATTGGTTAAAGTCTAAGGAAAATTACAATGTTTACCATAATCGCTAGTACAACATTTAATCAGCACGTTGCAACATCGATGGTTATCCTCCAACCATCACAATACCGATGGTTGTCCTCAAACCGTCACAATACTGACGGTTGAGACCAATTCCGTCACGCTATCGACAATGTCTCTAAACATCTAAATAGAGACATTTTTCCCCAAATCGTCGCAATACTGACTGTTCTCCTCAAAGCATCACAATACTGATGTTTGTCCCCAATTCCGTCACACTACCGACAAGGGTCTCTAAACGTCGAAAAAGTGACGTTTTCCCCAAATTGTCGCAATACCAACTCAAGTCTTAAAAACATCGCATTTCCAACGTTGTGTCCCAAAAAATTGGTATTACGACGATGTTCCTAAACATCGCAATAACGAAATGTCCCTAAACATCGGTATAGCGACGGTTGTTGGCGGGATTTGAAAATTTGATAAAAATTGGGGAAATTTCCGACAATACGTCAAAAGTGTCGGAATTAAAGTGCCGGAATTTTGACCAAATGTACTAGTGTACCATGGTCTCAAACCATGGTTTGAGACTCATATTTTTCCCTTAAAACCCATTTACATTGATTAGGGACTTTGACCCACCCCAAAGCCCCTTTGACTCTTCTGCACAGTGCACACAACAAAATATATACAAAAATATAACTAAAATTGACCCCAGGGGACCCCGCTCCAACAGGCCCCCAACACAAACTCGTGACTCATCCCGAGTCAATGTGGCGTGGGCTCCTTCATCTTGGCTTTGAGCGCAGAAATAGAGGTATTCAGTGGCAAGACCACTTCAACACTCTGCACAACAACTCCCTCTACTTCGTTCACTAATTTTTTAGCAGTCATCCCTTCAGCTGCCAGACCGATGTTGCATTATGTTTGTTGAAGGTTCTTTAGTGCATCGTCTGATGTTTTTGATAACTGTAGGGATTCCTTAGCCCATGGCTGCATTTTTACTTCCAATATTTACTCGCGATGACACAGATCCTGATATCTACGAATTGCTACTCTTTCAAACATAATTCATTGCGTAGTTGCTGCACCATTGTGTCATTCTGAAGATAAGTCCATACAGCCATAGCCTCATCTAACAGTTGTCTGCATTCTATTACTGCAACTGATATACTATCTATTGTTGCCTTGACTTATACAACACGCTATGCTGGGAATTCTGGTGGGGTCTCCGGCTGCAACTTCATCTGCAAATCTGCAATTTGTTTTTCAAACTCTACTCTAAGAGTCTGCACTTCATCACACTATTCCTTAAGCGCAGTGGCCAGTCCTTCCAATTTTTCTGCAGGGGTAGCTGAGGCAGGAACTGCTTGAAAATCATTGCAGACTTGATCAATATTTTCCTCCTAAGCGATGCACTGAGCCTCTGCTGCACATCGTGCTTCCTATATTGTTTGTTGTTTGAGCTAAAGGTCGATGGCTTGCTACTATGACTCATTTTCAGCACGGTAGGATTGGTCCTCTCTATATCGCAGCTTGTCAACAATCATACAATGGACCATGTGAAGATTTCCTACTGGAAGCATATCCAGATCAACTTTAATCTCTCCAAATACTTTGACTGTCACACTCAAATTTGGCAACTTGATGTGAATGGCAGCTGCAGAGATCTAGATCATGCAGCTATCCCCAGTCAATGGAAAAATTTTGTTGATCAGTTGCGCACTGGAAGCAGGCACACTTGCTTGAAGCTAGCTTTCCTAGGAAACACTTGCTTGAACCTTCAATTCTTGAATTCTAGTCCATACTCCATCAAGCACATATTTGTACTATGCCTCCAGATCTATCCACATGTCCTCGATTGTGGATGTTATGGTATTGGCGATCTCGTTAAGATCAAGTTTTGGAAATGTGAGGTCTTCATCAATAGAAAATTTAGACCCTTTCCTCTTCTTTCATAGTCCTCCCATAGCCTGAGAGCCGTGCTTTTTCCCCTTGGTAGTCTTCATTGTCAGCTCCTCAACAGTTTACACCTCGGTCTCCTTAGGACCCGTGCTGTTATTTTCACTCATTGTCGCTTTCTCAAGATCAATGGTCTCAGCGATATGGTTGAGGTGGCCTCGACTATAGTGTATTTAGTTTTTTGTTGCATACCCTTTCTGGGATTAGTGGGAGTCTTCGGAATGGACAAGGATGCACCTTCCATGGAGCGTGGATCCATCCAAGCTAGTGGCCACTCTACTGTGATGCGCACTAAGTCGTCTTTGGTAACCAAATATGAAAAATCATACCAGATTCCTTCAACATCACCCTTCACGCGGATATGCATATTGTGGAACATCGCTTTAAATTCTACAATCAGCTTGTATTTCTCATACAAGGTTGGGGACAACCTTGGCTTTGATTTAATTGCTTGACACAATCCCGAATCAAAAAGGACCCTAAATATTTTATTTTCAATGATGCATGCTTGGATTGTGCACAATGACTTGAGCTGGGACTTCCTTTGGTCTACACTTCTTCATCATTTTGCATGCTAGGATGAGGATGACAAAGTGGAAAACAGGGTCATTAATCTCACTTACCACAAACCCGCGACTGTGGTGTGTGACCTGATATTCATTCTCGATTTTATCTGCAACCTTCGTTTCTTGGCCTTTGCCACCAGAATCTGCCACAGGGTCTGCAACTTGGTCAGGCAAGCTGGTGATCTGATGGATCAACGCGACATTGATGGGTATGCACTCTCCCGACCATAAAAAATCATCGTGGATGAGCGCAAGCAACTAACACACATAGATGTCATTGATCGAACTGCGCCCAAAGTGTGAAATCTATAAGAAATGGAGTAGCCCTGCTTTGTGCAGGCCCAAAACCCAGTGCATTCGCTCAACATGTACTATGCCTCCCTCATAATTAACCTATTTGAAGTACCTCTCGGGCATGAGCTCCTAAAACGTTTCCACATCAATGAGGTCCTAGTCCTCCATTTTCAGTGTCGGCACTTTGGCGAGCATATTGCCCTCCATTGGTACATTATATGGGATCAATGGCACGTTGATGTATGCATGCACTTTTTATAGGTCCTTCGAGACCTTCACAAATGCTTTGTGCAGTGCGATATAGGTAGGAAATTACGAGATAGGAGAAATTTTGACTACATCCTCTTCCTCTAGTATTGTCTCAGGCAACTCTGCCATGGGCTTCTTCTGGCGCTCAGCCTCAGTGGAGCGCCGATTAGGGATCTTCTCTCTTGGGGATTTCTGGTACCTTGAGGCCTTTCCATTCTTAGTTTTATCTGGTACAGGGGCCTCAGTGACCTATGCAACGGGTTCCTCTCCTAGTCAGGTGGATGTCATACTAGGCAGAATTATATGGCCTAAACCTCTATGACGCAACTCCTCCTGAAACACCCGATCAAGAAGAAACATAGACTTCCGAAAAAGGCTAGAAATCATAGAGCTAAATTCACAAAAATCACACAGAAGACAAAGGGAACTCATGTGACCCCTTCCTTCATATATATAGCTTAGTCACATCTCAAATGGTCCCTTGTGCATTAATGTAGCTCCATAAATGATAAAATGGCTCTAAATCTGGCATAATCTCCTCATTAAATGCAACTTAGACACTCTTCCAAATGGTAAAAATCCTATATTGTCCGGATTTACTGTTCCAACGATTATATTTTGGCACTTCTACAACCTAGTTAACCCCCACGACAGCTTCCACTCACACATCACACCTGTCTGTGCATCTGCCATCCCTTTTATGCAGATCCAATTCACCAGCCATATATTCATTTGGTGCGCGTAGGGAGATGGTCATCCATGTAAGGCTTAAATCAGCTTCCATTAACATACCCAAAAATATTTTCTGCACTCAAAATGGCCAAGCACACTGCACCTCCATTAGTGATCTCCTTAACAAGATATAGTCCTAGCCAAGGCATCTTGAACTTCCCTGGGTTGTGCGCAAACTTTCTATCATAAAACAAGACTAAATATTCTTCCTTAAAGACCTTCTGTCTGATATGCCTATAATGCCATACCTTTTCATGCACCTTTTGTACTTGCTGATGGAAATTTGCAATAAAGTTATCCTCTTAAGTGCGACCAAATCTGACAATCGTTCTTCCATAATATCCTGCGATGCCATATTTGTGAATGATGCAATGTGCAGACTTGGAACAATGTACACCATTGGCATCACAACTTCTTGGCCATACACCATTCTGAATGGTGTCTTTCTTGTCAATTTATTGCATGCGGTTCTATATGCCTAAAGAACTGCAGGTATGTGCACATCCCAATAATTCGGATTAGCATTGCAAATCTTAGTGAGTGCAGTCTCCAATATCTTATTGAAAGATTCTATTGCACCATTCGCCTGTGGGTGATATGGAGTGATATTCTGATGATGAATCCATAATTCTTCTATCAGAGCTTCAATGCTTTCATTCACAAAGTGTGTACCTCACTCTCTCATCAAAATATTATGGCATCCAAACCAAGTCAATATGTTCTAAAAAATGAAGTGTATAGTTTTGTCCGCACTACAATCCTTCACTGGCTTAGCTTCAACCCATCTCCTCACATAATCTGTTGCAGTGATTATGTAATGTGCACCAGTCTTCTTTCATGGAGGGTCAATAGGTCCAAAAAAATCTATGGCCCATTTGTCAAATGCTTGCAATACCATCTATAGCTGCAAGGGCATATCATCTCTGCGTGATGTCTATCCTATCCTTTGGCATAAATGTAATGTGTGCCAGTGCGCATATGCATCATTGTGCAGTGTGGGTCACCATAAAGCAACTTGGAGGATCTTCTGCGCGGTAGCTTTCCATACATAGAGACCTCCGGAAACCCCTTCATGAGCTTCAGCTAAGATATCTCGTCACTCAAATTCCAATACATATCTAAACAAGATCTCATCTACACCCATCTTATACAGCTGATCGGCAATGAGAGTAAATTCAGTTGCACACACAGCTAGCTATTTCTTCTGCTGCAATGTATACTCCTCAGGCACATGTCCAGTATTCAAGAAATGAATGATATCAGGGAAATGATCATCAACCACCTTTATATCAAATAACTGCAACTATGGTAATCCATCTTCCAAACTAGTCGACTCTTCTCCATTCTCAATGCTCGAAAGATGGTCTAGCACATCATTGAGTCTCCCTGGCTTCATAATGACTTCAAAATCATACTCCTGAAACAACAGAAACCACACGTAGATATTCCCCCCCAACAGAGGCTTATTGACTAGGTACTTCAAATCAGAGTGGTTAGTAAATATCTTGAAGTGTCCTCCTAATAGATAGTGGTGGAATTTTTGCAGCACATAAACCCTTGCCAATCCTTCTCTCTATGTGGTTGAATAATTATGCTCTGCACTTGATAGCTTGCTACTTGAAAATTTAATAGGGTGATTGATCTCCCCAACTCCTGGTTGAGCTAAAATAGTTTTGAGTGTGATGCAAGAGGCACCAATATGCACATGGAACACCTTCAACCAATCTAGAAAAACCAATATGGGCGCAGTGAAAATCTTCTCCTTCAATAATTCAAAACTCTTCTAACATTCTTCATCCCAATATAATTATGCATCCTTCTTGATAAATTTATCCATGGGTGCATTCATCAGTGCATAAACTTGGATGAAATTTTGATAATATCATGTATGCCCAAAAATTGAGTGTAGTTGTTTTACATTAACAGGAACTTCTATATTAATCATCACTATGATCTTCACAGGATCTACCATAAACCCTTGTTGGCAAAGAATATGACCTATCAATATCTCGAATGGCACCCAAAATATGCACTTCTTCAAATTAAGTGAGATATGATACTTCCTACAAGTATCCAACATTAGGCGCAGACTTGATACATTATTTTTCAACAACCCAAAGATAGTCCAATCATCAAAGTAGCTGACTTCTAGGAACTTGTGGATATACTCCTTGAATGCAGCTCCTACTACACGCGAGAAGATAGCATGCACATTATTCAATCCAAATGGCATGACTGTGTATTGAAAATATCCCCATTTTGTTGCAAAGATTGTTTTTCTTATATCTTCCAGTGCAATCCTGATATATTCTGAGAAACCATCTGTGAATGAATAAGCCTCCTATCCTCTTACATTGTTGAGGATATCATCAAAAAATGGGGTCGCAAAACAACTAATGAGCACATACATCATTCAGTTTGTGTAGGTCCACACAAGTCCTTGTTTCTCCTTTGGTCTTCTTATCCTGGACTACCATAGGACTTACCCAATCAGACTCTTCCACTAGTTCTATAATGCCTACAGAACTCATCTTATCCAACTCTTCCTTAACTTTCTTCTTATATTTTGGGTTCAATTTATATGGGTGTTGCCTCAGTGATCACACATCAGGTTTCAAAGTGATCTTCATGACCCCAAGCTCTCCAATTATCCCTTTTAGCTCATAAAAATTTGTAGGAAACATGTCATGACTCTCAGTGAGAAGATCTGTGACCTTTCCCACTGTATCATCACCCCAGTAATCTCTGATCTTTGCCAACTTCAGTTTCTATTCTGTACCAATGCTTACTTGTCATATATTCATAGGCTTTGTGACATCAAATGATGTAATTAAAGGCCCAACAATTGCTCGTTGTCCTTCAGATTTAGGGATTGTGATATTCCTTGGATCTTCTTCAATTTATTCCACTGTCATATTTATGAAATTGAAAATATCCCTCATATGCTCCTCCCAAGCTAGCGAAGGATGTTCTATCATTGGCTTGGAAGTATCAAATATGGCCTCTTGAATAACTTTCAGCACTTTACCCAAACAATCAAACCCACTCTCAAATTTTAAGGTTAAAATGAAACTTTTAGTCAACGCAGACCATTTATTGGTTCCTCAGCACAGATCCGTCTCCACGTACCAATCAGTAGGCACCTTCCCCAATGTGTGGATGAACATGTGCACCCATTCTAGTCTTAGATCTCTGCCCCATACTTCAATCCAATGGCTAGATGTCTGCACGGATCAAATTTTTTAGAATATAGCTCCTCCATTATGGTATTTGGACATTCAAAGTGCAGCCTCATCATTCAAGTGAATTCTTCCCAGTTTCCCATGTTTCCTTTGTGAGTCTCCCACCATTGTGATAGTGTAGAATTCAATGCTATGTCTAGTACATGGAATCTCTATCCTTTTAGAACAGTTCTTTCAATTTCTCCTAAGAAAATATCCACATTAGTTAGACCATCATAATATGGCAATTCTCGTACCTCTGATGATATGCAACGAAGGGATCTGGTCACTGAATTGCAATGAAACACAGATACTTCATGTAGCCAATTATTCTAGTTCTCCAAATCTTCATCTGAATATGAGAATTTTTGGATTGAGGGGTCCTGACCCAGGTTCAGAGTTAAGGTTAACCAACAAAAACTCTTGCTACTGACTCTTTCGGCAATGACCTGCTTGCGCAAATCAAAGTCCCACTCGAAGAAGTATGGGGGGGTGTTGGAACCAGGTTTCCACAAACCGAGAGAGAGTTAAATGATGTGGGTGTCTTCATATATAAAAAAAACTATGATCTAACCTTTGTAATAGAAGCCCTAACCATAAACCCTAACCAGGAATATTTAGGTCAATTTTACATAATACCTTGTGCATGCACTGAAACAGATCTCGCAACCCTTCCAATAGTCTTTAATATATATCATTCAAGATAAATAGAAATAGATCCATATATTAATCATTAATCTAAGGTAAAAGATAGTTTTGCAACGGATCTGAACACATATAACATAGTAAACATAAATAGCATGTAGAAACAGATCATAAAGCAATCGACTGATGCATTTGATACTCATATTTCATCCAAAACATTTCTTTATTCATTCAAAGTTCAAATATTCCTTACAACACCTTTAGTCTACCCATTCACACAGCTAGCGGGGTCCACACACAGCATGACTAAGGTCTCTGCGGACACACCCAGTAGGAGCCTTATAACCCAGATAAATTCACCTTTTCACTCAAAAAATCGAAACATATTTTAGACTTATTTTTTCATCTTCGCTATCGGCTTGATATAGAATCCTATTTATACCTTTAGCCTATTCTCATCTAAGGTCTGCAAACTATGGTTTGCAGCCCCTAGATCTACCCTTTCACCGATTATAACTCATTAGGGGCTTTGACCAAAAGGTACCCACTCCAATAGGCCCCCAACACAATCTTGTGGCTCATCCCAAGTCATAGTGGTGTTGGGTTCTTCATTCTATTCTAGAGTTATTCAATAGTAGCAACAAAGGGCACCAAGATGCTCGCGCTCTGATATGTTTCACTCTGCGCTATGTCAACCAGATTTTGTGACGTCAGTCCTCCCATGGCTAGATTGACACTTTGAAGGGTTTGATTCATATTCTTAACAAATGCATCCAGGTCTTGTGACAGCTTCATCGCCTCGTCTTCCCATGGCTTCATGTGCTCTATCACGATATGTTTCTTCCTGCGTAGCTCCTCTACTTCATCACATAAAATTTGACTTGTCTACAGGAGGGCCATGAGCTAAGTAGGGAAAAAGGTGGGCAAGGCCTCCTGGAGGTCATTGAATGCCCCCTCCTTGGTGCGCAATTCCTGAGAAAACTTCTTGACTAGTGGGTCTATTTTCACAGATGTCCACAGTCCCATTGTTGTTTCGAGCAATGCAGAGCCATTTTCAACATTAGTAGAAATAATTTCGAATGCTTCCTTCACCAAGGCTGCCCGCTATGCATGCACCTCTGGGGGATTCTCTGGTTGTAGCTTAGCTTGTAATGCAGTTATCTACTACTCAAGTTTTGCCTTAACTATTTGCACCTCTGACCAGGAAGCCTTTAGTGCTGCAACCAAGCCTTCAATTTTTACTTGCGGTGTTGTTGATGCAGGAATGGATACCTCTAGGAGATACCCACACAATTTTTCGATTAGGTGCTCGAGCTCTTCTCTTTGTGCTACAACCACCTACTGTGATTTCTAGGCTTGGATTGATTCTTCTATTTTAACTGCAACCGTCTTCTCTTCTTCACTTAACTGCTATTGCACGCATGCCTCCCTGCACTACAGCTCGTCAGCGATGATAGTTTGGATAACATGTAGCTTTCCACTTGGAAATTTGGATAGGCCGATCCCGACCTCTAAACAGGTCTGCACTTGTGTGTGTAGTTCCTCCTACTCCAATGTGACTACTACGCCCAAGAATGGGAAGATCCTATTATCTGTGGTATTGATTGTCATTTCTATAGGCAGGCTCGCTTGAATCAGTCTTGCTTTATTCACATTCGCTTGTAAATTGTCGATCTTCAGTTGGAATACCTGCAATCTATATTTCAATGCCTTGACCGAAGCCTTGTATTTTGCTTCCATAGCAGTCCACCTATCTTCAGTGGCAGATGCGACTGCATCTTCTATTTTGTTTATGTCATCTTCTGTCAAAGTGACCTCTTTTGTGCCTCTAGCTTTGGATCCTTTCCGCTTCTTTTGCGAACCCTTGGGTGTTTCAATTCCATGCTTTGTGCTGTGTGAATATTCTGCACCAGTACCATCTAACCCATCAAGGCCTCTAGGGTCCACATCAGCTTCGCCTCCAAGATCTTGCTTCGCATCCTTCTCTACTTCCTACTCGGGATCCTTCTCACTGTTCTTTTCTGTGCCTATTTTGTATCTTTGTTAGTGCGCGGCTCAACTTCCTTCTCTAACGATGTCTCTTTTTTTGAAGTAGATGTTGTAACAGGATGGGTGGAGCCGAGCCCAACTTTCCACGCTTATGTCCAGGTCGAAATGACCTGGTCGACCTCTACTTGAGTAACCATGAAGGAAAAATTATACCACATAGGGTCATTTCATGCCCTAACCTTCACATGTTGCATGGTTATCTAAAAATCTATGATGCTTTTGTACTTCTCATAAAATGATAGGGATAGCCTTGGTCGTGACTAGATTTCTTCTTCCAGCTCGACTTCAAATAGAACCCAAAATATTTTGTTTTCCTTTACCTGCCTGGGGTTGGAGGAATCCTAGAGATTGGCGTAGCATGCCCCCTCGCATACGTCAGGCTCTAATTCTGGGAGGACTGCCCCTTTTGGGGTATCCTATGCTATCAACGCAATGAGAAATAACAACCAAGAATAACAAAACTTATTGGCTTCTTCTTGTGCCTCCCACACATTGTCCAACAACTCTTGATAAAGATATCGGGACCAGTTGTAGCTGACCTCCTTCTCGCACTGGCCTGCCAACGTAATTATGTGCACAGGGACTGTCTTTGGTTGGCACTTGTGCATCAACTTGTCCCCTAGGACTAAGGTCCCTAGGCACACATCTGGGTCTACAATTGTGTGCACCAGGAATCCCCTGGCATCGCGCCCGACCTGGTAATATTTATTTACCTTTGTAGCGACCTTAAGCTCATTAATTTTTCCGAAACTTGCCATCAGATGAGGCCCCTTCTTGGGCAGGATGGTGATCTGGTGGATCAGCGCAATGTTTGTTGGAATCCTTTCGTGAATCCATAGGCATCCTTCATGCACCAATGCCAACAATTTTGGCATGCATATGGCAGCAATAGAGTATCTCTCGAAATGAGGAATCCTTAGTAGATTGAGGATCCCCGCGTTGCTTAGCCTACGTGCCCATGGCATAGGCTCAACCTTCACCATGTTTTCATAGAGCACATGTTCTAGGTAATACTCTGGCACCAACTCAGGAAATTTCTCTTCATTTTCTAAATCATAGTCATCAAACTTGACGTGGGGAACTTTTCCAAACATATTTTCAGTCCGGGGGATGGCCTATGGCACTAGCGACATTTGCAGGTAATCCCTCACTATGTTTACATTCTTTGGCACGTACACGAAAGGTCTGTGTGGCTTGAAATAAGGTGGCCTCCATGATATTGGCTCAACAAGCGCAGCCTCCTCAGTGGTGCTCATTAGTCTCTTCGTAGGATCACCTATAGAAAACCTATCTTTAGTAGCCTGGCACGGGGATGTCACATTCCTCGGAGAGGTCCACGACTTCGAAGAGGTCCCTTCATCAAATTTCCCTTTCCCTTAGCTGGCATAGACATGACTTCGTCAACCTTGGGGACCACCTCATGGACATCATCTGACCCCGACCCGGTCGACGTTTTTATTACCAAATTGAGTTCCTGTTGGGCTGCTTCAATGGTCAACTTGGAGTATCTCTTTCAAACCACTTGCAACTGGAAATTAGCTTTTCCAGTTTGAGAGGGCTCTCTCAAAAGGATAAGGATATTCAATGAGTAACTTGAAGGCAGATGGCTAACTCTAAATTGGATTGAATGTGATGTTTTTGTATAGGTGAAAGATGTAACCAATAACTACCATTGGGCATGGAGTCAATATGAAAACTAAATCACAAGTCAACCTATCTCATGGAAGCCGAGGAAATTGTAATCTTATTAAACCACACATGAAATATATATGTATATAGGAATTTGGAGCATGTCACCATGAATTCCAAGTGATTATACGTAAGAAAACTAATAAAACATAATAAAACAGCAGACTAGGTCTATAAAGGAAGTTGGAGCATGTAATCATGAATTCCAAGTGATTATACAACTAGAAAAATGGAGAGAAAGTAAAGAATAATATAAGAAACATACACAAGAATACAGATAAGAATGTCAGGTCTAAAATAGGCTATTGCAACTGCATATTACTCATAGAAAAATATTACAAGAGTAGTTCTTACATAACATCTCCCCCCCCCCTTCAGTCTCATTCGATCTCCTCGCTATAAATAGACCTTTATTGAATACATAGGATCTACCTAGCTAGCTCGATCATCAAACTATGACCTTGACACCTATCATAATTGTAAACCACTTTCCTAGAATCAAAAAAGACAACTACTCTCTAAAATACTTATACTTCTAATAGGACTCTACTAACTAAAGGAGTGCATAATTACATCAAAAGTAGTTAGGTGCTCGAATGGAACTATCCACCATAAAAAGAATAAATTCCCTCACTAAAACACAAAATAGTCGACCCTTTTTTCCTATGTTGTGTTGTTGCTAATGTGTTGATGTAGTGGGGTAGTTTAGGACATGGACCTCAATTCACTGATATGCTGACAGACGAGCTGAGAGCTATGTGGGCAGATATGTTGTTTAAAAAGGTGCTGAACACTTTTGATTGCCCGAATCAACCTTTCTATTGTTATATTACCCAAAAGCCTCTTTTTGTGTTAAACCCTTTTTTGTGAATAAAACAACATGAAAAACACAAAATACTGGACTTGAAACCTTTTAAACTTTAATTTTGAAGTGCATCGTGTCTGCCCAATTCACAACCTTTAAAGTTTAAGATATGAAGAATAAAATTGGCGATGCGATGCGATGGGGAGGTGACGTGGAGGTTCGGTGGGACCAGATGACAACGCATATCACAAATCTTAGCCTTTATTTATGAGCATGGAGGATATAAAATTTAAACACTACAAAGTGCGATGCGCAGGGGAGGAGTTGAATGACGTGGAAGAGAAGAAGTGGGCCCGAATCACAGCACATATCGCAGCTATTAAATTTTAGTAATAAGCTGCGGGGGTTAACTTTTATAATTTTCGAAGTGCGGGGAAGACAGACCCACTGGCATGTGGCATAGTTTTATGAATCGGCAGAAGGTTTAAAGCGGTAAGTGTTATGGATTTTATATGATATTCATGATATATCAAAGTATTGAAATGGTTGTAAAGTGGGGGCAAAACTGTTGAGGTGGGGCCGACTTACTGCATCACAAATTAAAATAAATAGACTGCGGGCACTCACAAGATAAGTTAAAGTTGGGCGATGCGACATCGCAAGTCAGCCATCGCATTATTTACAGTTTATTTCCTGATGCAAAACATATAAAATCTGTGAAATGCGACGAGGGCCCCACTTTAATCACGATCAAGGTTTGAAAATCAATGAAACAATAAAGGTAGAAGGGTTATAAAGTGGAAAGGTGGAAAAAAGGTAATTTTAATGATTTTCAATGGAAAATGAAATGAAAAGGGAAGTGTGGCGGAGAATGGGTCCCACTTCATATAGCATCGGTGATTTATAAGTTTAGCATTTGATTATTGTAACAAAACTTCGTGATGGCGATATGCGATAAGGAAAGAGGGGTCCTACCAATTGTTTAAGTGGATTTTTGTTATATATATAATATTAAATATATATAACAGTAATTTTATATAACACGGTTATTAGATGGGTGGTGGAGCTTATAACGTAAAGTCCAAAACTTTATAATAAATGGGTTTATAAAGTAATAAGGTCTAAAAGGTTATATATGTGGGTTTTGGGCTTAGGATAAACATGATTTTGAAAATTTTGAGTGTGATAATAGTGGCTCCACTGGGGATGATGTATCCCTATGGTACAACAAAGAACTCATAGTTTCCAGTGCCATCCTTCTTGAAAATAAAACTTCTAAAATTTAGCAGGGTTTCTTCAAACTCTTATGGCCTTCTCCTCAGGCTTAAGCTTGATGATAACTATTGAAAAACAAAATCTGTACATGCTGAAAATATGCTGAGACTACTTGAGCTTATTCACACACACTCCTACCTACCCTAACAATTGCAGTCTTCATGTTTGATTCAAGCGACATGATACCTAAAATAAAGCCAGTCAATGAGATGATCTGATACCTGAACCTCTTGATTGCACTTGAACTAAAAGAAAAATGTATTCTGAAATGATAAAGGTAAGAGAAAATGGGTTTTTTTCTTCATAGTGAAAAAATATTTGAAAATTTGGACTATAGAACTCTTCCATGTAATCAGTTATGGGATCATAGAAGACATAATTTATTGATGTCCCATTTAAGCTCTCAATGACAAATTTATCATGGATATCCTTTTCATTTTCTTCATCAAGGTTGAACCTTGATTCCAACTCTATAATATCAAGCTCATAACCACATTCCTCCGTTATCTGTAAGTGAAATGGTATAATAATTTCCTCATTTTTTGGAGAAGGAAGACTTTCCAAGAATTGTTTATGATCTTGGAAATCATATGATCCAATTTGAACATCCAATAGTTCAATTTCATTTTCTAATTTTTCAGCAGCTAAACCAAGAAAACAAATTTTATTTTCAGGTGTGAGTCGACTGGATTTCAAACAACGGAATACTGTTGTTGAAATTTTTTCATCTACTTGAAATTCTTCTTACTCATCCCTTACACTTTGTAATATTTCATCATATAAAGTGTTTGCCACATACCCTATCATCTTGGATCACCATGAATGTTCTGAAATATGGATTCTTCCTAGTGAAGTTGCTCAGAACTTTGAAGCTCGGGATCTCGAACAAGGGAGTTTCCAGGTGAATGGTACAACCTTCCTGTGTTTGGCTTCTGTTCACCATCTTAAGTCAAATCTGAACCTTGTCATTCTTCCCAGAGAAAATTTTCATCTTTATGTCCCCAAAAACGACACCAAAATGTTATCACTAAATTGAGTTTCTTTTGGGCTACTTCAATGGTTAACTTGGAGTAACTCTTTCAAACCACTTGCAACTTGAAATTAGCCTTTCCAGTTTGAGAGGGCTCTCCCAAAAGGATAAAGGATATTCAATGAATAACTTGAAATCAGATGGCTAACTCTGAATTGGATTGAATGTGATGTTTTTGTATAGGTGAAAGAGTTACTCCAAGTTGACCATTGAATCAGACCAATAGGAACTCAATTTGGTGATAACAGATGTTGTGAGAGGCGTAGAGTGATCCTCAGCCAGTGCGCTCTCCAGATTGGTGGCCGTCTTTCTTGGTCGAAATATGAATTCCTAATTACTCATGTCATATGGGGTCTCTCGGCCAGACATACAATGCTCACATGAAAATTTACAGTGCAAATCACGGACAAGCTCAGGGCACAATGTACTGAGAAAGCAAAGGAACCAATTCTGACCCACACCCTTCATTTTATAAGAAATATGAGTTGAAAATGGTCGGATATTTGTTAAATGCAGCTTACCCCCATTAAACAGTTAAAAATCCCATAAGATAACCTAATTAAATGCATAAACCCCTCTCCATGCAATGGTAAAATCACCTTTTCACCCAATTTCCCTATTCCAATAGCTAGTTTCTCCCCCTATGCATCACCCTTGTGCTCCTGTTACACTTTTTTGTGCATTCCTTTGGAGCTGCGCGTAGAAAAATGGATCCCTATTCTCTGTCCATATAGTCATTTGGTCAGCACAGGATTGTCCCTATACAGCTTCCATTGAAATACCCAGGAATATTCTCACCGCGCAACATGGCCAAGCTCACTGCTCCTCCATCGGTGATTTCCTTCACAATGTATGGCCCCAACCAATGTTTCCTGAACTTCCCTAGGTGGTGTGATAACTGAATATCGTATAACAAGACCAGGTCTTCCTCCTTTAACACCTTCTGTCTGATATAACTATCATGTCAGGCCTTTTCGCGCACCTTCTACACTTGTTAATGGAAGTTAGCAATGAACTGATCTTCTTCTAAGGCAACCAATTGCGCAAGACGTTCCTTTATGATATCAAGCTCAACCATATTAGTGAATGTTGTGATGCGTAGGCTTGGGATGATATACTCCATTATCATGATCACTTATTTCCCATAGACCATCCTGAAATTCATTTTCCCATTCAAATTCTTGCATGTGATCCTATAATCCAATAACACAGAATGGATGTGAATGTTGTTAGTCATCAAAAAAATTTGTTGTGGTGATGACTAAATGATTACCCAAGGATTTCTAGAAACAAAGTTTATAGAACATTGTGAGTTCTATAAATCTCACTGCCTTCATTATCTTCAAGGTAGAATTTCCACTATGTTGTTATCCTATCTAGTCATGACTGGCCCATTACTCCCGGAAGACCCATCAGGGGCTCAAACCATTCATTTTTTAACCTAACTTGTCTCCTTGTCTCAAAAAAATTTGTTTTTTCTTACCTACACAATTCCTCACCACCTCCTAAACCTGCCAAACAGAGCAACTTTGTTGTGCCTCCTTTAGCAATTCTCAAAAGCTGGGTGTCTCTGCGGAGCCTTTAGATAGTCAAGTATGTGTGTTGCATATTAGGCCCACAAATACAAAAATCTTGGCATGGATCCCGTCTTACACTTTTAAACCCTAAGTCTATATCCCAGCCCAAAAAACCAAGTCCAAGAAGGCCTCCACTAGATCACCTAGGGTTTCACAAAATCTTAGGATGGATTTGGTGCCCTACAGATTATGTTCCTTCTTCTATATAAAGGAAATACATTAAAAAGAAGGGGACAAGTCACTTTGTCCTAGATTCACCAAAGAGATCAGTCAAGGAAATTTTTACACCTAAAGACATGACTCTTACAAGGAGACAGTTGCTCTTTGCTCACATCTCTGCAAGAGTAGTCAAATGGACATCAGGTTAGCAAAAAGGAAAGGTAGTGGAATAAAAATTCTCCTTCATAAACAAGCGAGGGGATTTCAATGGGACCTCCAAAAGCAGCCTTTTGTTTCAGCACCTAAACATACAAAGGATAAACTATCACCTCCAAACCTTTCTGCAAAAATACCTTGAAGAGTAATCTGAAGCAGAGACGGAAAAGAAAGTAAGTACATTTGAAAGGGTTCTTAAAGCCATTTTTTGATAAAAAGACACAACAAAACTTAAGTCAAATAGAAACACCATGATTTTATGGTAAATCAGTGAAAACATTGATTATCAAAGGGCCTGTGTTCAAGGAGAAAAGGGATGTTTTTGTTAGTCACAAAACAATGGTGGTAGGAAATAAATCATCACAAAGGCCACCAAGGACAAAAGCCACTGCAACTTCCATAAAATGCACATTAAATTTTGTTTGAAAGTGATGAGTAAGCTTTGATAGACTACATAGGGTATACAAGGGATATCAGTTTAAAGGGGGAAAATGGAAAAAAAGGGATAGGCTTGTTGTTTGTATAAAATGATGAAAGATCCAAAGACAAGTCTCTTTTCCTTCAAAAACTGGACATAGATAGTCTTGATATCTTCAAATAGATTGGTAAGATTAAAGAGAAACCTGAGAGGCCCCCAAAAAACAAAGAAAAGAAGCTTTGTAGATCAAATATGCCACCTACAACTCCAAACAGTAAAAAAGGGGCACAGTGAGAAAAGATAAATAAACACTAAACATTACAAAGGTGGGTTTCATAATTTGATTTTTCTTTTTCAAAGTCATTAAGGATTTTTGAATTATTTTAGTGAATCATTCCTGCACTTTGCAAAGAGAGAAATAAATCCAAGGAGAGAAAACAAAGTTTCTGGGCCATTTCTGGGAAAATTCGTCAAACGCTGCGCAAAATCCAAGCGCTACGCAAAGTCAGAATCGACACTACGCAAAGTGCCTTCCTTCCCATCTGTTTCTACACTTCGCTGCACAAAATCTTCTTCTTTGCTGCGCAAAGTTACGGCGCTGCGCAAAAAGGGCACCTGACCTGCCCAGAAACATGTGCAGAGGTTGTTTTGTTGCCCCGGCACTGCGCAAACAGGCGCTCGACGCCCAGGCACTACGCAAACAGGCGCCCAACACTGAGTCGCTGCGCAAACAGGCGCTTGACACCCCGACACTACGCAAAAGGGCGTTCAGCCACCCAGGCACTGCACAAAATTCTGGGAGGTGCCAAAGAGGCCAAAAGACCTCCAACTGCACAAAATTGTCTTCAAGTGTGCCTCCAAGTTTAAAAGAAAACTGGTAAGTGGTTTTTCTTTTCAAGTCCCCAAGTCAAATTTACAAAAAAAATTTGTTTCAAATGGTTAAAGTAATAACTTAGGAGGGTGAAACCCTAGGTAAAAAACAGGGAAAGCAGTGACCCTTTGAAACTAAAATTAGAACAACAGAAAGTGTGGGGGAGGAAATTAAGGCTGATTGCTACATTTGTGATTAGAAACCTTGAGTTGTAAAAAACACTCAAAAGGCCTCAAAAATTCCAAATCAATGCCCCCCCCCATCACCATGTTAGAGATGGAAAACAACAGTGATAGTCAAAGCAATCAAAGACCTGCAAAGTCAAAGCATAGGGGAGGGAAAGTTAAGAGGTTGGAACCCCATAATATAGTGACTATCACATCCTCTCCTAAGGTATTTTCATGCTTCCAAAACACAAGATGTTTTCAGTTCTGTGAGAGGATCAAACAGGTGAAGAGTAATCCCGAGCTTACAAAGCTCCTCATCCTTAATTTGAAAAACAAACATTCAGACCTTGCAGGGATTAAATTTGAGATTTCAATAGTGTCCATATCTAAGGCCACCGATATCCCTTCAGTGGGTGAGAAATGGTTCAATAATGGTAAGTTGGAAAGAGATTTGTTTTGGCCATTTCTCAAAAGGAGGTACAGACAGGGCAGCGTTACTGTTTTTCCTTTTTCACATCTCAAACACAGATATGAACCTTTGATGTTGGCTATCATGAGGTATTTCACTTGTGAGGGGAGATAATCCAGGGTCTATACCTATCATATTAGACTCCTTATGCATTTTACAGGGGTTAAGGCACTTGACCTACCCTATTATCTCTATAGTAGTATTGTGAAAATGAGTTCGGTTGTTCAAAGGAGGAATTTTCCCCAACAAATGTCTAGCTTGTTCCACCATTCCTTGATCAAGATGGTGGTTGAGCAACAACTCAAACAGTAGTGTGTACCTTGGGATGCTTTCATAAACCATGAGTTATTTTCTAAACCACAACATACTCTTCAAACAAATCTGCCTTCCTCATCTGCACAAGTACCCTCACCACAATCACACATCTCTTCCTCTCCTTCTCTTGATGTATCAAGTGAAACAGGAAGTGGACATCAAGAATCACATGGTGATCAGAGTGGGGGAGAAGAAGTCAGTGAGGCCAATACAAAAATACATGAAGAAGAGGGGGAGGATATGGGAAGTGATGGGAAAAAAAGTGGTAGAATACAAGGCAATGAGCAAGATGAAGAATACAATCAGCATGATGTACAAGGCAGCCAAGAAAATTTTCATGACAATCTTGACAACTGTCAAGACTATCATGACACTAGTCAGTTTTATGAGGATCAAGGAACTCAAAGTGATAATGCATAAAATAAACAAGTATAAGACCTCAGTAAAGAAAAAATCCAAGAGGAGGGTCAAAGCAATGCTGAAAACATGTTCAAAACTTCCATCACCATCCCTCACATATGCACATACTACAGAGGACAGAGAGATGTGTTTGCTGCCTCAAAAAGGCACGGGGCCATCTCTTCTCAAGCCGTCAAAGGAGTGGACAAAGCAAAGAAGAAGATATAAATAAATGAGCAGCAAGAAAAGGTAAGGAGGAGCCAGAGGCTAAAGAAAACTACCCAAGGGCCCGAATTCATTGATCTAGATAGTGATGAGTAGGATGAGGAGATGACCACTAAAATGTTGCTCCTAGAAAAAGATGCACAGATAAAAGAATGGGAAGAATATTTTGAAAGAGCACATCCTGTCATTCAATACTATAAAAATGAACACAAGTACTAAGGAGGAGCAAGAGGCTAAAGAAAACTACTCAAGGGCCTGAATTCATTGATCTAGATAGTGATGAGCAGGATGAGGAGATGACCACTAAAATGCTGCTCCTAGAAAAAGATGCACAGATCAAAGAATGGGAGGAAGATTTTGAAAGAGCACATCATGTCATTCAGTACTATAAAAATGAACACAAGTACTTCAAGAACATCAAGAGAGGCCTTGTCCTCGAAAATAATATGACCAAACATTACACAACGAAGAGCAGGCTTGCAAATTCCAAACTCAAAGAAGCCCTCCTTGAGATAAAAAACCTAAAAATCCAAAAATATCATGACAGCCTTGGAATTTTGGCTAAGGCTTATCAGAAACTATCTAGAAACATCTAAGGAGGGTCCACACTAGTTTTGAGGAAATTTGAAGAATATTTTGTTTTTTGTAAAATTTTGGCCTACTTTGTGCAGCGCCACTGGCGCTACGAAAAACTTTGGTGCATCCTCTGAAGGAAATCTTGACATTTTTGGTTTTTTTATGACCTACACATCATCCACAAAACATTTCAGAGGATTTGGATTTGTTTTGACCCCTCAAAAGGTCCAAAACCACCTCAAAAATCACCTTTCTGCCCCTATTTTGGGGTTGGCGCTGCGCAAATGACAGGCTGGAGATTTTTGCATTTTTGACAAGGTTAAAAGGACTATATCAGAACACTACAAGCATTTTTTGAAATTTGGCTCTTCAATATTTCCAACGAGCTATCACGGAGCCAAATCCGACATCGGGAAATGGTTCAAAATCTAGTTGCAAAACAACCTATTTTCTGCAAAAGTGGCGCCATGCAAACAGATTGACATAGGCCAAAAAGTAAACAAAAGACACTGATTAATGAAAAATTGGTTTTTTGATGTTTTTTTTGGACAAAAACTCTTGATTTGATTTGGGATTTATGTTTTGATGTTTTTCATTTATTATCTTATCTCTTATGTGTCTTGGGCCTTGCATGGTCATTAAGCACATTTATGACATTTATGGCTAAATTAGGGTTTCTGGAAGTCTCTTAGGGTTTCCACCTCCTCATTTTCTCCATAAATAGAGCATGAGTCTCTTATTTATTTGGTTGGATGTTGATGACTTATGCTGAAGAAATACATAGTCCCTTGAAGCCTTTGATGATAAATTGATGTCTTGGAGCTTATGCATGATCTAAATTGCTTGTTGATGGAGAAGGACTGTTGACAGGATCCATAGGCCTGGTTGATGGTGAATTTTTCTCTTGTTAATGTTTTCTAAGTTTCTCATATGTTTCCACCCATCTATGCTGCAGTAGGAAAAAAATGTTAGACTAAGATATGTTTGTTAATGGCACCTTAGATCGGTTTGTTTCCTTCACTGCCTTAATGTTTTCTTTTGCTCAAATATGTTAGGGAATTCATCTCTTGCTGTCTAAGAATTTTTTTGGCTTTTCCATTTCTTGAATGATTTATATCAGTTAGTATCAATTATGATTTATGGCTAGCCCTGCATATTGTTAGCACTGAAATACATCTATTCTTGGAATCATCTTTTGAAGTAGCTTTGCCTATAGTTTGTCAAAGAAGTCTGTCTTAACCATGCTCTTTGCCTTTACTTAGCTAAATTTGTTTCACGTAACTTTCATAGCTGTAATTGTGGATATTAGGGTGTTCTCTCATTCTATGGTTATAGTAACTTGTGCATCTTAAATGTTTTTCTGCTCTTGATGATAAAATCCATGAAAGATTAAATAAGTTTTTTTCCTTTCTATGTTTTATTTGAATGTTGTCTTGGTCGATTATCTACTTTCAGTCTGAAATCAAATGGATTAGGTTTTTCTTAAGCCTTTGATTCTCTTGCTATGCTTATAAATCTTCCAACTCCCTCAGTTTTCAAGTATATAAAGGATTCTATTTCTGCCCTTTATTAGCTTGTTATTCTCAAGTTTAATGTCCATCTCATGATCCTTCACAACCTTAAAGATCCACCAACCAAGTTAAATTTTCCCTGCAAATGCTCTCGAAACCATTGATGAACTCATCATGACCTTGTTTGAATCCATTTCCTAATGAATTAACAATCTTCCCTGTTTTCCATATAAATCTATCTGAGCATCATACCCAAACAAAAATAATCAAAATACCCTGCACTTAACATCTAGCCTAAAATCAACCCTAATCAGCAAACAAGTTCATATCTTTGCACCTATTAGAGAGATCCCTCTCCGAATCTAGGAAGGATAGGTCCTTGGATTCCAAAGCTTGGTTTCATGTTACCCTGTCCATTTGTATCTCAATCTATCTATCAAATTACGGGGAGCTAACATAATGGAAATCATGGTGGGACTGAGTTCATAGTAGCCTAACAAACTCTTATAGACTCATATACATCCCTAGTTTGACTTAAAAACCAACCCATAGCCAAGAGTAGAAACTAATTGCTTCACCATCCTAGCAAGATGATGACTCAGCTATGGGATACTCATTAACCTTAAGGCTACATAAAGAAACTAAAAATCCCAAAAGTACTCCCTAGATTGATTTTTATCAAGAATTTGGTGGTGGACCATTGTATACATATCTTCAAAATTTCAAAAATAATCCACCTAGCAACTCCACTAGCCTCCAGTAGGGCTTTTTTCCATCTCATTAGTCCCATAGGTTGCTCTAGGATTGTGTCCAATCAGTCCAAAACAGTTTTCAAGGCCTAGTTATACCTTTTGTGAGTAAAGAGATCTGGTTTCACGAAGGATCAGTACCAGATCACACTCAGACCCAAATCCTCCTACCGTAGTCGATGATCCAGAAAATATTTTGTGGTAAACTTCTAAAGCTGGAAAATCACCCACTATTAGGAGCATCCATAGAGAAAGTTCTGCACTAGAAAACCTTACAATCTCATAATATCCTCAGTTTGACTTACACCATACCAAGAACCTATTCAAGACCAAGTCACAAAATAAGGTTGACCAAGATGACTTTGAGCCCATAGATTTGTAGCAAAGCTCCAGTAGAGAAACTTCTCCTTCGACTCCACCTGATTTTCAGCTTCTCCATCACTTCAACCCTTTTAATCTCAAATATACTCAGAATTAGTCCTCCATCCCAAGTACCTTAGCCACACCCATCCATACCACCAGTGTGTAAACCACCTCACTACATCCTCCTCCACCTCTCACAAATCCTCCCCTTGTAAATCAGCCTTTGTTTCCTTTCCCTCCCATTATGGTAGCCTGGTATGCTCCATTGGCTCTACAACAACCACTATTACCTTTTCCAAATGACTATCAGTCCAAAATCCCTCACTTCCTAGGGACTGAATCCATCACTGCTCAAAAACATGTAGACAGAATTAATGATGCTTTTGACTACATGGAGATAGAAGAAGAAACCATAAAAATGAGGATTTTTGCTCAGAGCCTAGGGGGGAGAACCAAAGAAATGGTTTAAAGACTTACCTCCCAACAACATTCATGATATCCCTACTCTCTTCCGAACCTTTGTGGACAAATGGGAAATCAAGAAGAACCCCCTTCAAATTTTGTCCGAGTATAACAATCTTAAAAGAAATCCAAGAGAAAGTGTTCATGACTACTCCACTAGGCTTAACAGTGTTTACAATGCTCTCCCACCTCACATAAAACCTCCACAAGGCTTGGCCTTGGTGAAATATCCCGAATGCTTTGATACTGATATGGCCTATCATCTAAGGGAGAGAGATTACCTAACTCTAGAAGATATGCAAAAGGGGGTTGTGAGTGTAGAGGCCAATTTGATTGAGAAAAGGGCTAGGATGAGATTAGAAAAAAGGGTGACTTATAAAGATGACACAACACCTGTACCCTCCTCTTCTGATACCAAACTTGACTCCATAGTTAGGAAAATGGAGAGGATGATGGAAAAATTCAGTTTGAAAGAGAGATCACCTCCTAGGGAAAATCAAGCCAATCTTCAAAACAGGAATAGAAATCAAAATTTTAGAAGAGACCCCCCTCAAGTCAGACAAAGAGATAGTGATCAACAAATCAGACCCCCTTTCCAAGACAACTATGTAAATGAATAAGAAAGAGAGCTTGAGCAGTTGGAAGAAGACCATGTAAATGTCATAGGTTCAGATGATGAGGATAACACATTCCTTACCGAAGAAGAAAAAAGGATGTTTTCTTCAAAACCAGATGAGAAATCATATGAAAATTACAAATACTATATATTAGGATTTGAGAATGCCATAATGGAAGTCCATAGGTAGTATGACCTTAGGAGCAAAAAGAGTCAAGATATTCCTAAAACAAATTAGCCAAACACTGCTGTTAGAAAAACCTCTGAATCTATCCCTAAAAAGACAACAGAAAACACAAATACTATGGCTAAGAAAACTGAACTAAACAAACCAAAGACTATTCAACCTAGTAAAGATTCAAGCTGCCCTAGTACTTTAACTAGTGGCCCTGAAAAAATCCTGCTGTCCAAACCACCAAATCAGAATTAGCAAATTAAAAATGTAGAAAATTTCATGGCTGATAAAACTGATGTAAATACAATAAAGACACCTACACCTTTCAGTTTTGAGGGGGAGATTGCCAAAATCAAGATAACCATACCCCTCACTGAGCTGGTAACCCAAGAGGTATATAGATCCCATATTTTCAAAGTGTTAAATATAGGGAATGATACCGATACTTTGAACTTAACTGATGATAAACCAGAATTTTTGTTTGGTCCTGAAGTAGAGGGAAAATATCAAGAAGGAGCTATCCCTCCTTTCTATATAAGTTTGAACATACATGAAAAAATTATGCATAATGCTATGTTAGACTCCGGTGCCTCACACAACCTCATGCCAAATTTTGTGATGGAGAGATTGGGTTTAGAGATCACAAACCCCTACAAAGACTTGTACTCTTTTGAATCCAGTAGGGTCAAGTGTCTAGGCCTAATCAAGGATCTGTGTGTCAATCTGGCACAAATCCTTGCTAAGAGTCTAATCATGGATATAGTTGTGGCTGACATCCCCCTAAAGTATGGCATTATTTTATCTAGATCATGGGAGGCCAAACTCTAGGGAAGCCTTCAAATGGACATGACTTATGCCACCATCCCATTTTTCAATAAAACAAGGGGATTATATTAGGGATCCCACATGAAATACATGGTGAGTAACATAGATAGGCCAAATAATACACCGATTTATTCCATTCACTCAGACCTTGACTCCTTCATCCTATAAAATTAAAATGACATAGATGAAAAAATAAATGACAAGGAGAAAGAACTTAGCCCCTCAGAACAACCAAGCCAATCCTCTGACCAAGGAAATGACACCCCAAATTCTAGCAGCCCCAAAGTGCAGAATATTGACAAAACTGAAATTGACACCCTTTGGCATATAAGCTTTGATGGTTCTTGTGGTAAGGTTGGTTTAGGATCAGGGGTTTGGTTCCACAACACAAATAAAGGCCATTCGTATAGGCTAGATTTCCAATCCACCAACAGTATTGCAGAATATGAGGCTCTCCTTATTGGTTTACACCTAATCAAAGACCTCAAAGCTAAGAAAATCTTGGTTCAAGGAGATTCAGAACTGATCATAAATAAAATTAAGGGAGAATATTTAGCTAATAACCCTAGGCTAAGGGAATATAGAAAATTTTCCCTAGACCTTCTCAAAACCTTTGAGAAATATGAGCTCACTTTCATCCCTAGGGCCCAAAACTTCCATGCCAATGAGCTTGCCTTTGCTGCTAGCAATTTCTCTTTACCTTATGAAAATGATCAATGCCTCATCAAAATAAAGAACATGCCTAATGTACCAGACAACTTGAACCATTGGCAAGTGTTTGATAGTGATGACCAAATAGATGATTTTCTGCAATTTAGAAATGGTTTTTCAAGTACAAAATAGAGTTTGAGATTTGAAAGAAATAATTATGCTGAAAATAAAACTCCCAAAATAGAGTTGCCCTTTGCTGATGATATAAACCACCTTCAAAACTCTTTTATTGTAGAAGTATTTGATGAATCAGATCAAAGAGAAATTGAAATTATGAAGTACAAAGATGACACCTTACCAAGAGGCCTTACACCAATAGAAAAGCTGTTTGATTTTAATGATGTAGCTAAACAACCTAAGATGGAATCCACTGAAAAAAATGTAGAATAGTGTAACATTGGAGGGAGGAAAGAGCCTAAAATAATCAAGCTGTCTAAAACTCTCCCATATCACACAAAACAGAAATACATTGAGCTTTTTAGAGAATTTAAAGATGTGTTTGCTTGGGGGTATGAAGACTTGAAATCCTATGACACCAAAATCATCCAACATAAAATTCCTCTCAAGGAAAATCAGAAACCATTTAAACAAAAGTTGAGAAGAATAAACCCCCTTTTGTTACCCTCAGTTGAGAAAGAAATAAAAAATATGTATGATGTCGGGATCATATTCCCTGTCCGATACTCAAAATGGGTGTCCAACCTTATGTCAGTTAGGAAGAAGACAAGGGAAATTAGGCTATGTATTGACTTCAAAAATTTGAAAAAAACCTCCTTGAAAGACAATTACCCCTTGCCTAAAATGGATCACATACTACAAAAATTATTTGGCTCACAGAGAATCTCATTACTAGATGGCTTCTCAGGTTATAACCAAGTTCTAGTTTTTCTAAGTGACCAACTCAAAATTGCTTTCACTACACCTTGGGGTGCATTCATGTACGTTAAAATGCCCTTCGGTTTAATGAATGTAGGGGATACTTTCCAAAGGGAAATGGACATAGATTTTTCAGAAGAGATAGGCTACTTCATAGTCATATATCTTGATTACATCATTGTCTACTCTAAGACTGATGAGGAACACTTAATCCATTTGAGGAAAGTCTTTGAAAAATGTAGAGAGTATGGCTTGTCCCTAAATCCTAAGAAAACTTTGTTTTGCATTCAGGAAGGAAAACTCTTAGGTCACATCATCTCTGAGGAGGGAATCAAGATAGATCCCAAAATAATTGAAGGCATCTTACAAATTAGCCATCCTAGAAACATTAAAGAGCTGCAATCTTTCATTGGAAATATTAACTTCCTAAGAAGATTCATCCCTAACCTTGCTGAGCTCTTAAGAAATATCACAAATACGTTAAAAAGGGAAGTAGGAGTGAAGTGGAATATGGAAGAAAAACAAGTTTTTGAGCTGGTAAAACAAGAACTCACACAAACACCAGTGTTAATCAGCCCTGACTTCACCAAAGATTTTTACATTTTCTCCTTTGCCTCTGAACATACCATTGCAGCAGTATTGTTGCAAAAGAACATCACCGGGCAAGAGCATCCCATAGCTTTCGTCAGAAAAGCCTTAAGGGATGCCCCTCTAAAGTATAACATTATGGAGAAATAAGCCTTTGCCTTAATCAAAGCTTTGAAGGATTTTAGAGTTTATACTTTGCATTCACATATCATAGCCTTTTTCCCAAACACAGTTGTCAAAGATGTACTTAATCAAGACCCTGATGGAAAAAAGGGCAAGTGGATTGCTAATATTTTAGAATATGACTTACAAATCAGACCCACTAAATTGATTAAAGGACAAGGACTTGCAAAACTTATGGCTGACTCAAATTTCCAAGCTTTAGACATGAATATGGTTGGTATGTTAGAAGACACGGAAGAAAGTAAAGCACCATACATTGAATAAATGTTTTTAAATTCATCTTGGTATGCTGATATTACTTATGTGCTTCTGTATCTCAATGCTCCCCCTTCTTTGTAAAAAAACAAAGCAAGATTCTTAAAACAAAAGGCATTAAATTTTTGCATTCTAGATGGAGCATTGTACTGGAAAAATTTTCTTGGTTTGCTTCTTAAATTTTTGCTTGAAGATGATGCAGAGAAAATCATGCGTGAATTACATGAGGGAGAATGTGGGGGTCACCTATATTGGAAAACCACAGCCAACAAGATCCTTAGATCTGGCTACTATTGGCCTACCCTATTTTTCGATAAACACAAACTAGTCATGACTTGCCATAAGTGCCAAATCTTTGATGGCAAGAGAAAGCTCCTACCTTTACCCTTGCACCCCATTAGTGTTGAAGCCCCTTTTCAGCAGTGGGGTTTGGACTTCATAGGAGAGATCCATCCTACTTCATCTTCCCAACATAAGTGGATCCTCACTGCCATTGATTATTTCACCAAGTGGATAGAAGCCATCCCTTCTAGAAATGCCACTGACTCAGTGATCATAAAATTCCTTGAAACCAACATCTTATCCAGGTTTGGTTGTCCTATGAATATCATCACCGATAACGTTGTTGCCTTTACATCTAAAAAAATGGTATATTTTTGCTATAAATATCACATCACCCTAGGTCACTCCACTGCGTATTACCCACAAGGTAATGGATTAGTTGATTCCTCTAACAAGAGCTTGGTAAACATCATTAAGAAGCTCTTAGAACAAAATAAAAAAGCATGGCATAACAAACTAGTGCATGCACTATGGGCTGATAGACTAACCACCAAGAAATCTATTGGTATGTCTCCCTATCAACTAGTGTATGGCATGGATGCAGTTTTCCCCACCTCTTTGGAAATTCCAGTCATGAAGCTTCTTCAGGAAGTACAATCAGAAGAAAATGACATGCAGAGGAGGCTGAACCAAACCATTCATTTGCAGCAGTCAAGGGAAGAAGTTTACAAAAGGACACAAGTTATTCAAGACAATATCAATAAAATCTTTGATAGGAGAACCAAAGAAAATTATTTCCAGATTGGAGACAGGTTCTGAGATGGGATTCAAGAACAGAATAAAGGGAAAACATGGTAAGTTTGAAAATCTATGGAAAGGTCCTTACATCATTCAGTCAGCTAGAGGCAACAATGCTTTCTTTTTGCAAGAACTTGATGGAACTGAAATGTTTGGAGGTCCTGTAAATCGGAGAATGCTTAAAAATTACTTTTTCCAAAAAAATTAGTTTAATTTTCTCATTCATTGTACATACCACTATTTGATGAAAGGATGTAAAGACAAAAAACCCTAAAAAATAGAAAAGGGAAAAAGAGGGCAAAAGTTGAAAGAAAGTTACAACCCCATACCTAAAGAATAATGTTGCTGAAAGTGTGCAAGTCTAAATTCCACTACTTGTTTCTAAAAAGAGAAGTCTTGTTCAGTTATCCAATCTAAATCACGGCTGAAACATGTTTTAATTTATTTTGCTGATAAGCTAGTCAAAGAAAGAACTTGTCAAAAGACCATATAATCTTGGCTTATAAAAAGAATATATTAGGATAGAAGGACAATGGCTCTAAAAAGATTAAAACCTGAGCCAAAGAAAGAAAGAAGGATGTTTATTATGCTTTCAGATTTTAAGCCTTCATTATTTTGTTTTACTTTTCTGCTAAATAAAATCTATGTGCAGCTTGTACATAATTCCATAGATCATAGCAAATCAGACTGCTTAATCCCGATTTGTCTATGTTTTTCAATTTTTTGTTTTTAGGATTAGTGAATAAGGTTTGTCAAACAGATCAATCTTGGCAAATGAGTAGTCTAGGTAGCGAATAAGAAGAGTTCACTAGCCTAATCTGAACTCTTGAAAGTTATAAGAGTAGAAGTAGATAATCTGTTTTGCTTTCAAAAGAAGAAAATGTCAAGGGTTTTCCAGTTCAAGTGCACCCAAGGAAGAAAGAAAATGTTAGGCAAGTAGTTTGGGTAGGTAGAGATGATGTTGATGTTAATCATGTTTTTCAGATTACTAAGATCACAACTTCAAGCAAGCATCAGCAAGTGAAAGAGGTAAAAATCTGCCCAATGGATGAGGCACTAGACTTCATAAGCTAGAAATATAAAGTTTTGGACACCTCCTGAAAAGGAGCAACCCTCCCTAAGTGGAGCTATTGTTAGTCATCAATAAATTTTTATGTGGTGATGACTAAATGATTACCCCAAGATTTCTAGAAACAAAGTTTATAGAACATTGTGAGTTCGAGAAATCTCACTGCCTTCATTATCTTCAAGGTAGAATTTCCATTATGTTGTTATCCTATCTAGTCATGACTGGCACATTACTCCGGAAGACCCATCAGGGGCTCAAGCCATTCATATTTTAACCTAACTTGTCTCCTTGGCTCAAAAAAATATGTTTTTGCTTACCTACACAATTCCCCACCACCTCCTAAACCTGCTAAACAGAGCAGCTTTGTTGTGCCTCCTTTAGCAATTTTCAAAATTTGGGTGTCTCTGCAGAGCCTTTAGATAGTCAAGTATGTGTGTTGCATCTTAGGCCCAAAAATACACAAAGCTTGGCATGGATCCTGTCTTACACTTGTAAACCCTAAGTCTAGATCCCAGCCCAAAAAACCAAGTCCAAGAAGGCCTCCACTAGATCACCTAGGGTTTCACAAAATCTTAGGATGGATTTGGTGCCCTGCAAATTATGTTCCTTCTTCTATATAAAGGAAATAAATTCAAAAGAAGGGAACAAGTCACTTTTTCCTAGATTCACCAAAGAGATCAGTCAAGGAACTTTTTACGCCTAAAGACATGACTCTTGCAAGGAGACAGTTGCTCTTTGCTCACATCTCTGCAAGAGTAGTCAAAAGCGCATCAGGTTAGAAAAAAGACAAGGTAGTGGAATAAAAAGTCTCCTTCATAAACAAGAAGAGGGGATGTCAAAGGGACCTCCAAAAGTAGCCTTTTGTTTCAACACCTAAACATGCAAAGGATGAACTATCACCTCCAAACCTTTCTGCAAAAATACCTTGAAGAGTAATCTGAAGAAGAGATGGAAAAGAAAGTAAGTACATTTGAAATGGTTCTTAAAGCCATTTTTTGATAAAAATACACAACAAAACTTAAGTCAAATAGAAACACCATGAGTTTATTGTAAATAAGTGAAAATGTTGATCATCAAAGGGCCTGTGTTCAGGGAGAAAAGGGATGTTTTTGTTAGTCACAAAACAATGGTGGTAGGAAAGAAATAATCGCAAAGGCCACCAAGGACAAAAGCCACTGCAACTGCCATCAAATGCACATTAAAATTTGTTGCAAAGTGATGAGTAAGCTTTGAGAGACTAAAGAGGGAATACAAGGGATATCAATTTAAAGGGGAAAAATGGAAAAAAAGGGATAGGCTTGTTGTTTGTATAAAATGATGAAAGATCCAAAGACAAGTCTCTTTTCCTTCAAAAAGTGGACAGAGATAGTCTTCATATCTTCAAATAGATTGATAAGATTAAAGAGAAACCTGAGAGGCCCCCAGCAAACAGAGAAAAGCAGCTTTGTAGATCAAATACGCCACCTGCAAATCCAAACAGTCAAAAAGGGGCACAATGAGAAAAGATAAATAAACACTAAACATTACAAAAATGGGTTTCATATTTTGATTTTTCTTTTTTCAAAGGCATTAAGGATTTTTGAATTCTTTGAGTGAATCATTCCCGCACTTTGCAAAGAGAGAAAAACTCCAAGGAGAGAAAACAGAGTTTCTGGGCCATTTCTGGGAAAATTCGTCAAGCTCTGTGCAAAATCCAGGCGCTACGCAATGTCAGAATCAGTGCTATGCAAAGTGCCTTCCTTCCCATCTGTTTCTACACTGCGCTGCGCAAAATCTTCTTCTTTGTTGCGCAAAGTTCGGGTGTTGCGCAAAAAGGGCGCATGACCCGCCCGAAAACACATGCAGAGGTTTTTTTGGTGCCCCGGCATTGCGCAAACAGGTGCCCGATGCCGAGGCACTACATAAATAGGTGCCCAAAGCTAAAGCACCCGACACCCCAGCGCTACGCAAAAGGGCATTCAACCACCCAGGCACTGCAAAAAATTCTGGGAGGTGCCAAAGAGGCCGAAAGACCCCCAACTGCACAAAATATTCTTCAAGGGTGCCTCCAAGTTTAAAATAAAAGTGGTAAGTGGTTTTTCTTTGCAAATGGTTAAAGTAATAACCTAGGAGGGTGAAACCCTGGGTCAAAAACAAGGAAAGCAGTGACCCTTTGAAACTAAAATTAGAATAGTAGAAAGTGTGGTGGAGGAAATTAAGGTTGATTGCTACATTTGTGATTAGAAACTTTGAGTTGCAAAAAACACTCAAAAGGCCTCAAAAATTCCAAATCAGTGCCCCCCCCCCCCCATCACCATGTCAAAGATGGAAAACAACAGTGATAGTCAAAGCAATCAAAGACCTCCAAGGTCAAAGCATAGGGGAGGGAAAGTTAAGAGGTTGGAACCCCAGAATACAGTGGCTATCACATCCTCTCCTAGGGTATTGTCATGCTTCCAAAACACAAGATGTTTCAATTCTGTGAGAGGATCAAATAAGTGAATACTAATCTCGAGCTTACAAGGCTCCTCATCCTTAATTTTAAAAACACACATTCAGACCTTGCAGGGATTAAATTTGAGATTTCAACAGTGTCCATATCTGAGGCCACCGGTATCCCCTCAGTGGGTGAGAAATGGTTCAAGAATGGTAAGCTGGAAAGAGATTTTTTTTTCCATTTCTCAAAAGGAGGTACAGAGAAGGCATCATCACTGTTTTTCCTTTTTCACATCTCAAACATAGATATGCACATTTGATGTTGGCTATCATGAGGTATTTCACTTTTGAGAGGAGATACTCCAGGGTATATACCTATCATCTTAAACTCCCTATGCATTTTACAGGGGTTAAGGCACTTGAACTACCCTATTATCTCTATAGGAGTATTGTGAAAATGAGTTCTGTGTTCAAAGGAGGAAATTTCCCCAAAAAATGTTTAGCTTGTTCCACCATTCCCTGATCAAGATGGTGGTTGAACATCAGCTCAAATAGCAGGGTGTACCTTGGGATGCTTTCATAAACCATGAGTTATTTTCTAAACCACAACATCCTCTTCAAACAAATATGCCTTCCTCATCTACACAAGTACCCTCACAACAAGCAAACATCTCTTCCTCTCCTTCTCTTGATGCATCAAGTGAAACAGGAAGTGGACATCAAGAATCACATGGTGATCAAAGTAGGGAAGAAGAAGTCAGTGAGGCCAATACAAAAATAAATGAAGAAGAGGGGGAGGATATGGGAAGTGATGGGAAAAAAAGTGATAGTACACAAGGCAGTGAGCAAGATGAAGAATACAATCAGCATGATGTACAAGGCAGCCAAGGAAATGTTCATGATAGTCTTGACAGCTGTCAAGACTATCATGACACTAGTCATTTTTCTGAGGATCAAGGAACTCAAAGTGACAATGAAGAAAATAAACAAGTAGAAGACCTCAGTAAAGAAAAAATCCAAGAGGATGGTCAAACCAATGATGAAAACATGTTCAAAACTTCCATCACCATCCCTCACATATGCACATACTATAGAGGACAAAGAGATGTGTTTGCTTCCTCAAAAAGGCAAGGGGCCATCTTTTCTCAAGCCATCAAAGGAGTGGAAAAAGGAAAGAAGAAGATAGAAAGAAATGAGCAGCAAGAAAAGGTAAGGAGGAGAAAGAGGCTGAAGAAAACTACCCAAGGTCCTGAATTCATTGATCTAGATAGTGACGAGCAGGATGAGGAGATGACCACTAAAATGTTGCTCCTAGAAAAATATGCACAAATAAAAGAATGGGAGGAAGATTTTGAAAGAGCACAGCATATCATTTAGTACTATAAAAATGAACACAAGTACTTCAAGAAGATCAAGAGAGGCCTTGTCCTCCAAAAGAAGATGACCAAACATTACGCAAGGAAGAGCAGGCTTGCAAATGCCAAACTCAAAGAAGCCCTCCTTGAGATAAAAAACCTTAAAAGCCCAAAAGAGCATGACAGCCTTGGAATTTTGGCTGATGCTTCTCAAAAACTATCTAGAAACATCTAAGGAGGGTCCACACCAATTTTGAGGAAATTTGAAGAAGATTTTGTTTTTTGTAAAATTTTGGCCTACTTTACACGGTGCCACTGGTGCTACGAAAAAATTTGGGGCATCTTCTTAAGGAAAGATTGAAATTTTTGGATTTTTTATGACCTTCACATCATCCACAAAAAATTTCAGAGGATTTGGAGTTGTTTTGACCCCTCAAAAGGTCAAAAAACAACTTTCTGCCCCTGTTTTGGGCCTAGCTCTGTGCAAATAACAAGCTCGATTTTTTTTGCATTTTTGACATGGTTATAGGGACTGGATTAGGAATCCAAAAGAATTTTTGGAAATTATACTCTTCAATATTTCCAACAATCTATCATGGAGTCAAATCCAACATCGGGAAGTGGTTCAAAAGCTAGTTGCAAAACAACCTATTTTCTGCAAAAGTGGCACTACGCAAATAGACTGACATAAGCCAAAAAGTCAACAAAAGAAACTGATTAATGAAAAATTGGTTTTTTAATGTTTTTTTTGGACAAAAAACTCTTGATTTGATTTTGGAGTTATGTTTTTATGTTTTTCATTTATTATCTTATCTCTTATGTGTCTTGGGCCTTGCATTGTCATTAAGCACATTTATGACATTTATGGCTAAATTAGGGTTTCTGGAAGCCTCTTAGGGTTTCCACCTCCTCATTTGCTCCATAAATAGAGCATGAGGCTCTTATGTATTTAGTTGGATGTTGATGACTTATGTTGAAGCAATACATAGTCCCTTAAAGCCTTTGATGATAAATTGATGTCTTGGAGCTTATGCGTGATCTGATTTGCTTGTTGATGGAGAAGGATTGTTTGCACGATTCATAGGCCTGGTTGATGGTGAAGTTTTCTCTTGTTAATATTTTCTAAGTTTCTCATATGTTTCCACCCATCTATGCTGCAGTAGGACAAAAAAATTTAGACTAAGATATGTTTTTTAATGACACCTTAGATCTGTTTGTTTCCTTCACTGCCTTAATGTTTTCTTCTGCTGAGATATGTTAAGGAATTCATCTCTTTCTCTCTAAGAAGTTTTTTGGCTTGTCCATTTCTTGAATGATTTATATCAGTTAGTATCAATTATGATTTATGGCTAGCCCTGCATATTGTTACCACTGAAATACATTTGTTCTTGGAATCATCTTTTGAAGCATCTTTGCCTATAGTTTTTCAAAGAAGTCTGTCTTAACCATGCTCTTTGCCTTTACTTAGCTAAATTTGTTTCAAGGAACTTTCATAGCTATAACTGTGGATGTTAGGGTGTTCTCTCCTTCTATGGTTATAGTTACTTGTGCATCTTAAATGTTTTTCTTCTCTTGATGATAAAATCCATGAAAGATTAAATAAGTTTTTTGCCTTTCTATGTTTTATTTGAATGTTGTCTTGGTCGATTATCTACTTTCAGTCTGAAATAAAATGGATTAGGTTTTTCTTAAGCCTTTGATTCTCTGCTATGCTTATAAATATTCTAACTCCCTTATTTTACAAGTATATAAAGGATTCTGTTTCTGCCCTTTATTAGCTTGTTGTTCTCAAGTTTAATGTCCATCTCATGATCCTTCACAACTTTAAAGATCCACCAACCAAGTTAAATTTTCCCTGCAAATGCTCTTGAAACCATTGATGAACTCATCATGACCTTGTTTGACTCCATTTCCCAATGACTTAACAATCTTCTTTGTTTTCTATCTAAATCTATCTGAGAATCATACCCAACCAAAAACAATCAAAATACCCTGCACTTAACATCTAGCCTAAAATCAACCCTAATCAACAAAAAAGTTCATATATTTGCACCTATTAGAGAGATCCCTCTCCGAATCCAGGAAGGCTAGGTCCTTGGATTCCAAATATTGGTTTGATGTTACCCTATCCATTTGTATCTCAATCAATCTAGAAACTTTCGGGGAGCTAACACATGTCCCAATCATTTCGATTTTCATTATAGATCTTTGTGAGTGCATTCTCCAAAATTTTGTTGAAAGCCTCTACTACACCATTTGTTGGTGGGTGATCAGGGGTACTCTTCTTGTGATGGATTTGAAATTCCTCTATCAGAGCTTCAATGGTTTCATTAAAAAAGTGTGTACCTCTATCACTCATAAATATGTTTGGGCATCCAAATCTAGTCAAAATATGTTTAAAAATGAAGTGCGTAACAGTATTTGTAGTAAAGTACTTAACTATCTCATCTTTTGCCCATCTGATTACATAATATTTGGTAGTGATGATATTTCACACTCTAGTCTTCTTCCCCAGAGGATTGATCGGTCCAAAAAAATCTATAGCCCATTTATCAAAGGCCTTCAGGGCGATTTGTGGTTGTAGAGGCATTTCATCTCTGCCTAAGGACTTCCTTGTTCCCTGACATGCATCATAGGCTCGACAGTAGGCATTTGCATTACTGTGTAGTGTGGGCCACCATAACCCAGCATGCAACACCTTCTACGTAGTAGCCTTCCCTACATAATGGCCTCCTACCACCCCTCCATGAGCCTCAGCCAAGATATCCTATCTCTCATGTTCCAAAACATATCTTCTCAATACTTCATATGCTTCTAGCTTGAACAACTGACCAAAAATCAAGGTAAAATCAACTAAGCATGCAACTAACTCCCTCTTCTATTGCACTGAATATTCAGCAGGTCCGCTTCCAGTGGTCAGAAAGTGAATAATATCAACAAAGTGCTCATCAACCACCTTGATAGCAAAGAGTTTTGCATCAGGTAACCCCTCCTCCGTACTAGTTGTTTCTTCCCCATTTTTGATGCGTGACAAATGATCAAGTCCAAAATTCAATCTCCTCAACTTCAGAATGATTTCAAAGTCATACTCCTGAAATAACAGAAACCATCTACAAATATTCCCCCCCAACACAGGCTTATTGGCCAGGTATTTCAAAGCAAAATTGTTAGTGAACATTTTGAAGTGTCCTCCTAGCAGATAGTGTCGGTATTGTTGCAGATCATATACCATGGCCAATCCTTCCTTTTTTGTGGTTGAGTAGTTTTTCTTGGCACTGGAGAGCTTCCTACTGGAAAAAGCAATAGGGTGATCAATGTCTCCTTCTCCTGGTTGCGCTAAAACAACCCCCAGTGCTATACCAGATTCATCCACATGTACATGGAAAACCTTAGACCAGTATGGAAATATCAGAATAGGTGCAGTGACCATTTTCTCCTTCAGTAGCTCAAATCTCTTTTGAAATTCTTCATCCCAAAAAAAAGACACATCCTTCTTCAGTAACTTCTCCATTAGCACAACAATCATAGCATAGCCCTGAATGAATTTCCAGTAATATCCGGTATGTCCTAAGATGGAGTGCAGTTGTTTCTCATTAGTGGGAACTTCTAGGTTGATGATAACTACTATATTGGTTGGATCGACCATCAATCCGTGATGACACACTATATGTCCCAATAAAATTCCAAAAGGCACGCAGAATATACATTTATTCAGGTTAAGAGAAATATGGCGCTTCCCACAAGTGTCAAGCATCATGTACAGGTTTGACACATCTTACTTTACCAACCCAAACAATGTCCAGTCATCAAAATACAACTCCAAACATTTATGCATGAATGATTTGAACATAGCCACCACTACGTGCGAGAAGATCGCAAGTGCATTCTTTAATTCGAAAGGCATGAAAATGTACTAGAAATACCCCCATTCGGTTGCAAAGGTGGTCTTGTTGTTGTCATCATGAGAAATTATGATTGACGATACTTTGAAAATCCATCAGTAAATGAATAAGCCTCTTTTCCTCCCATATTATCCAGGATGTCATCTGAAAATGGAGTAGGGAAGGGGTCATGCACGCATGCATCATCCATCTTGCGCAGATCTACACAAATCCTTATTTCTTCTTTGTTTTTCTTTTCTTGAACCATCATTGGGCTCACCCAATCAGACTACTCTATAGGCTCAATGATTCCTGCAGCCACCGTCTTTTCCAATTCCTCTTTTACTTTCTTTTTATACTTGGGATTCAATTGGTGAGGTCATTGCTTGGCAGGGTGCGCATATGGTTTCAAAGTGATCTTCATAACACCTAGGTCCCCTAAAATCACTTTGAGCTCAGAAAAATTCATGGGAAATAGGACCTGATACTCTGTCAGCAGCTCCGCGATCTTTCCTACAATATCATCATCCTAGTAATCCCTAATTATGGCCAACTTGGGTTTTTCTTCTGTCCCAATGTTGACTTTCCTTAACTCGAGAGGTTTAGTTATATCTATTGTTCCCAATGAGGGCCCTGCAAAGTGCGTGCTCCCCTTTAGATTTAGGAATGTTGACATTTCTTGGATCATCTTCATTATCCTCTATTAACAGGATCCTACAATTGACAATGTATTGCATCTTCGCATCCCATGCTAATGCAACACATTCCCTTCAAGGTCGGGAGTCATCAAATACAAGAGCATCTATATCCTGCAGAGCTTCATCCAATTCTTTCGATCCCCCAACCAAGATAAATGTTGATAGGATATCATCAGTCATTGTAATCCAATAGTGAGTTCCTTGGTGCAGCTCCATTTCCAAATACCAAGTGAGAGGTACCGACCCTAACGAATGAATAAAAATATGAACCCACTCGTTCCAAGTATTTTCCTTCCAAACTTCCACCCACATGGCCACATGCTTGCGTGAGTATCCCTGGCCATATAACAACTCAGTGGGTGGGGTAGCAGGAGGCTCAAAGCGCAACATCATCATTTTTCCACATTCCTCCCAGTACTTAAAAAATTCCTTGTGCATATCCCACCAATGCGTTGGGGTTGCACACATAGCCAGATCAAGTGTCAAGAACCTCCGCTCATCCAGGACATCCTTTTCCAATTCTTTCAATAATACTATGACACTACCAAAACCATCAAAATAGGGTATTTCTCTTACCTCTAAGGAGATGCATCAAAATTTTTTAGTGATCTTGATACAACGCAATGCAGAAACATCATGAAATTGATTCTGTGAATTCTCCATCTCCCCATCTAAATCTGAAAAACATGAACTATCCTTCTCCCAATTCAGCATTCCATCAGCTGTAGGGTTGATCCAATCGTTGTCCTACGTAGTCAGATTGTAGATATGGTCGACATCATCTCCTTATTGCACTGGAAATATATATATTTATCCTTCAATCGGGTCCAGTGGTACTATCACTCGCATACCATCATTCTCAAATATCATGCTTCTATGCCCAATCGATGGCCCAATCTAGTCCTAACAGCGTGAGTTTTGGGTTTGCATCATCCAAAATTTGTATTAGTTCAAATTTGCATGTATATTTACTCCAACAATGTCTACCGAAACTTGTCCAAGTGGAATGATGTTCTGCTTATTGGCCATGCATAACTGAATAGTGGACCATTCCAGCTTTGTTTCTCCCATCTTCTTTCATGTATTCTTAGGTAGAACATTTACATCATACCCTAGGTCCAGGATTAATTGATCCATCTCATACTCTCCAATCTACATAGTCATGCACATCTCCCGAGAAATTCTCTTCTTGTTCTTATAAATCTTGTTCACAGCCTTAGTCTTAGTTCGAGGTACTTATTTTTCAGCGCAGCTATCTATCAGGCCCTGAAGATTATTTACTTCCTTCTGATTGCAAAATAAATTAATACAGGATTGTAGGAATGGTTTGACTTCATCATCAATCTTTTATTCCATGATAGACTTTGATGTGGGCGCTCCTGTAGCAACAAAATACTCCTGGCTTCAATGAAAGTCTCCTTTTCCTTCTATAGGTTGAATCCTTCTTTCTTGTAAGATGCCTTTTTGATCAATGGCTTTGCATTATCCCTCTTTTCCTCTTCTCCTCTCGGTGGCAACACAACTGCGTGTAATTACATTTACACTTGGACCATCGTCACGCGGTTAAACTTTAACCATTTGTATGTTTTGCGTAGGCGTCTATTTTTGCTTTTTCTTCATTCTAGAAATTAACAAAAAACTATCTTCAAATACATGATCAAATTTCCTATAGTACACACAATATTGTCACGCAAGGTTTGGGAAGTCTCACGCATAGTGTCCAACATCTCCATAGTTATAGCAGATTAATTTCCCTCTTCCCTAACCTGTGCCTCCACCTCTTCCCCCTCCCCTTCCTCTTGCTGGAGATCCTCCACATCCAGATGGAGATGCCAGTGAAGATGGTTCAGCCTGCACTCTATATATGTTAGCATTTTCTATCATTAGGTCAAACATTTGAGAGTGGTGCTCATCATGACCAACTGAAGAGAAAAATATACACCACTGTTGCTTCAGCTCTAGCACATAGCTTCCTAATCGAGGACAATGGTCTGTATCATGTCATCTAGCTACCCTATAATCAATGCACCATAGTGTGGGAGTACCACTTGGCCCAACAACATCACTGGGGTGCAGTGGATTTGGTCCCCCTACTTGCATGTAATATGAGAACAGAGTGCACTGTTCTTTGGTGTGGCATGAACCCTTACATTGTTTGCACCAAACATCTGTGCCAACTTCTTTACCCCAATATCTGCATAAGTTTTGAATTTATAAGTGCATAGCCTCGAGTTGACTTTGAATTTTCAACGTTCCAAATTGATCATCTAATCTGGGCGCAACTTCCAATGCTTCGGCTTGAGAATCAATCTTTTGTTGACCCATAGGCTCGCACAGATATGGCAAGAGCATGGCAATGAACCATTCCTTTTGCTACTTATCATCGTAAACAAATCCTCCTTTGCTGATGGTTCACTTCAGCTATTGATCAACTTCCCAAACTGATTCCTGCAGCCCTTGTTTGATACCTTCATGCATTGTGAGTAGGACTTCAGCTTCCCGAATTGCTATTTCAAAGCATCCTTAATCTACACAATAATGGGATCAATGTCCTGAGTTAGATATCCCATGAACCAATCTAACACGTGGCCTTCGAATTCCATAACCAATTTCACTCTCTTGACACCATCAGTATTAACATTTTGCGCAGTCCACATTCCATCAGCCACAAACCAAAACCTATCCATGTCCTCATATCCCACACCCTTAAAGGTGGGTAGCTTCATATGCGCAGCCATATCTTCTGCAGGTGGTGGTTTTGGTGGGGTAGGATATGTCTTACCCCTGCGCGATTTCTACTGTGGCATAGCAGGAGGGCTACCTTCAACACACGCAGTCTCACTACTCTCTATATCAGGTGAATTTCTCAAGTGGGGTGTATACAGATATGTCCCCTCTCTGATTGACCCAATAATATTTTTGGCTACGCATAGTGCTTTCTATCTTATTAGATGTCATTCACTCAATGTGGTTTCACAAAACACCCTTTTCACACAATAACATCTTAATCATCGAAGGCAGAGAGCATATGAATTTACCTCTCAATCCCTTGAAAAATCTCCTTTCAGCTTCAGAGTACGACACAAACCATTCTACTGCAAAATTTTTCACAAACCCACCCACGATGTTATCAACCTAGTGATCTACAGTCTGTGTGATGTAATTATTATTCTTATCCCACTTTTGGATCAATTCAGGTTTCCACTGCATGACCTTGTCGTCCTTCTAATAGGTTTGAAACTTTGCTAATATTGACAACCACTCCTGTAATTCGTGTGCAAAAGTCACAAAGAAGATCTCATGAACCTCTACGAAGATATACTTATTTTTCCAATATTCAACAGATAGCTTCTTACTTATGCTTTCTTTAAGGGAAAATTCTTGAATTTTCTCCTCAAACCAATCCTCTAATTCAAGCTTTGATGGCCGCCACATCACCCAATATCTCTGAAAATGATCCTGGTCCCGGCAATGAAACCATTTTTTTTATTGAGGGGTCCTGACCCAGGTTCAGAGTTAAGGTTAACCAAAAAAACCCTCTTACTACTGGCCCTTGTGGCAGTGACCTGTTTACGCAAGTCAAATTCTCACCCGAAGTAGTATGGGGAGGTGTTGGAACCAGGTTTCCACACCCTAAGAGAGAGTTAAATGATGTGGGTGTCTTTAGATCTAAAATATCTATGATATAAACTCTGCAACAGAAGCCCTAACCAGGTAGATTTAGGTAAATTATATAGAATACCTTGTGTGCATGTTGAAACAGATCTCGCAACCCTTCCAATAGTCTTTAATATATATCATTGAAGATCAACAACAATATATCCTTATATTAATCATTCATCTAAGGTAAAAGACAATTGCACAACCAACTTGAACACAGATAACAAAATAAATATAAATAACATGAAGAAAAAAATCATAAAGAAATCGACAGATGCATTTGACACTCATATTTCATCCAAAACGTTCCTTTATTCATTCAAATTTCAGATCTTCCTTACAACACCTTCAGTCTACCCACGCACATAGCTAGTAGAGTCTGCACAAATCAGGACTAAGGTCTCTGTGCACACAGCCAGCCAGAGCCTTCTAACCCAGACAAATTCTCCTTTTAGCTTAAAACATAAAAACATAGTTTAGACTTCTTTTTTCATCTTCTCTATCGACTCCATCTATACTCCTATTTATACCTTTAGTATGCACTCATCTAAGGTTCGCAAATTGTGGCTCACGTACCCTAGTTCTACCCTTTTTCCCATTACAACTCATGAGGGGATTTGACCAAAAGCCCCTTGACCTGTGCTTTTCTTAGGGTGCATGACTAAACTTATAAAAAATTTACAAAAATATAGTATTTTCATCAAAATTCGGTCCTAAGGGACCCCACTCCAACAAGAAGCGGGAATTGTATTTTTCCCAATTAAGTCTGCCATCAGTTTTTGGGTTGATACAATCATCATCTCATGCATTCAACTTGTATATCTCGTCAATAGCATCATCCGCGCACACTGGTTCTATGTATCTTGCACCTTCTGCAGGATCTAGAGGCACTACAAATTTGGCTCCATTGTTTTCAAATACCATAATTCTCCTTTTAAGACTTATGATGCCATCCATATCAATAGCCCAATCTAACCCCAACAACGTATGATAGGGATTAGTATCATCCACAATTTGTATGACTTCGAAATCTGCAAGCACCTTAACTCCTTCAATGTTTACTACCACCCATGACAGTCTTCTTAATGGAATTATTTTATGTTGATTCGCCATGAGCAACTAAATAGTAGACCAAACCAACTTAGGCTCTCCCATGTGCTACCAAGTTTGCTTAGATGGTAAGAAATTCACATCATATCCTAGATAAAAAATGACCTAATCCATCTCATAGGCACTGATCTAAGAAATTAAGTGCATCTATCATCAAGTTCTTCTTTTATTCTTATAGATATTTTTGACAAATTTTTATTCCATTCGAGGTTGTTCTTTTTCTGCGTATTTATCTATCATTGCTTGAAGATTCTCCACTGCCTTCTTTTTTCACAATACTTTGATGAAAGCTTGTAAAAATGGCTTTATTTCTTCATCTACTCCTGCCACATACATAGGTCTACCTGATGTTCATGCGCTTGCTTCTGCAAATCCATTCTTTGCTTCTACAAAAGTGTATTTTTCGCGCTGTAAATCAAATCCATCCTTTTTCTCAGGCACCTTTCAAATCCAAAGATCAACATATGTCTTCTTTCCCTTATCCTCCCCAGTGGCTGCACCACTTCTAGTGATAACATTCACACTAGGATCCTCTTCGTGCAGCTCTGCCCTGACCATATTAATATTTTGTGTTGGAGTCTATGTCTTGTTTTCCTGCATCTTAGAAATCAAAATAGGAAAATCCTCAATGATAGAATTTCCTATAGTACCTGCAATATTATCGTGCCATATTTAGACAGTCTCGTGCATAATTACCAACATATCCATAATTTTAGTAGATGAGTTGTCCCCTTCCTCAACCAACTGATCCTGCTCCTCTTCCTCTTCCTCTAGTCTAGAATTCACCATCGCCAGACAGGGATGTTGGTGAGGTGGGTTCAACCTGCATTCTATACATCTCAGCTTTTTCAATCATCAAATCAAAAATTCGACGGTGTTTTTCATCATGTCCCAGTGACGAGTAGAATCTACAAAAAAAAATCTTTAGATCAGGCATATATTTTCCAATTATTGGACATTAATCTATCGCATGGATACCCATAGACTAAAAAATTGTGCTCCATACTGGAGGTGTCCCACTTGGTCCAACCGATCTCTTCAATGGGTTTGGTCCTCCATCGTGCAGATAATCATTCAACATGGGGCATTGATCCTTATGATTCCCAACAAATTAACATCATATGCACCATACCTATGTGCATACCTCCTTGCCCTTATCTTTGCGCATATTCTGAATCTCCAAATGAATTTCTTCTAACTGACTTTGAATATGTTGAGTTCCGATCACAATAGGCACCAATGCAACTTCTAGTTTCATTGCAATTTCCACACCCTCAACCTACATGGAAATAATTTGTTGACTCAAGGGTTGGCGTAGATGCGGGAGCATCATAGTAATAAACCATAGCTTGTGTTGGGTATAATCTATAGTGAATCCACCATGTCTAATAGTGTGCTTCAGCCTCTGATCCACATCCCATAAAAATTCATTCAGCTCTTGGTGAATCTCTTTCAACTCTGTGACACATTGCGCGTACGATTTTGGATTTTTGAATTTTTCTTTTAAGGTCTCCTTTAGATCATTCATAGTTGAATTAGGGTTCATCGATACATATCCTATATACCAATCCAGTGTACAGTCTTGGAAATTAGTGGCTAACTGCGCTTTCTTAAGATGGTCACTGTTAACCTACTATGCTCTCCATACAACATCAGTGAGAAACCAGAATTGCTTTGTATATTCATTCCCAATACCTCTGAAAGTAGGCATCTTCATAGATGCGGCCATATCTGCGCCTTGTGGAGGTGGAGGTGGAGGTGGAGTGGATGACTTGTGAGATGAGTGTGGAAGTGGAGTGGATGGGATCTGGACTATGGTCAATACTCCTTGATTATTCTGATCTTGTGAGACTTCTTCTTCCTCAGAGTGCATAGATTCACTAGAACTACAAGTCTCTAATTTGTCATCACTATTAGATCTACCCTTGAGAGTAATGTAAATAAACCCTTCTTCTAGATGTGCATGGTAAATTCTTCCACTACACGTAGTCGGGCCTCTTTGGGACATTCACGTGATATGCTCACACAAAGAACCCTATTCACACCATAACATCTTAATGCACAACTTCGAAGAGTGCAGGAAATTACCTTTGGGATCTTTTAAAAATCTTCTTTCCACTTTAGAATAAGACAAAAACTAATCAATAACAAACTTGGTTAGAAATCCTCCTTAAACATGATTGATCCAATGATCTATCATGTGGGTAATCGTATTTTTTGTATTTTCTAATTGTTGTACCAATTCTGGAGTCCACTGAGTGACTAGATCATTCTTTATGTAGGTATTAAATTTAGTCAATTGATACAACCACTCATGTAGCTCAATCGCAAAGGAAGAAAATAATATCTCATGAAATTATGTGTAAATATAATTTTGAACCTACTTTTCATCAAATAATTTAGAGCTTCTATTGTCTTGGATTGTGAATTCAAGGATCTTTCTATCCAACCAATCTTGTAATTTGTTCTACGTAGGATGCCAATACATCAATTCTCCCTCAAAATGATCCCAGTACTGGAAATGGAATGATTTGTTGGCTTGAGGGGTCCTGAACCAGGTTCATATTTATCACACAACCAACAAACCCTCCAACTAGTAGCCCTTTCAGCAATAACCTACTTGTGCAGATCAAAGTCTCACCCAAAGTAGTATGGGGGTTGATGGAACCTGGTTTCCACACCCTGAGGAATAATTTGAAGTGGTGGCCCTAAACATACTTATAAAATAACTTATCACAGATAATATGTAGATGCGTGCAACAATAGAAAAATAGACTAACATATCAACTTCATCACATATTATTCCAACATGTAATATATATGTCTTCGCGCACAGTAAATAGATACACTTAAGTAGATCTATTCAACAATCATATAATTTAATAATCAAGTGCTACTCATGCATAAACTATGTTATTTATTCTGACAGATGCAATTTAACCATAACAGAAGTAAAGGTGCAATCACAGAACATATTTTGATCTCAAGAAAATAACATATACATATTCACAATTAATCAAATAAATAATACATCAATCACACAATAGATTCAGTTCACCAAAAAAGTCTTCTGCATTAATATATTGATCCGAATGGAAAATGGCATCAACTCATGTTATTCATCTACCCATATTATCCATCTACCCATGGAATTTACCCATGGTATTGTAAATGGCATCGACTCATGGTATTCATCCACCCATGATATTTATTCACCCATGGTATTATAAGTGACCCATGGTATGTATCCACCCATGGTATTCATCTACACATGGGATTTACCCATGGTATTGTAAGTGGTATCTACTCATGGTATTGGCCCATGGTATCCACCTATGGTATTGTATCTCAAAAAAGGCTATAAATAACAAGCCTCACTTTGTAAAAGGACAGATTGTCCGCCATAATGTAGTTTCTACAGTTATTATCTGTTTTAATAAAACAAGTTTCTTTATGGTTTTATTTTCTTTGTGTTCTCTCTTTTTTCTGGCATTCTAATTTTGCAGATCTTGTGAAATCTATTTCAACTTTTTAGATCTTGGGGGCCTCCCCCCCAAGATCTGGATCAGTGGTATCAGATTCAGGTTACGCCTCCATGGGAATGAGGGTTTGAAACATATTTCAGCTTCAATGTTTTGCAGCAATCTTCAGCAAAATCCATGAATGTTTTTGGGCGGCGAGTTTTCAGATCAGATCTGAAACTTTTGGTAAAAAATTTGCAAAAACAAAGACCAGATCTGGATTCCTTGCAAAAAAATACTCAAATTCAAAAAAAAAAATCGGCCAAATTGGAGTTCGGATGAGGGAGATATTGCTAATTCAAAATCAGCAATGTTGAAGCAATTTTGCTGACGACAATTCATGGACGGCGGCTCTCCTGTCATTTTTCGCCATTTTTAGTACAAAATTTCCAATAAATGGAGATAGATCTGAGCTCCTCTTGAAAAATCACCCAAGTTCAAAAAAAAAATCGGTTGAATCGGAGTCCGGATGTGGGAGTTATCGTTGATTTAAAATCAACTATTTTTTCAGAAATTTTGTGACGGCATGCCAGTTCCAGCGCAAATCTGAGAGTCTAGAGTCTCCAGATAGTGGTTTCAAACACATGAAATGATGCAGAATGATCATTCAATTTCCAAAAATAGGTTATAATAAATATTCTGAGTTATATTGACCGAGTTATGCTCATTTTAAATCTGGAGCAGCATTCGGAGCGGGTTCCCTTTGGAGACGTGCCCTCCCACCCCGCTTTAGTAGGCACCTGCTTCACATTCATCAGTTTGATCATAGCAGTGTTTGGCTTGGGTTATTTGGAGACGTTCCCTCCCACCCCAAGCTATGTAGGCACCTGCTACTTCATCAACAATCAGCATCACAGTTATGGGTCAACTACACAAAATCATTTTCATCGAAGTCCATTTGCTAGGCCGCACACTGTTAGTCACACAGTTGGTCACAAGCATTACAAGGTATCTCTATCCTCGGATCTTCGTTTGTCATGATTTTGGTTCATCCACAAACCCACACTTCATCGAAGTCCATTTGCTAGGCCACACACTGTCAATATCACAGTTGGTCACAAGCATTACAGGTTATCTCTATCCTCGGATCTTCGTTCATCACGGTTATGGGTTAACTACACAAAACCCTTCTCTTCAGTGGTTCTTCATATTCAACAAAGGATTCTCAGGAGGGAACTTCACGCAATGGAGACCATTGCTTCTTAAGGAGGGAGGAATGATCCGAATGGAAAATGGCATCAACTCATGTTATTCATCTACCCATATTATCCATTTACCCATGGAATTTACCCATGGTATTGTAAATGGCATCGACTCATGGTATTCATCCACCCATGATATTTATTCACCCATGGTATTATAAGTGACCCATGGTATGTATCCGCCCATGGTATTCATCCACACATGGGATTTACCCATGGTATTGTAAGTGGTATCTACTCATGGTATTGGCCTATGGTATCTACACATGGTATTGTAACTCAAAAAATGCTATAAATAACAAGCCTTAGTTTGTAAAAGGACAGATTGTCCGCCACAATGTAGCTTCTACAGTTATTCTCTGTTTTAATAAAACAAGTTTCTTTGTGGTTTTATTTTCGTTGTGTTCTCTTTTTTTTTCTGGCATTATAATTTTGCAGATCTTGTTAGATCTATTTCAACTTTTTAGATCTTGGGGGCCTCCCCCCCCAAGATCCGGATCATATATCCAACAGTTCCAGCACATTCATACTTCCCATACAAATTACCTTTCCGCACACACAGCCAACGGAGTCTAAACACATCCAGGAGTAAGGTCTCCGTGCACATAGCCAACAGGAGCCTTTTCTACCCAAAACCCAAACTTAGATCAAATCCTTACAAAAAAATCATCATCAAAACATACTATATGATATCTTTACTTGACTCAATCTATCTATATTTATACTAATCTTAGCACGCAGATACCATGGTCTCAAACCATGGTTTCAGAATCATAGTTTTCCCTTAAAACACATTTACATTGATTAGGAACTTTGACCCACCCCAAATCCCCTTTGAATATTTGGCGCAGCGCGCACAACAAAATATATACAAAAATATAACCAAAGTTGAACCCTAGGGACCCCGCTCCAACATGGGCCTACTGGTGGATGTGTTGAATACGCTCAATGAAGTTGTCAGTCCTGTCACCTTCGGAATGGACATGAGCTGAATATGCCTGAGTAGCTACAAATGGTATGGACACCTCAATGGGAAATAGTGGCTAGAATACCAACCCCACTTGAAAGGGGTTGTGTCCAATTGAGCTATGGAGAGATTCTTGCAGTTTTTTTATACATAGGGGATGTTGGAAATACTGAGAGGGGGGTGAATCAATATTCCTTTCAATTAGAGCATTAGTTAATCTTCAATTATTATCAGTGTTTGTAAAATGATAGTAGTAAACAAAAGGAACACAAATTAACACATTTTTTAAGGTGGAAACCCACTCCAAGACAAAAACCACCTAATGTTTTTCTAATAATTCTTTAATATTCAACTCCAATTGAAAATAAAGCTCCAAATTCCTAGAATATAGAAAATCATTCTTCTCTAGCTCCCACTGGATGGACTCTCCAATGCCCTTGATTCTTCAATAGTCAACTAAATGGATGCCCCAACACCCAATGCGCTACAAGTCACCCTAGCACCACCCTACCACCCTGTAGAATAATAAAAGAAGAATGAACTCCCGTACCAGGGAAAATGGTCCACTTTACAATGATATAGAATGATGTAGAAGAATAATACACACTAGACCATAACCCCAACTATGACACAACCACTTAATGATTATCTTAGACCACCCAACACTGCCTCTTCAACTCTTGGCAGATAGACACTAGTACAATTTGTACAATAATGTATTTACAATGACTTAGTACAATGATACCTTTACAATCATTGTATGAAATGCTACCCACTTGAAGACTTCATGTGATGAAATTATTGTAGTTGTTATGCACCTTGGTTTTTTCTCTTGTCATGCTACCCTCTGATGCACCTTGCTTTGCTTTTCTTCCTTAGAAATTCGGGTCCTTTGCAGCCCTTGACAACACATGATCTAGCTTTTTCTTTGCCTTTTAGGAGCTCAATATTGAATCTGGTGTATCTCTATTATTTTAGATCCCCAATATCTAATTTTTGGTCCTATATTATTCCTCTGAGTCTTCTTTCCAATGCCATAGGTCTGACCCAGTTTGGATTCTTCAAGGGAGAGTTATACCCAATATCTCACAATTCCCTAATTATGGATTGTTTCAGCAGAGCGAACTTGTATGGCATGCCACGTGTCACTGTTTTTTCATTTGGCTCTAAAATTAATAGAGAAAAAACAAAATTATGTGCACTATCTTCCACATTTTACATAATTCCAATCCGATACTTAGAGAGAGAGTAATGACAATTTTACCAAGGTCACTTCTTTGAGATGAATTTCAGGAGCCTGCAAAAACCCTGACTTCCACGGATCATCTCTCTGAAAATATTGCACACCTTGATCTGAAATTTTCACAGCAGCTTCCTCAGGATTTTAGATTTAACTCATTAAAATATCTGCTTCGGAAACTTCGCGGAAAAAAAAGTTAGAGCGAAAATTCCATGATGACCTGTTTCAGATGGTGAAATCCCTTACATAAGAAGGAAATGAGGATCACAATTTATATAAATGCTTAGGTTGAGAGCGGCTTCAACAAGTGAACGTGGGAGGCATTTTAGGAGCTTAAAAAAATTAATTATGACTTTTCAATGACCCATGCCACAACCCTACGGGGTTTTAGCCCACTAACTGGGGGTATAAACTTCAAACATGAATATCTCTCAAACTGTGAAGAATTACATGGCATGCCATATATCAACAAAAACATCTTGACAAGTAGAAACCATCAAAATAATTCTTGAACTAGAATATATTAATTTGGTAGGTCAAAATTTCTATGCAATATTGGGTTAGCCCCTGGTTCTTCTTGGGTTGACATCAATGACAACCGTTGATCAACAATCTCCCCCTTTGGCATTGATGGCAACACAAGTACTCCCCCTGCGATCATGACACCTCTTCCTACAACATTCTCTCCCCCTTTGACATAAATAGAAAAGGGTAACTCCCCTTGAAACACAACGATCCTGCGGACCTGTACACACTTCCACTCCCCCTGACACACAACTATCCTGCATACCTGTAATCTAATGAGAACTTGGGAGAATCCCAAGCTTCTGATGAAGATATTCAAATGCTTCACGAGGTAAAGGTTTAGTGAAGATATCAGCAATTTGTTCTTTTGTAAAAACATACTCAAGTTTGATATTCTTTTCAGTGACTTGTTCTCTAACAAAATGATATTTGATCGGAATGTGTTTTGTTTTTGAATGCATGACAGGATTCTTGGAGATGCTGATGGCACTAGTGTTGTCACAGAATATGGGAATAGCCTCACTGAATTGTACTTGAAGATATTGCAAAGTTTGTTTCATCCAAAGGACTTGAGTACAACATGATGATGTTGCAATGTATTATGCTTCCGCTGTAGATAACGATATTGAGGTTTGTTTTTTTCTCAACCATGGTACGAGACAACCACCTAGATAGAATGCTTCACTAGTACTCTTACGATCATCAATGCTTCCTGCCCAATCATCATCTGTAAGGGCTTTAATAATGAGATTGTTACCCCTGGGATACCACAAGACATATTCTTCTGTGCCCTTTATATATCGAAGAATTCTTTTGATGGCAATAATATGTGATTCTTTTGGTGCTGCTTGGAATCTTGCTACTTTTCCAACTGCTTGCATAACATATGGCCGAGAGGTTGTTACATATAGAATACTACCAATCATAGATCTGTACAACCTCTGATCAACATCCTTAGATGAGTCGTCTATGCTCAATTTGTAACCTGTTACCATCGGAGTAAGGACGGGTTTGAAATCTTCCATTTTGAATTTCTTGAGCATTTCCTTGATGTACTCGGCTTGACATATAAATATTTATTTCTTTTACTGAGATATTTGAAGCCCTAAGAAGTATGTCAGCTCACCAAGTAAAGACATCTCGAACTAAATTTTCATCTTTGTTGAAAAGTTATTACTTAGTCGATCATCATTGCTACCAAATATTATATCATCCACATATACCTCAATGATTGTTAAATTATCTTTATCTTTTTGTACATAAATATTGCTATCAACAGTACCTTTGTTGAACCCTTGTTGACGTAGATATCCATCAAGATGAGCATACCATGCTCTGGGATCCTGCTTGAGACCATATAGAGCCTTCTTTAACTTGCAAACATAGTCTTCTTTTTCTGATAGTAGAAAACCTTCAAGTTGTTCGATGTAAACTTATTCTTCTAATTCTCCACTCAGAAATGTTGACTTAACATCCATTTGGTAGACTGATTTTTCTTGAACATGCATAGGTGAGAAACATTTGGATGGCTTCCTTTCTAGCAATTGGTGCAAATGTTTCATCGAAATCAATTCCTTCCACTTGTGCATAGCCTTTGCAAACGAATCTTTCTTTGTTTCTGGTAACTTGCCCATCTTTGTTCAATTTGTTCCTGAACACCCATTTAGTCCCAATGACATTTTTAGCTTTTGGTCGTGGAAACAATTCCCAGGTGTTATTCTTCTCAATTTGATCCAATTCTTCATTCATAGCTGCTACCCAATGTTCATTCTGGCTAGCTTCCTCAAAACTACTAGGCTCAAAGATTGCTAGAAAAGCAATGTGAGCTTGTTTTGATGAAAAAAGTTCTCAACCTTCATTTATGACACCAATGATTTGATTTGATGGATGGTTATTTTGAATCCATTCTTTTGTTATCCTTGGAGGAGTTTCTTGTTGTTGTTCTGGTATATCTTGATGATCATTATTTACTTCTTCCTCGTTGATAGTTGCTTCTTGTTCTACAATTTTATCTAAGTCTTTTTCAGCCTCAGTCTAAAGTTTCAAAGATTCTAGATCCTCATCATTATTCGCTAGAACACCATCTTCGTCAAATGTAACATTTATGCTCTCCACTATCTATTTTTGTATTAGATTATAACATTTATAGGCCTTTATTTTGCATGAGTAACCAACAAAGATACCTTCATCAACACGTGATTCAAACTTACCCAAATTTTGATCTTCTCTTTTGATATAACATTTTCTTTCAAAGATTCTGAAATATTTTACATTATCTGGTTTTCCTTTCCATAATTCATATGGAGTCTTGTTGAAATTATTTCTAAGAAGACTTCGGTTGATAACGAAGACTGTTGTATCAATAGCCTAAACCCAAAAATTTTCATCCAATTTTGAGTGCTTCAACATTGTTCTACCCATTTCATGTACGGTTATGTTCTTTCTTTCAGCAACTCCATTTTGTTGAGGTGTTCGTGCTGTTGAAAAGTATTTTTATTCCATTTTCGTCACAGTATTGATGAAATAATTTGGAAGTGAATTCTCCACCATTATCTGATCTTAGACACTTTATTTTCAAATCAGTTTCATTTTCAACCAACTCCTTGTAGATCTTAAAGCACTCAAATGCTTCAGATTTTTTCTTTAGGAAACTGACGGCTGTCATCCTGGTATAGTCATCTATCATTAAAATGAAATATAATTCTCCATCTAAGCCTTTTGTTCTCATAGGAAAACATAGATAAGTATGTATCAATTCCAATGGATGTGATGCAAAGTGTTCTTTTGTTTTAAATTGGACTTTTGTCTGCTTGCCATGCCGACATGCCTCACATAGTGTGTTGGAAGGTTTTGAGATTTTCGGCATTTCTCGTACTGCTTCCTTTTTTCTTAGCCTGAAAATATTGTCAAAGTTTATGTGACCCATTCATTTGTGCCATAACCAACTTCCATCTTCTTTAGATAGTAGGCATGCTTTAGTTGCTTCATCAAGAACATATATGTCATTTGGAGCTCGACTTGTTGTAGCCACAATTTTACCATACCTGCCTTTCCTGATTTCACATTTTGTGGAGTTGAATAGCACTGTGTGTCCTTGATCACACATTTGTCCAACAATGAGCAGATTGTGATTCATGTTTTCAACCAATAGAACATTCTTGGCTATAACATCTTTTCTTCCAAGAGTGACGGTACCTAATCCTATAACATTTGAAGATCCATCATTTCCAAAGGATATGGTTCCATCCTTCTTCTCTTTCAGAGATACAAATTTCCTTCTATCTCCAGTCATATCTGTTGATCAACCATTGTCAACATACCACACATCTTTGTTGTTTTGAGCCTTGAGAGCGAGAGCACAATTATCGGTCTTCTTCTTCTTCAATGTTCATTCATTCTGTGGCTTCGAAGATTCTTCTAGAGGATTTTCAAGTCTGCAGTCTCTGGCTATGTGTCCAAAGCTCTGACATTTATAACATTCCATATTATTTATTAAATGTTCAAATCTATTGATGTTTCGTTGAGCCCTGGGAGGTTCATATTTGAATGATCTCCTGGAATTGTATTGGTTCCTAGGGTACGTGCGACATTCTACAGCTTTATGACCAAATTTTCCACATGAATAACAATAGCCATGAAAAATATGTTGGTACTTGGATGGAAATCTTCGTCAAGGAATCGTCTTCCAAGGGTGTGCTTGCAAATATTTTCCAATGAAGTCTAAATGTATGTCAGATCTCATAGGTTCATTGTATTTTGTTGTATAAGGTCCTACTTCTTCTTCTTTGTAACCGAGGCCAGTTTTTTCGTTGTAAGATCGTTGATTTTTGATGAGTTCTTCCAATGCCCTTGAGCTATTGGCATAGTTTCGGACAATTTTTCCCTTCTTCGCTTCCTTACGCAGTGAGACTACTTCGGCTTCTAATGCTTCCCTTTCTTGGTTGCTTTCTTCCAAATGCTTTTGAAGTGACTCTTCAATACATTTGTGTTCTTCAACTTCAATTTTGAGACCTTGAATTTGTTCTTCAAGAGTATTGGAATGGATCTTCTCAGCATTGAACTCTTTTATAAGCTTGATTGCCTCCTTATAAAATTATTCTATGGTCAACCCTTCTTCTTCATTGTTTGATACTTATTTTTTATTTTGCTTGGCCATAAATACTTTCTCATTGGCTTCTTCTTTGCTGTCACTTTCTTCATCGGATGATGAGATATCTTCTTTAGAGAGAAAGTTTCTTTTGGATCCTTTCTTTTTGCCTTGCTTGTTGAATTTCTTAAAGCCTTTTTTTCATTTTGAGTTGCCATCACTTTTGTTCGGACATTTTGTTGCGAAATTCCCAACCTCACCACAACCAAAACATATCAATGGAAGTTTACCTTTGAATTTTCCCTTACTAGTTTTTATTTTTCTCGTAAAGTAAGCATATTCTTCATTTGAAAGACCTTCTCCATCATCTCCCTTTTCTTCACACTTGCAGGTGCATTTCATTTCAATTGAAGGTTGTTTGTCCTTATTGGTTTTCTTAGATGCAATGAACGTAGTTTCTAGATTTGAAGTACCCTCTTCTTCATCAAGTCTCATTTCATTAGCTATGAGAACTCCATGCAATTCCTCTTTGCTGAGTTTGTCCAGATTTGCACTGTATTCTAAGACCAATAACTTTGGGTTGAATCTCCCTGGTAACGTTCTAAGAATCTTCCATATAATAGTCTTCTCATCAACTGGCTCTCCCAATCCTTCCAGAGTATTGGTTATTTCATCCACGTATTGGAAGTATGCAACAATGTTGCAATCTTCTTTCATTCTGAGTTGCTCAATTTTTTCTTTATCGATTTGAAGCTTTGCTTCTTTGACATTTGAGTCACCTGCATATATATTCTCAAGATTTTCCCATACATTTTTGGCGGTTTTACAACCCAAAACCCTATGATAAGAAGATTCAATAAGTCCACTAATAATAATATTCTTTGCTTTTGCACTATTTACCAAATTCTTCTTACCTTGTTCATCTGCGATTGATGTAAATCCATTTTGAACAGTGTCCCATACTTCGTAACCTTGCGCCAAGAGATAGACCTCCATTATTCCTTTCCAGAGTGCATAATTATTTTCATTGAATAGAGGTACACCATTATTGGTATGCTCCATGACCTCCTTCCAGCTGTTAAACTGCTATTGAAGGAACCAACCTATGATACCAATTGTTGGAAATACTGAGAGGGGGGGTGAATCAGTATTCCTTTAAATTAGAGCATTAGTTAAACTTCAATTATTATCAGTGTTTGTACAATGATAGTAGTATACAAAAGGAACACAAATGCACACAGCTTTTAAGGTGGAAACCCACTCCAGGACAAAAACCACCTAATGCTTTTCTAATAATTATTTAAAATTCAACTCCAATTGAAAATAAAGCTCCAACTTCCTAGAATCTAGAAAAGCATTCTTCTCCAGCTCCCACTGGATGGATGCTCCAACGCCTATGATTCTTTAGTAGTCAACTAAAAGGATGCCCCAACACCCAATGAGCTAAAACTCACCCTAGCACTGTTGGAAATATGATGCAGAGTGTTGTCCTTGATGGCAACCCACTGAATGAAGATGAAGACATGCGACTGTTGACATGTGTTGTCCTTGATGGCAATCCACCTGATGAAGTTATGCTTGACTTGATGGACTTAGTAAATGATGTAAATCTGATGTGATATAATGTTTGTTGACAATATGATGCTGAGTGTTGTCCTTGAAAGGCAACCCATCTGATAAAGACGATGACAACTTACTTGATGAAGTTGTGCTTGATAGAATATGTTCTTGGTAAAGGAAATCTGATGTATCTACAGTGAGTACAGAAGGCAATGAAGAAAGGATTTCAGCATGTGCTAGATTCTATGATGAAAAAGAGTATGTCTCTAGGTATACGCGGATTGGCCTAGGGGAAGTCGCGTATGCACGCGGAAAAGAACGTGCCAAGTCGCGTATGGGCTAAAGCGCTCAAAAAGTGCAAAACCAAGGGTAACCACCATGGTATTGATCCATTGTATTGGGTAATGATCCACCTAATTGACCCCGTCCAGGTAGTTTTGGGCTTATGGTATTGTTTTGGTCCATGGTATTGAAAAAGGGGCTCATGGTATTGAAAAAGGATAAACCTATATAAGGAGAAGAAATTCATTGTGCAAATCATGAGTGTGGAGCAAGATGTCTGAGCTGGAATGAATACTTCTCTCTGAAGTATATCTGAATGGAAAGGGTTACACTTGAATGATAGATCTGAATGTATGATGCACAAATGATGAAGAAGGGGATCTAGATCTGAATTGCTCTGGCTACTAATTCCGATTATGCAGGCTTAGATCCTGATGACAAGCATCCAAGTAACATCCCGTCTCACAAAGGGATCTGAATCAATGATCTGATCCATGAAGTGGCGTCAAGCCTGTAATGATTGAAGATCTACATACGCTACTGTCAAGGAGGAAGCGCGTGATATACGTTGCTTGGGCCGATAGAAGGGAGTAATGGTGTAAGAATTTTGTATGCACGTTTGTGTGGACGGAGTTAGCTGTGATACAATGGACATTGAAGTTGAAAGGTGATAACCAGGGCTTGACAAGAAAAGCCACAAGTCTGACCTGTCACTGTATCGTCCTTTGATCTGTTGTTATATCCGTTGGTGATGTATGTTTGTGCTTAAAAGTTTGGAAAGGTCCGGGTCTGAAATGAGACAAAGGGGTCATGTGTTCTATTGAAGTTGTTAGATCCAAAGGTGCACTACCTCCTCCGTGGTCCAAGGTAGCCGAAGGTTGTAGCCTTCGCTTAGGGGTTGTAGCTCCCTTCCGGGTGAGGCTGGTAAACGAGTCAGGGGGTCGTAGCTCCCTTCCAGGAGAGGCTGGTAAACGAGCGCAGGTGGGTGCCTTGGTAAACGAGCGCAGGTGGGTGCCTGCGTGCTGGTCAAGTCTGCGCCAGCACATATGTTGTAAGATGTTTTCTCTATAATAAAATATTGAAGGCCGAGCAACTGCAGCGGTGGTTTTCTCCCGATTTGGGTTTCCACCTAAAAATCCTGGTGTTCATGTGTGATGCTTTGTGTGATGGTTTATTCTGTTCTTACTGCACATGTTTACTGTTTATTAAACATCTGATGAATGAATGATGGAATAATAGAAGTGAAGATTTAATGACATATCTAGATCTTTGTGTATACGCTAGTTTCATAAAGGGGATCCGCGTATATACGCTAGTTTACTGAAGGAAAGTAGCGTATGGGTTTTAAGGAATGAAAAGTAAAAAGATTTGATTATGCAGTAAATACTGATTCACCCCCCCCTCTCAGTATTTTTCCCAACAATTGTGGTATACGGAAGGGGATAGCCAATACGAGAAGCAGTCGTAGGAAGTCAAATAAATAGGAGGCAGAGAGTAATGTCTATAAAGCCACCTCTATTCAATGGAAGCAATCTGATATTCTGGAAGGTACGTACAAAAGCATATCTACAAAGTCTTGGTGTAGATGTATGGGAAATCGTGGAAGAAGGTTATCAATACCCGGCAAGTATTCCTACTGATGCAACAGAAAGGAAGAAGTATGAAACCAATGCCAAAGCGGTAAATGTCTTGCTAGGAATCATGTCTGAATTAGAATTTGCTAAAGTGATGCAGCTACATTCAGCAAAAGAAATATGGGACAAAATCATTCTGAGCTATCAAGGAGACACAAAGGTAAAAAGTGCAAAACTTCAAACTCTTAGAATTGAATATGAAAATTTGAAGATGCATAGTGATGAGAGTGTTGCCAGTTTCTTTCTTCGTCTAGATGATATTGTAAATCGAATGAGAAATTTGGGTGAAACCATAACTGATACTACTTTGGTGGAAAAGGTCTTAAGATCCTTGACTTCTAAATTTGACTCTAAAGTTTCGGCTATTGAAGAAAGGCAAGATCTGCAAACTCTTTCTATTGTTCAATTGCATGGTATTCTGACTGCTTTTGAAATGAGACAAGGAGGTCCTTCCCAAATCAGAGAAGCTGCTTTTAAGGAATCTACAAAAGGAAAGGAAAAGGAAGTTGTCAAAGAATCCAGCTATATATCCGATGAAGAAGAAGCAAATTTCGTGAGAAAGCTCCAACTAGGTACTGGAAGATTCAAAGGTAAGCTTCCCTTCAAATGTTTTGAGTGTGGTAAAGTTGGTCATTATGCTGCAAAATGTCCTTATAAAAGAAAAGAAGTAGTAAGAGGGAATAAGAACCGATCTAGCTCTAAGAAAAGTTACTATGCTAATGAAGATAGTGATGAGTCATCTAATAGTGAGGAAGAATGTGAAGAAGATCTTAGACTCCTCATGGCATTTGAACAAAAAGAAGAAAAGGATACTTTTATGGATGCTCTAGAGGAAAACGATTTTCTTGAAGAAAATAATCAACTCAAACTACGCTTAGAAGAACAAAAGATAATTAGAGAGACCATTGAAAAGCAGCTTGAAGAAGCAAAAAAACATATTGAAAAACTAGAATGTGAAGTGGTAAGTCAAAGAAAAGAAGTTGAGAAAGAAAAAACCTTGAATCTTAGATTTGCTAAAGGATCTGAAACCTTAGATGAGATCATCAAGGTACAAAGTTCTCCTCTTATAAAGACATGTCTTGGATATACCGGAGAATCTTCTCAAACTTCAGCACCAAACTATCTAAAAGCAGTTACAGGTGGTTTACATCATTCATCCACTCAGCAAGGAAATAAAGGATCTCTACAGGGAAAGCAGGACCATCTCAATTCAAGGAACACTAACAGGGATAGCTTTCAAAGACACTACAACCAACAGGTAAATTCAAATAGAAGATTCCATGATCGCAGAAATTTCTACTTCAATGGGCAATGTTTCACTTGTCACAATTTTGGTCATAAAGCTATTCAATGTGTTGCATATAAAACCATCATGACAAAAGAAGCAAGAAAGAAAAGGTTGGATACTGAACCAAAGAAGAATACCTATAACAATTTTTCTCCTCTTCAAAGTGAAGTTGAATGTACTTATTGCAATAACTTTGGCCATGAAGAATCTGAATGCAGGACCAAGATCCAGCCAAAAGAACATGTTCCCTCAAGCTCTAAAATATGGAAAAAGAAAGAACCACCAGTTGAAAATTGTGGGATAGCATTATTTGCGGAAGGTGAAGAAAATCAATGGTACATCGATAGTGGGTGCTCAAGACACATGATAGGTGACAAAAGCAAACTTCATACTTATAATGCTCTAGAAAAAGAAAAGAAAGTTACATTTGGAAATGATACTCCTGCTGTAATTAAAGGAAAAGGGTCAGTTTTTCTAAAAGAAAAGGTGAAGGCTAAATATGTCATGTATGTGGATGGATTAAGGCATAACCTGTTAAGTGTTAGTCAAATGTGTGATCAAGGAGCAGAAGTGGTCTTCAGTTCCAAAGAATGTGTAGTTCGTGATCTCGATACAGGTAAAATCATTATAAAAGGAAAAAGAAATCCAAGCAACCTGTATGTACTAAACGGCATAGATCAATGTTACTTAAGCAAGTCTTCAGAAAATTGGCTATGGCATAGAAGGCTAGGGCATCTGAGTTTCTCTCAAATCAACAAAGCAAGCAGACTTCAAGCTGTTCGTGATCTTCCCAAGGTCAATCTTCAGGAAAGTACCATATGCAAATCTTGTCAATTTGGTAAGCAGACCAGAGTACGATTTAATGCCAAAGAAGGATCATCAAGTAAGCCTCTTGAACTCATTCATACTGATATCTGTGGACCTATGAGGAAAAAGTCATTACATGGGGAAGAATACTATATCTTATTTATTGATGACTACTCTAGAATGTGTTGGATCGGGTTCATTAAGCACAAAGATCAAGCACTTGAAAAATTTCAGAGCTTCAAAGCATTGGCAGAAAATGAATTAGATCTAAAAATCAAGTGTCTTAGATCTGATCGAGGAGGAGAATATTCATCAAATGAATTCTTTGATTTTTGTGAACAACATGGCATTAAAAGATAGTTCTCTGTAGCAGGCACTCCACAACAAAATGGTGTAGCAGAAAGAATGAATAGAACAATTGTTCAAATAGCTAGAGCTATGCTTGCTGATTCTGATGTTCCTGACATGTTCTGGAGTGAAGCAGCACATACAGCAGTTAACATTCTCAATAAGGCTCATGTTCAGGTAAATAGTGACAAAACTCCATATGAACTCTGGTATGGCAATTCTCCCACTGTGAGGCATTTTAAGGTTTTTGGAAGTAAATGCTTTATCAAAAATAATGATGAAAAGCTTGGAAAATTTGAACCTAGATCAGATGAAGGGATATTTCTTGGTTACTCATCGTCAAGCAAAGCATTCACATGTTACAATAAAAGGCTTAGAAAGGTTGTTGAATGTATTGATGTTGTTATTGATGAGTCTCCTGCAGCTCCTAAAGAAGAAAAACAAACAACAAAAGAAGATGATAGCGACATATGGCCTTCTACATCAGATAGCAATGATATAGACAGTGGATCCAATGAAGAACCTGAAGATGATCTATCAGAAAAAGCTCCATCCAGATATGTTCAAAAGAATCATCCTGAATCTCAAATTTTGGGTGACAAGGAATCTGGTGTACGAACAAGGAGAACTCTTGTAGGATCTTCTAATCATTTGGCACTCATATCCACAATTGAACCACACAATGTCAATGAAGCTATCAAATATGAATGTTGGAGGCAAGCCATGGATGAAGAACTTGTTCAAATTGAAAAGAATGACACTTGGGATTTGGTTCCAAGACCTCATGATAAAAATGCCATTGGAACTAAATGGATTTTCAAGAACAAGTTAAATGAGAATGGGGATGTGGTAAGAAACAAAGCTAGACTCGTTTGCAAAGGGTATACTCAACAAGAAGGTATAGACTTTGAAGAAACTTTTGCTCCTGTAGCTAGACTTGAAGCCATCAGAATGTTTCTTGCTTTTTCAAGTTATCAACAAATCAAAGTTTATCAAATGGATGTTAAATCTGCTTTTCTTAATGGTGATCTAGAAGAAGATGTATATATAGAACAACCGGAAGGATTCATTTTGGGAAATGATGCAAATCTTGTTTGTAGACTTAAAAAGGCTCTATATGGTCTCAAACAAGCTCCAAGAGCTTGGTATTATCGTCTTGACAAATATCTTCATCAACAAGGTTTTTCAAAAGGGTTTGCTGATAGTAACTTGTACACAAAAATTGAAAATGATAAACTATTGATTGTGGTTTTATATGTTGATGACATCATTTTTGGGAGCAACGAAGAATCTTTGAGTCAAAAATTTGCTTCTGTCATGCAACAAGAATTTGAAATGTCTTTACTTGGGGAACTAACATTCTTTCTTGGCTTGCAAGTGCACCAAACGGGAAATGGTATTTTTTTATCTCAAGCAAAATATCTTAAGCAAATTCTGAAGAAGTATGGCATGGAAGAATGCAAACCTGTAAGTACACCAATGATAACCGGATGCAGTCTCAATTCTAATGATGATTCTCCCACAGTGAATCAACCAGAGTATAGATCGATGATAGGAAGTTTACTTTATCTCACTGGGACTAGACCTGACATTATGCATGCTGTTGGGATTTTTGGACGATTCCAAGCTAATCCAAAAGAGTCTCATCTTCAGGCTGTTAAAAGAATATTCAAATATCTTCAAGGAACTCAAGACTTTGGTCTATGGTATCCAAAGAATGCTGATCTTAATCTTCATGCTTACACTGATGCAGATTAAGCTGGAAGTGTTGATGATCGGAAAAGCACTAGTGGTGGTGCATTCTACATGGGGCCCCGGTTAGTATCTTGGTTCAGCAAGAAGAAAAATTTCATTGCCTTATCTACAGCAGAAGAAGAATATGTGGCTGCCACATCTTGTTGCACTCAACTCCTTTGGATGATGCAAACCTTACAAGATTTTCAAATCAAATGTACTCCTCCTGTCCCCATTAAGTGTGACAATACAAGTGCCATCAGTATTTCAAAGAATCCTTTTATGCATTCAAAGACCAAGCACATTCCCATCAAGTATCACTTCTTACGTGAACAAGTGCTTGAGCAAACGGTGAAGTTGGAGTATGTTCCCTCCAAAGAACAAGTTGCTGATATTTTTACCAAACCTCTGCCCAGGGAAGCGTTCGAGTATCTAAGACAGAATCTGGGAGTATTCTCTGCCAGTCAAAAGAACAAATCTGCATAATTTTAGAAGATGGCTTGGGATACGCGGGTTTCCTGAAACACAGTCGCGTATATACGCTAGTTTCTGCAGAACGCTTCTTCTCCATGAGGAGAAAAGGGGGAGAATATGTTGGTGTTGATCCGCCCTTTGCCCTTGATGTCAAAGGGGGAGAGTGACATGGTGTTTGAATGAAGAGAAAGAATGATGTCAAATATTGTCTTAAATCTGTTGTGGTAACCAAACACCATCATGGTTGCCATCAAGTCCAAAGGGGGAGATTGTTGGAAATATGATGCAGAGTGTTGTCCTTGATGGCAACCCACTGAATGAAGATGAAGACATGCGACTGTTGACATGTGTTGTCCTTGATGGCAATCCACTTGATGAAGTTATGCTTGACTTGATGGACTTAGTAAATGATGTAAATCTGATGTGATATAATGTTTGTTGACAATATGATGCTGAGTGTTGTCCTTGAAAGGCAACCCATCTGATAAAGACGATGACAACTTACTTGATGAAGTTGTGCTTGATAGAATATGTTCTTGGTAAAGGAAATCTGATGTATCTACAGTGAGTACAGAAGGCAATGAAGAAAGGATTTCAGCATGTGCTAGATTCTATGATGAAAAAGAGTATGTCTCTAGGTATACGCGGATTGGCCTAGGGGAAGTCGCGTATGCACGCGGAAAAGAACGTGCCAAGTCGCGTATGGGCTAAAGCGCTCAAAAAGTGCAAAACCAAGGGTAACCACCATGGTATTGATCCATGGTATTGGGTAATGATCCACCTAATTGACCCCGTCCAGGTAGTTTTGGGCTCATGGTATTGTTTTGGCCCATGGTATTGAAAAAGGGGCTCATGGTATTGAAAAAGGATAAACCTATATAAGGAGAACAAATTCATTGTGCATAACATGAGTGTGAGTGCAAGATGTCTGAGCTTGAATGAATACTTCTCTCTGAAGTATATCTGAATGGAAAGGGTTACACTTGAATGATAAATCTGAATGTATGATGCACAAATGATGAAGAAGGGGATCTAGATCTGAATTTCTCTTGTATTTGCTAGATCTGATTATGGAAGGCTTAGATCTGTGATGAGCATCTGGCGAACCATTACGGAAGCAAAGGGGTAGATCTGAACTGAATATCTGATCTGATGAAGTATGCTGCTCTGTAATGATTGAAGATCTATACGCTACTTCGCCGTGGAGGAAGCGCGTATATACGCGGCTTCAGCGAAGAGAAAGCGCGTATGCGCAATAAAAAAATACACAGAGGTATACGCTGGTTTGTGTGGACGGAAGCGCGTATATACGCGACATCAGTGAAGTGAAAGCGCGTATGTAAACTAGGGTTTTCTGAAGCAAAGGGTATGAAATATCTGATCCGTTCTGCTGTGTTTCTGCTATCTGATCTGTGTTGTTAAGTATCTGTTGGTGATGTATGTTTGTGCTTAAAAGTTTGGAAGGGTCCAGTCTGGAAATATGATGAAATGTGGTCTGCAAGTGGTGTTCTATTGAAGTTGTTGGATCCAGTGTGAAAATTGATGAAACGTGGTCCAAGGTGGTTGTTGAGTCCCAAATTTGCATCTTTTCCATACACTTTTCCATACCTTTTTCACTCACCTAAACCTCCCAAATTGTCAGTATCATGTGCAAAAGAGCATCTAACATGGTTTTTAATTATATTTTTGTGTTTGCTATTTGATCTAGATTTTGTTCATTCAGCTGCGGAATCTTGCCACTTTCCGCAGCTGCTGCAACTTTCCGCAACTATTTTGTGAAACTCTATGCTACAGGTGTCTACAAGGAAAACGAGCCACATGGGCAGGTCAGGAATGACGTGGACATGGTTCGTATCCTATTGGTTCAAGAAAACTCATCCAAAGAAGCCGCGGTCAAAGGCGTCCACATGGAAGTCAACCATGGAGTTTCATGTCGGCCGGACTCTGTTTCGTGTCACATGAAGACCCATACGGCCGTTTCTAAGCCTGCGGAGGTTAAATCGACATCTGTACAGGGTTCTAGAGTCGAATTCAAGCATCCACCTTTCGTAGATCTACTTTCCAACACAACCATACTCCTATATCCGTGGACGTAGTGGTCTATGTGCTCTCCACTAGCATGAACTTTAGGAAACAGTTATAGTTTGTTGTTATATATATTGCGTTTGCATACGCATATGAAGTTAGTTGTTATTAGTGAATGTAGTCTCTGTTATCTTTTAGTCTGCTCTGTAGTGATTACGCTGCACTTGTGTCGTAACATTACCATTCTGTAATGAACTGCTTTTTAATATGAGAAGACTCTGTTTTTTAACTTAATTCGTATTTGAGGATCGTTACCAAGGCTGCGTAGAGGGCCCCTGCTCAGCTAAGGTTTTGTGTATTAGTGTATAATTTTACTTTCATTCCATTGTGTCATAATCCATTCATATGTTCATATATTGCATTTGTTTCATTTCTGTTTATACATTTCCATAATTTCCATTTCATTTATGTCTTTCATGTTTTATGATTGTTAATCACTGATCAGTGTTCTTGTTGCAGGTTTTAGATAGACAGCCCGGGCATTTTCATAGCTTTTTGACTAATGACATGGAACTAACATTGTTCTGCTGCTAGTTTGCTTTTCATAGTTTTTGTTTAATTTCAGTATTGCTCTGTACATTTCAGTTTTGTTTTTCTGCTTCAGTGGTTAAAATTTAGATATACTAATCTGCTCATAGCATCTTCAGTTGCCTCCGAAAGCCACAGCTGGACTGATGGTGAGGGATTGCATTATGAAATGTGTAGTTTAGTATTAGTTTCTTTTCTGTAAATTTAGATATATTAAGCTGCTCATAGCATCTTCAGTTGCCTCCGAAAGCCACAGCTGGACTGATGGTGAGGGATTGCATTATGAAATGTGTAGTTTAGTATTAGTTTCTTTTATGCAAATTTAGATATATTAAGCTGCTCATAGCATCTTCAGTTGCCTCCGAAAGCCACAGCTGGACTGATGGTGAGGGACTGCATTATGAAATGTGTAGTTTAGTATTAGTTTCTTTTCTGCAAATTTAGATATATTAAGCTACTCATAGCGTCTTCAGTTGCCTCCGAAAGCCACAGCTGGACTGATGGTGAGGGACTGCATTATGAAATGTGTATTTTAGTATTAGTTTCTTTTCTGCAAATTTAGATATATTAAATCATGCATGACATCTTCGGTTGCCTCCGAAAGCCACAGCTGGACTGATGGTGAGGGATTGAATCATGAGTGTATGGTTTAGTATTAGTTTACTTTCTGCAAATTAAATATGAGTTACTCAAGTTGTTTATGATTACTTCCGAAAATCATAGCTGGACTAATGATGAAGGGTCAGAAGATAAATTGATGTAATCTGATTTAGATTTATTTTGTTGCAATTTTGAATTTCCTTAAGCATAGTTCTTTTGTGTTTAGTTGGCAGCAAGAATAGTTTAGTTTTCATGCTCACTAGTTTACTGTTTTGATTCATTAGATTAGCAGCACCTTTTCATTTCAGCAGTACACTTTTACTTTCTTTCAAGTCTTGTCATTGTAATTTTCATTTTGCTTTTAAAGTTTCAAGTTGGTAAATCATTATAGGGGATATCACTTCCTTGAAAAAATATAACCAAACTTGTTTTCATTTTAGAATTTCCATTTCACCTTAGAAAAACCAAAAGCGACAAAAGTTAAGAAATAGGTTATCTTGCACATATAGTGCGCCGCACTTCATCAGCTTACGATTCCCGGATTGACAATTTAAATGCAGCAATTTAGGACACACTAAATTGTCCAAACATTTTGGCGCCGTTGCCGGGGAAGTGTAACTAGGTAGCCAATTTCTTAAAAAAAAAAAAAACATAAAATCATAAAAGAAGGGAAAACTTGATAACTTCTTGAAGTATGCTCTCCTCTTGCACCTAGTGTGATCTGGAGGATCAGAAAAGAGAGTTATTGGTTTAGTAATTTCTTAAGTATGCTCTCTTCTTGCACTTAGTGTGACCTGGAAGATCAGAAAGAGAATTATTAGCCCAACTTTTTTAAAAATAAAAAATAAAAAATGACATGCATAGAGCAAGAGATTCTAGGGGAAGGTTTATAGCTAAAGCCAAGAGTTCGATTTTCACAACTCCATCTTCTTCAAGGCATAGACCAGATTCACCACCATCTACCCCTAGCCTTAAGATTTTTGGAAGTCAAGGAACGGCTGAATTAGAGGATTCTCCTATACCACCTACTAAAACCCACTTAGAAAACAAAGAGACTTTCTCTCATCCTTCCTTGGTAGAAGAACTAGAGGAATATAAGGACTCTAAAGAAACTATCATGGCAGAGGAAGTAATAAATAGAGGTGGAGGTAGAAGAGGAGGAGATAATGGAGATAACAATGGTGAAGGAAATAATGTGAGAAATAGGGATTTGTTGGGATTCCCTATAGTTGATGAGGAAACTCATGCAACAATGAAAAATATTTCACCATCTGTTCTCCCTAACTTTTATGGATTACGAAGTGAGGATCCTGAAACATTTCTGTTTGAGTTTGAAGTAGTGTGCCGAACTTATGACTATATGGAAGATTCTCAGAAACTCAAACTGTTTCCTTCAACATTGAAGGGATCTGCTTTGAAATGGTTCATGGGATTAGCCACTCAATCTATCAGGACTTGGAATGATATGAAACAAACATTTTTGGACAGATACTTGGACTATTGTATGCCCACCAATCACAAGGATGAGGTATTCAAAATGATGCAAAAAGAAGATGAAAATTTGGAAGACTTACTTGAAAGATTCCAATACAACTTGAAAAGAGCAAAGATGAGCAACTTAGATGATGAAACCTTGAAAGCCCTCATATTAAAAGCCATTAGAGATGAATGGATAGATATTTTAAACATGATGGGGAAAGGAGAAATTTCTCAACTTCCACTTCGTGATATAACAGAACTATGTGTCCATCTCTCAAGGGGAAAATCTAAAACAGGAAAAGGGCCTAGGGATCCTTCTCTTATTAGGGCTAACAAATCTGCAACTGGATCAGTAAGTAGGGCAGAGATTGGTAACATTCTTGATGAGTTTAAAACTGATATTTTAGGGAGCCTTAGTGAACAACTAGACACCCTTAAAATCCAAAACAAGCAGAAAGAAGAAAAAGATGCTTTAGCCATCTTTTGTCCGAAATGTAGGAAGAAACATGCTTTAGGGGAATGTCCCTTGGATGCAAAAGTTGTAGAAACATGTATGATTTGCTCAAAAAATCATGAGATCAAGGATTGTCCTTCAATTCCTGGACTCAAAGCTGTTTTTCAAGAAGATCCAAATTCAGTAGAATCTCTCTGTTTTGTCGCAAGGAAACCTTGGCAGGGACAACAATCTCAAGGGTTTAACAACCCTATGAATCTTCAAACCCCACCAAATTGGAATCCTTGGCAACAACCTTGGCCCCAAAATCAAAACTCATATCAGCCATGGGTACAAGGGATGCAAAATCCTTATGGGAGATTTGCTCAATTTTATCAATATCCTCCATCTTTTCAAAGTCAACAAATTCCACAACTTCCAAGCCCAAATCCACAACTTTCATTGCCATTTCCACAACAACAACCTTCTCAACAAAATACAAATCCTCAATTCATGCTCCCATACCAACAGAAGACAAATCAACTTCCAGCTCAGCCACTGCCAAATCCTAACAATAAGAATCCTCAAACTACTTATATGGTAGAAGGACAACAATTTTCTACCTATATGATTGTTCCTCTCAACGATGTACAACTCAGATCTGGTAGAGTTTTAGAAAAACCTTCTATAGATATTCAAGAGCAAGATACCTTTGAGGAGGACTCTCTTCAAGTCAATAAGGGTTCTGAGGAAGAATCTCTTCAAAATTCAAAAATTCAAAAAGAAAAAGAAAAGCTAACATCCACAACTCCTATAGTTGAGCAACCTGTATCTTCATCTACACTTCCTTTTCCGGAAAGACTACAAATTGATAAGGGGGTGGAAAAGCAAATCTTGTTGCCTAACTATGAATTTCTAGATGAATTGAAGAATGTTTGTATCAAGATTCCATTGCTACAAGCCATTCGAGAAATTCCTATTCTAGCAAAAACCATAAAGGAGTTGAGTTTCAAAAGACCAGGAAGGAAGCTAAAAGACACAAGAAGAATCCACCTGGTAGGAAAGATTGCAGACATTATGATGGGAAAAATTACTATGCAGAAGTATGTAGATCCAGGAAGTCCAATTGTCAAGAAACATATAAATGGAATAGAAATTCCAAACACATTGATTGACTTAGGGGCTGCTATCAACATTATGAGTAGACAGACTATGGAACAGTTAAAACTTCCTAACCTTCTTTTACACCTACTTTATTGCAACTTGCAGATCGATCGGTTATTAAACCAGATGGTGTATTAGAAGATATTTCAGTCTCCTTAGATTCTTGGGAATATCCGGTAGACTTTATGATTTTGACTCCCAAAAGTAATCTAGGAGGACATCCAATTATCTTAGGAAGACCTTGGCTGGCCACAGCTGATGCTTTTATTAGTTGTAGATCTGGAGACATGTACATTTATAATGGTAATTCGACAAAGAAATTCAATTTGTATCCTCCAGCAAGAGCAATTACAGAAGTAGGAGACAATGAATGGGTTGATGATGAGGACACTATACAACCTGTCTTTACCATTTCTGAAATCAGTGAGGATAGTCAAATTCTGAACACATTAGAAAATTTTGAGACATCTTCAGAATATGACCCACACAATTTCAGTTGGAATCTGACATAGAATATTTATCATCAAGACAAATGTCTCTTTACTCTATGGAAGAATTTGGTAGTTCTACTATTGAGATTTTTTCAGGAAAAACATTGAATATCAACAAACATTTGGAAAAGTCACAACAAGAAGAACTAACCAAAATCTTGCAAAAACATTCTACTGCATTTGCATGGGAGTATACTGACATGAAAGGTATTGATCCTAAGACTTTCATCCATCATATCTATATTGAAGAAAACAGTAGACCAATCAGACAACCTCAAAGAAGGATGAATCCAAATCTTAGGGAGATAGTGAAAGAAGAGCTCCAAAAACTTCTCAATGTAAACTTCATTTATCCAATTTCAGATAGCCGACGGGTTTCTCCTTTGGTTATAGTACCTAAAAAGAATGGTAAATGGAGAGTATGCATTGATTACAGGGAGTTGAACAAAGCAACTTTGAAGGATCACTTTCCTTTGCCTTTATTGATCAGGTATTAGATACATTAGCAGGTAAAAAGTACTTTTCATTTTTGGATGGTTTTAGTGGCTATAATCAAATTCAGGTAGCACCTGAAGATCAAGATAAGACCACATTTACTTGTCCATGGGGAACTTTTGCCTACCGAGTGCTTCCTTTTGGCTTATGTAATGCACCAGCAACATTCCAAAGAGCAGTACTAGGAATTTTTTCTGATCTAATCCATGATTGTGTAGAAGTTTATATGGATGATTTTACAGTTTATGGTAATTCATTTGAAGAGGCATTAGAAAATTTGGAAAAAGTTCTCATAATATGTAAAGAAACAAACCTTTCATTAAGCCATGAAAAATGTTTTATGATGTTTACTGAAGGGATTGTTTTAGGACATCATATTTCGGGAGATGGGATTAAGGTTGATAGATCGAAAGTTGAAGTCATCTCCAAGTTGCCTATTCCAAATTGTCAAAGAGATGTTAGAAGTTTTCTAGGATTTACTAGTTATTATAGAAGATTTATAGAAAACTTCACTAAAATAGCATCTCCACTCTTCAAGTTGCTTACAAAAGACTGTGAATTTAAATGGGATCCTGATTGTCAATCCGCTTTTGAAACTTTGAAAACAAGAATATCCGAAGCACCTATCTTGAGAGGACCAAATTGGAAACTTCCTTTCCATATTTCTACAGATGCTTCAGATACAGCTCTTGGAGCTGTGTTGGGTCAAAAAGATTTAATTCCTTATGCCATTTATTACACCAGTAAAATTTGACTCCCACAGAGTTGAATTATACTGTGACTGAAAAAGAGTTCTTAGCTGTTGTTCATGCAATTAATAAGTTTAGACATTACATAACAGGCTATGAAACTTTTATTCATACTGACCATTCTGCAATTAGATATTTAATGAACAAACCTGTTACTAATGGCAGAGTGACAAGATGGTTTTTACTTTTGCAAGAATTCAATATTACTGTGTTGGATAGACCAGGAAAACAGAATACAGTAGCTGATTTCTTGTCTAGAATTCAGAATACTAAAGAAGATTCTCCTGTAGAGGATAAGTTTCCTGATGAATACTTGTTTGTAGTAACTATTAAGACTCCTTGGTATGCAGATATTGCTAACTATTTGGTTACAAGGAAACTACCTTCACATTTATTTCCAAGTGAAAAACGAAAAATTATTCAGGAGAGTTCAAAATATTCATGGATTTCTAACGAATTGTTTAAAACAGGGCCAGATCTTGTGATCGGAAGATGTGTCAGGGAAGATGAAATGCCTGATATTCTTAAGGCATGTCATGATGAACCATGCGGCGGACACTTTGCGGACAAAAGGACGGCCTATAAAATCCTTTCCTTGGGATATTATTGGCCTTCTCTCTTCAAAGATGCAAAACAATATGTCAAAAGGTGTGATAGTTTCCAAAGAGTAGGGAAACCTACCCTTTCAAATGAAATGCCATTGCAAACACAGGTACTCATTGAACCCTTTGAAAAATGGGCTTTAGATTTCATTGGACCTATTAATCCACTATCCAAGCAAAAGAAGTATATATTGGTTTGTACTGATTATGTTACTAAATGGGTAGAAGCCAAAGCATTAGTATCTGCTACTGAAAATTCAGTTGTTCATTTTCTTTATGAGGATATTTTTACTCGCTTTGGTGTTCAAAGAGAAATTGTGACAGATCAAGGAAGCCAATTCACATCCAACTTGGTGGAGAAATTGATGGAAGAATACAAAATCAAGCACAGAAGATCTACTCCTTACCATCCACAAGAAAATGGTCAAGTGGAGTCCACAAACAAAGTTCTTGAAAGTATCATCACCAAAACTGTTCATCTACATAGAAGATATTGGGCAGAAAGGCTTCCAGAAGCCTTGTGGGCCTACAGAACTACATGGAGGAATACAACAGGACATTCTCCCTATGAACTTGTTTATGGGAAATAAGTCTTGCTCCCCATTGAGTTCCAAGTCAAGACCTTTAAGATAGCAGTTCAGTTGGGGATGGACTTATCAGAAGCCCAAAAGCATAGAATGGAGCAGTTGAATGAGCTAGATGAGATCAGACAAGAAGCAATTCTAAGAAATGATCTAGTTCAATATCAAAGAGCTAAATGGCATGACAAATATATCAAAGAGAAGAAGTTTCAAGAAGGAGATTGGGCATTGTTATTTGACTCCAAGTTTAAAGATTTTCAAGGGAAATTTCAGATTCATTGGCTTGGGCCATATGAGATTGACAAAATCTTTAGCAATGGAGCTGTAAGAATCAAGACCATTGATGAGTTTCAAACTCCTCTTATTGTGAATGGCCATAGATTGAAAGTTTATCATAAGCCACTCTCTAAAGAGGATTTTGTCAAGATGTTTCAAGAAAGTTCTGCAATGAGGCTGGTACAGAAGAATTTTTCTTCTCCACCAGCCTAGCTTTTGTTTTTCATTTAAAAAAAAAAAAAAAAATGGTATAAGCCTGAAAACCAATCATTGATTGGCAGTCTTATGCAGAAAATATAGGGTGAAAATCAGGGACACCTGACACTCTATATTTTCCAAAAAAAATCTGTCTTTCATTTCATTTCATTTCACCACCCACTCCATTCCACTTCATTCCATTTCATTTCATCTCATTCCACTTCATTCACTTCATTTCATTCCATTCCATCAATAAAAATCTTTTTCATGACCATTTTCATCTGGTCATTTTTCATTTGTTCATTTCCATTCATCAAAGTAATAGCTGTGTCAGTTTCCGCAGCTGACATCTGTTTCCGCAGCTGACTCCAGTTTCCGCAGCCAGAAGCAGATTCCGCAGCTACTACTCTGTTTTCAAAGAAAATGTACAGTCAGATGTTATTTTCATAATTATGAAATAAAATGCAGGAGAGAGGATCAATGGAGCATTCAAGACACCAATGGAGATCAATCAGTTGAAGACCAAGGGCAAAAGCAAAGATTCCAAAGGTATGAATAAAATTTATTTCAAATAGTATTGAAAAACACATTTTTATATAGTTTCAAACCATGAGCTCTATCCATTACGCGCAATGATTATATTGACAGTTCCGTAACCTTTCACGATCTCCATGTTATCCTCTTGCATTTATTCACAAACGGTTTCATCATTGAAATTCCGATTTTCACTCATGTGCCAATATCCCATCGGAGATAATGAGACGTATTCGATTTGACTAAGGACTCTTGCAGCCGCATAAACTCATAACCGTTGATTGAAACGTGTTCATATTTAATTGCGCAGCCACCAAAATTCAAAACGTTGCCGAATGTGTTATACTTTGTTAACCTCTCTGTCGTGTCTCTGCCGTGTTTTTGAAACCCCACTCTACTCATTCTCACTCCCTGTTTCATTCCATTTCGTTCCTTTTGCTCATTCTCACTTCCAGATATCTACCCACAGTCTTACTCCATTCCGTTTATGGTGCTCATTCCCATTTTATGATACATTCCCACAGTCATTGTGCTTGATCCTGTGTATTCAATCGTTCCATTTCCACTTAAACCCTCACGAAGGCAAATTTGTGAAGCACAAAAAAGTGAAATGGGTAAATTACTAAGGGCAGAGCCGGAAGGACCGAAGTTTATAGAGGGATATCCGCAAGCAAAAGAGATATTGAAGAAAGAAAAATGGCTGTGTTTTATTCAGAAATTCAGAGGTTACCACAAAGAAGTTACGAAAGCGTTTGCAAGGTCATTTGATGGCTCGGAAGCAGAAATTGGAGACCTCAAGTTTTCGGTCAATGAAGCATCAATAGCAACAGCCACAGAACTTCTTCAGGAGGGAGAACGTTGGTTCAAAAATAAAAGCATCAGTGATGAGGCATGGAGAACAATCCTACGAAACCAAGGTATGGACATAATTGTTTTCAAAAGAGGAATCCCTGTGCATGCAATAAAAGAAGAATGGGCCACTTTACTGCTAATTGTTCAGAAATTCATTACATGTGAAGGCCGTTTTGGGTCTATGTACATGTACCATACCAGGCTATTGATGAATTTTCTAGAAAACCAAACTCTTAATCTCCCATATTTTCTATTCAATAGCTTGAAGAAAATGGCTGTGACTGTTCAAAAACACTTAGGAGATGTAGAGCCTCATCTATATCACCACGACCTTATAAAAATTCTGATTGAAAAGGAGTTAAGGGAAAGAAAAGACACATGGGAACAATTCCTAGTTAGAAATTTCTTTGAAGAACCTCAGGAAATTCCTGAAGGTAGTTCAATTAGAAGGAGTAGAAGAAAAAGAATGAATGTTGAAACCCAAATTACTCCTACTCAGGAAATTCCCGCAGCTAGCACAGCAAAAAGAAGTAGAAGGAAAAGACCAATAGATGAAATCCAAAATACTCCTACTACTACTATGAAAAGAACTGATAGGGAAGAGAGATTGGTAAAAAGGAAGAAGAAGGAAATCAAGGCTAAGAAGCCAATAATACCAAAAGGGAAAGAAAGTATTGAGGCTGTCCATAAAACTCCTTCTTCTGAAGAAGAAGATCATCAAATACTATCTGAAAGATTAGTTTATCTTCAAAAACAGTCATCTATATCCAAGAAGGCAGAGAAAGGAAAACAAGAACAAAAGGGTAGTGTACCACAGCGTGTGAGGAGAAGCAGCAGGCTTAAGGGGAAATTGAGAAAAACGCAAATTAAGGGTCCTCATTTCATTGATTTAGGTGAGGAGACATCTGAACAGTCCCCAACTGACCATAGTCCATCTCAGTCAGTTAGTGAACCTGGTTCCTTTCATTCCCAATCAGAAAATGAGCATACTCCATCTTATTCTCAGCAAAATATTGATGTAAGCCCTCCTCGGCCAAATTTTGAACATAATTCTCCTTTACAGCATTTTGGGGACAGCCCAATGAAAATGACACCTGAAATAGACCCCAAGCAGCAGGAGGTATATGACTATATAGAATCCTTGGAAAAGGCAGCCACAGGTCCAAGTACTTCTTCCATTCAGCCTCATACATTGCGGGATGATTTAGTTCAATCATTAAAACAGGAAATTTTTGAGCTGGAGCTTTTAAATAGGCACATCAAAAATGAAAATGAGACATTGAAAGAACAAGGCAAGCTGGACAAGATCATCCATGATAATACTATGTTACATTTGGGAATATGGCAAAAGAAGAATAAGAAATTGAAAAGGAAATGCCAGAAATTGAGCAGAGCACTTGTGAATATCAAATTTAGGTGCTTAATGAAGAAACCCAGACTGATGGCAGTACCAAAGAAGAAGAGAAGGGGATTGGATGTGCTGGCTGAAGTATCAAGGCACATGAACTGAACAAAGAGTATCAAAATTTTGGTTGCATGAGGACATGCAACACCTTCAGAGTGGGGGTATGTTGAGTCCCAAATTTGCATCTTTTTCATACACTTTTCCATACCTTTTTCACTCACCTAAACCTCCCAAATTGTCAATATCATGTGCAAAAGGGTATCTAACATGGTTTTTAATTATATTTTTGTGTTTTCTATTTGATCTAGATTTTGTTCATTCAGCTGTGGAATCTTGCCACTTTCCGCAGCTGCTGCAACTTTCCGCAGCTATTTTGTGAAACTCTATGCTACAGGTGTCTACAAGGGAAACGAGCCACATGGGCAGGTCAGGAATGACGTGGACATGGTTCGTGTCCTATTGGTTCAAGCAAACTCGTCCAAAGAAGCCGCGGTCAGAAGCGTCCACATGGAAGTCAACCATGGAGTTTCATGTCGGCCGGACTCTGTTTCGTGTCACATGAAGACCCATACGGCCGTTTCTAAGCCTGCGGAGGTTAAATCGACATCTGTATAGGGTTCTGGAGTTGAATTCAAGCATCCACCTCTCGTAGATCTACTTTCCAACACGGCCATGCTCCTATATCCGTGGACGTAGTGGTCTACGTGCTCTCCACTAGCATGAACTTTAGGAAACAGTTATAGTTTGTTGTTATATATATTGCGTTTGCATACGCATATGAAGTTAGTCGTTATTAGTGAATGTAGTCTCTGTTATCTTTTAGTCTGCTCTGTAGTGATTACGATGCACTTGTGCCGTAACATTAACATTATGTAATGAACTGCTTTTTAATATGAGAAGACTCTGTTTTTTTAACTTAATTCGTATCTGAGGATCGTTACCAAGGCTGCGTAGAGGGCCCCTGCTCAGCTAAGGTTTTGTGTATTAGTTTATAATTTTACTTTCATTCCATTGTGTCATAATCCATTCATATGTTCATATATTGCATTTGTTTCATTTCTGTTTATACATTTCCATAATTTCCATTTCATTTCTGTCTTTCATGTTTTATGATTGTTAATCACTGATCAGTGTTCTTGTTGCATGTTATAGATAGGCAGCCCGGGCATTTTCATAGCTTTTTGACTAATGACATGGAACTAACATTGTTCTGCTGCTAGTTTGCTTTTCATAGTTTTTGTTTAATTTCAGTATTGCTCTGTACATTTCAGTTTTTCTTATCTGCTTCAGTAGTTAAATTTAGATATACTAATCTGCTCATAGCATCTTCAGTTGCCTCCGAAAGCCACAGCTGGACTGATGGTGAGGGATTGTATTATGAAATGTGTAGTTTAGTATTAGTTTATTTTCTGCAAATTTAGATATATTAAGTTGCTCATAGCATCTTCAGTTGCCTCCGAAAGCCACAGCTGGACTGATGGTGAGGGATTGTATTATGAAATGTGTAGTTTAGTATTAGTTTCTTTTCTGCAAATTTAGATATATTAAGCCGCTCATAGCATCTTCAGTTGCCTCCGAAAGCCACAGCTGGACTGATGGTGAGGGATTGTATTGTGAAATGTGTAGTTTAATATTAGTTTCTTTTCTGCAAATTTAGATATATTAAATCAGCTTTCATAGCATCTTCTGGCTTTCGTTTCTCCAAAGCTACAAATTTTGGATCGATGGTGAGGGATTGCATTATGAAATGTGTAGTTTAGTATTAGTTTCTTTTCTCTCTCGCAAATTTAGATATATTAAATCATGCATGACACTTACTGTTTTCCAAAGCTACAATTAACTATGCAGAGGGATTTAATCCTATGAGCATAGCCTAGTATTATTATTTCAATGCAATATATATCGTTTATCAAGTTGTTTATGATTTATCTTAAATCATAATGACCAATACTTAAGCGGTCGAAGACAAGTTGATGTAATCTGATTTAGATTTATTTTGTTGCAATTTTGAATTTCTTTAAGCATAGTTCTTTTGTGTTTAGTTGGCAGCAAGAATAGTTTAGTTTTCATGCTCACTAGTTTACTGTTTTGATTTATTAGATTAGCAGCACCTTTTCATTTCAGCAGTACATTTTTTTATTTTCTTTCAAGTCTTGTCATTGTAATTTTCAATTTGATTTTAAAGTTTCAAGTTGGTAAATCATTATAGGGGATATCACTTCCTTGAACAAACATAACCAAACTTGTTTTCATCTTAGAATTTCCATTTCACCTTAGAAAACCAAAAACGACAAAAAAAGTTAAGAAATAGGTTATCTTGCACATATAGTGCGCCGCACTTCATCAGCTTACGATTCCCGGATTGACAAATTAAATGCAGCAATTTAGGACACACTAAATTGACCAACAAAGGAAGCGAAGGTTGTAGCCTTCACTGTGGGGTTGTAGCTCCCTTCCGTGAGGTCGGTAAACGAGTCGGGGTTGGAGCTCCTTCCGTGAGAGTCGGTAAACGAGCGTGTGTGGGAACCGCGTGCCGGCCGAAGTCCGCGCTCACACATATGTCGTAAGATGTTTTCTCTATAATAAAATATTGAAGGCCGATAAATCGCAATGGTGGTTTTCCCGATTTCCAAGTTTCCACCTAAAAATCCTGTTCATGTGTGATGCTTTGTGTGATGGTTTATTTATTCTTTACCGCACATGTTTACCGTTTATTGAAAATCCGATGAATGAATGATGGAATAATATAAGTGAAGATTTAATGACCGCATTCATTCCGTGTATACGCTAGTTTCATAAAGGGGATCCGACAGGTATACGCTAGTTTCACCAAGGAAAGTAGCGTATGGGTTTTAAGGAATGAAAAAGTAAAAAGATTTGATTATGCAGTAAATACTGATTCACCCCCCCCCCCCCCCCTCTCAGTATTTTTCCCAACAATTGGTATCAGAGGGGGTCCTTGTGCAGAAGCTTGATCGCTTAAAGGAGATCCGTCACAATGGGAAGTCAAGAAGGAGTAATTTATATAAAGCCACCTCTATTCAATGGAAGCAATCTGATATTCTGGAAGGTACGTACAAAAGCATATCTGCAAAGTCTTGGTGCAGATGTATGGGCAATCGTGGATTTATGAAGCTCTTAACATGACAGTGTAGAGGTACCCCTGTGGGTGAGGTGAATATTTCTATGTACTCCTCCATGAACTTTTCCATCTATTGTTTTTGTGCAAATGATCCATGTCTAGAGACCATGGCCACAATATTCTTCTTTCCCTGAGGGCGAATCATAAGGAAAAAAAAATTCCCAGTCTAGGAAACTATCTTACTGGCCAAAGTAATAATAACAGTGAAATATATAGACTCATACACATCATATGGATTCCAAAAGTATGGTTTTCCTAATAATACATCACAAAATTCAAGAGGAGAAACATCACAAAATACCTCATCTGTGAAGGGCTTCATCCTATAGGGAAGGAGGAATTGTTAGTTGACGCGGAGATCTCGTACTTGGTGATGCCACCCAATTTTGTATGGTTGCAGATGTGTTGTGTTCGGTAGGACCAACTGATTCATGACCTCTACTAAAATAAGGTTCTTTTGGCTCTCGTTGTCGAAAATTAAATGTAGTGAAGAACCCTTCACCCACATTTGTGAGTGCAAGAGGCGCCCCCCCTCCTCTGGATCTTCAGCCTCATCCTTCTAAATCTTGGTGGTGGCAACAATGGCATCGAGCTTCATGTCAATAATATACTTCCATTTTTTGTTCCCCTTGTTGGGTTATGACTCAGAGTTGGAACATGCATTTGATTCAGAATGCTTTAGCTCAGCCATTACTGACTACTTGGCCTGACATGCACTTGTGTTGTGAGTGGGGTTCTTATTGAAATCACACCATTTTCTTGCATCCTTCTTTATCTTCATAGTATTGTTCTCTTCTTGTGGCTTTAGAGATTTTTTCTGGGTCACACCACCTTGGCTTTATCCTTTTTTCTGTGGTTTGGGGACACCTTTCCCTTTCTTCAAGTTCATAGATCCAAAGTCTCGTTTCTTTTGTTTAAATTTCTTCTCAATATTGAAATCATATCAATAGGCGGCACCGAGCAAGGAGATGTCCAGGAAATCCATCTCATCCTAGATGTACTTGTGTATACAGTAATAGTACTTCAATACCAAATTTCACTCAGAATACTTAATACCCAACTTCATGCGAAGGGTATGAAAAATATTTGTGAACTCTAGCACATCTTGGTCCCTTCCCTATTGCAACATGGTCCAATTTATGTATTTATCCTCATATCTCGTGACAGGGTAATATTGTTCCTTGATGGCTTCCCAGAAATAATTCCAAGTGGGTGAGGCAGAAAATAATGTGGGTTCAATCTCCTCCCTCTTCTCACATTAGGTTTCCCACCAGTCCTTGACATGAGGGGAATATTTGAGGAGTGCAAAAGTAATATTTTCCCTGTTGGGAAATTCATGAAATGAAAAATATCCTTCTAGAATATTTAAGCATTTATCTACGATATCTGCATCTATCTGACCTTGAAATATGGGGATGTCAAAGTTAACTTGTACCTTAAAGGGAGTGGCACTTCCAGAGTGGTTGCTGGAAGAAGATGTGTTTCTTTTCATAGTCATCGAAGGATCTAGGAAAATTTTTCTGCCATTTCATTCCTCTATCTCTCAAGGGCTTCTTCGAGCAATATTTTCAAAGGATCTCCTACTCACTTGTTTTTATTTTCTTCCGCCATGGGAGGTCATCGGGGTTTCTGAGGATGGTATTACAAAGGTTCAACCAGTTTGAGCCCTATGTAGAAATTATACAACAAGCATGTATATCATGGATTCAATTTGATCTAACAATGTACTAAAGTTAAATACTGAATCACTTCTACAAATCAATTATGAAAATTAGAAACACAATCACCAATCACATGAAGCAAATAAGAATCAATCAAGCCACAACACAGCTAATTTCCCAGGGAAAGATTGCTTCTCAAAACCCCACTATCTTCTATTGTATATTCAGCATGGATACATGAAACAATTACATACAAATCTTCTCTCGAGAACCCTCCTATACTCAACTAATTGCCTCACACTGTCTCAGATAAAACCGACCAATACTTGGCCAATTTACTGCCTACAAATAGCCTTCCTTTCTTGCACAATTTGTGTGGAATGAAATCCCTATTCCATAGGAATTTTGGCCTTCCTAAACCATTCAATGATCATGGGCAATCCAATGGGTGTTTTTTTGCATGGGTGCAACCCAATAATCCTACAACTGATAATCAACTTCCCTTACACCTAGATCTCAATTGGGTCTCCAGTGGATCTAGCATGCATGCAGCTAATAATAGTAAATCCTCAGTTGCATGTGGGATCACTGATTGTGAATTAAATAATATTTAATTCACTTGATCCCTCACTAGTGTATCAAACATTTACAACTAGCACAATTGATTTTAACTCACTTAACTGAGTTAAACTAATTACAACCTGCATTAACTAATGCACCACTGCACTTCAATTTATATTACAACTATAATTACTTTGCATGCCCCACCAACTACCTCTAACTCGAAATTCATGAGCTAACTAATCTTATAACACTCAGTTAACTATTACAAGTTATTTTGAGATCAGATTACATTTTATTTTCCATCTTAATTAAGGGATAACTAAAATAGACATGCACCGAATTTAGCCCACACCAGTGTAGGTGTCACTAAGACTTGTGGTCTGACACTAGTGTAGGTGCTGCTTGGAACTCCTAGTCCCACACTAGCGTGGGTGCCGAAATTTCTTATTGAACTTCAACACTCTGTCTCAACAAGAAAGGGATTATCCTTCACCCCAATCCTGCCTCTATGGTATTCAAATTTGCTCCTGGTGAGCGCCTTCATCAGAATATCTGCATCCTGATCTTCCATGGGAATGTACTAAAGTAAAATTATCTTCCTCTACACATAATATCTGAGATTGTGGCACCGGATATCTATGTGCTTGGACCTATCATGAAACACAGGATTAATCGATATTTTAATGCAACTCTGATTATCACAATGTATCATTGCCGGATCCATCTAAGAACCAAAAAAACCAGCCAAGATCTTTCTCATCCAGATAGCCTCACATGCAGCTTGACTCGTTTCCATGTACTCTGATTCCGATGAACTGAGTGCCACATATTGCTGCTTCCTATTGCACCAAGAAACTGATGTCGATCCTATGCTGAATATCCCTCCTGATGTGCTCTTTCTGTCTGATGGGCTACCTGCCTAATATGCATCCATGAAGCCTTGAAGCTTCACTCCCTCTATCTGTCTGTACCATATACCATACCCTGATGTGCCCCTTAGGTATCTCAAGATATGCTTCCCCACCTTCCAAAAGAGCTTGGTAGGCTGAAACATAACTTGACTCAGCTGGTTAATTGTGTATCAAATGTCTGGTACGGTGTTCACTAGATACATCAGTGAACCAACTAACTACCTGTAGATAGTAGCATCCACTACCTCTCTAGAAGTAGCATCATCTTTCCTCCAATTTCCCAGAAGAGGAGTGTCCATGGGTTTTCATCTCTCCATGAGAAACTTACCCAATATCTCTTTGGAGTACTTTCCTTGAGAAACAAAAAATTCCCCATCTCGCTACCATATTTCCAAGCTAAGGAAATAATGAAGCAGTCCCATGTCCTTCATTTCAAACTCCCTTTCAAAATCCTCCTTGCATGAGTGTATTAGCTGATCATCACCAGTCAAAATTAGATCATCAACATAAAGAAAAATAATCAATAGTTTACCCTCAACCACAATTTGGTACATTTTTGTATCAACTTCACTTTTGGTGAAGCCCAGACTGGTGAAATAGATGTCTATCTGAGTGTACCAAGCACAAAGTGTTTGCTTCAACCCATATATTTCTCTCTTGATTCGACATGCATGCGACTCACTATTGAAGATCTAGAAACCTTCAGGCTGCTTTATGTACACTTCTTCCTCAATAACTCCATTGAGGAACACATTTTTCACAGCCATTTGATTAATGCGCCAGCCCATGTGCGCTGAGAGTGAAAGGATGGATATAATGGAAGAGTACCTTGCAACAGGTGCAAAATTCTCATCATAATTGACCCCCTCAATTTGTGAGAATCCCCGAGCCAAAAAATGGCCTTGTATTTCTCCACACTACAATCAACAACTTGCTTTACCTTGTAGATCAATCTAGATCCAACCATTGATTTTTCAACCAGTCTTGGGAGAATCTCCCATGCACTGTTCTTGACAATGGAGTCATACTCCTCCACCATTGCAAAAACCCAAGTTGGTTGATGCACTACCTCCTGAAAGGAAGATGGTTCAGTCACAATACATTTACTCATAAGTGCCATGTATCCAGTAAACATGTATGGAGACTATCTCTATCTACACTGTGAAGTAGGGGCTCCTACATTCTCTACAGCATCAAGTCTCAATCTATCAACTTCCATGGTACAACTTATACCATTTATGATGGATAGATCTGCATGATTTTTTTCCGCCACTCCATGATCCTCCTCATGTGGCTGCTCCACATCTTGAGGCTCATCCTTGGGAATTAAGAGCTCCTCCTCTGCATGCAAGTCCAGCTCCCTCTCAAGGGACAACCGCATGGATTTATCCTCATCAAATTTTATATCCCATTGCACAATAGTCATTCTTATGTTTGGAAAATACACCCGATAGTTGTGGGGTGTTTCAGTGTACCCCACAAAAATCTCGATCTCAGCTGTCGATTCAAACTTCTTCCTGGCATATTTGGTCACATGCACATAAAAAATGAGTCAAAAATCTTAAAATGTGAAACATCTAGTTTCTTACCAGTGAAAGCCTATTCTAGTTTACTCATGCCAAGTATCCTATGAGGACAATGGTTCTACAAAAATACCACAGTGTTGCATGCTTCTGCCCACATATGCATTGGTGGGCCTTGATCATGCAACATCGCTATTGTTGCACCCACAATAATTTTGTTCTTTCTTTCAGCGACCCCATCTATCAGTTCTATGTGAATTCCTTCTTTGTTGTAAAAGTTATTGAATTCATTAGAGATGTATTCACCACCATTATCACTCCTAAGAGCCTTCACTTGCTTGCCTGTGTCTTTTTCCACTAGTGATTTAAAATCAAGAAACTTTGAGAATGTCTGATCTTTCTTCTACATGAAGAAGATCCAGCACTTACCAGAAAGGTCATCAACAAATATCACATAGTACTTATGTTTTTTTGTCTAGGTAACAGAGAATGGTCCACACATGTCTGTGTGAACTCTCTCAAGGATCCCCGAAGCTCGGTTCTCCTTCTCATGAAAGGTGGAATTTACATATTTTCCCATAGTACATCCCTTGCATGTGTTTGACTATGAAAGTGTATACTTGGGAAGACAAGTAGAAATCTGTTGCATGAATTTCAAGGCTTCATGGTGAAGATGGCCCAATCTCTTATGACATAATTCGCCCTCATCCCAACTCACCACTTTGTCTACCTTGCTCATCAATTCTATGAAACCATATAAATCCATCTTGTAGATATTCTTAACTCAAATCCCTATATTCTTGGCTTGTCCTATTCTTTTGTGTCGCAGGAAAGCTTTTCCTTCACTAAAAACAACATCATAGCTTCTATCCTCCAACATTGCGACTAAGACTAAATTTTTCTTCAAACTTGGTACATGCATTACATATTTTAACTGAAAGGGTTTACCTGACTTCCTCTGGAAGGTAATGGCACCAATCCTGGTAGCACTATACCACCCATCAACACCCATTTCAAGATGCATCTGGAAATCCTTCTCCTCTAGGATACTGAAAAGTTCCTTATCTCCCGTCATGTGAAAGGAAGCACCACTATCCAAATACCACACAGATCCCAATGAAATTGACACCATGCATGCGATCAATGAAAATTGAAGCTCAAATTGCGAGGTCAAAGCCTCACTAGTTGCAAATCCTCTAGCCTTCTTGTTCTTCTTCTTTTGTGGATAGTTAGTAGCATAATTCCCACGCTTGTGACAGTGAAAACACTTCACCTTGGACATGTCCTGCTTCTTGCCATATTTGGACTCGGAGTTGGAATGAAATTTCTTCCCCTTTCCCTTCTTTGCCTTGGCAGCCAAGGAACAATTTTCCTCATCTTCATTATTAGATGAAGATCCATCTATGGTGTCCCATTTGAACTCCTCCTGCACCAAATCCGACCACAGTCGTTCCCAATCTAGCAGTTTTCCCTTCCATTGACAGAGTCTTGGAAACTGTACCAAATCTTGGGAAGTCCTAGGAGAGCTAAACTCACCAAATCATCATCAGGGACAGTTATGCCAACTCTCCCCAGTTCATCCCGACATTGGAATTTTTTTTTAAAATATTTTGGCATTGAGTCGCCTTTCTCCATCTTGATCTTCCTGAGTTTATCTTTCAGTGCCAATTTCCTATGGTCACTACTGCTCTGAAATACATCTGTCAAAGCCTTCCACATTTCATATGGTGTGGCTTTCCCATGGAGGCTCGAGGCAATTTGGTCTCGTACTCCCTCCAATAGGATCCTCCTCGCCTTTGCCACTTTCTTTTGCCATTCATCCAAATTTGCAGCATTTGTCACATCGGGCTTAGGACCATCATTATCAATGCATTTCTTCAAGCCCTTATTTTCGAGTACTTCCTTTAGGAGACAGTTACAATTTATTGTTATATATAGAGTGTTTGCATACGCACATAAAGTTAGTTGATAGTTGATGTTCGTGAATGTACTCTGTTATCTTTTAGTCTGCTCTGTAGTGATTACGCTGCACCTTTGCCGTAACACTACCATTCTGTAATGAACTGCTTTTTAATATGAGAAGACTCTGTTTTTCAACTTAATTCGTGTTTGAGGATCGTTACCAAGGCTGTGTAGAGGGCCCCTGCTCAGCTAAGGTTTTGTGTATTAGTGTATATTTCTCATTTCATTTCTTTAAAAGTCATTGTATCATAATCCATCCATATGTTCATACTTTGCGGTTGTTTCATTTCTGTTTATACATTTCCATAATTTTGCATTTCATTTCTGTCTTTCATGTTTTATGATTGTTAATCACTGATCAGTTTTCTTGATTGCAGGTTTTAGATAGACAGCCCGGGCATTTTCATAGCATTTTGACTAATGACATAAAACTAACATTGTTCTGCTGCTAGTTTGCTTTTCATAGCTTTTGTTTAACTTCAGTCTTGCTTTGTACATTTCAGTTTTGCTTATCTGCTTTAGTAGTTAAATTTAGATATATTAAGCTGCTCATAGCATCTTCAGTTGCCTCCGAAAGCCACAGCTGGACTGATGGTGAGGGACTGCATTATGAAATGTGTAGTTTAGTATTAGTTTCTTTTATGCAAATTTAGATATATTAAATCATGCATGACATCTTCGGTTGCCTCCGAAAGCCACAGCTGGACTGATGGCGAGGGATTGAATCATGAGTGTATGGTTTAGTATTAGTTTACTTTCTGCAAATTAAATATCAGTTACACAAGTTGTTTATGATTACTTCCGAAAGTCATAGCTGGTCTAATGATGAAGGGTCAGAAAATGAATTGATGTAATATGATTTAGATTTATTTTGTTGCAATTTTGAATTTCCTTAAGCATAGTTTCTTTTGTGTTTAGTTGGCAGCAAGAATAGTTTGGTTTTCATGTTCACTAGTTTACTGGTTTGATTCATTAGATTAGCAGCACCTTTTCATTTCAGCAGTACACTTTTACTTTCTTTCAAGTCTTGTCATTGTAATTTTCAATTTGTTTTTAAAGTTACAAGTTGGTAAATCATTATAGGGGATATCACTTCCTTGAACAAATATAACCAAACTTGTTTTCATTTTAGAATTTCCATTTCACCTTAGAAAAACCAAAAACGACAAAAAGTTAAGAAATAGGTTATCTTGCACATATAGTGCGCCGCACTTCATCAGCTTACGATTCCAGGATTGACAAATTAAATGCAGCAATTTAGGACACACTAAATTGACCAAACATTTTGGCGCCGTTGCCGGGGAAGTGTAACTAGGTAGCCAATTTCTTAAAAAAAAAAAATCATAAAAGAAGGGAAAACTTGATAACTTCTTGAAGTATGCTCTCCTCTTGCACCTAGTGTGATCTGGAGGATCAGAAAAGAGAGTTATTGGTTTAGTAATTTCTTAAGTATGCTCTCTTCTTGCACCTAGTGTGATCTGGAAGATCAGAAAGAGAATTATTAGCCCAACTTTTTTTTAAAAATAAAAAATGACATGCATAGAGCAAGAGATTCTAGGGGAAGGTTTATAGCTAAAGCCAAGAGTTCGATTTTCACAACTCCATCTTCTTCAAGGCATAGACCAGATTCACCACCATCTACCCCTAGCCTTAAGATTTTTGGAAGTCAAGGAACAGCTGAATTAGAGGATTCTCCTATACCACCTACTAAAACTCACTTGGAAAACAAAGAGACTTTCTCTCATCCTTCCTTGGTAGAAGAACTAGAGGACTATAAGGACTCTAAAGAAACTATCATGGCAGAGGAAGTAATAAATAGAGGTGGAGGTAGAAGAGGAGGAGATAATGGAGATAACAATGGTGAAGGAAATAATGGTAGAAATAGGGACAATTTGCTTGGTTTCCCTATAGTTGATGAGGAAACTCATGCAACAATGAAAAATATCTCACCATCTGTTCTCCCTAAATTTTATGGATTGCGAAGTGAGGATCCTGAAACATTTCTGTTTGAGTTTGAAGTCGTGTGCCGAACTTATGACTATATGGAAGACTCTCAAAAACTCAAACTGTTTCCTTCAACATTGAAGGGAGCTGCTTTGAAATGGTTCATGGGATTAGCCACTCAATCTATAAGGACTTGGAATGATATGAAACAAACATTTTTGGATAGATACTTGGACTATTGTATGCCCACCAATCACAAGGATGAGGTATTCAAAATGATGCAAAAGAAGATGAAAATTTGGAAGACTTAATTGAAAGATTTCAATACAACTTGAAAAGAGCAAAGATGAGCAACTTAGATAATGAAACCTTGAAAGCCCTCCTATTAAAAACCATTAGAGATGAATGGATAGACATTTTAAACATGATGGGTAAAGGAGACATTTCTCAACTCCCATTTCATGATATAACAGAACTATGTATCCAATTCTCAAGGGGAAGATCTATAACTGGAAAAGGGCCTAGGGATTCTTCTCTTATTAGGGCTAACAAATCTGCAACTGGATCAGTAAGTAGGGCAGAGATTGGTAATATGCTTGATGAGTTCAAAACCGATATCTTAGGGAGCCTTAGTGAACAACTAGACACCCTTAAAATCCAAAACAAGCAGAAAGCAGAAACAGATGCTTTAGCCATCTTTTGTCCGAAATGTAGGAAGAAACATGCTTTAAGGGAATGTCCCTTGGATGCAAAAGTTGTAGAAACATGTATGATTTGCTCAGAAAATCATGAGATCAGGGATTGTCCTTCAATCCCTGGACTCAAAGCTGTTTTTCAAGAAGATCCAAATTCAGTAGAATCTCTCTGTTTTGTCGCAAGGAGACCTTGGCAGGGACAACAATCTCAAGGGTTTAATAACCCTATGAATCTTCAAACCCCATCAAATTGGAATCCTTGGCAACAACCTTGGCCCCAACATCAGAATTCATATCAGCCATGGGTACAGGGGATGCAAAATCCTTATGGGAGATTTGCTCAATTTTATCAATATCCTCCATCTTTTCAAAATCAACAAGCTCCACAATTTCCAAGCCCAAATCCACAACTTTCATTGCCATTTCCACAACATCAACCTTCTCAACAAAATACAAATCCTCAACTCATGCTCCCATACCAACAGAAGACAAATCAACTTCCAGCTCAGCCATTGCCAAATCCTAACAATAAGAATCCTCAAACTACATATATGGTAGAATGACAACAATTTCCTACCTATATGATTGTTCCTCTCAACGATGTACAACTCAGATCTGGTAGAGTTTTAGAAAAACCTTCTATAGACATTCAAGAGCAAGATACCTCTGAGGAGGACTCTCTTCAAGTCAACAAGGGTTCTGAGGAAGAATCTCTTCAAAATTCAAAAATTCAAAAAGAAAAAGAAAAGCTAACATCCACAACTCCTATAGTTGAGCAACCTGTATCTTCATCTACACCTCCTTTTTCGGAAAGACTACAAATTGATAAGGGGGTGGAAAAACAAATCTTGTTGCCTAACTATGACTTTCTAGATGAATTGAAGAATGTTTGTATCAAGATTCCATTGCTACAAGCCATTCGAGAAATTCCTATTCTAGCAAAAACCATTAAGGAGTTGAGTTTCAAAAGACCAGGAAGGAAGCTAAAGGACACAAGAAGAATCCACCTGGTAGGAAAGATTGCAGACATTATGATGGGAAAAATTACCATGCAGAAGTATGTAGATCCAGGAAGTCCAATTGTCAAGACACATATAAATGGGATAGAAATTCCAAACACATTGATTGACTTAGGGGCTGCTATCAACATTATGAGTAGGCAGACTATGGAACAGTTAAAACTTCCTAACCTTCTTTTTACACCTACTTTATTGCAACTTGCAGATCGATCGGTTATTAAACCAGATGGTGTATTAGAAGATATTTCGGTCTCCTTAGATTCTTGGGAATATCCAGTAGACTTTATGATTTTGACTCCCAAAAGTAATCTAGGAGGACATCCAATTATCTTAGGAAGACCTTGGCTAGCCACAACTGATGCTTTTATTAGTTGTAGATCTGGAGACATGTACATTTCAAATGGTAATTCGACAAAGAAATTCAATTTGTATCCTCCAGCAAGAGCAATCACAAAAATAGGAGACAATGAATGGGTCGATGATGAGAACACTATACAACCTGTCTTTACCATTTCTGAAATTAGTGAGGATAGTCAAATTCTGAACACATTAGAAAATTTTGAGATAACTTGAGAATATGACCCCACACAATTTCAGTTGGAATCTGACATAGAATATTTATCATCAAGACAAATGTCTCTTTACTCTATGGAAGAATTTGGTAATTCTGCTATTGAGATTTTTCGAGAAAAAACATTGAATATCAACAAACATTTGGAGAAGTCACAACAAGAAGAACTAACCAGAATCTTGCAAAAACATTCTACTGCATTTGCATGGGAGTATAATGACATGAAAGGTATTGATCCTAAGACTTGCATCCATCATATCTATATTGAGGAAAACAGTAGACCAATCAGACAACCTCAAAGAAGGATGAATCCAAATCTTAGGGAGATAGTGAAAGAAGAGCTCCAAAAACTTCTCAATGTAAGCTTCATTTATCCAATTTCAGATAGCCGATGGGTTTCTCCTTTGGTTATAGTACCTAAAAAGAATGGTAAATGGAGAGTATGCATTGATTACAGGGAATTGAACAAAGCAAATTTGAAGGATCACTTTCCTTTGCCTTTTATTGATCGGGTATTAGATACATTAGTAGGTAAAAAGTACTTTTCATTTTTGGATGGTTTTAGTGGCTATAATCAAATTCAGGTAGCACCTGAAGATCAAGATAAGACCACATTTACTTGTCCAGGGGGAACTTTTGCCTACCGAGTGCTTCCTTTTGGGTTATGTAATGCACCAGCAACATTCCAAAGAGCAGTACTAGGAATTTTTTCTGATCTAATCCATGATTGTGTAGAGGTTTATATGGATGATTTTACAGTTTATGGTTATTCATTTGAAGAGGCATTAGAAAATTTGGAAAAAGTTCTCATAAGATGTAAAGAAACAAACCTTTCATTAAGCCATGAAAAATGCTTTATGATGTTTACTGAAGGGATTGTTTTAGGACATCATATTTCAAGAGATGGGATTAAGGTTGATAGATCAAAGTTGAAGTCATCTCCAAGTTACCTATTCCAAATTGTCAAAGAGATGTTAGAAGTTTTCTAGGATTTACTGGTTACTATAGAAGATTTATAGAAAACTTCACTAAAATAGCATCTCCACTCTTCAAGTTGCTTACAAAAGACTGTGAATTTAAATGGGATCCTGATTGTCAATCGGCTTTTGAAACTTTGAAAACAAGAATATCTGAAGCACCTATCTTGAGAGGAACAAATTGGAAACTTCCTTTCCATATTTCTACAGATGCTTCAGATACAGCTCTTGGAGCTGTGTTGGGTCAAAAAGATTTAATTCCTTATGCCATTTATTACACCGGTAAAAATTTGACTCCCACAGAGTTGAACTATACTGTGACTGAAAAAGAGTTCTTAGCTGTTGTTCATGCAATTAATAAGTTTAGACATTACATAACAGGCTATGAAACTTTTATTCATACTGACCATTCTGCAATTAGATATTTAATGAACAAACCTGTTACTAATGGCAGAGTGACAAGATGGCTTTTACTTTTGCAAGAATTCAATATTACTGTGTTGGATAGACCAGGAAAAAAAAATACAGTAGCTGATTTCTTGTCTAGGATTAAGAATACTAAAGAAGATTCTCCTGTAGAAGATAAGTTTCCTGATGAATACTTGTTTGCAGTAACTATTAAGACCCCTTGGTATGCAGATATTGCTAACTATTTGGTTACAGGGAAATTACCTTCACATTTATTTCCAAGTGAAAAACGAAAAATTATTCAGGAGAGTTCAAAATATTCATGGATTTCTAACGAATTGTTTAAAACAGGGCCAGATCTTGTGATCAGAAGATGTGTCGGGGAAGATGAAATGCCTGATATTCTTAAGGCATGTCATGATGAACCATGCGGCGGACACTTTACAGACAAAAGGACGGCCTATAAAATCTTCTCTTTAGGATATTATTGGCCTTCCCTCTTCAAAGATGCAAAACAATATGTCAAAAGGTGTGACAGCTGCCAAAGAGTAGGGAAACCTACCCTTTCAAATGAAATGCCATTGCAAACACGGGTACTCATTGAA